>CM057458.1:77466000-78719000 GCA_016271365.2 Neoceratodus forsteri
TAAGGGATAACTTCTAAGGCAGGCATCAACAGTTACTCTCCTCCGTGATTTCTCTACTCACTACTGCAGTTATTTCTGTTACTGCAGTGAACTTCTGGCCTCTTCCTACCTCACTACAATGACAACAGATTATCCTCTGTCCCCCAATTAATCAGTCACTACTATTCTCCTCATGTTGGTGTTTTGCTGCTCACAGCTTGATGTTCTTTAATCTGGTTCGAAATTTACTGTGTTAATTTACAGCATGACAGTTTTCATTCTATCGTGTTTTCTTGTAATTTGTATGTATTATTTTATTTATTTCCATATTGCTATATTATTTTTGTACATTTTACCTTGGATCTGTTCTGCCATCTCCTTCCCCCTCCTCCCCCCAGAATGCATTTGGAAACAAGCTGACATCAGCTTAGTACATGTTTCCAGCAGCTCAACACACTACACCCAGATTTCTGGCAGAATCTCAGGTTTTGTAGTGTCTTAAAATATCCTGTTGGGTTATGGGCTCCCTAACTTGAAGGACAACAGCCACATCTTTAGGTGGTGGGAACAGTAGGTAACTAGCAAAATATGCACCATTTTCAGGAACAATTCAAAATCCCCATTCCTGTGGGGGGGTGCTGGGGCTTAGGATGGACATGGACATATGGAATCCACGATGAGGGAACAAACAAACTAAAAGTCAACACCAGCGAGAGTACAGCATTCATAATGAGGGGAATTCTCACAGAGCATACAAAGATATACAAAGTCATTTAACAGCCAAAATAATTGCATCACTGTTACACCCCACAGGTAAAATAGTAACCTAGTAATTTAAAGTAAGAAGGGGCTCTAGGTCCATCATTTCTGTCCCCTCTGCTTCATAAGTGGGTATAAAAAAAATATTCTGCGTAAACATGCATTAATTCAAAGTGTACCAATGGTGCATTTTCAGAGACTTAAAAGGAATGTTATATACCTTATATTTACATTTCTTCTAATTATATTCAAAATATCCCATTAGATATAGATAATAATATATGGGGTGGTGTGAGTAATGAGATTTTACACACTCACGAGTCATGGGATGCTACATTCACCCTCGCGGTTTACGAAATGCATCCAACAACAAGGGTGTGTGTAAAATCGAGTTTTGCGCAACCACCCCGTATTTTATTTTATATAATTGCTGGCCAGTGCTTTATCACCTCAGCAATTATACAAATATAAAATAAGCAAACGGGCTGCTATTCAGGCAGCTGCAGAGCAGTTGGTATTCTGCGCAGTCTGCAGTCTGCCAGGTTACAGTGTTCCAAGAAATGGAGATGTTGTAAAAGAAGTTGTTTAAAAAAGTTCTGTTTTCCTGTTGTTTTTTTTTTTATATAGTCCAACTTACCGCCCAGTGGTGGTTGTGGAGCTGCGACATCCTTCCATTGTGAAGAGGTGGGGAGACTTGCTAGCTCATACCTGCTGATAGGGAAAAAAAAACAATGGCGCATGTTTAAAAAGTTACCTTTTGTTTTCCTTTTTTTTGTTGTTGGGTCTGTGAACAAAGACTTCTTTAAAAAAAATTAAAATCACCTTATTGTTGACTGTGAGGGTTGATGGAATCTGCGGCCATATGGAGCTGCTCCCAGGAGCGTCGCAAGAAAAGAAAGATCAGCGACTGGCACATGCGTGGTCTGAGGGAAACCCGGCGCGTGTTTGCTGTTATAACCAGCTGGTTAAAATGGCAAATTATGACCGGGTTTCCCTATGGGAAAAGTGCTGGTTAGTAATTATGTGTTTTTTAACACCTCAGGGCTAGTGTTTGACACTAAAGTTACTGGCAATGCATGTTTGTCAGTATTGCTGCTGGAATGGGGGTCAGTAAGTGTACACATTTTTTTTTCTCCTAAATACAGCTGCTGAGAGTGCAACTAACTCTGGCAAGCAGAGGGATTTTCTTCACAAACATCTCAATAATGTTACAGTACTGGTTGTTTACTGTAAAGGTGTATCTGTTAACATATTCTGGATGACGTATATATAAATGCCTTTATTTTGCAAAAAAAAAAAAGCCCTCAATATGAAGTATCAAATTCTAGACACTTATGCATCCTACCATTACATTATATATGTACTCTCTTTGTAATACAGTTATCAATTGTACAGGTTTCTTGATGGAAAAGCTTGTATTTAATTTGCAATAAAATATAACTAAAAAGGAAAACATGAACTAATTCATTCAGATTCCCAGAGCTGGACTGGCCCCAACAGGATACATGGAAATTTCAAGGTGGGCCCTCTCTGATTGGCACTTGGCAACCTTCTAAACCCTGAAAATCTTTGTATTTACCATCAACTTTCTAGTTGAATTATGTATTTTGGGCACTGTAAGCAAATGTAGGATGCAAAAACAGCTGGTGTATCAAACAGAAGTGGCTTATTGATAAGACTATGTCACCCTGGGCCCTCCCCTATTGATTTTTCAGGTGGGCCCCTGTATCAACTTTCCCAGTGGGCCCCCTGTACTCCAGTCCAACCCTAGAGATTTCCTACCCACTACATTATGCAGGGTACTGATTGATCCCCCTTGGTGAGCAAACATTTGTTCAGGCTTATCTTCAAGGACTGTACTGTCTTCATATCAACTGTCTCCACTGGTTGGCTATTCCACAGGTTCACCACTCCCTGGGAGACAGTGTCCTTAATGTTCCCTCCAACTTTACTGCCTCTGAGCTTCAGGGTGTCTCCCTGCATTCTGCTGAAGGGCATCATTTTAAAGTGATGCTACAAGATTCTTATTTTGGAGTAACACTTACATTGCTTGGAAGACAATGTCGGTGAAATTCTTTTCAGGTGCATTTTATATTTAAATTCTGCTCCTGTATGAAAATTGATGGGATCACAATTTGGTCCCAGAAAGGTAGCCAGCTGATCCCTTCACTTCCCTGGAACTGAGATCCGCCCTCGCACTCAGGCACATAATGACATGTGACCTGGGAGAGTGTGGGGACATGCCCTGTTAAAGTCAATGGAGTCACTTTTAAAACCATTTTTTCAGATAAAAATGGCAAGTTTGAGATTAGCAAAGACCACCGCTTGACTAACAAGGGCTGTCTTACTCGAGCATTGCCCTTCATTAATCTCAAAGTGGTCATTTTTATGTGAAAAAATAGACAAAAATGTGATCCCCATTGACTTTAATTGGGTGCTCTCCAGCACTCTTCCTGGTCGCGCATCGTTACGTGCCTGAGCACAAGGGCAGATCTCAGCAACTAGGAAGTGAAGGAATCGGCTGATTGCCTTTCTGGGGCCAAATTACAATCCCTTCTATTTTTATAAGGAGTGGAATTAAAACATAAAATGCACATGAAAAGAATTTCACCAATATAGGCTTCCAAAAAATGTACAGTAAGGCACTACAAAATCTCACATCACTTCCAACATCTCTGTTTGTTCAATCCTGTCGATATTCTTGAGTATGTGGAAGACTGGGATCCTGGCCCCTCTCATCCTCCTTTTCTACTCGGTGAACATGTTTAGGGCCTCTTGGCTCTCCTCATTGGAATGAAATCTGCCAAGCATTCAGGTGTGATGATAAGATTTACATGTCACCCCTTGGGATAGCATTAGCTAATGTTCCTATTTTCTCTAGTCTCCTGGAAAATAAAAATTGTGAATGTTATTGAACCTCAGAAGTTATCAAAAACTAAATATTTATTTATTTATTTATGTTTTTGGTAACCAGGTGATCAAACTGATCCAAAGGACCATTTTCAGTTGCGACCCGGGCCGTACAGTGACGCAGACAATAGGTACAAGTTATAATACAGTGGGTACACATAATACAGTGCGTGCAGTGGTATCAAAAACAGTGATACATAAACATCATATCTTAAAATAGGGGCCAAGGACAAAAAAAACATGTTCATGACAAGTAAAGCGATGCTTCTCTGCTTGCAGAGAACTAGGACATACACTTACAGCAAATCATTATTCAGCCAGTCCAAAGTTTGCAATAAAGGGCATAAGGGATTACACTATAGCAATCAACATTTTCACAATGGAGTCAAAAACGTGTCAGTTGTATATGTAGTAGCCAGTACTTGGGAATTAAGGCAAATGGTACACTGAGCCCTTAAGGCGGATTTCTGGTGACTGGTGAGGGTGTTTCCAAGGGAGCAGGCACAGGTGGCCCGAGACATGAGCCAATCTCTTAGCTTCAGATTGAAGGACTGATGAGAGGGTAATATAAGGATAGCAGGTGGTATTCTGTTCCAGAGGTAGGGAGCAGAGACAGAGAAAGCCTTGCTCCCCATGACAGTACATACACGGGGGACTACTGGGGGGGAGTGGAAGAGACCCTGAGAGACCGAGTTACCACCCCGTCGGTGAGAAGCGAGGAATACGGGGACTTATGTGAGTTCCTGAGATAAGTGTAAACTAGACAGCCCATAGCATATTCAAAATGATCCTGCAGAGAGAGCCAGCCTAAGGATTTATACAGAGAGCAGTGATGAGTGGAGGAAGGGACCTGCAGAGAGAGCCAGCCTAAGGACTGATACAGAGAGCAGTGATGAGTGGAGGAAGGGACCTGCAGAAAGAGCCAGCCTAGGACTGATACAGAGCAGTGATGAGTGGAGGAAGGGACCTGCAGAGAGAGCCAGCCTAAGGACTGATATAGAGAGCAGTGATGAGTGGAGGAAGGGACCTGCAGAGAGAGCCAGCCTAAGGACTGATATAGAGAGCAGTGATGAGTGGAGGAAGGGACCTGCAGAAAGAGCCAACCTAAGGACTGATACAGAGAGCAGTGATGAGTGGAGGAAGGGACCTGC
The DNA here is from genome assembly GCA_016271365.2 of Neoceratodus forsteri. Lineage (NCBI taxonomy): Eukaryota > Metazoa > Chordata > Ceratodontiformes > Ceratodontidae > Neoceratodus > Neoceratodus forsteri. The sequence continues at coordinate 77,470,800 of CM057458.1, forward strand.
AGAGAGAGCCAGCCTAAGGACTGATATAGGGAGCAGTGATGAGTGGAGGAAGGGCCCTGCAGAGATAGCCAGCCTAAGGACTGATATAGAGAGCAGTGATGAGTGGAGGAAGGGATCTGCAGAGAGATCCAGCCTAAGGACTGATATAGGGAGCAGTGATGAGTGGAGGAAGGGACCTGCAAAGATAGCCAGCCTAAGGACTGATACAGAGAGCAGTGATGAGTGGAGGAAGGGACCTTCAGAGAGAGCCAGCCTAAGGACTGCTATAGAGAGCAGTGATTTGTGGAGGAAACGACCTGAAGGCAAAGCAACAGATGTAGGGGATGTGGCATGTGTGAGTGTGTCATACGGTTTTTATCTTTATGAGAGGTCTGTGACCTATTGACCCCTCATGAGTGGTGAAGCCATGAGGGACAGCTCAAGAGGTCACAGACATCGAATGAAGATGGAAAACCATATGGCATGCTCACACATGCCATATTCGATTCATGCAATGAACGTGATAACAAAAGTAACAAGATCAGCGAGGCATTTACCAGTTTTGTTTTTGAATTTTAAGTCATTATGATGGTCTCGTTTACTTCACAGCTCTGCCTTTCAAGAGATGCTCCGTTAACTCCCACAAGCTGACTGAGTGTCTGTTGTCATGGTAACTTTCTCTTTTTGTCTTTTTTTTTATGTGTCTGACATTGACGGTGTTGTGATCTTCTGTCAATCTCTATTAATTTACTTTTGAATTTGCCTCCTGACTCTGCCTGTGATTATCAGTTTTGTGTGTGTGATTTAAGATGCCGTGTGTCAGGTACTGTGCGACAGAGTCAACCTTTGTGTGTGTGTGTGTGTGTGTGCGTGTGTGCGTGTGTGAATGTGTGTGTGCTGGAGACCGCTTGTCTGATGCAGGGGGTGTTAAAATCAGCCCGGTTCACTTTTGCTTGTCATTTTGACCATGATGTGACAGTTGATGGTTAAGAAACTGCATAGGGTGGAAAACTAGTTCCCATTCCTCACACAGCTCCTCCGTGATTGTGATGAACAGGAGTGTGGAGATAGTAGGTGTGATGAACCTGATTCATAAGATAAAATTGCTATCTTATGAATCTGGTTCGACATCAGACTGGGTATCGCATTTATCTTGTTATCTTTTTCTACTGGGATTTCAGCCTCCACGTCCTCCCCCTTTTAACCCTGCACTGCTGGGCCTCCACTGTCTGTGGTGGCCACTCCCTTTCCCCAGACCCATCAGGGCCCCTGGTCTCTACCGGTCCCACCTTTTGCTCTGGTTTGCCCCCAATCCCCTCGCAAGATATAGCATCTCCATCCCCTCCCCGGTAAAAACTGAGGCAAAGTACTCATTTAGGACTTCTGCCTGTTCCCCCACCTCCTGTGCCCAACCATCCCCTATCCTTATCTTGCTGATCCGCCCCCTTACTTTCCTTTTTTCCCCAATGTATCTAAAGAACCCCTTGTCCCCCCCTCCGGATCCCACTGGCCAAGGACTGCTCCTTTTTTGCCTTAGCTGCTCTCACCACCCTGGTGACTCTCTTGGCTGTCAGCTCATATTCCTCCTGATCCCTTTCACTTGTTGAGCACTTGAAGTGCCCATAGGCCACCTTCTTTTCCCTCACCACCTCCTGTACCTCCCGGGTCCACCAGCAGGGTTTTCTGGCCTTACCGAACTTACGCCTTTCCCTTGCGCAGGATCTGGTAACCTCCTGTATTCCCCTCCTAATGATCCTCCACCTGCTGTCAGCATGCATATTCAGCCTTATCCTGTCCAGATGATCTTTAAGGATCCTTTCCATCTCCCTGAAGTCTGCACCCCTAAAGTCGGTTACTACCGTCCTTGTTCGGCTTTTCTCCCCTCCTAGGTCCAGGAAGAACCAGACTGTGGCGTGATCACTCCCAACCAACGGGTCCCTCACCTCTAGGCCCCTAATCTGATCACTGTCCTCCAGGACTATGTCCAGTGTCTGGGCCTCCCTAGTTGGCTCACCCACCTGTTGTGTCAGAAATGCATCCTGGAAGACATCCAGCAGCCTCTGCTCTCTGGCCACTGGTGATGTCATAGTCCCCCAGTCTGTTCCTAGCATGATGAGGTCCCCCATTACCACTACCCTCTTACTCCCCTGCATCAGCAAAGTGACCCAAATAGCCTCCACGTTCCCCTCTGTCTCCTCTACCCCTCCAATACCCATGCCATTTCTAACTAACAGTGCTACACCACCACCCCTTCCCTCCCCCCTATCTTTTCTGAATATAGTGTAGCCCTCCACATTTAGGTCCCACTCATGCCCTTGAGTGGCCCAGATCTCAATGACTGCTGCCACATCTTCCTCCCCCTCAACTAGCATTGCCTGGAGCGCAGGCATTTTATTTCCTAAGCTCCTGGCATTTATCAGGACCACTCTCCACCCCTTTTCCCTCCTCTCCTTTCTCCCCCTTGAGCTCCCATTTCTCAGCTCCTGCACCCTACCTGGTGACCCATTTCCATAGCTCCCTAGCCCCCTAGAGGAGTGGGGACCATGCCCCTCATTTATCGCACCTGCTGGCACTGCCCCTTTTTTCATCCCTCCCGCTTCACAAGTTTAAACCCCACTTTTCGCTGATGAACCCAGCTAGCTTGAGCTCTGGGATTTCCTTCCCCTCCAAATTAAGGTGGAGCCTGTCCCTAGCGTACAGCCCCTTATCCTCCCAGGTCTCCCCCCAGTCCCCCACCAGGCCATACCCTAATTCCCCACACCACTCCCTAAATCACTGATTTATCTCCCTAATTTTCATCTTGTTTTCCCCACTAGCCCTTGGCACCGGCAGGATTTCCAAAATGTATTTCTTATTACTGATATTTTTTTAATTGAATGGAAGTAAGGTCTTTTTAACAGACGTTATAGCAATTTTGCATACTACTGAATTCCTAATACAGTGTAATGACCGATGTTAACTATAGAATAATGCATGGGGAAGTGTGTATAATGAGGATTTTATGTGCACCCAAGGTGTGTGATGCCCCATAAACCCCAAGTGCAAAGCCCGAGGGGTTTATCAGGGCATCACACACTGAGGGTGTGCATAAAATCCGAGTTTGAAAACTTCCCCATGTTTTAGTTTTTTATATTTACTGGTTCATTTGCTTATGCATTTGTTATTCTGTTGCATGAAAGAATGACTGAAGCAGCAATGTGGAACTGTATGCAAACTATTTTTTTTCACTTTATCTTTTTATTGAAATTCGAGTATATAAGAAAGCACACATCTAATACAATAGAAGACTATCCTCCATGTAAGGTATAAAATATCACTTAACAAAACACAGTTTTTAGGATAAACATATTGGAGAAGCCTTATATACATGTATTGATAATAAAACACAAACCTAGATAGGATGTAAGTGGAAAGCAGAAGGGTTACAATCAATAGGGTATTAGGCTGCTGGTTAACTAGGATCTGCAGCTTATCCATTAGGTAGGGAAATGGGCAGACTGGGTGGGCCAAGCGGTCCTTATCTGCCATCAAATTCTATGTTTCTATTCTTCTATAGGATCAGAAATAGCAACCATGTATGAAATACATGCTAGGGCAGGCTATGGCAAGGCATTCAGTAAATTGCAAAAAGTGATAAATGTGGTAATATGAACAATGTTCAGTAATGGAGAGGTGAAGATAAGAGAAAAGTGTGCAAGGAAAGAAAGAACAGAGAAAAAAGCAAGGAAGAAGGGAAGGAGAGAGGGAGAAAACAGGGAAGAAGGGAAAAAAGAGGAAAAATCTGTGCACAAAAGTTTCGAGAAAACCTAATCTGAGAGCAAAATAGGAAGGAGGGCTAAATATCCCTAAGAATTATGGTCTAGAAGAACTAGGTTCGATGTACTTGAAGTAATCCTGCCAACATCTGTCATATACAGTGAGTCGACTATGAGTAACATGAGATAATCGGTCTAGGGAGGCATACTGAGAAAGGCTTTGAAGAACATCTGAAAGAGAAGGCACCCGAGTTGATTTCCATTTCATAAGAATCAGACGTTTGACCAGAAGAGAAAGTAAGTTTAGCCATCTAAAATGTGCATGTGAGAGGAGAGAGCTATTTGGGATAAGGATGCCTAGAAGGAATAGCTCGGGGTCAAAAGGTAGTTTTTGTCCTATTACTCTGGAGGCAAGTAAACAGACTTTATGCCAGAGCTTATTAATGGGAGCGCAAGACCACAAGATATGAAGTAGATCCCCGTTGGCCAAATTGCAGCACCAGCAATTATTATTATTCAATAGGCCCATTCGTTGAAGCACAGAGGGGGTTCTATACCAAAGATGTAGGATTTTAGTTTGTATTAAAGAACTACGGGCATCTTTAAAGGTATTATGTGCAATACGTCAACAATTACTCCACTGTGCGACTGAAATATTGTAGTTAAGAAGAGTACTCCATTTATTTTTGGCCTGTATAGACTGATCAGGTAGATTATCAATAATGTCTTTGTAAATGGAGCTATTTAATTTTACTGCTAAATTAGTCCAGTGCGAGATGTATGGGTTTAGAAGAGTATGCCTATACACTAAACTAGAGAGAGAGTTATAAGCTGCCCGAATTTGTAAAAACTTCCAGAAGTCCTGTTTAGGAAGTTTCCATGTGACCTGCAAGTCTGAGAATGATCTAAGAGTGAGTGAATTCTGGTCCAAGATATCTCCGAGAAACAAAATGCCTTTGTTCCTCCATGTATGACAGAAAATTGGGTGATCTTCTATTTTTTTTTTTTTATATTTTCCTATTTTTTTCCTCACGCCTCTCGTCGACCATCGACTCTGGTCACGGACCCCTGGAGCCCTGGCCACTGGATATTGCCATCTCCCCGGTCATCCCTGGCTTACCCCCCAGAGAGTGGGGCCACGGTTCCGACCCCCTAAATTGGACCGCGGAACTGTGACTGGTTGGGGGAACAGCTCCGGTGGCCAATCAGGGCTTTCCTGGGGCAGAGCGTCACCGAGACGCAAGGCGTGGGATTTTGTTCCCCATTTTCCTCCCGAGGAGGCGGGGGCGTGCAATGGCACGGTGTCCGCCCGCCTCCCTCCCCCGTTTGAATGTCGGCAAGCGTGAGTTCTCCCAGCCCCGCCAGAGTCCCCAGTGCTCTGAATGTTGCCCGCACCCTCCCCCCGGAGAAGGAGAGCTGCACATCGGACGCTCAATCCTCCTCCCTCCGGCCAGCCCTCCGACGATCCGGTGGGTGATCTTCTAGAGTGAGCAGTGGATTGCCCTATAAGGGGGCATAAATCCAGGGTGTTGGATTGGATTTCAGGAATTTGTGGATTAGTTTCCAATAAAGAACAGAGGATGATATAGTCAGGTGAGATTTTAGTTTAGAGGAAATGGGATTAAAAATGAAGGAAGTGGGAACTCCTCCCGGGCACAATGCGGATTCCATTGCAACCCATAGTGGTGAGTGAGGGGAGGGTTTCTGAAGCCATTTAATGGTTTGAGCCATTTGGAAAGCCCAGAGGTAGCCTTTGAACCAGGGGAGTCCGAATCCCCCTTTTTTCCAATGTGATCAAAGTTTGTTGTGGTTAAATCTCGGTGGTTTCCCATCCCAGATAAAGTTACCTGTTAATTTATCAATTTTAGCAAAAAAGGAGGATGGTAAGACTAAAGAAATATTGGCAAAGAGGTAAAGAATCTTGGGAGAAATGGACATCTTAATGGCTGCTAAGCAAACTTTATTGAACAGAATGAGAAATGTAATATAAGTAACTGTTTAATTTGCTAACACATTTAAAACATTTTCAACAGTGTCAGTAAATCCTATGTCCCCACTCCCACCCCCCAAAAATCAGAACTAGTTTTAGTCAAAGAGCAGTACAGAACAGAATTTCATGAGTTGAAGTAAAGAGTTTTTAAAGGAAATTTGTTTTTATTCAGCAGGGACAAGTCTCTTTTAGGTACATTTTATTCTCATTCTGCTGTGTTCGTTCTGACATAGGTAGTGAAATGAATTCTGTGGACTCACAAGTCTCTTTGAGGTACTTCATGAAAAGGTTTATATCACTGTATGTCACTTTTAATTTTTTTAAGTGCATTTTTATTTTCTGGCTCTTCAATGAATTTTTGACACTCCGACTAATTAGCTGGTGGAAAGCGTGATGAAGTTGCCATTTTTTTAGGGTGTCCTGATGGGAATTTTGTTAGAAAACTGTGCCCTGTTTTTCTTTCTTTCTTTTAGTTGACAAGATTTCTGCAGTTCACGCTGGTGGTTTTCCTGAGACAGCGCGAGCGACCTGTCAGCGCGAGGACAGAGCATGATACAGGTGTTCAGCTAGCATGAAAGCTATTTTAAGAACTTTTGTAAAAGGTGGTTAACCAAACTCTGTCATACACAGTTCATTATTCACATGTGTGTATAATGGAGTTTGTGAGGTTCTGCCAGTGGTTGATAATGGGCACTAACCAATAATTATATTTGTATTCACATGGTTGATTAATAAAAGATTACTATTGCACTGCTCATAGCTTTTGTCCTCCATAACCCTAAGCATTTTGGTGGCCCTGTGTTGCACCCACTTGACTTTTTCATTGCCTTATTTTTTATTGAGAAGCTAGAACTGCACACACTACTCCAGGTGGGATCTGATCAGTGTCTTGAAAAGTGTCAGGATTACTTCCACTGCCATGCTGCTCACCTCTCTTTTGATGCAGCCTTCTGCTCGCCCTCAAGATAGTAACTGCAGCTGCAGCTCCATGTCCATTAAGATCCCTGAGTCCTTCTCTTCCTCCACTCAAGCAAGAGGAGTCCCAAACAGTGTGCAGGTCTTACCTCTGCTTATTATTTCTCAAGGTTTGCACTATGCATTTCAGTTCACTTAAGCAGAGCCTCTGGGAGCCTGACCAATCAACCACCTTGTTCAGGTCCTCCTAAAGTGTGTCCCCATCCTCAAGGGAGTCTGCCACCCTATAGCAAATATCTTAGTGCCATCGGCAAACATAACCAGCCTGCTAAAGACCCAGCAGCTTCTAGATGGTTAATGAAAATGTTCAGCAGCAATGGCCCCAGCACCCCACTGAGTATGTCTCTCTACTTGGGTAGTGCCTATCCACCATCACATTCTGCTTTCTGCCCCAAGCCTGTTAACAGCCCACCTTGAGTATTTCTGGTGTATACTGCACTGGTGGTGTACTTTGCCCCAATGCTTGCCATGTGTTACAGTATCAAAGGCCCTTGCTGAAGTCCAGAGAGCCTACTTCCACAGCCCTGCCACAGTGCACCTCCTTGGTCACCCACTTGTGATCAGGTTGGACTGAAGTTATCTGCTCTTATAAAGCCATACTGAGAGGAGCAAGAGCCTTGGTGGTTCCATGTCATAACAGTGACTGTGGAACAGCGACCCGTGAACAGGGTGCAAATCCTGCAGCACGATGACTTGGAATAAAGTCTTTTTTGGGGGGGAGGGCTTTCCCCCCCACACCCCCCTTGTGGGGTGCTTTGTCCCCCGCACACCCCTTTATTTACTATACTAACTCGGGGGGGCATACCTCAGGGATGGGAAGAACCACTGGTTGCACAAAAGTGTCAGCGCTGTGGTTCTGTAGCCCTCTTCACAGGTCACCGTTCCTCAGTCATCATTTTGACATGCTGCCACCTTGGCCTCAACCACGTGCTCCAATATTCTATCCTTGATGATAGCTTTCTGAACCTTACCCAACACAAAGTCAGTTATTCCCTTAGCTCCACATAATAATGGTACAGTATGTATCCTGTCTGCCCCTTGGGACTTACTCGGTTGCATATTAGCCAGGTAATCAGCAACCATGGCAGGTGTAAGGTCTGATGTTGGCACTGTGGTTACTTCTGATGTTGCAGGTACTCCCAATGAGTACTCTCTACCAGTAGGGAGGGGCCCTTAGTGAACACTATAAGTTAAAAGGGCCTTTGAGTGGACTCTCATACAGTATAAGACCTTATGGTATGAGGTATACCTGCTGTCAGAAATCTCAGATCTCCAAGTTTTACCATGGGCCACCCACCCCACTGATTGGAAAGCCTTCTTACAGTACATAGATAGAAGAATGAAGGTGAAGGAGGGGACTTGGCCCCTAAAAATTGGGGGAGGAGCAACCTGGGATTGGTCCAGGGGCTGAGATGGTGAATGAATACTTTGTTCTTTGTTTATTATAAATCATTAAAGTGATTTCAGCCAATCAGCACGCAGAGCTCTTATCCTTTGCATGTTAATTGGGCCTCTGAGGGGTGTCTTTTTCAACCAACCGAACTGCTCGGCTTCGCTTCAGGGTCCTCTCACCAAACCATACACTCAGTGTCTTTCATGGTATAACATATTATAAATCGTTTGAGTTTGAGTTTACCTCAAGTGATTTCTAATAGGTTGAGCCTTTTTTTAAATTTACTTACAAACATAAGAAACTTGCCAGCAGAAACAGGCCTCACAGTCTATCAAGTCTGCTCGAATACGCAGCTAGCACCCCTATACCGTAGCTGCCCCACCTCACCCCCTCTTACCCTCAGAAACTACTCAGCATTGTTTACCCAGCCCCACTTGCCCTGTCCCATGCTCTTTTGAAACTGCCCACCATCCTGTATGCCACCACCTCCTCTGTTAGAGCATTCAATTTCAACACCACCCTCTCAGTGAAACAATGCCCCCTCATCTCCCTCCTGTACCCGCCTCCCTCCAATCTTAGCCCATGCCCCCTCATGTCCCTTCCCTTCCTCAGCTTAAACAACCCCTCTGTGCCAAATTTGTTGATCCCCCTTAAGTATTTGAAAGTTTCAGTCATGTCCCCCCGATCTGTTCTCTCCTCCAGGGTGTACAAACTCAAGTGTCTCAGCCTTTCTTTGTAGGTTCTGCCTTCCATCCCCTGTATTAATTTTGTCACCCTATGCTGAACCACCTCGAGTAGCTTGATATCCTTCATCAGATATGGATGCCAGTACTGCACGTAGTACTCCAAATGTGGCCTGACCAAAGACTTGTATAGGGACAGGATCATATCCTTGTGTCTGGATGAGAACCCCCGCACAGAGCACCCCAGCATCCTATTGGCATCAGCCACAGCCTTCCTGCACTAAGCAGAGTTGTTCATGCTCCCTGTTTCTATAATCCCTAGATCCTTCTCCCCCTCAGTGACACCCAACCACACCCCACCCAACCAATATTCCCTCCTCGGGTTCTTCACCCCGAAGAGCATAACTTTGCACTTCTTTGCACTAAAACCCAATTGCCACCTTACCAACCACTCCTCAAGTCTGGTTAGGTCACCCTGTAGCTTCTGCCATCCCTCTATGTCATCCACAACAGCCCCCATCTCGTGTGTCATCAGTGGACAAACTGATCTTGCTCCTAATCCCATGTGCACTATCCGAAATGAACAGACCAAACAACACCAGCCCCAGCACAGAGCACTGCAGCACACCGCTGGTCACTGGCTTACGAGATGAGAGTCCCCCCCCTCCCATGACCACCCATTGCAGCCTATCTTCCAGATAATTCTTGATCCAGTTAGCCATCTTAGCCCCCACCCCATTCACCTTTGCCCCCATATGCCCATGATGGACCGAATCAAAGGCCTTGCTGAAATCCAAATATAGGACATCCACTGCATGGACCTTGTCCAGCTCCCTTGTGACCCAGTCATAGTATTCTATTAGGTTGGTCTGGCATGATCTACTGGAGATGAATCCATGCTGCTGCCCATCCTGGAGCTCATTGACCTCCAGGAAGGTTACCAGTCTCTCCTTCAAGATTGCTTCCATAAGTTTACCCACTATGGAAGTGAGACTGACCAGTCTGTAATTACCTGGCTCATCCTTTGGGCCACTCTTGTGGATAGGCACCACATGAGCCAACAGCCAGTCCTGCAACACACACACCCTGTGTCCAGGGAGATGTTGAACAGATCAGCCAGTGGCCCAGCCAACACCTCCACAATCTCCCTCAACACCCTTGGGTGAATGCCATCTGGACCTGGTGCTTTATCCACCCTAAATGCCTTCAGACATTCCAAAACCTTGCTTTCCAGAATCACCCTATGAATCACCTCCTCCCCCCCTCCTCCCCACCCTCCCAGTCCATGTAAGTAGTGGACCTGCTACCTCTCTCAGTGAACACAGAGGAGAAGTATCCATTCAGTACTTCTGCCTGTTCCCCCTCCTTCTCCACCCACCCCCTGTGCTTCTTGATCCAGATTATCCAGTCCCTGCAGTTCCTTTTCTCCCTTATGTATCTATAGAATTCCTTCACCCCCTTCCTGATGCTCTGAGCCAGCCTCAGCTCCTTGGAGGCCTTAGCCTCTCTCCTACTTATTGGTTACCTCCTTGGACCTCCTCGTGTACATCTCCCTGTCCTCCTTCCTCCTGGTTCTTTTCAGTCTCCTAAAAGCCTCTCTCTTGGCCCTCACCCCCTCCAACACATTCCTGGTCATTCAGCATGGCACCTTAGCCCTGGCCTTCTTGCTCAGAGTCCTGGTGCACACTTCAGTAGCCTCCCTCAGGCCAGACTTTATGATATCCCATTTCTGTAGTGCATCCATCTCCGACCTAATCCCTTATGCTGTCCTCCCCCCAGCACTGAAGTGGTGCACTCTTCCCTAATGCTCCAGCATGACAGCACACTATACACAGGCTATTGGAAAGGTGGGGTTACCACTAGACCACCAGAGCATGTTACAAATAATACAAATGAGCAGTCTGGGGGGAACGCTAGAACATTAGAGCATATATTTTCATTTTTTTCATTTATTCTTTGGTAACCAGGTAAAGTCTCTGGACCAAAGGTCCCTTTTCAGGCCCGACCCAGACAAAAAAACATACAAAAATACACAAATACAATCAATAGTAATACAAAACCAAAAATACAAATTACAAATTGCAGTTACTAACAGATTTATGTAATAATTACCTTTTTAACCTTTGTTTAAAAGTTAAAACAGAGGGAGCAATCCTAACATCAAGTGGAAGTGAATACTAATACAATGGTGCTGCTATTGAAACAGCTCTAGAACTTAATCTAAGCCAAGACCTGGGGACAAAATATAGGGGGTTGTCAGCTGACCTCAGACTGGGAAGCAATTCTCTCATTACAACAAGATCAGAAAGAGGAAAAACGGAGCCAAAGTAAAAACATTTATACATCAGACAGCCAACAAAATATTCTATTCTGCAACTTGGGGAAAACCACCCCAATCGAGAATAATGATTACACCGATGTGTCCTATTGAGGGCTTCTAAAATAAATCTACAAATATTATTATAGGTCACAGTTAGTGCTTGCATTTCTTTTGTACCTATGTTATAATATAAACAAGAACTGTAATCAAAATATGGAAGAAGAGAACCAATAGCAATTGCTAATCTAGTTGCTTGTGAAAAGAATTACTTGAATTTGTACAATACCCCTATTCTTTGATTTACTTTCTTAACCATTGACTGAATCTGAGGTGAAAAGATCAAACTGGGATCCAATAGTGTGCCCAAATACTTAAATTGAGACACTTGTTCAAGCAGACCACCACGAAAATCAGATATCCTCAGTTCCAGGGTGTCCACCAACATAAATTGTGTGCCAAATAGCATGACTTTTGTTTTAGCTGAGTTCAAAACCATAGCATTTAAAGTAAGCCAAGAACAAACAGCACCAAAATCCTTTCCTAGGGAACAAGAAAGTTCAGACACAGAATTTGACCGAGCACAAATTACAAGATCATCTACATAAAGCAGTGATTCACTAAACCTACAAACTCCAGGAAACTGATTAATAAAAATAGAAAATAACAGGGGTCCCAAAATTGACCCCTGAGGCACACCACAACTTATTGGCAAGACATCAGAAACCATAGAACCTACTTGAACAAATTGAAACCTCTTACTCAGATAATCATAGAACCAAGATACAGCGACATCAGAAAACCCCAGATCTTTCAATTTTGTGCAGGCAAAAACCATGATCAATCAAATCAAAAGCCTTGGTTAGGTCCATGAACACTGCCCCGGTCATCAAACTCTTCTCAAACCCACGTAGGACGGTGTTCGTGAGTCCAACCATGACCGTGCCCATACCAAAGTGCTTACGGAACCCATGTTGTTGCTTTGACAACAAATCATGGGTAACCAAATAGGCATCAATTTGCTTAGTCACTAAACGCTCAAGTAGTTTGCCAAGAGGATTCAGTATTGATGTTGGCCTATAATCATCCATGGAAGCAGCACAGCTTTTTTTTGGGATTGGAACCACCTTAGCTTTCTTCCAGGACTGGGGAAAAACACCTGGGGCCAATGACATATTAAAAATATAACAAAGGAGATTTGTAATAAAGGGGATAGCCAATTTTAAGAAGCGGGTATCCAACCCTTCCCCACAGTCAGTCCCTTTATTTGGGAAAGACTGCAGAAGATGAAAAACTTCATTGATGTTACTTCCTTAAACAAAAACCTGGGTTCATCTACCAAAGGAACAGAAGAAAAGGATTTAGTATTACTAGCCTGAGGAAAAAAAGATCTAAACTTAGAAAGATCGTAAAATTTAGAATTTAACAGTTTAACAATTTCGGGCAAGTCACCAATTTCTTTGTTATCAACATTTAATTTCTGGATGTCAGATTTTGATTTAGGAAAAAGTAAAGAGTTTATGTTATTCCAAAACTTCTTTGGATCTGCCCAGCTATCTTCAAAGCAATCCCTAAAATAAGCTTTTTTAGCATTTCAGTTTCAGAGACTAAATGCCGAAGTCCATGGTAGAGATCCATTGAAACTCTACTGGGAGATAATTTAAATTTAGTCCAAGCACTATCCCGGTCCTTAATTAATTTCTTAATGCTGGGACCAAACCATCCAGTAGGAGAACCTCTACACCGAATGGTCCGCAAAGGGAAAAGGGATTCCTGAATGGGAAGAAGTTGGCTGCTAAAAAAATCTAGTGCCGTATCCACATCTGGAATACATTCAAGAAATGACTAATCAATTAACCTTAAAGAAGAATATAACAGAGAATAATCTATCCTTTTAAATGATCTAGTCTGAAACACAGAAGGAGGGGTTTAAGACAATGAAAATTTAGGACACAAAGGGTGGCCATGTGATCGCTTATGGAATCTGCCAAGACATCAGTGCCCCCCACTGTCCCCACTCTATTAGTCAATACCCAATCCAACAGGGAATGATTCTGTGAGATGGAATTGAGACGGGTAGGCATATTTATACACTGAGTCAGTCCGTAAGAGAGAAGAAGAGATTCGAGCCCAATGGTGTCATTAGCCCTCCAATTCAAATTCATATCTCCAACAACAACAGAATAACTCTGCTTTAAATAAACTTCACAAACATCCAAGAAATTATTAAGCCCTTGAAGACCACATTGAGGGGGATTATACAAACAGCCCATATTTAACTTCTTCTTTCCTCCATGAACAAATTGCAAAACCAACCAATCAGTATCACAACCCAAAACCTCACTAGACCTGAAAAAATTAATTTCTAAATGATCCCTATAATAAATCATGACCCCACCACCCTTTTTTCGACCTTTATGGTCTACCCTAAAAATGTTATAACCCCCAATATGACACACATTATCGGGCACCCCCAGCTTCAACCATGCTTCTGATAAAGCAACAATATCAGGAAGATATAGAGCAATAAGCTGTTCAATTTCAGCAATGTTAGGAATTAAGCTACGAACATTCAAATGGATAATTTTAAATCCATGGCAGGATTTCAAATAATCATTCAAAGACGATGCTTGAGAAGAAGACATAGAATCTAAAGAGCAAGGCCCTGGATTAAGTTCAACATCACCAGAAACTAACAACAGAAAGGTGGTTGAAACACAGTTGCCCAATTTAGAACAAAGTAACATGCCATAGTGCAAACAAGTAAAGTAACCCCTATTCCCACATTGTCTTATGGGCATAGGGCTACTCAACAACAATTGCCATGAGTCAGTAACAACAACATCAACAACTAAGCAATTTGAAAAGCAAAAATCACTTGTCTTATATGAGGCAGTGTTCCCGGTGCCAAACCTATATAATTCAATATGATCCACATATACTGACCCCCCCAAAGAATACACACCCAAATAGGTAAACACTTAGCATCCCACATTATTACCATAACATACTTACAGCACCAACAGTATTATAATCAAACACTCCCGCTCCCCTACCTCCCTCGAACTCCCTTAGACTCCCCTGCACTTATTGCACTTGCCACACCTACACCGCGTAAATGCCAGCAGGTTTGGCAAGTGAGATCTTTAAACACCTCAACCCCACAGACTGGGCTGTCACCGTCAATCGGGAGGAGGGGGTGCAGCTAGCAACAGGTAGAAGAAACTAGTCAGTATCTAGCAGCAGGGCTATGAGCAGGGTGCAATTACTGAAGTGGCAGAAGCTGTACTTAATTAATCAGCTCCACTCTTGGAAGGACAGCTCAAACACCCTGAACAGTACACTTTAGGACCCTTTGTCAGCAGCACACAAGTAATCACTTTGTAAACAGCAGTTCAGCAGGGACTCAAACCAGCAGTGCTAAATATTAAAATCTCCACGCCATTAAAATGCACCCCAAGACTGTCAGCAGACTTAGATAATTCCCAAATTCAAGAAGGGGTTTAGCAGCATCACACTCTAGCAACATGAGTTCACACAGTCTCTGAATGAAGCGGAAGTGTGATGGGGGTAAGAGTGGGGGTGCATCTGGGGAACAGTGACCACCAGTCACTGTGGTTTGAAATCACAGAAAGAGCAGAACCAAGCCACACAAAAATACGTATCCTGGATTTTAGGGGGGCAAACTTTGAGAAAATGGGGAGATACTTGAAAGAGGCATTAAGGGGAATGGGGCAGGAATCAGGGGTTGAGGAACAGTGGGCAGTATTTAAAATGGGGATTACAAGAGCAACAGAATTATGTATTAAGCAGGTTAGCAAGAGGAAAAGGAAGAGGAGACCATTATGGTTTTCCAAAGAGGTAGCAAAGAAAGTGAAAGTCAAAAAGATTGCATTCAGGCAATACAAAAAGACACAGGCAGAAGGGGATAGGGAGAAGTACCAGGAGAAGCAAAGGGAGGCAGGGAGGTCAGTAAGGGAAGCCAAAGCTCAGACAGAAGAACACATTGCAAAATCAGTGGGTAGAGGGGACAAAACCCTTTACAGGTACATAAGTGAAAAAAGAAAGGCAAAGGGAGGGATAGTGAGACTGAAGGGGGAGGATGGGGGCTGTGGAGGATGACAACAGTAAAGCTGACATATTGAACAGGTATTTCTGCTCAGTCTTTACTGAGGAAGAGGAGGGTAATGGGTCTGAATGAGTACAAGGGTGAGAATGGTGCAGAAATGGACACAAGTCCCTTTACACGAGAAAGGGTCCTGAAGGAACTGGAAGTAATAAGAGTTGATAAAGCAATGGGGCCAGATGGAGTGCACCCTAGGTCCTTAAAGAACTAAGAGAGGTGGTGGCTGAACCTCTTGCTATCCTGTTTAGCTGATCACTAGAAACAGGGAGGTATCCAAAGACTGGAGGATAGCAGATGTAGTCCTCTATACAAAAGTGGGAACAAAGAGGAAGCGGGAACTACAGATCAGTCAGCCTCACCTCGGTAGTGGGGAAGATCATGGAAGCACTACTGAAGGAGAGATTGGTGGAACATCTGGTTGTCAATGGACTACAGGACCCAAGGCAGCATGGTTTCACCAGGGAAGGTCATGTCAGACCAACCTCATTGAATTTTTGACTGGTGACTAGGAGGTGGATCAGGAGGGCAGTGGACATGGCCTATCTGGACTTCAGCAAGGCCTTTGACACTGTGCCACATAGAAGACTATTGCACAAACTGGGGAATATGGGTGTAGGCAGGACAGTAGTGCGGTGGGTAGGTAACTGGCTGGGCAGCAGGACACAGAGGGTGGTGGTAAATGGCTGTCACTCCACAGAGGGAAGAGTGACCAGTGGGTACCACAGGGATCAGTGCTGGGACCGGCATTATTCAATATCTTCATCAGTGACATTGTGCAGGACCTAGAAGGCAGAATTTCACTGTTCGCTGATGACACAAAGCTCTGTAACAGAGTAGACACACCAGAGGGTGTAGACAGAATGAGAAGGACCTGCAGAAACTTGAAGAATGGTCAGGGTTTGGTAGTTGAAATTCAATGCAAGGAAGTGCAAGATAATGCATATGGGGCACAAAACCCTGGCACAATATATCAGTTGGGGGTGAGGATATAGCATGCACCAAGCAGGAAAGGGATCTTGGAGTTATCATCTCTGATGACCTCAAGGCAGGGAAACAGTGTGACAAGGCAGCAGGTAAAGCAAATAGGATGCTGGGATGCATAGGCAGGGCATCACCAGCAGGAAAAGGAGGTCATAATTCCACTATACAAGACACTAGTGAGGCCGCACCTGGAGTACACTGTGCAGTTCTGGAGACCTTACCTACGTAAGGACATAGACAGGGTAGAGAAGGTTCAGAGGAGGCAACAAAGATGGTGCATGGATTGCATCACAAGTCCTATGAGGACAGGTTGAAGGCACTGAACATGTACTCACTGGAGGAGAGGAGGGAGAGGGGATATGATAGAGACATACAAGTATCTTACAGGGAGGAACAGGGTGCAGGAATGCACTATTTTAAGCGAAAAAGATGTTCCAGGACTAGAGGGCATGGGATGAAGTTGAGGGAGGACGATTCAGAGGAAACGTGAGGAAGAATTTCTTCACAGAACGGTGGTGGACAAGTGGAACACCCTGCCAGAGGAAGTGGTGGGGCTGAAACAATCACGGGATTTAAGAATGCATGGGATAGACATAAAGGAATTCTGGAGGTCAGGGGTAAGGGGCAACAGACTTCCTGGAAAACATAAACTGAACTTACAAACTTAAATGGGCAGACTGGGTGGGCCATAGGCCCTTATCTGCCGACACTGTCTATGTATCTATGTAACACAGGGCAGTGAAAATAGTTACGGTTTCTGTAGTCTCACCAAAGACCCACTGCCACACAGCTCAGATCTCCTAGGAATACAGCAGCCTTCCAGATGGAAATGTGGACTATAGGGCTCTTCCTGTCATAATTACCAGATATTCTACACAGTCCACTGAGCTTTTAAAGTGCCAGGGGGTTTCAGGGGAGCCTTCCACACTCCCTTAGACTCCCCTGCATTTATCGCACTTGCCACATGTACACCGCGCAAATGCTACAGCGTTTGGCAAGTGAGATCTTTAAACACCTCAACCCCACAGACTGGGCTGCCACCACCAGTCGGGGGGAAGGGGTGCAGATAATGCAAACTTATGATCGGGGCAGGGGGGCAGAACCACTATTTATATATTTATTTAAAAGTTTTACCAGGAAGGCATACTGAGCACACTACTGCTCGATTCCAGATGCGTCCTAGGGGTAGGGGGCATGGGATAATACATACAGAGTTCAGTGTACAATAACAACAGGCAAGACATAAAAGTTCCACCAGGGAGTGATTTTGACAATGACAGGGGCACCAGAGGCTGCTGCACCGCATGTACAAGAGCCCCTGATGGGCATGCAGATGGTCCCTTAGTGCCCTGTTTGCCCAATGGGCTCATTTGTATGCTTGTGCTGAATATGGCTCATGGGGAACTGGTGCTATCCCATTTCAGTCAGTGCTATTCCTATTCATATGCAACCCTGGTCCATCTTTGGGCAGCGCAGATCCACTTAGTGCAGCGCTGACATGGACATGCATTCAGTTGGATAGCACCACTCTGTTGGCGAGTGCAATCCATCTGGATATTGTTCAGAGCTAGACGAGTGTAAGTGAAACATATAAACATAGAAACATGGACTTTGACGGCAGATAAGGACCGCTTGTACCACCTAGTCTGCCCATTTCCCTACTTACTGGACATCTCTATTTCTGAAAGATGCTACTTTCTTGGACTTCGTTGATTCCCTTTAGGTACTTAAACATTTCTATCATGTCCCCCCTCTCCCTCCTTTCCTCAAGGGTATACATATTAAGCTCCTTTAATCTCTCTTTATATGGCTTCTGTTGCAGACTCCTGCACCATTTTAGTTGCCCTCCTCTGGGCTGCCTCCATCCTGTCTAAGTCCTTGTGGAGATGGTATCTCTTGAACTGCATGCAGTACTCCAGATTGGGTCTCACCAACTGTATGTATAGAGGGATAACCACTTCCTGTTTTCTACTGGTGGTGCCTCTCCCTATACATCCCAGAATCCCACCAGCCATCCCTACTACCTTCACACATTGATTGCTAACCTTTAGGTCATCTGATACGACTACCCCCAGGTCCCTTTCCATTTTTGTTGTTGCTACTACCCCCCCAACCCCCACATTGTGTACTGTTCCCCTGGGTTTTTGTGTCCCAGGTGCATTACTTTGCACTTCTTTGTATTGAATCGAAGATGCCATACTTCTGACCATTCCTCCAACCTTGCCAAGTCCCTTCTCATCTTTTCCAACCCCCTTGTGTATTAACCCTGTTGCAGATCTTCGTGTCATCTGCAAAGAGGCATACTTTTCCTTCCAGTCCCTCTGCAATGTCACTAATAAAGACATTAAAAAGGACCGGACCCAGTACTGAACCCTGTGGTACCCCACTAGTAAACCCCCCTTCTTTGGAGTGGACTCCATTTACTATTACCTTTTGTGTCCTGTTGTCCAGCCAATGTTTTACCCATGCTACCACCCTGGGACCCACTCCCAGGCTGGCTAATTTGTTTATTAATCTTTTGTGTGGGACTGTGTCAAATGTCTTGCTAAAGTCTAGGTAGGCTATGTCTACAGTCCCTCCCTGGTCTACTACTTTGGTCACCCAGTCAAAGAAATCAATTAGATTCGTCTGACGTGACCTACCTACTGTGAATCCATGCTGCCTTGGGTCCTGTGCCCCAATTGCCTCTAGAAACTCAACAATTCTTTCCTTCAGAAGTGATTCCATCATTTTCCGTACACTGAGGTCAAACTGACAGGTCTGTAGTTTCCTGCCTCTGTCTTGCTCCCACTTTTGTGAAGGAGAATCACATCAGCCCTCCTCCAGTCCTCAGGTACCACACCATCCTCCCATGATTTGTTAAAAAGGGTAGTCAGTGGTGTCACTAGTTCTCCCCTTAGTTCTTTAAGAATTCTTGGGTAAATCCCGTCAGGCCCCATTGCTTTGTCCACCTTCAGTTTTAGGAGTTCTTTCGGAACCCTTTCTTCTGTGAAATGACTGGTATCGACCCCCCCATCTAGAGTGCTTCTACTGATTAGACTAGGTACCTCCCCCTCCTCTTCTTTTGTGAATATTGAGCAGAAGTATTCATTCAGTATCCCTGCTTTTTCACTGTCCCTCTCTGCTCACCCACCCTCCCCTTTATTCAGCCTCACTATTCCTCCTTTTGTCTTTCTTTGCTCCCTAATGTACCTATAAAAGGTTTTATCTCCCTTCTTAACTAAGTTGGCTATCTTTTCCTCAGTTTGGGCCTTTGCTATTCTGACTGCCTGCCCCACTTCCTTCTGCTTTAACTGGTACAGTTCTCTGTCCTGCTTCTTCTGTTTCCTTATACTTCCTGGATGCTATCTTTTACACCCTAACCTTTTCCGCCACCTCTTTTGAGAACCATAGTGTTTTTTTCTTTCATTTTGATTTGTTTATTTGCTTCACACAAAGGCTTGTTGCCTCTTTGATAGCAGTTTTGACGTTTCCCCGTCATTGTTCTACCCCTCCTTCTTGCCTGTTTGCTAGTGCTTTTCTGAGGCACTCTCCCATTTTGACAAAGTCAGCCCTCTTGAAGTCCAGTACTCTCACTTTTGTATGGCTTGACTCTGCAGCTGAGTTTGTCATGAACCACACTGTTT
Organism: Neoceratodus forsteri; assembly: GCA_016271365.2. NCBI lineage: Eukaryota > Metazoa > Chordata > Ceratodontiformes > Ceratodontidae > Neoceratodus > Neoceratodus forsteri. Next base: position 77,490,625 of record CM057458.1, read on the forward strand.
GGTGGTCACTTGTTCCCAGATGGCTACCCACTTCTAGATCTGAGATCCTGTCTCCGTCCCCATTTGAGAGTACCAGGTCTAAGATTGCTCCCTCCTGAGTGGGTTCCAACACTAGCTGTCTGAGGCATGCCACCTGTAGAGCATCAAGAATTACCCTGCTCTTGGGTGTGGCTGCAGCAAAGGTGCTCCAGTTAACATCTGGCATATTCAGGTCCCCCATCAACAATATCTCCCCTTTCTCTGCCATCCTAAGGATACCTTCTATCATATCCTTGTCCATTTTCTCCCCCTGAGACGGGGGTCTTTTATATAACCCCTGTGCAGATTGTGGTGCCATTTCCAGTCCACGCAAATGGCTGTGCTATGTTTGCCCCAGGCTCTCAATATCGGAGCCATCATGTTATTGGATTATATTGTGTTCTTGCAGTGTCCTGCAGGGGTTCCATGTTGCTATGGCGACAGGAATGTCAGCGACCTCCCCTACAGTGACACATTGTTGCCGACATCCCTGCTGCCACTGACTCTTGTCCCCAGCCAGAAAATGCACCGACACGATTGGTGTTCATGTGGGGGGGCTCTGCCCCCCACCCCACTTTGGACTTAATGATTCCAACTCTGGGGGGGGGTGGATATCGAGGGAGAGCGACCAAACTCCAGAGTCGATGACTCTGGCATCGCTCCAGCAACCCAGTCAACACTGCGGGTGTCAGCAGGTTGCTGTCATTGTAACAGCATCACTGTAAGAGCATTGCTGATACAATGGTACACCTCCTGCAGGATATCACCAACAGAAACTGTGATAAGTATGCTTTATCATGGTGGGAGGCATGGTATATACACAGGAAATGCACCAATACTCCTACTAAGTTTCTGACATCTCTCCTTGTACAGTACTGTGTTATCACTAAAAATTGTGCCTACTAAAGTACATTCAGGAATTAAAAATCCTGACAAATTGTGAAATAAACTCCCTTCAATCAATTTTCCTTACTGACAACTGGTCAAAACTCTTCAGTTCTCGCTAAGGAGCTGGGCCATCATGATCTTGTCAGACAGAGTATGGGCAATCTGATCTTACAGTCAAAAGATCATTTAGCCTGTGGTCGAAATTTGCGATATTCATTAAAAGAACTCTCATATGCAGGGCCAGATTAACAGAAGGGTGAATGGGGCAATGTCCTGGGGCTCTGAGCTCTGGGGGGACCCTCGCTCTCCCTTAACAAACATTGCTTTTTTAATTTACTTTTTTTCACATTGTGCTTAGGCTGGGCTGTCCCTTGGCTTCATGGCAGGATTGCCCACCCACCCCTGCACACATGCATGTGCTGCTGACAACTTACAAAAGAGTTGTCCTTCTTTTCTTAGCTCCCATTTGTGATCATCTGTTGCTAAAAGACAGTGGAGCCCTGACTGTGACTGTGTACAGGTGGCACAGGCTGCCATTATTGGTGGAAAAAAACATGCGAAGAGGTGAGAGGGCAGGTCGTGCCCTTGAAGGAGTCTCATAGAAACATAGACTTTGACAGCAGATAAGGAACGCTTGGATCACTTGGTCTGCCCATTTTGTTACCTCTTGGATAAGCTGCAGATCCTAGTTAACCAACAGCCTACTTCTTCCTACCCCCCACCAGAATTGCCTTATGCCTGTCCCATGCATTCTTGAATTCCCCCACTGTTTTTGACCCCACAACCTCCTCAGGAAAGCTGTTCCATGCATCTACCACCCTCTCTGTGAAAAAATACTTCCTTACATTGCCCCGGAGCTGTCCCCCCCTCTATCTTCAAATTGTGTCCCCTTGTTCTTGCACATCTCTTTTTCTGAAAGATGTACCCTCTTGGACTTTGTTGATTCCCTTGAGGTACTTGAAAGTTTCTATCATGTCCCCCTCTCCCTCCTTTCCTTAACAGTATACATATTAAGCTTCTTTAGTCTCTCTTCGTATGGCTTCTGTTGCAGAGCCTGCACCATTTTAGTTGCCCTCCTCTGGACTGCCTCCATCCTGTCTATGTCCTTGCAGAGATGGGGTCTCCAGAACTGCACGCAGTACTCCAGATGGGGTCTAACCATAGAGTCGCTGCAGTGTCAGTGGGATGGGAATCATATCATCGAGTCAGACCAACTGTTGCAGATATCAGTGGACACTAATTACTGAGAGAAGATCAATTGGAGATAAGCCCCCTGATTGTCCACCTGAGACACTCTCACAGTCAAGACTAGCAAGAGAGACCGTTACTTGAGTCATGGCCACTGGGCAGTGTGCCACTCATGGCCGCCAGCTATGCAGTGGTGCCACAGACCGTTACTGGAGCCATGGCCACTGGGCAGTGTGCCACTCAAGGCCACCAGCTATGCAGTGGTGCCACAGTGCAGCAGAGGCAGAGCAGTGTGGAGCACTGAGACTGAGAGTGAGAGGTGGGAGCAAAAAGTCATGGCAGTGTGTGCGGGTGCCTGTGCGGCACTTCACAAGTCATTGATCTGTCAGGCCAGCCTGCAATAACTGGAGTCTGACTGGTAGGTACAAATAAATATCATATTCCTGAAACTTCACAGTGTGTTTTCTGATTTTATCTGAGCACTAATTGGCACATAATGAAAAAATAAGTGAGTGAGAAGGGCTTACAATTGCAAGTGTATAGAATGCCATGTCACTCGTGAGGAAAAACATAAGAGAGGTATGTAATGATACTAATTATAAAGAGGGTATAAGACTCCTCTGTACTGTAGTAGGATGCGGAGGCCACTATCAAGGAACCATACCACCAGGTTTCAGCTGCACACACATACTGTAGATCGGGGGTGAGGACTCAAGCTTAGTGTTGCTGGTGGTGGTGTCTGTTATTGGAACTGGAAACAACTTGACTAGGAAGGCAGCAGTAGGTCAAGCTAGACAGCACTTAGGAGTCTCTCAAAGTCCCCTACCACCAACATTGTTAGGAAAAATCACATTATTTAAGTACCACTGCCAGGGCAGTCAGAGGCCACACCCTCATCAGGATTCACTCTTCCCCGTAGGCATTCCCTAAGAGTCAGAATCCCGACTCAGCCGCAGTGCAGCCAACTGCCAAGTGAGTCCTACTCTTCTTATTTTGTCACACTGACTTGGCGTGTCACACACACTAAGACTTGTGTGGGGGACTTCTTTGTCTGTCTTCTAAATGTGCTACAACAACCCTATTCATTTATATAGCTTCTTATTTTCTTAAACCTGTTTGCTCCCATGTTTCATTTCTATAACCCACTTTCTGTAAGAGGATGGAATTTCATACTTTAAATTTCGGGAAGGGGGGAGGGCCTTCATCTTGAAAATGATCAGGGCCTTTTCAGTCTTAATCTGGCCCTGCACATCTGAGCATATCTTTATCTCTTCTAGCGAACCAATCTTTTTTATCACATCCTGAATATTATTGTGATACCAGAACATCATTCAAACTGCTCTTCTCTGTATCTTTTCGAAGCCATGCCTTTCTTTTCCAGTACAAGAAAAGTGTCACACCTGTCATCTATATTTTAAAATTGCTCAGACCTTTGCATGATAATTAGGGACACCCTATCTTTCTAACATTAAAATATGATATAATCTTTTTTAGCCCTCATCGCTAGGTCATCAGTATCAGAGGACCATTTAAGGTCACATGCTACTTTTATTCACCAGGAGGGTTGCAGCTTATTCCTTCCGTATTGCAACACCATTAGCCTAAAAGGGATCCATAACCTCTGCCACATTATTCTCAGAAAAACAATTTCTTTTATCTTAAAATGATTGTCTTAAGATCAGTATGACCATCTTCAGATGAGTACAGTGTAAGTACTGGAACCCCTGTCACAAAAATGTCATCGATTAGCTGAAAGCAGTGCAAAAAAGCATCTGATTTAAGGCCAGCAGGAGTTCTTATGTGCAGAGGTTGAAGAACCTTAATATCTACTTGTTCGAGGAAAGAAAGGAACATGGGAACATGATAGAGAACTGTAAGTACCTCAAAAGCATCAACAAGATCAAATCCCAGTGACCCTTTAAGGATTCGTGAAAATGAGAACATGAGGGGACAGAGTTACAAACTGGCGAGAGAAAGGCTCAGGAAGGACACCATGAGGCACTTCTTCATGAAGAGAGTTGTAGCATGGTGAAACAGGCTATCACAGGAGGTAGTACATAAGAAAATGATTGGGGAAGTCAAGAGGGAATGGGACAAGGTCAAGGGGATGGTAACAAGTGGCAGGGAGGGAGAGCGGAGAGCTATGTAATGAAATATGCATGAGATCTGCATCAGGCATGCCACCTAGACTGCAGTTTTCTTCTGTGGGAAATTTCATAGGTTCATATGTTTGTGTGATTTGTTCTAGTAGTCTTTCCAATAATGTTAACTCATTTATTCATTTTATTTATAAAATTATATTGAAAAAATCCACAGACATGATTGGCTGTAGCATGTCACATGAAACATGCATTAAATCTCTATAAATGCATGCTCAGGTGCTGAATCTCATTTGCCTCCTGCCGTAAAAACTACTTAGAGCCATTTTGTAAGTATAATAAGCCACTAAAGGGTGTGCATCATAAGATTTTAATGCACTTCCCAGGGGTGTAAGGACACTCTGCCTTCAACCTCATGCCTTGCTACACTCCTGGGGCATGTACTCAAATCCTAGAATGCACACTCTGTGTGGGTTCTTACTTATTTAGAATCTCCTGTACCCTTCCCTGGCCTCACTGATAAATCCCTTTTTATGCAGCAGAAGAAGGATTTGCATTTATATAGAGCTTTATATACACATTTTATTTTGCAAGCAATAAGTGACTAACAGTGAAGTGAATGTAAACATTTAGTAGCAGCTATTATGCTCATCAACACCCATACACAACCTTGGACAATTTCCTGAACCAACTATCTAGGATACTGGGGTAAATCCCCTACTGACACAAAACGTGCCTTGAGTTATTTTACTTACACATGAACACCCACCGGGACACCAGTGATGGGCGAAAGAGACCTCAGTTCAATGTCTCATCTGAAGAATGGAGTACCCCAGGAATACAGCACCCCTTAGTACTGCACTGGAGTATAAACATTTTGGTTTATGAGCCCAAGTCCTAGTGTGGGACTAGAACCCATGACCTTCTGGCTCAGAGGTAGATGTGTCACTTACTGAGCCATGCTGACATCTGCCATCATTGACGTACTTAACAGTTTCCATTAATAATCTTGTCATTAGTAAAAGTTAAAAACAGTAAGGGACCAAACCATGTTCTTTGGAGTACACCCCCTTTAATGTGTCCTGTTGTCCTGCAAAGACAGATTTCGACATTTAACACCTAAAGTCACAGTTTCCACAAGGTTTAATCTATAGTTCAATGTGAAAATTAGATGTAGGATTTCTAATTTGCTAGAATTAAAGGTTTAGCAGCACTAAGGAGCCATTTTCTTTGTAGCACTTTGTCAGGTGCATCATGGGTAAACTCGTATGAGGCATAACACAGGTTCTAGTTACGAAATATGAACATATGAAATTGCCAGCAGAAACAAGTCTCACAGTCTATCGATTCTGTTTGAGTGTGCAGCTATCACCTCATCTCTCAGCTGCCCCTCCCGCCTCCCTCTTCCTAGTATCCATTCCCCTTATCCTCTCCCAACCCTTTTTGAAACTGCCCACCATCATACAGGACACTATCTCATCTGGTAAGGTGTTCCATTTCTCCACCACTCTTTTAGTGAAAAAATGTCTCCTCATCTCCCTCCTGAATCTTCCCCTCCAATCTCAGTCCATGCCCTCCCGTGCCCCCAATCTGGAATATCCCTTCTGTGTTGATCTTGTTTATCCCCTTCAGATACTTAAAGGTCTCAATTATATCCCCCTATCCCTCCTCTCCTCCAGCGAACGCATATTCAGCTCTCCCAGCCTGTCCTCGTAGGGCTTGCTCTCTAATCCGTGGATCATCTTGTGGCTTTTTGCTGTACCCCCCTCCAACAACCTGATGTCCTTCTTCAGGAATGGGTGCCAGTACTGCATGCAGTTCTCCAGGTGGGGCCTGACCAACGACCTGTACAGGGCAGGATAGCCTCCCTCCTTCTGGAGGAGATCCCTCTTGCAATACACCCCAGCATTTTGTTGACTTTTGCTGCCGCCTTTCTGCACTGAGCTGAATTGTTCATGCTCCCCATAATGGTCACTCCTAGGTCTTTTTCCTTTGTGGAGCTCCCCAACTGTACCCCATTGAAGTGATAAACCCTCCCCTGGTTCCTGGCTCCAAAGTGCAGAACCTTGCACTTCTTGGCATTGAACCCCATGCATGACTATCTAGGACCTCACTTGCCCCTTTAACCTCCAGCCATTGTTTTTGGCATGTTGGCTGTGCACCACACAACAGCTGAATTCAAATGTCCCTTTAATCTCCACATTTCCAAAAAATATCTTGATACATACATCAATGGTTAAGGATGCAGTAGGACTTTCATAATTTTAGCCTGCCTGTTTTTCTGCCTAATTTAAGTAGCCCCCCCCCCACACACACACACATGTTGTAATTCTGCTTTCTCCTTAAATACCTCTTCATGTCTGTCCAAACTGATCCTAAAGTTTGATACAGAGTCTGCATTCATCACCACTTCTCAGAGTAATTTGTTCCACTGCTCCCCCTCCCCCTACTCTCAAGAAAGAAAAAAAACTTCCTTACATCCTTTCGGAATTTACCTCCTGCCTGTGTGTGAGGTTATGACCCCTGGTGTTTGCGTGACCTTTTAGTGTGAATAGCTCCTTGACACCCACCCTATTACATTCCTCCATGTATTTGTCGGTCTCTATCATGTACCCTCTCTCCCTCCTCTCTTCCAATGAGTAGTTTGTCAGCCTGCTCTGGTAGTTTCTGTTTTGCTTTCCCTTTACTATTTTAGCCACGCTTTCACTGCTTTCTTTTTCATGTATCCTTTTTCAAATGTGAGTTCCAACATTGCACACAGTACTCTAGACATTGATCTGCCCAAGTACTGTGGCATGATTATTTGGTCACTGTGGCTTGAGAATTCTTATCAGCTACATCCCAGTAGCCTGTTTGCTTTCCCATATGCTGTTCCACACTGATTGGAACTTTCTGAGTTACTGCTTGTTTAGTGCCTATCCAGTGTAACATGAAAGGTGTCCAATCATATCTGTTAATTACTTCATTCTGTATTAACTGAGAGGACAGTTTCGTTGATGATTCTGTTGCACATTTATTAGCGTCATCCCATTGTTATCTCATATAACTATGTGTAGTAGTATAGCAATAACTGGGTGTTACACCGCACCACTATAGTTAGGGCTAAGCAGGGCTTTCTATGTTAAACCCAAATTTTTGCACTTTAATAACTTCGCAGCCGTTCAAAAGATTTGCACAAAAGTTTGCATGCACAATCTGGAAGGGTGAATCTCTTGACATGCCACGTTTTGTAAAAAATGGCTGTATAAAGTTTTTGCATGGGGATTCCTTTTTCATGAGGGCAATACTCTTTTTTGTTTGCCACCATCTTGTTTCCTGTTTTTCCATAAAAATTCAGATTTGGAAAATCACATTCTAGAGTGTGACCAACACATGCATCTTGGGACCCCCTTAGGTGGATTCTGCATCTTTTTTTTTTTTTTTTTAGTTGTTTAACCAGGTATAGCACACTAAGCTGAAAGCTTTTTTACAGGAGTGAGCTGGGAGCACAAGAAGATTAAGTGACTTGCTCAGGGTCACACAGTATGCAAGTAGAAGCTGTGGGATTCAAACCCAGGTCTGGTTTACTGGATGTCACCAGATTTGCAGCTCAGAGCCTTAGACCACTGCACTATACTGCCTCCTAACTAATTAGCTAACTAACTAACTAACAGGCATCTAACTGTTAGACTCTGAGAAATGCCCTTCAAATGTTGTGTTTTTTATCCAGATTATAAATCTTTTTTCATGACTCATGATACAAAAAAAATATTCTTTTTTTTGTATCACAAGTCACAAGAAAATATATTTTTTCATGAGGGAAAATCATTTTCCCTTTGCCGTCATCTTTTCCCTGCTGTTTAGTTGCACAACTATACCATTCAATAGCCGTCCCCATAATAAAGTATATTTCCCTAGTGTCTAGTGGCACCCCCCCACACCATCCGATTGCCATCCCTGTAGTAAAGTATATTTCCCTTGTGTCTAGTGGCACCCCCCACCCTTCAATTACCCTCCTGCACTTTGCCCTCAAAGTTTGTTCCTTGATGAGCTGTGGTTCAGGACTGTCAGCAGCTGCCCAATGAGCTCCAGTGCAGGATACTGCCCAGTAGTGGGGGTGGAAGATCCCCATCCTACACAGCCTGTCCTACACAGTTCATAGCCCGGTGTCCACAAATCATAGCCTGGTGTCTCCAGAGAGTTGCCACACAGCAGTAACAGGGAGAGAGAGGGGGACCACTCACTGAACACTTTTTTGACACTCACAGATTTGTCTGCAACTGACAGATTTCTTGATGCTTCTATTTGGCATCTTTTCCCTGGTGTGTAGTGGCACCACCCACCATCTGATCACCATACGCATAGTAAAGTATGTTTCCCTGGTGTCTAGTGGTACCCTGACCTCCAATTGCACTCCTTCTTGCCCTGGTGGCTAGTGGTACCCTCCACCCACTGATGTCTGTCAAACACTGAAAAAAAGAATCCACCAACAGTCCATCAATGTCTTTTTTTAATATGTAAAAAAAAAAAGGTCCATCAGTGATGTGACCTCCCCCCACCCTGACCTCCCACTGAACACCCACCACCCCGCACACCCCCAGACCTCCCCAAACACCCTCACTCATCTGAACAGGTCCCAGTGTGAAGATCCACTCTTCGATCTAAAACACATCTTGCTGCTGGAACTGGTAACTGCTATATGAGGAAATAAGGTAAGTGCGGTTCAATGTATTTCAATGGGGTTTTCAACTTTGGTGCATAGCTTGGCCATTGTTGTATATTTTGACACCACATTTTTAACATGTGCTTTTTGACTCCCCATCTTATGAACAATGTCACTGGAGTTATGTAACTCGTGCCCAAAAGGTGAATTTGGGGTCACTTGACGAAATCACCTTTTGTGCAGAATTTGAACATTTTCACCACCCTTGTTCATGAGGTGAGGTTATAAAAAGGGTATGTTGAAAATCTGGGCTCAAAATATGAAAAAATGGCAAAGTTGTGTGTATACATTGACAGTTTGCTATACATGCTTGTAACTTCGGTAATTTTAAATAGTTTGACCTCAAACTTTCATCATAGCCTTTTCATTACACAACCTCATGAATGTGATACTGTATCTGTCATTCTTCTAATCTTGCCAAAGTTGTCTTTTCACACATGTGGCTTGAAGTGACATTGTGGTGGCACGGAGTCACATTTGCCATGGATTTTGAAAGGTTCAGTAATGCACACATGAGGTGGGATAATAAGAAGGTTATGCTGACAATCTGACTGTTGTCTTACAGATGGAAGCGCATGACCCAGAGGGCCCTGTGCTCACTCAAGTAAATAAAGATACTATCAAAATATGTGAAAATTAGGCATGGATGGGAGTGCAGGGCCTGGAGGGCCCTGCCTCCCACAGGGAAATAAGAATATGATTAGGTATATGATCTCAAAAAGTAAGGGAATTCTTTGCAAAAAAACTTCATTAATGAACTAGTTAGGGTTAAAGTGAAAAAAGTAGGGAAATGTGGCATTAAGGTTTCCAATCCTGACACCTCACTCCCACCCTGCAGACAAACAGCAAACCAGGCATAAGGTGTGTCTTGTCTTGGAGTTCTCAAGCCTAACACTCACCCCATTTTCATACACTGTACACATCTCAGCTTCTTTACTGACAGAACTGGGTGAGCATTAGGCTTGAGAACCCCAAGGCACACCCTATGCCTGGAAACCCTAATACCATATTTCCCTACTTTTTTCACTTCAACCCTAACTAGTGCATTAATGAAGTTTTCTGCAATTAATATATAGGTTTATATAAGTAGGTATAATAGTATAGTTACAACTATGTGTGTATATATATATATATATATATATATAATATATATATATATATATATATATTATTATAGTGGCGCAGTGGCGCCACTATAGTTAGGTTCAGCGGTCACTTACATACTAAACTCAGAAGTTTGTGCGTTAATAACTTTGGACCCATTCAACAGATTTGCCTGACATTTGGTATGTGTGATAGGGCATGGTAGATCTCTTGATCTGCCAAATTGTGTTTCAGTCAGACTTACAGTCTTTCCGTACGAAAGCGCTAAAAAATGCAAAATTATCCGGTTTTGGAGGCAGCTTTTGGGATTTTGGATGTGGCCTTGCATGGCCATCGTGTGGCATGTCACTCAGTGAGATGGTTCATTTGAAAGAGCTTTGGTGGCAGAACATGCCACTTTTTGATTGGTGAAAAAATATTAAGGCATTCAAAAGTTATGCAACTTTTAATTTCCCATTATAAGTCAATGGGAAAATTTATATGTACTGTATGTTTTGTGAACAAAGAATGGGGTTCTGGCCATCTCGTCCCACCTGGCGATCAAACAGTTTGCAGCCTTGCGGTTCAAGAATCTTTGTCTCCGAGGATTTCCAAAATTCTTTGATCCCGATGTACGCCATTTTGTTTTTAAATTTCCGATCGTAAAAACACAAATATCTCGGCTCAGGGGTCACTTCTGAAGTAAAACTTGGATGGGTTTTACTCAGGGAGCTCCGATCTATCGAGTCATGCCTTTGGTTTCATCCAAATCTGTCAAAAAAATAGAGTTATAAGCTTTTAAAATCTTAATTTGTGGCTCGCTAACGATCTTTGATTGCGAGCCTGCAAATTCTTTGATCGTGAGATTCTTTGATCGTGATCTTGCATTGTGACCTAAAAACACAAATATCTTGGCTCGGGGTGGGCAAGGGACACAAATGAGGGTGGATTTTGCTCAGGAGGGTCCGTTCTATCGAGGCATGGCATTGGTTTGGTTCAAATAGGTGAAAAACTCATGTTTCACCATTTTTTATTCTTTGATCATGAGCGTGCAATTTCTTTGATCGTGAGCCTGCAAATTATTTGATCGTGAGATTCTTTGATGCTTTGATGGTGATCTTGCATCACAACCTAATAACACAAATATCTCGGCTCAGGGGTGGACCAGAGACACAAATGAGGGTGGGTTTTGCTGAGGAGTGTCCGTTTTATCCAGGCATGGCATTGGTTTGGTTCAAAATTGGTGAAAAATTCACATTTTACCATTTTTTATTCTTTGATTGGGAGCCTGCAAATTCTTTGATCTCGAGCCTGCAAATTCTTTGACCATGAGATTCTTTGATCGCGATCGTGCATCGTGAGTGAGGGACGAAATGGCCAGATTAAAAAATTAATTTTCTCAGCCATGGGGTGCCCTAGGAAGTCAAATGAGGGTGGGTTGTACTCAAGGGGCTTCGTTCAGTCGAACCATGGTGGTGGTTTACCACAATTCCTTCAGTTTTTTGATTTATAAGATTTTGAAATTCTTTCTTCGTGAGCCTGCAATTTCTTTGATTGGGAGCCTGCAAATTCTTTGATCGTGAGATTCTTTGATCGCGATCTTTGATCGCAAAATAGGGACAAGATGGCCAGATTTTTTATAATGGAATAGATAGGGAAATTTTACTAATCTTTGACATTGAATATCTCAGAAACGGTTTGGACTTTATTAGAAATTTGGAGGGAAGAACGGCAACATCCCACAGATGTGCCTTTTGGTGGTTTGGTCAAAAAATATTACAGGGCAGCAAAGTTACAGCACTACAAATATGACACTTTTTCCCATAGGATAACATTACGGCATCTGCCACATTACAGGAATTCTTTACTGCCCTGCTGCAAAATAATGGTTTGGTATTTTGGGCTGAAATTTGGAAGGAAGAAAGCCAACATCCCACAGATGTGCCTTTTGGTGGTTTGGTGAGAAAATATTACAAGGCGACAAAGTGATGGCGCTCCGAAGTTGACACTTTTTCCCATAGGATAACATTATGGCGTACACAGTTTGGCATCTGATGCCATCAGAAGGATTATGATAAACCATGAATTGGATGAAATGAAGCATAAGGTGAATTCAATAAAGAATAAGGTTGCAAGAAGTAAAAATTAAGCCGTATAAATACCTCAGAAGATACAGGATTATGATCTCAAACAATAACTGAATAAGGGAATTATATATAGGATAAAGTATGGGGAGAAGTGTGTTAAGAGAATTTAACACACGCCCCTGTTGTTGATGGGCAACATAAAACTCGAGGGCGAAGCCGAGGGGTTTATGAGTGCCATCCAACAACGAGGGTGTGTGTTAAATTCGAGTTTGACACACTTCTTCCATATTTTATTTTATATAATTGAAGGGCCTGCTTTTATAAAAGAGCGTGAGCTTCGTTCTCTCGTTAGGGGGTATTGATTTAAAATATTTTACTTCTGCATTACCCTCAGTTTACCAGTGAGCCTAGAAGCACAAGAGTGTGTTGGGGATGGAGGTAATGCAGAGAAGTAAGTATTTTTCTGTCAGTACTGTTTATGGAAACAGGGACAGTTGAAGCTCCCGCCCCAGACAAGGACAATTTAACGCTATGCCTATGTTTAGTCTCGAGCGCTTTGTTGTTCAAAGTGAGTTGCAGTGAATGCCGTAACACCTACTCAGGTGTTACGGCATTTAACACACGGTTTTGGCAATGGGAGAAAACGGAGACCATTAATTATAGAGCTATAAATATAAAAAATAAAAGAGCATCTCTTGATAAAGGCTTCTTGCTAGGTGAAATGTTGAGGCTTGCCATTTTTAAGAAATAAAAGGAATATTGGAATATGGAAAAGATTGTCTACAGATATAATTTTTTAGCACCTCCCACTTTTTGCCCTAGAAATGGGATCACCATCTTTAAGTTCAAAACTAGCCAGGAAAGTCATAATTCATGTGAAATAGTATTTTTTTTCTACGTCGTACGGTTCCTGAGATATAAGCAATGTAGTATTCCAAATCCTAATTTTCTGCTCCGATGTTTTCACTGTGTTTTTCAATGCAGTTTTTGGGGAAAAGCAGGGTGTGCCCTTTTGTTACTGTGCCAGTTAGTGTTTCTAGTTGTGCTTCCATTACCGTTCACGTCACTGTTCCCATCTACGCCACCGTGTGTGTTATGGTTTTCATTTGCGCTTGTGTTTCTGTTTCTGCTTCATTTGGTGTTATTGTTGCTGTTACCATTATCATTTGCATTTGCAATTGCTGTGCCATGCCTGCACATGCTATGGTTTTGCGTTTCCGTACGTGCTTGTGTTTGTGTTTGTGTTTCTGTTTCCTTTGGCTTTATTGTTGCTGTTACCATTATCATTTGTGTTTACAGTTGCAGTATCATGACCGTGCATGTAACAGTTTGCATTTCTGTACATGCTTGTGTTTGCGTTTGCATTTCTGTTTACTGTGGCATTATTGTTGCTGTTACCATTACCATTTGCATTTACAATTGCGGTTCCATGACCGTGCGTGTTAGGATTTGCGTTTTTGTACATGCTTGCTTTTCTGTTTACTGTGGCATTATTGTTGCTGTTACCGTTACCATTTGCATTTACAATTGCGGTACAGTGACTGTGCACGTTACGGTTTGCATTTCCGTATGTGCTTGCATTTGCATTTCTGTTTCTGTTTCCTTTGGCATTATTCTTGTTGTTACTGTTACCATTTGCATTTACAATTGCGGTACCGTGTCCATGCGCATTACAGTTTGCGTTTCTGTACATGCTTGTGTTTGCATTTCTGTCTCCTTTGGCGTTATTGTTGCCGTTACCGTTAGCATTTGCATTTCCAATTGCGGTACTATGAACGTGCGCATTACCAGTTGCATTCCATATGCACTTCTGTTTGCGTCTCCGCTTCTGTCACTGTTCGCTTTGGCTTCACTTTGTGCTTGCATTTCTATTACAGTTTGCGTTACAATTTACATTTGCATCACCATGTGCATAACCATTTGCGCTTGCATTTGCATTGTACTTACTGTTACTATGTCACACAAAATCACGTGTTTTGGGCCCTGCGCTCCCACCAACTTGTGCAACTTTATACTTCTCTATTCTTTCTTAACAAGTAAGGAAATTCTATGCAAATGCACACCCTGATGCCTGTTGGTGGGGGCAGGGTGGGTGGGGTGCAAGGGTGGGAACCCTAATGTTGAATTTCCTCACCTTTGTTGCTGTAGAAGAACCCTAACTGATGCATTAACAAAGTTTTTTGCATAGAATATATATATATATATATGTGCGAGTGTATTAGTTGCAAAAAAAATCTGTTAATGCATCAGTTAGGGTTAAAGCAACAAACGTAGGGAAATGTAGCATTAGGGTTTCCAACCCTAACACCCCAACCCCACCCTACACACACTAACAGGTGTCGGAGTGTACCTTGGAGTCATCAGCCCTAATACTCACCCTGTTCCATAAGTAAATATGCTGATATGTTTACAGTATAGGATCATTAGAGCTGATGACCCCAATGCACACCCCTGACACATGTTGGTGTGTGCAGGGTGGGGTTGGGGTGTTAGGGTTGGAAACCCTAATACCACATTTCCCTGCTTTTGTTGCTTTAACCCTAACTGATGCATTAACAGAGTTTTTTGCAACTAATTTCCTTACTCTTTGAAACCGTATAATTGTATCCTTATTTGCCAGTGGGCACTTCCATCTCTCCAGAGATGCATATATGTACATAGCTGTGGAAGCAGAGGGCCCTCCGGCCCCTGCACCTCCATTTATAGGACAACAGTGACCAAATTGTCAACATTCCCTTGGTATTGCCCCACTTCATGTACCCGTTGCAAAAAATATTCAAATCCCACCAAAATGTAACTCTACGCAACTGCAATGCCATTCCGCACCACAGGAGGGAAAACACATTTTAGCCAGGATTTTAAAAATGACAGCTGTGACATACAGGAGGTGGGGTAATAAGAAGGCTATGTTGAATATTTGGGGTCAATATATTTGAAATTCCCAACATTAAGAGCGTGCATAGCGAAATTGTAATGAATGGTCAAAACTCTTCCATTAGCAATAATTCGTATTGAAGTGCAAATTTTGGGTTTAACATAGAAGTGACAATTGAACCCTAACTATAGGGGTGTGACCGCACCTCTATAATAACTCATTATATATATATATATATATGTATATAACTAGATATAGCAGTATAGCTATAACTAGGTGTATATTTAGAGTTGAGCAGGGCTTTCTATGTTAAACCTCAGATTTTGCACTTTAATATCTTCGTAACTGTTCAAAGGATTTGCACAAACATTTGTATGTGCAGTTTCATGGGGAAGATCTCTTGGCAAGCCAAGTTTTGTTCCAGTTGGATGTGTGGATTCCGAGATGAAGATTGCACAAAAATGTGAAAATATTGCAATTTTTCACTGTTTTTTGTCATTGCTTTGCACCCAGACAGTTTGGAATTTTGGTCTGAAAGTTTCGAGATAGAAAGGGCTTGGATCACAGATGTGTCCTTTGCTTGACTGGTGAAAAAATATTAATCTGTTCCAAAGTTATTAAATTTTAAAGTTTCCATTATTTTCAATGGGAATTTCACCCTCCTGGATAGCTTCCTGGAACAAAAAAAGAATCTGGTCAAATGAAAAAGGATTCTTGTTTGTTAAGGGCAATCCTTTTTCTCTGGAAAAAATTCCTTTTTCGTTTTCTGCCATCTGCTTTTCAGATTTAAAAAAAAATATTGAAAACACTCAAAAATGAGGTGCTCTATAGACACCAACAGACGTATCTTGCTCATTGAAACTCCGTTAGATGGATTCTGCAGTTGTCTGGTGGCAAAATGACCATGGAATGAGTTTTTTTTTACATTTTAAATCCTTTTCATCTCTCGCTGAGATCCTTTTTCGTGAATCGATCATGAGTCACGAAAAAGGATTTTGGACTTTGTGTTTTTTCTGGGTTTCCTCTCGACTCCTTTTTCATTTGAACGGAAAAGGATCTCTTGTCACGAAAAAGGATTTCAGACTTAATCATTTTTCCAATTCCTTTTTCGTGGCAAGAGATCCTTTTTCATTTGATGCGTTAGTCCAAACAAAAATGGATCCCTAGTCAAGAAAAAGGATGATGGACTTAGCTTTTTGGCTGATTCCTTTTTCATGACAAAGGATCATTTTTTATTTGATATTTCCATTCAAATGAAACAGGATCTATTGACACAAAAAGGATTTCGGATGTATTTTTTGGGACGATTCTTTTTTCGTTTGAAAGAATCTTTTTTTCATTCTTTCAAATGAAAAAAGCCTTTTCCATGTATTTCTCTTAATTTTTCTGAGTTTCCCTGGTGTCCTGTGGCACTCCCCAACCTCTGATTTATTTTAATTGGTTTTATTTATTATCATTTTCCCTGGTGTCCCATGGCAGGCCCCCCACCCTCCAATTGCCCTCTCCATGGAACAGCCCTCCTGAGGAGGTTGTGGGGTCTAAAACTGTGGGAGAATTCAAGAATGCATGGGACAGACATAAGGCAAATTTTTAAGGGGATAGGAAGAAATAGGCTGTTGGTTAACTAGGATCTGCAGCTTATCCTGTAGGTAGGGAAATGGGCAGACTAGGTGGGCCAAGTGTTCCTAATCTGCCATCAATGTCTATGTTTCTATGTTTCCATAGACATTTTTGTTTCCCTGGTGTAATGGCAGCCCCCTCCCTCCAACTACATCCCCGCAGATATTTTATATGGTCCTGGTGTCTAGTGGTGCCCCCAACTCCCTGATGGCTAAGCTGTCAAAGTCCAATTCATCCCTGGTGTCTGGTGGCACTCCCCACCCTGTGATGTCTGTCAGACTATGAAAAAAATAAAACAGTCCCTCGATGTCTCTCTGTTTTTTTATCTGCTAAAAAAAAGCCAGTTGGTGAGGTGACCCCAGCACCCTGACCTCACATTGAGCACCCATGACCCTGCACCCTCAGACACCCCAACATACCCTCACCACCAGAGATCTCAGTGTGAAGATGCACTCTTTCCATTAAGATGTTTTGCTGCTGAACTGGTGACTACTATATGAGACATAAGGTACTGTAAGTGTGTTTGAAAACCCCACTGAACTATATTGAACTGCACTTACCTTATTTCTTATATAGCAGTCATCATTTCCAGCAGCAAGACGTGTCTTTGATGGGAGAGTGCATCTTCACACTGGGACCAGCACAGGTGAATGAGGGTGTGTGTGTGTGGGGGGGGTGGTGGGTGCTCATTGATAGGTCAGGGTGGGGGGTCATCTCACCAATGGCCTTTTTGCAGAGGAAAAAGAAAACAGAGCAACACTGAGGGACAGTTTTCTTTTCTTCACAGTCAGATGGACATAGGAGGGTGGAGGGGTAACACTAGACATCAGGGATCAACTGAACTTTGACGGCTGGGCCATTGGAGGGTGGGGGTGCCACAAGACACTAGGGATGACATGGACATTGATGGGTTGGGCATCAGAATATGGGGTGTGGAAAATGGCTCTGATGGCATACGAACATATAGTCACTGTAGTATTAGCCATTGACACAGTGGTGCGGTCACTTAGTCAAAAAGACTTGCCATCACCGGTAGAGAGGTCGCAGGCAAAAAAGAGCTTTTGTGATTGTTTAGTCATGATGGCAAGATGGCGACATTTTGTACCGTTACAGATGGATGGTCTAAAGACAAATATTTTTGCCCCAGACACCTCTAAGTGCCCTCATTTAAAAAGGATTGATAAATAAACTTACAAGGGACTCTGAGGTAGGACTTGCAAGAGACCCATGTTGCTTCTAGCAGCATGAATAGAGGGTGGGAGAGAGAGACAGAATGCACAGCTGCCACAGGAATTGACAATGAAGCAGGGAGTGAAAAATCAGACAAGTACAGGGACAACTTCAATGTTCTTTTATGAACCTGCCAGGACTACCTCCCATTCTGGCTGCTCCCTTGGCTTAATAAAGAGCAGCATGGATCATTGACTGCACCCAATGAGAATGCATAATTCAAACTAAGGGATGGTGGGAAAGATGGCAAAATTCCCCATGTTTATCCTGTGTACCCCCATTCCTTTTGAGGTGCACAGAGGTTAACGCCATCTTCCACCTGTGGAACATCCCTAGACCAACCTGCATCAGTCAACGCCACTTATTTTCCCTCTGCCTCTATTTATTTAACAGCATGTCAATAGACAGTGTTTTTGCGGGTGTGGGAGTAAATGGAGATCTGGGTATAAGATGAGAGAGCCAATTTACCTTCATTTCACCTTCACTACAGTCCAGGGAGTGGTGACTATTTGACCATCCATTTGGTGATTTGGTCCATTTTGTCCGGCAACAAGAATTCTGAACGACCGTTCTGGTAACTCTCTTTTGTCCCCGCAACATAATGTCCACAACTAATTAACCACAACATTATGTCCGGGGACCAAACATCCATACATGGCTCTGACAGTAACATGACTTTGATGAGAGAAGCATGTACAAACTGAATTTATTCCACGTTGACTACAGAGTTTAGCCGGGTCAAGACTACAGTAAATGCAAGGCTGATAGTGGGGAATTAGCAAACACTTTCAATGGTTTTCTTTATAAAAGATAACGTTAATATCTCTCAGGATTTAAGGGTACAACCGATAGTTGGAGATTTGACAGCAGAGATAGCTTTTAGTAGCAATGAAATGTACCTGTGCCCTGGTGTACACAAGCTGAAATTTCATCTAAGAAAGAAATAGAAGTAAGGACACAGAGTGGGAATTCTGGTATTAATGCAGTACAATATAAAAATATGGTGCATACACTATATGAAAAATTATGGATGGATGGGAGCGCAGGGACCAGAGGGTCCTGTGCTCCCCCAGGCAAATAAGGATATGATTATACCATCTCAAAAAGTAAGGACAGCCATTGTAAAAACTTAATTAATGCACTATTTAGGGTTAAAGCAAAAAAAGTAGAGAAATGCATCATTAGGGTTTCCAGCCCTAACACCCACCCCTGTCCTGCAGGCAGTACAGCAGGCGTGGGGTGTGCCCTGGGGTTCTCAAGTCTAACACTCACCCCATTCTCATACAGTGTACACATCTCAGCTTATTGGCCACTGCCAGAATAGCTAGCAGTCCTCTTTACTTCAAAACCGCTACAGACTCCTTAGGCACTTGAATGGTAAACTTCTTTCATGTCCCCCCCCCCTTTTAGCTTAGACCTAGATTTGTATAAAATTAGCCTTATTTATCCTCTAATTGAATAATGTTTACCTGTCTCTTTATTGTTCAAACTTAATATATACCAGTTGTATTGTATTGTACTTTGCTATGTTGTATACTTGTACCACGTCCTACCAGGACCTCCTTGTAAATGAACATGCTTAATAGAGCTTTCCTGCAAATAAACTTGAACTTGAACTATTTACTGATGGAATGGGACGAGCGTAAGGTTTGAGAACCCCAAGGCACACCCCACAGTTGCTGTGCTGCCTTCAGAGCAGAGGTGGGGTGTTAGGGTTAGAAACCCTAATGCCACATTTCCCTGCTTTTTTTGCTTTAACCCTAACTAGTGCATTAACAAAGTTTCTTTGCAGATACATACATCTATATATATATATATATAGTACAGCTAGGTACAGGTATAAGTGAGCAAACTAGGTTGACCGAGCATTCCTTATCTGCCAACAAATCCTATGTTTCTATATTTTCAAGATGCAGGTCCCTTGCCCAGATTTGTCAATAAACACCATTTTGGCCAACCAGTTTATGCATGAAAGGCTAAGGACAGTGGCTGTTTGACTGCTGCAATATTTGAGGACCTAACAAAAGCTATTTGGATGTGTCAGATGACCTGCTTGCTCCTGATCTTTCCACCTCTATGTTACATTCTTGGGTCTCTCAATCTGTCTCACAACTGGTTTCAGAACTACAGTATCTCTCTGGGAGGTCCCAGCGGGTCTGTTTGGGTAACACATTCTCCGATTCTCTACAAGTAAGTAGTGGTGTCCCCAGGGGTCAATATGAAGACTTTATTTTCTCAGTTCATCAGTACTACTGCTGCCTCTATTTAGTCCTGCAATTCATTGTTGTATGCCAGTGATGACCTAATCCTTTATCACAGTGTTCTCCGTCTCTCAGAGATAGCTCAGCATTTCAAGTACCTGTCATTCTCAGTTCTAGTAAATCCAGATCAAACTCTAGTTTGGATAGTTTAGATTTAAATGTAACCCCATCTTGAACAAGTGGCTATCTCTAAGTATTTGAAAATTACATTAGACCCTTATATCTCTCCTATTTTTTTAATATTCTTTTGGTAACAGGGTAAGGCCCACTGAGCACAAGACCTGTTTTCTGAGGCAACCCAGGAGCACTAAGAAGGTTAAAGTGACTTGCTCAGCATGCAAGTGGAGGCTGTGGGAATCAAACCTAGGTCTGCAGGATGTACCAAGCTCATTCACAGCTCGTTACACTAACCTCTAGGCTATACTACCATTACTTAGGCCCTATTGCCAACAGCTGTAAGCTGGTCAATCACAAACTGGGGGCAGCATATAGGCAGAATCATTACCTTTCCCTGATGCATGGCTTGCTATTGTTAATAGTTGTCTCCTTCCTCTTCTTAAAGGGGCGCTGTCAGCTTTACCCCCTCATTTTTGTTAATAGCCATGCAGTGTGCCTTCTGGCACTCACCGAAGTGAATTGAAATGCAGAATAACCCCATATACATAAAAGTGGAAAAAAAGTACCTGTTTTATAAATATTTAGCATAGTGGTCTTTTAGCCGGGCCGTCCATAAATCGACTGACACCGGAAGCATAACCCCCATCGAGGACATGCGCCAGGACCGAGCACAGTTACGAAGTGGCATTTTATGCCAAGCCTACTTTAGTTACATGCTGCCCTTATAAACTACTAAATCGCGAACGGCTCCTGGAATGTTAAACTTAAAACCGAGCCCTGTGTGGCTAGATCATTTTTAAAACTGGTGCTGTAATCCCGTGCATGCGTAATGGCGGCATGCTCTTGCACATGTGCGGGATCTCCACACATCTTTACTCCTCGCATGCACGGGATTACAGCACCAGTTTTTAAAAAGTGGATTGTGTTCAGTCACTTCAGAACTCATCACTGTGATCTGTACATCAACCTTAACTGGCTGTCTTCTGATGATAGAAAGGGCTAGTTCTTGGACAGTTTAATTGACAAAACTCTTTGTGATCCAACTAACTCTCCACTAGATGGGTTTTTGCACTTTCGGAGCTGTACTAATGCCTGAAACTGTCTGAGCAATTTTTTTTTATTCATTTGTTTGGACTCCCTTCGACGGGCTGCATCTATCTTCTGCCATCCTGTTGGATTCCAGGGTCTCCCCCTGGGAGCTTGTAATGCTATGCGTGTCCTGGAGGGTCCCCGGAGCTGGCCAGAGGCATCATCCTGCCATGGCCCCTGACTTTTTCCTGGTTTTCTTCCCCAGTTACTTGGGGCCCCAGATAGAGAGGTGCATGTGCGTGGAGGTGCTTGCATCCTCTTGCTGCGGTGCTGGCTCCTTCCTCCCACCCCACTGACCCCTGGGCCCCAGACAGAGATGCTCATGTGCATGGAGGCACTTGTGTCTGCTTGCTCCGGTGCTGGCTCCTTCCTCCCACCCCAATGGCCTAGTGCCTCTGACTCCCATGGCTCTACTGCCCCCTGGCCTCCACCGTAAGGTAGCCAATAGCCAAGGGAAGCTTAAGTCCCTCCCCAGAGAGGAGATCTGCCTGTCAGTAGCTCACTCTGCACTGTGCCACCCCCATGATGACCTCCGATGGCCTGTGCTCACTCCCGGACATGGGTCATTGGTGTGGCATGGGGTAAGTTGTCCAGTGCCTCAGCCCACTGCACCACTGGGATGGCTTGAACAATGTTTCTGAAACTACCTGCAGGTTACTGAACTATACGGTATGGGTGAAAAAGCCTTCTCTCACTCTGCTCCTAGGCTGTAGAAAAGCTTTCCCTGCTTCCTGTGAGTTGCAAAAAGCAGCACCTTGTTTAAAAGGCAGCTTACGTGACTACCTGATGGCTAATATTTCCTGTCAAAGTACCTCTTCATTGCAAGTATATTGCACTGTCTCAGCTGTTAAACTACTGCTGCTTGTCTACCACTTTGTAATCAATCTGATCGCAATGTCCTAGACATTAAAAAGGTTAGCGACACACTTACAGGAGTACAGCCACACTGTCAATAGCATGGCCAACCACCTGTCAGTGAGGCAGCTGTAATATTGAAAGAGACACTCAGGGCACTTATATGTATATGCCCTGGGCTGGCTCACCAGCCCAGTGGTAGCATTACCAAAAGAAATGTGATGACTGGGTTCAGGAGAGAACTGGAAGCATTGGAGGGTCGGCCGGGGGGGGCGGTGAGCATCCATCAGACAGCTTTCCTCCTCTGCCTGGGGTAGGAGCAGGCTCTTGGCAGCATTCTGACTCCTGGCTGTGGCCAGGGTCAGTGCACTGCTGTGAGCCTCAAGGGACAGGATTGGCTCTGGGGTAGACATCAGCATGCTGCGTGTGGGAGAGTGCGTTGCCTAGCATGGGTGTCATTGCACATCCTCAGTGCCGGGGAAACCTGCACAAGTGAAAACCCCCCAGCTAAGCTTCATAACGTCTCATCTCAGTTCTGCTGCCTCTCAACCAGGAGACTGCCAGATTAGCATACTCCTTTCTCCCTCCTCTCTTGTTCCTCCCTGGGAGAGGTGGGGGCCCACCATATGGGTCAGTACCGTCTCCCAGTAAGTCCTGGGTGGGGAGGTTGGGCAGTTAGGCCTCAAATGGGCAAATATGGGGTACAGCTCTGCCTGCATAGGGGAGCATAAAGAAAGTAAAAAAAAAAATTATGTATATAGCCTGCAGATACTGCATAAATCTTCATTTGCACACGTGCATGTTATATTGAAAGAGTCACCTATGGTGCTAATCTACCATGCACATATGTATTAATTTGCATATGTACATGTTATATTGAAAGAGACACTTAGGAAGCTAATCTGTATATACCATGCACATATATGCAACTGAATGCATACAGTGCTCAGTGGTATGGCCGATGGTTTTTGGAAGCACTTACAGATTGCCAGTGCAGTGCTATTTAACGCTTTGAGAGACCACGTTTTAACAACACACTAATTATGTTGTCAAAACATAGACCCTGGTGTCCATTCCCCCCTCTGTCCACCAACCCGTCACCAAATAAAAATACATTAAATATATAAAAACAATATTCAGTTCTGATACTAGCCCCCTCTACAGGACAGGACCACACAAAATGCTTGCCAATATACAAATATGACTCCATTAATGATGCATTGCAGAATATGAGGAGGACATTAATTCTCCACCTCCAGACTGTAGTGCCACAATATTACCACCTGGATAACACAAAAACCACAAATGCACAGCTGTCAGTAACACGGCACATCATACCCCCTACTACATGGTTCTATATGAGCAGTGTACAGGCTGGCTATCCCTCCCTCCACCTGGTAGTGATGTACCCCTAACTACCCATGTACCATGCCAAAAAAATCACGTTGCATTACACAATCACAGGCCCTAGCATATCTAAAATGGCAAGCTATAAGGATCGCATGGCTGCTTCTACTGATCTCAGGTAATATCCATCCCAACCCAGGCCCGATGACATACACTGCAACAGCTCATAAGAAACAGAATGGACCAACAATAGCATCAGTAAATATCTGCAGCCTGCTAGCAAAAATGGACACCCTCCTAGTCTGGGTCCAGCAGCACCAGCCCGACATTCTTGCGATAGTAGAGAACTGGCTATCATCTAGGGTGCCAGACTCTGCTATACAACTCACTGGGTATGCTGCATTCAGACTAGACAGACTCGGTAAAAGAGGAGGTGGTTGTATTGTATATGTTAAAGACCACATTCAGGGACAAATGCTTAACTCATATGACACCAAATGTGGGGCTCAACTGATGGCCATAAAAGTAATACTTGGCAAGAAAGGGAAAACCCTAACAATAGTCTCGGCCTATATCCCTCCCAAGGAACAAGCGAATGTTTCAATTCTTTCATCAACTACCTCTCTGAAGGGGGACCAAACACAGAGCTGATAATAGTTGGAGACTTTAATAGCAACTGGTCCTCCGCTGAAGCTGTACACTACAAGGACTCATTAGCCACACTCAACCTTGTGCAATTGGTAGACTCCCCCCACTCGGTATAACAACAGAACAGGCACGGGGTCAGTAATCGACTGGCTGGTCACAAATCAGCCAGAAATAATATCCTCCATCATGGTTCTCCCCGACTCCCTCAGTGACCACTCCCCAGTAATCTGTAAATGGTCAAATAAGGCCCCAAAGGCACCAGTCAGGACTATTACTACTAGACTTCTAAAGAAAGGCAAGTTGCAAGCTCTAAGAGCACCACCTCAGCCTCCAAGATTGGAGCTCTATTGACCACAAAACAGATGTCAACACTGCCCTAGAATGCTTTATAAGCAAATTCAATAAAGTGTGCAATGCCTATGCCCCCTACACCAAAAGGAGGATCCGTGACTATGACAGCCCCTGGATCATGGCACAGCTACTAGCCCTCATGAAAAATAGAGATGACTTGTGGCACAAAGCAAGAAACTCTGGTACCCAGACATACTACCAGAACTATAGAGCTGTATGGAATAAATGCACCCGGCTATTCGCAAGGCCAAAAACACACACTTTAAAAATGAGCTGACAAACTCATAGGGTGACAGTAGATGGTTCTGGGTGAACATTAAGTCCCTAACTGGTAAACCTAATAAAACTCCCCCCACCTTCCTGAACATTGAGGGACAACTTACGCAGGATCACAGTCGCATAGCAAATGTCTTCAACAAAGCTTTTACTGACCTCAGTGGAGTGTTGTTCCCTAGCTTCCTTCAACACCAATCAGATACTTGCACCGAATGAAATCCGGGGACCCAATCAAACTCCCATCCGCCTTTCTACTTCAGAGCTATCACCTTTGTGGAAGCAAAAAAGTACATCCTAAAAGCGCTAGTTAATTCCAGAACTAGCTCTGATCAACTTGACCTAAAACTAGTTAGGCTAACCCTGGACATAACTCTCAAACCCCTCACCAAAATCTTAAATCTCTCTTTGGTATCAGGCGAACTCCTACGGATCTGGAGGGTGGCAGTGGTTACCCCTGTTTACAAAAGTGGTGACAGGGCCACCTCTACAAATTACCGCCCATTATCTATCCTTCATCCATTCTTCAAGGCCTTGGAGCAAATTGTAAGTGACCAACCGACGGAACATCTAGACAAGTATCATTTACAGTGTCAGCAACAACATGGATTTTGAAAACAACACAGTACAACAACCACTGTAGTAGAGTTTACCAGCTTTATCCATAATGCGCTAGACAGAGGGCTCTTGGTGGGAGCAACATATATTGATGTCACCAAGGCCTTCGACACCGTCAATCACAATCTGCTCCTGTATCAGCTCTCCAATACCGGCCTCTCCCCTGCAACAGTAGCATGGTTCGGAAGCTACCTCTCTGAGCAGGTCCAAAAAGTGAAAATCCTGGACACCTTCTGCAACAACCTTAGTGTTAGCACAGGCATTCCTCAAGGCTCTATCCTTGGCCCTCTAGTGTTCAGCCTGTTCTTAAACAACCTCCCTCAATCGGTAAATGACCAGCTACTACTGTATGCAGACAATGCAGTCCTATATTCATGTAATTCTGATCCCTACATACTGGAAAAGCAAATGCAGGCTAGTTTCACTGCGACTGAGCACTGGTTCCTTCAATCAAAACTGCTCCTCAATTATAAAAAAAACTAAAACCATATTATTTGCATCATCACATAACAAACACCGCACTCACCAACTTTGCATTCATAACAATCGGAACACTTCCCTGGAGATAGTTTAAACATTTAAATACCTAGGATTGACACTGGACCTCACCCTCTTGTTTAACCAACACATAGACGCAGTCGCAAAGTCGTCAAATGCAAAACTAGGATTACTGTACAGACACCGAAAAGGCCTGACTCCTGAGGCACTCAGAACTGCTGTAAATAGCTTAATCCTCTCAGTGATAGACTATGGTCTAGCAGTATCTGGGGCTGCCTCCCAAACTGCTTTGAAGCATATCAAAACAGCACTAAACAAAGCATGTCATTTAGTCCTAGGTGTACCCCATCTCACTCACACCTGCGAGTTGTACACTCAAACAAAATGGCTCAACCTTGACAGTCGCCTCCAGTATCAAGTATGCATGCTCGCCAAGAAGTCTATGCTAGGACTTACCACCCAGGCCTGCAAAGCCTCCTTAGCTGACCTAATTCCATCAGATGCACTAGGGGTACAAACAACTCAGTCCTCTGCGTCCCTTTCCATAGAACCACACAAGGCCAACAGTTCTACGAATACTGGGCACCACTTTGGCTTAATGCACTTTACCTAGGCATCACAAAAGAGGACAAAATAGGCCCCTTTAAAGATAAACTCCAAGTGGCCCTCGCCACAAACAGGAACTGTGACTGTGAGACCTGAACTCCCCCACAGTCTTCCCTCCTCTTTCCTGCTACCCTCATTCTAACCTGCACCCTTGCCATCTCCTCTCTTCTTGCTAACTAACACTCCTCTAGTAGGCTCCAGGTCCCCGCCTCAGCACTTTCCCCCCAGTGAGTCTAGCCCTCCTTTATGACTACACTCTTTAGTGCTTAAGACAAAATAACGGCTGCCCATCAAGTTCTCGCCTCCTTGCGTTTGGTATTAGTTAATTATTTTACAGACTATATCATCCTCTGTTCACTGCTTGATTCGCTCTATAGCCTGTAGATTCTCAAGTTGCTCACTTAACAACCTGCCAGCCTAGCCTTTAAATTATGTATCTGTATATTTTTACTTATGTAATCCCTGTTATTGTAATTATGTAACCTTTGTAACCTGATGTACTCATGTCTTTCTAGGCATGGAACCTCCTTGTATCTGCTTTTGTACTTGTAACCATTGTAAATGATGTTATGCCCATGTATTACTACAATGTGGAACCTCTGTAAAAGAGCCTCTGGCTCAAAGATACTTCCTAGAAATAAATAAATAAATACAATTATTAATGACTTATGACATTTTCATGAAAACAGCATCTTTATCGTCTGGTCTTCATCTTTTCCTGTTGCATGTCAACAGCTGACACCCTAATGCTCAGCATGCCACATCATAATCATTTTTATTGCAACCAGCTGTGATGTGACATGCAAGGATTATGATAGAAGTTGTCGGCAGATAAGGACCACTTGGCCCACCTCATCTGCCCTAAATTCCCTACCTACAGTGCCACTGGAGACTCTACTTGGTCTCTGGCTTACACCCCCCTCTTGCTTTCAAGATTCCCTTGTGTCTATCCCATGTATTCTTAAATCCTGTGACCATTCTAGCCCCTACTACTTCCTCTGGGAGTCTGTTCCAAACTTCCACCACCCTCTCTGTGAAGAAGTACTTCCTCTCGTTTCATCTGCGCCTCCCCCACCCCAGCTTCATATTGTGACCCCTTGTCCTTGAACAGCTTTTCCTTTGGAAAATGCTCCCTTCCTGTACCTTGTTTGTTCCTGTGAGGTGCTTGAATGTCTGTCATATCTCCCGTTCCCTCCTGTCTTCTAGTGAGTACACATTTATATCCTTAAGCCTTTCTTCATGGAGCTTCTGATGCAGGCCGTGCACCATTTTGGTTGCCCTTCTTTGCACCATCTCTACCTTTTCTATGATCTTTCAGAGATGAGGCCTCCAGAACTGTACACAGTCTTGATTTGGGGTCTCATCACAGCGTTCTATACAGAGGTATTATTACCTCCCTCTTTCTGCTGGTGTTACGCCTCCCTGTGCATCCGACCATTCTGCTAGCCTTTCCCACTGTCTTGTCACACTGTTTAGCTACCTTCAGGTCATCAGAAATGATAACCC
Source organism: Neoceratodus forsteri (assembly GCA_016271365.2). NCBI lineage: Eukaryota > Metazoa > Chordata > Ceratodontiformes > Ceratodontidae > Neoceratodus > Neoceratodus forsteri. The sequence goes on from CM057458.1 coordinate 77,518,584, forward strand.
CCATGTCTCTTTCCTGTTTTGTGACTGCTAATACTTCCCCCCTTAGTTGGTACATTGCCCCCCGGGTGTTTGTGCCCTAAGCACATGATTTTGCACTTTTTTGCATTGAATCTTAGCTGCCAAAGTTGTAACCATTTTCTAACTTCTTTAGATCCTCCCTCGTTCTTTCAAGCCCCCGTGTGTCTACTCTGTTCAAGATTTTTATGTCCTCTGCGAATAGGCACACCTTCCCCTCCAGTCCTTCTGATGATGTCTCTTGTAGATGAACAGCAAGAGCAGATGATGTGTCATATCAGATGACCTTAAGGTAGCAAGTAATGTGAGAAGACAGTAGGGAGGGTTGGGGGGATACTGGGATGTATCGGGAGAGGCATCACCAGCAGAAAATAGGAAGTTGTTATCCCCCTGTACAGACAGTTGGTGAGACCCCATCTGGAGTACTGCGTCCAGTTCTGGAGACCCCCATCTCCGCAAGGACATAGGCAGGATGGAGGCAGTTCAGAGGATGGCAACCAAAATGATGCAGGGTCTGCAAGAGAAGCCATATGAGGAGAAGCTAAAGGAGCTTAATATGTATACCCTTGAGGAAAGGAGGGAGAGGGGGACATGATAGAAACGTTTAAGTAGCTCAGTGGAATCAACAAAGTCCAAGAGGGTAGCATCTTTCAGAAAAAGAGATATGCAAGAACAAGGGGACACAATTTGAAGATAGAGGGGGGACAGCTCAGGGGCAATGTGAGGAAGTATTTTTTCACAGAGAGGGTGGTGGACGCATGGAACAGCCTTCCTGAGGAGGTTGTGGGGTCTAAAACTGTGGGAGAATTCAAGAATGCATGGGACAGACATAAGGCAATTTTTGTGGGGGGTAGGAAGAAATAGGCTGTTGGTTAAATAAGATCTGCAGCTTATCCTCTAGGTAGGGAAATGGGCAGACTAGGTGGGCCAAGCGGTCCTTATCTGCCGTCAAAGTCTATGTTTCTATGTAAGTGACAGAGATCCTATTTTCATGTGCATGTGCTTAGGAATAAAAATAAAAGGAAGGGTAAATACAGGAATATCTGTATTGAAAATTGAATTGTGTCTATATATGTTGTCTCCATTGACCTTCTCTACTCTATTTATGCAATAAAGCATGACAGGATGTACTTTGTGCTGTGTTAACAGCACACCTTGGTTGGCTTGAAACATGAGGCTAAAGACCAAGTGCTTCCACCACCCAGGCACTGCCACTATCCCAGCACAAAGCACACAGTGAAGTGTCTTATTATGATTATGAACTGGATCCATTAGGATTAGCAAATAAATCATTTAAAAATATTAATTTAAATGAGGAAAAATTAGGAAAAAGGGAAAAAAAGGAGAAAAAATAAAAAAGTAGGCCTACTGAGCCATCATAGTGTTTCAGTTTGGCCAGTAGATGGCAGATGCAACATTTGTTTTTTTAAGTTCAAGTAAGTGAATGGAGGTGTATTGATACAGCTGTGCACAAGTCAGTTAGGTCATGAATCTTTTTCCAGTGTTGTTATACTGGGATTGTAGCACTGGGTTCCAAGCTCCTCAGTCAATAAGGTTGGTGGATTTTTTAATACCCATTTCATAATTAAGCAATAATGCATGGCAAGGCATGTTTTATTATAGGATATTGACATGTCTTGGGTGCATTGTGAGATATGAGGTGAAGTCGAGTGCCTTACATGCCCGAGAAGTGACAATATTGTATGACAAAACATGCCCTGGAGCTTATTATTGTGCCTGGAGAATATTATTGTGATTATGTAAGAACAAAAAACAAGATGCTGCATTAGTGCGTAGTCTGAAAATAAAACAGTAATATTAAATGCATGCTGAAATTAGAAAATAGAGTTAGAATCAACATTTGGACCATAGGTCTTCTTCTGGAATTACCTAAAAGAGGAAAAAGCAAAGTTAGTAGATCGGTAAGGGGAAATAAGGGATGTATATTTGAGAAAAAAAATTAGGGGGGATCTAGGAGAAAAAGTGATAATAGACAAGGTAAGAAAATAATCTGGAAAACATAAAGGTGATGATGGGTATGAAAAGGCAGAGTAATTTACTCCACACCTTTTCATGTCCAGCATCACTTTTTTGTTCTTTTCCTACCGTGCCTATTATAACTTTTTCTCCTAGACCCTCTCCCATTTTCTGACATTTGGGGTATCATATTGTGAGGTTGCACAGGAAAAGGAAAAACAGTATAGTACCCACTCCATGCAGTACTACAGTGCCAGTTTTTGAGTAATAGGCAGAGTAACTGGTACAGGACTGAAATGTCTTACCAGCCAACATATTAAAAAAATTATGTTTACATATCATGTTTTTCAACACTGTATCAATGGAGTCAGAAGTGATGTGCCACTGTCAGTCCAATGCAGGGCACTCTACAAGGGGCTCGTCAGTGTCAGACCAACGATCTGCCAGGCTGATCATGACACTGTACTGGTCTTGCTGGGTGGAAACTTTGTCTAGTTCAAAGGAAAGAGCCTGCCCAATCATAGGGTGACACTTTCCTTTGATCTACATAATGCCTCCCCAACAAGCAGAGCTGATTAACGTACTAAGCAGCCTGCTGTGGTCCTTCCCCCACCAACATAATCAGAAATAAAGAAACTCATCTCTCAATCCCTCCCACTCCTTTCTTGTTAATTTTCCAACATTGGGGTGCCTACTCCCCGGTGCTGGCTACTACCCTGCACCCCAACCATTTTCACTGTGTGACACAGGGAGCCCACACCTGGTGCAACCAAACATGACAAAATTGTCCTTCAATCCCTCCCACCCCTTCCTTGTTATTTGTCTGACATACTCTGGGGTGCCCAGTCCTTGTTACTGGCTACTGACCCCACAGCCTGCCTGTTTTCATTGTGTGACACCTGAGAGCCCACCCCTGGTGCTAACAAACATAACACCAACATGGGGGTGCTCACTCCACAGTGTCAGTGCCTGAAATAAAAAAAAACGGTCCCTTGTAGACTTTCTAAATTTGTATATACCCTATAGAAAACAAAACATCCATCGATGTCTATGGATGCCTCTGTTACCATCCCTCTACCCAACCCTGCCACTAAGCACCCATTCATTTTCTGACACAAGGGTGCCCAATCCCTTGCGCCAGCTACTATCCACCACCCTGTTCATTTTCATTGTGCAACACTGGGAAGCCCACCCCTGGTACTGCCAAACATAACACCGACACTAGGTTGCCCAATCCCCAGTGTCAGTACTTGAAATAAAGAAGACCATTCCTCACGGACTTTTTTGGTTTTATACATCCTATAAAAAAAGAAAGCCATCCATCAATGACTGTTGCAACCACCATTACCCTCCCACTCAGCGCCCACCATGCTATACTCCCCAGCACCCCTTGCTTACCTGCTGGGGGTTCAATGCCGCAATCCTCCTGGACCGGACACACATCTTCACTCTTCAATGCCAGAACTGGAACTGGTGAAATCAGGTATACAGTTCAATGTGGTTCAATGGGTTTTGAACTTATCCTCATAACTTGGTCATTGTTTAATTTGTTTTCCCAACATTTTCAGCATGGTCTTTTGGGGACTGCACCGCATGTGCAATGGTAATGAAGTTATGCAAATCCATCCCAAAAGGTGATTTTTGTGGTCGCTGCACAAAATTACCTTTCCGGCAGGATTTGACAATTTTCTCAGCCCTTGTTCTTCAGGTGGGGTCATAAGAATGTTATGTTGAAAATGTGGGGTAAAATATTTGAAAGCCACAAAGTTATGCGCATGCATTGACATTTTTCAATGTATGCTCATAACTTTGGTAATTTTCAATATGTACACCCCAAATTTTCATCATAGCCATTTTCTCACGCCACCTCATGAATGTGACAGCTGTTATCTTTTCAAATCCTGGCCACTTGAGGTGTGAAATCACCTTTCAGGCATGATTTGAAAACATTTTCCACCCTTGTTCATGAGGTGTGGTCATCAAAAGGCTATGTTGAAACCTCAGGGAAGAAATATTAAAAATCAGCAAAGTTATGAGTGAATGTTGACAATTTTCAAAACATGCACATAACTTTGGCAGTTTTCAATATTTTGACTCCAGATTTTAAACATAGCCATTTTTTCACACCAACTCATGAACAAGGCAGTTGTCATATTTCAAATCCTGACTGAAAATGTGTTTTCACACTTGCTGCCTGGAATGATGTTTCAGCCAGTATTTTATAAATGACACCTGTCATGCTCAGAAGGAGTGGTCATGGAAGACTATTACAAATTTGGAGTCAAAATGTGAAAAAAAACAACTAAGTTATGAAGAAATGTGCATTTAATGCAACATTTACTTGTAACTTTATTTTTGCAGATTTTGGCCCCTAACATTCAACATACCCCTTGTGTTACCCTACCTCCTGAACATGACAGGTGTCATTTTTCAAATCCCCTCCAAAACCCATTTTTACAATTACATTGCAAAATCACCTTTTGGATGGCATTTAAATAAATTCCACCTGTTTTGGTTGTAATGTCAGGTCATAAAAAGACTGTTGGAAATTTTGAGTCAAAATGTGAGAGCCCACTGAAAATTAAATATTGCCTCTCAGCTGGCCTATCCTGGGTAAGTACAATCTAAAAATGAGTAAAAGCAAAACACGACTGAGCACAAGATAGTGCATCTCATCTGATCTGTCTTGGGTAAATGTTGCGTAAAAATGTATACAAGCAAGACCTGATACAACAGCAGTGCAAGCAGTGAACATTTGGCATTGACAAATGCTTGGATTTTTTTGCAATACTGAGTCCTTGTGAAATACTGAGTCCTTGTAAAATAAGATGAACAAAGTGGCTGATTTGATACCTTTTATTGGACCAACATGAGATTTACTGAATTTAAGCTTCGAAGCTACATAATGCCCTTCATCAGATGTGAAGTCAAAATCAGTGGTGGAATTCAAGCATGCATGGGATAGTCATAAGGCAATTCTGGGGGGTTGGGGTAGGAAGAAGTAGGCTGCTGGTTAACTAGGATCTGCAGCTTATCCAGTAGGTAGGGAAATGGGCAGACTGGGTGGGCAAAGCGGTCCTTATCTGCCGTCAAATTCTATGTTTCTATGTTTCTATGATGTGCACTGTGTAGCTTGAAAACTTAAATTCTGTAAATCGCTTGTTGGTCCAAAAAAAGGTATCAAATCACCCACTTTGTTCATCTTGTTTTACAAGGACCAATATGGCAACAAACAATTCCTTTTAAAATAGAAATGCTATGTTTGAGATCTAGTTACATGATGGCAACATTAAAGAAGTGGTGTTATCAGAAATTCATCTTATTATTATCTTATTGGGCCCAATATATTGCCGTATCGGCACTGTGTCACAGTGTGTCACTGTGTTGGCACTGTGTCAGTGAACTGCTGTCTTAACCTGCAAATTTAAATATGTTTGAATATTATGTGAGTGTTTTCTAATTTTTGTAATTGCGTTCTGTTGCTTAGTTGTTAGAGAAATGCTATGATTCTGCACAAATGTTCTCCTGATGTGGGCTCCTGCCTCCTCCTTATGTAAACCCCCTCCTCCTAGAACTCTTCTGGAAATGAGCTATTTCGCAGTTCATGTTGCTTTCCTGGCGAATCTCTTCTAAATAAATCAATGCATAAAATCCTTATAATTAATACTGGCTTTCAATTATTTTATCAGCAATTTATAAATGTTTGCATACAGCAAATGAGCCCTTTGCACTTTCATAAGAGTCAAGGATCCCACTGGCACAGACCTCCCTGCTCTCATAAATGCAGTCAATGTCTGTAATTAATATAAATGTTAGCGCTCTGCTAATAATGGTGCGTGTGCGTAAAGCCTATGTGCCGCACATACATGATGCGTAGGCTTCCATAAGTCTACCTACACCCCAATACAGAAAATAGTTTTGGCCAGAGGTTTGACATTTGTTCCAATCACCAAAGTGGATTCCTTTCAAAGGGATTTAGATTTATTTAACTTGTTTTGAAAATCGAATCTAGGGAACTATTTTGGATATAGACAAATTACAGGGGAGGGGTCAGTCTTTGAGGAGTTTGACACCAATTGAAGAATTAGCAGCAGTCACTGTTAGTGAGTCTAGAGAAGAGGAAATTCCAAACATCATGAATAGAAAGAGGTTGGTTAAAATAGACTTTCTGAATTGTAAAATAATAATTCTTACTGAAGAAACAAAGAGGACACTATAGAGCAGATTCAACAAGATGAAAGAGGAAGACAATTCAATCTGTGATCTAATTTCAGCCCAGGAACTACGATTAATCTTCTACTGTGACTGTGTGACATGTTAGCTACTCTGTGAAACAAAGATGTGATACATCGAATTAGTACTAAGAATAAACCTCACTAAGTGTTGCTTAACTGCACTGTAGTTACATGCAACATCATGTAACTACAGTGCAGTTACTCGGTTGCATGCAATTAATGATTAGTTACATTAAAACAGACACTTAAAATAAAGTGTAACTCTACAGTCTATACAAGATAGCATTAGACATAGAAACATAGAAACATAGACTTTGATGGCAGATAAGGACCACTTGGCCCACGTAGTCTGCCCATTTCCCTACCTACTGGATAAGCTGCAGATTCTAGTTAACCAACAGCCTACTTCCTGCCACCCTCCCACTACAATTGCCTTATGTCTGTCCCATGCATGTTTGAATTCCCTCACTGTTTTAGACCCAACAACCTCCCCAGGAAGGCAGTTCCATGCATCCACCACTCTCTCCATGAAAAAAAATTTCCTTACATTACCCCTGAGCCGTCCCCCCCTCTATCTTTAAATTGTGCCCCCTTGTTCTTACACATCTCTTTTTCTGAAAGATGCTATCCTCCTGGACTTTATTGATTCCTTTGAGGTACTTGAACATTTCTATCATGTCCCTCCTTTCATCAAGGGTATACATATTAAGCTCTCTCAGTCTCTCTTCATATGGTTTCTGATGCAGACTCTGCACCATTTTAGTTGTCCTCCTCTGGACTGATTCCATCCTGTCTATGTCCTTGCATAGATGAGGTCTCCCAAACTGCACACAGTACTCTAGATGGGGTCTCACCAACTGTCTGTACAGAGGGATAACCACTTTCCTTTTTCTACTTGTGATGCCCCTTCCTATGCATCCCAGTATCCCCCGGCTCTCCTTACTGACTTCTCACATTGCTTACCCACCTTTAGATCATCTGATATGACTACCCCCGGGTCCCTTTCCATTTTTGTTGTTATAAGTAACTCCCAACTATGCAACTTGAAGGGGAACAGCACTAATGTGGGGTGGATCCAGTTTGAATGCTGTGAGGAAAAAACATGTTTTATTTATTTATTTACTGTTTACTGTAAAATAACTTTTGAGCAATTTTTTTTTCAATGGGCTCATCCAGCTATTAGTTGTTGTAATAACTAGAGACCTGTGCAAATCATAATTGCAAAATAGCCCGAAATAAAACAAAATCCCTGTCATAAAATGAAATCCTCAAAATAAAATGAAATGAAAAATAACCTTTTTTTCTCAGCTTTCGCAGCACTTTGGTGAGCTTTTTTTGAGTTTTTGTAAGCATCCCCACTGTGATACTTAAGTAATGATTAGCTTTTAATGATTCGCTTTTAGCATTTCACACCTAGCGCACCTTGCAATCATCTCTGAGCTTAGCACCTAATTTGTTTAATTGTGGCACATGGAGCTGTCGTAGTAATAAACGGAATCCTCTTCTGAACTATATTTGTCAGCTAATCAGCAGAAATGTTCTGCTTACTATGTGATTGACTTGCTGAGATTGAGATTGACTCACTCCGTTAACTTGTCAAACTAGAGAATCAGTCAGAATACGACCCTCATGACGCATGCAGTGTATTTTGTCCATCTCCACAGTTCCAGTTTGCGGCCTCTATTAAATGCAGGCTCCTGTCATTTTCCGTGCTTGTAGTACAGACCAACAGACAATCAATAAGTAGGCATTCTGTTTTGCGGGGATTGGAGTGGGGGAGACAAACGAACACAGCTGGTCAGTATAAAAGGCAATCAATTAAATCATGCTAGTTACTGATTGATGAAAGTACAAACGCCTTCATTTTGGACAGCCAGAGGGCGCTGTGCTGAAGCTGGCTGCTTGATTCTTCATCTCCCTGGATTCACCAAATATCATCATCCATCCTACAGATTCCAAACTTCCTACCTTCACCAACATCTGAGATCTTACTATATGTACATCGCAGAACAGCTCTGGTACAGTATTTTTATTGCCTCATAATTACTGAACGAGTTATCTACAGCTTTTCAATTTCTCTATTAAGGCCTACAATAATGGCAGACCAATCTCACATAACAGTTCTCTTAATAGAGTGGAGGCAATGTTCCAGCAACTAATAAGTGAAATCAGTGTATTAAAATTGCATCTCAACAAAATATCAATAATATGCAGGCACTTGATCAAAAATCAGCGCTACTGATGTTAAAGCATCTCAAAATGAAGATTCCATTAACACATTACAGGCTACCATCAGGAGCAGGACAGAGTTATTAGGAACCTTCAGGACAAAATAGATGATATTGAAAATAGAAACAGACGTAACAACCTTAGATTTCTCGGATTTCCTGAAGGTGTTGAACTAGGAGACACCAGTGCTCTTCTAACTCATGTACTTCCTTCTTTGCTTAAATTACCAGCCGCCAAGACCTAATCATTGAGAGATCTCACCGCATCTTAAATCCGAGGCCTGACCCGACCAGAAACCCAGGCCCATCATTGCCAGATTTCTAAACCACGCATATACTGAATTGATTCTTCAAAAGTGAGGCAAAATTAGGTGCACTTACTTGGCAAGAAAACAGAATCCTAATTTTCAGAGACTATTCTAAAGAATTATCTAACAAACGAAAAGCTTACAACCCCATTAAAACAATCCTTCATCAGCGTGGAATTAAGTTTGCACTCGTTACCCTGCAACAATGCGTCTTTTTTGAATGATTCTACCAGAGATTCAATGCCCCAGAATCTCTCTGAATTTCTGACTTGGACACAGCCCGCACTTACATTGCCTTGCGATGCTAATGCAGCTCATTCCTGCTCCAGCACAAGCACTTCGCAATTACAATGTCTTGCCCTTCCTGCTGAAACTGTCCTTCAGGTCCCTGAGAAATCTGCAGCCATCATATCTGCCACTGTAGCTCCTGCCAGAAGCTCCGCACGCATACAAGAAAAAAAAGCATCTGGTTCTTCTCTAAATAATAATACCTGCTGTTTAAATAATATTTCCACCTCTCCAGCTTCCCATGTGGAACGTCACATCAGTTTTTCTACTCCTCTTACCTTGTCTAACAAATTCTCCCCACTCCAAGAAGATCTGCTCCAAGAAGATCTGCACTCATCTACGGAGGATCTGAGACAGACTGTATCCAACCCCTTTACTCAAGACCAGAAGAAGCTGTCAATGGGTAATGACTCTTCCGATTCTTCCTGGGCTGATCTTGTGTCCAGCTCTCCCTTTAAATCATCTGAACCACCCAAAAAGAAAAGGAGAATAAAATTGAAGAGCAAGGCTACCTGAGGCTTTTCCCACTAAAAAAAAAAAAATTTGTAATAAATACTATGGCCCATAATTAGATGTGATATAGCAGTTTCTCACCAGAATCCCTCCTCTTCACACCACCTCACTCGATTCCTTTGGTACATTTACCGCAAAGTGCAGTCTCTATCGCACCCAACAGGTTTGGAGCACTCAAATGCAGTAAATCGCTATCACTGCTGAGAAGCCTGTATCTGTCTGTGGGAGGTGAGCCAATTGACACTGGAGGTATTTAATCCATGCTGGAGTTACTCTCAATGTATTCAATGGAAAAAAATAAATAAATGAGAGAAAGAATAAATATTACAATGTTTGTAAGATCTCTTCTAATTAATCCTTGTGTGGTGCCAGACATTAGTATATATAATTGCTATTTACACTCTAATTTTTCATAAGCTTTGGCGCCACCATGTGGTCAGACGCATACATACATATATAGAGTTCTGTATTTCATATCAGTGTGCCCTTAACCCCTACTATTATAGCATTTTTCCACATAAATCCTATCATTTGGAATGTGGAGGATGATTAGACAAATACTCTAAAATCATTTACTTATTTAATATTTATTTTGCATCACTTCTGGTATGTAGTGCATCAGGTGCATTCCCATTATATCTCACAGATTTTAACCAAAGTATGCTTCCAATTGTATTTCTATACATTGAGTTTTTCCGCCTTTCACATTATTCTTCATCCCATTTTCTTCCAAATCATTGGAACTTATAAAATGATTCCACAATACACTGATGCACTATGAACCTGTAGTATATACTGCATTCCCTAACCTAGCTTATGTGGATTAATACACATCGGGCATCCTTTATCTGGCTCACACTGTTTCAGAATTATCTGCCATCATGTTGGTATACTTTATTTAATATTGGACTTATTGCTAGGTCCAAGCTAATTCATTATGTTTGGAATTTAACACTATTACATAATTATCCTTTTATTTGGTAGAATGATGTTTTGTTTTTTTCCAGGGTAATGCTTTAATTACCTCAGCACAAATCTCAATTACACTTCTTTAATGTACTGTTATATAAAATTTAGTATCTTAAGATTATAGGGTAAACCGTATCTTGAGATTCACTAATTACTCTACGCCTAGTAGTGTAGAGTGAGAGTCCTGGTATATTTACCGACTCTTATTGCTCTGCATTTCATAAAAGTTTCAAATTAATATTCTTGTTACTGAGTTTATACTAACGTTTGTTGGTTCTAATGTTTAATTACTTGATATTCCTATCTATACTCTCCTCTGCGAGACAAAATGAATACAAATACTCAATCATCTCGAACCCATACAAGTTAAAGGCCCTGCATACATTTGTTTATTATATATATTTACATTTTGAATCTGTGACATCCTCCAAATTAATGGTATTGAGTCCCTCATTCCTATTTGTAACTAATTACCTTATATCCTAGTACCATGAGTGATCTAATCTTACATTCATGGAATGTCAAGGACTCAACTAGCCTTGTAAGCGTAAGCAAGTACTTACCTATCTTAAAAGCATAAAACACATATTGCTTTCTTATAAGAAACTAAACTTTTATCAGAGGATGTAGACAGACTTAAAAGGGACTGGGTCGGTCAAGTATATACGTCATCTTCTCCATCAAAAACATGGGGTTGCTATCTTAATACATAAATCTCTTAATTGGCCCCATAAAATCATTAGAGACCGGATGGTAGGTGGATTATAACCCTATTAAACACCACAGCAGGTCCGCTTATGTTTGTGAATGTATATGCACCCAACTTTGATTCTCCCATTTTCTTCCATAATCTATCCCAACAAATTATGATTAATAATAAAAATAACTCACCTATTCTTATTGGTGGTGACTTTAACTTAGCACTACAAGCATATTTAGACAGAAGTAACTCATCACATGATGCCCACCCCAATAGTATTAATGCTCTATCAATGCTTATGAAGGATTTAGGTCTCTCTGACATTTGGAGACTACATCATCCCAGACAATGAGATTACACCTTTTATGATGAAGTTGGAGGGAGGACGATTCAGAGCAAACGTGAGGAAGAATTTCTTCACAGAACAGGTGGTGGACAAGTGGAACACCCTGCCAGAGGAAGTGGTGGGGCTGAAACAATCACGGGATTTAAGAAAGCATGGGATAGACATAAAGGAATTCTGGAGGTCAGGAGTAAGGGGCAACAGACTTCCTGGAAAACATAAACTGAACTTACAAACTTAAATGGGCAGACTGGGTGGGCCATAGGCCCTTATCTGCCGACACTGTCTATGTATCTATGTATGTATCTATGTATTCCTCTTTACATAAATCATATAGTAGGATTGATTATTGGTTCTCTTCTCCCCTCATTACTGAAAAAATTATTGATACATCGATTCTCCCTATTGTTATATCTGATCATTCCCCTATCAGTTTGCATTTACTCTGGGGTCCACCTTCTTCTAAATCCCCATCTTGGCGTTTAGACCCACTTTTACTCAGAGACCTGAATTCACTCCTTGGATCAAAACCCAGATTCAAGATTTTCTTTCTATTAACGATACTCCAGATATGTCTCAAGGTACTATCTGGGAAGCATTAAAAGCCACTATTAGAGGTAAAATTATTAGTTATGCAGCCATAGAAAGAAATTAAGAGAACAACAATTAACTAATTTAGAAAATCCCTTAAAGAAAAAAGAACCCAATACTATAAATTAAATAAACCCAATCATAATTCACAGCTTCATCTGGAAATTCTACAATTAAGAATTAAAATTAACGAGTTGATATCCAGGAAAGCTGAACTTGCCCTTTTAGGATTAAACACGGTTATTGGGAACAAGGGATAAATCGGAAAGTTGCTCTCTTACCAGCTAAAACTCAACAGATGCAGAGACATATAGCAGGTCTAAAGATCCATCAGGTCAGATACACAGACAACCTTTCAATCAATCGTATTATGCAATCCTTTACCATCAACTATACTGCAACCTAATACTACAAATCCCAACCTAATACAACATTTTCTGGAAAAATTGAATCTACCCCACCTATCCCCTCAGGACAAAGCTGTGCTTGATAAACCAATCACTTTACAGGAAATCCAAACTGCTTTATCATCATTAAAAAACGGTAAAGCACCTGGCAGTGATGGGTTCCCTATTGATTTTTATAAAACCCTATCTGACACTCTTTGTCCTGTATTAGTCAATGTATTCCAAGAAACAACCTTAATAAAGAAACTCCCATGCACAATGACCGAAGCCATCATAACAGTCTTACCAAAGAAAGACAAAGACCCTTTACTTCCTTCAAACTATAGACCGATCTCCTTCCTTAATACTGATGGGAAAAATCTTTGAAAATTATTAACTCTTCGCTTAGAATCTTTAATGACTAAACTCATCCATACTTCTCAATCAGGATTTATCAAAAATAGAAACAGTTCCGATCATCTTCGCTCATTACTCAATTTAATTCACAAAGCAAAACTCTTAAAACCCTGCAGCTGCAATAGCCATTGACTTTGAGAAAGCATTTGACTCTCTCAATTGGGAATATCTATATCAGGTGCTATCTCATTTGGCTTTACAAATAATTTTTGTGCTTGATTCAATTATTGTATACCTCCTTCAGCTCGAGTTCTCACGAACTCTATTTTGTCCCCTCCTTTACTTAGCAAGAGGCACCAGACAAGGATGCCCCTTATCGCCTTCATTGTTTATACTTGCCATAGAACCTCTTTCTAGCCCCTACGCCAATCCAGTACAATTAAAGGCATTACTATTGGTAACTCTCACTATACTTCACTCTCATGCAGATGATCTCCTTATCTTACTTGAAAACCTCGAAAGTTCTGGGCAACCTTTAGTTAAACTACTGAACGACTTCACCTCCCACTCCGGATTAGCTCTAAACCTTAACAAATCTGAAACGCTACCACTGAATACCCTTTGTAGTCCCCTCATGAACAACTCTATTAGGCTTTCGTAGGCCCCTAAGGTATATCTTATCTTGGCATTCGGATCACCCCGACATTGAATAAATTATGGGATGCTAATCTTTCCCCTCTGTTAACCAGTATCCAAACAACACTTGATAGATGGAAGCTACTTAAACTTTCTTTTAATGGTAAAATTTCTGCCATTAAAATGTCAATAACTCCTAAAATATTATACCTATTTTCCAATATCCCTTTGATACTGCCCTCTAGTTTTCTTACCAAAATAGACAAAATTATCGGCAGCTTCATTTGGGAAGGCAAAATACCTAGATTTAGTCGTAATAAACTTAGATCCCATTGGTCAAAAGGTGGCTTTGGCCTTCCTAGGTTCCAAGCCTACTTGAGGCTTCATACATCTCAAACAATTAAATGGTTTAAAAACCCAACATCCAGTCTCCTTTATGGGTCAATATGGAAACATCCTTATGTCCTGGTAATGTGGCGACTTCTTTCCTTTATAACACCCTTACCTCTTCTTTAAAGTCTCACCCTACCATAGCTGCTTCTATATTCTATTGGAAAATCATTCACAAGCATATTAAATCTAACCTCAAACCCTTAGCTTACACCCCCATCTGGGGTAACCACCATATATCTCTTGATAATCACCCCATTTTTTGTCGTACCTGGAAAAATAAGGGTATTCTCTTTTTGCAGGATATACTTGAACCAAGTCATTAAAGTTAAAATCTTACACGACCCTCAGAGGCATATGGAATCTTCCCCATCAGGATTTTTGGAAATATCTACAGCTTCGTACCGCATGCAACTCTTACCTCACACCCTTCTCTATCAATTCTCTGTATGATAAGCACATCTCTAAATGGATAAAAACAACATCCAATTTAAATAGCACTGTTTACAAAGATATTTGTGATATCCTTCCTGACTACTCTGTCAATGCTAAAAACAGATGGAGTACTTTGCTACAATATAATATCACCAATGCACAATGGTCCAGATGTTGGCTCTCCTGTCACAAATCTTTTAATGATAAACGCAGTTCCCTCATTCAAACCAAGATCCTTCATTTGTGGTACAGAACTCCTGTTGTATTACAAAAAATGGGTTTATTGAACAATAACAAGTGCTGGCTGCAGTTCCCCAATGGGATTTATTGCATATCTTATGGCACTGTCCCTCATACAAAAGATTTGGCACTGTACTCACAGATTTGCAATGAAAGTGGTAGGTCAACCTTTACACTAGACCCTAAACATTGCATTCTTGGTATTTTAATCACCGTTCTTATAAAATTTCATATTCTGAGAGCAGATGGTTAAATATACTCTTCCTTCAAGTTAAACGCTGATCCTCATGCATTGGAGATCCAACATAATCCCTACCCTTCCGTTATCATTAACCAACTATTGCAATATGCCTCTGGACCGTATAGGACATATATCTTGTCTGACCGACTCATGTTATATAACAATTGTTGGCAGGGCTTTTTAATTTTTGGAATCATCTAAATCTTCCAACACCAATGTATGGACTTAATATATATGGATTTCCCTTTTACTGATACATCATTGTAGTCTCGCTTTTTTCCCTTTTTTATAGTTTCCCTCTCTTAACTTTCTTATATATCTTTCTTTCCTATACTCTGTTCTCAATCATTCTTTATTACTCCACAATCCTTTTTACGAATGTACTTTTTTCCCTTTTTCAGCATCATATATAATTATGTAACATTTTAATATAAACCGTATCTAATCATACTATCCGCTTTAAGTTCACTGCAAATGTCAAGTATATGCTAATCACATGACCTGTATTGTTTACTATATTTTAAACCAAAAGCTCCTTGTATTATTGTAGCAATGTTCTTATTATATGCTGCCTCAATTTCTTTAAAAATAAAATCCTCACATTGTACTGTACTGTAAGAGGTTTGTCTGTATATCTTGTGAAAAATTAATAAAAAAAGTTTAACTACAAAAAAAAGCCTTGATTTTTTTTTTCTGGTTACAAGCTTTTTCGTTTGCTAGTCTTGGTAGCTTATATACAGTGTTGTGATTTTTAGATGTTAAATTATTGTTTTGTACCTGTTTTGTACATCAGAATTCAAGAAAAAAAATAACAAAAAAATGATAAAAAAAAACAACAAAAAATAACAAGAAATTCTTTAAAAATAACAAGAAATGTACCAACCAGTTATTACAGAAAATATGTGCTACAACTGACAGTCTGAATGCGAGCCCTGTTCTCACAGCTGCTCAGCTGCTGACAATATTTATTTGTGTAGCCCAGGTGCCATGTGCCAGTGGGCTACTACCCCTGCCTGTTGCCCCTCTAACAGGTTAAGGGGCCTGGGTCCTGTTATGGTGGTGTTCGGGGGTTCTATTCCAAAGATTACAATAATAGTGTGGAGCCTCCACCCAGAGAAAATTAGAAGTGGGTCAGGTGATTAGCTGGCACAGCCCCCTGGGATGCTGCACCTACCCACCTCCCCTAGCAACCACACACATTGGGTGCCCAACAGTTCAGTATCAACATAAACCATGAACAGTAATGCTTTGACAGACTCAGAGAAATCTTACATACACAATTTAAAACAGTAAATCACAGCTTTGTTTGGGGGTAAGGACTAAGGTGGTGATACCAGGACAAAGGATGACTGTGGATAGAAAAATGGTTAGTAAGCCAACATTCAAGCTGCTTGTCCAATGCTCTGAGTGATCACTCCCCCACTTTCTGCATCTGGAAAAACAGGCCCGCTAAGATTCCCCCAGGCTCATAACTGTCAGGGACTTCTTTTGCTTCTCTGCTGAGGCCTTCCAGAGCTCACTGAGAAACGTTGATTGGGGCCACTAAGGATACTAGGCAGTACTGATGAAGCTGCCCAGTACTTCCAGCATACCTTCACTATGGTGACCAATCTCCAAGCTGTTGTTGTAAGGAAACGACGGATGAAAGGTCAATGTCATAGATGGATATCGCGCAAGCTGAAATCCCTAATGCTAATTAGAGACAAAGCCTAGAAAAAGGCCAGGCGCTCCGCAAGCCCTGCAGACCTCGCTGACTATAGATCCCTGTGGAACCAGTGCAAGAAAGTCTTGAAATCTGCCAAAAGGGAGTTCATCAAAACCCTTCAGCGGGATACCTTGTCAGACCCTAAGTCCTTTTGGACTAGTATTAATTCCCTGTTAAAAAGGTACAAGTTAACCTCAGAAGGGCAATATAACCTGCAACGGGCAAACCTTAAACAAAGAAGATGAAGCCGCCACCTCATTCAATAGCTTCTTCACAGACCTGGGCACTCTCAGAAATGGCCACCAACAACATAACCAGGCTCTCCCGGTTACTGAAACGCAGGACCCAGAGACCCCCCAACTTCCACCTAAGGACCATGTGCATCAAAGAAGTGCTACCCCTCCTGAAATCTTTAAAACCCATGGGTTCACTGGGACCTTATGGGCTGGTCCCTCAGCTGCTCAAGGCTGCTGCCCCCACCATAGCCTTACCTGTCACCCTGCTAATAAACAGATCCCTTCGACCTGGTAGACCACCCACTCTTGCTAGCTAAGCTGAGTACATTTAGACTGGATCAACACTCTCTGAACTGGTTCTGCAACTACCTGACTGGCCGCTCACAGCAGGTCAAATGGAGAGGTGCAACCTCCAACCCTCTACCTTTAAATGAGGAAGTACCTCAAGGATCCATCCTGGGCCCTCTCTTGTTCTCTCTGTTCGTCAACAACCTCCGCCACCACTGTGGCAGCAGCTCCATGATGCAGTATGCTGATGATGCAGTACTCTACAGAACTGCGTCACACCTGGACGATCTTGGACCCCTGCTCCAGTCAGACCTCACTCAGGCAGAAACTTGACTGGTTGAGAATTGCCTGGCCCTTAACCCAAGCAAGACCAAAGTGCTCCTGTTTGGTCCAAAATCCTTGGGTCCCTCCTGGGCACATCTTCTTCCATTGGTCACTATGACTGGCTCCACAATCAAGGTAGTCCAATCCTTCAGATACATGGCTCTTACTCTAGACCAGGGACTCACCCTTAAGCCTCATGTGGATCTGGTGACACAAAACATCCACCAAAATCTCGGGCTGCTCTACCGGCTAAGCACCAACATGATACCTGAGACAAGTCTTGTAACTTATCATCTGTGAAAATGGGCAGCTTTGTTCATCAGATTTACAAGCATAAAAAATAAAATGAAAATTAAATGAAATAGACTGCCAATTTCTCAGCGTGTCCTCCTACCTACTCTTACCTATGCAGTCCCAACCCTACTCGGCATTGCAAAGCTTGGCCAGGGCAGACTGCAGACCTTGTACCACATAATTGCGCGATTCACCACAAAAGCTCATCCAAGGACCCACCACTGTGAAGCCCTCACCTCACTCAAATGGTCCACCCTGAACCTTAGGCTCCAGTACCCCCTGTTAAACTGGGCCTATAAACTTCTCTCTGATGATCCTCCCACAGGGCTCACCGGGCTACTTGCCCCAAAGTGGTCCAGCAAGCCTCTCCGCACTTCAGACAAAACACTACTAGACTTGCCCAGGACCAGATCTGCAGCAGGCAGTAAATCCTTTGCCAACATAGCCCCTACACTGTGGAATAAGCTCCCCTGTCAACTCCAGGAAGCACCCTCCCTAGCGACTTTTCAGATGGAACTACGCGCTCACCTCCTAAACCACAGCTCCTGCGCCTGTCCTGAAGGATAGCTAGACCTGCCCCCTATAGTCAGGCTACAAAAAGTCTAACTTGCTCTAACTGGCATTAAGCTGCCACAGTTGAATTTGTGTATAAAACTGGTCTTTACCAATGTAACCCCATACCCAACATCCTATTCTGAATTGCTTGTATATGTTGTTGTACTACCTGACTGTACTTCTACAACCTCTCATATGCTAACCTTACCATATGTCCTAATGTGTACTGATTATGTCCTATACGGTAGTGTCTGTATAGTTAGTTGTACTGCTTGCTTATAATGCTTGTTTGGTCTATTGTACTATGTGTTTATACTTCTCAACCTATTGCCCTAAGCCTAGCAGGATTCACCGCTGTTGTGCCGCATGTCACCGCCCTCTGTTATGAAAATTGTATTCTGTCATTGAACTTCCTGTATGCATTGTCCTACCCTGCATTATCCAATTGTACCTGCTCAGTTCTATGTAACTAACTCTGGGTCGCCCCTGAAAAAGGGACCCTCAGGGATCCAGTGGGCTTACCCGGTTACCAAAATTTAATAAATAAATAAATAAGAACAGATAATAACAAACATTTGGGCTTGCAGGCCAAGCCCTCCTCCATTGGTACCAGTGTTACCCAGATTGTCCTTAGGGGTACCCACTAGGTGCAGGTCTGGTCAGTACCGTGGGTTGGCTGGCTGTTGGGGCCCTGAAATTTAATAAAAAGGCTTTGTTTGTTGAAAATTAACTTTCCTTTTACCCTTTCTAGGAGCCAGGTCCTGGGTACTCACTGTTTGTAGATCTCAGATGCTTGGAGTATGGAGCTCCTTGGTCAGTGCAGCACAGGTAAGAGAAAGACGGCCTTGGTTCCCCTGGCAGGATGGAATTTTCTCAAGTATCTTACAGCTGGTCACCTTGATTGTAGTTCTGGCAGCTTGTCACCTTCAGCTGCTTCTAGCCCATTGCAGAGCTCTTTAACAGGACAACAATGTCCCCAGAAGGCGCAGACCAAGGAGTGGCTCCACAGCCCAGCTCCCCACAATGGATCCCAGGTGCCCTAGCACCCCAGCAGGTGCCAGTGACCTCCTGAGGTGGTGAGTCCCGTTTGAAGGGGTTAGCAGATTCCTTACCTGGCTCTGGGCCAGAACTCCAGAATGGTGGGGGTCCTCCTGCAGTCCCTGCACTGAGCTTGTAATGAGCAGCAATCACAGACAGTTGCTCAAGCAGAGTCCAGTGCCAAATGGAGTGGAGGCTAACCCTCATTTAATGAAGCCCAGGTGAAATCAACAGGGGGATCTAAACATAACAGGCCCCTGGACACTAGTCCACACTTTCCAGTTGGAAAACATCCACAACCTTTTCTTCAGCTGCAGCTGGGACACAGCTCTCATTCGCTTCAACCTGTTCACTCAGAAAGTGTACAGCACCTGGCTAGCACCCTCAATGTCCAGAGATGCATTGCCTCTTGAGAATCCCAATCACAGCCTCACACAGATAAAACAAACTCTCAGCAGCAACTGTGGCACTCTAATAGAACAGCTCAGTCCTCTCAGCTCAATTCAGTTCACCAGTGCAAGGTTTCTGCAGTACTTCTCCAAAATAATCAAACAGCTCACAGTACTTGAAGAATCAAGGTATCAGTTCAGTCTCTCGCTCTTCTTTCCTTGCAGAACCTTTCCTGAACATAGCAGTCTCCTCTGGAAACCTGGGAAAGGTCTCCCTAGTCCAGATCCACTCTCCACTCTCACAGGAGTCTTCTGACTTGTACAGAGTCTGGGAACAGACTGTCTCAATTCCAGACAGTCCACTGAGTTTAATCCAAGAAACAAGGATTCTGATAGGCTGTTAGAGCCTATCAATAATCCATAACCATAGAGATCAATATTTTCTGCTGGTTTATTGGGGCATGATCTAGGTGGCTAAATTAGTCCCCTCTTTCTCCCAGAAGTCCCTATGTCACAGTTTTAGGCATCTAGACAACTGATTGGCTGCTGTTTGGGGTCAGAGTGTCATCAGCATGGCTGATTCCATTCAGTTCTATGCAGTCCCATACAGTCCCTCATCTGTTCAACCCTGGTGCAGCCAAGTCAAATACTTTAGCTAAACAAAAAAAACACTATATTGTGGCCCCTTTTGTGCCCTCCTAAGAGACCTCACTCTAGGCCAGTTATGCCCACCAGCTTAGCTGTCGCTGCCGTCAAAACACACACCCCCAGGCAGCAGGCAGCAACTAATTAATATTCATGAGGGCTCATGAATGATTCATGAGCCCTCACTATGTGCCCGAGTTTTAACTTAAATTTTAAACATTAAGGAGACCTCTCGTCTGCCTCACCAAGGTCTCTGGTCCCCATTCAACTGAAGATGGGCACCAGGATTCTCTATATAATAGAGTACATCAAGCTGATTCTGCTGACTTCCAAGCAGACACTTGATGTAACCAGAAATCCCAGAATTCCATGCATCTAACATCAGTGAAGGACTGTAGCAGTGGGAAAGTCAATAGCCTGCAGTGCATGTTAGAGATTTTATAAGCTCAGATCAGATGTGTGCTGGTCTCACTGTTCTCCTGGGCTATGTATAGTCCTCTGTAACTGTACTTAGTCCCAGGAGGACAACATACCAGCAGGCAAGTGATCAGAGATTATAACAATTTAACATGTTGAATCTTCTACTACTGCAGCATTGGTCTGATGCCAGTTGCAGAGAAATCTGGGATTTTTGGTTACAGCAAATATCAGCATAGATATCAGCAGAATCAGCCTGATACAATCTACTATACTGCAGTAAACAGTAAGTAAAAACAAGTTTTTGCACAAAAACTGCAAATTGAGATCATCCCTACACTTAGCTCTTACTGCTGACTGTTCACCTTTAAAAATAGGCAGGACATTGCCATTAGACAAGTCAACAAAGATGGGAAAACAGTTATTCTTAATAAAGGATTACTATAAACTAGAGGTTTTAGGTCAAGTCTCAGATGGTGAGTGCTATAGAAAATTAACCAGTAATCCAACTTTATTGTTCAGCAAAAAGGTTGATTGCTTTTTAGAAGAACCATATGATGAAGTTAAATTACACTGAATAAAATTATTATTTAACTGTGATTTATCCAGTAATACCCTTGTTTTACACTGTGTCCAGGATACATATTTATTTATTTATTTGAATTTTGGTGACTGGGTAAGCCCACTGAGACAAAATGTCCCTTTTTCAGGGGTGACCCAGGGGAAAGGGTTACAGAGGGAGGAGACAGTGATTCAAAATTATAAAAGGCCACAAATTACATGGTAAGTGTATGCAGACACTATTTACAGTACATAACAACAATCAGTACAGTAGACAGGAAAAGAATAAGTTGCAACTTCAAGATACTAAAGGGATATGGGGTAAGTGGATAAAAGTGTATTAAATATGAAATATAATACAGTATATACATATAAACAAGTAGTATGTGGGAGTTAGGAAAAAGAGAGGAGAGTAAAGATAGTGACCCAGACTAAAGGATAGGGAAGTGAAGGGAAGAAGGAGAAAAGAAGAGGAGGAGGAGGAAACATCAAGACAGGCCATGGAGGGTTAAGTGCAGCTGCAGTTACAGTTGCAGTTGCAGTTGCAAGCTGGGGAGGGTTAAGTGCTTCCTTTCCCTCAGGGTATCCAGCTGTATCAGACACTGATTACTTGGAGCCTCTCTGTAATTTTTGTGGTTTTGTTTTGCTTTGAGTTTACCTACATTAGGGATATATGTGACGCACCATGGAAGCCGGAACAGTTTTTGTGGATATTTACATTTTCATTGCTTGACTATAGTTGTCAACTCACTTTATACTTCCATAAAACATGAGTTAGGATTGGAAGCCATCAGCTATTTCTTAACAGAACATAGCACAAGTAAGGTGCCACAATAATTTATTATGCAGACATTAAAGGTATGATTGACATACATCTACTTTGTTTTTGATGGAGATTTTTATCTCCAACTGAGAGGCATGGTGATGGGGCCACTGTAGCCTCCACATATGTTAATCTGTTTCTGGGTTTCTAGGAAAGATTTGTCATTTATAAAGCAGCATCCAGCCCATTTAATGATCACATACAGTAGTTCAGTTGCAGCAACAGACATGGCCATATATTTCCTGAAATTTCTGTGATATCTCTAGAGAAATTCCATTCCTGCTTGCAGTACCACTGTAGGGCCACCAGAGGGAATCACTTCAGAAATACCTGGAAATATCTAATCATATCAGTTACTGTACCTGTAGTTTGTGTGTGCTTCATAGATGATGTACCAATATTTTGCATGTGGAGATATACTAAAAGGGAAGCATTAGAGTTTTGTGGATTCTTTGATTATAAATGAGTTCCATCTTTGTTCTACACACAAATTTGGAAGTACTAAACTAGAGCTCTTGTATATCACATTTAAAATGAATGTAGAAATGGATAGGTGGAGCACTGTGATGTTTAGAATGGAGGCAGCAGGTAACACTTAGCTGCATGCCAGCAGTGCACACCCTAAACATTTAAAGAACTTAATACCGTATGGCCAGTTAACCAGCTAAAAATACATTTTTCAGATGTGGACATTTTTAACAGATGAGCTAAAGGATTCACTGAAAGGTTAGTAGAAAGGGGATAACATAAACAGATCATATGGAGTGCCCTGTCATGTGCTACTGAATTGGACAGGGCTATGTCACCAGGAAGCACAGGCCAAAGGAAAAATGAGAGCTCTGAAGATCTTATTTTTGCAAAACATTGTAATCATTTGGTCTCAAAAATAAGGCAGATTATATTGAAACACTGGGAGATTTTGGAAACTGATACACATACTGTAAGTCGCAGATGTTTAATTAAATAAACAAACAAAAAAAAACCACTAGGATAGCTTTTTCAAAAGCAAATAATCTTAAATATGTACTGATCAGAAGTCAGTATTATGATGAACCAAAATCTGGTCCCAGTAAGAGTTGTGTGGAAAGCAGAATGCCAATTTGTCTGAGTCATTCTCCCTCAGACAGAAATATCTAGAATCCCTTACAGAAATAATTATATGAAATGTTTTCATGCTGTACACATAAAACTACCCAAGTGATATGCAGCTGCAAGTATGATTTAAATGTTAAATTGGAACCAATTGCATGCATATGGCATGCGTGCAGCAAGCAAGTGTGGAAACCATGATTTTTAGGTTAAATTGGGAAAGAGTGCGTGCATGTGGCATGTGTGCAAAAAGCAAGTGGTCACTGATAACTCCACATGTAAAAGTTAAGTGACTTGCTTAGGATCACCATACACAAGTGGGGGTTGATGAGATTCAAACCCAAGTTTTCATGCCTCCAAGTCTTCTGGCTTACAGTTCAGTGCTTTTAACCACTAATAAGCCAGACTGTCTGCACACATATGGCTTGCTTGTACTTCAATACATAGTGTATCTGATTACATCTGCATGCATGCAGCATGCTTGTAGCCACTGTTATGCTTTTCAGTTTTCTTCTCTTACTCATCTCAATTTCACAGTTGAACTGTAGCACACATACCAATGGAAACACATGTGGTTTTCCAACCCCCAATACACAAACTGACCCACAAAATCACTTAATTACTTGTGTCTGGGCTGAACTCCTACTATTTTCTCTCCATAGTTTTGAATGCTTCCATGCTAACAGACTTTAAGGTGCAAACACAAAGTAGCAATACCTTGACACACACCCACATGGCCAGTTCCCCATGCACACACACTGTAGCAGGTATGGACATGCTGCTACAGACAACCCACCAAGTATAGATGTAGGTAAAAAGTTTCTTACTTGAGTACTAGGGAGCCAGAGGCAGAAGTCTTTAAGAGATGATGTCCATAGGTCAGAGTGCTGGGGCATACCCCCTTGAAATGAATGGAGTTATTTTTATTATTGTTTTATACATTATGATGGTGAGTTGGAGAATAATGGAGCAAAGCAAAGCACATTTTATTTCTAAAACACTATTTCAAAAGACCATGGTGTAGTACATAAACATAAATAAAAACATAATTACCATAAAACATATACTTAATATCAGTTAATAAAACAGCAGGAATGAAACCTCAGAAAAGGCAAAGCTGAAAAGATAGGTCTTTAAGGCAGATTTAAAGGCCTCAGTGGACGGGCACTCTCTAATCTGATGAGGTAGAGAATTCCACAGGGTCGGTGCTACAAAAGCAAATGATCTGGCTCCAGACATAGTCAGGCGGACCCTGGGAATCTCTGGCAAGGCCCTTGTTAGTCAAGCAGTGGCCTTCATTAATCTCTAACTCTCCATCAATAATGTATAAAATAGTAATAAAAAAATACCATCTTTCATTTCAATGGTGCGCACTCCTGCAGTTTACTTTGCCCTTTGTCATAATATGCCTGAGTGTGGGAATGTGGAGGTCAGCTTCACTGGAGTGGGGGGGGCGAGTATAAGCCTGCCTATAGTGGGACTCCAATTGTCTGTGCATACCATAACGCTTAACTGTCCGTGAATGCAAGGGACAGCTCTAGAATGTCTGTAACATCTCTAAAAGCCACAACTTATTTGTTTTTACCGAAAAGTGATATGCAAATCAAGAAAAATTCAAATGTATAAGATTCATCTGTATATACCCCAGAGCAGTGCATCAGAGTTGGGCTTAAACCCACCCAGTTACTAACCAATTTTTTTCCTGGCTGAAGTTCTGCCCCCCCCCCCAACAAAAAACAATTTTTCTCCCCAGTTCCATTCCATTCAATACCCATCCCCTATGGGTCATGAAGCCACCCAAAGGTGAGGAAATGTGAAAACACATCAATATTTCAGTCCTTCCTCCTTCCCCAATTCCCCTGTAAAAAGAAATCATTTACTTTTACTTACCCAGCCATAGGGCCAGAACCTGCAGAATGGCACAGTGTGCCACCAGCCCAGTTTTCAGTCTGCTCCCCCTCTCTTTTTCTACCAGAAGCTGGATGCTAGAACCGACCATCACAGGTCCCCAACGTGGTCTGCGACCAAGTCACCTCACCAACTGAACCCACCCAAACTGGGTTGCTTGCTTCTTGCTTGGTTGCTGCTGTGGCTGTGGCCACACTGCACGGATCAAGGCCTATGAATGCCACCCACACCACTGTCACCACTGCTGCTAAGCCTAGCTTGCTGCCGTTGGGGTCTGTGCTGGTTTTTTTTGCAGGGCGAGCCTAGTAGAGTAAGTAGGTAGCCTAATCTTGAGCTAGCATCTTGCTCATACTCTACCTTTTTAGCCACCAGGGGAGACGGAGACTTACTAAGAGTTGACCAACAAAACTATGCTGCCACAATGCTGCTATTGAGATTTCAGTGCTCACCGACTCCTCCAAGCTGTAGTTTGCAGTCTGTCTACTCTGTGGCAGGAAAGACAGTGTCGCACTTGGAAAACTCATGAGCTCTTGCTTGGCTGGAGCTCATCCACATCACATGTGATTGTGTTGTTGCTAATAGATGGAAATAATGAACAACACAATACAGACACAGTCAAGTCTGGAGAGTACCTGAAGCATGAGCTCACAGAGACGAGGCGGGCACTTATTGTGCAAAAGATTAAATCCAGATTTAATGCCATTATTGTCACACCATAAGAACAACCTAGGCACAGATACAGGAAGGGGCGGTGCAACGAGAACAGCTGCAAGGGATTCCGAGCTGGACATAATTGTCCACCTAGGGACAAATGACTTGGCTCATCATGAGATTAGAGCAGTGCAGGAGGACATTGCAGAGTTGGGGAGGGACCTAAGACAAGTAGCACACACAGTATCCTTCTCAGAGGTGCTGCCTGTCAAAGGCATGGGGGAGGCGAGGGTAATTGGCACCATGCAGTTTAATGAATGGTTGAAAAATGGTGCGGAGCACAGAGTTTGGCTTCATTGGGGACTGGGGTTCACCTGAGGGACACCCAGCCTATACTGGCAGGATGGTCTGCATCTATCCAGGAAGGAACAAGTCTTTTGAGCAATCGGTTTAAATGCTTCATTGGCAAGCTTTTAAACTAGTCAAAGGGGGAGGCACTGACAAGCAGCAGGAAAATCCCAGCCTCTCCCTACAAAACAGGGTACTAAATGAGAAACAGACTGAGGTAGAACGGTCAGTGGGGAATGCTGCAACAGAAGGTAAAGCCATCAAAAAATGGAGAGCAATGAGTACTAATGCCCGTAGTCTGGGTAACAAGCTTCCTGAATTAGTGGCCTTGATGGAGGAGGAACATCTGATATTGTGGCAGTCAAGAAACATGGTACACACAAAACCATGACTGGGACATAAAACATACCAGGATACACTGTCTACAGGAGGGACAGGGAGGGTAAAAGAGGAGGAGGAGTAGTTCTTTACATAAGGGAAGGAATAAAAGCAACAGAACAAATGGGGTAAACAGGGAGGAGAAGAAGCACTGTGGGTAAATTTGGAGACAGGCAATGGCACCACAATACGCACAGGGTTAGATACAGACTTCTTCTCAGGGGGAGGAAATGGACAGGGAAATGATAGAAAGATACTTAGAATGGCAGAAAAGGGAGATATTGCTGATGGGTGATCTGAATATGCCAGATGTTAACTGGAGTGCAGTTGCAGCTGCCACTTCGAAGAGTGCAGTTATTCTAGATGCCCTACAGGGGGCATGCCTTAGACAACTAGTACTGGAGCCCACTCGAGAGGGAGCAATATTAGACTTGATTCTCTCAAATGGAGATGGAGAGAGGATCACAGATGTAGAAGTGGGTAGCCATCTGGGAACTAGCGACCATCGAACAGTATGGTTCACAATAAACACAGCAACAGAGTCAAGCCATACAAAGACAAAAGTACTGGACTTTAGGAGGGCTTTATTTACAATAAATGGCAGTGCCTAAGGAATGCACTAGCAAATGGGCAGGAAGAAGGGTGGAAGAACAATGGGGAATAATAAAACTGCCATCACAGAGGTAACAAGCCTTTGTGTGAAGCAAATAAACAAACAAGACGATGTAAGAAACCACTATGGTTCCTCAAAGGAAGTGGCAGTGAAGGTTCAAGAGAAAAAGAAAGCATTCAGGAAGTACAAGGAATCTCGGAGAAGGAGCAGGACAGATAACTGTATCAGTTAAAGTAAAAGGAGGCTGGGAAGGCAGTCAGAACAGCAAAGGCCCAAACCGAGGAAAAGATAGCCAACTCAGTTAAGAAGGGGATAAAACCTTTATAGGTACATCAGGATCAAAGGAAGACCAAGGGAGGGATAGTGAGGCTTAATAAAGGGAGGGAGGGTGGGCAGAGGAGACTGTGAAAGGCAGAGATACTGAACAAATATTTTTGCTCAGTATTTACAAATGAAGAGGGGAGGTACATAAAACAAACAGTAGTAACACTCTGGATACAGAAGTTGATACCAGCCCATTTACAGAAGAAAGGGTTCTGAAAGAACTCTTAAAACTGAAGGTGGACAAAGCAATGGGGCCTGATGGGATTCATCCAAAATTCTAAAAGAGCTAAGGGTGGAACTAGTGACACCACTGACTACCCTTTTAACAAATCATGGGAGGATGGGGTGGTACCCGAGGACTGGAGGAGGGCAGATGTGATTCCCCTTCACAAAAGTGGGAGCAAGGCAGAAGCAGGAAACCACAGGCCTGTTAGTTTAACCTCAGTGATAGGGAAAATAATGGAATCACTTCTGAAGGAAAGAATTGTCGAGTATCTAGAGGCCAGAGGGGCACAGGACCCTAGGCAGCATGGATTCACAGCGGAAGGTCATGCCAGACAAATCTGATAGATTTCTTTGACTGGGTGACCAAAGTAGTAGATCAGGGAGGGGCTGTGGACATGGCCTACCTAGACTTTAGCAAGGCATTTGACACAGTCCCACACAAAAGATTAATATACAAGTTAGCCATCCTGGGAGTGGGTCCCAAGATGACAGCCTGGGTAAAGAATTGGCTGGAGAATAGGACACAGAGAGTAATAGTAAATGGAGTCCACTCAAAAGAAAGGAGGGTTACTAGTGGGGTACCGCAGGGTTCAGTATTAGGACCGGTCCTCTTCAATGTCTTTATAAGCGACATTGTGGAAGGACTGGAAGGAAAAGTATGTCTCTTTGCAGATGACACTAAGATCTGCAACAGAGTTGATGCACAGGGTGGGGTGGAAAAGATGAGAAGGGACTTGTCAAGGTTAGAGGAATGGTCAAATGTATGGCAGCTTAGATTCAATGCTAAGAAGTGCAAGGTAATGCACCTGGGAAACAAAAACCCAGGGGAAGAGTACACAATGGGGGGTGAGATACTAACAACAACAAAAATGGAAAGGGACCTGGGGGTAGTCATATCAGATGACCTAAAGGTGGGCAAGCAATGTGAGACGGCAGCAAGGAGGGCTGGGGGGTTACTGGGATGCATAGGGAGAGGCATCACCAGTAGAAAACAGGAAGTTATTATCCCTCTGTACAGACAGCTGGTGAGACCCCATCTGGAGTACTGTGTGCAGTTCTGGAGACCCAATCTCCAAAAGACATAGACAGAATGGAAGCTGTCCAGAGGAGGGCAACTAAAATGGTGCAGGGTCTGCACCGGAAGACATATGAAGAGAGACTTAAGGAGCTTAATATGTATAGCCTCGAGGAAAGGAGGGAGAGGGGGGACATGATAGAAACTTTCAAGTACCTCAAGGGAATCAACAAAGTCCAAGAGGGTAGCATCTTTCAAAAAAAGAGGTGTGCAAGAACAAGAGGGCACAATTTGAAGATAGAGGGGGGTGGCTCAGAGGTAATTTAAGGAAGTATTTTTTCACAGAGGGTTGTGGATGCATGGAACGGCCTTCCGGAGGAGGTTGTGGAGTCAAAATCAGTGGTGGAATTCAAGCATGCATGGGACAGTCATAAGGCAATTCTGGGGAGTGGGGGTAAGAAGAAGTAGGCTGCTGGTTAACTAGGATCTGCAGCTTATCCAGTAGGTAGGGAAACGGGCAGACTGGGTGGGCCAAGCGGTCCTTATCTGCCATCAAATTCTATGTTTCTATGTAATTGCCTCTTTTCCCTTTCTAAATGGCACAGCTGTTTAATGGTAAAAATGTATTCTCAGGTGCTAATGCAATGGTTTCCACCCTTTTCTGAGGTACTATTTCTCCATGTTTCAGGATGTGTCCTGATCATTGTGAGGGTTAGTGTCCCTCATTGTCCCTCATTTTGAGTGTCCATGTCCCTCATTTCAGTGACAAAATGTGATGTATAGTGCATGCTTCCAAGACCCTACTCAACACAAAGAGTGCTGAGCAAGGCCATAGCGTATATGCTCAATACAGAATGACAAAGGGAAAGTGAGATGAAACAGTCATGGAGAAACACATTGTAGCACTAAATATGCATAAGGATTTGCATGGTGCAAAACAAAAAGGATAGGTTTCACAACACAGAGGCCCCTCTTCATACATCTGGAATAGGGGATGTTGACTGGCTATATCCTAGACATTTAATGCAGTAAGCAAACAATACTTTACAAATTAATGGCGATTTAATGACAAAAATCAAAAACCATTAAACAACTTGCAAAAGGATCAGAATTAATAAGGTTACCTAATTTTTATAGGAATCCCTAAAAAAACTCTAATTGCTAGCAGTAGTATAAGAAATAGAAACTGATGTGTTTTTAGATGAGATTTGCACCAGCTTAGCTGCTGCACATGTGGCAACCATGCAGCATGTGAACCTGATGTGATGTTTAAATGATATTCACATTAGCTTAACTGCTGAACTCATGTCAAATATGCAACACGCAAACCTGATGTAATTTTTAGAAGATGTTCACACCAGCTTACCTGCTGCACACATGTCAAGCTTGCAGCACGCAAATCTGATTTGCTTTTTAGACCTGGTTCACTTAGGATCACTTTGTATATGCAAACTGCGTGTAAACATCGCACAATCAAGCATCTGGCATGCATTCTGCATGTACACAGCACACCTATATTTCTGTAAGGGATTGCTCCTGGAAGTATTGTACAATTTGAATCTCTGAATTGTGCAACTTGCTGGCAAAAGGAAAAACACAATCAAAAAAAGATCAAAGGAAAGCAGAATGAAGAGCCTGGGGGGGCCTGGAGGTAAGGGACCCGTTGGCAGGGAGTGACCATGCCATGGTCTGGTTCTGCATGGACCTAGGAGGGGTAGAAAGCTGCACAAAGACGGAGGTAACTGACTTTTGGGGGGCAGATTTTAAGGAAATGGGAAGGATCCTTATGGAGCATTTGGATGGGATTGGGTCAGACATGGACGCTGATAGTAGGTGGGAAATCATCAGGAGAGGGGTGCAGGATGCTACCAGCACCTGTGCAAGAGTAAGACGAAAATGCAGTAGGGCCCAAAAACCCTGCTGGTGGACCAGGGAGGTCCAGGAGGTGGTGCAGGAAAGCAGGCAGCCTATAGGCAATTCAAGTGCTCAAGGAGGAAAGGGATCTGGGGAGTATGAGCTGATGGCTAGAAGGGCCACTAGGGTGGTGAGGCGGCTAAGGCAAGGAAGGAGCAGAACCTGGCCAGGGAAATTAGGAGAGGGAACAAGGGGTTCTTTAGATACATTGGGGAAAAACGAAGGGTGAAGGGGCAGATTAGCAGGATTAAAACAGGGGAGAGATGGGCACAAGACCCGGGGGAGCAGGCTGAGGTACTAAATGAGTACTTCACCTCAGTTTTCACCAAGGAAAATAGGGGTGCTGCATCATACATGGGAGGAGACAGTGATACTGAGGAAGGGGACCCTTACCGATCGGCGAGTCTGGGGAGAGGGGGAGGCATCACTGGCAGGAGGGGGGAAGGCTAAGCAAGGAGAAGAGGTAGCGGAAGTGGAAATAACAGCAGAGAGAGTGAGGGAAGCCCTCAGGTCCCTTAAGATGGAGAAAGCACCGGGGATGGATAAATTACATCCCAGAGTGCTGAAGGAACTTGCGGATGTCCTGGCGAAACCCCTGGCGGAGCCTTTCACCATCTCTCTGAGGACAGGGTGGGTGCCCCAGGACTGGAAGGTGGTGCATATAGTGCCTATCTACAAGGGGGGATCAAGGGAGGTAGCAGGGAACTACAGGCCTGTCAGTCTGACATCGGTGGTGAGCAAGGTGATGGAGGGCATTGTCAAGGAGAGGCTGGGGGGGACCTGGAAAAGTCAGGGTGCCTGGTCGATAGACAGCATGGATTCATCCTGGGGAAATCATGTCAGACAAACCTTGTGGAGTTCTATGGCTGGGTGACCAGTGCCTTGGACCTGGGTAGACCAGTGGACGTCCTCTTTCTAGACTTCAGCAAGGCATTTGACTCTGTTCCTCAAGTGGGCCTGTTGGATAAGCTGGGAGAAATGGGGGTGGGGAACCAGATGATCAGATGGATAGGCAATTGGCTCCAGGACCGGACCCAGAGGGTCGTAGTTGGCGGGATAATCTCATCCCCAAGGAGGGTCATTAGTGGGGTCCCAAAGGGATCAGTCCTTGGTCCTCCTGTTCAGCCTATGTCTCTGACATAAGGACAGGTATCAGGAGTGAGATGAGTCTCTTTATGGATGACTCAAAAATTGGGGGCGGTGGTGGATGGGGAGGAGGGAGGTGGCCCACAGGGGGACCTGGAGGCTCTGGAAAGATGGTCTAGAAAGTGGAAGCTGAGGTTCAATGCAGGAAATGCAGGTACTGCACCTGGGGGCCAGAAACCCGGGCCAAGTGTACACCCTGGGGGGGCAAATACTACAAGTCTCGATGGCTGAGAGGACCTGGGG
The DNA here is from genome assembly GCA_016271365.2 of Neoceratodus forsteri. Classification (NCBI taxonomy): domain Eukaryota; kingdom Metazoa; phylum Chordata; order Ceratodontiformes; family Ceratodontidae; genus Neoceratodus; species Neoceratodus forsteri. The sequence goes on from CM057458.1 coordinate 77,550,565, forward strand.
GTGGTGGTGGATGTCAAGATGAACAACTCGGAGACTTGTAGGAGGGCAGCAGCCAAGGCCGACAGGATGCTGGGATGCATCGCTAGGGGGATCACCTCCAGAAGGAGGGAAGTGATACTCCCTCTGTATAACTGCTTGGTGAGGCCGCATCTCGAGTACTGCATGCAGTTTTGGAGGCCACACTTAAAGAGGGACATTAAACTCCTGGCGAGGGTCCAGAGGAGGGCAACCAAAATGATTTTGGGCTTGGGGGACAGAACCTATGAGGAGAGGCTCGAAGAGCTAAATATGTACACATTGAAAGAGAGAAGAGACCGGGGGGACATGATAGAGGCCTTCAGGTACATGAAGGGGGTAAATAGGGGAGGAACAGTCAGGGTGCTTTGAAGGAAGGAGGAGGGGGCCACTAGAGAGCATGGGTGGAAGCTGGAGGGGGTAAGTTTCAGGGGAGAAAGGAGGAGGTGCTACTTCACTGAGAGGGTGGTGGAGCCATGAAATGTGCTGCCTAGAGGGCTGGTGGAGGCAGAGACGGTGGAGGGGTTCAAGAGGGGGTGGGACAGGTACAGGGGAAGGGTTCTGGAAGCAAAATCCAATACAGCGAGAATATCCGGAACTGGGAAGGGAGAAGCCAGAGAAGGCGAGGGGGGCAGCAAGATCAGCTCCCAGGGTGGGGGCTGACCAAACGAGCAGACGCGAAAGACCGTTAGGCCTATTCTGCTGGCATTTTAGTGTGTTAGTAAGAGAGCAAACAATAAACAAGCTGACTTTTGGAATGTCAAATTTATGTATTTTTAACAATATTTTTTAAAGTAAATGCATTTATATATGCCCTTTTTTATGATGTTTTCTTCATTGTACTCATTTACACCAGTTGAACTCTTTGTGAAGCTTATTTAGAGCTATTATTGGGCAACATAGGTTTTTGCATTTAGTATTCAAAGAATCAACTCATCCCATATTGTATTTATTCCCTGCCTTTTCAGTAATACCTATTATAGATGTACACCCAAATACAGGAATTTGGCCTTAAGATTGTTGTGTCTATATCTCCATTCTCCTCATCTTTTATTTATTTATTTATATATTCGGAGACGACCTTTGAGTTATAACTCTTTTACAAAGGTTCCACATCATACACTGAACAAAGGTTACAGAAACAGGAGTTACACAACAGAGACAGGAGTATACAGCAGGAAAATCACATAGTCATTACTATAAAAAAATGTGTTACCTTTTCAATACAGGCATTAGCTTTCGACTACAGTCAATGTAACAGGCATGCCATGCTACAGGCCCTAGGTGCTGCCAGAGCTGGCATTGTCTTACTATCCTAGGAGGAGGAGGGAGGACGGGGGTAGAGAGATGGGAAATGGTTTCAGAACATGGGAAAACATGTTGAAGGGGAGATAGAGATTGAAGAGAGAGAGAGAGAGAGAGAGAGGCAGTGAGTTAGGGAGAGAGGGGGAGATGGTGGGATAATAGGGATAAATGGGAATGGGGGTGGTGGAAGGGTGGTGTGGGGGAGAAAGGATTAGAAAAGAGTTGGAGGAATAAGTGCAGCCTTTGGCAACTTAGCATATGTGTTATGAGCACTAAAGATTATGCACTATGAACCCTATGGCCTAGTTGGCTTGGGGGGGCTCTGAATGACTCCAGGGGGATCATGGTTTCTTGGTTGGCATTTGCATGTTTTGCTGTTGACAAGGAACCATTTTATCTCAGCTTTAAAGATCTTTTGGCTAGCCACCTCCTGCATGACTGCAGGTAGCTAATTGAGCCAGAGCGGGGCTTGGTAGGAGAAAGATCTTTGCTACAAGACTGTCCTACGGAAAGGGACACAACGTGTTTTGTTCCTTTCCTCTGGTGTTGCATTGGAACTTGCTTGTGGATAGTAGGTTTGAAATGTGTGGGTGGGTGGTATTTCCATGCATTGCCTTTCTCCCCAATAGGCACGTTTGGAATTTTATTCTATTCCTGAGTGTCAGCAGATTGCACTGCTCGTACAGAGCACAGGTGTGTGTGAGCTGGTCACTGCCAAGCACAAGTCTGCATGCCTTATTTAGGGCTATTTCCACCCTCCTTATGGCCATGTCAGTGGCAGCTCCATATGCCACCAGGCCATAATCTATTAGGGAGAGAATGGAGCTGGAGACTGCAGTCCTCATGGCATTTGATGTGAGACTCTTCCTGTGCCTGTCAATATATTACAGTCCCCGCCACTTACAGCACCCACAGTTTATATGGGCAGCTGCTTTTTGTGGGCAGATTCTGTTTTCCACTTGCCCAATATATAGACTGCAAAGTAAAACCTGCTGGATACACAGCGCTCTATGCCTGCCTTCTATTTCAGGCAGATTAGCTGCTACAGATTCAAAAATGCAGCATGCCAAAGTCTGAATTAACATTCTATCAGCTAATCTAACCAAAACAGAAGGCAGGCATAGAGCACTAATGAGCTGCTAATCTGTCCTGTCTTAATGTAGTGGCAGTGAAGGGAAGAGAGTATCTAAGAACTGGAGCACTGTATGAGCTGTCTTATCCCTTGTCATCCATTCCTACGGGCTTTCCTGAGACCGTTTATGTAGTGGCAGTGAAGGGAAGAGAGGATCAGTCTCCGTCTCGGAATGGAAATGAAGACCCCCATGAATGCTTTGTTTTGTCATATAGAGATGGGGCTTCTGCTGTTAGTGGCGATGGGGAAGGTCAGCATAAAACTATGCAATACTGTACAATACAAACACATAGACTGCACTCCTACCTGTTTTTCCCCCCTACTCACAGACTAGGACTAGGAGCGTAATGTGAGTGGAATGGGAGCACAGTACAGCTGACTATATTGCTAGATTTATTGTACTGTACTGAGGTCAGCAAGAACTAGCATGGACTAGTGAGAGCACTCTCTTTGCTTGGCCTGCACTTCACATTCAGCGGCGGACTAGCAGGAATACGGTAATCAGCATGTTGCATCAAAAATCATTGTTTTTGGTTACAGCAGCCACTCCTTATAACAGGCAGAATCCGCTTACACAGATGTGCCCATTATAAGTGGCTTTCACTGTATTAGATACTGAAGTTGGGTATCAGTATGTCCTTTTAATATATGAATTGCTACTGTATTTTTAGTAAATCTATAGTTTAATAATTTTATATACAGTACTTGTGGGATTGTAGGCATCACGCAATAGCTAGATAGTAAAAATATATATTTTAAGTAGCTTTAGAAACACAACCTAAAAGAATAGCAGACTGGTTGATTCCTCAGTGATTGTGTTGTGTGCCAAGTGAAGAGGTCACTGGTTCCTATTTCAGTCTTAGGCAAAGTTTAATTTGAGCTGATTTACTGACTATGATTCTGAATTTAACCAAATCAGGAGTAGTATTTAAGGCATGAGAATCTGAAGCACTTTAGCCTCCTTCTGAATCGGAAGGTAACTGTGAAGCATCTGGAACATATTCTTGTGCAGTTTTTATGTACTGACGGCTTTCATGCTATGGTGTGTTGAAGTAGTAAACTTCTTTCATGTAATTAATTCTCCGGGTCTGGAGTTTTCAGTAATGTGTCTAGAGTGTGTGCACATATTGTTTGGGCTGCAAACAACTACAGGCTATCTATCTAGACAATTGTTTCCTAGTTAGCATAGGCAAACATTGACAACTGGCTAGACCTGTGCAGAATGTGGAATCCCATCTGCAGAATTTGTGTGGAATGGCAATTCCATGTCCAAAATGCTTTTCTGAATTTCTTTTTAAATTACACAGAATTCTGGAAAGCATTTCTGCTTAAACTGCAGAATAACATTCCACAGATCATGTAAACTGCAAAATATTTTTCCACAGATTGTGGAACAAGAATTCCCAGTTTATGTAAACTGCAGAATATTAATCCTCAGAATCCATTTTGCATGCAAAATGCCGAATTCTGCTACCAACAGAATTGTGCTAAATTTTCCAAAATTCCACAGAATTTCATTCTTTGAGATTCTGAACATTCCACACAGCCTTACAATTGACATTCTGATCTAGACAAAGGTATCCTGATCTATGCAGTTATCCACTGACAACCCATGACACCACTTTTCCAAGGGGCACTGTGACAAACTCTCCCTTCTGGGTTGCAACAGCTTTCAGAGAGTTGCCTGGGTCTTTTCTTTTATGCTGCCACCACCTGTGTCCCCCAGGACATTCACCTTCCCTAGCACAGAGCTGGGAGGTCACCACAGGTCAGATCTGGTAGAGTGCTCTTCAGCTGACAGATACCAGACAGAGATCCCTCTTTGCCAGTGAAAGAAAAATAGTTACCTTTGCAAAATAAGCCACAGTCACTGTTCTATGTAAATAGATTCTTTACTGCAAAACTCGGGTTTCAAAATAACAGGATATATACAGTACAAAACAGAGAGAATGCACTTTTACAGGAAAAGCAAATAAATGGTCTTGAATAACAGGTGTCAGAAAGAAAAATTTAGCCCACAAAATACTATGCTCAGAGAGAACTGGACACCTAATCTATCCCTATGTGTCCCCCACACAAGATGGAATGCAGGCTATGTCTTACCAGGACCATTTCTTAAGGCTAAAAGCCATGCAAAAGCCTTGTCTGTAATTAAACCTCTACATTTATAGCCTAAGGCTGAAACCCCCTCTGATTAGGTTATTTTAGGTTATTTTCAAATCCAACAAATATTTTAATTTCTGCAACAAGTTTGTCTTCAATTGCTCCAATCAGCTTAAAACCTGTGTGTCCAACCAGTCAGTTCTGCACCCAGTTTTATTCAAATGATTCAATCACTTTAAAATATGTGTGTGTGTGTGTATGTGTGTGTATGTGCATGTGTGTGTGTGTGTGTGTGTGTGTGTGTATCTTCATTGGACACTCTCTGAGATTTATCACCCTGTACAGAGGCATTAACATAGAAACATAGAAGCTGATGGCAGATAAGGACCACAAGGCCCATCCAGTCTGCCCATTTCTTTTTCTACCTTATGAATGTGCCATTGGCCTTTGCTCTGTCAATGGCCTATTCATTCATACTCATCTGTATTGCTCCCTTATGCCTATCCCGTGCCTGTTTGAAGCCCTGCACTATATTCATATCCACCACTTCCTGAGGTAGGCCATTCCATGCATCCACCACCCTTTCTGTGAAAAAGAACTTCCCCACATTACCCCTTAATCAGCCTCCCTCTAATCTCATGCTGTGTCCTCTTGTCCTGCTATTTTTTTTATATTGAAACATGTTATACTCTTTCACCTTGTTAATGCCCTTAAGGTGTTTGAATGTTTCGATCATATCATGTCTTTCCCTCATTTGCTCTAGGGTATACATATTGAGCTCCGTTAATCTGTCCTCATATGTTTTCTGATGCAGTCCATGCACCATTTTGGTTGCCCTTCTCTGGACTGCCTTGATTTAGTTAATCTTCTTGTGAAGGTGTGGCCTCCAGTATTGAATGCAGTACTCCAGATGGGGCCTAACCAGTGTCTTGAAAAGAGGGATTATTACCTCCCTCTTATGACTTGTGCGATACCCCTACTAATACACCCCAATATCCATCTAGCCTTACCTACTGCTTTAGTGGTCTGCTTGGGTTATTTCAGGTCATCGGTGATGATGATGCCCAAGTCTCTTTCTTCCCTTGTGACTGCCAGCAATTCCCTCCAAGCCTATAGGTGGCTTCAGGGTTTCTTCCTATGTGCATGATCTTGCACCTCTTTGCATTAAACCCCAGTTGCCACTCTTCTGACCATTTTGCTAGTTTATCCAGATCTCTTCTCATTCTGCCCACCCCATCTGGATCATCTTCTCTGTTGCAGATCTTGGTGTCATCTGCAAACAGACAAACCTTACCCTTCAATCCATCTGCAATGTCACTGATGAAGATATTGAAGAGGACTGGCCCCAGGACTGATCCCTGTGGTACCCCACTTGTGACTTGCATCTCTTCTGACTGTATGCCATTTACCACCACTCTCTGTTTTCTGCCCGTCAACCAGTTTGCCACCCATGTGACCAACTTCTGACCCATCCCGAGCATACCCAGCTTATTAACTCATTCAGGCCTAGATATGCCTGTAGGTGGCATCTGAAAGCATAGCCACTCAGGCCAATAACGTCTATAGATGTACTCAACTGACTTTCACTCAGGCCAGGAAACATCTGAGGAAGTCAGCAGTTTGTACCTAAATATTAAACAAACCAAATTGCTTAGAATTTATTGCATAGCACTGTTAGAGAGGTAATTTTGTACTGAACAGTTTTGCTGCTGTTACTTTGCGCCTATCATGTATACTTTAGGAGTTATTCACATTTGTTTAAGGTATGGTGTGCAAGGCTGACATTTGTCTCTCAAGCCTCACCTAAGCACCTTGAATAAATCTGAAAACAAAAATCACAGTTGTTTGGTGTTTCGGCTAGTATAAAATAAAAACTAAATGGATTACAATTGATTGTGTAGCACCATTAGAAAGGTAATTTTGTGCTGAACAACTTTGCCACTGATACTTTGTGTCTATCATGTATACTTTAGGAGTTATTGGCATTTGTTTAAGGTATGGTGTGCATGGCTGACATTTGTCTCTCAAGCCTCAACTAAGCACCTTGAAAAAATCTGAAAAAAACCACAGTTGTTTGGTATTTCAGCTAGTATAAAATAAAAACCAAATTGATTACAGTTAATTGCATAGCACCATTGGAAAGGTAATATTGTGCTGAACAACTTGGCCACTTGTGCTTGGTGTGTAGCACTTACGGTTCAAGAGATATGCACATTTGGTTGTGGCATGCTGATTAAGGCTTGATTTTGCTTAGAAAGGTCCAGGATGCAGTGCTAAGAGTATACAGGGCACAAGTGGTGGAAGTCTCAAAGAGCTCTTGTGGTGTGAATGAGTTAATCAATCTTCTATGTGGAACAGTATCAAAAGCTTTGCTGAAGTCAAGGTAGGCAACATCAACTGCTCCCCTTTGGTCCACCACTCTGGTTACCCAGTCAAAGAAATCTATGTGATTAGTTTGACAGGACGTTCCTTTTGTAAACCCAAAAAGAGAAAACAACATTGGGATTCTACGTCACTAGCATTGCCTGCTAGTGATGTAGAATCCCAATGTTGTTTTCTCTTTTTGGTAGCATGACAGGCAGAACCATTCTAGAGAGAATAATGAAGAGTAGAAACATAGTTTCACTAATACAAGCAATTAACTAATCAGTTTCAGTTCCTGTCACAGGCACAAATAAAAATGATAAGCAGCAGTGACATGGAGGTGACATAGATACCTTTATAAACAACTTGCAGGGGCAGATCAGTGGAGGCAGCAGGAGAGTCATAAATTAGTTTCAGGATGGATTTACACTGTTTTGCAGAGTGAGAAAGCGGGACTGTCATATCATCGTTGGTATCCAGCTTTACAACTCCATCTCCTTGACCAGCAGGGAGTATCCTCAGTCAAAATGGGTTCTTTATCATCCTCCTCTGTATCCATGATGCCTCCATCTTACCTGTCAATGGCAATTTATTCAGGTACAGGCAGTGTATTTGCTGGTACAAATGATGTTGCACTGGAGTGCTGCTGATGGTCTGCAAAATTTGGATTCCTCTGGAGGCATCTCTTCTGTGCATGCATTTAGATCAGCTAAAAGACTGGTGAGATCAACAGTGAAATATTTTCTCGTCCCTCTAATATGATTTTGTCTCAACTGTTCTGTTCTATTCCACAATCATCAGAGGAGGGTTTCATCATTACTTGTTCTGCTTTCTGTACATTCTGCCTGCAAGCAGCAGCTCTAGTTATATGTTGCTTTGGTGGCTCCACACTAACTATGCCCAGATTGGGAATCAGCTGTCCCACGTGTATCAGATGATTACTGTGGAGCATCTTAGCACACTCCTTCTAGATATACCTTTGTCACAGGATAGGTCTACTTTCAGGACCAGAGTGGGTTTTGTCAAGGGCTGTGTTGAAAAGCAAACCAAGATTCATCAAGAGATGCCTTTTGGAGTTGGTCTTTAAGAATACAGTGCAGAGAGACCAGCAGACTTGCAGTGATCTATTAATTGGGTTGTCTGGCAGCCATGTTTAGTGAGCTACTCAATAAAGGGGTGGTTCCAGAGGACTGCTAGGGGGAAAATGTAGTCCCTCTTCACAAGAGTGGTAGCAGAGGGAGGAGGCAGGAAACAATAGGTCAGTCAGCCTCATCTCAGTAGTGGGCAAGATTATGGAGGCGCTGATAAGGAAATGTATGTGGAACACTTGGAAACCATGGGAGCACAGGATCTGAGACAGCATGGATTCATGGCAGTGCAGGAAGGTCATGTCAAACAAATCTGATAGACTTTTTTAACTGGGCGACAAAGGAGGTGGATCAGGGAGGAACAGTGGATATTGTCTACCTCAATTTCAGCAAAGCCTTCGGCACTGTACTGCACAGAAGGCTGGTTAACAAGCTAGGTAGCTTGGGGGTGCCACAAAATGGAAAACTGAGCCAGGAACTGGTTGAGGGACAGGAAGCAGCAGGTGGTAGTAAATGGGATCAAATCTGAGGAAAGGAGGGTGACCAGTAAGTGCATCAAGGATGAGTCCTGGGGCCAGTCTTTTTTAATGTCTTTATCAGTGACATTGCTGAAGGGCTGGAGGGGAAGGTTTGCCTATTTGCAGGTGACACCAAGATCTGCAACAGAGTAAAGACTCCAGATGGGGTCTAAAGAATGAGGAGGGATCTGGGAAAGCTGGAGAAATGGTCCAAAGCGTGGCAATTAAAATGTAATGCAAAGAAGTGCAAAATCATGCACCTGGGGTTAAGAACCCCTGCAGAAAGTTACAGGATGTGGGGGAATTGCTCACAGTTACCAGGGAAGAAAGGGATTTAAGGATAATCATATCAGATGACCTAAAGATGGCTTAAACAGTGTAACAAGGCTGTGGGAAGAACCAGTGGGATGTAAGGGTGTATAGGAAGGGGTATGGCTAGCAGAAGAAGGGAAGTGGTGATTCCATTGTACAAAATGCTGGTGAGGCCTCATCTAGAATATGGTGTACAGTTCTGGAGGCTGCATCTTCACAAAGACATAGACAGAGTAGAGGTGGTCCAGAGAAGGGTGACCAAGATGGTACAGGCTTGCATCAGAAAACATATGAGGACAGACTAAAAGACCTCAATATGTATTATATACACTAGAAGATAGGAGGGAATCGGGGGGATATGATTGAAACCTTCAGGTATCTCAAGGGCTTGAACAAGGTGCAAGTGGGTGACATATCTCAGAACAAGAGTTGTACAAGGATGAGGGGGCATGATATGAGATTGGAGGGGGCAGAATAAGGGAAAATGTGAGGACACTTTTCTTCACAGAAAGGGTGGTGGATGCTTGGAATAGCCTACTCCAGAAAGTGACGGGTGCCAACACAGTGGGGGGGTTCTAACATGCATGGGATAGACATAAGGGAACCCTAGATGTGGGAAGAGAGGTAAAAGCCAATGACCAAATAGGGTCTGCGGCCGCTGATGCAGGCAGGAAATATGAGCATCAAACAAGTCAGAAGGTGCTGCACTCTTGGAAAACAGACCATAGATACCAGCAGCTGCAAACAGAGTATATTTATTCGATAAAGGTGAAAGTTGGTTCAGGCACAATACCCAACCAGATGTCCCTGTGCTTCGACCATTAGGTCTTCCTCAGGGGGCAGGGTCTGGTGACAAATTGCACTGTTTTTAATTCAAAATATATCATGACATCAGTGATCACATGTTACACTCTTGTAAATTGCCATAATTTCTAGTGGATATATCTAAGCCAGAATGGCCTATTCCAAACAATCCAGTGACCAAAAATAGAAAAATAAATAAAAATATATAAAACAGTAAGGCAATACAAAATGAAATTGACTAATAAAGACAGTAACCAGAAACTTAATGGACATAAATTAAAAAAAAAGGTAAATTTTACAACATTTTTAACATTCTTATTTTCATTTTCCAAAACAGAAATTTATAGTGTCCATAAGTATAATCAGAACAGGCACAGGTCAAAGCAAAGCACAGCCACACAAGGAAAGGTGGTTAAGAAAGGATTAGATGTGGGAAAAGGTGCAAATGTTATTGTTTCATATTGAAGAACAAAAGGAAAATGAACAACATAGAAAGGCTGGGGGGACAAGGAAATAAGCAATATGAGAACTTGGAAAAAGGAAACAAGAAATTAAATAAATAAAATAGGACTGGAGGTAATAGGGAGTTAATCCATGTGTTACACTATGGTCATCAAATGGAAGCAAGAGATCAGCCTGCGCTGATCCAAATTCCATGTGCAAGTACTTGTGTGAAAGGGCAAAAACACAAAGAGAATATAAGTATTTGGATATTATGAACAGACACAATATTGTCAAATACATATTATAGATATGGTTTTATATCCAGTTCATTATTCAGTTTGATAGGGTTCAGACTACTCAGCGTGAATATCTAAAATGTTTCACGCTGTGAGAGTTTGTTCAGTCTGTCACTCCCTCTCTTACTGGTTTTAACCTGTTCAAGCCCCGTAAAGTGTAAATCATCTGGATTGCTACCATGTTGCATAAGGAAATGTTCCGCTACTGGGTTTGAGATTTCCCCATTCCTCACACCCCTTACATGCTCCTGTATGCAAATTTTGAGTTGTCTGGTGGTTCTCCCCACATGCAGCTTCAGACAAGAGCACCATATTGCATATACCTGCAAGAAATGAATTGTTTGATTTGAACTGTTTTAGGGCATCCTTCCATTGTAAAACTGTTTCCCTGTGTGCAGAATTTGCAGACATTGCAATTTCCACAGTGGAAAATTCCTGGAGGTCTTATCGGTAGCCAGGTCCTGTTTCTGAGAGGGGTGGGCATAGTTACAACTGGAAACCAATCTGTCCTTAAGATTCTGTCCTTTACTAAAAGTTATCTTAGGCTTTTGGCCCATTATTTTAGCAAGTTCCTTGTTACTAGACAACGTAGGCCAGTAATTTGTGAGCATGTTCTACCCACTACATGACTGAATTCAGTACTAAAAGTAATCCCCTCAAAATCATCCTGAACCTTGCTTCTGAGCAGTCTAGGTGGGCCTAGCAGTCCTTATCTGCCATCAGCTAGTATGTTACTATGTAACTGGGAGCTGCTGACAACTGGGAGCAACTGCAGGCTGAGGAGCTACATAAAAAGAATAGACCTCAGTGTGAAAGGGTTTTTATTTGGGCTGGAATCTACAAGGAGGTAGAGTTAAACCCTGCAGAACCCAAAGCTGCAGGGGAGTTCTGAAGAACTTGCAGATGAAAGCATGGAGGGAGGTTAAGCATGCAAGCCAGAGACAGGCAGACTTGGTGAAGTCTGCCTGGAGGACTGCTTGAAAGCAGCGACAGCTGATGAAAGCTTTGGGAAAGAATCAGTTCAGTATAGGCTAAACTGGAGCCCTAGGCTTAGTAGCCAGAAAACATAAAGAAAGCCTGAGAGAGAATCAATTCAGTATAGATGGAACTGGGGCCCTACAGTTACTGGCCAGAGAAGATCCGGGAGAGGCAGTTTATTCCTGTTGTATAAAGAAGGGAAATCGCTGATGAAAGATTTTTTTTTTTTGTTGAACTGGAAAAATAATCATTTATTTATGTACTGTTCAAACAAGTTTAAAATAGTTTAGGTGCTGGAACTTTGAAACCTGTCTGGCCTATAATTTTGAATGTTCCAAATAGCCTAGGTCACATGATTACACACCTGTCATACCACTGTACACTGGCAATTTCCCAAGTTTCTCCAGTACCATAGAGAGGGTATCTTCCCAATGACTGGTAATTTCATGCTTATTTGTAGAAAAAACTGATTATCCTGCATTCCTTAGAAAACTTAAAACAATCCAGTGTCTGGTACAATAGAAGTCAGAAAATGTTCACAAAATTGGACCACTCCAGGCTTCTCATTCAGCGCCAATCCCTTTTATTATTCATTCGCCTTTTGATACTCAGCTGCCAATGTTTTAAAACCTCAGATAGCAGTTCCTTGTACAAGGTTGTGGCTGTAAAGTAGTAATGATAAATACACAATAATCAATGTTATATAACATTAATCTGTTGTCAATAATCCCATTAATTCATGATATACTGTAGGTTATGAAATAAAAAGGAGTCCTAACAGCCTCCATTTTATCTATATATTACACAGATGTGAATGTGTTCACCTCTGTTCTTTAAATACTTCCAAATTTCTATAACCTAGGAGATCAAAATCAAATTATCCTTTCTTTTTAATTATGGTAAGGACATAATTTAATTACAGGAAAAAAGGTTCTCATCATGGGAGATTCCATGATTTAAGGAGTGGAGACCAATGGCACAGGGTCAGAACAGCACAACCGAAATAGCGCTGACAATCAGTGCCACAAGGAAAATCGCAGAGGTGAAAATAAGGTTGAGCAAAATCACCAATTTGACATAACAGCACACACCATACACTACAATGGGACTTCAAGTTTTTTTTTTGTGGGGTGCTTCATGTTTTGCTTCTCTAGACATGGGACATCACCCCCCACATGCCCCAGACTTAATATAACTAACTCCGAAGGGGGTGGACTTCAGGGATGGGGAGAAACTGGGGGGGGACACTTGATTTAATAAAACTGCTAAAAAAAGCAGGAACACCAGGAGGGAACCGAACAACTGTCTTAAGTCTCCACTCACGCCACATGCTGGTGCTTTAGCCACTCCACCACAGGAGCAGCTTGGCAATATACCAGACCACATGGCTATTTCATCCTTTCCCTATTACGGCAAAGAGCAACGGGGGTAGCAGTAATTCCCTACCGCTATTATACCTTTCGGACACAAGATGTATGCCTCAATCCTTATTGGCACTTTATTACAGTCTAGCACTTTTTTGGTTTGTTTGTTTTGTTTGAAAATGTTGTATTCGTTACTGTTGTCCTGTATAGTATTTCTGTTGTACTTTGTATTACTGCCTGTTTTGTTTGTCTGAAACTGGACACTTGTGAAAACGAGCAACCTTTGCTCACGTGCCTTTCCAGTATAATAAATAAAATGAACTGAATACCCCTGTCAGTGAAAAAGCAGGGATGCTGAACAAATATTTCTGCTCAGTATTCACAACAGATGAGGAGGGGGAGGTGCCTAAACCAAACAAGGGAGAAACTCTGAATGGGGGGATTGATACCAGTCCATTCACAGAAGAAAGGGTTTTGAAAGAACTCTTGAAACTGAGGGTGGTCAAAGCAATGGGGCCTGATGGGATTCACCCAAAAATACTAAAAGAACTAAGGGTAGAACTAGTAACACCAGTGACTACTCTCTTTAGCAAATCATGGGAGGATGGAGTGGTGCCTGAGGGCTGGAGGAGGGCAAATGTGATTCCACTTCACAAATGTGGGAGCAGGGCAGAGGCAGGAAACTACAGACCAGTAAGTTTGACTTCAGTGGTAGGGAAAATGATGGAATCACTTCTGAAGAAAAGAATTGTTGAGTACCTAGAGGCCAGTGGGGCACAGGACCCAAGGCAGCATGGTTTCACAGCAGGAAGGTCATGTCAGACAAACCTAATACATTTCTTTGACTGGGTGACCAAAGTAGTAGACCAGGGAGGGGCTGTGGATATGGCCTACCTAGATTTTAGTAAGGCATTCGACACAGTCTCACACAAAAGATTAATATACAAGTTAGCTAGCCTTGCAGTGGGTCCCAAGGTGGTAGCCTAAATAAAAAACTGGCTGGAAAACAGGACGTAAAGGTTAATAATAAACGGAGTCCACAGTGAAGAAAGGAGGGTAACTAGCGGGGTACCGCAGGGTTCGATATTGGGACTGGTCCTCTTTAATATCTTTATAAGTGACATTGGAGAGCACCTGGAAGGAAAGGTATGCCTCTTTGCAGATGGCACAAAGATCTGCAACAGGGCTGATACACAAGGTGGGGTGGAAAGAATAAAAAGGGACTTGGCAAGGTTGGAGGAATGGTCAAATACATGGTAGCTCAGATTCAATGCAAAGAAGTGCAAGATAATGCAGCTGGGAGACAAAAACCCAGAGGAAGAGCACACAATGGGAAGTGAGTAAATAATAACAACAAAAATCGAAAGAGACCTAGGAGTAATTATATCAGATGACCTAAAGGTGGGCAAGCAATATGAGAAGGCAATAAGGAGGGCTGGGGGGATACTGGGATGCATAGGAAGAGGCATCAATAGTAGAAAACAGGAAGTTGTTATCCCTCTCTACAGACAATTAGTGAGACCCTATCTGGAGTACTGCTTGCAATTCTGGAGACTCCATCTCCGCAAAGACATAGACAAAGTGGAGGCTGTTCAGAGGAGGGCAACCAAAATGGTGCAAGGTCTGCACCAGAAGACATACAAGGAGAGACTAAAGCAGCTTAATATGTATACCCTTAAGGAAAGGAGGGAAAGGGGGGACGTAATAGAAACTTTCAAGTATCTCAAGGGAATTAACAAAGTACAAGAGGGTAGTATTTTTCAGAAGAAGTGATGTGCAAGAACAAGCGGGCACAATTTGAAGATAGAGGAGGGACAGCTCAGAGGTAATATCAGTAAGTATTTTTTCACAGAGAGAATTGTGGATGCATGGCACAGCCTTCCTGAGGAGATTGTGGAGTCAGGAATAGTGGGAGAATTCAAGAATGCATGGGACGGGCATAAGGCAATTCTAGTGGGGGGCAGGAGGAAATAAGCTGTTGATCAATTATAATCTGCAGCTTATCCATCAGGTAGGGAAATGGGCAGACTGGGTAGGCCAAGCGGTCCTTATCTGCCATCAAATTCTATGTTTCTATGTTTCTATGTAAGTCTCCATTCACGCCACGTGCTGGTGCTTTAGCCACTCTACCACAGCAGCAGCTTGGCAAAACACCAGACCACATGGCTATTTCATCCTTTCCCTCTTACGGCAAAGAGCTATGGTTGTAGCAGTAATTCCCTACCGCTATTATACCTTTCAGACGCAAAATGTATGCCTCAATCCTTGTTGGCACTTTATTACAGTCTAGCACTTTTTTGGTTTGTTTGTTTTGTTTGAAAATGTTGTATTCGTTACTGTTGTCCTGTATAGTATTTCTGTTGTACTTTGTATTATTGCCTGTTTTGTTTGTCTGAAACTGGACACTTGTGAAAAATGAGCAACCTTTGCTCACGTTCCTTGCCAGTATAATAAATAAACTGAACTGAATACCCCTGTCATTCTAAATCCTTTAGCAGTTTTTACAGCACTGATATTGCACTGTTTTCCTTGCGCTTTTTCGACTTGGAACCGAGTCCCACCTAACCGACAGGGAACAAACAAGGGTAATGATCAGATGCCTTCTGGGAGCCTTGGTGAAACATGATGCTGAGCGTATTGAAAGATTAGCAAAGCAAGAGTGGGATGACCTGAAGATGTTATTGCACCTGTGGACAAACAACCTGGCAGGGCAGTCGATGGAGGAGGCCAAATGAAATCTAGTCAGGCTACATGACAGACTGGCTTCTCATATGACCTCCCTAGCCTTCAGTGAGGTTCTTCCTGTGTGGGGAAAGGGAAACAGTGAAGAAAAGATCAGAAACATGAAGATTAAGGACTTCAATGAATGGTAAAGGAGCTAGTGTTAGGATAATGGCTACCACTTCATTGGAACATTGACAGACATCTGGTAAAGAAGGTTCTTCAAGTATGATGGACTACATCTAATGAAGGAAGGAGTACGAGCACTGGCTAAAATTTTGATGTGCACATCAGGCAGTTAAACTAGGAGAGGGGGAGCTGGTGGCTAAGGACCCTATCGAAATTACCTTAAAAGATGGGAATTTAGCTGTAACTCCCCCAGAGAAGGATTTGACAATGGAATACTAAGAGGAATCAGTAGCAACACCAAGGAAGGTCAACGTAACTGAACAGGAGGAAATCATTGTAGCATGTCTGCTGAGAAGGGGCTAAAAGAAAAACAAGGGGATGGGGGAGTAGAAGGAAAGGGTGACAAAACATGGAAAGCCATGAGCACATACGTAGTCTGACAAATAAAATCTCAGACCTAAACAGCCATGAAGTCGGAGGTAGATCTGGACATTGTCGCTGTCACAGGGAACCATGACTGGGACATGTCTGTGCCAGGGTATGCTCTGTTCCATAAAGATAGGGTAGGTAAAAAGCAATGAGGAGGACTATCTACATTAGGGAGGATAGAAAGCTACAGAAGTTTAGGGCATAAGGGATGAAACGGAGGCTCTGTGGGCCACACTGGAAACAGGAAATGGCACTGCCATTCAAGCAGGTGTGATCTACAAGCCGCCATCCCTGGGAGAAGAGTCAGATGATGAGCTAGTGGAAATCATCCACAAAATGGCTGCAAAAGAGGAGCTGCTGCTGTGTGGGGGGCTTCAACTTGCCTGAAGTCAATTAGATCACCCATTCTGCAGCCGCAGCAAGGAGCAGAATCATCCTGGAAGCCCTTCAAGGGGCAGGGCTCAATCAGCTAGTGACAGAAAACACCCATGAGGGGACAATTTTGAACTTGGTACTCATGAACGGGGACAGAATGGGGAATGTAGAAGTAGGGGGTCATTTGGGATCCAGCAAATACCGTACAGTATGGTTTAGTGTGAGGACAGTAGAAGAATCCAGCCACATAACAAGAGTCTTGGATTTCAGAAGGGCAGATTTTGCAAAACTAGAGGTATGCTTCAGGGAAATACTAGGTGGTAAAATGGGAGAGAGAGTGTATAGGTGCAATGGGCACACCTTAAGTGTATCATAACAGAATCCACAAGACTATGCAATGGGGAAAAAGGGAAAACAAAGAGGAAAAGAAAACCACTCTGGTTCTCCAAAGAGGTGGCAGAAATGGTGAGGGAAAAAGTTTAGTGTTCAGAAAGTATAAGGAGACACTCAGTGAAGAGGGCAGAGGAAAGTATCTGGAAATGCTAAAGAAGGCAGGGAAGGCAGACAGAAAAGGCAAAGCACAAACAGAAGAGAGAATAGCACAGGAAATAAAGAAAGGAGATAAGACCTTTTTGATATAGCAAAGAAAAGAGAAAGACTGGGGGGGTATTGTGAGACTAAAAGGAGGGAGGAGGTTTGGTAGAGGGGGACCAGGAAAAAAAAAAGTCAGAAATCTTTAAGAATTATTTTTGCTCTGTGTTCACTGCAGAGAAGGAA
Source organism: Neoceratodus forsteri (assembly GCA_016271365.2). NCBI lineage: Eukaryota > Metazoa > Chordata > Ceratodontiformes > Ceratodontidae > Neoceratodus > Neoceratodus forsteri. Next base: position 77,567,719 of record CM057458.1, read on the forward strand.
GGGGAGGGTCCACAGCTAGGAGGCAGAGGCACGGGGGGGGGGTATTGATTCAAGCCCATTCACAGTAGAGGGAGTCCTAAAGGAGCTAGAAAAACTGAAAGTAGACAAGGCAATGAGACCGGATGGAATACACTCAAGAATTCTAAAAAGAACTTAAAATTATGCTAGTGGCACCACTGACAAATTTGTTCAACAACTCTTTAGAAACAGGGGTGGTGCCAGCAGACTAGAAAAGTGCAAATGTTATCCCTCTCCACAAGGGCTGTAGTAGAGAGGAGGTGGGTGACTATAAGCCGGTCAGCCTGACCTCGGTGGTGGGGAAGTTGATGGAATCATTACTCAGAGGTAGGATTGTGGCACACCTTAAATCCACTGTGCAGCAGGACTCAAGGCAGCATGGGTTCATGGCAGGCAGGTCTTGCCAGACAAACTTAATAGGGTTTTCTGGCTGGGTGACAAGGGAGATAGATCAGGGAAGGGCAGTAGATGTGGCTTACCTGGATTTTAGAAAGGCCTTCAATATGGTCTCATATAGAAGGCTAGTGAACAAGTTAAACTGCCTGGGAGTTGGATCAGGAGTGGTAAACTAGATTTGACATTGGCCGAGCGGTAGGACACAAAAGGTGGTAGTGAATGGAGTTCAGTCTACTGAGAGAGAGGTGACCAGTGGGGTATCTCAGGGCTCAGTGCTGGGCACAGTCCTCTTTTATGTCTTTATAGGCAACATTGCAGAGGGCTGGAAGGGAAAGTATGCCTCTTTGCAGACAATACAAAGATCTGCAATAGAGCTGACACACTGGGGGAGTAGAGAAAATAAGAAGCGGTCTAGGCAAGCTGGAAGAATGGTCAAACAGATGTCAGCTGAGATTCAATGCACAAAAATGTAAAATTATGAGCTTGGGCCACAGGAACCCGGGGGGGGGTGCTTTCGGCCACCATGCAGGAGAGTGATCTGGGAGTTGTTATATCAGAGGACCTAAACGTGTCTGGACAGTGTGAAAAGGCAGTAAGAAGGGCTAGCAGAATGTTAGTGTGCATTGGGTGAGGCATCACCAGTCAAAAAAGAGAAGAGGTGATGCCATTGTACAGATCATTGGTGAGCCTCATATGGAGTACAGCATCCAGTTTTGGAGGTCCCATTTCAGAAAGGACATAGACAGGGATGAGGAGGCAGTCAAGAGAAGGGCTACAAAAATTGTACAAGGGCTGCACCAGAAGTCCTATGAAGACAGGCTGAAAGACCTTATCATGCACTCCCTGGAAATGAAGAGGCAAAGAGGGGACATGATAGAGACATTCAAATACCTAAAGGGAATCAATAGGTTACAGGTGGGGAGCTCATTTTGGAAAAGGGGTGCACTAGTACTAGGGGACATGGCTTGAAGTTGGAAGGAAGTAGAGTCACTTTGGGGTAATGTGAGGAAGCACTTCTTCACAGAAAGGGTGGTGGAATCTTGGAATAGCCTCCCTGCAGGGGTGGTATAGACAAAGACAGTAAAGGAATTCAAAAATGCATGGGACAGGCACAAGGGAATACTTGAAACAGAGAAAGGCGGGAAAGCCTCAGATCATCTGCAGCCTCCAACGTAAGAAAAGGTAGGGAAGAAATGGGCAGACTAGATGGGCCACGTGGTCCTTATCTGCAGACAAATTCTATGTATCTGTGTATGTACCATAAATTAGGATTACTCATTCTTAAAAGAACTTTAAAAAACGTTTAATAAAGTAATCCACTTACTCATATTAAAGGTGGGTGGGGGACTTTCCAGTCCTTCACTAATTATTCCAAGTTAAGCAACTACAAATTAGCTAAAGAAAAAGTAATAAGATGCATTTGTGCGTTTTACAGTATCATAGTCTAATACTATTCCTCTAAACAATCTTGCATCAAATTGTTTTGACTTCAGTGTCTAACCTTATTACTTCTTATTCATTAGTTTTTGGTTCTCAATATGAAAACCGTTTTAGCAAGTTTGGTAAGTTAATGTTGATCTGTTAAAACACAGAGCCCCCATTTGAATCCATGTATTATGTATTCTGAAAAACGGAATCGACAAATTAAACTCACTTGTCTTAGTCAAGCTCACCTGCACTTCAAAAGATGAGGTTTCGAACAAATGCTCCCTCTATACAAACAATACAAGAAATCTCATATAAGTCCCTATTTATTTTCACCAACTCGGTATCTGTTTCCAAAACTTATGAACATTTCAAATAATCTGATGCTTTGTGGTAAAGGATGTGCACTTACTCAGTCTGAGATCGCTCTCTTCCAGTGTTCTCAATGTGCTGTCTGCCGTAGTTGACAAGGCAGCAGCCCGTGTTTCTTAATCTTATGTTGGGAATCCAGTGGTGTGATCCAGGTAGTGCATGGTGCTGGTGTTATGGATGGCATCACTAGCATCTTATTGTCACAAGAGGGATCATGTGATGGTTGAGTTGCCTGGCCAAAATTGGGAAGCCCCCTGCCACCATGGCGTAGCCGTGCATCTGCCACAGGCACGTTGTAAGCCAGTCTGGCACAGGGGGCCCTGATTCTACCACAAACAGCCTTTGAAAATTGGGTTCGTTGCAATTTCTGATGAAGAATGCCCCTTGTATCGATTTATTTTCATGCAAGGTCTTTGCGTCAGTCTCGGATCTTTGAAAATCTGGCCCCATGTCTTTAGAGGAAAAAGAAAGGTATGACGTTTTGAAGGAGTCCTTAAAAATTAAATCCTCATTTTTGCCACCAGGAGCAATACCGGATAAAATGCAGACTTACAGACAATTGGTTAGAAATGACACTGAACAAGAGATTAAAATGAGTGCAACAGAAGAAAGGAAGTTAAATTCAACCAAAGAAAAAGTTGATGCTGCCACCAATAATGTATACATACCATCTATAAAATTATGGCAACATTTTACAGTTGACATTTTCGTCATATGGGATGGGACAGTAGAGCAGTTAGAAGCATTTTTTGCTTGTCTTAACAGGTGTGTAGGAACTTTGTCTTTCAACATGGAACATGATCTTAACCAGCTCCCATTCCTGGATCTGTGGGTAATTAAAGAGAATGGTCAGTTAACCACAAATCTCTGTAAGGAGGAGATAGATAGAAATACACTTCTGCACGCAAAGAGTTACCAGCCAAAAGCAGTAACAGGAAGCATTTCATGCAGCAAATTTTTGAGATACAAATGTAATAGTGGCGACAATCAGAGATACTAATATGATAGTGAAAAAAAAGTTGTAGGTGCCATATTGGTCCTTTTAAGAACAGATCCAGAAACAAATGATTTGATACCTTTTATTGGACCAACATGGATGTTACAGAAAAGAACAAAGTGCTCTAGCTTTTGAACCTACCCGGTCCTTCTTCAGAAGCTTTATTGCAGTTATTTTGAAAATCTCATACTATTAACACCAGATTGCGTTCAACCAATCAGAATTATTTCTGTTTTTTCAACATAATCTGGTGTCAATAGTATGGGATTTTCAAAATAACTGCCATAAAGCTTCTGATGAAGGACCGGGTAGATACGAAAGCTAGAGCACTTTGTTCTTTTCTGTAACATCCATGTTGGTCCAATAAAAGGTATCAAATCATTTGTTTCTGGATCTAATATGATAGTGAGGAATTAGTCAAAAGAATTTGCGAAAGCGGATATAACAATTTTATACAGAAAGAAACACAACAAAAAGCATGAGAAAAACATAGGGAACAGACCCTTAGGAGTGTGAGACATACAGTGCAGGTAAATCCAATGAAATGAGAATAGAATTTCTATGATCATAGCCTGTAGTGACCAATTCTACCAGATTAAAAATTCCATCCAAAGTTACTGGCCTGTGTCATCTAGCACAGAGGGTGGTAGGGGAAACTTTTAGATCATCAATTTCAGCATGTAAAACAGATAGATTGAAGCAAAATCTGGTGAGGACCCAACATTGGCAACCACCACCCTTCAAAATTCACTTGATTCGGTCCAACCGAAGGGCTTCTTTAGTTGTTGGAAATCTGTTCATTGTTCAAAATGTAGAGCTAGTCAACTTGAGTAAATATGAGAAAACTGAGACTAGGCACGTTTTGACTTGTGACTCTGACCATGTGGTCTATGGGGTCAAATGCCCATGTGGACTAATGTATGGTGGCAGAACAACAACAGCACTTAAAAGTTTGCTTAAGTGAACATAAGACAGCAATTAGATCAGGAGATCAGAGATTGTCTATTGCAAGGTACTTCATAATGGAAAAGCACCAGACTAATAGCCTAAGGTTGTTTGCTCTAGAGAAAGTTGAAAAATCAAAAAGAGGGGGCAGTTGGGATTGTCTGTTATTAAAATGTGAAGACTTGTGGATTGATAGACTTAACAGGTTGAATAAGAGATACAGACTTAATGAAGAAATAGACTGGAGAGGCTTTATGTAAAAATCCACTCTAACCTGATTTCCCAAGCAGATTCTTGATGGTGGTATACGTGTGAGATATTACATACATTTGCCTTCCATATGGACCCCACATTTGGCTTTTTTCCCAACTTGGTCAGTATTTGTGTAGAAATGCTTATAATTTTTGACAAGTAATTGTTCAAAAACTCCTCTCCCACACAACAAATCTGTGACCCCAACATTTTCACCCTCGCTTTGAAGACTCAGTTCATATTTTAGCACTCTATGGGAAGATAATACATTTTGGATTACCATATATTTGGTAATTATTTATGCCAAAGGTGTAATGGTTAATAACATTTCAAATTTGATGAATATAGGGCTTCATGGGAGTGAGTATTCAGGTCCCTATCTAATAATGTATTGCAGAGTAAATTCAAGTTGGACATGCTGGGCTTACTTTCTGTACTTGGTGCAGAGGGACTCTGTTCAACCAGGCTAATGAGAACTTCCCTCATTTGAGCTAGGCAGCATGGCTGTCAGTCACAGGATCCCCCTGTGATCTACTGATGCTGGTGATGTGACACCGGCACCATGCGCTGCCTGGAGCAGGCCCTTGGATTCCCTAAAAAGGGTAAAGAAGCACAGGCATGCTGCCTTGACAGATGTGGTGGAGAGACTGCATGCAGAACACTGGAAGACATGTGTTCTCAAACTGAGTGAGTGCACATCCTTTATCACAAAGCATTAGCTTATTTAAAATGTTCATAAGTTTTAGAAACAGACACTGAGCTGCCAAAAGTAAATAGGGACTTGTAAGAGACTTCTTGTATGGCTTGTATAGGAGGAACATTTACTGGAAAACTCACCTTCCAAAATGTAGGTGAGCTTCATTAAGACAAATAAATTTAGTTAGTAAATTCCTTTTTTCAGAATACGTAACATATGAATTCAAGTAGGGTTTCTGTATTTTGACAGATCAACATTAACTTACCAAAATGTTTTTCATACTGAGAACCAAAAAGAAATGAATGATAAGCAGTGAGCTTAGATACAGAGGTAAAAACCAATTTGATGCAAGATTATTTAGAGGAATAGTGTTGGACTGCAATCTTATGCTTGCCAGGTAGAGATGTTGAGAAGTTTGACTCCACCTGCGAAGTTCCCTCGAAGTTGCCAACTTCGTCCACACGAAAAATTTGCCTTTAATGGCAAAATTTTGCCAGCTAACTTCCAAGTTAACTTCGACTTTTGTTACTAAGTTCAAAGTTACAGAAAAAAAATGGTTTGTCAAATGATTCACTTCCTGGAAGTCGCACAGGAGACTCCAGTCAGGCAAGAAGTTAACGTTTCAGTTTCTGAGTGAAGCAGCAGACAGAAGAGCCGAGCTCAGAGACAGATTTCCCCCTCTAACATCTTTAACTTTGATTGTTTTGGGCTGTAATTCTTTAACTTCTTTATCTGTATTCTATATAGAAAACTTTCATTAGTATACTGTTTATTTTTTTGTTTGTTTAGATGTGTGTGTATGTGGGGTGTGTGTGTGTGTGTGTGTGTGTGTGTGTGTGTGTGTGTGTGTGTGACTCTTTCTCTCATTTTCTTGATTTTATTTTTTTTATAACGGAGAGGGATGAGATTAGGAAGATGGGTGGGACAGCAGGGATACGTCTCAACAGGCCTGCTTCTATAAGAGTCACTGATGCCCCCCAGATCAGGGTGGTAGTTCTGCTGCACCATAGCAGTAGGAGCAGCAGGATCCAATCCCCCCCCCAGCAGGAGCCCGTGGTCTCTGCCTGAGTGAGACCCAGCAATGTTGCCAGTGCCACCCCCAGCAGCTCAACCACTGGCAATGGCAATAAATAGCACCCCACTGCCACAGCATCTGGTACTTCCCCCTCCCACTGCGGTCTCTAGTGTGTGAGGCAAGACAGTAAAAATAGGAGTGGTGTATAGACCCCCTGTGCTGGCAGAGGAGCTGGAGAAGAGTCTGGTGGCGATGTTGGGAGACACTGCAGACTGGGCAGAGGAAGGGTGGTGGTGTTGGGGGACATAAACATGCCAGGAACAGACTGGGAGACTATGGCATCCTCGGTGGCCAGGGAATAGAGGTTGTTGGATGTCTTTCAAGACGCGTTCCTAACTCAGTAGGTGGGGTAACCGACCAGGGAGGCGCGGGTACTGGATGTGGTCCTGGCAGACAGTGACCAGATTGGGGGCCTGGAGGTAAGGGACCCATTGGCAGGGAGCGACCATGCCACGGTCTGGCTCTGCATGGACCTAGGAGGGGTAGAAGGCTGCACAAAGATGGAGGTAACTGACTTCAGGGGGGCAGATTTTAAGGAAATGGGAAGGATCCTTAAGGAGCATTTGGATGTGATTGGATCAGACATGGACACTGACAGTAGGTTGGAAATCATCAGGAGAGGGGCGCAGAATGCTACCAGCACCTGTGCAAGAGTAAGACAAAAATGAGGTAGGGCCCAAAATCCCTGCTGGTGGACCAGGGAGGTCCAGGAGGTGGTGCGAGGAAAGAAGGCAGCCTATAGGCAATTCAAGTGCTCAAGGAGTGAAAGGGATCGAGGGGAGTATGAGGTGATGGCTAGAAGGGCCACTAGGGTGGTGAGGGTGGGTAAGGCAAGGAAGGAGCAGAACCTGGCCAGGGAAATTAGGAGAGGGAACAAGGGGTTCTTTAGATACTTTGGGGAAAAATGAAGGGTGAAGGGGCAGATTAGCAGGATTAAAACACGGGAGAGATGGGCACAAGACCCAGGGGAGCAGGCTGAGGTACTAAATGAGTACTTCACCTCAGTTTTCACCAAGGAAAATGGGGGTGCTGCATCATACATGGAAGGAGACAGTGATACTGAGGAGGGGGGGACCCTTACCAATCGGCGAGTCTGGGGAGAGGGGGAGGCATCACTGGCAGGAGGGGGGAAGGCTAAGCAGGGGAAGAGGTAGTGGAGGTGGAAATCACAGCAGAGAGAGAGTGAAGGAAGCCCTCAGGTCACCTTAAGATGGAGAAAGCACAGGTGCCAGATAAATTACATCCCAGAGTGTTGAAGAAACTTGCGGATGTCCTGGCGAAATCTCTGGCTCAGCTTTTCACCATCTCTCTGAGGACAGGGTGGGTGTCCCAGGACTGAAAGGTGGCGCATATAGTGCCTATCCACAAGAGGGGATCAAGGGATGTGGCAGGGAACTACAGGCATGTCAGCCTGACATCGGTGGTCGGCAAGGTGATGGAGGGCATTGTCAAGGAGAGGCTGGGGGGGACCTGGAAAAGTCAGGGTGCCTGGACGATAGACAGCATGAATTTGTCCCAGGGAAATCATGTCAGACAAACCTTGTGGAGTTCTATGACTGGGTGATGAGTGCCTTGGACCTGGGTAGACCAGTGGACGTCCTCTTTCTAGATTTCAGCAAGGCATTTGACTCTGTTTCTCACGAGGGCCTGTTGGATAAGCTGGGAGAAATGGGGGTTGGGAACCAGATGATCAGATGGATAGGCAATTGGCTCCAGGACCGGACCTAGAGGGTTGTAGTTGGCAGGATAGTCTCATCCCCAAGGAGGGTCATTAGTGAGGTTCCACAGGGATCAGTCCTTGGGCCCCTCCTGTTCAATGCCTATGTCTCTGACATAAGGACAGGTATAAGAAGTGAGATGAGTCTCTTTGCAGATGACTCAACACTGGGGGTGGTGGTGGATGGGGAGGAAGGGAGGGTGGCCTACAGGGGGACCTGGAGGCTCTGGAAAGATGGTCTAGAAAATGAAAGCTGAGGTTCAATACAGGGAAATGCAAGGTACTGCACCTGGGGGCCAGAAACCCGGGCCAAGTGTACACTCTGGGGGGAGAAATGCTACAAGTCTCAATGGCTGAGAGGGACCTGGGGGTGGTGGTGGATGTCAAGATGAACAACTCGGACACTTGTATGAGGGCAGCAGCCAAGGCCAACAGGAAGCTGGGATGCATCGCTAGGGGGATCACCTTCAGAAGGAAGGAAGTGATACTCCCTCTGTATAACTGCTTGGTGAGGCCACACCTCGAGTACTGCGTGCAGTTTTGGAGGCCACACTTAGAGGGACATTAAACTCCTGGAGAGGGTCCAGAGGAGGACAACCAAAATGATTTGGGGCTTGGGGGACAGGACCTATGGGGAGAGGTTCGAAGAGCTAAATATGTACACATTGGAAGAGAGAAGGGACCGGGGGCACATGATAGAGGTCTTCAGGTACATGAAGGGGGTAAATAGGGGAGGAACAGTCAGGGTGCTTCGAAGGAAGGAGGAGGGGCAACTAGAGGGCATCGGTGGAAGCTGGAGGGGGGAAGATTAAAGGGAGAAAGAGGAGGTGCTACTTCACTGAGAGGGTGGTGGAGCCATGGAATGTGCTGCCCAGGGGGCTGGTGGAGGCAGAGATGGTGGAGGGGTTCAAGAGGGGGTGGGACAGGTACAGGGGAAGGGTTCTGGAAGCAAAATCCAATGCAGCGAGAATATCTGGAACTGGGAAGGGAGAAGCCAGAGAAGGTGAGGGGGGCAGCAAGGTCAGCTCCCAGGGTGGGGGCTGACCAAACGAGCAGACACGAAAGATCATAGGCCTATTCTGCTGGCATTTTAGTATGTTAGTTTTTCACCATGGATCCTGCAGATGAGACAGTGGCCATCTGCAAGGTCTCTGGACGTAGTGTGAGGCGGGGAAAGAAAGGCAGCCACCTGGGGATCAGCAGCAAGAGGACACGCCTCTGGTTCCACTACTTGGCTGAGTGAAAGACAAAAGAGTGTGTGGTGGCTACAGCACATGGTGGTGATGGTGATGGGGGCAATGTGCGATGTGAGGGGAGCAGTGGGAGATTGGCCGCTGCGCTGCTGTGAGTCAGCGTGTCAGCCACAGGCACACCCACAGCAGTAGCCAGCCATCACCTGCAAGACAGCTGGCAGCAGCACGTGATGGCCTTGACCCCAGAGCACCTGCCACACAGGAAGATGTGGTGGTAATGTTGGGCGATGTGCAACAGCTGCACCATGACTTTAATCAGTTCAGGCAGGAAATGAGGGATCAGCCCGACAATGTGATTTCCAGTCAGGAAAAGATCTTCACTCTCCTGTCGGAGCTGTGTGGCAGTGGTGGGCCTGGCACTGCTTCTGGCAGTGGTGGTGGTGTTGTATGAGTGTGATGCTGCAAGTAACTGTTTAGTTTATGTTAAGCAATTTGATTCTTTGTTTATTTTTTTCCACCCTCTAGTCTACACTTCCTGCCCCTCCCCCCAAAAACAAAAAAATATAAAAAGTTAAAAAAGTGAAAAAAAATACTTTTCTCTATTTTTCTTCTCTATCCTCTTTTTAGTACTGTGAAATATTTATTTCTAAACTATTTTGTGTTAATATTACTTTTTTTGTGTTGATGTGTTTTTTGTGTTAATATTACTGTTATAATTTCTGTAGGTCCATATTTCATTCCATGCTTTCCCTTGCCCACTCCCTTAATTTTACCCTCATGTAAACTTAAGTATTCCCCTTTCCCTGATGACCCTGGCCTGTCCCGTTCTGTTCTTTCTTTAATCTTTACACGTGATGAACCACTTTCCTTCTTTGTTTTTACTGATTCATGTGTCCTTTTGCTATCCACAACTGTCAAGTACTGTACACAATAATAAACGTTTTTCCCCAATGCTATGTGATGGTGCATGAATGGTGGTTGTGTGCAACTGCAGCCATCCAAAGAAGTGCACAAGCATAACAAAAACATGAGATAGTATCCCGAGTTGTTCAACATAAATATAAAACTGTGTCCCCAGAGAGAAACTGCTTTTCTTCTTACAAATAATGTTGCTGCACAAGCCAGATGAGGTGCAGGAAAAACCCATGTGAGAATTTCAAGAGAAGTTAAACATAATGATGAAATTATGATTTTGGGGCCTTCATCCCGCCACCACCACCACTGGGTCCAGATTGTAAAACTGTGGGCCCAGAGAGAAACTGCTGTCCTTCTCACACATAATGTTGCAGCACAAGCCAGATAAGTTGGAGAGGGAAGATGCAGCAAGCCACATGGCAAAGAAATGGGAGAAGGAGGCAGAATTCCACCTGAGAGTAAAAGAGTGAACGAAAATATGGGAACCAGCCTTTCAGACTACCACATCTCCAGGATGGAGAGAATTTGCATAGAAGGTCAGAATCTGATATTTTATAACCCCACACATCAAAGCACAGTGGGAGGATGAATGAGAAGGAAAATGGTGGAGAAAGTGTGGGGCAGAAGAGGGAGACGCACACCCATAAATTCCATACCTGCTCGGTAATGCAGGTAATACAGGCAGTTCCACACAAAAGATTAATATACAAGTTAGCCAGCCTGGGAGTGGGTCCCAAGATGACAGCCTGGGTAAAGAATTGGCTGGAGAATAGGACACAGAGAGTAATAGTAAATGGAGTCCACTCTGAAGAAAGGGGGGTTACTAGTGGGGTACCACAGGGTTCATTATTAGGACCGGTCCTCTTCAATGTCTTTATAAGCGATGTTGCAGAGGGACTGGAAGGAAAAGTATGTCTCTTTGCAGATGACACTAAGATCTGCAACAGAGTTGATGCACAAGGTGGGGTGGAAAGGATGAGAAGGGACTTGGCAAGGTTAGAGGAATGGTCAAATGTATGGCAGCTTAGATTCAATGCTAAGAAGTGCAAGGTAATGCACCTGGGAAACAAAATCCCAGGGGAAGAGTACACAATGGGGGGTGAGATACTAACAACAACAAAATGGAAAGGGACCTGGGGTAGTCATATCAGATGACCTAAAGGTGGGCAAGCAATGTGAGAGGGCTGCAAGGAGGGCTGGGGATACTGGGATGCATAGGGAGAGGCATCACCAGTAGAAAACAGGAAGTTATTATCCCTCTGTACAGACAGTTGGTGAGACCCCATCTGGAGTACTGCATGCAGTTCTGGAGACCCAATCTCCACAAAGACATAGACAGGATGGAGGCTGTCCAGAGGAGGGCAACTAAAATGGTGCAGGGTCTGCAACGGAAGACATATGAAGAGAGACTTAAGGAGCTGAATATGTATAGCCTCGAGGAAAGGAGGGAGAGGGGAGACATAATAGAAAATTTCAAGTACCTCAAGGGAATCAACAAAGTCCAAGGGGGTAGCATCTTTCAAAAAAAGAGGTATGCAAGAACAAGGGGGCACAATTTGAAGATAGAAAGGGGGCGGCTCAGAGGTAATTTAAGGAAGTATTTTTTCACAGAGAGGGTTGTGGATGCATGGAACAGCCTCCCTGAGGAGGTCATGGAGTCAAGAACTGTGGGGGAATTCAAGAATGCATGGGACTGGCATAAAGCAGTCCTAGTGGGGGGTAGGAAGAAGTAAGCTGTTGGTTAACTAGGATCTGCAGCTTATCTGTATGGTAGGAAAATGGTCAGACTAGGTGGGCCAAGCGGTCCTTATCTGCCGTCAAATTCTATGTTTCTATGTTTCCATGGCATGGTACTGTAAACCAAATATTATTGTGCTCCGGGGCCCCTCTTTTGGGCACTCATTCTTCCTGCTTCCTTATCTCTCACATAAGCTCTCCATATGTAGGCAACTGGTCCATTTGGTCTGTCAGACACAGATCAGTCAGTGTCTGATCAAAGTACTGTACACAGCTTCTTGCAACATTTGATTAGCTCTGACTTAGACTGTGTTCTCAGCTGACAAGCTACATTTCTGAGATACCCTGTGTATCTGTATCACTTTCTTCATTCTGATCCGAAAGTCTAACTCTCTTCCTTGTTCCTGCTCCAGGGTTCCCAAAGTCATTAACATGCTTCCTAGTTTCACAATATTTCCAACAATTCCTTCCAGTATGGAGAGATTGTCAAGTGAGGCAACATTAGGTCTGGTCATCTTTAGTGCTTTAATAAAGTCCAGTGCAGGTCCTTTTAAGCACTCACCCATTCTGGCTCTCTTTTAGTCCTCAGAACAGGGCAGGTCCTGCATCTTCTGGGAGGCCTTTTCTATCCACTTATCAAAGTCTTCCTTTCCACATGGGGTAGACTTGATTTCTGAGAGCAGTCTGTGGTACTCTTTGTACTTTCTCCGTGGCATTTGAACCTTCTACAACGAGGATTCCATTGCATGAAGTAATGACTCAGCAGGCATTGCCGTACTCCCACCAGGCTCCACAAATGCTTTCAGATCTTACACAGTCATCCATTCATGGGCAAGCAAGTCATTTACTGTTGACATCCAGTCCTTCACTTGAGACTGGCTCAGTGTGTTATCTGTCTTTGGGATGCTCCCTGGGCTGAGCAGGTCCCACATTCCCTTGTAACCCTCTGGGGTAAAAGTGGCTGATAACTGCAGAGGACCAAGATCCCAGTCACTCTTGACTGTAGCCATTACAGTTTTGGAGACTGGAGGACTATAGGTTAGATGGTGCGCTTTTAACTTCCCAGTCTCCTTAAACTCCTAATAATTGTCCCATGATAATGTCTTTTGTGAGCCCTTCAGGGATGTTTGCCACCAGCACTATGTTCCTGCAGTCTACACCAACAATATGACACCATTCTTTGACTTCCTGGGAGGCCTCTTTGTCTTTCACAAAAAATTGGGGGGGGCAAAAGTTCCTGACTTACATGGGTGCCCTGGGGAGTATCCAGGTGGTAAACAGGAGGGTTTTATCATTCCGAATTGACAACAGTGTTGTCAAAGTTCGGCATGGTGAGATTCCCAATGTCAACAAGCAAAATTTCACCTGTCAGACATTGAGTGTTTTCTATCGGGGGGGCTGTGCCCCCAAACCCAACATGTGGGACGCTGTGCCCCCCCACACCATCCCTTCTATAGATTATCAACTCAGAGTCAGAGTTGGTTGGAGGGGGGGTGAAAGACAGCAAAAGGACAAAATTTTGCCCTTGGGTCCCTCACAGTGACTATATCGAAACCTGTTGAGATTGTCACTGTGGAGGATTTCTCAATCTGAATCTCGCTGTTCAGTCGGCATATGAACAGGAGATCCCAGTGGCACCTCTAGAAATATGTACTGGATCACTGTAGATGACAGCACACCATCCCTGCCTGATGGACTTAGATAAGGGTTATGGGCCTGGGTTGATAACTGTTGGGAATATGTTGCCCAATGATGTCGTAGTATGATGATACATTGCATGGTACCGCCACTCAGAAAAAGACTGAACGGGTTACATTTTTAATTAATACTGCTCTCCATGCCCACAGACTAAGGTTCCCACTGTTACAGCCCTGCTAGCTGCCACACAATGCAATCAACAGTTACAGCAAAATATAAATCTTAGTGCTCTAGTAATAATAGGGCATTGCACAAATGTGTATGAAGAGTGTACATAGCTGTCATAGCGGCAGTGCGCAGCTACGCGCCGTGCAGGCATGAACAGTTATGTGCAATGCACTAACAGGCGTGAGGGCACACAGATGCAGGGGTGTGATTACCTGAGGAATGCAGGACTGCACAGAGCAAGCAGCAGGTGGGCCAACAAAGCCCAGCCATGCCCCAGGATCCTGCCGTATATAGGCATCATCCAGCCCCATGCAGAAACACAAAAGCGAAGAGCACCATGGAGAATGTGGAAAATGCCTCAACTGAGGGGGAAAAGGATGTGCCCATGTCTCCCAGACAACCACCGGTGCCCAATGGAACAGAGCATGGTCACCCTGCTAAACGTGGACTGGGCTGGACAGGTTTCTGAGACTGCATCCAGTCCATGAATTTCAAAGGTGCACACCTGGCCACCATGATCCTCAACATTCAGGAGCACTATGCCATCCTGTATGGGATACAGTCACTAAAGGCACTGGCTGATACCAGGGCATATACGTGGCTGGACATACAGGCAGCCATCAACATGGCCAGGCCAGAGGCATGCACACTACCTGCCATCAAACATAAGTGGTATGACATGTAATCTGCAAGCAAGTGAAAGCTGGCATCTGCCAAATGCCAATGTATCAGCACAGGTAGAGGGCCATCCACACAGGGGTACAGCCTGACACGCGTTGAGAGTATGGTGATGGACACCCTTGATGAGGTGACCCTGTAAGGGGAGAAAGAATGCATGGGCACCCTGCCAGGTACTGACAGCAATGCAGCGGGGGTTAGACACCATGAACATGCTAACCACCCTGTGTTGCACCCTACAGACACAGAGCCTTGGCACCCCCCCCAATGTGGAGGATGCAACCCCTGCCAAGGATGCTGTGCAGCAAGAGAGTGGAACAGATGGCCAGCAGCTGGAGGATGCTGCAGGTATGTGCTGCCCTAGGTGTTCTGTTGTACACCCTAGACATACACAGCAGTGGCACTGCATGTAGCAGGCATCTTTCCACTCATCCCCAGGTATAGCACTGGTGCCATGTACAGGCCAGAGGATGGTCAGTCGTTTTTTTATTTATTTATTAAGTTCTTGAATTACAAAGCCAGGGCTCTGTAATCATAGGTTCCACGTTTCATTGGAGGCTACATCCCCCCTGGACACAGAGGAGGATAGCCAGGTGGATGAGGAGAGGAAGAACACCCCTACTGACAGCCCATAATCAATCATCCCCAGTGTGAACGCTCTGATGCAGTCCTACCCCAGACAGGCACTAAGAGATGTCCCACATGCCATGACTGACACACATGGCCAGCTACATGCAGTAGGGCAAACTGAACAGCCTATCAGTAATGCCAGACAAAGACAGAACACAGGCAGCCATCACAGTGTCATTGGTCATTGGAGATATGGGGAAATGAGAGGGAACACTCAAAGCCATCTGGACAGTGGGATGAGGGCCTGTCAGGCCACAGACCATGCAGGATGGGGAGGGCAGTCTCCTGGGGTGTATTGCAGACATGGTATCCTGAGGTATGGCCGCTGGAGTGTCATCCTCTCCAGGCACAGAGGGAGAGCATGGAGGCACTATAGGGGCTCACAGTGGAAGTGCAATGGATGCTCAAGGGGAGAGACAGGATAGGGGACCTGCTGGGGAGGCTGACAGACCACATAGGCATGCCTCCCATAACAGTCACCGAGGCCTCCCAAGTATCCCTGATATATTCCCCTGTGACCCCTAGGATACGGAGGACAATCAGCCACAACCAGAACCCACCACACAGTCTGACAGGTGTTCCAGTGGTGATGTCAAGGTGAAAGCCATGACATGTCACCAAGGGACATGTTCCTCAGCAGGCAGGGATAAAGTGATGCATTCATCCCACAGCACCTGAATTACAGTGGAACGCAAGCACCTACACCAATATCGACCACACATAGCCCCCCATAACATGTACCACCAACAGTGTGCCCTCATTACTGCAGCACATAACATATGCCCACATATAGAACCAGTCAGATACCTAATGGCCCACCCCCACTATCACCAGGCGGAATGGTATGTAGAGTACACTATGTCATCATCACCATGCCACACTGACATGCTAACCCCTAATGGTTGAACAAATCCTGCACAAGTCTGTGGTGCACTGTCTGGCCAGACAGTGACTCAGCACCCCTCCACTGGATCAGTCAGGGAATTGAAGGAGTCAGGTGAGGTATGTATGCAACATGTGAGGGGCATAAAGGCATGCATGCCATGTGTGTTGTGTAATTGACCATGTTCCACATGTTTTGTTTCCACAGGACTACTGTGGGAGGCCAGACAGAATTTTCCTTGAATGCCTGGACCAGCCTGATAGTGCAACACCACAGATGATGGCACAGTGGTCTCAGTGGGAGTTGCATCTCCCTTACTGGTCATCCTGGCAGGTGGGCACGTAAGATGCATATTACAAGGATGACATTGGGGGCTACTGGGCTCTTGCTGAGCCATCCAAGGTGCATGCAGTGTGGGGGGGAACTGGTAAGGGCCTGTGTATCCACTAAGTATAGCGTTCACAATGCATGTGCATCCCACTCGTGGCTGTCCCCTGTATTCCTCTCTTTCCAGGGTTATCATGGTCCACTGAGCCATCTGGTACTCGTCAAGTAAGGACATATGAACATGACTCCCATTGGATTGAGTGAGGGCTCCCAGAAGGAGGATGACAGTGACTGACTGGGTGTCTATGCCCCGTCCATTGATGTGGCCAACATGTTTCTCTGTGTGGCTAATTATGGCCATATGTATATCTGCATGTGTCCCATTGGGTGATGGGTGTTTATGTATTTCTCTATAAAGCTGTGCCTTTAGTAAACATTTATCTGTGATATGTGTCCAATGTCCATGTCATTATTCCTGTCAGCAGGTACATGCTGCTGTCCATGAAGGGGACAGGGAGACGGTGTGCCAGGTACTGGTATAGGGCAGGTAGGGAGGATGTGGGACCTGTTACATGGCCAAGCCCTTTGACATGCATGTACTGATGCCATTGTGCAGCTATGCACAGCCCGCATTCATGCACCTCTACACACTGTATGTGTGTGCCTCGTGACCTTGCACTGCTCGTGCTTGTGATGTATGCACATACATGCCCCCCTTGCACACCGCACTTCGGCAGCAGCATGTTAGAGCATAGCTCCCAATAAGAGCACAACACAAAATTTCAAACAATCAAGGAGTTTTATTGGAGGATACAACTGTGGTCCTGTGTAAATGAAAAGGGTTAATGCAAATAAAAGTATAACAGCAGTTATCACTGGCTTGGCTGGCTTGAGGTGCCGCTGTAGGTACAGCCTGAAAAATAATGCAGTCTGCCCCCAACAAATCACAGTGCTTCACCCAACAGTACCATTGAGTTGCTACCCTATTCACCCATGATACCAGTAAACCCAAGTGCTTGGGAGCTCCATGAGAAGAAGTTTAGATACACAGATGTTGAATCAGTGTAGGCCCATTGCAGTTGCATGTAGTTATCAGGCTTTGGTGCTCTTGAATTAAAAAAACATGGTGACAAATCCCCAAACTGTAATCCTGGCTAGATGGCCTACTCCAACAAACTTAAAAACTATCTTGGGACCTGGTATAACTATGCACAGAGTCATGCTGCAGGACCTGTGGGTCCTGTTTGGCTACTCATGGTTACCCTGAGGCTGCTAGTCCTCCGTTTCTAGCTGTAGTCTTGGCTGGATATATCCATCCTATTCTGCAGTTCACTGTCCCTCTTCCATCAGCTCCCTCAGTTCTCCATTGCTGGTTACTCTCTTTGGCACCTCGCATAGGCTCATCTGGGCTCTCATTCCATTGATCTCTTGTGTCCTGATGATCGCAAGCCTCTGCATCTGCCTCGCTGTGGTGATCAGAATATTGGCTTTAGGCCCTAGTGGTTGTCACGCAGTTGCAACCCCCTCAGGTCTGATAAAGGAAATAGACTCTAAATTGCAAGTTGAGGCTCAGTTACAGGGCAGCTTACTTATACAGGTTGACAACCCTCATCTGCAGATTTCAGTCTCTCCCTTCTTGTGCAGTGAGCAGCAGTCTCCTCCTTAGAGGTTGTAAAAGCATACTTCTCCCTCCAAAGTGTCTGTGCAGTGTAAGATTGCACTTGAAGATGACAGGTCTTCTCTGTAATCAAGCTCCAGACAGACTAAGGACATGCTGGAAAAATTTTCAGTAAACACAATGGCAGACAGACTCCTGATTGATCGCCTTCTCTGCATCTCCTGGAAGGATCTGTCTAGCTGTCACTAAACTGCTCATTAGTCACCTAGTTCCCCTGTGAACTGAGACATCCAGCATCCCTAGAACCTTCTTGGGTACTTGGATTAGGCTTCCAATCCTGATTGGCTGTTTTTCTGACCTCTGATCCCATTGGCATGGTGAGAATGGTTAGAGGTAAATAACATGGCTGCCAGTTTTGCAGCCTATGGGGGCATCAGCCCCAAAGTCTAAATTTACGAAGGCTCCAGACCCTAAAACCTATTTCTGTGGCCCGAGTTTGTTAGGGCAATTGTGCTTTGATTTTCAGTCAGGTCAGGCGGTGATTGGCTGGATTCCTGGTTTATCATGAGCATGCAGTTACCTCTCTGTCATAGACAGGCACACATATTTGATGTGTGTCAGATAGACATAGCTCTCATGGTGTCAGAGATGAAAAAAGGAGTGGCACTCCAGTTGGCATGTCAGCACAGCAGTAGGGCTACCACTTGCAATGCCAATGACAAAGGTTGGGGAATGAGACTGAGTCATCAGAGGGTGAGCGGAGGAGGAAGAAGGTCTGAGCATCCTAGAGGACATCTTCTTTCCTTATGGAGGAAGGGTTGCAGTTCCCTCTGCCACACTGCTACATGGGTGACCAAAGGAAAAAGTGCAGCAGGGGACATGTTCAAGGGAGAGGCGGATTCTGGCCAAGTGTCAAACGGCTCCATGCATAGGCACGAGCACTAAACACTCCTGTCATACTAGCGCCTATGTGGGAAAGGAAAGGGGAGAACTAAATAAGTACTGTGAAGTGGTAGGGTGACAGGGCACGCTCGCGCCTGGGCTCCAGTCAGTATTAATGCCACTATCTGGGAGGTTCCTAGGCATGGAGCGACCAACTGCTCTCTCAACTCTGGCAAGATTGGGAGGCACCACAAGGAGTGAGCTGAGGAGGTTAAAGAGGAGTTGTGTTAAAGCAGCTGGTGTATTGGGCTAGGCAGATATCAGCAATGGGGGTAGTGGACATGTTGGGAGCATAAAGCACTTACTCACTCCTCTTCACTCTCCTCTGACCTTCCAACATAGTGCATGTTGTCAGGGGCCAGAAGGAGCATGGATACTGCAGGAGCTGGGCTGGAGCTCTTTAGAGCCAATGGAAGATCCCTATATGTGGAGGAGGGGGTTACAACTTCCTACAGCTAAATTAGGGCTAGGACTTCTGATGGAAGGGCTAGAGTGTATTGCTTAGCAATACTTCCTACAGCTCAGCTGGGGTAGAACTTGGGGAGGGGGTACTAGAGTGCATCACTCACCAACACTTCCTTCAGCTCAATTAGAAGTAGATATTGGGGATGGAGTGTTAGACTGCAACGATCACCAACACTTAATACAGTGGAGTTAGAAGTAGGGCTTGAGGAGGGACAGCTTATGTGCAACACTCATCAACACCTACTACAGCTGAGTTAGAAGTAGGACTTGGAGATGGAGTGCTACAGTGCATTACTCACCAACACTTTCTACAACTTAGTCAGGAGTAGAACTTGGGGATGGCCAACTAGAGTGCATTGCTCACCAGCACTTTTTTCACTTGAGTTAGAAGTAGGACTTGTCGAGGGCCTGTTAGAATGTATTGCTCACCAACACTTCCTGCAGCTGAGTTAGGAGTAGGACTTGGGAGGGCCAGCTAGAGCTCAATGCTCACCAACATTTACTACAGCTGAGATAGGGGTAGGACTTGGGAAGGTAGTGCTAGACAGCATTGCTTACCAACACCTCCTACAGCTGAGTTGGGGTAGGACTTGCAGAAGTAGTGCTAGTGTGCATCACTCACCAACACTTCCAACAGCTGAGTTTAAACTAAGACTTGGGGAGTGAGTGCTCTATGGAAGCTCTCACCAACACTTCCTACAGCTGAGTTAGGAGTAGGACTGGCTATAGTGTATCGCTCACCCAACACTATCTACAGTTGACTTAGGAGTAGAACTTGGGGAGGGCCCTCCACAGTGCATTGCTCACCAACACTACTTTCACCTGAGACAGAAGTAGGACTTTGGGAGGGCCTGCTAGAATGCATCACTCACCAACACTTCCTACGGCTGAGTAAGGAACAGGCGAAAGAGGGAAATGTTGATTTCTACTGTTTAATTTGCTGTTTAATTCATTGTACTGTTCTATTTTCTTTTTGGGGGCTGAGATAATATTTAGTGACCTGTTCTTTTGTTTACTGGTATTTGAAGTTAGCTTTGCTGGTATTTTAAGTTATCTACTGGTTACTGGTATTTTAAGTGAGCAAGTGTTTGCTGGTATTTTTGCACACCCTCCCAACCCCCGCCTCCACACATTGTTAAATACCCTTTTGAATCTGAGTGACAGGAGCAAGGAACAGTGAATAGCAGGGGCAGCTGAGTGGGAGGGGCATAAAGGGGGACTAAGCCAGCCCTCAGCACAGAAGTGTGTACTCTACCCTGGGAAAACTATCTGAGGAATCAAGGACAGAATTTGAGGGTCAGAGGCTTCTGAGTGTATCATTGATTTCTCTGGGGGATTGAGCTACTCAGGGTAACCAGGGCCCATGAACATTTTAGGATAAAGAAATTCTGTGATAGGGAAAGAGTAAAGTAAGATAAAAAAACAGAAGGGGGTTGGACCATATTAAGGAATATGAAGGATAACACAAGGAGTGGTGCAGTGCAGTGGGTGCAGAGCAGTTGTGTTCAGGAGCATTTTCTGGGAACTGTGGTGCTGCCTCATTTGCAGGCACCTCTCTGGGATGAGGGAGGAGGTTGCTATGCTCCAAGCACAGTTGTCAGAAATACTGGGGTCTTCTCCCCCTACCCAGGGACCACCACAACACCAGCCACTTCAGCAGAGGCTACTCAGACAGAGGCCTGGATGGACTATGGTGGGCACAGGGAGGTAAAAGAAGGTGGAGATCAGACAACCCCACAACCTGGTACAACCAAGGAACAGATATGATGTTCTCAAGGAGGGGGATATCCCTGAAAAGGAACCCAAGGTTGTGACCATGGGGGATGGGTAGACCCACCAAAAGGGGGCACAGGGTAGGGGGCCAGAGAACCCCAGAGGAGAAGGAAGATTCTCCTGGTGGGGGACTCAGTAGTTCAGGGTATGGATATAGGATCAAGAGAGAGAGAGAGGGGTCATGTGCCTCCCAGGAGGCATGGCTCAGAGGGAGGGGGAGTGGATCCAGAGGATTGCAAAGGCTGTGACTAGGAGAGTGGGGACTGGACATCATTGTCTATTTGAAACAAATGACCTAGCCAAAGAAAGGGTGAGTCTGGAGGAGGTTTAGGAGAATTTTAGTGAGTTGGGAAGGAGCTTCGGGGTGGCAAACTCTGTAACATTCTCAGAGGTGCTACTAATCAGGGGAAGGAGGGGAGAAAGGAACCACCACATCAGCACCTTCAATAAATGGTTGAAGGACTGATGCAAGGGCAACAACTTTAGCTACATTGAGGACTGGTGTGCCACCTGGAAGGATGCACGCCTCTACAAGGATGGCTTACATCCTTCTCTGGAGGGCATGATTGTCCTCAATAAGAGGTTTACATGCTTCCTGCACAAGCATTTAAACTAGCCACTGGGGGGAGCTGTCAGGTACAGGGAGATTCAAGCAACCCACCCCCTCAGGTTAATGCGTACATAGAGCAGGACCAGGATGTCAACCCAGGGGCAGATACGTGGGAGGGATAGACTACGGACAAGACATAATATCACCATCAAAAGTTGGACCTGGACCATAAACAGCCAGTAGCATAATAAATAGGAGGTAAAACATAAAACACTCTGTGAAAAGTAGATATGACACAGTGAGCGACGCATAAGGAGGGAACAAAAAAATGGTGTTCTTCATGGAAGATCATGTACATAAATGCTCACAGTCTGGGGAACAAGGTCCCTGATGGAGGTTGATCTGGACATAGTGGCAATAACTGAAACATGGTGTACCAGCAATCACAGCTGGGAGATACATGTACCGGGTTATGCCCTGTTCAGAAAAGATAGGGAAGGTAAAAGGGGAAGGGGTTTCCCTCTACATCAGAGAAAGCATGAGGGTGACTGAAATTCTAAACAGGCATGAGTAAACAGAGGAAATATGGGTCACCCTCAAGCCAGGCAATGGAACTGACATATGCACTGGGGGTCATTTACAGACCCCCGGCTCAGGCTGAGGAAATTGACAAGCAGCTGCTGGAAAATGTGTATGACATGGCAGCAAAGGGGGAGGTGCTGCTAATGGGTGACTAACGTGTCTGAAGTGGACCGGTCCATCCCCGCAGGGGACTCAGCAAGGAGACAAGGCTTCATGGACTCCCTTGAGGGAGCTGGCTTTACACAGCTCATTCAGGAACCTGCCAGGGACCAAGCAATCCTGGATCTGGTGCTGACAAGCCAGGACAGGGTATCAGATCTTAGGGTAGAAGGACAGTTAGGCTCCAGCGACCACAATATGGTTTGGTTCAAGGTGGACACAGGGATCCAGTCAACCTATATGAAAACAAGAGTCTTAGACTTTAGAAGTGCAGACTTTACCAGAATGGGACTACAGCTAAAGGAAACCCTATAAATGAGAGGGGCTGATGGGAACATGGAGGAGAAATGAGTATACATCAAAGAGGCTATAGATGGGGTAACAGAACAATGATTCAGATCTACAGACAAGAGTAAAAGGAGAAGAAATTCTCTTTCATTCTCAGGAGAGGGTGGCAGAAAAAATAAGGGCCAAGGAAGTAAAAGGAGACACAAAGTGAGGAGGACAAGCAGAGATACCATGAGTGCCTGAGAAAGGCAGGAAAGGCAGTAAGGAGCGCTAAAGCACAAACAGAGGACAGAACAGCTCAGTCAGTAAAAAGGGGGGACACAGCATTTTTATGGTACAATAGTGAGAAAAGGAAGGCAAAGGGGGGAATAACAAAGCCTACAGGAGCCAGGGAGGTGAAAGTGGAGGGTGATGGGGGAAAAAGCAGTGATCCTGAACAAATATTTCTGTTCAGTCTTCATTGTGGAAGGGGATGGGCATGGCCCATAGTTGGACTTCAGGGAGTTAAAGATAGGGAGGTAAACACCAGTCCATTCACAGAAGAGAGGATCCTAGAGGAACTGGCAAAGTTAAAGGTTGACAAAGCCATGGGTCCAGATGGCATACATCCCAGGGTCTAAAGGAGCTGAGGTATGAACTGGCAGCCCCTTTGGCAGCCCTGTTTAACAAGTTCTTAGACACTGAAGTGGTCCCGGGGGACTGGAAAAGGGCAAACGTTGTCCCTCTTAACAAAAGCAGTAGTAGGGAAGAAGCAGGGAACTACAGGCCAGTTAGTCTAACCTCTGTAATCATAAAGATAATGGAGGCACTCCTCAAGGAAAGAATTGTGGAACACCTGGTAGCTATTGGGCTGGTGGATCCCAGGCAACATGGGTTCTCTGCAGGATGATCCAGTCAAACAAATCTGCTAGATTTCTTTGACTGGGTGGAAAAATCAGTAGACCAAGAGGGGTAGTAGACATTGCCTACCTTGACTTCTGCAAAGCCTTTGACATGGTCCCACATAGGACACTGGTCAAGAAGCTAAGCCAGCCTGAGGGTGACACACAAAGTAGTTAACTGGACTGGCAACTGGTTAAGGGACAGAAAACAGAGAGTAGTGGTAAATGGATCCCAACCAGGGTCAGTTTACAGCATCCTCTTAACATTGGATTAAATTGCTTAAAAGCCTGCTTTGCTTGCTGGTGTATTTTTGCTGTAAGTGAAATAATTTTTGTTTTTCTTCTGTGTACTGGGGCAGCTCCCCTTTATTGCACTGACAGACCAGTGTCTTGATAGCACACCTATTCTACATTTTTCTGCTGCCAAGGTTTAACGCAAAGAAATGCAAAATCATGCATGTGTGGAGCAGGAACCCTAGAGCATGCTACAGAATGGGGAGGGGCAGAGCTGCTAACAGTAACTAAGGAGGAGAGAGCCTTGGTGGTCATAATTACAGAGGAAAGCCACTAGGCAGACTGTCAAGGTGGTGGGAAAAGCCAGTGGGATGGTGGGATGTACTGGAAGAGGAATCACAAACAGAAGAAGGGACATAATGGTTCCACTGTACAAGACACTGGTGAAACCTCACCATCAACACTGTTTACAGTTCTGGAGACCACAGCTTCAGGCTGTGGGTCTGAGTTCAATGCCTAACAGTAATCCTGGAGGACTTGTCTGAATTTGTCTGCATTATGTTCCATACAACTCATAGTGGGATCTCTGAGCTGAAGCAGGCAGGCATATTTTCATCTAGCATGGAGCAAGGTTGCGTATCCTCTGGGGCTCCACTCTCATAGAATTTTTGCTTTTAATGAAGCAGGGCCTGTTCTGTTTTATAGCCCTCTATCTGTTGGAGTTCTTATTTTGTTTATCTGGGGTTTGACTTCCCAGACATGAACATTGGGCAGTGACTGTAGGAATTTGAGCAATTCCAAGAGGGAGTACTACTCCTCTCTCTGATCAGCCTTTAGTGCTGAGATGAGTTCCCCAAGGATTACAGTCTTAACTGTGTCCTATAAAATCAGGAGAATTTGTCTTGGGAGATGTTGTCTGTTATGCCCTAGTCAATTTTTTCAGCCAATGACCAGGGACACTGGTATACTGGGATTGAGAAAGGGCATATTCCATTTTGCACACTGTAAAAAACGGTACTGTCACCAGTGTCTGCTAAGCCAAAATCTGGTTTTACCGGTGTTTGGTTTTGTGTACTTTATTTAACAATTGTTAACTCTGCTATCATGCATTTTAGCAAGTTTGACCTCCACTATTACACATCCTTCCATCCTTGTACCAATTTAAAGTTATTTTAGGTACAAGATATGATGGCAGCAGCAACACTACAGCCCCCATCCCTAAGGTGTGATGGAAGCAGCACTACGGCCCCCATCCCTCTGGTGTGACAGAAGCAGCAGCACTATGGCCCCCATCCCTTAGGTGTGATGGCAGCAGTACTATGGTCATCTTTCCTCATGTGTGATGGCAGTATCAGCACTATGGCCCCCTTCCCTCAGGTGGGATGGCAGCAGGCCTACATTCCCCATCCATCAGTGGTGATGGCAGAAGCACTACAGCCTCCACCCCTTTGGTGTGATGGCAGTAGCAACAATGCAGTACACATCCCTCTGGGGTGATGGCAGTAGTGACAGCACTATGATCCACTTTCAACAGTCACACCCCACATGTACAAGTTACAAATGACTTGGTCTATTTGCTTGTTAGAACTCAGATGTGAATTAATCTGAACCATCACCGCTAAGGTGGACTACCTTTGTTTTTTCCTATCTATAATTTAACTGCCTGCATTGGATATCTGCCTGTGACACTGCTGACCAGGGTTAGGAAACAGACTTGGGTGTTGGAGGGCCAGGTGGTGGGTGATGGCTTGAGTGTCCAATGACCACTCCCCTTCTCCTGGGAGGGAGGGTGGGTTTATGGCTCAGCATTGCTGGCCCATGGTGAAGGCCAGAGGCTTGACAACACATTGGTCCTCACTGTGGGAGGAGTGTGACGGATGTCGGCTTGTGCCTTGACGTCATGTAGCTTGTCACACTCCCAAGAAAATGGGAAAACACCCACTGGCCAACCGAAGAATGGCCGCTGGTCCCACCATACACCAGAAGCCCCAGACATGTGTCCGTTCTGACCCCCAACATGCCCAAGATACACAGGAAGATCTTTGGGGCTATTCTCCTCCCCTGGTAGCCTCCCACAGGGGTAGGGGCCCACTCAATGAAAGGTTACTTTGGATTAGCTGGTAGCACAGTAGTAAGGGTCAGTGAATAGTGGTCGGGACTTAGCAGTGGTGGTAGGGGGCCTTGGCAGGCTTGAAGGAGTGGATGGCCAGGGGTAGGAGGAGCAAAAAAACTCTTTGAATTTGAAAGTGTTTTCACCTAAAAAATCCACAAGTGATTAGTAGAGGACCTTCAAATGGATTCATGCATCTCCCAGACATGTGGATGCTTTTTTTTTCTACTTGGTGTCCATGAAAAGGGTGTCTCCCAGTTTTCATGTCTTTGTTCAGATGTGAATTGAGCACTACTCTGCCCACCAGCATCATACAGCCCCTGGGGTCTTCCCTTCTGTATGTCATTGAATGTGCTTTCAAAATCCACTGGCCAAATATAAGTACTCTTAAATACTTAACATTTGCTTTTTGTTGAAGCAGCCTATCAGAAAACATTTTGCTGACACAGAGACAGAACCAGCAGGTGGGAGAAATGGTGCAAATGATTCAATTCACCTAAATGGGGTGCTAACTGTGAAGTCTTTTCATAAGTAGTAAGGCAGTTTCTTCTTTATGAACATACTTTCATTCAGACTAGTTTTCATTCAAGCAACTGAGGATTTTGGATGGCTCTACTGATTATAAACTTGAATAAGCTACTTGGTAACAGTGGTCCTGTGTTTAGCAATCTACAACCTAGATGCTTATATGCAAAGAATACAGTAAAAACCTGACTAAAATCTAAAAACAAGCTTGTAAAATGTATCTGAATATTTATCTTTACCTATACAAAATCACTGCAGCCCAAGTAAAACTCATGTAAATTACATAGTACCCTGACTACTGATCTATGATGTAGTAAACATATATTGGTATTTTTTTTTATATTCTTTGTAAAGCAGGTAAGGCCCACTAGGCAGAACTGTCTGTTTTAAGGAGTGACCTAGAAGCACTTGGGAGGTTAAGTGACTTGCTTGGATGCAAGTGGAGGTTATGGGACTCAAACCCAAGTCTGCTGGATATACCCAGTTCAATCATCATTTGTTACTCTAACCACTAGGCATGGGTGGTTAAAGTGAATGTCTGATTACAATAAAGCAGTGCGGGTGATTTTCTTACTGTTTCTATATGCAGCAAAGCAGAAAGAATGCAAAGCACTGCAACATTAATTTTAAGATGCTGAAATCTGGGTCGGCACACTGGTGCTGTAGTAGCACTATTGCTTGCAATGCCAGTGACCCAGGGTCAGAAGCAAACTCGGGTTGCTGGAGGTCTGGCCAGGGGAGTAGGATCGAGCACCTGGGGGACTGCTCTCCTCCTCTGGGGAGTGTGGGCTTCAGGTCCTGCTTCTTTACCATCACTGGTGTCACCACGGGTGGTGGTGCAATGGTGCTGCAGAGTGATCAGGAGGGGAGGACGCTAGCCAGGATCTGGAGCAGTGACATGTCTCTATGTGACCTACCTCCTTGCATCTCTAGTGCCGGTGTCTTCAGGGACAGTGACCAGAAAACCGGGAACAATCACCCCACATCAGCCACTGGCAGAAGGGACCCAGGTGCAGCAGACATCATAACCAGGCTCCATGAGGAACCCACTGGGCTGCCCGACACACACTAAGGGAGTGTGGAGGGGTGACCTATGGTCCTCTCCCTTCCCACCGTGGGGGGGTTCAACCCAGGCAGAATAGGGGCAGGCCCACAGGAGCTTCTGAGCATTACTTGGGGGTGAAGCTAGGGGATACCGATGCTGTGAGAAGGGACATGGAAAGAGAAAATAAAACAAATTTAAAAAGATACTGAAATCTTAGAGATTCTGTGCAGTGACATGCAATTTCCATGAGGCACCGGTATAAGAATTAAAATTCCGCAAACCAAGCTGGATTCCATGATTGGTACCAGTGTTACCGGTAAAAATGGAAAACCAGAGTCCCTGCCAATAACTCCACAAAGGTTTCATCCCAAGCAGGGATACACTGACATGCCAATGAGAGGAACTCCATGATCTTCCCATATCTAGTTTCAAAATAAGTGGAGCATAGTCTGAGAGGACTAGGGGTCCATGTGTCAGGTCTTGCACCCCAAGAAGCCCTCTTCCACAATGAAGAAGTAATCCAATCGAGTATAGCGCCCATGTCAGGGCAAATAATGGGTGAAGGAACATCCCATGGGGCACAGGTGGTGCCACACATCTAAGATCCCTAAGTGCTCAAGCTGAGGTTTTAAGTATTTCTGCAGCCTAGTTACCTGAAAAACTGAGGGGCATGTAGAGAATTCAGGTCATGTTAACTTGTAGCATTAAAATCCCCCTCTAATATAAATCGAATATAAAATAATTTATTAAATAAAGTATAGTTATATCACTGCTGAGGGTACATAAATGCTGGTCAGGATGACTGGCTGATTGAAAAAATCACCTGTAAGTCAAGCATTTGTCAATGCCGAATGTTGTCTTGCTGACATTGGCATCGGTGGTGCAGGAGTTGAACAGATGCATGATAGGAATGGCAGTGAAGTAGGAAAGTGACGTCAAACCCCACATCACCCTACAGAGACTGACAGGCACTGAGTTGTGCCTTTGGGCATCAGCCATAATGTTCATGGCATTTCAGCTCACCCTACCCTGCAGTGTGGCAAATATTGCATTGTGCCTTGGGGTCCTCGGGCCTTACGCTCACCCCATTTGGCCATAACGCTTATGGCATTTCACCTCACCCTATCCTGCAGACACCAACAAGTACTTAGGTGTGCCTTGGGGTGTTCGGCTTTACAGTCATCCCATTTCATAAGGACATACACTGAAATGGGTGCAGCATAGGAGAATGAGGTGAACTATGGGGCTGAAGAGTCCAAGGCACACCTCAATGCCTGTCAGTGGCTTGAGGGTGGGGGGTGGGGGATGGTGTGGCGTAAGCATGACAGCCGGCAATGGAAAGACACACCCCTGATGCCTGTCAGCCTGTACAGGGTGGGACGTTATGGTTAGAAACCCTAATGCCCCTACGTTTGTTGGTATTTGCACTACAAATTTGTAACACGCCATTTTTGTGACCCCCCCACCTCATGAAAGTGTTTGAGACTTCTGCTCATGAATAGTGGCACTGTGATTTTGTTAATTTATCCCGAACGTTGATTTCTCACAGCAACCATGCATTCTGTACCAGATGTGGGAAAACATCATTTGGGCAGGATGTGACAAATAACAACTGTACCATTCATAGGTAGGTGTGAAAAGATGACAGTGCTGAAAATCTTGAGTGAAAATATTAAAAATGCTCGAATTTATGAGCACACGTAGAAACTGAGCAATGCACACTCATAACACAGTCATTTAGTGGAATTATTTCACCAGATTTTCAACATAGGCATTTTGGGACCTCTGCTCATGAACACTGTCACTATGATTTTCTTCATCTGTCCTGATCATTGATTTCCCACAGCGACCGCACCATAGTGCGCCACTTGTGCGAAAACACATTTTGGGCAGGATCTGAAAAATGACAGCTATACTATTCATAAGGACAGGTGCAAAATTTACAATGTTGAAAATGTTGAGTGAAAACACTACAAATTGTCAAAGTTATGAGTGTGCATGGAAACTGCACAATGCACGTTTGTAACATTGGCATTTTATGGACTTTTGTCACCAAATTTTCAACACAGGCATTTTAGGACCTCTGCTCATGAACATTATTGCTGTGATTTTTGTAATCTGTCCCAAACACCGATTTCCCACAGTGACCATGCTATTCTGCACTGGTAGTGCAAAAACACATTTTGGCCAGGATGTGAAACATGAGAGCTGCACTGTCCATAAGGAGGTTTGAAAAATGGCAATTTTCAAAATCTGGAGTGAAAATATTACAAATTGGCGAAGTTACAAGTGTGCATGGAAACTGCGCAACACACGCTCATAACCCAGTCAGTTTTGGAATTTTTTCACCAAATTTGCAACATAAGCCTTTTGGGAGGCCACCTCATGAACAGCGACACTGTCATTTCGTTACTCAGTCAGGAAAGTTGATTCCACGCAGTGACCAC
Source organism: Neoceratodus forsteri (assembly GCA_016271365.2). Taxonomy (NCBI): domain Eukaryota; kingdom Metazoa; phylum Chordata; order Ceratodontiformes; family Ceratodontidae; genus Neoceratodus; species Neoceratodus forsteri. The sequence continues at coordinate 77,597,461 of CM057458.1, forward strand.
AAAATCATCTTTCGGGACCAAATAATGCCATGACAGTGAATGAATTCATGAGGAGGGGTCCCAATTACTACATGTTGAAAATTTGGTGCCAAAATTCCCAAAAATGCCCGAGATATGCATCAAAGTTGAGAAAACCCTATTTATGCCATTATACAGCTTATCGGCATTTCTTCAGTTCGTGTTCGGCTTTGAAGAGTGCAGATGTGTTCTCAGTCCACTGAAGATCGTCACACTGGTCTCAGGAGGTAAGTATGGAGTGAGTTGGGGTGTGTGGGGAGGCAGGGTGTGCAGAGGGTGGGCACAGGTTGGGGGAGGGTTCACAGACTCAACAAGGGGCCATTTTCTGTTTTACAGGGTTAAAACAAACAAACAAAAAATATTACAGGACTGTTTTTTTCTTTTCAGGGACATTTGGCATGCTGGGGTGGGGTCCCAGTGTGCCACCTGGGTGTTTGATGGGGGGGTCTGTAGCCAACGAGGATTGGGCACCCCCACTGGCACATACAGAGTTGTGGGGGGGAGTCGCATGAGCCTAGGGGGATTGGGCACCCCCTCAGCACACAAGAAATGGGGGAAGTACATTATGCTAACAGGGACTGGGCACCCCCGTGGGAAAATTAAATTAGGAGGGGGCATGCTGATGGGGGATTGGGTACCCCCATTGGCTTTCAAAGGAACTGTGAAAGGCAGCAGTTTTCCCTCAGCTTCAGTGGGGACTATGAGAAGCTGATGGGGAAGCCGCCACCATGTTGCTTGATGGGGACACCAGACAAGGCAAGCAGTAATTGGCTGCTGCAATCAATATAGCACTCCCTGATTGCAGTGGCTAATTTCTTTCAAGGTGGTGGCACATTTTCTGAACTGCTGTCATAGACAATGTGCTACGCCATTGGCACCACAGAGCCTGGCCGCAAAAAGCAGTGGTGCCATTGGCTGCAGCAGGACCGCACCTTCGAAACCCGCTTCTCCACTGAAGCAACCACAATATGTTGTCTGTGCTGCGCGCACAAGACAACATAAAACGACTCCTCCGGGGTCTAAAAACTTATCTTGAGGTCAGAAGGGTGTAGTGGGGGGGGGGGCAAAATAGCTTTTCCCTATGCTTCCCCTTGGAGTTGGAGGAGGCCACCACTCTGTTGTTACCGAATTTGGTTAACTTTGCATTCTTTCCTACTCTAAGGTGGGTCTCCTGCATAAAAATAATATCAGGATTCTCATTACAAAAATATCTCATTATTCTAGCTCTCAAAAGGGTTATAAAGGTCATTGACATTCTAGGAAATTAATTTTACCTGAATATTGTTAGCCATCTGTCCAGAGGTTCAAGAAAAGCTATAACACAACCTGATCAAGCTGGCCAGTCCAGGTGCTTGCCAAAATAAAATAATCCATTCTCCCCTAGTTATCCTCCCATCCCACACTGCTGTCCCCACTCTCCCAGCAATCAAAGGTGAGTTTATGCAGATAATAAAACAAGCCTAAGGAACATCAACAAACTGAGCAGTAAATAACAACAACACGAACAAAAAGGTGCCAAGAGAGCTACACAAAGAGGTACAGCAAACAAAGTTACAGCCAACCGAGCTGCAACACTGTGCCCTTCCAAGCTGGGGGAGGATACATAAGGCTCCCCTACACGAATTATTTGATGTTACAAACTCCCAGTGGAGGTGATCTATGAAGATTCATGGGCCTCCCTGAGAGGTATTCCTGCAGAAAAAAAGAGAGAGTCACCCAGGCAGTGCTGATATGGCTTGAGCAACTGCAATAGAAACATCAGGGGCTCCGTTTGCAGATTTTCACTAAAAATCCCATAATAAATGAGAGAATAAGTTTTCAGTAAATTCACAAGCGGAAAGCAGCCCCTGTCCAGATATGTATTTATAAATATTGTGTTGAACTGCAGTTTATAGGAGGTTGGACTCCTCTGATTAGAACCGGTATGAGTGGTCAGTGAGGTCAGAGAAAGAAGTGGCAGAATCTCCTGACAAACAAATAATGGGGGTCTGGCAGGCCCGAGGTAAGCTGTCACCCATGTGAAAAGATAGAGATGGCCCCACTGCCAATGCCAAAACCAAATTTCCAAGTTTGCTATATTTCGGCCAAGGTAGGAAGGGTGCATGGCCAGGGAATAGTAGGAGGTGGGCTGAGCGAGAGCAAGGTGGAAATCCCAGCCACGGCCATCCAGCAGATGGCAGCAGACAGTTCAGCTGACCCTTAACTGAGGCCCCCAAATGCTGGCTCAGTGATCAGCTGACGCCATGCCAGGTACCCCCACTCCCACCCACCCACCCTGCTCCACCCAACTTGTCTGCTAAACCCAAGAGTCATTTAGGTTATATCATCACTGTCTGTCTAGGGCTTTATCAACTGGAAGGTTTGTGGAAAAGTTTCATTTCCTACCCTGAGTCGTGTCTGGAGGCCATCGAATCAGCCAAGAGAGATTACAATTACTGCCTGAGCAATAGGACGGGTTGTAGGTAACTAAGTAAAATGTTATTTGCTAAGCACCCTTTCCCTGAGGTTCAGGGCACTGTACAGGGTGCAGACAGTACAACATAAACACAATTCATAAATATTTAAGACTGATAAAACATATATACAAACAATTACAATATCATATACAATAAGCACTAATAACCAGCAGCCAATACAGGGAATATTAATACAGGTAACTAAGTCCCAAATGCCTCTCTAAACCGACGACTCCTGGCATTCTGCAAGATCCTTCTCCACCAACTCCCTTCCCCCTCCAACCAACACCAGACCAGTGGGTCTCAAGGTGATAGCCTGGGTAAAAGATTGGCTGGACAACAGGATGCAGAGGGTAATAGTAAATGGAGTCCACGCTGAAGAAAGGGGGGTTACTAGTGGGGTACCGCAAGATTCAATACTGGGACTGGTCCTGTTTAATGTCTTTATAGGTGACATTGTGGAGGGGCTAGAAGGAAAAGTATGTCTCTTTGCAGATGACACAATGATCTGCAACAAAGTTGATACACAAGGGTGGTGGAAAGGATGAGAAGGGACTTGGCAAGGTTGGAGGAATGGTCTAAAGTATAGCAGCTTAGATTCAATGTAAAGAGGTACAAAATAATGCACATGGGAAATAAAAACACAGGGAAAGAGTATACAATGGGGGGAGGATACTAACACCAACAAAAATGGAACAGGACCTGGGGGTAGTCATGCCAGATGACCTGAAGGTAAGAAGACAATGTGATGAGGCAGTAAGGAGGACTGGGAATATAATGGGATACATAGAGAGAGGCATCACCAGTAGAAAACAGGAAGTTGTTATCCCTCAGTACAGACAGTTGGTGAGACCCCACCTGGAGTACTGCGTGCAGTTCTGGAGACCCCATCTCTGCAAGGACATAGACAGGATGGAGGCAGTCCAGAGGAGGGCAACTAAAATAGTGCAGGGTCTTCACCAGAAGCCATATGAAGAGAGACTGAAAGAGCTTAATATGTATACCCTAGGAAAGAAGGGAGAGGAAATGATAGAAACATGCAAGTACCTCAAGGGAATCAACAAAGTCCAAGAGGGTAGCATCTTTCAGAAAAAGAGGTGTGCAAGAACAAGGGGGCAAAATTTGAAGATAGAGGGGGGATGGCTCAGGGGCAACATGAGGAAGTATTTTTTCATGGAGAGGGTGGTGGATGCATGAATTGGCTTTCCAGAGAAGGTAGTGGGGTCAAAAACAGTGAGGGAATTCAAGAATGCATGGGACAGATATATATAGAATAGTGTATGGTTGCTCATACACAACAAGACTATGTTGCCATCGAGGGGATGTGATGACGTCACACAGATCTCGAGAGCGAAGCTCGAGAGGTCCATGTGATGGAATCATTTCACCTAGATGGCAACGTCTTGTTGTGTTTAAGCAACCATATACTATTTTATATAGTATATGGTTCCCCAAACTGTAGGAGGTTTGACTTTTGACAAGGTTCATACCTTGTGAATATTGTCCTGCTCACTTGCTCGGTCGCTCCCTCCTGGTCCATGTTGCAGTCGCTATCCAGTTCCGACACCGAAGATACCAGTGTTTCACTGCTTCCTGCGGTCCTGCTCTTGGCAAAAGAAATTAAAAAAAAACTGACAAACTGATAGTTTGGAAACACAGAGCCGAGTATGGCAGTCCGTGTCCCAACTATCTAACTGAATGGCACTACCGACTGATCGTTAGACACCTCCGACATTTTTGAGCGCATTTTTTGATCAGCTCTGTTTTCAGCCAATCATGTAGCAGCTCAAGGCTGAAAAGTTGTTGTACTATCGATCTGATGTCAGAACGATAGTACAACAACTTTTCTGACCTTTGACCTATCCCACAACAACATTTGGGAAGCCACTGTTTTCCATCTAGAATAAGCCCTAGCCATATACTATAAGGCAATTCTAGTGGGGGGTAGGAGGAAGTAGGCTGTTGGTTAACTAGGATCTGCAGCTTATTCGAAAGGTAGGGAAATGGGCAGACTGGGTGGACGAAGCGGTCCTTATCTACCGTCAAAGTCTCTGTTTCTATGTAAACTAGAAAGGAGACTAGTGAGTATATCTACTAACCTGTAGGTCTCAGTTAAACAGCTGATAGTGTACCTGGATATCATAAGTAACTAGGTATGCAAAAGGAAGTACATGTGAACATGTGAACATACAAAAATGCCAGCAGAAGCAGGCCTTCTGGTCTATCAAGTCTGCTCGAATGTGCAGCTAGCCTCTCAACTTGCAGCTGCCCCACCCTCCTCACCTCTCTTCATCATAACCCCCCATCACCTTGTTACAAACCCTCTTAAAGCTATCCATTGTTCTACAGGATACCACTTCCTCGGTCAGAGTATTCCACCTGTCCACCACCCTTTCGGTGAAGAATTGTCTCCTGATTTCCCTTTTGAATCTTCCCCCCTTCAGTCTCAGCTGATTCCTTCTCATATCCTTCCATCTTCTAAGCTGGAACACCCTTTCTGTATTAACCTTATTTAACCCCTTAAGGCACAAGAAAGTCAGTTCAAGCAGTGCACCAGTTATAATGTCAAAGTCATTTTTAGCATTATCTACTGTAGGTTGGTACTGGAATTGCCGAAGGAGTTCTTTAATAGAGTGTAGCATGTACCATAACTGGTGGGCTTGATGAGCTACTAAAAATAGGTATCTGGGTCTGGTCAGTCTACTGGTCCAGTTTGGCATGGGTCAATGTCTTGTTTTGTAGGCCCAACACATGACTGTTGTGTTGCACATGGAAGCAGTGGCAGGCTCATACCATGGCACAGTACAAGTCCACAGTACACATCTTTCCTAGAACCATCCCAGCTGCATCAAATCCTGAGTATCCCTACCAGACTCAATCATAAATGTGGCAATCACTCCCTGATTGACTGGATTTTGGTACAAAAGCCAGAAAGGATCCATACCTCTGGCACTTTAAGCAACTCGGTCAGTGACCGCCTGGCTATTTATTACCAGTGGCAAAACTGTGTCCCCCAAAACCCTCTAGCCAGGTTCATCTCTTATAGGACTTGCTCCAACTTTGATTCCTACTCCTTTCTAAATGACTTGGCTCTTATCAGCTGGTCTTTTCTGGATGCTGTCCCTGATGTTAACACCAAACTGAATCTCTTTATCACTTCCTTCACTTCTGTTCTCAACAAACACGCCCCTATGTGCACATGTAGAGCCAAACCAAAGAAACCCCTTTGGCTGCCCAGCAATATCTTTGCACTCATGTGGGAAAGGGATGTGCTTTGGGCCAAGTACAAAATGTCTAAATTCGCATCAGACTGGCAGGACTATAGGACCCTGAGAAATGCATGCAACAAGGAAATTCTTAGTTCCAAATCCAAGTACCTAAAAAAACCAACAACTCACTAATTTGGATAACCCCAAAAAGTTTTGGCAATCAGTAAACTCCATAATCAGCAATCGCTCCCAACCCCCCAACCCCCACCATCGACCTTGATGGTTCCAGACACACCAGCCCTAACACTATTGCAATGATGTTTAACTTTTTCTGTGACCTGTCCAAATATGGATCCAAGGGCACTCCTGTTCTTAACCCGGACACTGACAAAATCAACTCCCATTCATACTCCAATTTTATCTAAAAAGGGTAACAGCTTGAGAAGTTTAGGGAGGCAATATAGCACAGTGGTTTAAGGCTCTGAACTGCAAATCTGGAGACCTGAGTTTGAATCCCACAGCCCCCACTTGCACATTGTGTTACCCTGAGCAAGTCACTTAACTTCCCCCTTCTCCCAGGTCACACCTGTAAACAAACGTTCAGGTTAGTGTGCCAATCCTGGTAAAACAATTGCAAAAGTTCTTAAACTTCTTGCTGTACTAAAACCAGACAAATCTGCTGGCCCTGACAGTCTGTTACCTAAAAACTTTCAAGTACCTCAAAGGAATCAACAAACTTCAAGAGGGTCTCATCCTTCAAAGAAAGAGGTGTGCAAGAACACGGGGGCACAAGTTGAAGATGGGGGGGGGGGCCGCTCAGAGGTAATGTAAGGAAGTATTTTTTCACAGAGAGGGTTGTGGATGCATGGAACGGACTTCCAGAGGAGGTTGTGGAGTCAAAAACAGTGGTTGAAACAGTGGTTGAATTCAGGCATGCATGGGACAGCGATAAGGCAATTCTAGGGGGTGGGGATAGAAAGAAGTAGGCTGCTGGTTAACTAGGATCTGCAGCTTATCCATTAGGTAGGGAAATGGGCAGACTGGATGGGCCAAGTGGTCCTTATCTGCTGTCAAATTCTATGTTTCTATGTTTCTAAATGTTTCAGACTAGCAGCTCCACAAATCATGTTCCCTGTCGCTAAACTCCTCAACATGTCCTTCTCATCTGGGACAGTGCCTATGCTATGGAAATCCTCCATTGTCATCCCACTTCATAAAAATAGTAATAAAACATATATTGATAACTATCATCCAATCTCACTTGTTTCTGCTGTTGTGAAGCTGCAAGAAAAACTAGTACATCAGTGGCTAGTGGGCCATTTGCAGCAATATGACCTTATCTGTGGTGAACAGCATGGTTTTCACAAAGGGCACAGCACCAACACTGCTCTACCATGGACAAAGGCCTCATAACAGGCGCAGTGTTCATGGACCTGACCAAGGCCCTTGATCTGGTTGACCACAAGAATTTAATAAATCAACTTGATGCTTTTGACCTAGGGCCACCAGCACTTGCCGGTGTAACCCCCCTGCAAATGGGGGTTCCCAAAAGACTTCCAGGAGCTTGCTTGAATGCTCCAAGCCTGAATGGTGTTTGGCGTTTAAGCCATTTATCAGTGAGTGTTTTTAGAACCTCTGGTACTGTCTCTTTAAGAGCTGTCTGCTTGCAGACATAATTAGTTTATATGGGGGGACTGTGTGTTTCTCTGTTTGAGTACCACTCAAGCTGCTGCCAATTCACTCCATTTTGCAGTCACTAGAGTGCAAAGGAACCTATCTGAAAGATGTAACTGTTTGCCAGAAACCATTTAGAGTGATAATGAAATTACAGTTTGTCTAACCTGCTTTCTTTTGCAGTCAGAACAGTGTCTGCCTAGTTCCCCATTCTGGTTTTGAACTGCTGAACTGGACCAATCAGTGTGTGGTAAGCTAGCTCTAAAATGGTGCCTTGGACGAATCAGAACTTGGACTCATAATCTGAGCCAGCCACAAGAGGATTGTATGGGCAGTGACTCTGGGAGATGTAGTTTAGACTTCAGTGCCTTTTTGGACCAACAGCAGCAGTCTATTGTGAGTGACAGCCAATCCAGTCAAGAACTGGGAGGAACTCAAAGGAAGTGCCCGGTTTTGTCGGTTGGAGTTTCAGTTGAGCTTTGGCAGTGAAGAAGGAAGAGCCCTGTGCTTTTCAGTGTGCAGTTTTAGTCAAAAACGTGTGTAAGGCCCAGAGTTCGGTCTGCAGCTTGTGTAACTGCTTGTTAGGACTGAATCCGTCCTGTGAAAAGAATCAAAGGATCTCTGAAGAGTAGAAACCAGGCTCACCCTGTAGAAGACTGGAGAAATTATTGAATTCCACTCGGTCTGTCAGGAACTGAATCTGCTGTGTGTTCTCCCGGGTATTGTGCAGTAATTGCGATCGGGATAGAGAAGCAGCCTGCCTGGTATAGTACTCTCTTTTTTTTTTACCATATAAATGTGTGAAGAGTCTCTTGGAGCTCAGGAGTAGCCCTGCTGATATTGAAGGACCCTATCTTATTTGGAGGTCGTGAGTATTAATTCAGGGTCGCTCCCTGTTGAATTGCCACATTAAATCCAAAGGGAATTACTGTACTGCTGACTGTTTAATTTTCCTTTTCTCTGTGTGAAAGGGCCCCTACCAGCTGCCATGGTTTGGACTAGCCACTAGGGCTTGGGTACCCAGGGACAGTAACTGATAGGGATAGGCCTGTGCACAGAGCCATAGGTAGATTATTAGAGTGATAAGCTAATTAACCTGATTTCCCCTGTCCTGTTATATCCCCTAAATAAATCAGAGCTGCTTGTTTCAGCAAAGTTATACTGCCTGAGGTATTTGTCTATGTTAAAGTACTGTACTGTGATTGTTGCACTGTATCTCATTTCACAGGAGGTCCCAGTGCGGAACCAGTCCTGGGGTAAGTGTATACTGTGAAGGTAATTCTGATATATTGTGTGGGCCACTAGTGGGAAGAAAGGGGGGTTGCAGTGTCCCAGAGGGCTGTGACCAAGTTAGTTTAACTATTGCAAACCCTGACCTCTGGGTGGAGGCACCCGCCATTGGATCCAGGCCCCTCAACCTGTTAGTGGCAAATCAGGCAGGGGTAGTAGCCCCTGGGATAGCGTCATCTAGGGGTTACATCTGCTTCAAAGACTACTTGACTGACAGAACTCAGGCTGCCAGCACTAAAAATGCACTTTCAGGAGTTAATAATATCACAAACAGCATGCAACAAGGTTCTATGCATGGCCCCCTCTTGTTTACCCTTTTCATAAATAATTTACCTGCAGTCTGGATGGAACCCCAAATGAAGGCTCGCATACTAAGTGCAAAAACGCACCGTGACCACAGTAATTGCTTGTGGAAAAATATATATTTATTTACCCGCCATAAAGTCTAAAGACACAGAACAAGGCACTCCCGCAGCCTGACTAAATGACCCAGTGGTGTTTTATACCTACAATGGCACTTTGTCAAGGGTGAAATGCACATAGTAAGTTGTAGCTTAAATACCTATAAATTGATGATGTAATAACAGGTGAATTAAATACATCAATCAATTAATCAAAGACCCACCATATTTAAAAGATTAAACCCCCTTTAAACCTCATTAAGGTGCAACACTAAAGGACCTAATGCATATTATCAATTAACCGCAAACCAATGTAAAAAGTCACATTCATTGAGCATTGGTTTATCATGCATATAATAATAGTTTTCAGTCCCAATAATCTAATGGGTTAATCAGAGTCTACTTTCATCTTTGGTTTGGTCTGTGTTTTTTTTTCTTTTAGGATCTCTTTTAGCTTTCTGGTGCAGTGTTTGATTGCTTCAGTCATCACAGGTCCCACAAGATACAAAATACTACACACCAGGATCTAAAACAAGGAATAATAACACCATTATAACCATGAACAAACTTAACCCCCTTAGTTTCCCTCCCCTCCACAGATCACAGGGCCTCTGACTGGGCACCTCTCCTGGTGGTGCGGCTTTCCGATCACTGCCGCTGCCCGCCCCAACAGAGTCTCCTCGGCTGATGCTCCTGAATTCCAGATCGCAGAGCCCCTGACTGGGTGCCTCTCCTGGTGGAGTGGCTTTCCGAGCACTGCCGCCTCCCACCCCAACAGAGACTCCTCAGCCAACGCTCCTGGATCCCAGATCACAGAGCCCCTGACCGGGTGCCTCTCCTGGCGATGCAGCTTTCCGAGCACTGCTGCCGCCCTCCCCAACAGAGACTCCTCAACCGATGCTCCTGAATCCCAGATTGCAGATCCCCTGACTGGGTGCCTCTCACGGCGATGCAGCTTTCCAAGTACTGCTGCCACCCTCCCCAACAGAGACTCCTCAACTGACGCTCCTGAATCCCAGATTGCAGAGCCCCTGACGTGGGCGCCTCTTCTAGTGCTGCAGCTTTCCGAGCACTGCTGCCACCCGCCCTAACAGAGACTCCTTGGATGACACTCCTGAATCCCAGGTATGGACCTCCACTTGCACCAGAATTCAAGTATTTGGTGCTGACAGACTTCTTGCTATTGACTGGCCAGTTTTGCTGACTGCCTCCCTCTAATTGGTTGCATGGCTACAGAGACACTGTGTGTGTTCCCCAGCTGGGTCTTGGCCACTGAGCTGTAGAGCCGCATGAGACTTAATTAATTTGGCTTTTCCCTTGATTGCCTTGCTGAAAATTTTAAATATGTTAGCTAACTAGCCTGAACTCTGTTTTGTTAATTGTGTCTAACTGCTGCTTATATTTTAGCTAGCTAACCTGCTTTACTGTTTATTCTACTGTACCTAATGACCACTTTTACTGAAATTTCATAGAGCTACCCTGCTAGCACTACCAATTACTTTAAATATTAACTGCTGTACTTTTTAATTTGCTGTCGAACCAGCTGCTAGTGCCCTTGTTTTTTATCACTCACCAGCTGCCCCCCCCCACCTCTCCTCTGTTCCATTTGATTAGCAGGTGACCCTCGCACTGCACCTCTCTCTCTGTTTCTGCTAATTCCCTTATCCCTGAGCATGGCACTGAACACCCTACCCCCTACTTTCTATTGTGCTCTGCTACTTGTCCTGCTCCTCACTCAAATTAATCCTTCTGCTGCTTAGGACCCCCCCCCCACTGTTTACTATCTGCTACTAGCCTTTCCCCCAACTCCCAGTGCCTCTTCACTTTCCTTAACTTAATCCCCTTATCTTTTCTCCCCTCCACAGATCACAGAGACCCTGATTGGGTGCCTCTCCTAGCAGTGTGGCTTTCCGAGCTCTGCCGCCACCCGCCCCAACAGAGACTCCTCAGCCAATGCTCCTAAATCTCAGGTACAGACCTCTGCTTGCACTGGAGTTCAAGTTTTTTGGTGTTGACAGACTCCGTGCTACTGACTGGCTGGTTTCGCCGACTGCCTCCCCTTTGATTGGCTACAGGGCTACTGGAACACTGTCTGTGTTCCCCAGCTGGGTCTTGGCCGCTAAGCTGTAGAGCCGCACGGGACTTAATTCATTTTGCTTTTCACTTGATTGCCTTGCTGAAATTTTTAAATATGTTAGCTAGCTAGCCTGTACTCTATTTTGTTAATTGTACCTAACTGCTGCTTATGTTAGTTAGCTAGTCCGCTTTACTGTTTATTCTACTGTATCTAACTGGCACTTTTACTCAAATTTCTTAGAGCTACCCTGCTAGTACTGCTGATTACTTTAAATATTAACTGCTGTACTTTTTAACTTGCTGTTGTATTGGCTGCTAGTGCCCCTGTTTCTATCACTGTCCAGCTTAACCCCGCCCCCCCGCCTCTCCTCTGTTCTGTTTTATTAGCAGGTGATCCTCGCCCTGTGCCTTTCTCTCTGTTTCTGCTAATTTTCCATCCTCGGCCAACTCTCCTAAATCCCAGGTATGGACTTCCACTTGCACCGGAGTTCAAGTTTTTTGGCACCGACAGACTCCGTGCTACTGATTGGCTGGTTTTGCAGACTGCCCCCCTCTGATTGGCTACACAGCTACAGGGACACTGTCTGTGTTCCCCAACCGGGTATTGGCCACTGAGCCGTAGAGCCACACAGGACTAAATTAATTTTGCTTTTCATTTGATTGTCTTGCTGAAATTTTTCACCCACTCACCCTTCCCTGTACCCGGCATTCTTTAAATCCTCTTCCCACTCAGTTGACTCCACCCTGCAGTGGACTTCGGCCATTGCAGCTCACCCCTTTCTCTTTCTAAATTATCTATCCCTGTTCTACCCTTCCACTGCTCCTGTCTAACTACTTCTTATTGAATACAACTCGTGATACTTCTCCAGCCTTCCCACATGGCATTGTAGTGGTTTTTAATCCCAGCTCTGTTATTCTGCTGAGCGCTCAGTTCCAAGGATTTTCGGCTCCCATTTACATCAAAATGCCCCCTCTCTCCACTGACTTACCCCTCAATATGTTCCTTGCCTCTCCCTTGTGTGGTTCTTATGTTTTGTCCCCAACTCCCACTAAGCTCCTATTCACCATCTTCCTGTTGTTCTGCTTTCCCCCTCTTACCTACATTTCAACTTCTCCCCCATTCCTACCTTCCTCCCCCACCCTTCCTGAGCGCCTTACTATGGTCCACCATTCTGCGGCTACCTCTTCAACCACTGTAGCTAAGTGGTCACACTACCCTATCATCACTAGTGCATCACTCCTACCCATGTCCATCTACTGTACCTTGGTATGTATTCTAAAATTCCTACCCCCACCCTACCAGCACCCCTCAGCTGCTACCCACCCTAAAAGTGCACTTCCCTGATATAAATGTGCAAAAATGCATTTCATTATCATTGCTTTATTGCTGTTATCCTCTGGTGATATAAACTCAAACCCTGGACCATGCCCAGTAGCCCCTGCAGGAGCTGGTACAACCACTACTGCCCCATACCAGTGCAGCCTGCTTGCCCTCCCTGGGGCCTATAAATCCTACACCTAAATATACGTAGTCTTCTTCACAAACTTGATCTACTGCAGCCTCTTGCCATCTCACTAATCCCTGACATTATTATTATTTCTGAATCATGGCTTAGTAAAAATTTAAGTGACCCATCTGTCGCCATCCCTGGTTTATTTATTTATTTAGTTAGTTTTTGCTGACCGGGTAAGTGTACTAGACAAATCCTGCCTATTTTCAGGCACGACCCGGGGCAGGGGGATACAGATGAATGCCAACTGACCTTGAACTAGATTAAGCTGTTGGTAGTATTTTTAGTGAATGAGGGAAATTTGGCCAGGACACCGGGGAAATTTCCCTACTCTTTTCAATAAGTGCCATGGGATCTTTAACATCCACCTGAACTACCACCAATCCAGGCAGATGGGACCTCGGTTTAACGTCTCATCCGAAAGACGGCACCTCAGAAGTGCAGCACCCCTCTCATGCTGCACTACAGTGTCAGTACTGGGATATTAACCCAAGTGCCAGATGTGGGAACTGAACCCACAGCCCTCTGATCTCCCAGCCTTAGAAGCGAGTGTGCTACCTACTGAGCCACTTACACTGTTACTAGGTAGAACCGAGCCACTAGGGGTGGCAGAAAAGCAATTTATATTTCTACTGCCTTACAATTTACCATCATATTTTCTACTTCAGCCCATAGGCTCTCATCCCACAATTATCCCTCCCATTCTCAATCCCCATTTATATCACTGGGATTTACTGTCGCCTGGGCCTTCTACCCTCCACTACCCCTGAACTCATCAACTCCATAGTCTACCTTACTTCCTCAGGTAAAGTATATATAATGAGCTATTTCAACCTAAATTAGTTATCCCCCTCCCTAAGTAAGGCACACAACGATGTTTCTGCACTTACCCTTTCACTTATTCTCAAACCCACCCGCTCGAACCATGAAACTTGTAATCACTCATTTATCGACTGGGCCCTTACATCTCATCCCCACAGGGTTGTTAAAACCGGCATCCTTCCTGATGCCTTGTGTGATCACCATGCACCCTTCTTAGTACATCGAATCCAAAGACAAAAGGCCCCCCATAAAATCCTGCTAACTTGTTCATACAAATCCTTGAACCTCACTCCGCTCCTTCATGACCTGGCTCTTACTGACTGGAATCCCATTTCATCATCCAATTCCATTGACATAGTGTACAACTATTTTCATGACAAATTGCTGGAGGTCTGAAACAAGCACACCCTCCTACACCACTCCAGGGTAAGGGGAAATCACCTTCCGTGGATCACTCCAGAACTCTTGGAATGCCAAAGAGCCAGAGACCAGGTGTGGAAAACACATAAAACCTCTAAACTCCCAAGTGACTACGCCATGTACCGCTTTTTGCGTAACCAATGCACGCAAACTACCCAGCTTGCAAAAGCCAACTACTTCTGCTCTAGCTTTCAGGCTAATATTAATAACCGATCAAAATTCTGGAAAGTGGTTCACTCCCTTTTTTCCCCTCCTTCCTCACCACCCACCCCTCTCCGTAACGTTAATAACACTCTCCTTACTGACCACCTAGTTTTGGCTGCCAAATTTAACTCCTATTTCACCTCCTGTGTTTCTGTTCTCCTATCCACTGTACCTCTTCACCAAATATGGTCCCTCCCCCCATGCCAACCGTCACTGCCCTTCTCCTTCACTAAACTTACTCACTCTGACACACTGACTGCCGAGTATGCTCTTAACCACTCTAAAGGCTGCTCACCTGATAGTTTGGACCTGAAACTGCTTTATCTAGCTGCTCCTGCTATCACTCTTCCTCTAACTGAACTCCTTAACCTCTCCTTCGCAACAGCTTCCATCTCATCGATCTGGAAGTATGCTGTTGTTCTCCCTCCTTCCTAAAGGTGGTGACCTTTCAGCTCCTGCTAATTACTGTCCTATCTCACGCCTCCCCACCCTTGCTAAGCTTTAAGAACATCTGGTTCTTACACAACTCACGTCCTTTCTCTCCGACACTAACTATCTTACTCTGTTCCAGTCTGGGTTCTGGAAGGATCACTCCACCACCACCTCCCAGATTAGACTCACTGATGCTATACTCTCAAGGATGGAACGTGGTCAAATCACATCAACCATTTCTGTTGACCTAGTCAAGGCTTTCTACACCATCTCCCACACCCTACTTATAAACAGTCTCACCAAGGCAGGCCTATCTGACTCTGCCACCAATTGGTTTAGAGTCTATCTGATAGGCAAGACTCAGTCCATCAGAACTGGTGACTCCATATCCCCACCCCTCTCCATTAACACAGGAGTCCCACAGGGCTCTGTGCTGGGTCCTATCCTCTTCTCCATTTTCCTCAATGACCTCCCCTTGGCCTGCTCATCCACCTCAATCCATATGTATGCGGATGACATGGTCCTCTTCACCTCCAGTCAATCCTCTGATGATGTGGCTACCAGACTACAGCATCACTTCAACCAGGTTCAGCTCTGGTTTAGCTCCACTCAACTATCCCTAAATGCCAAGAAGACAGTGTCAGTGAGCTTTGGCATGAGGCAGAGACTCGCAAGGCTCCCTTCACTACCCTCCTTCCAAACTCTCGATGGGACAATCCTTGAGGACACTTCCTCCTTTAGGTATTTAGGGATGTGGCTTGACTGACACCTCAGCTTCTCTGGCCACATTGATGCCATCCTGAGGAAATTGTGCCCCAAGCTTGGTACACTTTACAAGAACTATAGCTGCCTTCCACTACCTGCAAGACACAAACTGGTCCAGAAGGTGATTTTACCTATCTTCGACAACTGTGATATAATTTACAGTGCCACTCCCAAGACTTTCTTAACCAAGCTGGACACCCTCTTTAACTTCTTCTGTCGCTTCACCTTAGACACCCCCCCTTCACTCATTGTAACCTCTATCACTCCCTCTCTTTTTCTTCATTAAATAACTGACGCCACCTTCATTGTGCTAAATTTGCATCCAAATTCAAGATCGGTACTCTTCCCCCTTTACCTTGCCTCCTTGTTATCCCCCCTCCCCTCCACCTGCCCACTCCCTCCGATCCTATGACTCTCACTTAATGGCTGTCCCCCAATGTTCTTCCACAGTTGGCCTTTTCTTACTGCCTCCTTAAATTATGGAATGTTCTCCCACACCAGATTCACCACCCCTCATCATCCTATTCCAGTTCCTTGGTGCTTCATAACTTCCTCTCTGTAAATTGTACCTGTGCTTAACCCTTTGCCATATCATCCTTCTACTCCCCCCTCTCCAGACCCTCTAACCCTTTTCCCCATGTTAACTATATCTCAGCAGCACTATCCCACCCCGGGGTCTGTCCCCGCAAGTATTTAACATTCATCATTCCCTGACTTGCATGGTGACTGACCCTAATGTTGACTTTAATGCCACCTTATTATGTAAGTGTAATGGCTAGATTTTTATCAACTTGTGTATATATTTTTATTGTATTATTATTTTTTCTTTTACTTTTAGCTAATTATGTGTATATATCCTGCATTCATATATATGTTTTTGTAAACCATCTGAATTTCTGTCTGTCATATTACTCTGTACAGGTGTTCAACTGCTGATTGTATTGAGCTATCCCCCACCCCCCCACCCGACACATCATGAGACGAGCAACTTGTTGTTCAGTGTGCCTTTTCTGGTAAACATTTAAATAAATAAATAAACAAATGAAACAGATTGTACATACCAACAGTTGATTATGCTGTCTGTGTTACCACTTGTGACATTTATTTAAATTAATTATAAAAAGAAAAATTGTATAATATGTATAATCATTTTCATGGTTATAATGGTGTTATTATTCCTTATTTTATATCCTGGTGTGTAGCATTTTGTATCCTGTGGGACCTGTGATGACTGAAGTAATCAAATACTGCACCAGAAAGCTAAAAGTGATCCTAAAAGAAAAAAAAGCACAGACCGAGCCACAGATGAAAGCAGGCGCTGATTAACCCATTAGATTATTGGGACTGCAAGCTATTATTATATGCATGATAAACCAATGCTCAATGAATGTGGCTTTTGACATTGGTTTCAGTTAATTGATAATATTCATTAGGTCCTTTAGTGTTGCAACTTAATGATGTTTAAAGGGGGTTTAATCTTTTAAATATGGTGGGTTTTTAATTGATTGATTCAAGTAATTCACCTGTTATGACATCATAAATTTATATGTATTTAAGCAACGACTTACTATGTGCAGGTCACCCTTCACAAAGTGCCATTGTGGGTACAAAATGCCATCGGGTAATTTAGTCAGGCTGTGGGAGTACCTTGTTCTGGGTCTTTAGCCTTTTATGGTGCGTAAATTAATATGTATTTTTCTACAAACAATTACTGTGGCCACAGTGCATTTTTGCACTTAGTGTGTGAGCCTTTATTTTGGGTTTTGTATTGTTTTTTGGCCCACGCACCTTATTTTCTTGGCAAGCTTTTTTTTGGTATTTGAAACCAATTCGGATCCTTCTATATGTGGGTGATGCAGGTCTCTTTATACATAGTAACAGCATTAATGCCATTAATCTTTCATTCAGTTCTTGCCTAGCCAGACTTCAAAACTGGTTTGTAACAAAAAATATGGTGCTCAACCTTCACAAGGCACAGTCCATGCTATTTGGAGTTAGGCACAGAATAAACAAGGTATCATCCAGTTTCTGTGTCCTTACCAACAATGGTACACCCCTAGCTAAGACACTGTATTTCAAGTACCTCGGGGTTCATCCTGACCCTATGATGTCCTTCAAATCCCATCTTCAACACACCACCTCTCTCTTACATCAGCAGCTAGCTACTCTGTACCGTGTTCATCCATGAAGGAGACGTTACAGGTGCCAGAGAGCTGCCAGTCGCACATTTTCATTGCTGTGGAGGACCTCAGAGGAGCAGGGCTTCTAAAAGCTTTATTTTTATTGTTAAAAGGTATGACATCGTTGTTTCAAAAGTTAGAAGCCTGTTGAAGTCAGTGTACTTGACCTCCTGTATCTCGTTGTTTCCTCTTTTCTGTTTTATATCATTGCCAGGAGCAGTGAAGAGAACAAAAGTACTGTAAGACACCAAGACACTACAATGCAATAGTAAGGAGAGGCGAGAAGGAAAAGAGAAGGAAGATACCACTACAAATTCACCCAAGTTCACCCAAGAGAAACTGTGTAAGAAGGAGAGAGTAGATGAAGAACGTGAAGGTCGTTCAGGCCTTTCCGGACCAGTGGGAGTTTCAGAAATCACTGCATGGTATATAAAAACTAGAATGAAGAAACCTGCTAAAGCGCAGTGTGTCTATGTGAAACGTTGAGACATTATTCTGTGCTGGTTTGGCAGGGGCAGAGTTCGTGCTGAAAACTTCAATAAAAGAACTTAACTTTTTATGAGTCTGGCCTTTCTTATGCATGACTGTCTGCCCAGGTTTCTTCATTCTGGATCTGCAATGTTTACCAGGGAGCACCACGAACTGTAAACGACTCTGGATGTTGGTACTTTGGTATATAAAACTATTGGAAGCTACAGTGTTTTTTACCTGGACTGTGGCTGTGATTGATTTGGATAGGAGATCTCGACTTACCACCTGACATACTCCCTCATATATATATATATATATATATATATATATATATATATATATATATTTTTTTTTATTGAACAGTATCGAATTACAAATCTTTGAGTCAGAGACTCATTTACAAAGGCTCCACATCCAGGAGATACAAGGTTACAAACATATAAACATGGATGCAAATAGTTTGCAACAGTTGTAAGGGAGGTTACAGTTTACAAAACTCATTATACAGTTAAGGTTACAGTTTACAAAACTCATTATACAGATGGGCCCAGATATTCAAACTGCGCTCAAAACTGGCGCAACAGCAGGAGCAAGCACAAACCAGTTGCGCAAATGCGCAACAGGTGCGATATTCAAACATGGAGCAGAGCAAATTGCGCAAGCAACCAATGTCTGAATATCGCACATACTGCGCCATCGCGCAACCAGGAAGGAGAAGCTGAGCCAAAATGCTGCGCTATGGTGCAACCATGGAAGCTCAGCTGAGCAGAGCAGAGCTGCCATAGAGCAAGCACAGCCCCCCAGAGCAATGGAACTGCACATCCAGGGAGGCAGGCTGGGGCCCACCGCCAGCCATGCCACACATGGGCACAGGAACTCACTGCAGAACCCACACCACACTGGCACACCCCAAGCACAGCATCACTGGGGTGGGACGGCTGATCCACGGCCCATGGGGACAAGCCAACCAAGCATAGCAGAGCCATGACGCCCAGCACAACCACTGGCAGGCAGAGAGTGCCACACCCAGGGGTTGACAACCACAGCACATCAGTCCCCTGTACGCACAGCACAGCGTGCACCGTGCCCCAAGACACAGCTCATGTGCAGTGACAGGCACTGCAGGAAACACCATGCACCCCGTGCCACACGTCAACCCCATGCTGCAGAGAAGCAGACCACCCAGACCCACCCTGTGCACCCAGCAGTGGGTGGCAGCAGATGGCAAGAGCAACAGAAAGGCAATGCTATGCTGGTGATACCTCCCCATGGACACAACACACACACACACACACATATCCAGGACCATAGTAGCCCAGATGGCATGTACACCCCTGCAACGGAGCACCCAGAGCCAGTTGCAAAGCAGACACCAACACAGCAGTTGTACAAAATAGAATTTTATATTCAAACAAAAGAGGTAACAAAACAGCTAAAACTATGTACAAGTTGGGGGACGGGTAAAAGGCAGGGTGTGCAAGGGAGGAAAACAACTTGGAGAGGGAAGTCAGGGTGAAAGGGATGGGGGAAGGGCAAATAAAAGGTGGGCTACGGCCCAGCAGGCTCCTGCTCCTCCCCCTGCCGTCTTCCCCTCCTGTGTCTGTCCGGCCGTTCCCCCTGTTGTTGTAGGGCTTGCAGGAGCTCTCTGTTGTCGCCGGCCAGCTGTGTCAGGCGCCGGACATCGTGCGCCATGCGCTGAAGCACACCGAGGCCTAGGAAAATGGGAACACAGTCAATGGCTGAGACTGACCACAACCCTGAACACCACCCAACCTGCAACCCAGCTAACCCAATGTGCTGCACATGTGATGGCATGCACCCACCCACAGTGAACATGCACATGGCTATCACAAACAGGCGGCACCAGCCATGCGCACCACCACCCACACACCTGCCCACGTCAATCACAGTACAAACTAGGCTGTCATGTGATGTTGCAGCGTGATGCGATGCCAGTCACACAGCTATGTGCCCAGTGCATGCCTGGACCACCTGTGATGCATACACAGACGTGTCGTGATGCTGCACTGTGATGCAGGTCACCTGTGTCACGCCCACACATGGATACATAGACAGTGTCACAGATAGGGGCCTATGGGACACCTAGTCTGGCCATTTGGCCTTGTACGATCACTCTCATGTCCTATAAGTCCATTCCCCCTCACCCCTGACCTCCAGAAGTCCCTCATGGCGAGCCCACACATACAGATCTCCCGTGACCAAGTCAGCCCCCACCACATCCTCTGGCAGGGTGTTCCACTCGTCCACCACCCATGATGTGAGGAAACACATTCGCATGTTTCCCTTAAACGAGCCCCCTCCAACTGCATCCCATGCCCTCTACACCAGGAACATCCTCTACGCTGACAAATATTGGTTCCTGCACACTGTTCCCCTGTACAATACTCAGATGACCCCATCATATCCCCACACCTCCTCCCCTCCAGGGAGTACATGTTCAGTTCCGTCAACCTGTCTGTATAGGACATGTGATGCAATCCATGCACCATCCATGTCGCCTCCTGTGAACGCCTCCACCCAGTCCCTGTCCATACGCAGCTATGTGTTCCGAACTGTACACTGCACTCCAGTGTGGGGACTCACTAGTGTTACGTATAGTGGAACTACTACCACCCATCTGGTTGTGTCCATCATGGTTGGTGGTCCTGCCCCCAGCATGCAATAGCATCCATGACGTAATGATACTCACACTCCTCCAGCAGCTCAGTCTGCCGCTGCTGCTGCTGCTGATGCTGCTGCTGCGGGCCGGCGGCCTGTGGGACTGGGGCCTGGCATGGCCCATCAACGCCGCATCCGCGCGCCACCATCCGGCCTGTGGGAGACATATGGTGAGACAAACATCAGTGTGACTCAAAAGCAGAGTGCCCCTGCCCCAGTAAGACTGCCTGCCCACACAGCCATAACCATCCATCGCACAGCTGCACACACTGACACACCGATGCACAGCCACCCAGGCACACACACACCCCTACAGAGAATATAGGTGAATAGATGGTACACTCACGTGGTTTAGGGCACCAGGCCCCGCCTGGCATGGGAACGCAGCCGCGTTAACAGCTCCGGGTCCCTCCGGCGGAGATCACTGACCCGGTGCCGGCACTGCTCCGCAGACCGGCCCCGGCCAGTGACCCCCACCAGGTCAGTGGCCACCTGCTGCCACACATGGGTCCTCGGTCCGGTGAGGGGGGCCTCACCATACAGTTGGTCATAGTGGGGCTCCACTAGGGCCACCAGGTTGGCCACCTCAACTTGGCTCCACGGCACTGCCCTCCTCCTAGCCATGGCACCGACTTTACAGCAGGCAATATGGCGCCCCGCTGCTGTGACCCCACGTGGAGTTGTTACGGAATAGACGACAGAACAGCACCTATCGCGCTGTTCAGACAGCGCCGTCACTTACATGGCGCTGTAGCCAGACAGCGCAATAGGGACGGACACATGGCATGCACTCAGAGCCAGGGTTCAGAGGGCATACCCAAGGTCACGGCAACGACGCAGGCTACGCACAGCGCTCATAGGATGCATAGGTATCCTGCGCGTGATTGCTGGCACAGCACCAGTGCCACAGGGACTATCGCGCAGAGGTGCCACAGCGCCATATAGTGCCCAGTGCGCAGCGCCACTGGCACAATGGTGGCTATGTCCAGAATAGCCTATCGCGCTTCAGCAGTTCTGCAGCCCCGATCGACGCAGCATGCGAATCTGCTCGTCTGGCCGCAATGCAGTGTAACGCACACAACGACAGGGGAAACGAAACCTGAAACATGCGCCATCGCTCAGCCGACCTTTCCTTATTGCGCTAAGCTATTTACGCCGATATTCAGCCGACATATGCAAAGCAGGTGATCAGCTATTCAAAGGCGCAGTGGCGCGATTAGCAT
This sequence comes from Neoceratodus forsteri, assembly GCA_016271365.2. Lineage (NCBI taxonomy): Eukaryota > Metazoa > Chordata > Ceratodontiformes > Ceratodontidae > Neoceratodus > Neoceratodus forsteri. The sequence continues at coordinate 77,619,292 of CM057458.1, forward strand.
GTCATTAAAGTTGCGCCACACCTCATTTGCATGTGTTGCGCTATAAAATACGACACTGGGTTGTGGCGGCCAGATTTGTTGTTGCAGCTGAGGGTGAGTTACATGCTGTGTGATGCTCAGGACAATGCACATGGGCAGGGGTGCTGGAGGGTGTCACGGGATGAGGGGCTGAGCATGATGAGGGCACTTAGAAGGGGCAGAGGGCACCCTTTCCATCAGTATCTGCCAGGCAGCAGAGAGGGGGCTTGCCCCCCCCCGCCTGCAGCTATGCTCATGGGGGAAATGCTGTGGACTGCAGAGTGACAGGTGTCCACTTCCACCCATACAGATCAGCATGACTGACGAGAACCAGGCCGAGGTGTGGACGGGCGGGCGGGGAGGAGGCCGAACTTCACCACAGCAGAGACTGAGGCCCTCTTCCAGGCCTACCTGGAGGATGAGCCGCTTTTGAGTGGGCGGAGGGCACCCTCAGCAGCGTGCAGCTGCATGGGAGGGGTAGCTCTGGCCAACCTGCACGGAAGCCACCAGCACCCATGCAGGAGTGCCGCAAGAAGATGGGGACTGACCGCAGGAGGCTGAAGGAGAAGGTGGCAGCCTTCAGGGTGTACGATGCTGCCACTGGTGGGGACCACCAGTGGTGTTGCAGCTGACCCCGACCGAGGAGACACTGGTCGCGCCATGCAGCCGAAGTGCCATTGCGGGTGTTCCTGGCGGAGGATTCCAGACAGGTGGAAGCCCATCACTGCACGGTATGTCATGGTGATGTTGTGGGGGGGGCGGCTGTTGTTCACATGCACTCACATGTACTCTCTTTCTGTTTCAGATCCTGTTCGTCTGCAGGAGACGGTGGTGGTGGGTGCTGACAGCGAGGCAGACCTGCTGGACCAGGAGGAGGGACCTTCCACCTCCGCCAGCAGCCTGCACGCACTGCAGCAGCAGGCCGGCTGGGCTGACAACTCCGCCGGCAGTGATACGGGTGCAGGGGGTGCACAGCCTGTGTCACAGCAGTCTGGCATGCAGGTGTGCCAGCATGCTGTGCCTATGGCAGTGGCAGCGCACCGCACTATTGAGGATGGCAGGCCTGCAATGGCCAGTGAGGTGTGTGTCCCACGAGGGACACACGGCAGGCCAGCACGCGCCCCCGGGCCGTCCAGCTCCACACCTGTGTACCAGCATGCTGGCACAGTCACAGGCTGGGCCTGTCAGCACCGTGGGCAGCACCGTGGCTGAGCAGGTGTCTGGCACTGTTGACAGCACAGGGTGGAACAGGTGGACCTGGGGGCTCAGCAGTTGGAGGGCAGCAGCAGCAGTTGCACACCAGGCCTGGGGACAGCGTCAGGCAGTGGCACTTGTCCACCGCCCTTGGATCAGCCCATACCTGGTCCTGGCAAACAGCGGCCACCCTCAAGGTGCTGTGCACCAGGACCATCCACACCCTTGGGGTCATGATGCCATTGGGGCACAGTACCCTTGATGCACACCCGCCTGCTGCAGGAGTCGGCATAGCTGCAGGGGCGGTTGTCAAGGTCCGTGGAGGCACTGACTGTGTCCGTGGAGTGGCATAGCAGGGAGTGTGCTCGGGACCGGGCCGAGATGGTCCATATGCGGACGGATGTGACCGCTGCCATCGACAGGCTGACCCAGGCAGTGGTCTCTGTGGCGACCGCATTGACCACACTGTCTGGTGACCCTGTACCACGCACCCCACACAGTGCGCACTCCACTCCCCGTTCCCGGCGTCGTGCGACACCAGGCCTGTCGACGCCGGGTTCTGCTGTGGGCATCCCGAGCACCCCTGGTGCAAGTTTCTTTCACGGGATGCAGACCCCTGTGCGGGCAAGGTCGCGGTCATGCACTGGGACCCCTGGTGGTGCAGTAGTGCCACCCGATGTGGCCCCTGCGCAGCCTGCCAGTGCTGCTAGGCCACGGCGGGCCGCCCACGCATCCGTGGTGGCCGTGGGACAGTGCTCCCTGACTGAGCTGTCTCCCAATGCAGGCCCTGTCTGGTGCTGCCCTGTGTGCAATGTGTGTCATGGTGGGCAGTGCACTGCTGGTGCTCTGCTCACCATACTGACACACGGACCACCTGCACACTCTCCAACTGCTGTCCACAGGTGCGTGTGGATGATGATGCCTGCATTGCACTGTACACCAAGGTGCAGGTTGCCCAGGTCCTGACACACGACGTGGGACAGTCCAGGTGGTGAGGGTGGTTGGTGGTGCTGTGTGATAGCTGTAATTTCCGCATTGCCGTGCTGCTGCCCTGTATACTGCCTGGTGTGTGTGTGTGTTATTTGAGTGCTCACCTCTCTGCTAATGTGTTGGTATCGTGAGACCCTTCAACTCCCCTGACCTTCATGCGGTGTGTTCCCCTGTGTGCCTGTGGTTTGCGAAGACAGTGTTGCCTGCACTGTCCCTTGACTTACCTGTGTTGTGCGTAGTGCTCTTCTGCAATGGTGTCCCGGTGCAGCTGGGCCTGCCGGGTCAGTCGGGGGTCCCTCCGTCCTAGGGGGGGTGGCTCATCACCCATATCACCGGCGCCACTGGCGTCCCCATCGCTGTCCCCCTCTTGGACCTGTACGGCTATCCCATGGTCTTTGGCCATGTTGTGCAGGATGCAACAGGCCAGGAATATCCCACAGGCCTTTTGGGGGCTGTACTGTAGGGCTCCGCCGGAGGTGTCCAGGCATCGGAAGCGTGCCTTGAGTATCCCGAACACCCGCTCTATGATGTTCCGTGTTGCGGCGTGTGCCTCATTGAAACCGTGCTGCGCTGGGGTCATGGGGCGCCGGTATGGTGTGAGCAGCCAGGGACGGAGTGGGTATCCACAGTCACCTGTGTGGAGATAGTGGAGATCAGTGTTAGGTCAGGTCCATATTGCCCATATCCTTGTGTGCCACTACCATGGCACCTGTGTCATTCCCACCCTTGCACAGAGTTTGCATTCCATACATGTGTACTCACCCACTAGATGACCCGTGGGGATGTTCCCACTCTCGAATCGATGGCACAGTGCAGATTGGTGCCATATGAAGGCATCATGTGCTCCGCCAGGGTGTGTGGCACAGACATTGATGATGCGCCCAGTGGCATCACACACCACCTGGCAGTTGACACTCGAGTAGCCCTTTCGGTTCCGATATGCTTGCCCGTCGGGGCCAGGTGGCGTGCGAATGGCCACATGGGTGCAGTCTATGGCACCTAGCACGCCAGGCATTTGTGCTACCCTGTGGAACTCCTGCATGTTTGCTGTACGCTCTGCCGCGGTGCTGGGGAAATGGATGTACTCCGCAGCATGAGGCAGCAGTGCGCTGAGGAATTGGGTGAGGATGCGTGACGTGGCTGACTGCGTGATGCCTGTGGTGTCCCCTGTCGGCCTCTGGAAGGTGCCCGTGGCGAGCAGGCACATGCAGGCTGTCACCTTGGTCTCCACGGACAGGGCGTGACTCCGTCGTGAGGGTGCCTGCATCACATCACTGCACAGCTCACTGAGCCGTCTCAGTATTGCCCTGTTCAGGCGTGCACGGCCACGATCTCAACATCACTGTACAGCTCGTAGCTGATGGGGCTGATACAGCCTGTCGGGGCATACCGCACGGGCCCCTCCACGGCCACGTCCCCTGCAGCATGCTGTCTCACCCTCATTACAGCTTCCATGTGGAAGCTGACACTGTCCATCTCCCTGGCTTCTGCCCCCCAGCTGCTGTTCCTGTGTTACTCCCACTGCCCCCACTGCTACTTCCACTGCACCGGGCACCCCCACTGGCCTCTCTGTCCTCCAAGACCCACTGTCCCTCTCTGTCCTTCCTGCTCCTGTCTCTGTCTCTGTCTCTCTCTCTGTCTCTCTCCCCCAGTTTGCGGCCTGCTCGAGTTCTTGCGCGCTCCTTGAGCCATTTTATTTTTGGCTCAAAATCCGAGTGCCTAGCAACTTCAGCTGAGCCACTCTTGCGCGCGTGCGCAAGTGTTCAAATATCGCATTCGCACTTTATGCATGGACTTCGCTGGGCGCGCATGCCTTCATTTACTGCGCCTGTGGCTCAGCCGTGTTGCGGCGCAACTGGCTCCTTCTCAATATCGCAGAATGGCACATTTTTGGAGTTGCGCATGCACAACCCTGTTGCGCATGGCGCAACCCTTTTGAATATCTGGGCCCTAGTGTCAAACAATCATGTCAGATTACAAATACAATAAAGCAAAAATAATGAAGTAGCATGTCAGGCAGGACGGAGGTTCCTGTCAGAGGGTAGTGGGGGGGGTAATGCAGTACAGGGTCCATTGTCAGGGTGGAGATGAGCTTAGTTATAGAATGGTGCAGACACAAGCAGTACAGGGTCCTTTGTCAGGGTGGAGAGAGATGAACTTACTTATACACAGGTGCAGACTCAAGAAGTGAACAGGTGCTCCCTAAGGAGGGTTTTGAAGTTTCTGAGTTTGGGAGTACCAGCGATATGGGTGGGTGGAGAGTTTAGCCAGGTAGGGGCATGATAGTAGAAGGAGCACTGCCCAAGCACAGTTCTGAGACATGGTATTTGGAGAGAGGGTTTTGTGGAACTGTGGGTAGCTACCGTTATAGGGGAAGGGTGAAGGAGGGAGGAGATACCTGGAGGGGCAAGGCCGCTGAGAATTTTCTTGGTGAACAGGCAGGTCTGATACCTTAGTCTATCATCAAAGCCAAGTAAGTTAGCTATGTTGTAGAGAGTGCAGGTATGAGTGAGTCTGTCACATCTGGTGATTAGGTGACACATTTTGTTTAGCGAGACCCTAATTCTATGCAGGGAGGTGATATCAGCTGATCCTTAGACAAGAATGCCATACTCTACGAGGGACAATATAGATGAGGATACAGTCAGTTTAAGGGCCTCAGGGGGAGACAGTGCCAATGGCTGTATAGCTGGCTGAGTCTAGCATTAATAGAAGTGCCAAGTTAAGAAGAAATAGTCTGTTGGTTAAATAGGATCTGCAGCTTATCCTCTAGGTAGAGAAATGGGCAGACTAGGTGGGCCAAGCGATCCTTATCTGCCATCAAAGTCTATGTTTAAGTTGGTGTATGTCAGCTTGCAATGTAAGGGCAGAGTTGAGGGTGATTCCAAGGTATTTAAAGTTCTGGGCTTGTTTGAGTGGTAGATGATACTTAGTGTGTATCAGAAGAAGGGAGTTATTGTATTTGTTTTGGTAATGGGAGAAGAGCATGACGTTGTTTTTTTTTTACTGTTCAGCACCAATCTGTGATCAGTGAACCAGGCCTCTACTATACTGATGGAATCTTGTAGGAATTGCTGTAACGATGTTGGGTTGGGATGTGCAGGAAAGAGGACTGCATCATCTGAGTACATAACAGTCTTTCCAGGACAGGCTTGTGGAAGTTTGTTTAAAAATAGACTGAATAGGGTGGGCCCTAATAAAGAACCCTGTGGTACCCCAGAGAGGACTGGGAAGCAGTTGGAAAGGGTCCCATTTATTTGTACACATTGAGATCTGGAGGAGAGGTAACCCTCAAATCAGGCCGTGGCGTTGCTTGATAGGCTGAGCTGAGAGAGTGAGGATATTAGGAAGGGGTGATTAACAGTGTCAAAAGCTTTCAACAGGTCAATGAAGACCACACCAGCCAGGTGATCCTTTTCAAGGACAGTGTGGATTGAATTAGAGAATTCTACCAAGGCAGTTGTGGTTCTGTGACCCCTCCTAAATCCATGCTGTTCATCACATAGGAGGTTGTACTTAGAGAGGTAGTCGGAGAGCTGATCAGAGGCTATTTTTTCCAATGCCTTGGGGGGGGATAGCAATAGAGAGGTAGTTCTCAGCTGAGGTACAGTCTCCACTTTTGTGAATTGGGGTGATAGTGTCCATTTTCCATACTGAGGGGAACTTACCAAGACAGACAGTCTGAGTAATTGAAGATCTAGAGAGTCACTACTGTGATGGGTGCTACTGAGGGCTTTGAGGAGGTAAGGCTTAGCTTCATGGGCACCAATGGAATGGAAGTAGAAAGGTGGGTAGGAGAGAGTGGGGGTGGAGGAGGTGGGGGATCAAAGGAATTTGGAGGGAGGACTGCACTAAGGTCTCAGAAGGAGGCATTTATGGCATTGGCTATCTGCTGTGGATTGGTAGTTAGTGAGCTGCTGATGTTAAGTTGAGTGGAAGGGGGTGTGGTAGACTTGCCATTTAATTCCTTGAGGTTTTCCCAAAATTCTCACCCTGAACCCCAGGTTGAGGTTAGGGATGTTTTATAGTGTTCCGCTTTGGCCTTGCGGGTGGCCCAGATGCATTGGTTGCAGGCCGCATGGTACTTTGTTTGTCAGAGGGCAAAGAAGATTCTAGTGCATTGTACCAGAGTTGGACCCAGTGATGCATCTGGTCCAGTAGCGTTTGTGTGATAGGGATGTTAGTCCATTTGATTGTGTATTTTGTTAAGGGGAAAACCTGTCACAAGCCACGTTGAAGGACTTAATAAAGAAGTCAAGTGCAGAGTCAATATTTGAGGCATAGTACACTTGGTTCCAGTTATAGCGGGCAAGGTATTTCTTTAGTGGGCCCAATTTACCAGGCTTGAGCCTATGTAGTAGGACTGTGGCAGCAGCCTGTTTCTTGAGTTTGAATGACCAGGTGCAGAGAATGGGGGAGTGGTCACTTATAACATCGCGGAGCAAAATGGTAGATAGTGTCTTGTAGGGGTGATATGCACTTAAAAACGTTAAAACTGTAAAACTTAAAATTCCTATGTACCAAATAATCTTTGGGAACATTTAGCGGGGAGCAGGTCACATTTCTTTCTTTTTAAATGCATTCAGTGTTAAACTCTTTTGGCTTATTTTCTATTCTGTTTTTTAAGTTTCATTTATATTTGTATCCTTTTAGTAGCAGCTGAGGACGTTGGTCCATAAATATAATTGTTATAAAAAAAAAGATTTTAATCATAAATAATTTTGCATGCTCTGGTCAAGTGACCTAGCCTTTAAAGCACATGTGCTGGTGTCTTTAAGTGTGAATTGCCATTTTGACACACTAGCTGCGTAGTGCAGAGCCTCAAAAATCACACTACTGGCTTGCCTGTTTATTTGCTTACCAATTTGAAAAGCCTAGAGCAAAGTAAGTCCCTTTTCTTTTTGAAGTAAAATCTATTTAACAAGTAAAAAGGTTTTGCCAATTTTAAAAGTTTAAATTCTTGATCTGTTGATATGCTACTGTTTGTATTGAATTAAATTGAATTTTATCTGTAGGAACATAAAAGACGTAAAAGAAGAGCTTTTTCTGTCCCCATGTCTGGCTGCAATTTGCAAAGATACAACAGCTTCTTCCCAAATACTACTAAATCAGGCTACAGTTTCAAATGGAGAAAGAGAGCTGTCTTTTACTAATTTTTTCTCTATTAAAACTAAAAGCATAAAAGTTAGGCCTAATTTACTTACTTAAGCTTTGTAAAAGTTTATTTCTGCTTAATTAATGCCCGATTTTATCTTTATACTTTTACTTATACTTATTCTCTTCATCTATTATTAGCCACTGTATATATGTATATAAATTGTAAAAAACAAAAACAAGGCACTGCGTCAGCATGTGGTCAAAAAGCAAAACAAAATGGTTATATTAAATGCACCATGAAAATAGAAAATAGAGTTAAAAATCTACATTTAGACCTTAGGTCTTCTTCCGGAAATATCTAAAAGAGAAAAAAAAAAGTTAGTTTTTTTTTTCTCTTTTAGATATTTCCAGAAGAAGACCTAAGATCGAAACATAGATTTTTAACTCTATTTTCTATTTTCAATGTGTATTTAAAATAACCATTTTGTTTTGCTATATAGATATATATATACACACATATGTGGTCTCACTTTAGCACAATGCTCTGAAAAGCATTTTTACATGTTTAAGTCCCTATAATTGCTTAGTATAGGAGTCCTTAGCAAATCCTCCTTCTAAGCACTATTCTAATAGTCCTTCCTTTCCTTTTAAGGTTTTAAGTGCATTTTATCTAACTATATCAGCTCCACAAATCGTAGTACTCACACAAATTAAAGCTCAGAAAGTCATTCAAATCCAGAAGGCACCTTTCTTATACAGAAGGAGGCACAAGGAGTATGAAGGTCTGAAGATCTCTCTAGAAAAAAGAAAAGGGGAACCCTTTGAACTCCGTAAACTGGAGAACATGGTTCTGAGCTAAGTACTGGAAGCATATTGAAAGCTTTTCCTTTTAACAAATTAAGGCAAAAACTTTTACTCAAGAATTTATTCTGGAGTTCTCATCATCAATCTCTTCATCAATCTCACTACCTCACCTTGCTGAGCTTTGTGCAGTTTAAAAAAAGATTGGCTCAGCATTGATATAGTGTGTGGACATACATAATCTAAGAACCAGTGGTGCCTACAGATAACTTTTAATAGAAGGGTGATTTGTTATATTAGTGCTGATTTAGGCATACACCTGTACTGATTTGTATCTTACATAGAAACATAGAACCTGTCAGCAGATTAGGACCATAGACTGTAGCTCACCTAGTCTGCCCATTTCCCTAGTTGGTTTGGCAATCCCTACTCTTACCTGGACTGCCTTACTCATCACTTTAACCTTTTTCCCCAACAGGACCCTTCAAGAGATTATTCATTTTAATTTATAGGTGTAAAATGAATATTAGAAGCAGAAAAGTGATTAATAGCAAAGGTAAAAAAGGAAATGGGAGTGTATTTGATGAACAAGTTAATAATTACTACATCAACTAAACAAAATACAATGATTTATGCTGAGCCTGTTAAACAGATCTCAAAAGATTGTAATGCTTCACTCAAAATAACTGAGTGCTACCATGAACAGAAAAAACAAGTGAAGAAAATACTGGAGCATTTAAATATAGACGCTATCAAGAAAGAAACTTTAGTAAAATCACCTGTTATAAGGAAGGCATTAAAGGAGAAGAGAAGGGAAGGAACTAGAAAGGTTGAACAATTCGCAAATCAGAAAGACATGACAGCTTTTTCCCCACCAAGTGACTCCTTCAGGAAACATCACAAGAGCACCAGATCTTAATAGAATCCAGAGAAAATGTTACCCTGACTGAAAAAGATAGGACCATCCAGGACCCTATGTATAAATCCCAGGGAACTATACTGGAACTATTTAGCCCACTGGAACTATCAGACCAGATACTACATTCAGTATAAAATGCTCAGATTCAAAATAATTATTTCTTCCAGGCTGGCTCACCTAATATGGTATTCCAAAAACTAGATGTAGAAGTAGAACAAATAGAGCAAGAAGCTGATGTACTTGATAATTGCCCCAATACACTATCAAAATGCACAACTAAAGCTTTGGCAAATCCAGTTATGTACAACATAGTAATAATGGAGGCACTGAATGACCTGAGAAACAAATTTGATGGTTTTCTTAACTTGATCATGAATAGACTGGACGCTCTGGAAAACAGGAGAGTGGAGGTTGCACAGCAAGTTGCACCTCAGAAATTATCATTCTCAACAGTAATTACCCCTGATACACCAATAGGTAAAAATGGCAAGAAGAAGAAGAAGAAGAAGGAATCAATGCAAAATTTAAAACAAGGATAACCCCCCCCCAAAAAAAGACCCACAAAATCGACCAGCATTAAATGAGAAAAAAGATCTTCCTTCTCATATTGAGCCAAGATTGTAGTAAAAGCAAAAAACAGTTCTGACACTATCAATAAGAAATGAATATTTGGGGAAGTAGAAAACAAGAAAACTAAGAAGGAGATGGACGTGAGTAGGCATATGGATAAAAGGGTCTCTGCTACAATAGGCCAGACAATAGACATACTGTAACAAGGCCAGATGCTGTGGAAATAAAAAGTAGAGAAGGTGTACTGAGAATCGAAGGCCTATTTTTAAAACTAAAAGAAACTCATGAATTGTTGGCTGAGCTGATCGTACAACTAGTTCAGGCAGAGTTAATGATCCCTCAAGCAAAATAGAAAGTACTGATGGTCAGCAGAGATGTTGCTGATGTATTGCTTCCAGTGTACGTATTGGTCTCAGATATGGAGACTGCCAAAGCTATCTGGTTTAAACACCCCAGACTGGAATATCTTGGCCTAAATATTTTGTCTCAGATAACATGGAAAACCATATTTAGACATACACATAATAAAATAATCAATAAAGAAGGACCACCAGACACAATGTTGTTTGCCTCCACTCTTGCTTCTTTGAAATGGCAATTTAACGTAGATACAGAAGAAGTTGAAACTGTGGAAAATGAAAATGTCTATACAATGTCACTCTTTGGAATAAATCACTTCCAAGTTGAAAATGAGGAGATTCTAGCTACATTTGTGATAGCACTTTTAACATCTTGTCTAAACCTTGATTGTAATAAGCAAAACATTGGGAAAATAGAATGAATATTTTTGCCAGACACTGGACCTAGGATAGATTTTGAATGCCTAACTGAAGAAATGTTTTTGCAACTAAAAAAGATGCATGTAAATTAGATTTGGCAGGAATCTTATTGGTGGATTTGAAAAACCCATTAGATACAGGGAATGGCATTAACCAGAATGCTAAAGTAGACTGACTATACAATGAAAATGATAAAGACGTACCTGTAAATGCTGCTGAAATAACAACAGATGATATCTTAATGCAGGCAGACTTCTTTTCATGGAATATTGCAGGGCTGGTGGGAAAAAATGAATGATCCAGAATGGTATAACTTTATTACTAACAGTGATATAATATTGTTTCAGGAAACAAGGGCATATCAAAATATTAATATAAATGGATATCATATGATATGCTCACCAGCAGTTAAAAATGTGAAATTTGGAAGACATAAAGCAGGTCTGGCAATATATGCAAAACATAAAAAAAAATGTTATTATGGATACTGTAAAATAGATCCCAATTATATTATTTTAAATATTATTTGGAACTCAGTCCCTTTTACTATTTTTTAATGTATACATCCACCCAAAGAAACAAAATCAAATAAACCAGATTCTATGGACACATTTGAATAATGATATTGATGAGATATCCAAGAAATTTCCTGATAATAATATTTTAATTGCAGGTGACTTTAATGCTGGGATTGCAATGTTTGAGCAGATAGATACTTTTACATTATTACTGGTCACAGAAGTTCTGAGACCCAGAAAAAGACAAGAAAAGTTGAGAAATGAGCAGGGGAAGGAATTTAAGGAACTGAGTAAAGAAAACGCCTTATTGATGTCCAATGGCAGGGCCCTGGAGACCTGGAGGAGAACACTACGTACTGCTCACAAAATGGGCAAAGCCTAATTGATTATATACTGTGTAATCTGGATGCTTTCAAATTATATCCAGATTTTATTATACAGCAGAGACCTGTGAGTGATCATGCACCTTTGTGTTTAAAAATATTATCTGATAATAAAATAATCAGTAATGAAACAGAAGTAAACCCACTTGCTGCCTTATCCAGCTCAGGAAAAAATAAACTCAGGAGAGGTAGAATTACAGGAGTAAGACTGAATAGTACCCTCCAGAATTGACAAGATGACTTTGAAAAATTTATTAAATTAAGCCTACATGTCCCATGCCAGATAGAGCATAAGTTGGACCAATTAAATGGAAAAATTTAACTATTTATGTAAACTCCAATATAAACAACCAGCAGTCACCAAATTGGTTCAATGACGAGTGCAAGAAAGCAAAAAAAGAATTAAACAAATTAATAAAATGGACTAATAAACATCCTACAAGACTTAATTTCTCAAATCTAAATAAATCCCATAAACAATATGATAAATGGTTAGAAGGTAAGAAATCAGAATTTCAGCAAAAGCAATGGGCAGAAATGTATAAAGTTATTCTTGATAAAGACAACCACTCATTCTAGAAGTTGGTAGCAAGAGGTGTAAGAGAATTCCTTCCTTTACTTGCAATACATATTCCAAAACAAACTGTGATAAATCACTGTAAATCATTTTTTTCTAAAATAGAACTGGAAAACATAGATCAACCCCTAATTATTAATCTTAGACAGTCTGTCCAGTCAAATCTGACATTTACAGAATTTGAAGTAGGAGAAGCCAATGCTAAACTTAAAAATAATACGGCGCCCCCCCCCGAGTCAGATTTTATTCCCTTAGAAGTCTACAAAGAGCACAGACATTTCTGGGTTCCACTATTAACCCTTTATTTATCTTTGCATCACACATAAATATATTCTCTCTTTGTGGACAAAAAATATTATTGTCCCTTTACATAAAAAAATGATTAGTATATGAACCTTTCTATTACTGCCCTATTAGTTTATTAAATATTGTGTCCAAGATTTTTTCTAGATTATTATTAAATAGATTAAATAAATGGGCAGATGAAAATGCAATCATATCTCCACTGCAAGATGGAGTCAGACAAGGATATTCCACAACTGATAATCTTTATGTACTCATTCATTTAATTGAAAAATATGTACATATAAGAAAAATGAAAATCTATGCATTATTTGTAGATTTTTCATCTCTATTTGATTCCATAAATAGACAAAAACTATGGGAAATTATGCTGGATCTGGGTTTCGATTATTCTCTGTTAATCATGATCTGTCTTTTATAGACTGGCATTTCCAGTACAATAAGATATGACAATAAAGGTAACCTAATTATTTTCAACCCAAAAAGGAGTTAAACAGAGCTGCCTACTGGCACCCCTGTTATTTTATATTTAAGCAATAATGCTCGATAGGGTGAGCGGTATTGGGCAATACCGGACCGGCCAGGGGCGTAATGAGGCGGAGGGCCTTATAGCCCTTGGCCGGTCCGGTATTGCCCATACCGCCCACCCTGGAGGGCATTATTGCGTTTAGAAATGGTCCAGCGACATATCTCCCTTTAAATTAACCAAATTGTGTGATTAAGTGTTAACATTCTTAGCTGTTTGATTACTTTTGTAATAAAATAGTTCCTCCGCCTACATTAAAATGCTGTCTGTATTCTTTACATAGGGATGTTTGTGGTACTAGGTGCTCTGTAGATAGTAGTTTGCAGCTGGTTGCGAGTACCCCAAAAACACACACGCTCTTTCCATTGTGTGTTTTATTCGCTGGCAATGTATGTTGTGGGGAAAACTCTGTGGCAGACCACGGAATGGCGAGCCACTGTTGCAGGGAGCGCTAATGCTGGCGCTCATCAGTGTACAAAGCACCTCAGGGAATGGCGAGAGCTGCTGTTGTGAGGGAGCGCCAATGCTGGCATTTGTCAGTGAACGAAGCACCTCAGCTAAATGCAGCCCTGCTGTGGAGAAGGACGGCGCTCAGACCGGGCACAACAGCGAGAAGCGGAGAGCACAGGCACACCGTAAGGCAATACAGCAACCGTAAGCGTGAATGGGAGAGTGGGACAGTCATCGATGAAGAGGACGATAAAGGGCACCGCCAGAACGGCGCCGACCGCGGCGATCATTGAATACATCCTGAGCGGGAGGATCAGTGACATCGGGGATGGTACTGGAGCTGCAAAGCTAGAGTGAGGAGATTCGGCAGTGAGATCATGTGATAGGAAAGGTACATTTCTGAAGTGGTGAGCCGACATGTGAGATGGTAACGGTGTTCATTTAAATAAAATACCCTCGAAGGAACAAAAACCGAGAATGAAATCATGGATTGTAGGGTGCTGTGTATTTCATTTGGTGGCTGGCACTGAGTAGTCAACTATTGAGCCCTGGGTTGCCAGTGTCCCTCCGTAATGATAAAGAAAAAATGGCGGCGATTTCAAATTTAGTGTGGTGCTGTCAGCCAATGAATAAGTAAGGTGAGCACAATAATATCTGAGTGGGCGAATGGCAGTTTGGTGCTGGTATTTTTATTTGCTGGGCGTCTATTGAAAGTTAATGTACCCCCCCTGGCAGGGGTAACAGCCAATCAGAGCCCAGGAAATAAAAAGACCATTTTCTAAATATATATATATATATATATACACACACACACACATACAATAGGGGTGAGTGGTAAAAGAGTGAGATAAAACAGTGTATCATCCACTGCAGTGTGATATTTTTACCCTCTGCTCTACTGTGATGATATGAGACATTTACACACGCAGGTCACAAAAGGTCACTGATATCATCACCGCAGGTAGCTTTCCCCTCAGCATGAAAGAAACACCTGTGCTGTTACCATAGACACAAATGCAGAACTACCTGAGAGGTCTCACTGCTGCCTACAGCTATCTCAGTGAGCATTACAAAACACACCTACCCCCCCAAACTTCCAGCTCATTACTGTGATGCTCTCAACTTGATGCAGCCAGAATTCCAAACGGCACAGCTTCACAGAACAGTCAAAAATACTGCCAGCAGCTAACTCAACTACCACTGAAACACACACTCACTTGTTCCTCAAACTCTGATTCTCACCCATTACAATTATTGTGACAATTTCAACTTCACTGCAGCCAGAATCCTAAAGAGCACAATTTCACAGAACACTCTGCACTCTACCTGCAGCTAACTTAATTATCACTGAAAACAGTATCAACTGTTCTGAAACTCTGCCTCTCAGTTCATTACAATTACTGTGATGCTTTTAACTTCACTGCAGCCAGACTGCTAAACAATACAGCTTCACAAAAGTATGTTTCTCATTCCTATCTAAAACTAACTCATTTAGCATTGCAAAATACACTCATGTGTATCTCAGAGTTTATAACACTGCCAGCCCATTCAGAAAAGCTCACACACCGAATGAGCTAACACATTAACAGGAACAGAAGACAAGACAACATAACAAAAATTCTGAAACTCTTGGCCCTATTGTATATATCGAATACATGATGGGCATATCATGTGCTATGGCAAATATTGTCACTCCTGCTTCGTGAGCTTGGATATCTCACTCATGCCTTTGGCACTCATGAGATATCCAGAGCTCACTCTGCAGGAGTGACAATATTTGCCATATCACACTCACGCCCATCATGTATCCCCTATATATATATTTATTGCAAAAAAACTTCATTTAAAATGCATCAGTTAGGGTTAAAGTGACAAAAGTAGGGAAATAAGATGTTAGGGTTGAGCCCCTAACTCCACTACCACCACCCCATCCTCCACAGACCGACAGATGCCGGGGTGTTCCATTGGGTTGTGAGACCCAACTCTCACCCCATTATATGTGTAAGCAGGTTGACATGCTACAGTGAAGGAGAATGGGGTGAGAGTTAGGCCTCACGATCCCTTGGCACACCCCGGTGTCTGTTGGTCTGTGAAGGATGGGGGTGGGGTGGTGGGTGGTTAGGGTCTCAACCCTAAAGTCTCATTTCCCCACTTTTGTTGCTTTAACCCTAACTGATGCATTAAACAAATTTTTTTTGCAATGAATGTCCTTACTTTTTGAAAACATTTAATATAACTAGTAAATAGCACGTGTTGGTGGGCCCCATGCTTCCACCAAGTTGCCCAATTGTACATGACAATACACATCTGTAGGAGCGTGGACCCTCTGGGCCCTGTGCTCCCATTTACACATAGCTAGAGAGACATACAGCAGCCCTATAGGGCAAGGAACCCTTGTAAAACTAATTTGCCAATATCTCAGGAACCGTCACAGCTAGAAAAAAAAATCTAGTGTTGTTGTAATTATGACAGTGAGTACTGCATGGAAAATAGTCAGCCAAATCCCTGCCTTGCATCATTTATGAAATACAGGCACTGAAATGCACTGAAAAGGCACCCTTTGGAACCCTTGAGACACTAATTTGCCAATATCTCGGGAACCGTAGCAAGTAGGAAAAAAATTCCACTGCTGGTGTAATCTATGATTTCCAAAATTATTTCTGCAGATTCCTAAGCTGCTGGTAGCAAAACAAAACATATCTCACTTTGTTTTGGAGATATGGACACCAAAAGGAGTCTTGGGTGTCTCAATGTTATCCTATGGGAAATATCTCAACTTTGGAATGTCATAACTATGTAATCAGTGCAATTCTGTACACTAAACCAACATGCATCATGTCTGTGGGACACCCCCTTTGCACTCTGCAAATTTCAAGCCAAAAGTCCTTTCCATTTCTTAGCAGTGAACTGGCAAAGTTTTACAAATCCTTGTTCGTGAGCTGTTAAAATCCCCGTTCATGAGGGGAATCCTTGTTTTTGATCTGAAAAAAATCCCCATTCATGAAGCAATCCTTATTCATGAGATAGGGCCATCTGGTCTTCATCTCACGAATGGGGATTTTACTAGCTCACGAACAGTGATTGGCTCATGAATGGCGATTTTGACAGCTCATAAACAGGGATTCCTTGTTCACAAGACAGGGCCATCTGGTCCTCATCTCATGGACAATGATTTTGACAGCTCATGAACCGGGATTTTGATGGCTCACGAAAAAGGATTTTTTTTTTTATGATCCCCATTGGTGAGGTGTCATAATCTCCATTCATGAGCTGAATCCCCATACATGAGCTGTCAGAATCCCCATTCACAAGCCAATCCCCATTTATGAGATAGGGCCATCTGGTCCTTATCTCACAAACTGGGATTTTGACAGGTCATAAATGGGGAGGGATTTGGACACCTCGCAAACTGGGATCGTATGCAAGTCACGAACAGGGATTTCCAAATATAAAAATGCTAATTTTATTAGTTATCTGATGGAAACCAAACACATGGTTTTGTAGAGGGCATCACCCTGAACAAAACCCATGCATTTGTTTACACAAATGCATCTGTGGGGCAAGTAACAACATTTTGTTTTGGGCTAAAAGAGAAAACAAGATTTTTTTATTTTAGTCTTTGGTAACTGGGTAAGGCCCACTAGGCACAAGTGCCTGTTTTCAGGGGCAACCTGGGAGCACTGGGTGGTTAAGTGACTTGCTCATTGTAACACAGTATGAAAGTGGAGGTTGGGAGAATCAAACTCAGGTCTGATCTGCTGGATGTACCAAGCTGATTCACACCTTATTTCTCTAAGTAGGCTCTACTGCCAGCCAGATGGTGGCTCATGAACAGGGATTTTTTTCTCACGAATGGGGATTTAATGAATCCCCATTTGTAAGCTGTCAAAATCCACATTCATGAGGCAAAATCCTTGTTTGCAGCTGTGCAACTAACCAAAAGACTGAACTGAGCATGCTCAGAACCTGAATTTTCAAAATTGAATAACTTTGGATCAGAATAATACATATTTTTTCACCAAACAAATGCTGGCTTGTTCCTTAGGGTAAGTCCATTCTACCCTGAAAATTGCAGGCTACAATTCTAAATGGTGTGGCTGCAAGGTGATGAGGAAAGTTCAGGAACAATTGGCAAGACAAAAGCGAAAAACACACTTTCTTCCATATGCACAGCGCAAAATCTGGACATCCAATTGAATAAAAACTTGGCAAGTCAAGAGATCTACCCCCACAGGACAACGCATAACAAATTGCATGCAAATCCATTGAACAGTTGCAAAGTTATTAAGGTGCAAAATATGGGGTTTAACATTAAACTGCACACTCAACCCTAACTATAGTGGCGCTATTGCACCACTATAATACATATATATGCATAAGCTACAAAATTATGAAGAAAGTGCTATCCTAGTTTCACCTAAAATAAATAAGAACTCTTTACGTACACTGGCTTATGCCAATGATATTGTAATTTTTGCCCTTTCTGAATCTGGATTGCAACACAAAATAGACATATTTCAAAGGAAATGTATACAATTAGAATTAAAAATAGATCTAGAAAAAACAAAGGTAATGACATTTGGAAAAATGGGACCTCAATTTAAACAACCTAAATTATATCTAGGAAAATAATAAATTAGGTATAGTTAAAGAATGCCAATATTTGGGAATTAAATTTACTTCCTGTAGTAGCTGGGCAGTTCATCAACAGGAACAAAATATAAAGGGAAAACTTACTGCTAAAGCTATTTTAAAGTTCATTTATAACTATGGGGGAAATACAATCATTCCTGACCTCAAGGATGGGGAGGCTAAAATAAACACTATTTTATTATATGGGGTGGAAGAGTGGGGCTCATGTAAATCAGATAACATGGAGAGTGCGTTGTCTTACTTTTACAAAGCCCTTTTAAGGAGTGCCTAATTCAACTTCAAATGCAATGGTAAGGGCAGAATTAGGTAGAATTTCAATAAATGCAATAAGAGAGCTCTCTCTGATAACATACTGGTTAAGATTAATTAATAACACAAATAATGACTTCCTCTGCCCATGCTTAAAGGAAAAATTTAAATGGACCCAAGAGGAACATGAATCAAAATAGTTAATGACTTTAGAAAGTATTTTAACTAAAATAAATATTATATATTTATGGAAAGATTTTAAAAAGAAGATGAATATTTCAACACAATACAGACTTGCTAATAAAAGAAAATTATTTAAAAAAAAGACTGACATGGAGATTATGAAAAAACAAAAATGCTCTGAATGGTTTAAAGAAAATGAAACAGACCACTCACTGGAAGAATACTTGATCCTTCCTATTCCTGCAGTGGACAAAAAAAATAATTAATTTGGCCTGCTTTGAACTCCTCGCCTCAAAATACACATACTATAATAATTTAGCAAAAAATAAGAGAAACAACATTAATTTCCAAAGGACACGGAAATACTAGCACATATAATCTAGCACACAGAAACAGACTGTTGGTTGAATAGGATCTGCAGCTTATCCTGTAGGTAGAGAAAGGGACAGACTAGGTGGGCCAAGTGGTCCTTATCTACCGTCAAAGTCTATATTTCTATGTTAATCAATATTTGCCCATTTTATATGAAGGCAAGAAATCTGGCCCTTCTAAAATTTATTAAAATATACGCCAATAGTAACTATGACATAGTATTTATTCTCCCGCATCCTAAATTTCCAGAAGATGCAATAATGATAGCTCAATTTATTGCCTCAGTAATTAAAATGAAAAAAAGCACATTAGAAGCAAAAATACGTAAAAATAAGGATTGATCTCCTACACTGCATCACCTCCTAAGTTCCATGCTGATTCATACGTTGAGGGTTCCTGATCAATATGAAACATAAAATTTTAAAATGATGTTCATTCATACTGATAGCAATTATTTAACTGGAATTCAATATTGTAACATAACTACAGTTGTTTTTTTTTAAATGTATGTATGTTTAGTTTTGTACTACTCTCCTATTTTATTTTTTCTTTTCTTTTTTTTTTATTACTTGTAATAACCTTGGTGCTAATAATACCTAGGTTGATCAATAAACCTGAAACTTGAAACTACCATGTTCAACATTTCTTATTTCCTGAGGCCAGAACCTGTACTGCATTTACAAACCTAGACTCATCATTAGATTATGGATCAGTTGTAATTGATGCTGCCAGTAAATCTACACTACAACAAAAACACACTCTATACTACAAAATATGTAAATTTGCCTTAGGTTGCAGGTCCAGTGTTCACCACTGTACGGATCTCAAATCCCTTAATTGTTTTCCCCCTGACATCAAATCCATTCTAGCTATTCCAACACTAGTAAAGAAAACTATGCATACTGGAACACCTGCCTACCTCAGCAGCCAAATATCTCTTGTCAACCTTCGTTTCTCCTGCTCTGCAACTAGAAACAACATAATAATACCCATGTTTTGCACATGTATCAGTCAGCGCTCGTTTAGCTATTGTGCAGCTTCAGCTTGGAAATCCCTACCTCCTTCTGTCAAAACATTTTCCTCTTCCTATGCATTTGCCAAGCTCCTAAAGTCACACTACTCCTCAGGCCAGGCCTGCTCCTGCTTCTGATAACCTCCCCCTGTCATTGATCTCCCACTTTATACTAGCAAATTGCACCCACCGACCAGTCTCGGTCACATTTTTTGTTCTCCTCCTACATCTTCTTCCTCCTTTGTCTAGCCTCAATTCTACCTTTGTTTATTACATTGCAAACACTTTTGTATATTACTTTGTATATCACATTGTATGTTTACAAGTATTAGCACCATATGTGCTCACGTTTGCCTACAACTTGCTGTAAATTCATATGTATTCACTGTAATTTTTTTTCCTGTTTTTCTGTGTTTCTGCACTCAGGTCGTGCCTGAAATTGGTACTTGTTACCAGTCCACTCACCCAGTAAACAAAGTTCAATAAATGAATAAATAAATGGCATTCCAAATGGGCATAGGCCTCATCTGCCATGTGGTAAAGGATAACGCCATCAAGGTACGTTACCTGGAGCTTCACCAGATAGGGAGTTTGAAAGTGGAGGCCCACTTTCTTGAGAGCTTGTAGCAGGGGGCATATGCTCTTCTTGAGCCTGGATAGTTGGTGTGTAATCATGGTCCAGATATATTTTTGTTATGCCCCAGAAAACCTCCTTTTGTTTCCAGGCTGTGAACAAGACATGTTCCTTGGTGGTAAATTTTAAGGATTTCAGTAATTACTGATCTCAGGTGGTAAGTGGATCCAAGAATGGGGACCACAGCCCAATGTAATCTCTAAGTTAAAGTCCTCAGGGAGGGAAAGTGTTTTTTCCCAGAAATTTCTTCACAAACTTGATTATGTTTTATCCCACCTCCCTCTCTGGCACCCCATAGATTCTCATTTTTTTCTATGCAACCTGCCCTCTAGGTCCTGCTTTTTGTTCTCAAGCAGTGTTTGTTGATGGTGGAGATACAACAGCAAGCCACATGTGTCTTCCTATCAGGTATTCAGCTGTGTCATGGCCTGTGAGCTCCATATTTTCTTGTATTAATTTTTGTAAATTAGTTCAGACTCTCAGTTCTAAATGCTTGAAGCTCAGTCAGCAGGTGGACATTGGTAACTTTCACCTCATGGTTGGTTACAGCTAATCAGGGAGAGGATGCCAAACTGGATGGTGTGGAGGCTGAGAGAGATTGGTGGCATCCACCAGCTGTGATAGTGTGTTCTGCGAGTTTTGCTTTTTCCTTACACCCCCCACCACCGTGCTTAGTGCTGAACCAAGAATCAAGCATGGGTCATTTAAAAGAGGAATTAGCATCCTTTTCAGTACATTTTTAGAAATCCTCTAGCAGAACCAATACTCAGGCATGCATGCCTCTGGGTGACATCACTGAAAGTTGACCATCAGGCTCTTTATGTAGGAATGCTTAGGGGACACAGGGAAGGATTGGAACTGTAGGGTTTAGGATTGGACTGATGGAAGGAGGTGAATGATTTGATTGAGGATACTGTTTACAGTCAAGTAGAGGTATGGGCAATGCCTGTGTAACATGACTGTAACCGCTACTTAGACTAACACTCTTACAGGGTACTGTAGAGACATAGGAATCCTCTTGAGGAAGATTCCACCTCTAGAGGTGCAGCAAGGATGAGGTCCCCTTAGACCAAAGGTACCTTAGGGAAGAAGGCTAGAATCCCAAGGAGAAGAGAGCTGCCACTGGTAGAGGAGATGAGGATGGTGGTAGCAACAAACCCAATGTCCAAAAAACACTTGGGCATGCACAGTTTAAGAACCACTTGGTGGGAAGAGTATGGCGAGTCACCCACTGCAGCACAAAGCCTCAAGCAAGACTTAAAATTGAATGGACCATCAGGCTTCATTAGTAGGAATGCTTACAGGACAGGAAAGGATAGGTACTAAAGGTTTTAGGAATGGAATGATGGAGGGGTGAGAATGATCTGATTGAGGACACTGTTGTAGTTAGGTAGCGCTACATGGAATGATGGAGGGGTGAGAATTATCTGACTGAAGACACTGTTGTAGTTAGGCAGTGGTATGTGAAATGATGCAGGGGTGAGAATGATCTGATTGAAGACACTGTTGTAGTTACCTGTAGGTAGTGGTATGCGGAATGATGGAGGGGTGAGAATGATTTGATTGAGAAAACTGCAGCAGTTAGGTGGTGGTATGTGGAATGATGGAGGGGTGAGAATTATCTGATTGAAGACACTGTTGTAGTTAGGTAGTGGTATGTGAAATGATGCAGGGGTGAGAATGATCTGATTGAGGACACTGTTGTAGTTACCTGTAGGTAGCGGTATGTGGAATGATGGAGGGGTGAGAATGATCTGATTGAGAACACTGTTGCAGTTAGATAGCGGTATGTGGAATGATGGAATGATGGAGGGGTGAGAATGATCTGATTGAGGACACTGTTGTAGTTAGGTAGCGGTATGTGGAATGCTTGTGCGGCTTGACTGCAATGTTGGCTTGTACCCTGTCTGCCCCTGCTACAGGGACTACCACTCCTTTAGGGTGTGTTAGAGACACAGGAACCCTCCTTAGGAGTGTGCCACTCTTAGAGGTGCAGCAGAGACAAGGTTCCCATAGACCAAAAGTACTGTACATTAGGAAAGAAGGCCCAAAGGAGCCAAAGAATGAACACACACGCGCTTTCTTCCCAAGGAGAGGAGAGGAGAGACACAGCCATAATGAGGGAGAATCCTACTTTCATGAAAATCTCAAAAGTAATAGCATATGAGAAGTCAGCGCAGTGACACGGAGGACTGAGGTACATACTCCTCAACTGCCACCACACTGAGGACCTGGGTTCGGCAACAACCTCAGGTTGCTGGGGGTTGACTTAGGGGGAGAGGAATGAGCATCCCAGGGACTGCTCTCCTCTCCCAGGGATGAGTGGCCAAACTGACTTGACCTTTAACTGCCACCTGGTGGAGGCCAGCGGTAGTGCAGGCTCTGAGCAACTTCAATGAGTGTGGCTTCAGTTCCGCAGTGCATTTGCACCTCCACATGCATGCATTTGCATGCTGTTGCAGCCAGGAGAATGGGGAAGTAAAACTGAAAATGTCTGGTGTGACTGAGGGAAGAGTACGATCAGGAGCTCATGCTCCAGGTAGCTAGTACCCTCAATCATGAGTACACCCATGGGTAAGGTGAGGAAGCACCTTGGTCTAGTCCTCCACTGGAACTTGACAACTGCTGAGCTGCAGTGAGTGAGACCCATAGGACAATGCTGAGAGTGAGAGAGATAAGGTCCAAACCAAGGACTGCTGCTGCTGTTTCACCTAGCTGCTGCCTGCTGTGAACCACTGGTGCTAGCCTACACCAGAGGCCTGCTGTAGAGGACTGCTCCAGAGAACCTGAGCCAGGCCAAGACAAATGTGCCATCAGATGTGAGAGTACAGCCTAGCCAGCCAGAAAGTCAAAGTTTTCCCTGACAGATTACAGTTTATCTCTGTTGGAATATAATTTGCCTAGATTCAGTGTTTTCTAGCAAGTGTTTGTTGGATGGGGTATTGGTGCAAGCTTTCTTAAATGTCTAAATGTATCAGTGTAAGATCCCGAGTAACACAATATCACTCTGCACTGTCAGTTAGCCTGGTTGCCCAGTAACTGGTTTAAACTGCCATAAAGCATGCCAAAGGTGAGGGTCCTGGATTTCAGGAGGGTGGACTTCACTAAGATGGGGATATGTCTCAAGAATGCCCTGGCAGGAAGGGACGAATGGGGAGGGGGGGGAGTTGAGGAGCAGTGGGCCCATTGAAAGGAACCATAGTGGAGTGGACACACCTTTAATTAAGCAAGCAAATAAGGGCAAGAGAAAGAGAAAAACACTATGGTTCTCAAAGGAAGTGGCCGGGAAGATAAGGGCAAAAAAGATGGCTTTCGGGAAATATAAGGATACACAGAAGGAGGAGGACAGGGTAGTGTACCTGGATAAACAGATAGAGGCACTGCAAGGAAAGCAGTCAGGAGCACAAATGCACACATGAAGGAAAAATAGCACAGGAGGTAAAAAGGAGACAATACTTTTTATAGGTACATTACAGAAAGGAGAAAAACTAGGGGTGGGATTGTAAGGCTTAAAGTGGAAGAAGGGGAGTGTGTGGAAGGGGACCTGAAAAATGCATCGGTACCGAACAAATATTTTTGTTCTGTATTAACAGAAGAAGGAGAAGGTGAGGGACGACAGTTAAGCAACATGAGCAAATATGGGTGACAGGTGGACACCAGTCCATTTACAAAAAAGACAGTCCTAAAATAACTCACAAAACTGAAAGTGGACAAGGCAGTGATACTGGATGGGATACATCCTAGAATACTGAGAGAGCTAGAAGGTGCTGTCAGCACCATTGACAGCCCTATTCAATGAGTCACCCGATACAGTAGTGGTTTCAGAGGACTGGAGGAGGGCAGATGTACAGTAGTCCTTCTTTACAAAAGTGGGAATAGAGAGAAGACTGTAAACTATAAACCAGTCAGCCTCAACTCAATAATGGGTAAAAATATGGAATCACTACTTAAAGAAAGGACTGTGGAACACCTTGAATCCAGCGGATCACAGGATCCGAGACAGCACGGATTCATAGTGGGAAGGACCTGTTAAACAAATCCAATTGATTTAATTGACTGGGTCACTAGGGAAGTTGATTGAGGGAGGGAGTGGGATGTGGCCTACCTGGATTTCAGAAGACCTTCAATACTGTTCTGCATAGAAGACTTTTGAACCAGATGGGCAGCCTGGGAGTGGGTTACAAGGTGATAAACTGAGTTAGGAACTGGCTGAGTGATATAAGACAGAGGGTTGTGGTAAATGGAGCTCAATCTGAGGGAAGGAGGGTGATTAGCATGGATCCATAGGGTTCAGTTCTGGGGACAGCCCTGTTTAATGTCTTCATAAATGATATTGCGGAGGGTCTGGAAGGAAAAGTGTGCCTCTTTGCAGATGACACTAAGATCTGCAACAGGGTGGACACTCTAGAAGGGGTGGAAAAAATGAGGAGGGACCTAGGTAAATTGGAGGAATGGTCTAGAGTGTGGCAGCAGAGATTCAATGCGAAAAAGTGCAAAATCGTGCATTTGGGTTGCAAGAACCTAGTGGAAGATTACATGATTGGGGGAGAGAGTGACAGGCACCAAACAGGAAATGGATTTAGGGTTAATCATATCTGATGACCTAAATGTGGCCAAACAGTGTGCCAAGACTGTGGGGAGAGCCAGTGGAATGCTCATCCACTTAACCTAACTTGCTCCCAGCCCTTGACCTTCTCTAACAAACTTTTAATAATGCCTGTGATATCTTTGCCCCAGTGTTGACCCGCCGTTCTAAAAGGAAGAATGCCCCCTTGGTTACCCCAGCTTTGATCCACCAGCTCAAACATAGGGACAACCTATGGCACCATGCCATTGAGACTGGCCGGCCCAATGACAGGCGGTTATATGCTGTCGCCAAACAAGTGCACTCGGCCATCAGAAAGGCCAAGTCTGAGCACCATCGGTCCTCACTCACTGCCTCATGGGGAACCCCAGAACCTTCTGGGATAACATTAAACAGTTAAATGGGAGTGCACACTCCCCCACCCACCAGATCAACATTAATGGTGTGATCTCCTCAGACCCAGCCCTCATAGCCAACCACCTCAACACCTCTTTCACTGACCTTAGCCCTATCCTCCCTACACATTTTTTGACCCCCTCTCCCCAGCACCTGCAATAAATCTTTCGCCCTTATTTTCTCCTCATGGTGTTTCCGCCCAAGAACTTAAGTCACACCTTGTCACTGTCCTCAAGAGTAATAGTACAGACAGTGACACCCTGGATCCGTGTGTCCTACGGCTGGTCTTAGACACAGTCCTTACCCCGATCACATGCCTCATCAACCACTCGCTTTGCCTGGGGAAGGTTCCAACTGCCTGGAAAGTCACCACTGTCACCCCTATCTTTAAAGGTGGTGATAGGACTGTGGCTGGAAACTATCGACCGATCTCCATTCTCTCTCCTCTCTCCAAGGTCTTGGAAAAAGTGGTGGCCTCTCAAATCTCTGACTACCTCTCCACCTACAATGCCCTTTGTCCTGAGCAGCATGGCTTCTGAGTGGGCCACGGTACCAACACAGCCCTCCTAGAGTTCTCCAACTTTCTCCACTCCTCCTTAGACACTGGTTCTCCGGCTGGTGCTGTCTTCATTGACCTCTCAAAAGCTTTCGACACTGTCTCCACCCCTCCTTCTTGATGCCCTTAGTCTCTCTGGTTTTGCTGCTGGGCCTATCTCCTGGTGCACCAGTTATCTGTCTGACCGCTCACAGCATGTAAAACTTAATGGGACCTACTCAGACATCTGTCCCATCTTTTCTGGGTTCCCCAGGGCTCCATTCTGGGCCCTTACTATTCTCCGTTACCTTAACACCCTTCCACGCTCTTGCTCGGGAACATTCTATTGTACGCTGATGATGCAGTCATCTTTGTCTCAAGTCTAACCCTATTGCCTCCAGGACTCGCTGCAGAAGTCCTTCACTGAAGCCGAGGGCTGGTTCAAGGAACATAGATTGGTGATAAATCTTAAAAAAACAAAAACCATGTTCTTCACTCATCCCAAAACAAGTCCTGCAACTTCAAACTCCTCATTCACTCTGGGTCCTCTTTCCCACTCGAACAAGTTTGCTCCTATAAATACCTAGGGATCCATTTTGACCCCTCCCTCTCCTTCCATGGACACATCGCTGCCCTAGCCACTGCCACTAATATCCGATTGGGCATCTAACATCAGTATAAACACTGCCTCCCCAGGAGAGCTCTTATTCATGATCCTCCTCCTCTATCCTGTCCCTAGTGGACTATGGACTGCCGGTGTATGGTGCTGCTGATCAGACCGCACTCCATAAAATTCGCACTACTCTGAATATGGCCTGCAGGTTAATTACTGGAGCACCTAGGCTGACACACACCTGTCTACTGTATGCTAAAGCGCTGGTACTTGATCTTGACGAGTGCCTCAAATATCTGACCTGTACCCTTACAAAAAAGACCGTCCTTGGGCTATCCCCACCAGGATTGACCACCACCATACGCCGCTCTGTCCCACTAGTTCATACTCGGACCTCTGGGAAAACCTCTCTTGTTATCCCTAGAGCTAGGACCTCTCACGGTCAAAGAGCCTTCAGCTTTAGGGCCCCCTCCTGGTTCAACACACTGCCCCCCTCCATCTCCGAAGCTCCAACTATATCGTGCTTCAAAACTTCCTTACGTAACCACCTTATTAACACCCGATGCTGTAATTGCCACTAGTCAAAGCCGTACTCAATACTTATGACAAAGCTTATTACTAAGCTGCTAAGGACAACATAACTCTGGTATTGTTTGCATCCATCCTACCTGTACCAGCTTGTTTGTATCTATGTCTTAATTTACTGTTATACTTATGTGTTGTACTGCTATACTGTGTATTTTCGTTTGTCTTACTGTGACAAGGTACCTTTGTAAATGAGCCTATGGCTCAAAGGTTTTCCAAACTGCTGTTTAAATAAAACAAAATAAAAAAATTAAAAATAACACCTCACTTCTGTTACTCCACTTTGTACGAAGCTTTGTAAATATGTATATACTGCAAAACAACTGAAGAACTGAAGATATGTTTTGTATGTACCACTCTCTTATTATTACTACCCTACAACAAAATATAAGAAATATATGTATGCTCCTCTTTTTAATCCATGTTCTTGCTTGTAATTATTTGTCAGTTTCTGTACACTGGAATGAAAAACAATTATACCTCTGTAATTGCAGTGTATTATTTATAGAGTGTGCCTGGAATGTTTATATTCCTCAGGCTGCCCCAGAAAAAGGGACAGCATTGTCTCAGTAGGCCTACCTGGTCATCAAAATTCAAATAAATAAATAAATATTAAAGAGGGAGGTATCACCAACAACAAAAACATGATGTGGAGATGCCACTGTACAGATCACTGGTGAGGTCTTATTTGGAGTACTGTGTCCAGTTCTGGAGGCAGCATCTCCATAAGGACATAGGGTGGAGGTAGTTCGAGAAGGGCAACAAAGATGGTGCAGGGCCTGCACCAAAAGTCGTATCAGGAGAGACTGGGAGACCTCAAAATGTATACACTGGAGGAGAGGAGAGACAGGAGAGATATGGTAGAAACCTACAGATATCTGAAGGGCATAAATAGGGTACTGGAGGGTAGCATCTTTCAGAAAAGGAGATGTTCAGGAACAAGGGGGCATGACATGAGGTTGGAAGGGGGTAGACTAAGGGGTAACATGAGGAAGTATGTCTTTATGGAAAGGGTGGTGGATGCATGGAATAGACGCCCAGCATAGGTGGTGCAGGCAAACACAGTGGGGCAATTCAAAAATGCATGGGCCAGGCATAGGGGAAAACTAGCGATAGGAATAAGGAGGTAAAGCTGGGGATCAAGCAGGGTCTGTAGCTTTTGTAGTAGGCAGTGAACGTGGGCAGACTGGATGGGCCTAGCAGTCCTTATCTGCCATCAATTTCTATGTTTCTATGTTGGATAGAATTGTTATTGCTGCAAAATATGGCTACTAAGTGTAGTGGAGGTCAAACCGTACAGTTACCCCACAGGATCCTGTGTGTGCGTGCATGGAGAGCCTGCGCTACAGTTTGAAGCATGTGCCCATGAACAATAAGATTGCTTGAAAGCTTTTATTACTGCTGAACTGTTCAACTGTTGTCTTAACTAACAAATGCTTACCCATCCCTCTTCTTTCAAAGAACCTGAGTGCAACTAAATGTTTAGACTTGGAACAGTTATGCCTGGGCACATATTTGAGACAGGGCACATTTTAGCTGGGGCACATTTTACACTAGAACAATTTTAGACTGGGTGGAGTTTAGACTGGCCACATTTTCATCAGGGCACAGTTTTAGCTGGACACATTGCTTGCAGGGAACAGTTTAGACTGGGCACATTATAGTCAGGATACCATTAGACTGGGCACATTTTAATCAGGGGCACATTTTCATCAGAGCACAGTTTAGACTGGACACATTTTAAGTAGGGTACAGATTAGACTGGGCACATTTTCATCAGGGTACAGTTTAGACTGGACACATTTTAATCGGGGCACATTTTAATTAAGGTACAGTTTAGACTGGACACATTTTAATCAGGGACACATTTTAATCAGGGTACAGTTTAGACTGGACACATTTAGTCATGAAATGTTTAGACAGGGCATATTTTAGTCATGGTACAGTTTAGTCTGGCCTCATTTTAGTCATGGTATGGTTTAGTTTAGGCACATTTTAGTCATGGTATAGTTTAGACTGGGCACATTTCAGGGAGAAAAGGAGCTGTAAGGATCACATAGTAAGGATTAGGAAGGAGGGGGGTTGGGTGGAAGCAGGGTGCGATAAGGCGGAAGCACTAAATGAGTACTTCTGCTCAGTATTTACTAAAGAGAAGAGGGAGGTGACACCCAAGGTGGGAGAAATGGCAGAAGCAGGGTGGGAAGTGGTGACAGATGGGGAAATCATGGAGAGCAGAGTTTGAGAGGGTTTGAAGGCACTGAGGGTGGACAAGGTGCCAGGCCCAGATGGCATCCACCCCAGGGTACTGAAGGAGCTGGTCCTTGCAGAACCTTTGGCAGACCTATTTAATGCCTCACTACATTCGGGGTGCGTACCTCAGGACTGGAGGATGGCTCATGTGGTGCCCCTCTACAAGAGTGGCCCCAAGGATGAACCGGGAAACTACAGACCAGTGAGCCTCACATCCATCGTGGGTAAGCTAATGGAGACTATCCTGAAGGAGAGGCTGGTGGCTCTCCTAGAGGCCAAAGGACTACAGGACAGCAGACAGCATGGCTTCATACGTGGCAGATCCTGCCAAACCAACCTCGTTGAGTTCTATGACTGGGTAACTAGGCAAGTGGACAGGGGCCATGCAGTGGATGTCCTGTATCTGGACTTCAGAAAGGCATTTGACTCAGTACCACATGGAAGGCTGGGAAGGAAGTTAGAAGGCACAGGGGCGGGTGCAAAGCTGGTGAGATGGGTAGGAAACTGGCTGCAGGGAAGGCAACAGAGGGTGGTGGTGGGTGGGGAGCTCTCACACCCAAGGGCAGTGACGAGTGGTGTTCCACAGGGCTCAGTGTTGGGACCAGTGTTGTTTGGGATATTCATTGCAGACATATCATGGGACATCAAGACAAGATCAGTCTGTTTGCTGATGATACCAAGGTAGGGCGGTGGTGGATGACCTAGGGGATGGCAGGGGTTGCAGGATGATCTGGCAAAGCTTGAACCTTGTTAGACACCTGGCAACTGGGCTTTAATGCCAAAAGTGCAAGGTGCTGCATTTTGGGATGAAGAACCAAGGAGGAGTTACCAGCTAGGGGAGTACAGCTAGCCCAGACAGAGGAGGAGAAGGATCTGGGTGTGCTCATTACAGGGTCAATGAACAACTCTGCACAATGTAAGAAGGCAGCTGCAAAGGCCAACAAAATGCTGGGTTGTATTGCAAGGGGTATATCCTCGAGGAGGGGAGGTGATTCTGCCACTGTATAGGTCATTAGTTAGACCACACCTGGAGTACTGCGTGCAGTACTGGGTATCCGTATCTGAAGAAGGACATTAAGGTTACTGGAAGGGGTGCAGCACAGAGCGACAAAAGATGATCAAGGGCTGGGGACTTATCTCATCTGAGAGGAGGTTGAAGGAGTTAAACATGTACTCACTGGAGGAGAGGAGAGACGGGTGACATGATTGAAACCTTTAAATACATGAAAGGAATAAACAAGACAAAGTACAGAGGGGCTGTTCAAAGTAAGGGAGGGGAGGGACACCAGGGGCCATGATATGAGACTGGAGCGAGGAAGGTTCAGGAAGGAGATGAGGAGACACTTTTTTACACAGAGGGTGGTGGCTGGGTGGAATGCGTTACCTCCTGAAATGGTATGCAGTAGAACAGTGGACTGCTTCAAACGAGGATGGGACAGGACAAGGGGGAGGGTTAATGAAGGGGAAGGGTGGAAGGGAGGGGCAGCTGCAGAATAAGGGGTGCTAGCTGCACATTCGAGCAGACTTGATAGACCTCTAGGCCTTTATCTGCTGGCAAATTTCCTGTGTTCGTATTTAGTCATGGTACAGTTTAATCTGGGCACATTTTAGTCATGGTATGGTTTAGTCTGGGCACATTTAGTCATGGTTCAGTTTAGAGAGGACACATTTTAATCATGGTACAGTTTAGTCTGGGCACATTTCAGTCACGGGACAGCTTAGACTGGGCACATTTTAGTCATGGTGCAGTTTAGACTGGGCACATTTTGGTCAGCGGACAGCTTATAATGGGCACATTTCAGTCAAGGCACATTTAGTCAAGGGACAGCTTAGACTAGGCACATTTTAGTCTGGGGACAGCTGAAACTGGGCACATTTTAGTCAGGGGAAAGCTTAGACTGGGCACATTTTATTGATGGCACATTTTAGTCAGGGAAAAGCTTAGACTGGGCACATTTTAGTGCACAGGATCATTACCGCGAATGACAAAACTGAGCAGTGATGTACTGTGCTGTAAAGTCAGCAGATACATGCTGGTGCACAGACACAGTGCTGAAATGCATTTCAGTGATGGGAACATGTGACTCTTTTGTTTTCTGTGGTTGGCTCCACCCCCCCCCCCATTATGGAGGACTGCACCCCCGAACCTCCTCATTAAGATGATCAGCTCCAGGTGAGGGTTCAACATGGGGAGGGGAAGAAACACTGGGAACAGGAAAAAATAAACACCGCACAGTGTGGTTTCCAAAATGTCTGGGGCTGGGATTCAAGCCCTGGTCCACAGACGAACAGCAATATCCTGTACTGCTACAGCTCATTCCACTGATCCATGACAGTACCTCGGTGGATCACCTCCCGAATGAAGGTGTTTACCTATACGACACTCCTGCTCCCCAACTTTGTGCGATGGGGTACAAAACCGCACACACCACATATGTCATGCGGGGTTTTGTACCATAATGCACTAGTGTACTGTGCGATGTATTCTGTGTGGTATTCCTCATGTGGTGCTGCTTGTGACACATTGACCTGGTAGACATTAGGCTCAAGGGAGGCTTAGATTGGGCGCCATTTTAGCAGTGGCACATTTTAGTCATGGGACAGCTAGACTGGGTACATTCTATTCTGGGGACAGCATAGACTGGACACATTTTAGTCAGGGTACAGTTCAGATTGGGCACATTTTAGTGGTGGTACATTTTAGTCAGAAGCCAGCTTAGACAGGGCACATTTGAATCAGGGAACATGTTAGCTAGGGGACAGCTTACACTGGTCATGTTTTAGTGGTGGCACAGTTTAGTCTGGGGACAGTATAAACTGGGCACATTGTAGTAAGAGGACAGCTTTGACTGAGCACATTTTAATTGTGGCAGATTTTAATCAGGGGACAGCTTAGACTGAGCACATTTTAGTCAGGAGACAGCTTAGACTTGGCACATTTTAGTCATGTAGCACATTTTAATATGGGAACAACATAGACTGGGTACATTTTAGGTGGGGACAGTTTATAATGGGTGCATTTTGGTCAAGACACATTTTAGTCAAGGGACAGCTTAGACTGAGCACATTTTGGTCAGAGCACATTTTAGTCTTGAGAACAGCATAGACTGGCTACATTTTAGTCAGGGCACATTTTTGTCATGGTTACAGCTTAGACTGTGCACATTTTTGGTCAGTGGACTGCTTAGACTGTGCACATTTTAGTCAGTGGACAGCTTAGAAGGGGATGGCTTAGACTGGGCACATTTCAGTCAGGGTGCATTTTAGTCAAGGGACAGCTTGGAATGGGCATATTTCAGTGGTGCAAATGTTGTTTGGAGAAAGGAGACCTGCTCACCGGTATATGTTTTGAGTAAACAAATTAGCACATATCGCTAGTTGCTTTTGAATCATTTAATTCAGAAAGATATTCATATGATAAAATGTTTTGCAGTATTCATCTACTGCTTCATCAGGTAACTGAACAGAAGAAACCTTATTTATGAACTGGGCTGTATTTGCTCAGTTTTATGTATGTGGCCATCCAGTCGTTGAATGGCCATGGTGGTTTGTTGGGAGGCATCTGCGACTGTGCCCGTATGCTGGAGGAGCTGTTCAGACATAGCACTGAAGTGTCCCAGGTTGGGTGTTGTGCCCATCGCTGTTGCCATGCTGCAGGCCAGGATTTGGAAGGTGCCCTGGAGGCCAAACGTTGCACTGATCTGGAATCAAAAGCCATGCTTGAATAGCTGATCTCCTTAACTACAGTTTTAGCTGTTATTTAGCTGCTGGGAGCCACTTTGATTCAAGTATTCATCGAATATAGTTAACTGCAGGCTGCAGCTCACGAATCAGACTGCCATATTGCTAACTGGTTAAGCCATGCCCACGGCCTCCAATTTTTAAGTACAGTTTTATCACCTTTTTTAAATAGAAGGAATAAAATCCCTACATTCATTTAGGAGAAATGTTATCTTTTTGAAACATGGTACTGAATACCTGAACTAGTTCTTTGGGACACTTCCCATAACCATTTGAAGAATTCTGAAGATAATCCATCAATGCCAGGGGTTGTGTTTGTTTGTAAAGATTTAATAACTCTTTCTATTTCTTTTCTGGAAATTGGTGCTACCAGTGAATCTATTTGTTCAGAAGATATTTGTGGCATATCTATATTGTTTAACCATGCATGTGCTGTTTTGTTTAGGGGGAATTCAGTCCCAAAAAGTGATGGAATAAATATATCAATTTCTTTCAAAAATCTCTTTTTTATTAGTATTTAGGTGTTCAGAATTTGTCCTTAACTGAGAAATAGTTTTGTTTTGTACTCTATTTTTACAGTTTTCATAGGGATTTATTATGTAAGATTTACCTTGAGTGCTGAATCTTTGTTTGGCCTCTGTGGATTGAAATCTGTTACATTGTAATGTTTTTAATTCTTCTTTTATACTTTATATATTACTTTGTTGTGTGGCATTCTTGATACTATGAGTTCTTTCTTGTAGAAACTGTGATTGGGTCCGTAACACTCTGTGGGCCAGATATTCAAAACTTTGCGCCGGGCAAAAATCGTTTACGTAGGTTTAGCGCAGGATTAGTGCGGGTCTGCTATATTCAAAAGACCAAATAGCATGGGCGAACTGCATTAGCGCTGGGCAAGATTATAATGTATGCAAGGGGCAAACTGACATGAATACAGGCGCAATGCTATATTCAGTAACTAGCGCCATGCTAGGTGGTTTTGCGTGACTTAGCGCGACACTTAGCGCGGTGCAAATTACCGACCAGGAAAAGCTTGTCTTAACCCTGGGCAATCAGCTTTGTGCAACACTTTGGCTTTGCACAGTGTTTGCATGGGTTTAGCATGGGTTTTGTGCGACCCTAACAAATAAATATGACATATAGATAAAGCCAAACATAGAGGAAGCATGCTGCTAACCGATGGCATCACAATGATGCCATCATCTGCCACCGGTCCCAGTCATGCCAGGCAGTAAATGGTGACCCTGCCACCAGTGGACAGCATGGCAGTGTGGACATACAGCACACACCTGAGGACCACACATCTGTGGACACAAACAGATGCTAGCACTCACATGCAGCACTGTGGGCATGGAGGATGTTGAGGGGAGCATGTATGGGTGGCGAGGCTGTGCCACAGACCAGGTGTGGCCACAAGGCTGGGACACATCATGCAGTGCACATGGGCCAGTATTGTGAATACCCCCAACACTAGTGTGCCTTTCGGATAATATATGCCCCCGGCCACATACCACACAGCTGTACAACTGCCACAGCACACAAAGCCAGAAATGTACATGTCACTGTGAGCATCCCATGCCACAGGTACAGCATCTGTGGGTCACACAACAGTGTAACAGTAATGTCCACTGTCAGTAAACACCTGCAGGTTGGGCCTGTCACTGTGTACAGTGCAGTCAGCATCACTGCCCTACACACCATAGGCAGTGCTGTGTCCCTCACACTACTGGCCCCCTTGCTACTGTAGTGTCTGCTGTGCACTGTAGCATGCCCTACAGTGTGACAGTTGCATGCAGCACCACCACCACCACCTGTGCCTATGCTGTCTTGTCCCCTGGGGTACAATATGCTATGCTATGCTGTAGTGTTTACATGTAACCTGCAGCTATCTTTGTGCACTGCCAGACTGACCTACAGGTGGAGCTGTGGTTGGACCTGGTCAGCCCCTGTACTTCCAGACTGACCTACAGATGGCTCTGTGGGACCCTGCAGTAATGCTGGGCAAACTGCATGAAAATCAGGGTATAATGAGATGCTAATCTGGTTGTTTGCCCAGAGACTGCCTAAGTAGGCTCATTTGCATGGCACTTTTGAATATGGCACATTTTAGCTCCGGGCAAACGTATTTGCCCCGGGCTAACTGCTTAGCTCCGCGCGTGCTAATGGTACAGGGTATAATATACAGTTTTGAACACTGTTCTTTCACATCTGCTGCTTCCTGCAGCTGTACTGAGTCCATGCATTTACTGGCACACACATTGGCCATGTATTTCTTCTATACCTGCCCTCACGTTGCTGTGCACTGTGTAGTTGTTGTGGGTTGCACTTCCTGGTTGCTTTATTCAGTGCTGTCTTATTCCCGGGCTATTTTTACCCTGTACTCCCAGACCAGTTTGCCCAGCTTCCTTAGCCTGCAATATTCAGCAGGATTAGCACTGGGCTATTTCCATTTCAATATAGCTTGCTCTGTGCTCCGGGCTAAGTTTGCCCGCTGGGCAGTGCTAAATTTGCCCCTGGGCAAAGTTTTGAATATCTGACCCTGTATCTTTTTTGTTTAGTGCAATTTTGATTCCTGCCTATAGTTTTGAGACTGTTTGTAAAATCATTTTTAGAATCCAACCACAAAAGAATGATATATTATCATATAAGCATATTACTGATTTCCTAGCTTCTGTTAGTTCTAACAAGGTTGCCTTAGTGTTATCCTTTTCTAACAGTTTAGTATTCATTCTCCATACTCCCTTCCCAAGCGAAGTCTCTGAAATGTTTGTTAAAGAGACACTAATGAGACAATGGTCAGATGTGGCTACTACCTGGGTTTTTGAGCATTGCACTGATACATTTTCTGAAACAAAAAAAATAATCAATCTGTGATGATAGTTTCCCTTTGTAGAACGTATGAGCTGGTGGCTATAACCCTTGAGTATCTTTCAATTCTGTTTGTGTAAGCAGGGTTTTGAGAAAATTAACTTCATAAAAAACCTTTTTCGAACACCTGTTAGTTCTCAATAAGCCATAATTAAAAAGCATAATTAGCAAAATTGTTTTAGCTATAAACTGGTATGGCTGTATTTCTTTAAAGAGATCTATCCATGCAGATTTGGTTTGTGGAGCATAACAGTTTATGATGCGAAATACTTGTTCTCTGACCCATATATCTAGTAAAGAAAGCTCTACCTTGGTGGATTTCTACAATTTTTATAGATGGTCATACATGGTCCTCTATCATTAATATGATTGTTAACTGTTGAGAGGTTGCCAGGGCTACCATGTAAACCTCGAAAATGAAGCTCCAGAGATTTACGTTGCCATGGCAGCTTCGAGACATTACACAAACCAGTTAACAATAGAGGGACCATACATTATATTTTATGGTGTATGATCCCCATAAACTGGCAGAAAAAGTGAAGGCGCCTTACTATTGGCACCGCTGTGGACGTTCTGGGTCATTTTCTCGCTGCTGCACCAGTTTCGGGAAGGATGTCGGTACGCAATATAGAAGGTATGTGCATGTGCAGATTGGCTTCATTTCTAATCCCAGCAATATAACATACTCAAGAGTGGTTTATAATCACTTGTCATAGTGATGGAATTATTAAGAAATCATTTTGCTGCTTTTTAGTGGTAATAAGGGCTCACAATACACTATAAAATCTTAACATCAGGGTCTTACATAGAAACATAGAAACACATAATTTGGCGGCAGATAAGGGCCGCTTGGCCCACCCAGTCTGCCCATTTTCCTACCTAACAGATAAGCTGCAGATCCTAGTTAACCAACAGCTTACTTCCTCTTACGCCCACTAGGACTGCCTTATGCCTGTCCCATGCATTCTTGAAGTCCCCCACTGTTCTTGACTCCACGACCTCCTCAGGGAGGCTGTTCCATGCATCCACAACCCTCTCAGTGAAAAAATACTTCCTCACATTACCTCTGAGCCATCTTGAAAACAAATACCTAACTCACTACAAGGTTCAGTTCCTAGTGACCAAAAGCTGAGTCCCCATTTCCCGTCAACTGCTGCTCTAGCTGCTTCAGATAGTAAATGTAGCCTTGTGTCCTGGAAGAAAATTACATCGTATGTATTTGCTTCAAAAAAGGAAAAGGTTGTTTTCCTTTTCTTATCATTCTGTAAGCTGTTAGTGTTTATAGAAGCAGGTGATAAATCATGCATGTGTATAAGAAATACCTGTTACCTTATGTTAGGTAGTGGGAATGGATTTGACCTTGGATCTAGTGTCCCAGCATTTTTTCTTTACCTTAGGTGTTTATTTATTTATTTATCAAGTCTAGGATTACAAATACATTTGAGCCATGGCTCTTTTACAAAGGTTCCATGTCAGAGAAATACAAATTATGGGGAACATCAAGACAGGCATTACAACAATGTGGACATTGCTAGCAGAGTACAGATTAATACAGTTCAAGGGTAGCATTGTAACAAGGCAGCCAGCAGCATTTGTCAGAGAAAATAGACAACAAATAAGAAGTGCCAGAGTCATAGGGAAGAGGGTGGGGGGGGAGAAGGAATGTAGGAAGGGTAGCGAGAGGGTGAAAAGTGCAGCATTGGGTATACCAAGATGTGAGGGTAGAATCCAGTGAGATGGGGGGGGACAACTAGAGCAGAAAGGGAAGTGGAGAAACAAGGTTAAGTTGGGCAGTCACAGGAGCTGTTGGTAGTGAGATAGTTCCGGAGCCTAGTTTTAAACATACCAATAGATGGGGCAGAGGAGATGGTTGGGCTGAGGCCATTGAACCAGAGTGGTGCTCGATAAGCAAAAGAGCGTTGTCCCTGTGAAGTGTGACAGTGGGGGACTTTCAGTAGCTGTAGCGTGGATCTCCTAAGGCACCATTTGTTAATTCGGTGTTGTAACAGAGTTGAAACCCCAGAAGGTGCAAGACCAAGGTAGATTTTTTTCACCATGGAGCAGGTGAGAAACTTTATGCAGTTTGATAGTTGGAGCCAGCCGGTCTGAGTGTACAGGTCACACGAGTGGGTGAGATGGTGAGCACCAGTGATGAGCTGATATGCTTTATTTAAGGCAGTTAAGAGGCATCTAAGGGTTGTGATTGTGGCCGTGCAATAAATGATGAGACCATAGTCTATTACAGTGATCACAGAGCTCAGGACTGCAACCTTCAAAGCTTCTGGTGTGAGGTGTGGTCTGTGTTTGTAGAGGAGACCAAGCCGTGTATTAGCAGCTCTAGCTACATTATCTACATGAAGTCCATAGGAGAGATTAGTGTCAAGCTGTATCCCTAAGTATTTGAAGGACCCCACTTGATCTAGAGTGTTCCCCTGGGTGGTAGAAATAGCCAAGTGGTGTAGATCGTGTGGGTTATGAGAGCTGCAAAAGAGCATAGAGCAGTTTGTGATTAAGAAACCATGTTTCTACAGAACTGAAACCAAGTTGAAAGTTGTGTTGAAGAGTTGCAGGATCTTTGTGAGTGGAGAATACAACAGCATCATCGGCATATAGTATGATTTGCTCAGAGCAGTGGTAAGGGAGGGAGTTTAAGAAAAGGCTAAAAAGGAGGGGTCCCAGTATGGATCCCTGTGGGACACCCGAGCGAACAAGCAGGGTGTTAGAAAGAGTGTCCGCAATTTTTACTCTCTGACCAATTTTCTAAGTAGCTTATAAACCAGAGAGAAGAGTCGGGTGATAGCCCAACATTCAGTAATTGATTGATTAGTAGTTCATGGTGTACTGTGTCGAAGGCCTTGGAGAGGTCGACAAAAACGGCCTCTGTGAGAAGGCCGTTGTCAAAGGATTTGTGCAAAGCTCCAGTGAACTCAAGAAGGGCTGTGGTGGTGCTGTGACCTTTCCAGAAGCCGTGTTATTGTGGACAACGTATATTGTATTTATCCAAGTGGTCGGTAAGTTGGATCAGCCACAATGCGCTCAAGTGCCTTAGAGAGTGGGGGCAGTATGGAGATAGGGCGATAATTTGAATGAATCGTCTTGTCCCCACTTTTATGGACGGGTATCACGATGGCTGTTTTCCATAGGTCCGGGAATTTTCCACAGCTGAGAGAGATGTTTAGGATTTTTGTTAATGGATGAATTACCTCATTGAGGATGAGCAACAGAAGCTTAAGGTCTAGGGTGTCGCTAATAGATCTAGATTTAGAGATAGCTGCAGTAATATAGCGGCGAGCATCATTCAGCCTTACCTTCCTGAAGTAGAAGAGGGGGATGGTTAGACTGAGGGGCTGAGGTATTTGGGGAGTAGGCCCTGTTTTCGAAAAAGTCATGGGGTAAAACAGCACTAAGGTCTGAAAAAGCCGTGTTAAAGATGTTTGCGATCACCTTGGGGTCAAGGGTTGAGGATC
Organism: Neoceratodus forsteri; assembly: GCA_016271365.2. Taxonomy (NCBI): domain Eukaryota; kingdom Metazoa; phylum Chordata; order Ceratodontiformes; family Ceratodontidae; genus Neoceratodus; species Neoceratodus forsteri. The sequence goes on from CM057458.1 coordinate 77,658,560, forward strand.
CATCAACAATTAACATGGCCGGAGAGGTTTCTGGCTGCTTCCCTATGACATCCTTGATATTGTCCCAGAAAGCACTACCATTTCCCCATGTATTGGTGAGAGCGTCTTTGTAATAGGTGGATTTCATTAGCCGTATGGCTTTTGTGCAGGCATTTCGTGCTTATTTGTAATTTTGGATGTCTAGTTGTTTGCCAGTGGCCCTGGCAAGTGTCCAGAGGTGATCCCTTAGTTTCAGCTGTGAGAGAAGAGCCGCGGTGACCCATGGGTTAGAGAGAGAGATTTTGTTTTGTGCCTTTTAGCAGGAGCAAAGAGGTCGCAGGCTTTGTTGAAAATTGAGATGAAGTGATCAAGAGCCAAGTTAACATCTGTTGCTTCATAGATGGGTAGCCAGTCTTGTAGAAGCAGGTGTTGTTTGAGATGTGGAAGTTTTCCATGAGGAAGGACTCTGCTAGCAATAATTTTAGGAGGGGGCTTAAGGAATTTGTTAGACCATGCACACATGACTGGGGAGTGGTCACTGAGTGAGTCAGGGAGAATGGTCGTATGAGAAATCCTTGTGGGGTGAGTGGTGAGGACCCAATCCAAGAGGGTACTGGTGCCAGTCTTGTAGTTAAACTCATCACTGGAGCTATTACAATCCTATTTTGCAATGAAGCGGTAAATGTTAAAGGCTAATGAGAGGTGCCCTACTGCAGAGAATACACATAGGGCCGGGACTGAGAGGGTTTTCCCATGCCCACCTCCTTTTTTCTCTCCCTCTCTGTCCCTTTCCCGGACAGATCTCATACTGCCACAGGACTTGTGGCAATGGCCATCACCCATATATCACAATTTTACGACTGACGTCCTTCCACTCAGGTCGGCAAAAAAAAAAACATTTTCAGCTCTAAGAGCTCCAGCACCCCCCCTCTCAGGTGACCCTCAAGCTACTATTGCAGAGGAATATGGATCAGGTACATCGTGTTCTACTCAGCCAAATCAGACTCCCAATATACCACTAAGCTGGGTAGCCACACACCCAGACTGTAAGAGCTACCTGCTCTCCAAAATACCTCGACACGACAGGGATACGAGGACACTGAGCCAATGTTAAGTAAGGCCACCACACCAACGGGAACCACTCCGCAGGTCTTTCTATGCCAAGCCAAGCTAGCGATCATTCATGTGAGGTGGTCCCATCTGGGCAAGGATGTGCAGACTGTAAATATGTTTTGTTGTATGTTCTGTTTTTTACCAATTTATGTGTATGTAACTAGTAAACTACTTAGGGATAACAGAAGCAGAGCATAGTTGCTTGAGACAACCTTAGACAATTGTGGGGAACAAACTATGATACCTGAAGGGCAACCCAAGGGCGGCAATGGAATGCAGGCCAATAACACTAGAAGGTACCCCTAGAATATCTTAAGGCATAACACCCCAACCAGGACATGCCAGGCTTATACAATACCACATGGAAAAGACTCTGAAGCCCACTCACTTCCCTGGGCAGAGAGCCAGCCTGAGCTGTCCAGACCCCTCCCTTACAGAGCAGCACCTTCCCCTCTTCACCGGCCAACTACAGATAATTTTTCTTCCATTACCCACCCCAGATTTTGATTATGGCTAATCTAACATGTATTACCTGGAACGTACAAGGATTAAGTACACCGGTGAAGAGAAAAAAGGTGCTGTCATACCTGACAAACATAGAAACATAGAATTTGACGGCAGATAAGGACCGCTTGGCCCACCCAGTCTGCCCATTTCCCTACCTAATGAATAATTTGCAAATCCTAGGTAACCAGCAGCCTACTTCTTCCTACCCCCACCCCCTAGAATTGCCTTATGACTGTCCCATGCATGCATGAATTCCACCACTGTTTTTGACTCCACAACCTCCTCTGGAAGGCCGTTCCATGCATCCACAACCCTCTCTGTGAAAAAATACTTCCTTAAATTATCTCTGAGCCACCCCCATCTTCAAATTGTGCCCCCTTGTTCTTGCACACCTCTTTTTTTGAAAGATGCTACCCTCTTGGACTTTGTTGATTCCCTTGAGGTACTTGAAAGTTTCTATCATGTCCCCCCTCTCCTTCCTTTCCTCGAGGCTATACATATTGAGCTCTTTAAGTCTCTCTTCATATGTCTTCCGGTGCAGACCCTGCACCATTTTAGTTGCCCTCCTCTGGACAGTTTCCATCCTGTCTATATCTTTGCAGAGACTGGGTCTCCAGAACTGCACTCATTACTCCAGATGGGGTCTTACCAGCTGTCTGTACAGAGGTATAATAACTTCCTGTTTTCTACTGGTGATGTCTCTCCCTATGCATCCCAGTATCCCCCCAGCCCTCCTTGCTGCCCTCTCACATTGCTTGCCTACCTTTAGGTCATCTGATATGACTACCTCCAGGTCCCTTTCCATTTTTGTAGTTGTTAGTATCTCACCCCCCATTGTGTACTCTTCCCCTGGGTTTTTGTTTTCCAGGTGCATTACCTTGCATCTCTTAGTATTGAATCTAAGCTGCCATACATTTGACCATTCCTCTAACATTGCCAAGTCCTTTCTCATCCTTTCCACCACACCTTGTGCATCAGCTCTGTTGCAGATCTTTGTGTCATCTGCAAAGAGACATACTTTTCCTCCCAGTCCCTCTGCAATGTTGCTTATAAAGACACTGAAGAGGATCGGTCCTAATACTGAACCCTGCGGTACCCCACTAGTAACCCCCCTTTCTTCAGAGTGGACTCCATTTACTATTACTCTCTGTGTCCTATTCTCCAGCCAATTCTTTATCCAGGCTGTCATCTTGGGACCCACTCCCAGGCTGGCTAACTTGTATATTAATCTTTTGTGTGGGACTGTGTCAAATGCCTTACTAAAGTCTAGGTAGGCCATGTCCACAGCCCCTCCCTGATCCACTACTTAGGTCACCCAGTCAAAGAAATCTATCAGATTCGTCTGGCATGACCTTCCTGCTGTGAATCCATGCTGCCTTGGGTCCTATGCCCCTCTGGCCTCTAGATACTCGACAATTTTTTCCTTCAGAAGTGATTCCATCATTTTCCCTATCACTGAGGTTAAACTAACAGGTCTGTAGTTTCCTGCTTCTGCCTTGCTCGCACTTTTGTGAAGGGGAATCATATCTGCCCTTCTCCAGTCCTCGGGTACCACCTCATCCTCCCATGATTTGTTAAAGGGGGTAGTCAGTGGTGTCACTAGTTCTACCCTTAGTTCTTTTAGAATTCTGGGATGAATCCCATCAGGCCCCATTGCTTTGTTCACCTTCAGTTTTCAGAGTTCTTTAGAACCCTTTCTTCTGTAAATGGGCTAGTATCAACTGTATCCAGAGTGTTTCTATTGTTTGTTTTAGCTACCTCCCTCTTCATTTGTAAATACTGAGCAAAAATATTTATTAGTGTCTCTGCCTTTTCACAGTCACTTTCTGCCACCCTCCCTCCCTTTATTAAGCTTCACTATCCCTCCCTTGGTCTTCCTTCACTTGTTGATGTACCTATAAAAGTTGTATCCTCCTTCTTAACTGAGTTGGCTATCTTTTCCTCGGTTTGGGCCTTTGCTGTTCTGACTGCCTTCCCAGCTTCCTTTTGCTTTAACTGATACAGTTCTCTGTCCTGCTTCTTCTGTGATTCCTTGTACTTTCTGAATGCTTTCTTTTTCTCTTAAACCTTCACTGCCACTTCCTTTGAGAACCATAGTGGTTTCTTACATCGTTTTGTTTTGTTTATTTGCTTCACACAAAGACTTGTTACCTCTGTGATGGCAGTTTTTATTATTCCCCATTGTTCTTCCACCCCTCCTTCCTGCCCATTTGCTAGTGCATTCCTTAGGCACTCACCCATTTTGGCAAAGTCAGCCCTCCTAAAGTCCAGTACTTTTACCTTGGTATGGCTTGACTCTATTGCTGTGTTTATTGTGAACCATACTGTTCGATGGTCACTAGTTCCCAGATGGCTACCCACTTCTACATCTGTGATCCTCTCTCCATCTCCATTAGAGAGAACCAGGTCTAAGATTGCTCCCTCTCGAGTGGGCTCCAATACTAGTTGTCTAAGGCATGCCCCCTGTAGGGCATCTAGAATAACCCCACTCTTTGAAGTGACTGCTGCAACTGCACTCCAGTTAACATCTGACATATTCAGATCACCCATCAGCAATATATCCCCTTTTTCTGCCATTCTAAGTATACTTTCTATCATTTCCTTGTCCATTTCCTCCCCCTGAGAAGGGGGTCTGTATACAACCCCTGTGCAGATTATGGTGCCATTGCCTGTCTCTAAATTTACCCACAGTGCTTCTTCTCCTCCCTGTTTACCCTTTTGTTTTGTTGCATTGATTCCTTCCCTTACGTAAAGAGCTACTCCTCCTCCTCTTTTACCCTCCCTGTCCCTTCTGTAGATAGTGTATCCTGGTATGTTTATGTCCCAGTCACGGTTTTGTGTGTACCATGTTTCTGTGACTGCCACGATATCCAGATGTTCCTCCTCCATCAAGGCCACTAATTCAGGAAGCTTGTTACTCAGACTACATGCACTGGTACTCATTGCTCTCCATTTTTTGATGGCTTTATCTTTTGTTGCAGCATCCCCCACTGACCTTTCTACCTCGGTCTTTTTCTCATTAAGTACCCTGTTTGTAGGAAGAGGCTGGGATTTTCCTGCTGCTTACAAAGGTCAGGACACAGGTTGCCTTCTTGCAGGAGACAAAACTCACTAAGAAAGACCACAAGCTTTTAAAGAGGGACTGAGTGAGAGTGGTGACCCATGCCTCTATGCCAACTAAGAAACATGGTGTGGCAATTCTGGTGCATAAACAGCTAAAATGGTCTGTCATCACAGCAAAAGTGGACCCACAGGGCAGGTGGGTGTTTGGAATTTTTCAAACCCCCACAGGTCAAATCCTACTAAGAAACCTATATGGCCCCAATGAAGATGACCCAGACTTTTTCCACCAGACCTCCCAGACCTTACTAAATATGACTACAAGTGGGTGCCTACCATATTAGGGGGTGATTTTAACTTGGTCCTAGATCCACTGATTGACAAAAGTACATCTGGGTGGGGGCTCCCACAGGAAAAGTAGGAGTTCCCTGCTCAGCTGGATTGGAGACTAGGGGCTATCAGATGTGTGGAGGGTGATGAACCCCAGAGGGCGAGATTACTCTTTTTTATTCTTCAGTACATAGGCCCCACAGCCATATAGATTATATACTAACATCAATACAGATTACCCAGACCACTGTGGCCTCTGATATCCTTCCCATAATAATATCTGACCATGCCCCTCTCCAGCTGACCATTCTTTGGGGACCCACGACCCACATTTCCACCTCCTTGAGGTTAGACTCCCTGTTGATCAAAAACGCAGATTTCCTAGCATGGTCCCAAACTGAGGTGAGGCTCTTTTTCCAAGAAAATCCCACACAGGACACCACAGTGGGAAGCACATGGGAGGCGTTTAAGGCCACAATGCGGGGGAAAATCATTGGCTATGCGAGGGTCAGTAGAAGACATCAGGAAGAGAGACTAAGGGAGTTGGAGGAAGTGCTGTAAGCTGCAGAGAGAGAACAGAAAGAGCAGGTAGGGAAGACCCGCCAGGGACCCCTGGGAAGGAAGATAATAGGTCTCTGCATGGAAATCAACATCCTACTGTCACGGAAGGCAGAAATTTCCATTCTACACCTAAAACAGAAATATTGGGAAGGTGGGGAAAAGGGGGGAAAGGTGCTTGCTTATAGACTACGGAAGCAACAAATGGAAAAGCACATTGCAGGGCTGAAGGACTCAACAGGGGAGGTGTATACCAAAGATACCAAGCTGAATGTTGTCATGGCTGAATACTATATTTCCCTGTACACCTCCTCTAGGGAAGTCAATCCTCAAGCCACTCAAACATTCCTCCAATTGCTAGATCTCCCCAACATATCTGAACAGTAGGCCGAACAGTTGAATATCCCACTCTCCACAGAAGAAGTGAAAAAGGCCCTACTATCACTTAAGGCCGGGAAGGCCCCAACGGGAGACAGCTACATAGTTGAATTCTAGCAGACCCTTGCTGATACAATTGCCTCCATTTTACAACAGATGTATGTGGAGGCTGAAACAAAGAGAACACAATCTCCCACCATGAGAGAAGCAATAATTACTGTACTGCCAAAAAAAGGGAAAGGCCCCACATCACCAGACAGCTACCGCCCGATCTCCTTACTAAATGCGGACAGTAAAATTTTAACCAAAGCTTTGGCCCTCAGCTTATTACCCCTACTACCACAACTGACACACCCCTCTCAAGTGGGGTTTGCCCCTGATAAATATAGTGTGGACCACATTAGGACCCTGGTTAACCTGACTCATGTGGCTTGGGATCTTACAACCCCAGCAGCTGCAGTGGCCATTGACTTTGAGAAGGCCTTTGATTCTCTAGAATGGGACTACCTAAATGCAATCCTTAAACAACTGGGAATTGGGCCATGCTTCTGAACATGGGTAGCAACTTTATATAGCTCCCCTTCTTCCCGGATCCTGACCAACTCCACCCTATCCTCCCCATATGGATTGGCACATGACACCAAACAAGGCTGCTCCCTTTCCCATCTGTTGTTTGTCCTTGCGGTAGAGTCTCTAGCAACCAAGCTCAGAAACCTGAAAGAAACACAAGGGATCATAGTAGGCAAAGAAGAACACACTACTCTCATGTATGAAGATGAGCTTCTGGTTCTGCTCTCAGACTAACCCAAGGCATGCCCCCCACTGTTGGACATCCTCCACCAATTCTGGGAACTGTCAGGACTCTGCCTTAACCAAACTAAAACTGAGCTTCTCCCATTAAACCCAAGATGCACACCCCAAGCACTGGGAGACACCGGACTAAAATGGGCAGAGGAAGGTATCACATACTTGGGTATCAAATTTACCACCACACTTTCTAAACTGTGAGACCATAGCCTTCACTGCTCCTATCAGACATGGAAGAAGACATGGCCAGATGTAATAAACTTCACCTCACCCTGGCTAGGAAGATAGTGGTGATCAAGATGATCCTGGTCCCCAAAATCTTTCATAAACTAGTACACATTCCCCTCTCCCTCTCCATGAACTGGATACCAAATATAGATAAGGTGATCGGCAAATTTTTGTGGGAAGGGAAACCCCCTCAGATATAGTAGAAATAAACTGAGGGCCTACTGGAATAAGGGAGGATGGTGCCTCCCATGGTTCAAGGGATATAAGTCAGCCTTTCATATGACACAATGCCTACACTGGCTCAGAGCACAGGAAGAACCCCAGCTCCAATGGGTGGCTATAGAGCGGGTGGTTAGCCAGAAATCCTACTTGGAACTCTTGGAGTACAACCCGCCCCTGACAGGATTCAAATCCCATCCCACCATAGGAACCTCCTTGCAATGCTGGGCTAAATTGTGCAAATGGCTAAGGATAACCCTTGTTCCAGTTAAAATGATTCCGTTGTGGGGAAATGGCAGGCTATGCATAGGTAAGAAACTAGTTCAGTGGCCAGGGTGGGAGGCCAGGGGCATACTCAAGATGGAAGATTTGATGATCCCCAACTCTGGTAGTTACATAGAAACATAGACTTTGATGGCAGATAAGGACCACTTGGCCCACCCAGTCTGCCCATTTCCCTACCTACTGGATAAGCTGCAGATTCTAGTTAACTAACAGCCTACTTCCTGCAACCCCCCACTATAATTGCCTTGTGTCTGTCCCATGCATGTTTGAATTCTCCCACTGTTTTAGACCCAATGACCTCCTCAGGAAGGCTGTTCCATGTATCCACCACTCTCTCCGTGAAAAAAATGTCCTCACATTACCCCTGAGCCGTCCTCCCTCTGCCTTTAAATTGTGCCCCCTTGTTCTAACACATCTCTTTTTCTGAAAGATGCTACCCTCCTGGACTTTGTTGATTCCCTTGAGGTACCTGAAAGTTTCTATCATGTCCCCCCATTCCTCCTTCCATCAACAGTATACATATAAACTCTCTCAGTCTCTCTTCATATGGTTTCTGCTGCAGACCTGCACCATTTTAGTTGCCCTCCTCTGGAATGCTTCCATCCTGTCTATGTCCTTGCATAGATGAGGTCTCCAAAATTGCACACAGTACTCCAGATGGGGTCTCACCAACTGTCTGTATAGAGGAATAACCACTTCCTTTTTCTACTTGTGATGCCCCATCCTATGCATCCCAGTACCCCTGCTCTCTCTACTGACTTTTCACATTGCTTACCCACCTTTAGGTTATCTGATATGACTACCCCCCAGGTCCCTTTCCATTTTTGTTGTTGTTAGTACCTCCCCTGCTACTGTGTACTCTTCTCCTGGGTTTTTGTTTCCCAGGTGCATTACTTTGCACTTCTTTGCATTGAATCTAAGTTGCCATATGTCTGACCATTCCTCCAACCTTGCTAAGTCACTTCTCATCTTTTCTGCCCCCTCTTGTGTATCAACTCTGTTACAGATCTTTGTGTCATCTGCAAAGAGGCATACCTCACCCTCCAGACCCTCTGCAGTGTCACCTATAAAGATGTTAAAGAGGACTGGACCCAGTACTGAGCCCTGAGGTACTCCACTAGTAACCCCCCTTTCTTCGGAATGTGTTCCATTCACTATTACCTTCTGTGTCCTGTTGTGCAGCCAGTTTGCTACCCAGACTACCACCCTGGGACCCACTCCCAGGCTGGCTAACTTAATTATTAATCTTTTATGCGGGACTGTGTCAAATGCCTTGCTAAAGCATAGGTAGGCCATATCCACAGTCCCTCCCTGGTCTATTACTTTGGTCACCCAGTCAAAGAAATCAATTAGATTCGTCTGACATGACCTTCCTGCTGTAAATCCATGCTGCTTTGGGTCCTATGCCTCGCTGGCCTCCTCTAGGTACTCAACAGTTCTTTCTTTCAGAAGTGATTCCATCATTTTCCCTACCACTGAGGTCAAACGTACAGGTCTGTAGTTTCCTGCTTCTGCCTTGCTCCCACTTTTGTGAAGGGAAATCACATCTGCCCTCCTCCAGTCCTCAGGTACCGCCCCATCCTGCCATAATTTGTTAAAAAGCGTGGTCAGTGGTGTCACTATGTCCTCCCTTAGTTCTTTTAGGATTCTGGGGTGAATCCCGTCAGGCCCCATTGCTTTGTCCACCTTGAGTTTTAGGAGTTCTTTCAGGACTCTTTCTTCTGTGAATGGACTGGTGTCAACCCCCCTACCCAGAGTGCTTCTATTGTCTAGTTTCGGTAACTCCTCCTCATCTTCTTTTGTGAATACTGAGCAAAAGTATTCATTCAGTATCTCTGCCTTTTCACTGTCTCCCTCTGCCCACCTCCCCTCTCCTTTATTAATCTTCAGTATCCCTCCCTTAATCTTTCTATGCTCCCTAATTTACTTATAAAAGGTTTTATCCCCCTTCTTAACTGAGTTGACTATTATTTCCTCTGTTTGGGCCTTTGCTAGTCTGACTGCCTTCCCCACTTCTTTCTGCTTTAATTGATACAGTTCCCTGTCATGCTCCTTCTGTGATTCCTTATACTTTTTGAATGCAGCCTTTTTCTCCTTAACCTTCCCTGCCACCTTTTTTGAGAACCATAGTGTTTTTTTACTCCACTTTGTTTTCTTTATTTGTTTCACACAAAGACTTGTTGCCTCTATGATGGCAGTTTTGATTTTCCTCCATTGTTCTTCCACTCCCCCTTTTTGGTAATTTGCTAGTGCATTTTCCAGGTATTCACCCATTTTGCCAAAGTCAGGCCTTCTAAAGTCCAGTATCCTTGTTTTTGTATGGCTTATCTCCATGGTTGTGCTCATTGTGAAGCACACTGTGCAGTGGTTGCTTGTTCCCAGATGTCTACTGACTTCTAAATTTGTGATCCTCTCTCCATTTGAGAGTACCAGGTCTAGTATTGCTCCCTCCTGAGTGCGTTCCAACACTAGCTGTCTAAGTCTGCCCCCTGCAGGGCATCAAGAATGACCCTGCTCTTGGATGTGGCTGCAGTACATGTTATCCAGTTAACATCTGGCATATTCAGGTACTCCATCAACAGTATCTCCCCTTTTTCAGTCATTTTGAGAATGTCCTCTATCATTTTGTTGTCCATTTCCTCCCCTTGAGATGGGGGTCTGTATACAACCCCTGTGCAGATTGTGATGCCATTCCCTGTCTCCAAGATGATCCAGAGTGCCTCTTGTCCTCCCTCTTTACTTTTTAGTTCTGTAGCTTTGATCCCTTCCCTTATGTATAGAGCTACTCCACCTCCTCTTTTACCTTCCCTGTCCCTTCTGTAGATGGTGTACTCTGGTATGTTGACATCCTAGTCATGGTTCTCGGTGTACCATGTTTCCATGACTGCCACAAAATCCAATTGTTCATCTTTCATCAGGGCTCCTAGCTCAGGAAGCTTGTTTCCCAGACTACGGGCATTGGTACTCATTGCCCTCCATTTAATGTTGGCTTTATCCTTTTTTCCCCCCATCCCTGCTCTTATTGTCCTTGTCTATTTTCCATTTGCCCCTGTCCTGCCCTGTGTTGAGCTCTGTACCTCAGTGTTTACCTTACTACCTGCCATGTTTTGTGGGGGGAGGCTTGAAATTCCCTGCCTTTTATCAGCGCCTCCCCCCTTGGCTAGTTTAAAAGCTTACCAAGGAAGCATTTAAACCTATCACCTAGGAGCTTGGTTCCCTTCGTGGACAGATGTAGACCATCATGCCAGTATAGACCTTTATCTCTCCAGGTGGCCCCCCAGTACCCAATGAAGCCAAAGCCCTGTGCTCTGCTCCGGTTTTGCAACCATTCATTAAACTGCATGGTGTTTAATGAATGGTTGCAAAACTTTTACCAACCTACAATCCTGATAGTCACTGCCCCCTCAGACTTTTGGTGGTATTTACAAATTCGCAGTGGAACACGGTAGTATATCACCCAACTTACCCAAGGAGAAACCCAAGTGATTCCCCTCTGGTTTAAAGAAAAAGGGAACAGCTAGCTCCATCTATGCTACCCTTAGGGATACTATACCCAGCCAGACTGAAAGATCTAGATAGAAATGGGCAGTGGCCTTGAAAATTGGGATTACAAAATAACAGTAGAAGGAATATTGGATAACAGCACAAAAATACTTAAAAGGTGCAAAAAGCAGACTAATACAAAACAAGTTCCTCCACTCCTGATACCGCACCCCTGTGGTGCTGCATGAGGCAGGAGTACTGAGCTCAAACATATGCTGGTGATGTAAATCCCACCCAGGAAATCTCCTACACATTTTATGGATCTGCTATCTACATCACCAAATCTGGGCCTATGTCTGTACAGTAGGAACACAGGTGCTCCACAAACCAATTCCCAGCTGTATCCCCCTTCTCCTATTGGGAATGAAATCAGAGGCCTCCCACCTGAGGGATCCAGAGCACTGATGGCTGGCCATGTGGGACTTGCAAGCAAAATGCCTCTTACTATGCAGATGGAGAACCACCGAGGTCCAGAGCCCCCGGGAGCTTTTGGCCTCTATGGTCCAGATAGCTTCCATGGACCGACTCTCTCACTTGGCAAGTAGCTCCATAGCAATATATGAAGAGTGCTGGACTCCCTTCCATAGGTACATTGCCCCCAAAACAGGAGTGGGTTGAATGACACCCAGTAGGACCCTTTGCCTGGTAATTGATCTACAGATAGATACGGAACAGTAGAAACTACTCCCCAGATGGTTAACAAATGCAGAAATGTGCCTGACTGTATTCCCTATTTAAATAGTTATAAATGTTAGTGTGTAGAATAGTGGTTCTTTGTGTTTGATCCTATCTAGGGTGTTAGAGGCCTGGATACCACCCAACCCCACATAGAGCACCTTGACATCAGAGCAAAGAAACATGGAAGCCTTGCCTTTCCACATACCAAATGTTAAGTTGTCAGATTTAGACCGGTAAGTGCATGCATACTTGTTAATGACTATATTGCATAACTGTTGAGTTGTAATTGTAATCAACAACTCTCACCCAACTTTACTTTGTTGTTGATCCTAATTTCTGTAAAACTGGAAATGTCAATAAACAATTTAAGAGCAAAAAACAAATTGGAGGCCAATCAGACTCCTTAATGTAGACCTTAAAATATTGGCTAAAATATTGAGTAACAGACTGTTAAATATATTAATTACCCTGTATAATCCATAAATCACAATGTGTTCAATTCCCAAAAGGAAAATAACCAATAATTTAATTCTTCTGTGAGAAATGATAGAACACAGCCGAGCAACACAGACTAAAACCTGTATTTTAAGCCTTAACCAATCTCAAGCTTTTGATAGCGTTTCCCACGATTTTGTATGGTTCTGCTTAAAGCACTATAGAGAACCTACAGTAGTTATCTTTTGGTTGCAGAAATACTACACTATCGCATCTTTAAGACCATTACTACAAGGATGATTAGGACAGAAGACAGCAGTCAAAAGGGGAGTGAGACAAGGCTGTCCCCTTAGCCCGATTCTTTACATTACTACTCTGGACCCTGTAATTAGAATTTTAAATACCTCCAGGGACATCACTGGAATTCAGCTTCCAAGCTCAGAAGCTAACAAAATGTGTGCTTATGCTGATGGTAATACAGTAACAGTGACAGATGTTTACCTCAGGTGACAATGCCCTTCCAGTTTTACAAACCTCCCAGGCTACTGGGGCTAAAATTAATTATTCAAAGAGTTTTTGTCTAATAACGGGTACAAAGGACAGACAGGACACACATTTTAAGGGCATCCCAGTTACATATGAACCCTACAAGATTCTGGGAGTGTATTTTGGACCTGGTGACATGTCAGAATTTAATTGGAAAAACAAACTTGATTAAGCCCTTCCCAGAATTGCATCTTGGTGAAAATGGAACATGGAGAAAGAAAAAATAATTCATGTTATAAAAACCTTTTTAATACCAATGTTTCTGTATATCAGCCATGTTTCTCCCATTCCTAGACAATTAGAAATGGGAAGGCTATACCTAAGGTTCAATGGGCGGAGCAACAATGTCACTACCCCACCAGGCCTTAAAAGGCCACTCCTCCTAGACTGTCCCAGGATTCATTTCTTTGTTGTAGCCAGAGGCGCTGCCCTTCCTCGCTCCCCTTTCATCTCTCCCTTCCCCTTCCCCTGTCATTGATGTGTCTTGCAGTGCCTCCAGCCATCAGCTCACTGTCTTTCATTCAGTCCCCACCTGCCGCTCTTGCAGTGGCCGTTTTCTGCTGTTCATCCTGTTTTGTTTATCATCTCTCTTTTTGTTTGACCCCCTCCCCTTCCTTCTTGAGGTATTGCTTTCCCTCACATCCTCCAGTTCCCCCCCCCATTCTCTCCTTCATTCCTGGCATGTCGGCTGTGTCTGCTCCTACCTCTTGCTCCCATCTCACTGCCACCCTCGTACCTTCTATGGCATTCTTTCCATTTCCACCTCCCCTGCTCTTTCCTACAATCTTTGGCTGCCTGCCTCCCCTAGTTCCTTTGTTTTTTCCCCATGCTCCCATTTTTTGTCTACCCATCTAGCACTCAGGGCTCTCCTCCACTTTGGCCATGGACCTATGGGTTCCCTGCTATTAGGCCTTTCCATCTCTTTCCTGGCTTGGTCGGCCATTCTGGCCTTTCATCCTTGGGACCCGTGCACACTTCTGCTTCTCTTAGTCCTGTTCTTCTTCCTCTTGGGATTTTCCAACCACCCACTGCATCTCCACCTCTGATGCCCCTCCTGCCTTCAGTCTAGGTCTCTCCGCTCTGCTTCTTCCTCACTGGTCAGGAACTCTCTCGTCAGCTCCTGGACCTGCATTTCCATCATTCTGGCACCATTACCCACCTCCATACTGGGATCACATTCTAGGTTCCTCATTGCGGCTTTTGGATGTGTTTGTCCTCACTCTGCATTTTGTCCTGACCTCTACTAGTCTTCGGTCTGGCTCTTGTGCAGGTCTATACTCATTTTCTCTTCCTGGTTTCCTCAGCAATGTTTACCTTTTGGTGCATTTGGCCTGCTATATCTTCTTTTGAGGTTCTACTAGTCTGCTTCTTTCTTTTATATACTGCATATCATTGCCATCATAGTCCTATGTTCAGGACCCTCAATGCCATGCCTGCCTAGCTACAGTGCTGGTGTTACTTCGCTTTCATTAATCTCAAACTTTTAATTTCCTGTTCATCATCACACTGGGCATTGTGGCTCCGGGCAGCAGAAGTAGCTTTTTAGACATCATTTATTTATTTATTTATTGAATTTTGATGACCGGGTAGGCCCACTGGGCCCCAGAGGTCCCTTTTTCAGGGGCGACCCAGGAGTAACAATTACATACAGGTAACAGATCAGTACACTCAAGTAATTATAATGTTATTTGACAAAAAAGACTTTGCAGGATTACAAGCGGTAAGTAGTGGAGAATCATCAGTGGCTTGTGGTTGAGCTGCTTTCCCTATCATCCCTCCCCACACCTGCTTTTGGCATTCCCCTCACTTCATTCATCCCCATTCTTTGGTCCCTGCCAGTCTTCCAGCATTCAGGCCTTCAATGCTTCTCTCCATCATCGTACATCGTTCATTTCATACCTCACCTTAACCATACCAGCCTCCATGGCTTTGCTCCATCATCGTACATCATCCATTTCATATTTCACCTCACCATACCAGCCTTCAAGGCCTCATTTCATATTTGTACATCATCCACTGCATTCCTCACCTTACACCATTCAGGCCTTCAAGGCTTCTCTCCATCATTGTACATCCCATGAGGTCCACATCTACAGCATGCAAAGCTCAGAGCGGGATCCTTCTTCCTGCTCCATAGTGAGAATGTCTTCACTCTGGGTGGACCTTCAGTCATCCCTCATTTCTGCAACACCTCTGGATGTAGAATTTCTGACTTCTGGCTGCGAGGGGTGGGGCTTTTGTGTTCAGGGCCCCTTTTAGCTGCCTGACCAGGTTCAGAGACACCCTCTATGCCATTCTCCATCTGACCACCTCTGGTTCATCTGGTCTATTTTGTAGGCTTGCCTAGGCCAGTTGAGTGCCTCAGCGGTCTTTTATCTCCTCCTTTGCTTTTAGGCATCTAGTTGCAGAGCCATTGCTTGCAAGCCTCCACAGCATTCCCATTACAAGGATGGTGTGAGAGCTTCATCTCAACTGGAATCTTTTCCTCTTCCCCATTATCGACTCTAGTAGCAGTAACTGAGCCGTCACTAATCAAAACATCCTTCAGCCTGGAGGGAAGGTGACTTAGGCCTTGGATCCCCAGAGGTTTCCTTCTCAAAAGGAGGTTTTCCTCTCCTCCATGCTGATGGTCATAATATTAGACAGGGTTAGTGCTTTCATAGGTTCCGTACTTAGGTTCCACTGTTGGATGGAGTCAGATGGTGGCCCCAGCTGTTCCCTCTCTCTTTAGGAAGTCCACCCTTCTGCATCTTGTCAGCCTTCATTTTGTTCATTATCCTCATCATATCTCGTTCTTCTCCTGTCCTTCCCATCTATGTCTCTCTCCTTACTTTCTGATCTCGATATAGTCTGATTTCTCACCTCCTCGAACACCCTTTTGGGTAATCTTTTGGGGCTTTTTCCTAAACTACCTTTAGCTAAGGGAATTATTCCTGCAGCGCTAATGGCGGGAACCCTCTTCTAGGGTTCCTTGTGTTGTACCCCTACAGGGTGGTATATCCCACAGATAGAGAGGTGAACAGCCACAATGTATCGAAGTCACACAAGCATACGTCTCATCCAGTTGCATAAGCACAATTGAACCAAGGTTTTAAACTGTTTCTTTTCTTGTGTGTGGGGGAGCCAGCTAAACCTGAATAAGAGAGGCATCACTTATCTAAGTAAAAACAAAGGTGGACTGGGTGTGATCCACCCTATAGTGTTTTTTTCAGTACATTTTTCTTTACAAACTTGGTTCCCATCCTAAACAAGAAAACTCACCCTGGATAACCTGGATAACAGGGAAACTACAACCCATCTTAAATAACTGGGGAGTGAGCACAAGGTTATCTAAAACTCTTCAAACTTTTAGTTTATTCAAGCATTTTTAATACAGTGTAGACAAAATAAAACAGTGGGTGTAGCAAAATAATCTTTAACATCTTGTACTAGAACCCAGGTATATACACAAGTTGTTGAGTATCATTTTATATCTGAACCCTTCAAAGGAAGCAATAAACTAGAAAAAAAAGGAAATCTGCCAAATGCTCACAGAAACTAGAATCCCGAAAAAGACGTGAGATGTAGTATGGCTAGGAGCCCACGGAAAACTAAACATAAAAAACAACTTAAAACACAAGGAAATTACTGGCAGACATTGCTCTAGACCATGTTGCACCACAACCCTGGAAACAATTTCACATTTATTTCTCGAATGCCCCACTATAATAAATTTCTGGAAAATAGTGAATACCACTTAGACCTGTCTCCCCTTTCAGTACCTAAATTATGACACATTTGTATTCGGACTTGCGTCAGATCATTGGTTTATGTTACACAAAAGTACTGACTTAGTACTCTTTGCCATTCTGAAATATTGGATTTGGCAATGCAGATGCAGATTTTCAATCCAGCAGTAAGTTGTAGCTCATGAACAACATTTTTGTATTATAAAAAATTAACTTAAATATTATTTTGAGAAAGGCAACAAAACACTGACACCTACAAAAGTTCCCAAAGTATGGAAGAATTTCCCCAAACTATAACAAAAAAAAAAGAAAATAAAAATGTTTAACTAACATGTGAAAAGGTGTGACAAGTAACATAAAAGGGGATGGTGTTAAAAAGAGGAAAACTAGAGAATCATACAATACCTCAAATCATTATAAAGTGTGTGATCTTAAACATAACTATGAGATTATATGTTTCCTCCATATTGTATATAATGTATGTAGTGTACATTTCTGAAAGTTTTGTTTTCCTTTTTCCCTATGTTTAATTTTTTTTCCTGTGATTATTTTTCTGTATGTGTATGAAGTTATGTATTGCTTTTTGTTTGATTACAAAATACAAATTCCCCTACTCTTTCTGCAGGGGCACTGTCTCTCTGTGGAGAGATGGAGGAAACCAGTGTCGGTTGGGACATGGAAGGAGGTGGTTGCATTTCAGGGGAGACACACAGTCCAACAATTCTTATGCAGTATGGGCCTTTTAAAGTTAGCAACAATGTAGAAATGTCAAAGCATCAGCCTGAGGATGCAAAGTCCGATGTGGTCATGGGTGAACTACAAGCAGAGGAAGGTAACAAAGAAAGAATGGGTGGTTTACAAAAGGAAGACCTAATTTTGCAAAACAAATTGGAGGCAAAAAAGAAACAACTATCAGCAATGATGTTGGATGCTGAACAGGAATATACTATGCATAAAACAAAATTAGAGGAAGAACAGAAGACACAGGAATAATCCCCACCATGCAATCCAGAAAGAAACTGATATTGGGTGACACAGAGGTAGCACCAGAGAGTTCTGAAGTGATGCTGGGGGCATTAAAATCTGAACAGCCCCGTCCACCTTCCCAAGAGAGTGATATTCCCTCATCAACAGAATGGACACCAAGAGATGCCTTAAGACAAGCAGCCTGGATTTTTGCTGAAGGCCAATGGATCCCGGATCCTTGTGTTCAGATTCCGGGAACACCTGAAAGAGTACAAACAGTTCCTGCATCAGTATCAGAGCCTCCTGAAATAATTAGCTCTTTTGGCACAGATCACCCAGCTGCCACAGCTGCCAATGTGGGATCATCAGAAGGAAAAACAACTGCAACAGATGCTACAGCATGTGGGTCATTGCAGGAACACTAACATTTGGAAAAGGATTCAGAACCAGAGATGGTGACAGGATTATTGAAAGCACAGAATCTGAATTTAAGTGAAGACACAACAGCTGTATCATTCCGGGGCACTGCAACAGGTACAAACAGTATTGTTGGGGCCACTAACTCACATGAGCGGGGGGCAGCCTCTGCAGATAGCTCACATTGACCACAGGATAAACCAAACAGTTATGCTAGCCTATTTAGCCAACCTATGGAAGCAGCCAAATGATGATTTGTATGAGACTCAGATACAAAGGGGGTCTAGAACAGGTACCTGACCACATTTTTTGTAAGAAAATAATTAATTAAGGACTCACTGCATTTTACACCCACAGAAGTTTATGCTTTTATTCATGCTGCAGGGGATTACAGTTTTGATATTAGTTTCTATACCGCTGCATTGTTGAATAGATTCTGAAGCCTATATCACATGGTAAAAGACGTTCTTGTATGGCAAGCATTTACAGCTATTCCTATTACTAAACCTACAGTAACAACTGTGACAATGCTGTTTAGAAACGAAGATGTGAGTTTCAATGACATTATTTTCTGGTTAGAAAAGTGGTATGACCTGCAGGTTACACTGATCTCCATAATGGATGATAATGGAGTTTGGACTAGAGGGTTAAAATTTTGGATGCAGCTGCAACAAACTGAACAAGGAATTGGGTATTTGCCTAATTGTTTTTTTCTGGGCAGGGACCAGGGTATTCTGTTTTATCCCAGTCTGCCTAAAACCTGTTACAGGTACATGTCATCAGCTCACCTTAATACTGACTATACTCAAATTAAATGTTTTCAGTGTGGCTCTCTTGGCCATACAGCAAATATGTGCACTGTACCGCCTATCTGAAATGTATGTGGTGATAATGAACACAATTTCTGATCCTGCCCATGGGTTTCACACAGTTTTACTGATTCAGTGGAAAACGACTTTTACCTACACTAAGCAAAAATTCAATTTAGGAGCAGTGGGCCTTCTCAGCTGCTCCCCCCCCCCAAAGACAGGTTGGAAGAAAGACAACAAGACTCTGAGGTACTTATTATACCATCATCTGATATTGCACAGAATATACAGAGCCAGCCTCTTCAAAGTCAGAAACTGACCCCAGATCCAGTTGCCGCGATACCACCACCTCCACCCTCCCTTCTATGACACCCCCAGCAGTACCATCAGAGTCAGAGACATTTCATCTTGTGTCCAAAGGCTCTAAAACCAAAGCTTCGGCAGTGGTGGTTCCTACAGCAAGTGATCCAGTTCCATTAGACAAACGTTATGATGTATTGCCGAGCTGCAGTGAACAGATGGACGATGCTGATTCTGAAAGCTCTGTCCATTTATCACAAAGTGACTTATCAATCGAATCCTCGGTAATTAGCAAAAAAAGGAATTCCAATAAAATCTAAGAGGGTTACCAGGACCAGCGTAAAGAAACTTAACTCTTCTCAAACATAACGTACAACCAACTTTAAGGCTAGCTAGCCTGAATGTGAACAGTTTTACATAGTGGGTTAAAAGAGTCACGACTTTTTATGTATTACAACAATTGTCATACGATGCATTTTTTTTTTTTTTACCGTATACATGAGTTCATACTTTACAAGACATTACTGCAGCTCAGAAGTGTTGGTTTAGGGGTGAATCACATCAATCGATGAGGGAAGATTTATGTAGTGGTCCGTGTGTATGTTTCACTAACACAGGCATTTCAGTAAAGAAATGTATTGATGTTTGTCCTGTTTGCCCTTATTATGGATATTGCTTATGAAGGACTGGGGTTTTTGCTAACAAATCTATAAGCTCCCAGACTAAAGCCCTCCATATAGAACGATTAAAAACAAATCAGCCTTATTTATGCACAAATAATCACGTTCTGTTTGGAGGTGATTTTAATACCAGCTTATTGGAATCTGATAAACATGCTAAACCTATCAAAACTTATTGTGATACCAGTTATTTGAAAACACTAATAAAACAATCTGCCTCACAGGATGCTCAGGCTGTATTGCACCATAAACCAGATCACACTTTTTTTAAAGGCCAACTTTCTACTAGCATAGACTATTGGTTTACATCTAAACTTTTACAAATTTCCTTTACTGAAACATTTCCAGTGGAAACTTCTGACCATACTCTTATTGGTATGGCAGTCTCCACTTCCCCACCAAGAACTTTTGGTTGGTATGCCAACCATATCACGTCACCATTACAGTGAATATGTCAATGCCGACAACATTGACAGTTCACTGTATTAGTCCACCTGAGACCCCAGCACTCTGTCTCCTGGTCCTGCACACCCTCCCTGAATCAACCCCAACTCTAAGTTGGAATCCATTAGATCGGGGGGAGGGGTGGAAGGCAGAGCTCCTGGCATGGGGGCTTTGGTGGCAAAGCCTCCTGATGGAAACATGAGGTCTCCTGTCAAAATTGTGTCAGCTGCAACTTGGGGTCATCATAATTCCGTCGCTGTGATGTCAGTCGCAATGTAATTGTTGAACCGGCATCGTAGACCCTTTTTGGTTGCTAAGTGTGGAGAATGAATACTTCTCTGTTACAAGATCAATTATTTATTTATTTGTGAGAATCAGTTTACAACCTTTGAACCAGAGGCTCGTTTCCGAAGGTACCTCGTCACATTGAGACATACATAGCATTTAGATTACATAGTACAGGTTTTCTTCAAGTAGGCATTTGTTAGAGGTGCCACGTCACACCGTGGTCAAACAACATACATTTACAGGGTACATGTAATAGAAATAGGTTAATTAGTTAAATTAGTAAATTAGTTCTTGATGAGCCAACAATATTACTTCAAGACAGATAGTCAGTTTACCTTCTATATGACTCCTCACTGCAGTGATCGGCAGATACAAAAATTATTCTTACAGACTTTTTTAAAGACTGATCAAAACAAAAAGAAATAGATCTCATAACATATGGGACTTTGCAGAAGGAATTTCTTAGGTTACTTTCAGAGCAAAATGAAATAGACAGGGATTATGCTTCACAAGTAGACTTAGTTTGTTAAATTGGTCAGTCAATCCAAGTTTATTGTTTGGCTAAATAGCCTTCACAATGACAACAACAATATACAAAATTATACAAGACAGTTTAAAACTAAATTGGTAAAACAATATTAATAAATAACAATAATCACATACAAGTCAGTGCAATCCAGCTTTTAAATGCATTATATGTATCCAGGTAGCAGCATATATTCATAAAATAAAGTGCAATAGTGTATGAACGGAAAGCATTTCCTGCCTCCTAAATTTTAAAAAGCACCCTTATTCTTTTTTTAATTTCATTAATGGCATAGAAATACTTGACTATTCTGTCATGTACCGAGATATCTTCAGTGTGCATTAAGATATTTGTAAGTGTTCTTTTATCCACTTGATAGGTACTGGCCAAAAAAGGACTTAACCAGTAGTGTCTTTGTTTCACATACCATGAGCAGTTCCATAATATGTGCATTAAGTCTTCCTTTTCCCTGTAATCACAGCTGCAATCATGTGACTGTACGCCCAGTTTTTTATACCAATATGCTAGAACATTACTGCAAAATTGTTCAAATTTGTAACTTGTAAAGGTGAGTCTAAACTTTTAATGAGTTATGTCCAGATATGGCTTGTAAACATGATAATAATAATTTTGTGAAAACTTGTCAGAGTAATGTGAGGCAGTAATTGAATCCAAATCCATCACATTCCAGTACCTACATACCTCAGGGTTTTAAATAATTGCTTAGCAGTTTTTTTCTTGGGACTATGCTAACTGGACAGAAAGTATTTATGTAGATTTTCTAGAAGTGCTGTGTTTATTAAACACAGAGAGGCAAGAGCTATGCATTTTCACAAAGATTTAGCAGTTTTATGAGCAAAACGCTAATCAATTTTTAGAGTTAAATAAATCCCTGTACCTTATTAGTTACATATTTTTTATATTTCAAATGTAATACTATTCCCTGCCCAACTTCCCATCAGAGGTTCATTAGTTTGTGGCTTTCTAGTAACAAGATTATGGTATTAAACCAATACCTGACCTTATACCCCAGGTTATGCCAAAATTCCTTTTCATGTAAACATTGTTTAGCTAACATGCCATCCTCAGTTTTTGTGCACTTTATCCAACAGTTAAGCTTTTTGCTTTCAATAAGTGCAGTAATATTTATTAATCCCAATTCTGACTTCAGCTAGGCCACCGGGCATGAATGACCCAGTCTTAATGGGCTACGCTGAGTCTTGTACAAAGGCACCATGAATCTACCAATATTTTTATTTCCCTTATGTCAGAACCATATAAAAGCTGTAAGTCAAATTTCATTGTTACTTCTTGAATTAGAGGTTTCATTGTCATTCCTCCATATTTAAAGTTAAATCTGGTTAACCCTGCCATAGTTTTTCCAATTTTTCCAAGAGCATTTCCGAATGCCAGGTCCAGTAACAATTCCCTTGGACCACTACTCTTAAATAAGTGTAACTTGAGATTTTAGACTCAGTTAAGCAAGAAATGTTTACATTACAATATGGCAGACAAAAAACACTGGAAGTAGAATAGCAATTTGGTACACATGGGCAGAAATATCCAGCTAATCCATTTGATGATTTTTGTATGAGATTGCAAAAAAAGAAATATAGAAAGACTATATGATAAAGAGGGAAACCTAATCTCAGACAAATCAGGGATTTTAAAAGGAATGGAGCATCAAATAAATGAGCAGCAGGTACCACCACCTTCCTCAAAGGTCTTTATAAATCAAATAATGAAAGCTGCACAGCTCCTGCAATTAAGAAAAGCACAAACTCAACAACTGTTACAGCCTATAACTTCAACAGAATTAACATTGGCAATAACAAAAATATGGGCTGGGGTGGCACCAGACTCAGATGGGGTACCCGGTAAAATTTATAAAACATTAAATCGGTTATTACCCCTAGACCTTTAACAGCATTTCAAGCCTTCTTGTCAGAATTTCAGCTTAATGAACAGATGTATGAAGGGTTATTAACTTTTTTATTCAAGAAATGGGATAAGACAAACTTAAGTGTCTGTGTCAGTGGCTCAGTAGGTAGCACACTCGCCTCTGAGGCCAGGAGATCAGAGGGTGGTGGGTTCGGTTCCCACACCTGGCACTTGGGTTAATATCCCAGTACTGACACTGTTGTGCAGCATGAGAGGGGTGCTGCAATTTTGAGGTGCCATCTTTCGGATGAGACATTAAACCGAGGTCCCATCTGCCTGGATTGGTGGTAGTTCAGGTGGATGTTAAAGATCCCATGGCACTTATCAAAAAGAGTAGGGGAATTTCCCCGCTGTCCTGGACAAATTTCCCCTCATTCACTGAAAATACCACCAACAGCTTAATCTGGTTCAAGGTCAGTTGCCATTCATCTGTATCCCTCTTCCCCGGGTCGTGCCTGAAAATAGGCAGGATTTGTCTAGTGCACTTACCCAGTCAACAAAAATCAAATAAATAAAATTAAGTAATTGAAGGCAAATCACACTTTTAAACACTGATTTTAAGATATTAGTGAAGTTGTTAGGTAAACAGCGTTTGCTAGTATTGGATTCTCTGGTTCATTTTGTACAGTATTGTTCAGTTCCATGCAGAAAAAATACAGATGTTTTGGTATTAATTAGGAAACTATTGGATAAAGGGAAAAAAGGGGAAGTGAATGGATATCTACTTAACTTAGAGCAAACAAAAGTGTTTGCTAGAGTATCACATATGTTTTTTATGGCAATGCCTAGAAGCTTATGGGTTTCCACCACACTTTGTTAAATGGATCCAGTTAAGTTATTCTTCTGCATATAGTAGGCCTTAAGATAATACATGGTTGAGTCAGAGTTGTATTATAAGAGTGGGTGTCAGACAGGGCTGCCCATTAAGCCCCTTACTATATATGTTGATCCTTGACCCCTAATGAGAATTCTCTATTCTTCTCCCAAAAATCTCACGTTTACAAATCGATGGACATTCTCCAATAAGAACTATAGGCATGCTGATAACATAGGACTAACAGTGAGGGATACTACCTTGGGCGAGATAGCATGTAATTTTATATAAGCTATATCTCACGTATCTGGAGCGGCAGTAAATAAAGCTAAAAGTAGGTGTACCCCATTACAGGGAAAGGCTGATATGAATACTGTCATAGCAGTGATTGTGGTAGACAATACACCTAGTAAAATGTTGGGAATTTTTTTCAGTCCAGGAGACATGGCTAAATATAACAAGGGAAGAACACATTGGGAAAGGTCAGCAGAAAGTGACATGTTTAATAGCTGGCATATGGGAAGAAAAAGAGGGTTCATTTTATTAAGATCTTTTTAGTCCCAGTATTTCTTTTTTTAAGTTACATGTACCCTGTCCCAAACCAGTTTGAAACATCATTATATTATTGTTTTTTTTTTCATGTTTATGGGGCAGCCATTTGAACCCAGTAAAACGTATTATTACTTACTTGATTATAAAGAAAAGGGGGTAGGTATGCTTAACCCAGTATTATTTTGGGGGGGGCATTGTTTTATAAGCCAACATTCTTCCAGTTTTAAAAGCTAGCAAATTACCTTGGGTATTTTGGGCACATCCATTTCTGGTAGAAATTTTTCAGGATTGGCAAAGTACTGATTTTCGTCATAAAAATAGAAGAAAACTAAAACTGAATTTGACGTGGTCTTATTGCTTCAGTTATGTAAAAAAATGGCAAGTGATGACTTCAGATGTTGTAAGAGTTCCCAGAAAGCTTCTTTACAAAATGGTAATGACAAACCATTTTTCTGAATCTCCCTTTGAAACTCTGTCTTTCGTAGAGTAAGAAAGTGTAAACTCCTACCTGATCCCTGCATCCCTCTGAAAATGTGGGATATAGTATTTATTATTTATTTATTTTATTTATTGAAGTTTGGTAACCGGGTAGGCCCTCTGATACAAGACAGTCCCTTTTTCAGGGGTGACCCAGGAAGTGTAGTACATTGACACAAAAAATTAGACAAGGAGTAGTCATACAGTAAGAGAGTACATCAGTTACATTCAATTATGCAAAATAAGCAATTTAAAGCACAGTCAAAACCTTATATACAGACATCATTTACAGTATTTTATTTTTGTCTTGGAGAGCAGGAGCTAGAGAGAGTGGAAAGTTTTGCTAAGAGAATAATGCAAGGAGTGAACAGGGGGTTAGGAGTCAGCAGAAGCAGGAGCAAGGTGGAGTGGTTAGGTGAGATAACAGCGAACTTTGAAACTGAGAGAGGGAGATGCAGGCCAGTATAGAAGGAGGTAGAGAGTTCCAGTAGGACACAGCAGAAAATGCAAATAATTTCCGAGCCATGGAGAATCATACTTTTGGCAATGAGAGAAGAGGCAAGGAGGTAGATCTGAGGGTGCGTCGAATGAGACGACACTGAACAATATCAGCAAAGCAAGGAGGAGTGAAGCAATGTACAAGCTTATGTATGAAGTTCAGTGTGGTATAGCATAATTTAAATTCATAGGCTGGCCATCCTAGGACAGACAGGACATCGCAGTGATGGTGTTGAGCATTGGCCCCAAGAGCAAGCCTGCCAACTCTATGGTAGGCCGGTGATAGGTGTGATAGTATGGATGTGGTATGAGAGAGTAGTAATGGAGCACCATACATAAGGAGGGGCAGGAGTGTGGCATCTGCAATCTTGCAGCAAGAGGTCAGTGTAAGGAATGGACGTATGCGGTAGAGGACATTGATTTATTTGTTTATAGTTTTGGTGATGGCTGTAATATGTACATCCAGGGTAAATGAGGGATCTAAAGTGACTCCCAAGTATTTGAAGGACCTAACTGATTCGAGTGAATCCCCCGTACCTGAGAGTACAGCCAGAGGGGGGAGAGTTGGTGCAGTGCAGATGAGTTGGAGAATAACAAGCTCTTTGTTTTTTCAGTATTAAGGATGAGATGCTTCAGAAGGAACCAGTCCTCAAGGGTGTGGAAATCAGAGGCCATTGTTGAACTGAGCCACCTGATATAAGAAGAAGAATGGTAGATGATAGCATCATCTGCATATCGGCGAACAAAGGACACACCACAATTATTAGGGAGGTCATTAATATACAGAGAAAAAAGTGCTAGGGGTTGTCACAAACGCATTCTGCAGGTCAGACCAATTGCTCCCACAGTGCCAACCTCAGAGCGCAATAGTGTGAACAGATAACAGACAGAGTAACCCCCCTGTCTGCTTTTGGGTCTGAATCACCTTTAGTCTCAAGTTCTGGGGGGATTCAAACTGTGAACCTTATGCTAGCATACCCAATGTACAGGCTCAGATACGTACCCTCTTCGGGGAGTGCAGTACAATCTTTTGCCAGGGGCACCCAGCCAGGCTTCCAAAATGAACTCTTTTAACTCTATAACAGACCTTAGCTATATTCTTACCTTTTTCCAAGCTTAGTAGCACCATCAAGCTGTGCAATAGTTTTGTCAGACTTAACGCCTTATACGTCACATGCAAAAAGAACTGGCAGACACCCAGGCAGTCTTTCAAGTGCATTTTAAAGTTAGATCAGAGAGCTGTGTTTCTCTAGAGTCCCAAGATGATATGACATTCATTTCAGACACAAGTATCAGTTTAAACTCTGTCTCCACACCCCTTCTGTGAGTCATCTAGCTCCTCCTTTTAGAATATAAAATTACAAAAAAAATATTTCTTACCAGGAGATATGTGAATAATGTGACATCAGCAAAAATCCATTTCCCAAATTATGAGTCTTTGATCAACCAGTTCCTTTGAGGTTTACAGCCCTGCAATCCATCACCCAGGTGTGATATAGCCAACAGGAATCAGCTAAATGATGTCCTGTCCTGACGTAATAAAATGTATATTTAGTTTCCAACTTCAGAATCATGAGGTCATAAAAAGGCCATAAAATGCAATTTGTCAAGGAAGTTAATTACATTACAGAGATCTTCTGGTCAGTGTAAGACATCCTGTAATTTCAGCTGCTGACACCTTGTAATTTAAAAGGGCCAAATCTCACAGACTGACTTTTCATACACTGGCCATCTATTTATACTACCAATATCATACAATAATCTTAACCAGATGGCCAAGCGTCACAGGGGTTACATGGGAGAATGAATGTAAAAATTAATCAGAAACACAAAGAGGTGACAGAAAGGCATTGTTCAAGAGGAACATGCACGTATGAATTAGAAACCATGGCTCATCTATATTTTTATACCCCTATGCTATAGAACTACGAGTGGTAGCTGATAAATGGAAAGATGATAGATTTCTCCCTAGTGGGATCCCTTACCAGTTGCTGCAGGAATACCCTTTGTTGTGCCTCTAAGATCACCCTGCTCCTAGCAGATACCACTGCTAGGATTGCCTAGCCAATGTCAAAGAGGTTTAGATCCTCTACTAGCAGAATCTTCCCTTTTTGTGCCATGTTTGTCACTGACTATAAAAGCTGTTTATCTCCCTCTCCCCCTCCCCCTCCCACATAGGAGGTCTGTAAACCACCCCACCCTCAATGATTTCCCATTCCTTTTGTCTAAGGTGACCCACATTTTCTCAGTCTCCCCTTCCTCTTCCAGCCCCTCTGTGGCCCCAGTTTCTTCTTTGACACATAATGCTACCCCCTTCCCTCTTCCCCGCCCTGTCTTTCCTAAACAGTCAGTAACCAAGTATGACTGTCTCCCAGGCATGATGCTCAGTTCACCAAGTCTCACTTAGTGCGACTATGTCAAGATGCTCTTCCGCCATGGTGGCCTCCAGTTCCCCTAGTTTATTCCTCAAGCTCCTGGCATCTGCTACTAATCCCCTCCACCTTGCAGCCCCCTCTTCCTTGTCCTCCCCTTCCAACCCCTCCTTGTTGTATGCTGCCTGATTTTCCTCTTTGTCCCAGGGGGCTGATAGCCTCCCAACTCTTCTACCTGTAGGAGGGGTGTTTTGTTTTACATTCCTCAAATCAGTTTAAATTTAACTTCTTTGCTATAAAGTCTTCCAGTTTGCCCTTTAGTACAGCTGTCCCTTCTAGGCTCAAGTGCAGCCTGTCAGGGGCATATAGTTCCTCTTCCTCCCACGCTGATCCCCAGTCACCTATTAATCCAAACCCCATCTGCCTACACCATCCCTTCAGCCAGTGATTGAATTCTTTGATCTTTTCCCTCCTAGGTGTGCTTGCTCTTGGTACGGTACAGGCAACATGTCCGAGAAGGAAATGAAAGGGAAAACCATGCCACTGCAGAACCTAGCAAGCTCCTTGAACCATGCCTGTACCTCTTTCAGACTGTTCCCCTCCAGATCATTGGTGCCATGGAGAAACACCAAGTGAGTCATCCCATCCTGATGCATGCCCCAAGACTCTAGTACTGTCATTCCTGGCATACACTGAACCCATACTGCACTGTTCCAGGCTCCCTTTTTATCCCCATCTGAGTCCCTTTATAATCAAGTCCCCTATGAGCACCACCTTTGTACTCCCTTCCTCCTGCATGTTCTTTTGATATTGCAGTTTATGCCTTAGTTCATGCCTCCCCTTGACAACCCTATTTCCATTTTCCCTCCTTGTCCTTGCTCCATTTGGATTTTCACTCTCTCCCATTTCTACTTCCTCTCCTCCTCCCCCCATGGACCTTCTCTCAGTCCCTCTTCTCCTATCCACCCTCTTCACTGGCTCTGCCCCTTCCTTGTGCTCAGCGGTTACACTTCTACTGCCTGCATTTCTTTTGGAGCATGCACTACCCCCCCCCTTCACCTCCCCACTGACACTTTCCCTACTTGCTCCTGATAAATTCTCTTTACCTGACTCCACAGTGCTATGTGTCCTCCTTGAAGGAATTTTCTTCTTCACCACTTGCTCTTTTTCAATAATTCCCTCTTTGTTTGCCCCCCCAGGTGCTCCTCCCATTTTCTTCATTTCCCTTTCTCATTTCCCTATGAACTCCTCTCCATGAATGTCCCCCAAAGGTGCTATCTTCTGCTCTTTTACTTTCCCCACCCTTTCTCCTACCTCTGTAGGCTCCTCGCTGCCTCTTACCCTAAGACCATCCTCCACTATTACCTCTCCCTGGTTTGGCCCCAAATGGTCTATCCCCATCTCTCCCAATTTCCCTGCCCCTGCTCCCTCCTCTGTTGGCTCTTTGCAGCCACTCTCCTTCATATCATCCTTCACTAGTACCTTGAAGGGTGCAAATCTGTTTTCCTACTCTGCTCCTTTGCTTCTCTTTCCTCTGTCTGTTTTGTCCCTTGTTGATTTCTGCCCCTAAGTTGCAGGTGCCTGCCTAATTTTTCCTGAATCTACTACCCACCACACCTCCAGACCCCTAGTTTCTTATATCCTTCTTGCCCCTAGATCCCTTGCCTCCCCCCTTATGTTGCTGCTATCTTCTCTATGTGCTCTGATGCATCCACTGGACCTCCTCCCATTCTCATTCCTCTGTACCATGATGTTCTCAACTCATGTGCTTAATCCCCCAGTGGTCCTCCCTATTGTCTCCTTCCCCCCTACCCAGTTGGAACTGTTCCTGTTCCTCCACCCCTCCTCCCAACTGTTCTCCCCCCGCTTATTATCCACCTCAACCACCCCACTTCCTTCCTTAGCTGTGTAGGCTGTCTGCACACTATGCATCCTCCCATCCTCCAAGCCCAGTTTCAGACCATGGCAGTCCTGCACCCACTACACCCTACCACTCTTCAAAAGATTCCCCCTCTTTGGCTGCCCCTCTAGCTGAGCTGCCTTTCCATTTTAATGTCAGTCCTACCAATAATTTTGGTACAATATAAGATATGCAACCAATGCAGTTTAGCAATACAGTCAATTCTGGTAGAATGTAAGATACGTAACCTATACAGTTTAGCAAAACAGTCAGTGCTGTTAAAAATATTTCTGCAATAGTTTTGACAGAATGTAGGATACTTAGCCTGTACCATTTATTATTTATTTATTTATTTGAATTTTGGTAACCAGGTAAACCCACTGAGACATGACAGTCTCTTTTTCAGGGGCAACCAGGGAAGAGCAGTACAGTTGAAGGTGCAGCGATTGATACAATAGTTGTACAGGAGCATTCATGCATGAAATGAGCACAACAGTAGATACATACAACAGCACATCAGGATAGTACTATTACATCAAGCAATAACAACACTTTGGGAAGAGATACCTAGATTATGCAATTGTGTCCTGTATGACGTAATATACTCAGGGCTATGTACAGGTCGCAGATAATTATTTACACGATAGTTCTTGAAACTGATGGAGAGGCAGAGGTGATAAGGTAGATCTTGCAGGTCATTATAACAGTCAGAGAAGAGTTAGAAACACAGGTATTATCGAAAACCTGAACAAGGGGGGCAGCAAGATGTACAAGCAGAACACCTTGAAATTGAGAAAAGGAGGAGCAGGCCAGGATAGGTTGAGGCAGAGAGTTCCAGGAGGACACAGCCAAGTAGGCAAACAATATCCGAGCTGATGAGAGTCTCAGGTTGGGAACCGCTAGCAGAGGGAGAGAGGCTGACCTTAGGGTACACTTGGGGGTAATTGTATTGGACTACCTCAGATAGGCAAGGAGGGGTGAAATGATAGACAAACTTGTGTAGTGAGATTAGAGTAACATAGTGTAACTTAGACTCAAAGGGTAGCCAGCCCAAGGTAGACAGTACATTCAATGATGATGCCTTGCATTGGTACCCAGGGCAAACCTACTCACTCTATGACATACCTGGGATAGGTGGGACTGAATAGTTGAGGATGCAGAGAGCAACAATGAGGCTTCATACATGAGGAGAGGGAGGAGAGTGCCACTGACTATCTTGTGACATGATGTCATGGTGAAATACCAGCAGATCCTGTAGAGGACTCCTAGCCTCTGGTTGAGAGTTTTGGTAAGGGTTGTAACATGAGCATCCAGCAAAAGGTAGGGGTCCAAGGTGATACCCAGGTATTTGAATGACTGAACTGATTCTAGGGTGGTTCCAGTTCATGACTGTATGGTGAGAGAGGAGCGTGTATGAGAAACTGAATTGATAAAGAGCATGCACTTGGTTTTTTTTAGTATTAAGGATCAGTTGCTTGTGGATAAACCAGTCCTCAAGGGTGAGGGAAATCAGATGCTAGTGTTAGGTTAAGCCACCCAAGGTCAGAGGAGGCTTGGTAAATGATGGCATCATCTGCGTAGAGATGGACTGTGGTACCACCACAGTTATTGGGAAGCTCATTAATAAATAAGGAAAAAAAAGCAAAGGGCCCAGTATAGAGCCCTGTGGTATACCTTGGGTGATGGGTCGTGGCTCAGATACGGAGCCCACCCATTTGACCTGCTGAGTACAGCCAAAGAGGTAGCTACAGGTCTATGTAACTGCATCCTCATCTAGGCCCAGGTCATGTTGTTGGTGTAGGAGCAGGTCATGGTAGACCAAGTCAAAAGCCTTGGTCAAGTCTACAAATATTGCACCATGACAAGGCCAGTGTCCATTGCATGATGCAAGTCCAAGGTGACCTTGATCAAAGCAGTGGTGGTGCTATAGTTTTTCCTAAATCCATGCTGGGAAGATGAGAGGAGTTGATGGTGTTCAAGGAAACCTTGACTATTCAAGCCACCAGCAGGACACAATTTAAGGTGGTAGTCCAGTCCCCACACACTCCAGCAGGACAAAAACTGAATATTCAAGCCACCAGCAGGAGACAATTTAAGGTAGCAGTCCATTCCCACACACTCCAGCAGGACAAAAACTGAAGGCAGGAGACCAGTCCCACAGTCTCAGGTGAGCCAGCCCTTTTCCATGCTAGTTCAGAGTGCACTCCCCCTTGGTGCTCTCCTCCACCTGTGATTACGGCTATGCCCACTGGACTCCTCCTGCACAGCCACCTGATGTGACTAGATTTCTCCCTCAGGCCACTAATTGTGGCTCTGCTCCTCTGCTTGTGCGGCTTCGGTCACACACCATCACCACTTCTGCTCCCCGAGTCAAGTAAACCAAGCAGCAACCAGTGGCCTTTTAAGGCCTGGTCCCTCGCTCAGACCTTGTGCTGTCTTCTTCTATAGGCTCCCCCAGGAGTCTGCATCAGCACTTGGAACTTTTTTGATTGGTGCTAGGTCCTTAAACTTGATTGGCACCTCCAGGACCCAACTTGCATTTAGCATCAGAAAGAAAAGTTAAAATTCAAGCCACCAGCAGGATACAGGTTAAGGCAACAGTCCAGACCCACATACTTCATCAGGGCAAAAAATGAAGGCAGCAGATAACAGTCCCACACTCTCAGGTGAGCCAGCCCATTTCAGCACTAGTTCAGAGCGCGTTCCCCCTTGGCGCTCTCCTCCACCTGTGATTACGGTTATGGCCGCTTGACTCCTCCCACACGGCTGCCTAGTATGACCAGATTCCTCCCTCAGGCCACCAGCTGTGGTCCCTCTCCTCTGCTTGTGTGGCTTCGGCCACATGCCGTCACCTCTTCAGTTCACCAAGTCAACATGTATGATGATTTTTCTTTTTACGCTGTAAATGTCAACAGTGTCAAATGGCCAAGAAAGAGACATACTGTATTTTCTTTTCTTAAATAGTTACAGTTGGGCATCATCTTTTTATAAGACGTCAGGTTTTGTACAATTCAAGAAATCCACCAGGCTCAAAATGATTGGCACCTAGGCCCTTCATTCTGATCTTTTGAGCCTGAAACATGTTCTGGAGTTGGTATTTTGTTCAGGATGCCAGAAATTCAAGTTGTTAAATTGTATGATTTGGTTCCAGGAAGAGTATTGATACTAGATGTGAAAATACAAAATGTATCATACAGACCGATTAATCTGTATGTCCCACAGACAAAAACTACCCGCACTGAAATATTACAACTGATTCAACCTTACCTACACATATCACAAAATATCATTTTTCATGGAGATTTTAATTGCAACCTCACCATACAAGATAGAAGTAAACATTCCAAAACACAAAAGCTATATTGTGATTTGAATTTTCTGTCCCAAATTATATATAACGCAAGATTAAGAGATGCATACCTGGACATTACCAAATTACATACTCACACTTTTCATAAAGATTAATTAGCCACATGGATGGATTATTTTTTTAACATCTCAACATGTACAGTACCTGTTAAGGTAGCACAAGTGAAACCAGCAGAATCCTCAGACCACAGCCTGCTTCACATTACCATTTTACACTCATTCCCCTTCAACAGAGGCCCTGGTATCGGGAAATGTAATATTTCCTTATTACATGGACCATAGTTTACTGTTTCCCTGTCCCACTCTATAATGGCTGGAAAATCAGTATTAATCTTTTTCGACAACCCTCTTTTATGGTGGGAAGATATGAAATATGAACTGCAAAAATGTTTAAAACAATACAGTAAAACTAAATGTTTAAACTCCTGCTTGGCTTATTTACAAAAAAAGACACCATTTTCAGAAATTATTTACAACAGCCCACAACACAAATCAAGACTTAGCACAACAAATTTAGCAAATAAAGCAAGATTTGATGGACTTCCATGCACAAAACTCTAAAGTATTATACCAACAGCAAAGATTTGGAACCCAAGGCCCAGCAGCCTCAGTTTGCCCTTTTGAAGATTGTTACCAGAGAATAACAAAGAAAGAAATTAACTGTATTTCAGATAACCAAAATATTTTAGATAATACTAAAGAAGATATTTTACATGTAGTTTCTTACTATACTAGACAAATGTATGCCCCCTTCCTACAATACTACCTCACTCCACACAGTTTCTCACAGGACTCACTCTACCTAGTGTCCCAAGCAAAATCCTAACAAAAGTTAGCCAGCCCATAACCAGTCAAGAGATATTGGACTCTATTACAACTCTAAAGAACGGAACTACACCAGGACCAAATGAGCTCCCAAATGAAATTTACAAACAAATTGGCCCTGACGTTGTATCAGAATTGACATTAATGTATAATTGTATGCTACAATCCAACTCTATCCCTTTAGATATGACTATGGGTATGTTAATTTATTTACATAAAAAGGGTGATAGAATGAAATTAAAGAATTGGAGACCTATCAGTATGTTAAATAAATTTTAACAAAAATAGTGACAAAAAGACTGCTTATGATTGCTTCCCTTATAATCTCAATGGTACAATCATGCTCGGTCCCAGTAGATAGATTTCCAATCACCTCATACTACTAAAAGGGGTCACGGAATGCAGTAATAATGAAACTCTAATAGGTTATGTGGTTTCACTAGACCTGAGGAAAGCATTTGATTCAGTTAATCAAAACTTCCTCTGGCATATACTGGAATATTACCAAGTCCCTTATACAGTAATAAATTGGATCAAAGGGATGTATATAACTGCTATTGTAGCCCCACTAGTTAATAGTTGGAAAGAATCAATGGTACACATTAGACATGGGGTAAGACAGGGCTGCCCACTAAGCCCCATCCTATATGTTTTCTTTATAGACCCTTCATTGAGGCGGATTAACTCCTCCCAAAACATATCGCCCCTTCAAAACACTTTAGGATGTATCCCACACAAAACATTGGCGTATGTTGATGATATCTGTCTATTGGTTGCCAATGAAAATTCGGTCACAGAATCCCTCCACATATGTGATGAATTAGGCAAAGTCTCAGGTGCCTCACTCAACACAGATAAGTGCATAGGATATAAACTGGGAAAAGATATGGAAGACACCACCCACAGGTAGAATAAAAATACAGAAAGACCCATATCAATTCTAGGAATACAGTATGGTACAACAGAACTGGATGTCTTTAATTGGAAACAGAAAATGAACATACAGTAGGTAAACAAAAAGTGGCAAATTGGAATAAGTGGAAACTTGGGAAGAAAAAAAGAGTTTACCTAATAAAAACATACCTAATACCTTTATTTTTGTATATAAGCTGTGTATTTCCCCCACCTAAGAAACTGGAAACTGGTTTATTGAGCATATTCTTCCAGGCACTTTGGGGAAGCTGGCTTAATCCTATAAAATTTAACACCACTTACTTACCCCTGAATAAAGGGGAAGAAAATATGACTAACCCTATATTATTTTTAACAGTTTATTTCTTATGGTAAACATTAAACCACTTCTGTTAAATAAAAACATAGGATGGGAACCTTGGCTACATGACAGATGTAAAATCTAGTTCACACAATGGGAAACAGAAATTCACTAAAAACCTTAAGAACAACTGTTATGATACCAAATTATTTAAGGGAAACTTTTTACAGGTTAAAACAGTGGCATTTTACTAGCCAGACAGTGATTTCTGTGACTCTTACCAGACACTACCTGCCAAGTAAGCGCTGTTTCTGAGAAATGTCCACCTAATTGCTAATCATCCTTTCAAGTTTTTTTTACAAAACACTAGAATACCACCACAAATGTGGAATATGCATTGGCTTATATGTCATGAAAAATATAACGTTAAATCGAACCACAAGCACAAGCAACTAAATGATAGGACGTGTAGTAGGCCCCAGTGCAATCATCAACTGGAAACACTGGAGCATTTTTCCCTCCTCTTTTAATAGCAGGATTTGGGGTTTATTTAGCTCACCATTGGTCCGAACCACTGTTTAAGACAATTTCTTACCATAATGTGATTTATGGTTACTTTTCACATCCTTGGAATAAATGGAATAAGAGTACTTTATGCCTCATTTTTAGAGTAATAAAATGGCACATGTGGATGTCTCAATGTCTGTTTACACTACAGCAAAAAGATGGGTGTTACACAGAACTCCTAGGGAAAATTACTGAAGACTTACAGAAAATCTATTATACTGAATTTAAAGCTATCCCTAGACAAGAACGTTTAGAGAAATGGAAAGTTTGCCACAGATTACTGATATAGCATACGCCACTTTACCGTCCATACTTATTGCGGACAGTTGCTTATTATGGACAAAACTACAAATGCAAAAGCCGTTTGCTATTGCAGCCATGTTAATTATGGCTGTTATAGTGAACCTGGCCTGCCATTTGTAATGGACACCAGAGCTCCCAGGGTATGCCCACTGAATGGTGACACCTTTACAGTGAACACGTCAATGCCGACAACATCGAGGTTCACTGTAACGGTCCGCTCGAGACCCCAGCACTCCGTCTCCCAGTCCTGCTCCCCTTCCATGAGTCAACGCTGACTCAGAGTTGATAATCCTAGGGATCGGGTGGTGGGTTTGGGGGGCAAAGCCCCCTGATGGAAAAACAGGCGGGGTCTCCAGTCGGATTTATGTCAACCTCAACTTGTGGTCCCAGCACCCAGCAGTTCAGCAATGATGATAGCTGTGATAAGGGCCTGTTAATTACTGAAGCACCAAGTAACCACTGAATTATTGTGCTGTACATTAGCATTACAACTTGATCTGCTTACTGCAGCTGTTACAATTCTTCTGAATGGTTCTGGGCAGAGGGAGAGAAAGAGAAATCATATACTGACACTGCTGTTAACTAATGTATTTTTCTGTATCACTCCTAATGTATATGGACATGACTTTTTTCTTTTTTTTTTTTTTTCTGCCTTTGTTTTTGTATTTGCTTTATGGTTGTATCTAGTTTTTGATTTTGAATAATATCTCCCCTACTCATTTCGAGAAGTGCAATGAGTTATTTAATGTCCACCTGAAATACCACCAGATCAGGCAGATAGGACCTCAGTTTAATGTCTCATCCAAAAGACAGCACCTTAGGATTTCAGTATCCCCCTCATGATGCACTACAGAGTCAGTATTGAGATTGACCCCAAGCACCCTCTGTGGAGCTAGAACCCACAACCTTTCAATCTTCTGGCCTCAGAGGCAAGTGTGCAACCTGCTAAGCCACTCTCATTGCTAGTCATGATACATTTTGGTGAGGGCACATTTCATTCAGGCACATTTTAGTCAGGGGACAACTTAGACTGAGCACATTTTAGTGGTGACACAGTTTAGTCAGGGGACAGCTTAGACTGAGCACATTTTAGTGGTGACACAGTTTAGTCAGGAGACAGCTTAGACTGGGCACATTTTAGTCAGTGGACAACCTAGACTGGGCATATTTTAGTCAGGGTACATTTTAATCAGTGGACAACTTAGACTGAGCACATTTTAGTGAGGGTACATGCTAGTCATGAGACAAACTAGACTGGGCCACTTTAGTCAGGGTTCTTTTTAGTCAGGGGACAGCTTAGACTGGGCTCATTTTAGTCAGGGTACATTCTAGTCATGCGACAGATTAGACCGGACTATTTTAGTCAGGGTACATTTTAGTCAGGGGATAGCTTAGACTGGACACATTTTAGTCAGGGTACATTTTAGTCATGGTACAGATTAGACTGAGCCATTTTAGAGGTGGCACATTTTTAGACAGGGGCCATCTTAGACTGGGTACATTTTGGTCAGGGCACATTTTTGTGAGGGTACAGCAACTCTTCATTTTTTTTATTTTTATTTATTAAGCTCTCAGATTACAAGAACCTTTGAGCTGGGAGCTCTTTTACAAAGGTTCCACATCATAATGTAACAGCAACATACATACATACATACATTGAGGAATAAACAAGGTATTGTACAATTAAGATTGGAAAACAATACAATTAGGGTTGGACGAGTAAACAGTATACAAAGTGATATTCATTGCACGTTCCAGAGAATACAGTGGAGGCAGATTAATAGTTATGTACAAAAGAGCAGTATACCAACATTTGAATTAAGTGTTGTTGATTGTTGATTAAGCGAGTCAGCCAAGAAGGCATTTTCGAGAGTTAAGAAGGTAGGGTGGACCTGGGGAAGACGGGAAGGTGAGGGGTGAAGGGAAGTAAATGGTAGAGGGATAGTGCCTTTGGGCAAGCAGTCAAGCTGCTAAGTACATCGAGATGAGCAATGTGAATGGTGCAACCAATTCCTGCTTAGGATGGGCAGTCGCAGCCACAGAGTGCTGAGAGATGCAGCCAAAGCTTCCATTTGAAAGGGACAAGCTTTGTTTTGGCCAGGATGTCATCATGGAGGGAGCTGAGCTAGTTGGGGGTGTGATACTCAAACGACCTTTGCCCTTGCAAGCTGCGGCAGAAAGGGACCTTGAAGGGCTATTTGTACCCCTGGTGAGGAAGGGATTAGTTGTTAGGTATAGGAGGTTTGGATGCTCAGGGGAGTTCATCCCAAGGATTTTTTTTTTGGCAAGCAGGCAGGTCTGGTACTTCAACCTGCCTTTCTGATGGAGCCACCCAGTTTAAGCCTATAAGTCACAGGTGTGCGTGAGCTGGTGTGCCCCTGTGATTAGTTTGTAGGCTTTATTTGAGGCTGTAGTGACCCTTTTAAGGGTGAAGTCTGATGCTGCTCTGTATACAACCAGTCCATAGTCAATTATGGAAAGCGCTGAGCTAGTGACTCCAAGCCTGAGTGCCTCAGGGGTCACACAATGTTTGTGCCAGTGAAGTAAGCCTATTTTTGCATTGACAGCTTTCACTACATGATCAACATGGATTACAAAGGATAGTGTGCTATTTAGCATGACCCCAAGGTATTTGAATGAGTGGACCAGTTCTTGGGGGGGGGGTTCTGGTATTTTCAATTATGAGCTGATGTGATTTGCGTTTGTTGTGAGGGGATAAAAATGTCATGATTTTTTTTTTTTTTTTGTCGTTCAGTAGGAGCTTATGCTTCTGGAACCAAGCCTCTATGTTGGTGAAATTATGCTGAAGTTGCTTCTCCAGGAGTATAGGATCAGGGTTGCTTGTAAAGAGAACAACATCATCCACATAGAGAAGAGTCTTGTCATGGCAAACGAGGGGGAGGTGGTTTAGGAAGAGGCTGAAAAGCAGGAGGCCTTATATGGATCCTTGGAGAACACCCATGCACACTTGTCATCTATCTGATAGGACTCCATTTATCTTTACCTGCTGGGCTCTATCTGTTAGGTAATTACTAAATCAACTCACAGTATCTGCACAGAGCTCAGAGGTGGATAGTTGTTTGAGCAGTAAAGCATGGCTGACCGTATCGAACGCTTTGGTGAGGTCAATGAAAGCTGCCCCCAACAACTGCCTGCATTCTGGTGCCTTGTGTATGTGCGAATTCTAGTAATGCTGTGTTGATACTATGCGATTTTTGAAAGCCATGCTGCTGGGGACATTGGATATGGTATTTATCGAGGTATGCAATGAGCTGATCTGAGATGATGTACTCTAATGCTTTGGAAAGAGGGGGGAGTATGGAAATGGGGCAATCGTGTGTAAGGCCCTGTCGCCACTTTTATGGATAGGCGTAACTACAGTATTTTTCCACTGCTTGGGGAATTTGGTAAATCTCAAAGATAAGTTAAGAATTTTCATCGGTCGTGTAAGTATTCAGGGTGAGGGCAACAAGTTTAGGATCAAGTGAGTTTCCACTAAATCTTGATTTTCCTAAAACACGTTGGGTACTTTTTTGTTTCCTATTTTGAAATGATTTTGAAGTAGAAGGGGGGCCCTGTGGAAGGCTTTCAGTAGCAACATTGTTCTTGCTATTTGCTGCCACCAAATAGTCGGGGGGGAGGTATGCTGCTGAGGTCTGTAAATGCAGTACTGAAAGTGTTGGTTATGAGTTTCATGTCTTGGGTGATAACCCCATTTATGTTTAACATGGATGTTGTGCACTTGTTAGTTTACCCTGTTAGGACCTTCATGTTATCCCAAAACTTTCTGCCATCACCCCAGGAATTGGTGAGTTCATCCCTAAAGTAGTGGCTTTTGGTGGTGCGGATTGCCCGTGTACAGGCATTCCTGGCCTTTTTATAGTGCTGACCTAGAAGGACCTAGAAGGCAGAATTTCACTGTTCATGATGACACAAAGCTCTGTAACAGAGTAGACACAACAGAGGGTGTAGACAGGATGAGAAGGGACCTGCAGAAACTTGAAGAATGGTCAGGGGTTTGGCAGTTGAAATTCAATGCAAGGAAGTGCAAGATAATGCATATGGGGCACAAAAACCCTGACACAATATGTCAGTTGTGGGGGTGAGGATATAGCATGCACCAAGCAGGAAAGGGATCTTGGGGTTATCATCTCTGATGACCTCAAGGCAGGGAAACAGTGTGACAAAGCATCAGGTAAAGCACATAGGATGCTGGGATGCATAGGCAGGGGCATCACCAGCAGGAAAAGAGAGGTCATAATTCCACTATACAAGACATTAGTAAGGCCCCACCTGGAGTACACTGTACAGTTCTGGAGACCTTACCTACGTAAGGACATAGACAGGGTAGAGAAGGTTCAGAGGAGGGCAACAAAGATGGTGCATGGATTGCATCACAAGTCCTATGAGGACAGATTGAAGGAACTGAACATGTACTCCCTGGAGGAGAGGAGGGAGAGAGGAGATATGATAGAGGCATACAAGTATCTTACAGGGAGGAACAGGGTTGAAATTGGAGGGAGGATGATTCAGAGGAAATATGAGGAAGAATTTCTTCACAGAACGGGTGGTGGACAAGTGGAACACCCTGCCAGAGGAAGTGGTGGGGGCTGAAACAATCACGGGATTTAAGAATGCATGGGATAGACATAAAGGAATTCTGGAGGTCAGGGGTAAGGGGCAACAGACTTCTTGGAAAACATAAACTGAACTTACAAGCTTAAATGGGCAGACTGGGTGGGCCATAGGCCCTTATCTGCCGACACTGTCTATGTATCTATGTATCTATGAATGTCAGATTGTTTAATTGTTGCTCATGCCCAGTTCCATAAGTTATCTCTGTCATTCATAAGGTTGATAAAGGAAGATGAAACCCATGAATTACTTGCACCCTTGATTTTTCATTTTCTGAGGGGGGCATGTATAGAAACATAGAATTTGACGGCAGATAAGGACCGATTGGCCCACCCAGTCTGCCCATTTCCCTACCTAATGGATAAGCTGCAGATCCTAGTTAACCAGCAGCCTACTTTTTCCTACCTCAACCCCCTAGAATTGCCTTATGACTGTCCCATGCATGCTTGAATTCCACCACTGTTTTTGACTCCACAATCTCCTCTGGAAGGCCGTTCCATGCATCCAGAACCCTCTCTGTGAAAAAATACTTTCTTACATTACCTCTAAGCTGCCCCCCCCCCCCCATCAAATTGTGACCCCTTGTTCTTGCGCACCTCTTTTTGAAGGATGCTACCCTCTTGGACTTTGTTGATTCCTTGAGGTACTTGAGCGTTTCTATCATGTCCCCCCTCCTTTCCTCGAGGCTATACATATTAAGCTCTTTTAGTCTCTCTTCATATGTCTTCCGGTGCAGACCCTGCACCATTTTAGTTGCCCTCCTCTGGACAGCTTCCAATTTGTCTATGTCGTTGCGGAGATTGTGTCTCCAGAACTGCACACAGTACTCCAGATGGGGTCTCACCAGCTGTCTGTACAGAGGGATAGCAACTTCCTGTTTTCTACTGGTGATGCCTCTCCCTATGCATCCCAGTATCCCCCCAACCCTCCTTACTGCCCTCTCACATTGCTTGCCCACCTTTAAGTCATCTGATATGAATACCCCCGGTCCTTTCCATTTTTGGTGTTGTTAGTATCTCACCCCCCATTGTGTACTCTTCCCCTGGGTTTTTGTTTCCCAGGTGCATTACCTTGCACTTCTTAGCATTAAATCTAAGCTGCCATACATTTGACCATTCCTCTAACCTTGCCAAGTCCCTTCTCATCCTTTCCACCCCACCTTGTGCATCAACTCTGTTGCAGATCTTTGTGTCATCTGCAAAGAGACATACTTTTCCTTCCAGTTCCTCTGCAATGCTGCTTACAAAG
Organism: Neoceratodus forsteri; assembly: GCA_016271365.2. Lineage (NCBI taxonomy): Eukaryota > Metazoa > Chordata > Ceratodontiformes > Ceratodontidae > Neoceratodus > Neoceratodus forsteri. The sequence continues at coordinate 77,700,098 of CM057458.1, forward strand.
ACATTGAAGAGGACCGGTCCTTATACTGAACCCTGCGGCACCCCCACTAGTAACTCCCCTTTCTTCAGAGTGGACTCCATCACAAGCTTTATTAAACATGGCTATGAAGAAGTCAAGGGATTGGTCAACATCTTCTGAGGAGTCTATTGGGGACCAGTCTTGCTGCCTAAGGTGGTATTTAAAGGGTTCAAATTGCCCCTTTTTTAGTACTTGGCCAGAAATCATTTTGGCAGGGGGTTTAGTAGCCTTGTTGGACAAAGTATACAGGATAGAGGAGTGGTCACTAATTGAATCGGGGAGGATGGTGGTATTTGACATTTGTTCAGGATGACTGATAAGCAACCTGCCCAGTAGTGTACTTGTACCAGTGCAGTAGTTTGTCCTAGTGGGGGAATCAACCATCTGGGCTATATTGATGGTGGAGATAGCGTCTTTGTTGGGGACAGCCTTGGGGGACAGCCAATTGACGAGAAAGTCCCTGACCACTATCACCTCAGAGTTATGGTATAAGTTGTTTAGGACGTCTAAGACTATGTTAATGTCCCTGGCCTGTTCTTTAAGGGGCACATAGACCGAGGCCACTATGAGTCCCTTATTGTGGGCACCAAGCAGTACTTTAACTGCCAGTGCCTGGATATTATATCCTGCGTCTAGACTGGGGAGGGCATGTCCTTGGAGGGAGTCCTTAATGTAAACAGAACAGCCCCCTCCTCGCTTACTAATCCTGTCCAGTTTGAAGAGAATGTATCCTTCAAGGGAGACTGCAGTGTCAGGGCTCTTAGACATGAGCCATGTTTCCACTATGGATAGTATATCAGGAAGATGCTGATTAACCCATACCTGTAATGTGTCAAATTTGGATAGCAGACCACAAATGCTAATTGATGCCAGTGTGAGAATGCCTTGCTTCTTACTGTGCCCCAGTAACCATGGCAACAAAGAGGTAGAATGAATCATCTGTTACAGTATGTGAAGAAAATTCTGTCACTGCAACTTTAAAGCTCATTACGGTTTCAGCAAAAGCATTTTCCATGGAGGGCTGAGGACAGAAACAATTAGAGACTAATGACCCACAGGACCTAATCATAATGCAGTGTGCCTGAGAACTCAAGAGATGGGCTGCAGGGAGCAAATCCCATTGGCACAACACTATAGTACAAAAAGTCTGAAAGATGCTTTCATCCATAAAAAATAAATATTTTATTACCTGAGTATGTGATTATAAAAATGAAAGCAATACATCTATCGACATTGCCAATGAATATTGAACTTCAATATGCCAGAGAAGGTGGCCCTCAGTTGTCTTGCCTGTGCTCAGTTTTGCAGCTGCATTGCCATAGGGGGCTGTTTCACCTGTTCATGTGAAGAATCGGGACTCTTCCCTTGACACCCATGTGTGCAGGGTTGAGTGTGGCAAATGTAGCCTACAGTGATCTGATTCATGCAACTGGCATGGTTACTCATGCAGGCCACCTGTGCAGCAAGGTTACTCATGCATCAAGTCACCAGTGCAGTATTGAGCTTATAATTTCACTTGCTTTTTGTGAATGTGGTGTCTCTAAGAAGTCTATATTGTTACATATCTGTTATCTGAGAATTACTATGTCAGGTAATACAGTACCTGAAAACAGGCATTTGTTTGCCTAGTTTACCTATGTACTTAAAGGAAAACTGGACAAAACTGTATGCCCTATGCTACTGTCCCTATACACTGAAAATAAAAATTTCAGTGGAATCTGGTGGCAGATAGGGGCTTCTTCAATCAATCAATCAATCAAAATCTTTATTTATCCAAGCGGGCACCATTGAGCAAGGCTCTTTTGCAAGGTGTGCCTAGTCATGAATACATCAAAGTACAGTACAGAATCAGGTATACAAAAAGCAATAATATACAAGGAAGAAAAAGTATATACAGTACAGTACAAGGTTGAAATAAATAAAAAAAACAGCATTATTTTACAGTTGAAGAAGTCAGTAGATGTACAATCAACCATAGGCATACAGGGGTTGTAAGCAGAGATCTTTTGAGTGAGGCAGCCGGCAACTACACATATAGGGGAAAGAGGCCATGTATGGGGTGGCAGGTTAGAGAGGTAAAGAAGCAGAGGGATATATTACCGACAACTGGGGGAAAAATTGGGCTAAAACCACAGAAAGTGATGATGGCTGTCATGTACTTTTTTATTATGATAATGACAGAGGAGGGGTAGATAATTGGGACACTACTGTGGATGGGGTGGGAATTTAGCCAGGCTGGAGTGGACAGGGAAGGGTGGGTGCAGCAGGAAGAGTTAATAGGGAAAGAGTGAGAGCCAGAGGTAGAAACATGGTGAGCGTCAGGATGGAAAGGGGGAGTTGCGGAATTAGTGGGCTAGCGGTGAGGAAAACATTTGCAAAGTGCTTTCATGTAGCGATCATAGAGCGCCTTGAAGATATTCAAGCTAACAGGGAAGCTCAGCTTCAAGTTCCTTTGTAAACCATTCCACAATGTGGGTAAAGAGAAGCTAAGAGCAGCTTTGCCGAAACGAGTGTTGGCCCTTGGAACTTGGAGGGCAATTAGGGAATAGCTCCTTAGAGCGTAGGTGCCTAACACACTCCAGGGAATACAATCTGAGACATATGAGGGGAGCTTGTTGGTCTCTGCTTTGAAGGCCCATAGGGCGGCGTTCCTATTCCTCCTATAGTGAAGGGAAGTCCAGCCTAACGATGAGTACAGGGAGCAGTGGTGTGTGGGAAGTGGAAGGCCAGTAATGAACCTGATAGCTCTGTGGTAGAGGGTGTCCAACTTAGCCAGTGCAGAGGCAGTGCAGCGGCTGTAGAGCAGGTCCACGTAATCCATTAAAGATAGGAGGGTAACTTGAACCAGTTGAATCTTGGCCTCCTTTGTGAGCAGGTGGTTAATTCTGTAGAATAATCCTAATCTTTGCCTTAGTTTCTTCAGTAGTTCTTCGAGACGGTCGGCGAAGGAAAGTTTATGATCAAGCCAAACTCCTAGATATTTGAATTTAGCTACCTACTCTAGTGTTTCTCCAAGAATAGTGGTAATTTGTGGAGTAGCCCCCCAGCAGGAATTGTCGCATGCAAGGAGGGAGAGAAGAGCATGTTTTTTGTCTTTTTTGCATTGAGCAAAAGCTTTTTGTTTATGAGCTGGTATTGTAGAATCAGTGGAATCTGTGGAATCTGGTGGCAGATAGGGACTTCTTGGCCCACCCAGTCTGCCCATTTTTTTCCCCTGCCTATATTGTCACTGCAGACCCTACCTTATCTCCAGTTAACCCACCAACCCCCACTTTCCTACCTATCTGGTACATCTTTATCCATTATTTTAGGTTTCAAAATGCACTTGTGAAAGTTGTGGTTAACAACACATTCCCCTGGAACATAAGCCTGGAGGGAAACTGTATCTAGCATTTATAAGGGGGAGCAGATGACCTTCTCTGTGAACAACATGGCAGAGCAATTTATATCCACATGGGCTAATTGAGTTATGCATATTATCTGCTAATAATTTTGTGCTATAGATGCAACCTGACAGGAAGGTGGCAGCCCTGAATAGCTGCCGCTCCTAGGAAATATTGGTGGGTGTCTGTCTCTTACCCATCCCTCAAATCTGTTCCATCCTGACCCTGCTTCAGCTAAACTCAATTATATCTCACCCTGTCAGATATGCTTTCAAAATGTAAGTTCTCATTCTCCTTGTATTTACACAGAGATACATACTGTATGTATTGTACGAAATAGGAACCCTTCCCTTTTTAATAAAAACAAAGATACACAGAAAAAGAAAAAAAGAAAATGCATTTATGAATGTAAAGGCAAAAGACTGTCTGTTGTCACCTCAAAGAAGCCACATGCTTCCCTAGCTCACTATAAGCTAATGTGCCCTGTGCTGACCAGTGGTTGAGTTGGATGGGCACATTAGCATAGAACAAGCTCTGGAAATGCACCACTGCCTGTGAGATGGTAGCAGGCAATGTTTTGCTGGTGGTTTGCTAGCACATTTCCAAACTCAAAATGAAAGTTAAAGAGGTACTAGTAAAACTTTCACTTCCTTAAAAAATTGTTAAATGGTGCATATTGGGTCGGTGGGAGAGGACACATAGTTTTGTAAAGTTTTCCTTTAATAGAGACTGAAATTAAATTAAAGATGCTCAGATACTCAGTTGCACTTCCGTATATATCTGTATCTCATGATTCTTGGCTGGAATGGGCAATACAGATAATGGGAACACCACATCAAAATAAGACGGGTTCTCATTTCAGGGCCGAATACTCACTATTATCTGGCCTAACCAGAAGGCATGCCATGAATAATGGATAATTTGAGCTGGATAGTCCTGGACGATTTATCAGGATATCGACTGGGATATGTGTGTGTGTGTAGTTTTTGTTGACCGGGTAAGTGCACTAGACAAATCCTGCCTATTTTCAGGCATGACCCGGGGGAAGGGGATACAGGTGAATGCCAACTGACCTTGAACCAGATGAAACTGTTGGTGGTATTTTTAGTGAATGAGGGAAATTTGGCCAGGACGCTGGGGAAATTCCCCTACTCTTTTCGATAAGTGCCATGGGATCATTAACATCCACCTGAACTACCACCAATCCGGCAGATGGGACCTCGGTTTAATGTCTCATCCAAAAGACGGCAGCTCAGAAGTGCAGCACTCCTCTCATGCTGCACTACAGTGTCAGTACTGGGATATTAACCCAAGTGCCAGATGTGGGAACTGAACCCACAGCCCTCTGATCTCCTGACTTCAGAGGCGAGTGTGCTACCTACTGAGCCACTGACACTGCTGATACCTCATTATCTTCTCCAGACAAAATATCTGTGCCTAGGATTGCAGTTATTTGGGGTATCTGAGCATCTTATGATCGATAACAACCAAAGATCAGAATAATTGATTCTGGATATGGCGCTGAACAGTTCAGGTAATGCACTGTCCGAGTTTGGTCCCAAAGTGCGTTGCAATCCATGATCAGTTGCAGGAACCATTAGATGAGCACAGGGCTTAGAGAGATAGAGGGTGGTTGGAGAGCCTAGTCATGATCATTATCCTGATGAATTTCATGGGAAAATCAAATTCATCAACTCACAAACCTTGATGAACGTTCATGAATATCCATCAAATTTGCTAACTATTTGTCAACTCAGTTCATAAACTAAGTTCATGAATTCTTCACCAGCACGGTGTTCATTAAGTTGTTGAACCTATAAAAGACCATGATGAATCAATACAAAATTATTTGCATAACTAATTTGCAGACAAAATGCACTGTCTCACAATGTAAGGGTTATGTTAGCCTGAATACCTTCAAGGCGCTCTACGATCGCTACATGAAAGCACCTTGCAAATGTTTTCCTCACCGCTAGCCCACTAATTCCGCAACTCTCCCTTTCCATTCTGATGCTCGCCATGTTTCTACCTCTGGCTCGCACTCTTTCCCTATTAACTCTTCCTGCTGCACTCACCTTCCCTGTCCACTCCAGCCTGGCTAAAGTCCCATCCCATCCATAGTAGTGTCCCAATTATCTACCCCTCCTCCGTCATTATCATAATAAACAAGTATACGACAGCCACCGTCACTGTCTATGGTTTTAGCTCAATTTTTCCCCCAGTCGTCGGTAATATATCCCTCCGCTTCTTTACCTCTCTAACCTGCCACCCCATACATGGTCTCTTTCCCCTATATGTGTAGTTGCTGGCTGTCTCACTCAAAAGATTTCTGCTTATAACCCCTGTATGCCTATGGTTGATTGTACATCTGCTGACTTCTTCAATTGTAAAATAATGCTATTTTTTTTTATTTATTTCAACCTTGCACTGTACTGTATACACTTTACATACTTTTTCTTCCTTGAATATTATTGCTTTTTGTATACCTGCTTCTGTACTGTACTTTGATGTAGTCATGACCAGGTCCACCTTGCAAATGAGCCTTGCTCAATGGTGCCCGTCTGGATAAATAAAGATTTTGATTGATTTATTGATTGATAAAACATCACAAAATTGGAAATTTTTCATTTCAGGAGTGAATAATATATGCTCTATGTGGCAATTATCTATTTGAGTACCCAAAAGGAATAATATTTAGCTCGCCACATTTTTTTAGAGTCTACTGATACAAATTTCAGTTGGAGCTTGTTTACAGTATGAAAGAAAGGTGAGCAGTAATTCCATTTCAAAGGGGAAAAAAAACAACAAAAGAAAAACCATAAGAATATGGTGAATTGCTAATTCTAAAATGTATGGCAAGAAAAGTCACTCATTAGAATCTTGAGTTTGGTAACATAATTCTATTGTCATGGTTACAATGTGTGATAAAACAACTTAGGGCAAAATGATTATGTTTCTGATTTGTACATACGGCAAAAATATTTTGAGAATAGGGCTACAACAGATCTGCTGAATTAATTACCCAATATTATAAAAGTAGGATTCCATGTGGTATAAGCATATAAAAATGAGCGAACGGCACATCAGCAAATGCACATTGCCGACAACAACAGTGGCAATGTCTCTACAGCCCATCCATAAACAGCAAGGATCCTGACCATACAATCCAGAGCCAACATTCACTACAATTTTTATGCGGGGGGGGCTGTACCCCCTGCTCCCCCCCAATTATTACAATCAGCTGAAGTGGGGGCTGACACTTGGGTACAGGGAAAAATTCAGGAGGGGGCTATTTGGGACAGGGGACCATATCCAGGAGGGCAGGGTACCGTGGCGCAGAAAGTCAGCACACCGGGGAACATGAAACAAAAAACTAAGTGCAGAAACAACAACAAAAAAATGCACCCACATGCCTAGCCAGCTCCGAACCCATGTCCTTTCACACTAAAGGCATTCACTGCTTCCACAACACCAAACAGGCATCCGGGAACTGCCTGTCCAAACTGCTTGCTATATCATCATTCAATATAGCTCCTCCTTACATTCACTATATCCTATAGTCAAGATTCTTTTCCCTCACAGTCACTCTTACCATCCCATGCTATGCTTTCACAGTCTCTCTTATTGCAGGCGATCAAATTGAGTTTTTCAAATTGAATCATTCAATTTGACTCACCCATATCATGGATCACCTAAAAGTAGGGTATTTCCAATCATCAAAAAGATTGGTGGACATCATCCATAAAAGTTCAGTGGAAGAGTTTCATGAACTTTCATGGATTTTTATAAATGTGTCATATGCCATGGGCTGACTAAAAATAGCACATTTGTTTTTGTCTGCAGAGTTAGACCTCTAAGACCTCACTAGTGACAGAGTCATGAGTGATATCTGTAGAGGTCAAACCCTGCAGATAAAAATAAATGTAATATTTTTAGCTAGCCCATGGCATATATCATTTATACAATGACAGTGCCTCTCTGACAAGACTAGCTCTTTCAATGAAGATTTTACTCTTCCTGTTTGATTTCACTACTCTGTTTTTAACTTCAGCAGATGTGATTGTGATCTCACTAGACATTGTGCAAGCTGTCCTCCCATTGGTGAAGGGCTTCTTTGTGACCAGCCTCAAGTGGAAACAAATGCTTTTTTTTTTGCATTGAAAACTTTTTATTGAGTTTTTTGCAAGAAACAAAACAACCTACATAAATAAACATATTTCAGTAACAACTTCACACAACTGATTGCCATACAGTGTAGAATTCTTCATAATACACAGATAACAAAACGCATTTATCAAGTATTGAAAGAAAGAAAGAAAGAAAGAAAGAAAGAAAGAAAGAAAGAAAGAAAGAAAGAAAGAAAGAAAGAAAGACCAAATTTCATCAATTCCAAGTACATCAACAATTCTTCAAAAAAGTCTAATATTATTAATTAATCTGACAACCTTGAAAAGATAAAAAAAAATTCTCCCATTTTAACTTGTAGACATTCAATATATTATAAGCAATGTACAACAATCATTCATTTGAGGCTCGATAGGATAGTGCATTTACTCAAGCATCAATCATGAGAGGAAACTGTGGGGAATCTCCAATTAAGTAAGATTAAGCTTCAACCAAAGTTACCCTGATACAATCTATCTGAAATATAGTAAGGTTAGAATGAAATGGGAAAACACCCAAAAGAACAGTCTTGGGGGAGTCAGGGCTGTCAAAGGCCATTGTTTTGGAACATGTAGAGTGAATGTAAGACCAGAAGTGTCTAAGTTTTGAACATGACCATAGTATGTGGGTCAGATTTCCTTCCAAACGCTGACATCTCAAACATATTGAATTAGATAGTAAGTTTTTATCATATAGGGCCTTGAGGGTACAATACCATCTAGTTAAAATCTTTCTTTAATCATTCTAATTTTCATATCTCAACATGCTGTATAGACATTCTTGTAAGCTATCGACCATTTGTGGGGAGTAATAGTGACTTTTATTTCTTGTTCCCATGTTTTACAAGTCTCCTTATTCCCATCAGCATGAGAAGTCAATAGGGTATTATAGATAATTCCAGCAAAATCTTCGTTGTTCGACAACCGTAAAGACATGAATTGCTAGGGCTATCAATCAAATATAGATCTGAATTAGAAAAAGAGATAAAGCATCCCTAAGACTTAGATAGCACCAAAAATCTAGTCTAGAAAGGGAAAATCCTTCTTTTAATTGTATGAAAGATTTGAAGACCCCTGTAATTGGATCAATTGTTTAACTGTCCATAGCTTTTTATTGATCCAAGGATGCAAAATTATGGAGGAACCCTCAACTGTAATATTATTATTCCATAATGGCAATAGATCGACCGGTGGTGTAGTAGAGCTTTGTCCTGTGCAATGTAACATACTAATTGTCCAGGCTTTCTTAGTAATATAACTAGTCTTCAGACATTTTTGGGTCAAGTAAGTGAATTGTAAAGAAAATTTGCCAGGTGAACAATATTAACAAAATCCTTCTCTAAATCCACCCATTGGGGGAAATTATTTAGATCATATAAAAACCATTGTAGTGCTTACTCAGTTAAGAAGGCCCAATAATACCCCTCAGCCCAAGGTAGTCCCCAACCCCCTCTTTTCCAATGATTTTGCAATTTAAGCTTATTAAAGTGGGGTTTCTTTGTGTCCCATAAAAATCTAGAAATAATATTTTCAAATTTCAGAAATAGCAACTTTTTAAAGGCAAGTGGTATATGAGAAAGGAAGTAGGTTAGTTTGGGCATTGCCACCATTTTCACTGCTGATATCCCCCAAAGAGAGATGCCATTTAGATCAACGGGCACAATCTTGTTCAATATTCTCTATAATGGGGTTAAAATTAAGCTAAGAAATTTTATTTATAGTATTACTAGTAAAATAATACCTAAATAAGTAGTGGTAGTAGAAACCCATTTTAAATCTGCTTCCTCAAAGGAAGTCTTTTTATACTGGGGCCTAGATATTCAAAGGAGATACACCCAGCGCAACTGAGTTGAGCCAGTGCATCCCCGAAATGCACTCCTAGGCCAATTTCAAAAGGCAGGGATGAACCGCGCAATTTCAGATGAGCTGCAGTGCAAAGATAATGAATGTGGTGCATCCGGAGGGGGCATTCCCATGCATATGCGGCACATTGCTATATTCAGCCAAGATGTGTGGTGCAGCTGCCTGCACACTTCAGTGATGTGCCGCAGAAAGTTAGGCATGGAAGAACCTTGCCTGAGTCATAGCCACCCAAAGGTGGTCTGCTGTGCTGGACAATGCAACACAGCAGTCACCTGCCCCGGGGTGGCTAGCCCCCCATTCCCCAATCATGGCAGAAAAGAAATCAAAACTCATTTTCCCTGGTAGTCTAGTGGCTCCCCTCCCTTCCCTGTACCCCGATGATGTAAATAAAATAGAGCCCTGATATTCCCTGGTAGTCTAGTGGCCCCAGCCCTGAGACTTGATTGTGATTAAAAATGCATTCCGTAGTACCCTGGCAGTCTAGTGGCCCCCACACCCATACCTGACCCCGAGGTAATACGAAACATGTATTCCCAATACTCCCTGGTAGTGTAGTGCCCCCCCATACCCAACCCTGATGTAATAACAAATACTCCAGCCCGATACTTCCTGGTAGTCTACTGGTACCCCCATCCCATCCCCAACCCTGTCCATAAAACAACACAAGTTTGAATATCCCTGGTAAAGTGGTACCCCATCCCTGATTACTGTCCATAAAACAGCACAAGTTTAAATATCCCTGGTAAAGTGATGTTCCCCCATCCCCGATCCCTGTCCATAGTGTAACAAACCATAATGGTCTTCCCTGGTAGTCTAATGCCCCCCCACAGCCCAGAACCCTGTCCATAGTGTACAGTACGCAATGATCATCCCTGGTAGTCTAGCAGTACCCTCGCTCCTAGCCCCAACTGGAAAATAAAAAATAAATCCCAGTACTTCCCTGGTAGTCCAGTGGACCCCCCCAACCCCTCACCCACTGGGGCACCCACACCCTACCCTGCTCCCATGTTCCAGCATGGCCAATGAAGCCAGCGGGCGGAAAAACCCACCCGCACACCTCCACAGCTGCCCACCGACTGAGCTGTCACAGAATAACAGCTTACAGTACACACTGCAAGCCCACTGGTCAGTGTCGACCAATGGTATTGTAGTGCTTACTGTAAGCTGTCATTCTGCGACAGCTCAGTCAGCATGCAGCAGGGAAATTTGAACATGTGTTGTTCTATGGATGGGCATGGGAGGGGGTACCACTAAACTACCAGGGAGTATCAGGCTGGAGTACTTTTTATTACCACAGGGTCGGGTATAGGTGGGGGGCCCCTAGACTTCTAGGGTACTATGGAATGCATTTTTAATCACAATCTGGTCTCGGTGCTGGGGGGGTCACTAGACTACTAGGGAATATTGGGGCTCTATTTTATTTACACCATCGGGGTACAGGGAAGGGAGGAAGGCCACTAAACTACCAGGGAAATGTGGGGCTACTATGTTATTTTTCAGTTGGAGATGTGGCATGTTTTTTGTATTATGGAAGTTGCAGGGCACCCAGAGCATTCTGCTGGGTGCATCCCTGCACCAGACATGCAAATGGGGCCAAAATGGCATGCAAATAGCCCCATTTGCACCTTGCATGCATTATGGCCCCATTTGCATATGTCAGTCTAAATATCTGGAATTTGCACTCAGAGCATCACCAGGATGCACCACGTATCCCCATTACAGGTATTCAGACCGCACAGGGGGATGTGCTGGTGCATCCTCAGTGGTCCCCATTTGTGCCACCCGCATCTTTTACTATATTCAGACAGGATGCACAATCATGAATCTCATTTGAATATAGCAATTTTGAGCTCCGGTGCATCTCAGTTGCAAGGAGCAACCTCTTGCACCATTTCTGGGTGCAGTCTAAATATCTGACCCCAAGAGCTTAAAGGCAGAGCTTTAGTCTTATATTTGTTAATTATCACACCAGAACACTGTGCCAAAAAATGTAACATATCCAAAAGATGAGGCAAGGAAGACTTAGGATCCAAAATAGTAACGAAGAGATCATCAGCATAGGCCAAGATTTTATAGATTGTTTTCCCTAGTTTAATGCCCTAATGGCTCCAATTCTCCAACCGTATAAAGTATCTCACATGTGCTATGGCAGGAAAAATCAACCTTGGCCTCACACCCCCTGGTGTTACTGCCTTGTTACATCAAAACACCAACCGACAGAACACCAGGAGCTCAACAACCCAGATTCTACAAGTTCCTCACTGTCGAACTATGCAGAGCCAATGCTCCTTCGCCTATAGGGCTCCTCTATGGATAAATGGTCTCAGCCACACCATCTCCTCTGCCTCAACACTTGGTCTGTTCAAAACCAGGCTCCGGGCCCATCTCATTGCCTCTAGCTCCTGTGACTGCCTCTCCTAGATGATGACCTACACAGTTTTAATCCTAACTTATGTACTGCTTAACCCCAGGCCCCCTCAGTCCCCCTCCCCCCAGCTCCTGAGGTGCCACTTCAAATCTCAGGTCTTCATACCACCGCATTAGTCTCTCCTTGCCCCATTATAGCACTTATTCTCCCCCTCACCCTGCCCCCATTTTCTCTTCTATCACTCCTTCCCATTTATTTTTCAACAAATGCCCCTGGCTGCATCTTCATTCTCCCCCTCTCCTCTCATCCCTGTTTCTCTGCCACCCCTGGGCGCCTGACCCTACCCATTCCTTGTGGGCACGTGCGTCCTAGCTGTGTTCACCATTTTGCTATAGCTGCCTCTGTTAACCACCTACACTTCTCCTCCTCCTCTACACCTTACTCTTCCTATAATTGACCCCCTTTCAATAGCACTGTTGTACATGAATTGTTTACTGTTATTTCACTGTTGCTTCCTTGTTGTTTGTTATTTCTGACGTGGAACTTTTGTAAAAGAGCCTTGGCTTAAAGGTACTTGTAATCCTAGAATAAATAAATAAATAAATAAATAAAATTTGAGGAGAGGATCTACTCTTTTGTAAAAGGGGTTCAATGGCAAGTAAAAAAAGGAGCGGGGATGGAGGGCATCCCTGCCGTGTACCACATTCCAAGTCAATAGGGGAATATATTATCTGATTAATTCAGACTTGAGGCTTGTGGCTTAGTACATAAAACTTGAACCCAAGAAAGGAAGCAGGGACCAAAATTGAAAGCTTTTGGTACACTTAAAAGGTAAGACCAGTCAACTGAATCAAAAGCTTTCTCAAAATCAATGGAGACAGCAGCTGCATTAAGATGATTCAGTTGAGAACGCTGGATACGGTCAATAAAAGTCCTAACATTAATAGCCCCAAGTCTACCTTTTACAGAGCCTGATTGTGATTGATGTATTAGGAGGGGCAAGTACTTCTCAAGACATCAGGTTAATATTTTTGCCAAAATGTTTGTATCTGTATTAATTAAAGAAATTGGACGATTATCTGATTAGTTAAGATTGAGGTTTGTGGCTTAGTATATAATACTTGAACCCAAGAAAGGAAGGATGAACCAAAATTGAAAGCTTTTATTACACTTAACAGATTAGACCAGTCAACTGAATCAAAAGCTTTCTCAAAATCAATTGAGACAGCAGCCGCATTAAGATGACCTCGGCTCCACACTTCCTACTGAAGCCCCCCTTCCCCAAGCAATCAGGTATGGACAGGTCAACAGAATGGCTCAGGACTTCAGATTTTCGGCCCCCCCACCCCCTCCCTAGGCCACCTTAAATGCTCCCTTGCTCCCGCCCCTCCAATGCACGCCATTGGACCATACCCCAACTCTCTGGCTGTTGTTTGCTGCTATCCTATTGTCCTCTTCTGCCCCCTTGTGCCCTCAATAGTTCCTCTTTTAAGCTTAGAAAAAAAAATAAGTAAACACAAACAATTAAGTAGGCTGTTGATTACAATCCAACTTCATGACTTTTTGGCCATGTTTCTCCTATTATCCCTCACTCTGCTTTGCACTATTCCTCTCCACTCGTCTCCTCAAAACTCCCCTTGCTTGTCGGTGACTTTATCACTATAGTTAAACATGCAGGCATCATGCATTTTGTCAAGCTCCTAATATGTGCTACCCTAAACAACCCACTGGTTACGGATCCTGCACCTAGCTGGCATGCTGGCACCCAAGCTGGAACCTGGACAAAAACCCAATACCTGTCTGCCATTTCTGACATATATCCCAAACTTGTTGCTGCTAAGAATCTCCTATATGTAGCTCTAAACATCCTTGGCCTTAGCACTAAGGTGCCCCCTTGCTATAATCGTGCCCCATGCAAGAGTGAAAGAAAAAGGATACTAAAGCATCTGTTGGTTATCTCTAGGAAACTCTTGTTTCTCCTCTTGCTCTGTTCGGGCAATATTGAGCTTAACCCTGGTCCTAGCATTGGCTCACCTGTAGACCTCCCTAATTTGAAAAGACTTAGCTTTATGCATATTAATGCATGTAGCCTACTAAAAAAAAATCTCTCCTATCCAGGCCTGGACAAGCCATACCTCCCCAGATATTCTGGTGATTTCTGAATCCTGGCTCTGCCCCTCAACCAGTAACCATTCTGTTTACCTCCCTTCCTACTCACTATTACGAACTGACAGACTGACTAGGGGTGGGGGAAGGGGCTATTTATGTCAAGGACAAGTACTCTGTCTCCATCTTGGACTCAACCTCGGTCCCCAATGAATCTCTATCCCTCCAAGTGGAGATCACTGCTGGATTCTTGGTCAGTGTTACTGGCTGTTATAGGCCACCTTCAGCAGGATTGCAGCTCCTAATCCATTTTAACAAACCTCCTGGGGCATAACTCATTAGAAACAATAATACTTGGGGACTTAAATTTAGACTGGCGTTCCAATGCCTCCTCTCCCCTCAAATCCCTTTGTGACTCCTTGGGGCTGTACCAGCTCATCAATGAAGCTACACGTCCAAACAAGAGTAACCCTGACAAAAGTACACTGTTGGACCTCATCATAGTTAGTAAGCCTCACCTGTATTCCCACTCTGGAGTCTTCTTCTTCAACATCAGCAACCACTGCTTTGTTGCTTGTGTTAGGTCTTCTCATACCCCTACCCTCCCACCCAAATTCACTATAAAAGAAGCAGATGCAATTTTGATCCTTGGTCATTCACTGCTGAGCTAAGTCACTCTCCCCGGTGGCAGGTCTTCTACCTAGTAGAATCTGTGGCTCTGACTATGACATTTTTCAAGACATTGTAGTAAATGCTCTGAATAAGCATGCCCCACTAGTTACATCCTGTGTTAGAAGCAAATATTGCCGTTGGTTCTCTCCTGATCTAAAGAGTGCACTTCAGAATAGGGACAGGCAAAGGAAAACTGCTCGCAGAACAAAGTTACCTAATGACTCAAATCTTTTTAGGAGAGCAAGAAACCTCTGTACCAAATTGGTTAGAGAAACTAAGGCTAATTATTACCGCTATCAACTCGAAGTCTCTTCCACATGTTCATCAAAATTCTGGAGGACTGTTAGAGATATCGAATGCCATTCTTCTGGTAACTCCTTGCTTGCTAAAATCAAGGTTGGTACTTCCTCAGTCACTGATAAACCTACTATTCTGGACTCGTTCAACGATCATTTTACCACTGCCGGACTAGCTTTTGATTTCTCCCCAGCTAGTACTCTTTGGGCACAGCTTGGTCTTGATACCCCTGACTCCCCTGTAATTAGCCCATCCTTCTTTCTCCAAGCCACATCCTTGAAGGAAGTGGAGGACCTCTTGCTCCAGTTGGATGAATGAAAAAGCCCTGGGGCTGACCTAATCGATCCATTCTTTCTAAAGGCAGGCTCCCATGCTCTCGCCGTGCCTATTACTCACTTGTTCAATTTATCCATCTCCCAAGGTGTCCTTCCTACTATTTGGAAAACTGACCATATTGTTCCTGTACTCAAGAATGGGGATCCTAGTGATCTGAATAATTATAGGCCCATCTCTCTCTCCTCCCTGTACTGTCAAAAATGCTGGAGAAAATCATTAATTCTCAACTCAGGTCCCACCTGGAATCAGCGAACCTCCTCAACCAGCTCCAGTCCGGGTTTAGGGCTCAACATAGTACTATTTCTGCCCTTGCCAAAGTTAGTAATGACCGGCTAGGTGAGCTGGACAACAAGAATTTTGTCGGTGTAGTCTTCCTGGACCCCAGTAAGGCTTTTGACACTGTTGACCACCCCCTGCTCCTATCATCCCTCCGGAATATTGGCCTGGATGCTCCCTCTCTTAAGTAGTTCCATAATTACCTAACTGACTGCTCCCAGCAAGTTAAGGCTGATGGTGAGGTCTCGCCCCTCAAACCTCTTACTCAGGGTGTTCCACAAGGCTCCATCTTGGGACCCCTGCTTTTCGCAATCTACATTAATAGAATTAATACCACCATTAATAAGGCCAACATTCATCTCTTTGCAGATGACACAGTGCTCTACACTAGTGGACCATCTCTCGACACTGTACTCTTATCTCTCCAGAGCAAATTTGATCTGCTACAACTCCAGCTTCTAAAACAGAAGTTGCTCCTGAACACGAAAAAAACTAAAGCCATGCTCTTCTCTCCTGTGTCCAACTCTCCTATCCCTCCCTCTCTCTCATGGTTCACTATCCCCCATCTCCACCAACTGGGGGATCAGTTAGAATATGTGTCCTCTTTCAAATACCTCGGGGCTTGGATCGACAGTTCTCTCTTCTTCCAGGGTCACATTGAAGAGCTAATAAAGAAACTCAGACAGAGACTAGGACTATTCTTCAGGATAAAAATCCTTCTACCGAGGGAGGCAAAAAAGCGGCTAGTCAAAACTACATTTCTTCCCTTGTTAGACTAAGCCAACTTCCTATATAGCCAAGGTCCTGCTGGTACTCTTGTAAAACTCGATACACTCTACCACAGAGCCTTAAGGTTCGTAACGGAGCTCCCCTACTCCACCCATCACTGTCTCCTATATATTGCTGTGGGCTGGCCTTCCCTTACCTTTAGGCATCAGAGAAATGCGGTACTCTGGACCTTCAGAGCCATTACGAATAACCTGCTCAGCTATATCACAGCTTGCCTACCATTAAGCCCCCAACCTAACTATGCTCTGAGAAGTGCTTCATATGTAACCCTGAAAATCCCGAAGGTTAGATCCCACTTCAGCAGGGCGTCTATAAGCCACATACTTCCCTTGCTGTGGAACAAGCTGCAAAAAACCCTGAAAATAAACCTCCCTTACAGGCTTGCGGTATTTAAAGCTTTAATCACCCTCCAACTCAAGGAATCCTGCAACTGCTTCCCTTAATCTCTCGGACTGCAGCCGTTGTGCTTAGTCCTGCTCCCTCTCTGCCACCCCTTGATCCCACTCCCTGCCCTCTCCTTTCCCCTTCTATCCAATGTATCCTCTTACCTTTCTGCACTGTTAAAAAAAAAAAAATAATGAAAAAAACGTAATCTAGTTTACACCAGTTCAGTGTATCACATTATACCATGCTTTTAACTTGTACATTTCTTTTTTGGTACTGTTTTATGTATCTTTAGTATTCCTTGTGTGAGACGGCTCTGCAATAGCCTGTTCATATCTGTTATAATGTATACTGCCGTGTTGGCAGCAACTTCAATCCTGTTGTTTCATTTTGTACCTTGTACTTTTATCCCAGGTTCACCTCGAAAATGAGTTCTGCTCAACGGTGTCCGCCTGGTTAAATAAAGATTTTGATTGATTGAAATGATTCAGTTGAGAAAGCTGGGTACTGTCAATAAAAGTCCTAGCATTAATAGCCCCAAGTCTACCTTTTACAGAGCCTGACTGTGATTTATGTATTAGAAGGGGCAAATACTTCTCAAGACGTAAGGCTAAGATTTTTGCCAAAATGTTTGTATCTGTATTAATGAAAGAAACTGGACAATAGTTGGCACATTGTGTTCTATCTTTATCTTGTTTAGGTAATAAGATAATCAGTGCATCCCTGAGAGTGGTAGGCAGAGATTCTTTAGCTAATGACTCATTAGTCTTGTAACTGAGGTGTGGGGTTATAAGAGGGAGAACTTGTAAATAAAATTCTTGGAGGAAAATCATCACTACCAGGTGCTCTCCCTTTAGTAAGTTTATTAAGGGTTATATGAATTGTGGAAGCTGCAATTGAGGCCTCTAAAGATTTGACTTGCTCTGGACACAGTTGAGGTATTTGCACACCTTGTAAAAAATTCTGCAAGTCCTGTTCTTTAAAATTTGTACAAGATGAGTAAAGCTTTTTGTAATAATTCTACATTAAATTATTACTAGCCTTCCTGTTAGATATTAGTTTACCATCAGTACCTTGAAATGCAGTAATGTTAGATTTGACTTTTTGTTTTCTTAATCTATGGGCCAATACTTTACCACATTTATCCACCGATTCCCAGTATAAATATTTGGTTTTGAACATGAGTCATTCAGTCTTTTGATACAAAATCTTATTTGACTCATATTTTCCCCCTATTCTTTGCCTGGAGGGCCCTTAAGTTATCATGGCTCCTTTTTTATTCTTTTTCCAAAGCTTGGATTTTGCTTTCTAGTTGAATTCTAAGATGTTCTCTATCTCTCTTTTGGGCCTCAACAAAACCAGTATTTTTTCCATGAATATAAGCTTTAAAGGTTTCTCATACTATGGAAGCTAAAACCTTGGGTGTCACATTGATGTCAAAAAATTTAGTTTATTTTTTAATCCATTCTAGAAACTTAACATTAGATATTAAAAATGGATTTAGTCTCCATCTTGGTGGTCTTTGGGGTATACCCACAAAAGTAAACATACATGAAATGGGGGCATGATCTGAAATATACATAACATCAATGTAATTATTATCAATACCTGGAAGTGCATATCCATTAACTAGAAAAAAATCTATTCGACTACATGAGTCATGCCTATGTGAATAAAAAGGAAAATTCCTTTCAGATGGATTCTCAGCTCTCCAAGTATCGGTCAACAACCATTCTTGCATCAGAAACTGTAGACCTCTCCTAGCCTTAATTTGGGGTTCTTTATAACATCTATTCCTATCTAAATATTCATCAAGAGTTAAATTAAAATCTCCAGTAAGTAAGGGAATGTCCTCTTCTATCTTATCATGCATAAATTGGTTTATCTCATGGAAAAGATTTATGCTATCCTGGCTAGGAGCATAAATGTTATTAATCCAGAAATCTGAGGCATTAATGTTAACTTGCACAAAACCCATCTCCCATCTGAATCAGCATAAGTTTGAAGAATATTACAATATGTTTGTGAAAAATAATTGCTACCCTTCTTTTCTTGGTATGTGCAGAACTATGAACCATCTTTCCCACTCAGAATTTAAACATCTAGGGTGGGATAGTCCAAGCCGTTGAGCATGGCGCAACTGAGATGCGCCTGCGCAAGTGCGGAAATGCGTCAAAGAGCAATATTCAGCAGGAGCCAATGCGCTGCACAAATCACAGTGTGCCAATGCGCAACCCTAATGAATGTATGCACAAGTGCGGGGGACGTAGCCATGAATAAGCAGCACAGTGAGATATTCAACAGCAAGCAAATGGCGCAAGCACGGAGCAACAGGGACATGCGTGGAGCAAACTTGAGCCCATGAAAAGAGGGAGCGAGCAAGGGATGGAGGCATGCACCACAGGAGAGCAGGAGAGAGAGAGAGAGGGAGAGCAAGTGGGCAGGCAGGACAGCAGGAGGGGTGCAAGACAGAGACAGAGGCAGGCAGTACGTGCAACAGAGTGTGGGACTAGGCGTGAGACACTGAATGTGCCTGCGTGCGTGTGTGTGTGTGTGTGTGTGTGTGTGTGGGAGAGACAGGTGAGGGGGTAACTACAGCAGCATGAGTCTGCAACACTGGGCATAGGAGTGGCAGCGAAAGTGCCCAGATGGGTGGGAGGCAGAGGCCACAGCTAACAGGCCGCCAGCTGGGAACACTGAACACAGGTGTGTGCCCAGCGCAGGGGCACGCGCAGCAGCACATAGCCGGGGATGGCCAGTGCCATCTTCCAGATGGAGGCAGTAATGAGGGGTGTGAGGAGGCAGGAGGCAGAGTGGTGCGGCCATGGAAGGGCCCGTCAGTGGTATGCCCAGAACAGGTGGTACCGTGCCCGCACCACCTTTGAACAGTACAGTGACACAGAGATTGTGGGCCAGTACCACCTGAACTGGGCAATTCTGAGGCAGCTCTGTGAGCTGTGCAGTGATGAGATACAGGCACCCACAAGACAGAGCCACGCCCTGTCGGTGGAGACCAAGGTCACAGCCGTCATGTGCCTGCTCACCATGGGTACCTTCCAGAGACCAACAGGGGACACCACAGGCATAACCTAGTTGGCCGCATCATGGCTCCTCACACAATTCCACAATGCACTGCTGCAACATGCTGTGGAATACATCCATTTCCCCAGCACACAGGCAGAGCATACAGTGAACATGCAGGAGTTCCACAGGGTGGCACGTATGCCTGGTGTGCTAGGGGCCATGGACTGCACCCACATAGGCATCCGAACACCACCTGGGCAGGAGGGGGTAGCCTACATCAACAGGATGGGCTACCCCAGCATCAACTGCCAGGTGGTGTGTGATGCCAGGGGGCGCATAATCAATGTCTGTGCCACACACCCTTGTGGAGCACACAATGCCTTCATCTGGCACCAGTCGGCACTGTGCCACAGGTTCGAGAGTGGGGACATCCCCACTGGCCACCTAGTAGGTCAGTATGCAGTTGGAATGGGCAGCCTGGCACTACAGGGTAGGGTGTGGGGGACGCTAGGCCAGGGGAATCAGAAGGTGTGACTGGGAAGGCAGGGGGGTGCAGCTACACAGACCGCCATGTTAACCACACATGTCAACACACAGATGACAGCGGATACCCACTCCGGCCCTGGCTGCTCACCCCATACCAGCGCCCGTTGATCCCAGTGCAGGAGCAATACAATGAGGCACATGCCAGCACACGGAACATCATCAAATGTGTGTTCGGGCTGCTGAAGGCCCGGTTCCATTGCCTGGAGAGGTCTGGCAGTGCCCTACAGTACAGTGCAGCCCCTCAAAGGCCTGTGGCCTATTCCTGGCCTGCTGCATGCTACACAACATGGCCACCGACCGTGAGATAGCTGTCGAGGTTGAAGAGGGGAACAGCAGTGGGGACGATGCGGCCACCGGGCCAGGTGGTGGTGGGCAGCCCCCTCCCAGGCGAAGGGAACCCTGGCTGAACAGGATGGCCTAGCAGCACTGGGACACAATTGCAGAGGTGCACTATGGTGCACACAGGTAGGTGAACATGACCACATGCATGTCCCAGGGACCATGGCACAGTATTCAGGCATGCAAGGCTGGGCCCCATGACAGAAACGGCAGGAGGGTAGTGTGGACGGGCATGGGACTGGACTCCGTGAAAGTACCCTGTACAGCAGTGTAAACCCCACACACACCCACACACACATGCACATGGGCACCCACATGTGCACACCCAGAGCCCTCCAACGGACATGTGTCAGATGCTGAACACCGATGCACAGTAGCGACTGGTGTTGAGTTGGCATCATCATGCACATGCCACAATGGCCAGTGACTGGGTGGGTGTGCACAAGGCCTGTGTGTGGCGTTGACCATGGATGACATGCCCCTGGAATGCATACACACACGCCACACCAATATGCACACAGGGCAGCAGCAGATAGTGGCTCAGCACCGCCGTACAGTCGCACGGCTGCCGTGGACATGTGGACAGCCCCACCAAGACCGCCCAGCAGATGCAGGCTATGCGATGGCCACAGGGGGTGTCTCTGATGGTCCCCCAGGTGTGTCACTGCGGGAACGCGACCGGTCCCTTGCAGGGGTCTACAGGCTCCCGAACATGTCTGCTCCAGGCGTGCCTGGAATTCCCACAGCAGATCCCGGCATCAGCACTGACAGGGTCGCACTACGCCATGACCGAGGGGTGAAGAAGGCACTCCATGGGGTCTACGGCAGACGGCCATGCACCAGGGTGGCCAGTGGTGCTAGGCCAGCCGTGACCGCAGCGATAAGCTGATCCAGGGCTGCGGTCGTGTCCTCCCGCTTACGGGTGGTCTCGGCCAGGAGCTGCTCATAGCCCCTGTCATGTCTCCCTGCGGACTGGCACAGCTCTGTGCAGAATGCACGCACCCCTGCCTCGACCAGCACCTGTTGCTCCATGGAGGCCCGTAGCAGATGGGTGTGCTCGGTCAAGGGGTTGGCGCCATGGGGGGCATGGGCAGTGCGCCGACCCATGGGTGGTGCTTGACCCTGCAGCACAGCCCCCCACACTGGTGGGGGCTGCACAGTGGGGGCCCCTTGGGGCTGATCAGTCTGCGGTGCAACGTCAGCGGCCACTGCACCCGGCCCCCCATCGACCACATCCTGCTGCCACAGCTGCCCCTCCGGCCGCTGTGCATGGATCGGTGCCAGTGCGACTGCACCACCACCGCCACCCCCTTCAGACTGCACCACACTGATTGCGCCCACAGCATCGCGGGGTGTGGTGGCTGGTGGGTGGACAACCGCCACCAGGGCACCGTCTGCGCTGCTGTGGTGGGTGTGTGGTATGGGTGCCTCCCCATGAATGGCAACACCAATATCCAGGATAATGGCCATGCCATTGTCATTGGTCCTGGACCCCGCCCCCGATCTGTGTCTCAGCATACTGGATGCCATGGCTGGCATCCTGCTGAAACACAGCCATGGCCTAGTCCGCAACCACGCCACAGGCATCCAGATGAAAAGCAGGGTTGGGCTGCTGCGGTCTGGACCCCGGACACTGGTAGAGGTGGACAGATGGTCCTCCAGGTCCAGGACTGCCCCTATGGTGGACATCCCCACCCCTGCCACTGCATACAGGTGCTCCGGAGCTGAAAGGGAACACAGTCACATTAGTGCCGCTGGCACACACCCCTGCCCCCTGCCCCCTTTCCCAGGCGCTGCCTTACCCACCATGGAGTGATGGGCTGCCCCCCCATCTGGAATCCTCCGCTGGGCTCCCCCTCAATGGCACTGCATCACATGGACACCACCACCAACTCCTCCTGCGGTGACAGCTGTGGCATGTCAGGCTGTCCACCGCCCGTGGTAGCACGTGTGGCCCGGATGGCGGCCACCTTTTCCTTAATCCTCCTCTGGTCTGTGCCTACCTTCTTCTTGCACTCCTGTGCTGTCCTTTGGTGGCTGCCCTGCTGGTTTATGGCCCTGGCCACTCCCTCCCATGCTGTCGCCCGGGCCTGTGGGGTGCCTGTTGAGCCACTTAGGAAATGCTCCTGGTCCAGGTAGGCATCGAATAGGGCATTGCTCTCTGCCCTTGTGAAGTTGGGCCTGTGCTTCCATGCAGGCCCACGCTCCTCAACCTTCTCATGATCCATCATGCTTAGTCCTGTGGGTATGAACATGTGGTCAGTGATGGCTGCAACCCACACCTCCCTCCCATTCCACTGTTCTGACAAGCACACAGCCTGGTGGCTTACCTCTGAAGGATGCAATACTGGTCTACTGCCTGTGCAGTCCCGTGGCGCATTTATAGAGCATCACATGCAAATGAGGTGATGCGCAACTGGAATGAGATGCAAATGCCTTCGATGCGCTGCGGATATGCTGATTACTAATCTGCATATGCCGACTGCATATCGTGAAATTGTGCATGGTGCAATGGTGTTGCGCATGCACAAGCTATGGCGCAACAGTATGAGGTGTGCAGTAGGCCCGGCAGTATGCATGCACGCAGTGCCATCGCATACGTCAGTAGCACATCCTACGCACACTGTGCCATACATGGTACAGCGCTCTGCCACTATTGGGCATGTGGCACTCATGCACTATGTGCCCTATGGTGCCCATGTGTGATTGGCCCATGGACCGTGGGGCCCACATGCCCCTATTGCGCACCATGCATGGGGTGCCCAATCGCACTGTCACGCACAGTGCGCGTGCCGCACCCTTGGCCCCACGAGTGCCTCGACCCGCTGGGTGCCCTGCAGCATGCCAGTGTTGCATCAACTGTATCGCTGCAGTATCGTGATGCGCCGATTGAGATTGCAGTGCATCACTAGAGCAAGTCGCACACCCACAGCACGTGTGGCTCGTGCGCTACTGGGTGACATTTTGGTTGTGCAACTGTAGGAACAACCATGCTGTGCTGCAGCACTGCAAGGGCACCCAATTGGTCACAGGTGGAGTTGGTGAACCTTGTGGCCCTTGTGGAGCCACATGTGGGCAGTCTATATGGCCAGGTGCACCTGGATTGGCCACGAATGAGGTGTGGCAGGAGGTGGCTGAGGGGCTGGAGGAGGCCACTGGAGCACAGCAGTGAGCAGTGCTGCCACTGCTACGGGGACCTGTGGAGGAGGGACCCTGAGAGGCTACGGGCACTACTGGCATGCGTCCGGAGGGGCGCCGTGCCATGTCCAGGTAAGTGCACAACACCCATGCCCGTGCCATTCCAGTGTTCTATGGGAGGCAAGGCAAGGCAAGGCAAGGCAAAATTTATTTAAAAGACACCCAATCCCGGAGGCTCTGGGTGCCGTACAAAATAAATAAAACAGTGTCAAAATAAAATAAAACATCACAAATTTTTAAACAAAATCAAGAATAAAATAAATAACTTGGCAAATAATATCAGGTTCTTACTGCAGTTCATTATTTTATCCCAATAAAGCTTGGCAAAATAGGAGGGTCTTCAGGCGATCCTTAAAATATATCAACAGTGGGAGCTCCCCTCACCTCAGCTGACAAAGAATTCCAGAGAACGGGAGCTGCGACACTGAAAGCTTCGTCACCAGCAGATTTTAGCTTCATTCTAGGAATGGCCAGGAGGTCCCCACTAGAAGAACGGAGAGGACGGGTAGAGAGAGCAGGTACCAGAAGGTCCACAGATAACCAGGGCCCTGCCCGTGTAGGGTCTTATAGGTGAGAAGACCCACCTTAAAGAGGATTCTCCACCTGACTGGCAGCCAGTGCAATTCACTCAGTACCGGTGTTATGTGGCAAAATGTATGCTGCCCAGTAAGTAACCAGGCAGCTGCATTTTGCACCAGCTGCAGCCTGTGGAGAGATCCCTCTGTGACCCCAAGGTAGAGCTCATTGCAGTAGCCAAGCCTAGATGTGACTAAGGCATGTATCAAGGTAGGGAGGTCCAGAGGTGGAACAAGGGGCTTAATCCTTGCAATATTTCTGAGATGAAAAAACAGGAACGAACCATGGAGGATATTTGTGCCTCCATAGTTAAATTCCTGTCCAGAATCACTCCAAGATTTCACACCCAAGAGGAGGCTTTCAATGACACAGCTCCTAGAGCAAGTCCAGTTGCTGTGTCAGAGGCCATCCTATCACGCACTCTGTTTGACTCCACTACCAATACCTCCGTCTTATCAGGGTTCAGTCGCAGCCAGCTGGAGGCCATCCAGTCGTTGATCTCCGCCAAGCAGATGTTTAGTAGATCTACTGCATTGGATGTTTCTGGGGCAAAGGACAGATATAGCTGGGTATCATCGGCATAACAATGGAAACCCAAGCTAGACTTCCTAATGATCCCCCCCGGGGCAGCATATACACTGCAAACAACATTGGGGCCAGTACCGATCCTTGAGGAACTCCACAAAAAAGGAGGCTGGATATAGATGAGGAATTCACCATCGCAACCCATTGCCTCCTGTTGGTGAAAAAGGACTCAAACCAGCGGATGACAGTACCGGTGAGTCTACAGAGCTCCCTACTGTGGTCAAGCAACACACAATGGTCCACAGTGTCAAATGCTGAAGAGAGGTCAAGGAGAACAAGAATTGTCTTATACTCCCGATCTCTTGCCCTGAGGAGGTCATTCTGCACCCGAACAAGCACAGTTTCTGTACTATGCCTAGCTCGAAATCCCGACTGGAAGGGTTCATACAACTCATGAGTCATGAGGTGCTCTTCCAATTGAAGCACCACCACCTTCTCCACCACTTTCGCCAAAAAGGGAAGGTTGGATATAGGACGGTAATTTGCCCTGACCTCCGGGTCCAAAGATGGTTTCTTTAAGAGGGGTCTCACTAGTGCCTCCTTCAAAGCATCCCAAAAGACCTCCTTGGATAAGGAGCACCGAACATTCAGGACAAACACCGGGCCTACAGAGTCAACACATCTCATTAAGAAACGTGTTGGCACCGGGTCCAGCTCACAAAAAGTGTGCTTCAGATTGACTGCCACCTCAATGACCTCACTAACCTCCACTGGTCTAAACTCCCCCCAGCTAGGCAGAGTGCACTCAGAACACATAAGACGACCACTGCCAGCTATGACATTGCTGGCTGAAGAAGCCACCTGCCGGATTGTGGACACTCTGTCCGAGAAGAACCGAGCAAACTCTTCACACACTGTATTAGAAAAAACCTTCCCAGGCTGCAGACAAGCAGGATGGAGTAGCCTGTCTACAGCTCGGAAAAGCGTAGTTGGTCGGTTCTTCCTGGCGGCAATCTCCCTGGACAGGAACGCTGCCTTCTTACGGTTGATTGCCTCCTGGTATGCACTATAATGCATACGCAGGACCAGTTTGTCCGCCTCCAAGCTGGACCTCCTCCAGCAGCACTCTAATCTCTGACCCATCCTCTTCATCACCCTGCGATCTCCGTCAAACCATGGGGACCTCAGGTATGAAGTTCTGGGTCATACATGGACAGGTGTGAGGGAGTTAATGGTGTCAGATAACACCCTATTATAGGTGTCAACCCCAGCACCAACACCTCCAACGCATGCAGCACCCACACTAGATAATTTAGCTGCCACCAAAAAACCCTCAGGGGTCAAACCCCATAAAGGGCAACAGCTCATCATCTCAGCAGGGGAAGGGCTTCTGGTTGGAGCCCCAAGCATGAACTGCACCGTGCAGTGATCGGACCAATCCTGAGATTAACAATCTCAAGCCCCAGTGAGAACACCAGGTCCAGCATGTGGCCGTCTTGATGAGTCGCTGCAGTAACAGCTTGTGTCAGGCCCAGGGAGGACATAGTTTGAAGAAAATCATGACTATACCTCTGATACCCATCGTTGACCCAAACATTGAAATGCCCCAGAAAAACACATCTGGGGGATTCCAGCATTCCATCTGCGACAAATTCAGTGACCTCCTGCAGGAAATTCCCCATCGGCCCAGAAGGGCAGTAGATAAGGAAGATCCTGCAGCCCGCACCTGGTCCCCCATGAACAGTCACACATTCAAATGAACCTGGACTTCCCACTGGGTGCATGGTGAAGGCCAGACTGGATCTAAAACAGATATCTACACTGCCACCCCTGCATTCCACTCTGGGGCAGTGCACCATGGTATACCCAGGAGGGATTGCGGCCTCAAAAACTGGGCCCGCATCATCCCTAACCCAAGTCTTCGTATTGCAAGCCAGATAGACTGAAGAAATCAAGTCAGCAATAATTGCTGTCTTTTATATGCATGGGGCGCTCCACTGCCCATGACTAACTCGATTCCTTCTTGTCCCCACTTCCCGACAGCATCTTGCTGTGGTATCTGAAACTGGGAAGGGGATAAAAGGACGCAGTTCATGCAGCAGGGAGCTCCCATACATAATCCTGGCCCCCCTAGGCGTTCCCATATAACCCTTACACATCACCAAATATTAAACTCAGGATACAGCAAATAACTTTATCACAATTAATCATACACAATTAAATAACAGCTAAAAGCCTGCCTAGCTCATATAAAACAAGCAAATATACTAATACAGATAAGTCTTATGTGCAGGACAAAGCTACTTCCCAATAATGCTGAACCAGCTGCGTAATCCCCACACCAGAAATAAGTTCAAATACTAAACAGTGAGGAATAAAGACACTAAGGTCTCTTTCAGTACTTATAAAACTTGTGGGGAATAACTTACCCTCCACAGCATTTTCAACACCGAGTGGTGCTCGCGCTTGCTAGCAGCACTGCAATTAAGTAGCTCACAAATCCCCACCCCTCCAGCTGACAATTATCAGCTCCCCCCAAGCCTCCAACAAGCAAGATAGAAATGAAGCCACATACAGTCTCTCTCACTGCAGAAGTCCAGGCTAGTCAGGGAGGCAGGGCTGGGGCTCCAATCTCAGCAGGCAGGAGATACACACAGTTCCTGTACGAAAAGCCAGCAGGAGCCAGCAGGGTGTCACACCATGCTGTGGGG
Organism: Neoceratodus forsteri; assembly: GCA_016271365.2. Lineage (NCBI taxonomy): Eukaryota > Metazoa > Chordata > Ceratodontiformes > Ceratodontidae > Neoceratodus > Neoceratodus forsteri. The sequence continues at coordinate 77,727,672 of CM057458.1, forward strand.
GTGTGACTGCGTGGTTCTGTTGGTTATGGCAGCTAATCATGGGTGCGCTCTGACACTGCACTGCCACCGCGCTGGGCCAGGGGGCATGCTGTGCTGGGGGGGCATGTGGTGTTGCCAGGTACTGATGTGTCATTCTCAATGTCTCCCTACTAGGTCCTGAGGATAGAAGACGTGCATGGCTGGCTGGCGCTGCAGGTGGGTGAGGGCAGACCAACACAGGGGCACGGGCACAGGATGCAAGCCGCATGAGCGGTGCCGCCAGACAGGCGCATGGTGCACCGCAGCAAGCAGGTAGGCACTCTTTCAAAGTATGATGTTGTGCAGGGTGGGGGTGGGCCACAGCCCCCTGTGCACATGGCCATTCCAGCTGTACACCACCATCAGTGTCCATTGCACCATGCCATGGCTATCACACATGTGTGTGGCTGCTGCAGGTGGGCTGTGGGTGCACCCAGATTCCAGCTGTGCCACTGCCATCCCACTGCTTAGCCCTGTCACCTGGCTGCCATGGTTGTGGTGTGTGGCACATGGGTGGTGTTGGTGTGCAGTGCTCTGCGTGGCTGTGGATAGTCGGGTTGGCGGCTCTTGTGGGCACACATGCTCAGGAGGCTGTGTGCCATCTCAGGGGCACATGTCACCGCTGTCCGCTGTGCACGGTGTGTGGACTATGGTCATATGGACATGCACTCATACCATGTCCCCTCCTTTGTCCTAGGTGTCCATCACCCTGATGTAAACACCAGGCTTCTGTGGCAGATCCTTCAAGTAACCACTGCCGCACTCAAAGTGGCACAACTGATACAGCAGGCTCTGTGCAGGCCACAGCAAAGACATCAGCATCAGACACCAATGGGATGTGGACACCCATGGGGCCCATTGGCCTGCAACCACTTCCCTTCCCTGTCCCCCCCTTTCTCTCCCTTGTACCCTTGTCCAGCCGTATCCCCTGTCCCCCTGCCTCCCTTCCCTGGCCTTCCGGTTTGTTTGTGGCCTCCCCATTCCTTGCTCCCTGTACCTGTTAATTGTTTTTCTGCAAATAGTTGTTTCCTGACTGGTTTTAATGCACTTTTCTATGGTTAGCCATCTGTGTCTGTGTCTGCTTTGCAGCTGGCATGTGGAGCCATGCTGCAGTGGTGTGCATGGTTGCCGAGTGGTACCTCTGGTGTTAACTGGGGATTGTGCCTGGTGGTCTCTGCCCAGTGGCTGGTGGCTTTACCCTGGGGCGGCCATATGGTCTCTGTTCATGTTGTGTGGTGTGTGCGTTGTGTGCTGTTGGCATGTGTTTTGCCAGCTGTGGTCCAGGTGGCATGTCCTGTTCCTTCCTATGGGTGTTGCCGATGGTTGTTTGCCAGTGAACATTAGTGCCACCCTGCCTCCGTGCACCACTGTGGTGCACATGGTCGAGGGCCTGCTGCTGTGTCTGCCATGCCTCCCTCCTGGCATCCTCTGCACCCTGGTGGTGGACTATCCCACCTTGGTGGCATGCTCCTTGCTGTGCCTGTTGTCCTGTGCCCTGGTGCATGCACCTCTGCCCTGGCTGCGCTATGACGCATGTTAGTTTGCTCCCCGGTGCAGCTCTGGTTGCGCTATGGCGCATGTTGTTTTGCTCCCTGGCGCAGCCCTGATTGCGCTATGGTGCATCCCTGCAATATTCAGCTGTGTTGCGCTGGCACTTGCCATCATGCGCAGCCTTTGAATATTGCATTCAGTGCGCCATGGTGCATGTACTTGTGTTGCACCACTACTGCGCCTGCCTCTGGCGCATTTCTGAATATCCCACCCCTTTTGTACATTATCTGGGGTAAGATGAGTCTCCTGGACCAGTGCTATATCAGTGTGTAACGACTTAAAATACGAGAGAACCTGTCTTCTCTCAACAGGATTATTTAATCCTTTCGCATTCCAGGAGACTATTTTTAGACCACAGATATTGGGATTACTCATGTTAAAAACTTTCTTAGCTTATCAAATAGGGACCAAATCAACTGGATAACTACAGTATGTCAAGAGAAAAGACCAAATGTAAGGGAGTGTCCCTTATTCTCCATATTCTGTCAGAGGCATTTCCTTGTACTCTTCTTGGAGACCCTGCAAGAAGTACATTGTTCTGTAACCAGTATAAAAAAACATTATATATATCATATGAAAAAGAACATATCTGGTAAAACTCAGATTAATAAATAAGGAAGAATCTTGAACATTTATACTGTTCAGCATATACCATCTTACATTGGGAGAACCATGTGAAACTGTAAACCATAAAACAGACCTACAATTAAGATAATAGCCTAAAAAACGTAATCAACCATATATCGTATCTTTATAACCTTTAAGAAACCGCTGTAAAAATGCAGAACCTATGAGAGGAAACAACCTCCACTGAATATTTAGGAAACAGGCTGTAAAAACTCTAAGCAAAGTATTGAAACTTTGCCTGCTTAGCCACCACCTGCCCCAATATGGAGAGATTGTTAAAAATCATAAGAAGAAATTAAAATAAAAGGAAGAAACAGGAACCATATAAGGGTAAATGTAAACTAGCAATGATCTAAGAGCTCCTAAAGCCTCAGAACCAAACTAAGAATAGTAGATAAAATAAAAAGTTCCTTTTAAATCCTTATCTCAACTGAAGCAGGAAGGGATCAAGAAAATGCTGCACTAAGGGGCGTACACAAAAGGGATACGAAGGAACCATCCTGGGGGATACGAAAGGGAAGGAGGGAGTAGTGGTGGAACTGGGGTTGGAAAAGACAATAGGAAATGGGGTAAAACCTATTGGTTAATAATCGTGGATAGTAAGCACAAACTTTCCCAGTTAGCACTTAGTGTGTGTGGAATTATACTGCAAAGAGCACCAACCATACTACTATGTTAACCTGGCACCATGCAGCCTTGGAGTATACTATCAAGTGTCTAAGGTAGCTATATTATTCATAATACTGGCTGTCACATCAGCCCAGGATTTAGCTGAGTGAGTAGATTTGCGAGGACTTCTGTTCATGGATTGATGATCAGTCTTATTCTGTGAGCTACCACCTACATTAGCTGTGATCTGCTCCTCTCTTAGTGAACAGGATGATTGAACAGAATCCGGGCTATGCCTGCTGCCCCTACTCCTGCTTCTGCACTTTGTATGACCAGGCTGTTAGTGCTCTAACTGAGGTCTGGACCACTCTCTTTCTCTTCCTCTGTGTCATTGTCTGCCACTAGACTTCCATACGGGCACAGTCTGCCAGCTGTCATCTCTTGGGGACAGGTGTGTCTGTGTAGATTCCTGTTATTCCATCTGGTTTACAGGTATGGTTGAATTGTCTTTAGTGCCAAAAAAGAACTAATTATACAGCCTAGACCTGCCATTTTGGAACTTAGATCGCATAGTGGTGTCACACTTGGCCTTGGGGAATTTATGCTTAATAAACTGCCAAGCTTCCTCTGGGGTATTAAAACTGTGCACGCCACCATTCATTTCAATTCTGAGAATGGCCGGGAGCAACAGTCTATATTTGACATTCAATTTCCTGAGACATTGCTGCAATGGAGTATACTTTTCTCTTTGGGTACAGCATCAGCAGAATAATCCTGGAAGATGGATATTTTGTGACCCCTCCACATCACAGGGCCATATTCTCTGTCACAATTAAGAGTAGTTTCTTTCATTGTGAACGTTAAAAAATATTCAATAATAGTTCTGGGGCAATCTCCACTTGCTTTGCCCATGCTGGTAATGCAGTAAGCCCTTTCCTCTTTGTAGGAGCTTAGGAAGATTAATGCCAAATAAGTCCTGGAACAGTCCCTCAAGAAAACCAATCATATCGTGACCTGCGCGTTTTGGGACCCCTACAATACGGAGGTTATTCATCCTCCCCCTACACTCCAAGATTTTTATTCTGTTCCAGTGAATTTCAATTTGTCTAGCCTGCAGGCCTATCATTTCAGCAGTTCTATTTTGAGATCTCTCGAGGCTGTCACAGTTTCTTTCAATGCAGTCTAGCCGAGCCCCAAAACCACAGATGTCTTAATTTATGCTAGCGATAGACAACGTAACCTCTGAAATATCAGCTGAAAGAATCTCCAACAGATTGGTAACATAAGAAGATTACCTTCATTTTATGTTATCTTTGCTTCCTTTGATGTGTGGATAGTCACATTTGCAGTTAAGTGCCTTGTCACCATTGTGAGAGAAAAACCCTGCAGCTCGCAGCTCCCTTTTCAACCACCACCTGTACGGAGCCAAACAGGCACCCTGCCAGACTGCACTCGATGTCTGCCACACAAAAAGACAGGAAAACCCTGCAAAAAAAAAAGGATTTATTCATTTGCTAGGGGCAAACTCTAATGGAAACTGACAGAAGGTAGAGGTAACAGAAGGATTTACTAAGGAGTTTACATGAAAAACCAGAGCTCTCAGTCAGAGCAACATGGCCAGGTGTCCATTACTCACGGCACCATGCATGCGCCCCCCCCCAATAAATGGTGATGACCCACCTAAGATTGAAATAAATGATTTGCCTGTCACACATGAAAATAACTGTATTTGCAAAATGTTGCTCTCACAGTGATCGTACTGTATTAGCATTTATATTTCTGAACCCAAGTGCCATTTATGTTGATGCATGATTCATGACCATGAACATGAACAATTTCATGCATGCTTGGTGAATGTTCATGAACGGAATTCAAGTAATGTTTCTGAATAATTCATGAACATTCAAAAAGAGTTCATGATCATTTCTACTGGATATCTCTGACTATTCAGGGCTATCCGGCCAAAACTACACATTATCTGGGGCAATTCTACAAAGCAGTTGGGATAATAGTGAGTGTCCACTTCAGAAGTAAGAATCCAGATTACCCTGGTGCTGAGCTCCAGTTATCTGTATAAGCTGCTCCAGACAAAGACATGAAATCTGGGAGTATCCAGGAATATTAAGGGATTATCCCAACCATTCTATTGGGGATGCAGTGTGCATGAACTTTGCTTTATAAATCTGGCCTATGCCATGGCCTGACTCAGAATATATCGTTTATCTTTGTGAGTGCCGGAGCAGGACAGAAACCCACAAGTAGTAAAGTCGCGAGTGAGCTATGACGGTCCTGCCCCCTCCCAAATGATGATAAATGGCATCGGGTCATGCCTGAAAATAGGCAGGATTGTTGCCTACTGCACTTACCTGGTTACCAATACCTAATAAATAAAATAAATAAATACTCTGAAACAAGACATTGGGCATCCAGTTTATACCACACATTTTTAAATTAGATCCTTTTTTTGAGCTTTAACTGTTTATTGTGACCTCACTGATCTGATTAGAATGCTGCATAGCTGTATTGTGATGTTATCGAGCTTTGTTTCATCTGCTGTCCCATTGGAAGACCTATTCTTGCTAAGCTTCAGGTGGTGCTCTCCCAGCTTTCACCTTTCCCTGACTCCTCCTTCCATAGCCCATTCTAATTGGGCTTCAGGAAAAAACAATCCACTGTCACATCCCTCCTCAAATTAACTGATTTAATCCTGAAGGGAATGGATCAGAATTTACTGAGTGCAGCTGCCTTTGTCGATCTGGCCAAGGCATTCAACTGTCAACACAGTGGCACACCTCCTCCTCCTCCATCCTACTCCAGATGTATCTGGCAGACGTGGGCCTCTCAAACCTCTCAGTCAGCTGGTCCTGATCCTATTTGATAGACATAAATCATTCCTAATAGGCGATGCCCTCTTTCCACCTCTCCCAATTAAGACAGGAGTCTCTAAGGCCTCTGTCATCAGCCCATGCTTTTCTCCATCTATCTCAATGATCTCCTGAAGGCCTGCTCTTCTCGGCACATTCACATGTACACAGACAACATAGTGCTCTTCCTCAGAGTTCATTCTGCCCAAGAGCTGAATAGTGATCTTCAATTGGCTTTTGACAATGTCCAGAAATTATCCCACACAAACCAGTCCACCCTGAATACTAAAAAGTAGTCTCCATGACACTTAAAGACAGGCAGAGACTGGCCAATCCCCTGACCTTCATTACAACAGATGACTCTGTGCTAGAGCCTGTAACCTTCTTCAAATACCTTGTCATATCAGCATACTAGCGCTGTAATTTCTCCAGACACATAGATGCCGTGCATTTAAAACTCCTCTCCAAACTTAGTGCTCTGTGCAGGGAAAAATCCTGTATCCCTCTTCAGCCTACAGTATCAAGAGACTATTCTCAAAATGATCCTCTAAGCATTTGACTGTGGAAGTCTACATTGCCACTTCAAAATCCACCCTGGCCTGCAGGCCTGACTGGACCCTCTACCATTCCTTCTGTTGCTTTCCTCTAAATGGCTCATCCTCCATCCACCACTGCACCCTCTATACAGATCTTGCACAGCCCTCTTTTGAAGGATGACACCATCTTCACTCAGCCACCAAGGTACTGTATCTAAGTTCTCACTCTCTGTCTTCCCCTGATATTTCTCCTCCCTTCTGTCTCCCTCCAGCCCCTCTACAAACTCCCTCAGGATCTCTGGCCCTTGCATCTTCAACGCTCTCCTTTTCAGAACTTCCGCTGGACAATCCTCCTTTTTTTATAGACTCCCCACCACTGGAACACCCTCCCTCTTTCCAGCTACTCATTCCTCCTCTTCCTCCCTCTCCCAGCAAGCCTTACTCCATGATCTCATAATCCACTCCTGCTCCTGGACCTAAGCCACTAGTCTCTGTGTGCAAAGCTTTATCTCACCCCTATATCTGTCCCAGTGTACCTCATGCTGACTCAGTGCATGGATTAGCCGAGGCCCTTGTTCTTTGCCATCCCAACTGATCAGAGCCCGTAGCATTTAGTTATGATTTGTAAACACACTGCATGTTATACATATATTGTACAAATTACATTTATTGTTCCACTGTATTAAAGGAGAATGGCACTGAATCTGTAAGTCATTTTCCCTGTAACAGCTGATTTTCAAATACTGGTTGCAGTTTTGTTACTGATCAATCTTTTTTCTTGAAAGGGACATGGACTACAGCATACCATTCAAAAATGGTACTTAACATCAGACTGATAAAACAGAAACAACCACTGAGGTTACAAATAAACCTGTATAGATAAAACAATAACAAAATTGGATCCTCATTTAAACAAGCATTTGTCAATGCCAAATGTTGTCTTGCTGGCATTGGCATTGGTAGTGCAGGAGTTAGAGAGATGCATAATAGGAATGGTAGTGAAGTATGGAACTGATGCTAACCCCACCCCACCCTGCAGAGACTGACAGGCATTGACATGTGCCTTTGGGTAGTCGGCCATAAAGTTCATGCCATTTCACCTCACCCTACCCTACAGACTCTGACAAGTGTTGCATTGTGCCTTGAGGTCGTCAGGCCTTACGCTCACCCATTCCATAAAGAAATACGTTGAGATGGGTGCAGTATAGAAGAATGGGGTGAACTTTGGGGCCGAAGAGTCCAAGGCACACCATGATGCCTGTCATTGGCTGCAGGGTGGGGGCAGGGGTGGAATGGCATGAGCATTGCAGCCGACAATCCAAAGTCACACCCCTGATGCCTGTCAGTCTCTACAGTGTGGGACGTTACGGTTAGAACCCCTAATGCCCCGGGCGTTTGTTGGTGTTTGCACTGCAAATTATCAACATGGGGTTTTTGGGACCCCACCTCATGAAAGCATTTGGCACCTCCACTCATGAACAGTGGGACTATGATTTTCTTAATCTGTCCTGAACATTGATTTCCCTTTCTACGCCAGATGTGCGAAAACACACTTTGGGCAGGATGTGAAAAATGACAGCTGTACTGTTCATAAGGAGGTGTAAGAAATGGCAATGTTGAAAATCTGGAGTGAAAATATTAAAATTCTTAAGTTCCAAGCGTGGCGGTAATCACGCCCACACCAGTACTAATAGTCATTTCGTGGAATTTTTTCACCAGATTTTCAACATAGGCATTTTGACACCTCCGCTCGTGAACAGTGTTACTGTGATTTTCTTAATCTGTCCCAAACATTGATTTCCCACAGCGACCAAACCATTGTGCGCCAGATATACAAAAGCACATTTCGGGCAGGAAGTGAAGAATGTCAGCTGTACTGCTCATAAGGAGATGTGAAAAAATGGCAATGTTGAAAATCTGGAGTGAAAATAATAAAAATTCTCAAACTTATGAGTGTGCGTGGATACTGCGCAATGCACACTCATAACACAGTCATTTCTTGGAATTTTTTCACCAAATTTGCAACATAGGCTTTTTGGGAGCCCACCGCATGAACAGTGGCACTGTTTTGTTAATCAGTCCCAAAAACCCTATGTTGAAAATTTGGAGCCAAAAGTCACAAAAATGGGCAAGATATCCACCTATGTTGAAGCCCCCATTGATGCCATTATGCGGTCGGCTTTTGAAGAGTTCGGACGTCTACCGCTCCACCGAAGATCATTTCGCTGGGCTCCGGAGGTAAGTATGGGTGAGGGGTGGGGAGGTGATGAGAGGGTGGGTGCGGGTTGGGGCACTCCCAACACAATGATGGACCATTTTATTTTTTTAGGAATGGACATCACGGAAAGGTTTTCTTTATTTACAGGTGCAATAAACCAACTGTTGGGCACACTGGGGTGGACTCCCAGTGTGCCACCTGTATTTTTTGAGGACAGAGGACTGAAGCTGAGGGGGATTGGGCCCTCCATCAGCAAAGAAAGCGTGTCTGTGTGGGGGGGCATGATGCTGAGGGGGATTGGGCACCCCTCGGCAGACAAAACATGGGGGAACATTATGCTGATGGGGATTTTGCTCCCCTGTTGGCAAACAAACTGGGGAGGGGGCATGCCAACAGGAGGATTGGGCACCCCTGAAGTCAGCTTGCTGGGGATTGTGAGAGGTGGACCACGACAGCCACCACCATGTTTACTGAAATGTTTCAGCAGGCAAGGCACGGCCTGCAGTGATGGGGCACTCCCTCATTGCAGCGGCAAATTTCTTTCAAGTTGGTGGCCACAGAGACCAACCCAAGAAAGCAATGGTGCCATTGGCCACAACACAGCTGCACTTCCACAACCTGCTACTCCAGCAAGCTGTCACAAAATGTTACTTGCACTGCACGTGCAAGACAACATAAAGACAGCTTCTACTGGGTATAATGACTTTCAGATTCAGCGCAGTTTTCCCTCAACTATGGTAACACTATGTACTACCTCACTTGTGGATGTTATTTTCTGTATTCCCTTGTGACTGTGCCCATATATTATTTTCCATATTACCAATACAGGTGGGGAAAATGTTCAGACTACAGTAGGTGGGCCAAGCAGTCCTTATCTGCTGACAAGTTAACAAAGAAATTGATACTGATGGCAGATAAGGACCGTAGGCCCATCTAATCTGCCCATTTTCGCTGCTTACTATAAAAGCCGCAGACCCTACTTGATCTCCAGCTTTACCTCGTTATGCCTGTCCTATGCATGCTTGGATCCCCGCACTGTGTTTGCCCCCACCACCTCCACTGGGAGTCTATTCCATGCATCTACCACCCTTTCTGTGATGAAATATTTCCCACACTAACCCTTAGTCTACCCCCTTCCAACCTCATGTCATGTCCCCTTGTTCCTGGACATCTCCTTTTCTGAAAGATGCTACCCTCCGGTACCCTATTTATGCCTTTTAGATATTTGTAGGTTTCTGTCATATCTCTCCTGTCGCTCCTCTCCTCCAAGGTATACATACTGAGGTCTCCCAGTCTCTCCTTATATGACTTTTGGTGGCTCCATGTCAATTACGCAATGCAACAATAGCGACGCCAATTCGGGTGACGCTATTATAGCAACTGCAATTACAGCACTCTGAAATATGGGCGACCACCATTAGGGCGACGTTTGCAAAATGCTTTCCCCCCCATCCCCCTTACTAAAATAACCAACCCTGAGGAAGTAGCACCTCGGGGAGAGGGGCATACATTATTTTCTGTAATGGTAGTCGCCCATATTTCAAGGAGCTGTAATTGTAGTCGCAATAACAGCGTCGCCCCAAATTGACGTCGCTATTATTGCATCACGCAATTGATGTGCTACCATTTTGGTGCAGGCACTGCTCCATCTGTGTTGCCCTTCTTTGAACTGCCTCCACCCTGTCTATGTCCTTACAGAGATGCGGCCTCCAGAACTGGACACCATATTCCAAATGAGGCCTCACCAATGATCTGTACAGTGGCATCACCACTTCCTTCCTTCTGCTGGTGCTGTCTCTCCCTATGCACCCCAGCATCCCACTGGCTCTCCCCACAGCCTTGGCACATTGTTTGGCCACCTTGAGATCATCATGTATGAAACCCCCAAATACCTTTCCTGTTTGGTGACCATCAGTTTCTCCCTCCCCACCCACCCACCCCCATCACGTAATCCTCTCCTGGGTTTTGTACCCCAACTGCATGATTTTGCACATTTCACTTTAAATCTCAGCCGCCACACTCTGGACCATTCCTTCAGTTTACCTAGGCCCCTCCTCATTTTTCCATCCCTCCCGGAGTGTCCACGCTGTTGCAGATCTTAGTGTCATCTGCAAAGAGACACACCTTCCCCTCTAGCCCCTCCACAATATCACTTATGAAGACATTAAACAGGACTGGGCCCAGGACTGATCCCTGTGGCACCCCGCTGGTCACTGTCCTTTCCTCAGATTGAGCACTGTTCACCATGACCCTCTGCCTTCTATAACTCAACCAGTTCCTAACCCAGTTTAGCACTTGTGACCACTCCCAGGCTGCTCAGCTTGTTCACATGTCTTCTATGTGAAATGGTATCGAAGGCTTTACTGAAATCCAGGTAGGCCACATTCACCGCTTTCCCCTGATCCACGACCTTAATCACCCAGTCAAAGAAATCAATTAGATTTGCTTTTATGTATCTATAGTGTACTGTCCCAGGTTGCACTTGGAAACAAACCCTTGATCAATCTGATTTTCCTGGCCAAAATTTCTAAATAAATGAAAAAAATGCCCTGATGTACCTTACTGTTAATTCCTTCCTATTAGGACTGGGCAAAATGTATCTTCTGCTAGCAAAATTCTGGCAAAATGCTGATTTCACGTCCCTGAAATTTTGTTAAATGTCTTCAAAAAAATTCACAAACTTTTGCCAAAATCATTATTTCAGTTATTTCCATCTAATGTAAACAGTATTTATTCATACTGCACCACATTTGATATGTTGACATTTTTAATGTTCATACAGAAGGGTACCATGTTTCAGATCTCTATCTTTAAAGGTAACTGAGCTATACAAACCTTTGGAAATTGTAAAAATACAGTTCACAACTATGTATACTAAACATAATTTTCCAAATTGCACCTAATTTGGTTTGATGACTTTAGCAAGGCCCATGCAGACGTGTAACAAGTTTCAGCTCTCCAACTTTAAAGGTGACTAAGTTATAAGCCTCTACATTTTCAGTCATTTTAACATTACAGTTCACAGTTACGTAAACTGCAGAATTTTAAGACCCTATAAGTTTAAAACTAGAGAACAGAATATCACCTGGTTTGTTAAGCTCATTGACCCTAAATATTATGCTTTAAAGCAACCCCCATGGCCCAGAATCAGCGTGCCATGCTGCCATGTTGATGACCCAGCTTTGGAAGCGAGCCCTGTAAGTCTTGTCGGGAGGACAGGCCATGGCTGATACAGCTGCCACTGAACTGTGCGTCTCAATTGGGAAGGGTTGGCAGTGTGTTTCATTAACACAGCGACCCTGCAGCTCAGTCTGGGAGATTTTTCCTGCTGCACGGAAAACTGTGGCTGTATGAGGCTGACAGACACACCACCCCCACCAGGGAAGATGAGAGGGAAAAAATGTTGGAGAAAAAAAAACACTAGCCAACTGAATGATGGCTGGGTTCAGCCTGATCAGGGTATATCTCTGCGAACAGGTTATATCCCTGACAGATGAGCCGACAGCTGGTAGAAAAAAAAAAAACAATATGGGGAAAGAAAAAGCTGTGTGTGTCAACTCTCTAATCTCTTGCTTAAAGGCTGCTCAAGTTATAAGCAGCCAAAGATTTCAAAATAACATCTGTAATTAAAGCTGAATTTCATGAGCTTTTGTGAAATTGTGGAATGTAGTGAGTGATACTTTTGTCAAAGTCATGTCCATACATTTTGCCCAGTCATTCACTTGAGTTGCCATTGCAAAGGAAGGTAAAGACTGGGTAAAGTGGCAATAAGGTAGCATCCATAGTAAACGTAAAGTGGATCCAAGTTACTGTCTTGAGTAGCAAACCACGACGAGTTGTCATGGACATCACTGTGCATTAGCCTGAATTCTTGCAATATGCCAGATAACCACTAGAGCTCACTGACTCAGTGAGTTTGGAAGCAAATGCATGTGCAGTATTATTTCTGTACAATGCCGCCTGTTGACTCTTTAACAACCCTGTAGATAATGTATAGTTTTACTATTTCAAAACAGTGACACCAAGTGACACCAAACTTTACAACTAGTTACGACTTAGGCCATTGTGACAGAAGTGTCTGGATATATTTAGACATGATGGAGCACGATGCTGGGGATCACTGTCACAGGAGTGCTGGAGGGGCAATGCAGAGCCATGATGTTAGTGCAGGTAAGGTGATTCATGATGGAGCATGATGCTGAGCATCACTGTCACAGGAGTGTTGGAGGGGCATTGCAGGTCCATGATGTTAGTGCAGGTAAGGTGATTCATGATGGAGCATAATGCTGGACATCACTGTTGCAGGAGTGTTGGAGGGGTATTGCAGGGCCATGATGCCAGTGCAGGTTAGGTGATTCATGATGGAGCATGATGCTGGGCACCACTGTCACAGGAGTGTTGGAGGGGCATTGCAAGGCCATGATGTTAGCGCAGGTAAGGTGATTCATGATGGAGCATAATGCTGGACATCACTGTTGCAGGAGTGTTGGAGGGGTATTGCAGGGCCATGATGCTAGTGCAGGTAAGGTGATTCATGATGGAGCATGATGCTGGACATCACTGTTGCAGGAGTGTTGGAGGGGTATTGCAGGGCCATTATGCTAGTGCAGGTGAGGCGATTCAGTAGTAATAAGTGCCTTGTATGAACATATGAATGTGCCAGCAGAAACAGACCACCCAGTCTATCTAAGTCTGCTCGAGTGTGCAGCTAGCACCCCTAGTTTGCAGCTGCCCCAACCCCTCCTCTTTGTCATCTCACTGCCACCTCCACCTCCCCCACCACCACTCTCTCCAGTTCCCTGTCCCATGCCCTTTTGAAGCTGTTCACAGATTTACATGGTACAACCCATTCTGGTAGTGCGTTCCATTTTGCTACCACCCTCTCTGTGAAATAGTGTCTCCTCATTTCCTTCCTAAATCTACCCCCCTCTATTCTTAACCCATGCCCCCTGGTGACCCTCCCCTCCTTTTCATAAAGACCCCATCTGCCCCATCCTTACTGATTCCCCTCAGATACTTAAACGTCTCTATCATGTCCCCCCCATCTGTTCTATCCTCCAGGGTGCACCTATTCAGGTCTCCCAGCCTGCTGTCATAATCTTTCCCCTCCATTCCACATATCATCTTCGTTTCCCCATTCTGCACCCCCTCCAGTAGCCTGATATCACGCTTTATGTAAGGCCTCCAAAACTGCACACAATACTCCAAGTGCAGCCTTACCAGTGACCTGTAAAGGGGCAAGATCACCTCTCTTCACCTGGATGAAAACACCCTTGCTATGTACCCCAGCATTTTGCTTGCTTTTGCAGCCGCTCTCATGCACTGGGCAGTGTTGTTCATGGTCCCTGTTATTACCCCTAGGTCCTTCTCCTCAGCGATCCCCAGCTATCCCCCCAGCCAGTATTCTCTCCTTGGTTTTCCACCTCAAAGTGCATAACTTACACTTTGCATTGAACCCCAGCTGCCACCTCTCTGACCACTTCCCTAGCTTGCTTAGGTCCCCCTGCAGCTGCTTCCATCCCTCCCCTCCATCCACCACTGCTCTGATTTTGGTGTCATCAGTGAACAGACTTACCTTCCTCACCACTCCGTGAGCAATGTCTGATACTGGCCCCAACACAGAGTCCTGTGGCACCCCACTTATCACCGGCCTTGGAGTCAAGAAATCCCCTCACACCACCAATGGCTGCAGCCTCCCACTCAGCCAGCTTGCAATGCAGTTCAACATTTTTGCCCCTACTCCTACACCAGTTAGCTTCCCCCCAAGCTGCCCGTGAGGCACCAAATTGAAGGCCTTGCTGAAGTCCAAGTAAAGAACATCTGCCGCATGACCCTTATCCAGCTCACCTGTCACCCAGTCATAATATTGTATCAGGTTGGTTTGACAAGACTTCCCTGAAACAAACCCATGCTGCCTCACATCCTGAAGGTCATTGTCCTCCAGATACAACACCAGTCTTTCCTTTAATATTGTTTCCATGACTTTGTACACTATGAAGGTGAGACTTACCGGACGATAATTACCCGGTTCATCCCTTGGTCCGCTCTTGTGTAATGGTACTACATGTGCCATTCTCCAGTCCAGTGGCACTCATCCCAACTGCAGTGAGGTGCTGTACAGATCTGCCAGTGGCTCCACCAACACCTCCACCATCTCCCTCAGCACCCTGGGTGGATACCATCCGGTCCTGGTGCCTTGTCTACCTTCAGTGCTCTCAGTCCCTCCAGGACTCACTTGCCTCAATTCTTCCATCTGTCGCCTCCTCTCCACCTGTCCCCACCCTCCCAGCCCATGGTGGTAGCGGTCCCACCTTTTCTACCGTGAACACTGAGAAAAGTATTCATTCAGTGATTCTGCCTGCTCCTCCCACTTTTCCGTCTCACTTCCCACCCCTTTTTATCCTCACTATTGTCTCCTTGCACTTCCTTTTCTCCTTGATGTATCTGAAAAAGTCTCCCCCCCACCCCATTAATTCCTTGCGCTAATCTCAGCTCCCTCTGGGCCTTGGCTTCTCTCACTTTTCTGGTCACCTCCCTGGACCATCTTGCATACTCCTCCCTGTCCACTTCCTTCCCCGTCATCCTATACCTCTGGTGCGCCTCTTGTTTTGCTCTCACCACCTCCACTACCTCGCTGTTCAACCAGCATGGTGTTCTTGCTCTGTTCCTCTTACTCTGTGTCTTGGTGCAGGCTTCTGTTGCCTCTGTAATCCCCCGTTTAATAATATCCCATTTCTGCTCTGCATCTATCTCCTGCCTTATGCCCTCCAGTTTCCCTTTCAGTATTTCCTGCATTTCTCTGGCTCTCCGCACATCGTGATATTAAACTACACCTTTTGGTTATCGCTGTCGGCTAGTGGGTCCTCCACCTTTATTTCCCTTATTGCCTCCCCATTCGACAATACCAGATCTAAGGTATTCCTTAGCCTAGTAGGTACACTAACCAACTGTGTCAGGAGATTCTTCTGCATCGCATTCAGGGACACTTGTTCCCTAGCACTGGAGGTGACCGGAATGCTCCAGTCAACCCCAGCAAGTTGAAATCCCCCACAATGACCACCTTCCACTTTTCTACATACCTTTCTGATTTCTCCTGCTAATTCCCTGTCAAGCTCCTCAGACTGGGTCAGTGGTCTGTATAACACCCCAAACCTCAGTTTCCTACCCCTTGAGTCTAGGAGCTGCAGCCAGATTGCCTCTGTTCTCCTTCTTCAGCCTCGTCCCTTGTGCTTTTGATTCCGTCCCTCACATAGATTGCCATCCCACCACCTCTCACCTCCTTATGGTCCTTCCTCTATAATTTGTATTCTGGGATTGCCAGATCCCAGTCCCAGTGCTCAGTCACCCATGTTTCTGTGACAGCTGCAATAGCTACCCTCCACACTGCTAAGAGTGCCTGTAACTCAGCTGATTTGTTGCCTAAGCTTCTTGCATTCAGTGAGACCACCCTTCATCCTGCCCCCTTCCCTTCACTGGCCTCCATTTTCTCCCTTCTACTCCCTCCTTTTTTGGCTGCCCCAAGTCCTTCCCTGCTAGCCTGGGGGATAGGCTGTGACTCCACTCTATTGGATCCCTGCCTACCTGCTGTCCACTTGCCACCCCCATCTAGTTTAAATCCACCTTTGTCACAATATACTGTACCTCCCCAGTCTTTGCTTTAATACCTCCTTCCCCTCCCCACTCAGGTGCAGCTTATCCCTTGCAAACAGTTTGTTGTCCCAGGTACTGCCCCAGCCACCCACAGCCCCATATCCCTTAGTTTAACACCATTCTACCAACCATGTGTTCAACTCCCTAATCCTCTCCTTTGTCACTGTGCTTGCACAGGATACTGGAAGCACCTTAGAGAATAGCACAGACTCCCCAGTCTCCTCGCACAACCTTCCCACTTCCTCAGTCCTCTCCTTTGTTATTGCCACCATTTCCCCTGCTAGGTCATTTATCCCCACATGTACCACGATGTGTGGTTTCCTCCTATCCCTCCTTACACACCTTAGGATTGCCTGTCCTGCCTTGTCTGACTTTAATCCTGGTATGGACTCCTCCAATATCTGACTGTGCCTCTCCCCCTTGCTGCCCCATCTGATCCCCTTGAGTATGGAGTCCCCCAACACCAGTACACCTCCCTCCTCTTTTCTTGTGCCCGACACCAACCCCCAGCCAGGTTCTCATTTCTGGGACCATTCAAGACGGTGCTTTTACAATGTGCCCAAGTGTCTTCCCCTTGCCCCTCTCAATTGAGACTCCTCCCCTTCCTCCTGTTTGACTGCCAACTTTCCTCTCCCTCTCCCTCCTCACCTCTCCAAGTATTATCCCTTCCCCTGCCATGCCATGCTCAATCTCTATACTAGTAATTCCCCTCTGTCCCTCCTGTTTGTGAGTACTATCCCTTGTGCAGTCTCCTCTGGCGTCCTCTTTCCCATGTGTTGCTAGTACAGCAAACATGTTCCCTAGACCCCTTTGACTTACTGTGCGTTTTCTCCTCCCTCCTGCTTACTGCTGCTCCTCTTTTGCTAGGTCCTACTAGAGTCCACCCTTCATCAGCTGGCTTCCTGTCTAGTGTGCCCCCTTCCCCTGACCCCTCCCTTGACCCACTGTTCCTTCTCTGTGGTGCTCCCACAATACTCAGATGTCAGCCCTCCTATGATGCAATCCTCCCCTCATCCCTCAACCTCCCCAGCTCCCTGCCAAGCCACTGAACCTCTTCCTCAAGCCTCCTTAGCCTGTGGCATATTGGGCACTCTCCCAGCCTCCACAGTATGTTCATCTCCATTGCTGCCCCACAGCCATTGCACCCTACAATCCTACCTATGGTCCACACTACCTATACAGCCTCTCCACACTAACTCTCCCTACAGCAAGTAGAATTAACTAACCCTAGCCCAGCCTCTAACATAAATTGTAATCTCAAATGCCTTTGCATGCAGCATAAGACAGTCAACTATAGTACTAACTGGAAACCACAATCCTACTCATTAAGGCTATAGAGCTACTCACAAGTTTTATATATTTATATGTCTTTAAGAATTAGCTCATATGGCTCTTCCTTGTTTTCTCATTCCTGACCTGCTCTGAGGGCTGTCAGTTTGCAGCTCCACAAGCTCCCCCCCCCAGCCTTCAAACCCAACCCCTACCCCTTGGTATTTCAGTATTTAAGAAAGTCTGGTGAAAGGGGATGGTGGGAGGGCTTTTACAGTCACTCCAACCACAGAAACCTTTAAGCTAAATTCCACTTTAAGCTAAATTAAAAATAAAATAAAACAATATCAAAACTTACAAAAATCCTCTATATATTAACTCCCTCAACAGCAAGTAGAATTAACTAATCCTTCTCTCCTGTAGTTTAAAAAACAATAGCAAAACTTACAGAAATCTTCTCCACAGCCAGCAAGCAGACTTAACTAATCCTTCCACGAGGGGCATTTTAGTGGCATTACTTAGTCTGCCTCTATGACTTTTTGAGCAAATGTTGCCAATTAGTCATTTATAAAGTGTCCAAAATAAATTGTAACATACTAAACCATTTTTATTCAGACCAATTAAATTCCAGTATATATTTACTCTGGTACAGTATGTATGCCAAATGCCAGATCTTGAGTGTATACCTGCAATAGCAGTGGAACTATAAACATCCACATATTTTGAAAATGTTCACACAATTTAACAAATAAATTGTGAAATTTTGAGCTTACAGTTTATATAACTAATTACTTCCCTATTTAGTAGTGTCTATGACTCTCCCAAGAAAGTAAGCATCTAAATTTTCAAGTTATCTAGCTCCGAAGATGGCTAAGTTGTAAGCAAAGAAATGTTTTCAGAAAGTTTCACATGAATAATAAATTGCCAAAATTCAAGCCCCTATAACTTCTTGCCCCTCATCCAAATGTTAATAAACTTGTCATCTTCTTAGGGAATATACCAAGCAATATGCATACTGAGTTTCAGATCTCTAACTGTAATACTGACCAAATTATGGCCAATTAAAGAATTTCAGAAAATTTAAAAAATAAATTCACAAACTTTCTCAGAATTTTGTGAAAATTCCATGAAATCAGGATTTCACCCAGCTCTACCTGCTATGAAGGAGGCTGCCTACATCATTTATTTCAAAATCTCTCCGATTTCTTTAGAAACTGGTGATCAGGAAGACTCTCTGAGCCAAGGCTCGTCCCCAGGTGTGACCCAGGAGGTGAGGGAGTACAAGGCAGATAACACAAAAGCAGGCAAACAGCACTCATAACAACTATGTTTAATTGAAGATGCAACTGAAAATTTAAACATTTCCTGCAATAAGCAAATACTGTCCCATTTCTACTATTAAGCTGACTGATTTTTATACAATTCCTCTGTGAATCCTAATGGACTATAAACACTCAGTGTGACCAGTCTGGCTTCTCAGATACTTGTTTACAACACCACTTGTTTCCCTATATTTGTTTCTTCTCCCATCCAAACTGGATACGAGTCCAATTTAGTAACCCTGTCCCCAACCTGATTTGTGAGGGGAATTAAAAAAAAAAATCAGAAATTACAGAAGGCATATCTTGGTCCTTGCTGCAGCCAGTTCCACTGTGAGTGCTCTCAAACCTACTGTACACTGGGCAGCAGTCTTGCATCCAGACCACCTAGAGGACGGCAGCTGCTCTGCAGACCCTGCAGCAAACTAAGCCTCTCCCCCCACACACCAACAATTCTGCATACCTCGGGTCTCCTCATCCTCCTTCAAGGTCTCCTATCACCAAGATGTTCCATAGAAATAGGTGAGCTAGGTTTTGGACTACAGCTCATCCTAACTGCAATACTTATTCTCTTGACTCCCCTTGCATCTTCAGTGTCAAAGTACCCTAGATAGGATTTAGGTAGATTATCTTATACAGTTGTATCCTTGTAGTCACCCCACTTGCCCACACCAGAACTTTGTCAATTTCTTTCCTGAGGTCAGCATGAAGAGCACATCTAATCTTTAATAGGTGCAACAAAATAGAACATTCTGTCCCGGGGCTGATCTCCTGTTGACAGTTCTATTAACAAGCTTGTGGAGATCAAAATACATTTCAAGGTCAACTCCTTGTGTCCCAGCTTGACATCTCCTCTAGTAAGTCTTGTAACCCCGCTGTTACCCGGGGTTATTAGAATCCCAGTAAGACCTAGTGGTATGCTGGGAAGGCAGCTTGTGAAACTCCAGTTAAATGGATTTCACACCGTCTCACTCTGTTCTCAGTCTCAGCTGAGACTGAGGGATGACATCACCATAGAACTATTGCAGCTGCATGAGCCACATTGGAATCTGCAGTTGGGAGTTAGGTTAGAATGTTGGGAGTTTTTGAACAGTGAGCAGCAGCAGTTGTGTGTGAGCAGTCTTGAAGAGAGGAGCACAGCTGTCTGTGCACAGGCTCTTGGAGCCTAAAGCTCTGATACAGAGCTACTTTAGGGAGAGGTGTATGTTTCCACCAAAAGAGGAACACAGTAAGCTATTCGTGAAGCGGTGGAGACCACTGTTACGGGTCTCTGTGCCCCATCCCTAAGGGGATGGGGGTACAAGGTTTGTCTGTTATTCCAGGGGCAACCTCCTGTTTCCGGCTAGGGAAGAAGCTGCCTTATTTTTCTAAATCGTGCTACGGCACCAGAAGTGTCAAGAATCACCTGTGAGGCACCTGCAACCAAAGGGTGAGTTCTGCTCTTACATGGGGCCTATGTTTCACCTGAACTGTTGTAAAGTGGGGATTGGACTGCTTAATCAGTGGGAGGCCTAGAGGAATAGGCTAAACCAAAGTAAAAGTATGTTCAAGTCCGGCACAAGGGGAAAGCCAAGACATGTAGAGGAAATGCGCTATGCATTTACCCTTTAATCTACACTGCCAAGCTTTTCAGAAAGAGATGTTTAAGTATGTTCGAGTCTAGTACAAGGGGAAGCCAAGACATGTAGAGGAAATGTGCTATGCATTTACCCTTTAATCTACACTGCCAACCTTTTCAGAAAGAGATGTTTAATGTCCAGAGAAATGGCCAGGTATGAATTGTGGAAGCTAGTGGTGGGAGACCCCCTCCCCATCATTAGTAACCAGGTTCACCTCTACGGATTTGCTCTGTGGCTTTTTTTATTTCGCTCAGGCACTTGGCCAGTGCTGAGGGAAGTACCCAGATGTGGGATTGAAAGGAAATTTCCCTTATGAAGTCAAAGGCTGTAAGGTGGTTTAAGGAGCCACCGGAAAATGTGTCCATGTCAAATGGAAGGTGTTTGAGTGGCAGGCAGGGGAGCCGAGCCAGGGAAATCCCCAAATAGTGTACAAGTTGGGCTGTGTACTCAAAGCTGCGTGTAAATCCGGGCTGTGTGCCTTGTGGGTCCAGAGCCTGAGGGCTGAAGTGTTGAGGAAATGTTCTGTTTCTCTTAACCTGCATTTCCAGGAATGTAGCCCTGTGGGGGTACGTCTATGCTTTGTTTGTTCAGTTTGAAGGTGAATAAAAGCCACACTTTAGAATCCCATTCCTGGTATTGGACATTACAGTTATTGCTTCCTGTGTTCGGATTTACTGGGGTGCCCCTGTGCAGAGTAGCCAAACCTAGCCCTTGTGCCGAGTAACCTAGTCCTCCCTGAACCCAGTCCCCCACCTGGTACTGCTGTCAGCTTCAACAGCATACCACCTGTCATTTGCAAAAAGGCAGGGGTGAGGGGTTACAGTCTAAATAGCTTTCTGCACTCATTTCAACAATATAAGTTTATACATTTGCAAACCATATGCAAACCATGTGATCCCAGTTTCACCTAGAGATTCACATATATTTTTTAACCACAAAGAAACAAGGGGAGACAGAAAGAATAGAAACAGCAAGTAAAGGAAGGGAGATAACAGGGAGAAACTGTGGGACCTTAGGAGTGGCCAGTTCCTATGTGCCACAAGAAAGTTTGATTGTGAAACCAGACAGGCAAGAGACAGACATGTGGACAAATAGAAGAGGACAAAATAGATCCTTGCTTTTCACTCTCTCTGCATAACAAATGGGACAGGGTCTTACCCAACCCTATCACAATGCCTTCTCCGTGCCCCTCAACCTCCTATAAAGCTCTCCCTTCTCCTGACCTCACTGTTTCTTAGAACCCTCAGGCACATAATCAGCACAGTTTTGTAATTCAGATTTAAACTTATAGTAGGTTCTCTATTTCATTACTACTACTCCCATCAGACTTTCCCCTGCACAATAAAAACAAGTTTCTGGCAAGGCTGGAGAATGGTCAAATGTATGGCAACTTAGATTCAATGCAAAGAAGTGCAAAGTAATGCACCTGGGAAACAAAAATCCAGGGGCCCTTATCTGCCATCAAATTCTATGTTTCTATGTTTTAAACCAGGTACAGATAGACTTGGATTGGGTGTTTGTAGTTATGTAATCTGGCTCTCTTTTGTTTCAGCAATGCTTTTCTCCTGGGGGAGGCTGGCAGATTCTCAGCCCTGTCCCCATTCCTCCTAGCCAGTGTCCACCTTCCCCGAACCATCAGGGACTAAGTCCCCCCATAGACTACCCCCTGTAGCAGGGCCAGGTGAGGGAAGGCCATCTTTCCCCTGGTGCACAAATCCAAATGTCCCCTGGTGGTCACGCAGTGGCACAGGCTGAGAGAGGGCAGGCAGGGCCTTATGAAGCCCTCCTGTCCCTATCTCCCTTACATAGAAACATAGAAACATAGAAGTTGACGGCAGATAAGGACCGCAAGGCCCATCCAGTCTGCCCATTTCTTTTTCTACCTTATAAATGTGCCATCGGCCTTTGCTCTGTCAGTGACCTATCTATTCATAGTCATTTGTATTGCTCCCTTATGCCTATCCCATGCCTGTTTGAAGCCCTGCACTGTATTCATAGCCACCACTTCTTGTGGTAAGCCATTCCATGCATCCACCACCCTTTCTGTGAAAAGAATTTCTCATATTCCCTTAATCGGCCTCCCTCTAATCTCATGCTGTGTCCTCTTGTCCTGCTATTTTCTTATATTTAAACATGTTAGACTCTTTTCACCTTGTTTATGCCTTAAGGTGTTTGAATACCCTCGATCATATCACCCTCTCTCTTGCTCAAGGGTATACATATTGAGCCCGCTTAATCTGTCCTCATATGTCTTCTGATGCAGTCCCTGCACCATTTTGGTTCCTTCTCTGGACTGCCTCAATTTGGTTAATGTCCTTGTGAAGGTGTGGCCTCCAATGCGCATGCAGTACTCCAGATGGGGCCTAACCAGTGTCTTGTACAGAGGGATTATTCCCTCCATTTAATTTGTGATACCCCCATCATCACACCCTAACACCCCCTAGCCTTACCTACTGCTTTAGAGGTCTGCTTGATGATTTTAGGTCATCAGTGATGATGATGCCCAAGTCTCTTCTTCCTTTGTGACTGCTAGCAACTCCTCCCAGCTCATAGGTGGCTTCAGGTTCTCTTCCTATGTGCATGATTTTGCACTTCTTTGCATTAAATCCCAGTTGCCACTCTTCTGACCATTCTGCTAGTTTATCCAGATCTCTCTCATTCTGCCCACCCACCTGGATCATCTACTCTGTTGCAGATCTTGGTGTCATCTGCAAACAGACAAGCCTTACCTCTAGTCCATCTGCAAGGTCACTAATGAAGATGTTGAGAGGACTGGCCCCAGGACTGATCCCTGAGGTACCCCACTTGTGACTTGCATCTCTTCTGACTGTATACCATTTATCACCTGCTCTCTGTTTTCTGCCCGTCAACCAGTTTGCCACCCAGTTGACCAACTATTCTGAGCCACCCAGCTTACACACTTATTTATCAACTTCACATGAACAGTGTCAAAAGCTTTGCTGAAGTCAAGGTAGGCGACATCAACTGCTCCCCCTTGGTCCACCACTCTGGTTACCCAGTCAAAGAAATCTATGAGATTAGTTTGACAGGACCTTAATTTTGTAAACCCATGCTGTCTTGGATCCTGTGCCCTATTGGATTCCAGGTGTTGCACTATCCTTTCCTTAAGGAGTGCCTCCATAATCTTGCCCACTACTGAGGTAAGACTGACTGGTCTGTAGTTCCCTGCCTCCTCCCTGCTACCACTCTTGTGGAGCGGGATCACATGAGCCCTTCTCCAGTCTTCTGGGACCTCTCCTGTGCTCAGAGACTCACTAAACAATTCTGCTAATGGCTCTGCTAGTTCCTCCTTTAGCTTCTTGGACCCTGGGATGTATGCCATCAGGTCCCATTGCCTTATCCACCTGAGCTTAGCAAGCTCTTGTAGGACCCTTTCTTTTGTGAAGTGAGTAGTGCTCACCTCCTCCCCTGTGTCCATGATGCTGAGCTGTGGCCTGCCTCTCACTTTCTCTTCAGTAAATACTGAGCAAAAGTATCTATTTAGGATATATGCCTTTACAGGGTCCTCCTCCTCACATGCTCCCTTTTCTCCATTAAGCTTAGCAATACCCTCTGGACTTTCTCCTTTCACTAATGTATCTATAGAAAGTCTTGTCACCTTCTTTACTGTTCGTGCTAGTGTTTCCTCAGTTTGGGACTTTGCCTGCCTTACTGCCTTACCTGCTTCCCTTAGGGCAGTTTGGTATGCCTCCCTATCTTCATCCCGCTGTGTTCCCTTATATTTCCTGAAGGCCAGCCTTTTGGCTCTGACCTTTTCTGCTACTGTATTTGAGAACCAAAGTGGTTTCCTTCTTCTTTTGCACTTCCTTTTCTGTCTAACACAATGGGATGTTGCTTCAAGTATTGCATCCTTAATGCTTGCCCAATTTGCCAGTACCCCCCTCACCTGTGTTTCTTTTTGCCAGGGCTAGCTTAACTCTGTTGGCCATCTTATCAAAGTCAGCTCCTCTGAAGTCCCATATTTTTGCCTTGGAATGGGATGATTTAGATGTAGTAGCCAAATTGAACCATACCATGTGATGGTCACTGGCCCCCAGGTGACCTTCTACCTGGAGATCTGTGATCCCTTCTTTGTTAGTCAGTACTAGATCTAGGATAGCCCTGTCTCTTGTGGGTTGCTGTACCAGTTGTTTGAGGCCCTCCCCCTGCAGGGAATCCACTATGAGTCTAGTTCTGGCAGATGTTCCTGCTGGTATTGACCAATCTGTATCCAGCATGTTGAAGTCTCCCATTATCAGAACCTCCCTTTAGCTGTCATGTTTTGTATATCTTCTAACAGTAATGTGTCTATGTCCTCCCTCTGGTCTGGGGCCTGTAGACAACCCCAGTTCTTATGGCTGTCCCATTTCCTGTTTCAGGGTGACCCACAGTTCTTCTGGCTCCTTATGTGTATTCTGAATTTCTGTAGCTTTGATATTTTCATTAACATACAGGGCCACTCCTCCCCTTGCACCTCGGTCTCTTCTGAACAATACATAGCCAGGTACTGAAGTCTCCCAAGTGTGGTTACTGGTAAACCACGTCTCACTAATTGCTACTATGTCCAGTTTAGCCTCTGACATTATTGCCTGCAGGTCTGGGATCTTATTTCCCAGGCTGTGAGCATTTGTGTACATGATTTTCCATTGGCCAGATTTTGGTGTGTTAGTTGTTGGGTGAAGTTTGGCATTACCCCTGTGCGTCGTGTGGGGAGACAAACCTTTTTTCTTACCTGGTGATGCAAATGAGCGCAAACATACTGAAATCCTGTTTGACCACTAGCTGAGGGGAGGTGTTCTTCCCATTCACGCTTGGGGTGCTGCACCTCTCCCCATTTGCTAGTTTAAATATTCTGCAAAGACGCCAAACTTCTGCCCCAATGCACTGACTCCTCTTTAGTCAGATGCAGTCCATCAAATTTAAAGAACTTTCGCTCCCAGAACTGTTGCCAGTTCCCTACAAATCTGTGTCCTTTTTCCTGGCACCAGCCCTTGAGCCACATGTTTAGGTCCCCTATCTCCCCTTCTCTGACCTTCCGTCCATCTGCTCCTCTCTTCCAGACTGGCAGGATCTCAGAGAAGGAGATGCCGGACGAAATAGATGATAGTTTGTCACCCAGCCTTTTTCTGACTCCCTTTCCCCTGCCATGATAACACATAAAGGTGTGCGTGTTGAGGCACACACATCCTCTAGAGCCGCAGCCCCTCCCTTCAAGCTGTTTACTAACCTGCACTGGCACCAGGCCTTCACTCAGTGGCAGAGTTCAAGATGGCTAACCTTCTCTCGTTAGGAGAGGAGAACAGTTCTTGGGATGCTCAATCCTATCACCCCCTACTGATGCCCAGTGACTAAAGTTCCCTCCTGAACTCAGTCACTGGCAAGGCAGGAAGAAGTGCTGTCATCATACCACTGGGCCAGACCATGACCTGCTTCTCCTGATGATACCAAACCTGGCTGCCTTTCCTCCTCCTAGAAGGAAGGCTGCTCTTCTCACTGCAATACTGCCACCAGGGTGACCACAGGTGGCAGTGCAGCTGTGAAGGCCAAGTGGGAGAGGAACACATCATCTGTGGACTCACAATGTGAATGCACTGCATGCGTAAAAGTATTGGTCCTCCTTGTGTGCCCATGACTTTGTGTGGAAAAGACAAAAACTGAAAAAGTACCACCCTGGTTCCAGCTTCTAAAGGTATATCTGGGATGGTTCTGCCACCTCTTCTGTTGCCAAACAAATTGCACGCTCAAGGATATATCTCCCCCAGGCAAACTAAGGCTCCATGGGGCTGATGTAAGGTAGGAAGATGGTAACCAGATAGCGGTGCTGTGGCTCCCTGCGCAGACAGAGCTGGAGTGGCGGGGGGGCATAAAAAGGTAAGTTGCACAAAAATAATAATAATTAATATTGGGTGTGAAAAAGTCACATTAACAAGCTATTAAAACTATGGGTATCTCTTCATTATGTTGGCTTGTGCCTGCATGCCAGCCAACATCTTGTAGTAGTAGCAGATTTCGGAGGTGCATCCGTGTGGGCGAATGCAGGTCATGCTTTAGAAGGTGCATCCCTCATTCCCCAATATGCCAGCATGCAAGCACTGACACACGAAATATGCTAAGTGGTCACGACATGTAAGGAACGTGCCGCTGCAATGAGAGATAAGCTCATCATGCAGCGGCACAACATGTCTCCCGACGTGCCTTTCCTGGTGAAGTATTTCAATAAACGTGGCGGCAATTGCCACCACCTGCCGCACAATGCTGACTTCAGGGGTGCCCAATCCCCCTGTTGGCATGCTAAGTACCCCCAAGACTGTGTGGCACACTGGGAGCCCATCCCAGTGTGCCTCCCCACAATCAGCGCCGACTGTCGACAACATGTATCGCCCCACCCCCATCCTGTGCCACACTGGGAGCCCACCCCAGTGTACAGAACAGTTTTACATGCCTGTAAAAGAGAAAACTGTCTGCGGTGTTCTTTTTCTTTTTTTTTTTATATACCGGAAAGGAAAATACGGTCCCGCGCTGTCTGTGGCACTCCCCACCCAACCTGTACCCACCCTCTGCACACTCACCTCTCCACACACACCCCCGACCCCATACTTACCTCCAGAGCTCAGCAGAATGATCTTCAGTGGACCTGAAACATGTCTGCACTCTTCAAAGCCAACCGCAAACTGAAGAAATGCCGGTTAGCTGTATAATGACATAAATAGGGTTTTTTTTCTACTTAGGTACATATCTCAGCCACTTTTTGGATTTTTGCCTCCAAATTTTCAACATGGGTTGCTTGAGACCCCACCTCATGAACACATGAACTGTCATCTCATTACTTGGCCCCAAAAGGTCATTTCGCAGTCACTGTGTGAAATCACCTTTCAGGATTGATTAACGGAATGACAATGCCACTGTTCATGAGTGGGGTCCCAAAAACCCTATCTTGCATATTTGAAGAAATTCAAAAAATAACTATTACAAGCGTGTGTTGCACAGTTTCAACGCACGCTCGAGAATTTGATCATTTTTAATATTTTCACTCCAGATTTTCAGCATTGCCCTTTCTTCACACCTCCTTCTGAACAGTACAGCTGTCATTTTTCACATCCTGCCCGAAATGTGTTTTTGCTCATGTGGCACACAATGGCGCAATCGTTGTGTGAAATCAATGTTCAGGACACATTAGCAAAATCACAGTGACACTGTTCATGAGTGGAGGTCCTAAAATGCCTATGTTGAAAATTTGGTTAAAAAAGTACCCAAAATAATTGCGCTATGGGTGTGCCTTGCGCAGTTTCTATACACGCTCATGACGTCACCAATTTCCCACATTTTCACTCCAGATTTTCACCATTGTCATTTTTGTTCACCTCCTTATGAATAGTACAGCTGCCATTTTTCACATCTTGCCCAAAATGTGTTTTTTCACCTGGCACACAGTAGCGCAGATGCTGTGGAAAGTCAATGTTAGGGCCAGATTAACCAAATCACAGTGACACTGTTCATGATCGGAGTTCCCAAAATGCTAATGCTGAAGATTTGGTTAAACAAATCCTCAAAATAATTGCATTACCGGGGTGTGTAGCACAGTTTCTATGCACGCTCATGATGTCACCAATTTGTCATATTTTCACTCCAGATTTTCAACAATGCCATTTTTGTCCACCTCCTCATGCACAGTGCAGCTGTCATTTTTCATATCCTGCCCAAAATGTGTTTTTGCACCTGTGGCACCAAAATGCACACACGTGGTACAAAATCACTTTTTGGCAAACAAACTCATAGTGCCACTGCTCATGAGGTGGGGCCACAAATGGCCCATGTTGAAAATTTGGAGTGAAAATACCAACAAATGCCCTGGGCATTAGGGTTTCCACCTGTAATACCCCACCCTCTACAGACTGACAGATGTCAGGGGTGTGACTTGGCATTCTCCGCTGTAATGCTCACGCCATTCCACCCCCACCCAGCAGCCACACAGGCATCGAGGCGTGCTTTGGACTCTTCGACCCCAATGTTCAGCCCATTCTCCTACACTGCACCCATGTCAGTATTTTTCGTTATGGAATGGGGTGAGAGTAAGGCCCGAAGAACCCAAGACACATTGTGGCACTTGTCAGTCTCTGCAGGGTAGGGTAGGTGAAATGGCATGCGCGTTACGGCCAATGACCCAAAAGCACACCCCAATGTCTGTCACTCTCTGCATGGTGGGGCTGGGGTCGGAGTCACTTCACTACTTCACTGCCAGTCCTATTATGCATCTCTCTAACACCTGCACTACCAATGTCAGTGCCAGCAATCCAACATTCGACATTGACAAATGGTTGTTTTTAAAATGTTTGTATGTGCCTGGGGTGAGGACAACAAATGAAAACAGCATTTTACATATATACATATATACTGTGCGTATATATATATATATATATATATATATATATACGTATATATATATATTTAGTTGCATGGCAGCCGCTTGAAAATTTTTACAATGGTGTAGTGATATGGCTTCAGTGATGCGTTCTAGTTGAAGAAACAATTATCTATGCTGTAATACTATAACACCTTGGAGAAGTGTTTCATTGATCAGAATGGAGTATTTTTTCACTCACTCTAAAACTATTGTTGATTAGTTCCCTGGAATATTTAGAGCTTCCAGTGTGACAACAGGCAGAGAGAGGTAAGGAAAGTCAGGTTAATATCTCACCTGACAGGAGGGATCTCAAACAGTGCAGTGTGCCTCACATCCCCAGTCATTGTAACATGCCTCTCACCACCAGTCAGTGTAACATACCTCCCATCCCCAGTCAGGGTAACATGCCTTCCACTCCATTCAGGGTAACATGCCTCCAACCCCCAGTCAGTGTAACATGACTCCCACCCCAAGTCAGTGTAACATGCCTCCTGCACCCAAGTCAATGTAATATGCCTCCGACCCCAGTCAGGTTAACATGCCTCTCACCCCCAGCCAGTATAACATGCCTCCCATCCACAGTCAGTGTAACATGCCTCAAACCCCCAGTCAGTGAAAAATGTCTCCCACCTTTAGTCAGTGTAACACGCCTCCCACCGCCAGCCAGTGTAACATGCCTTCCAACCCTATTCAATGTAACATACCTTCAACCCCCAGTCAATGAAACATGCCTCCCACCCCCAGCCAGTATAACATGCCTCCCACCCACACTCAGTATAACATGCCTCCCACCCACACTCAGTATAACATGCCTCCCACCCCCAGTCAGTGCAACATCCCTCCCAACCCAGCCAGTGTAACATGCCTCCCACTCCCAGTTAGTGTAACATGTCTCCAACCCAAGTCAATGTAACATGCCTGTCAACCCCAGTCAGTGTAACATGTCTCCCACCCCCAGTCAATGTAACATGCATCCCACATATAGCCAGTGTAACATCCCTAACCCACGATCAGTATAACATGCATCCCACCCCCAGTCAGTGTAAAATGCCACCCACCACCAGTCAGGGTAACATGCCTCCCACTTCTAGTCTGTGTAACATGTCTCCCACCCCAGACAGTGTAACACGCCTCCCACACCCCAGACAGTGCAACATGCCTCCCACCCCCCAGACAGTTAACAAGCCTCTCAACCCCAGCCAATGTAACATGTCTCCCACCCCAGCCAGTGTAATATGTCTCCCACCCCTAGTCAGTGTAACATGCCTTCCACCCCAGCCAGTGTAACATGTCTCCCACCCCTAGTCAGTGTAACATGCCTCCCACAACCAGCCAGTGTAACATGTCTCCCACCCGTCAGTATAATATGTCTCCCACCCTAGTCAGATTAAGATGCCTCCCACTCCCAGTCAGTGCAACATGCCTCACACCCCGATCTGTGTAACATGCATCCCGCCACCAGTCAGTGTAACATGCCTCCCACCCCCAGTCAGAGTAACATGCCTCCCACCCCCTGTCAGTGTAGCATGCCTCCCACCCCCAGTCTGGGTAATAAATCCAATACTCACTTGGTCAATGGCCAACTACAAATTAGTATTAGCTATCTCCCACCCCAAGTCAGTGTAACATGCCTTCCACCCCGAGCCAGTGTAACATATCTCCAACCCTAGTCAGGGTAACATGCCTCCGACTCCGGTCTGTGTAAATGCCTCCCACCCCAGTCTGTGTTACATGCATCTCACCCCAGTCAGTGAACCATGCCTCCCACCCCAGCCAGTGTAACATGCCTCTCATCCTCAGTCAATGTAACATGCTTCTCACCCCCAGTCAGTGTAAAAGGTCTCAAACCCCTAGTCAGTGTAACATGCCTCTCACCCCCAGTCTGTGTAACATGCATCCCACCCACAGTCAGTGTAACATGCCTCCCACCTCCAGTCAGGCTAAACTGCCTTCCACTCCCAGTCAGTGTTACATGCCTCCCACCCCAGTCAGTGTAACATGCATCCCACACCCAGTCAGGGTAACACATCCAATACTCACTTGGTCAAAGGCCAACCACAAATTAGTATTAGCTATCTCCCACCCTAGTCAGGGTAACATGCCTCCATCTCCCAGTCAGTGTAACATGCCTCCCACCCTCAATCAGTGTAACATGCATCCCACACCCAGTCAGGGTAATCAATCCAATACTCACTTGGTCAATGGCCAACTACAAATTAGTATTAGCTATCTCCCACCCTAGTCAGGGTAACATGCCTTAGACTCCCAGTCTGTGTAATATGCCTTCCAACCCAGTCTATGTAAAATGCATTCCACCCACAGTCAGTGTAACATGCCTCCCACCCCCAGCTAGTATAACATGCCTCCCATCCCCAGTCAGTGAAACATGCCTCCCACCCCCAAGTCAGTGTAAAATGTCTCCCACCCCAGTCAGTGTAACTAGCCTCCCACCCCAGAAAGTATAACATGTCTCCCACCCCAGCCAGTCTAATATGTCTCCCACTCCTAGTCAGTATAACATGTCTTTCACCCCCAGCCCGTGTAATATGTCTCCCACCCTAGTCAGATTAACATGCCTCCCACTCCCAGTCAGTGTAACATGCATGCCACCCCCAGGCAGGGTAACAAATCCAATACTCACTTGGTCAATGGCCAATTACAAATTAGTACTGGCTATCTTGCAACCCCACTCAGTATAACATGCCTCTCACCCAGAGCCAGTGTAAAATGTCTCCCACCCTAGTCAGGGTAACATGCCTCCCAACCTCAGCCAATGTAACATGCCTCCCACCCCTAGTCAGTGTAAAAGGTCTCCCACCCCTAGTCAGTGTAACATGCCTCCCACCTCCAGTCTGTGTAACTTGCATCCCACCCCCAGTCAGTGTAACATACCTCCCACCCCCAGTCAGGGTAACAAGCCTCCCACTCCCAGTCAGTGTAACATGCCTCCCACCCCCAGTCAGTGTAACATGCATCCCACCCCAGTCAGGGTAAAAAATGCAATACTCACTTGGTCAATGGCCAACTACATATTAGTATAAGCTATCTCCCACCCCCAGTCAGTGTAACATGAATTCCACCCCCAGCCAGTGTAACATGTCTCCCACCCTAGTCAAGGTAACATGCCTCCCACTCCCAGTCTGTGTAACATGCTTTCCACACCCAGTTGGTGTAACATGCATTTCACCCCCAGTCAGTGTAACATGCCTCCCAACCCCACCCAGTGTAACATGCCTCTATCCCCAGTCAGTATAACATGTCTCCACTCCCAGTCAGTGCAACATACCTCCCACTCCAGCCAGAGTAACATGCCTCCCACCTCAAGTCAGTGTAAACTGTCTCCACACCAGTCAGTGTAACATGCCTCCCACCCCAGTCAGTGTAAAATGTCTCCCACCCCCAGTCAGTGTATCGCTCCCACCCCCAATCACTGTAACAATCCTCCCAACTCCAGTTCGTTTAAGATGCCTCCCATTTCTACACTGTGTAACATGCCTCCCTCCCCCAGTCAGTGTAACATGCCTCCCACCCCGAGCCAGTGAAACATGTCTCCCACCCCAGCCAGTGTAATATGTCTCCAACCCCTAGTCAGTGTAACATGCCTTCCACCCCCAGCCAGTTTAATATGTCTCCCACCCTAGTCAGACTAAATGCCTCCCACTCCCAGTCAGTGCAACATGCCTCTCACAACAGTCAGCTTAACATGCCTCCCACCCCAGCCAGTGTAACATGCCTCCCATCCACAGTCAGTGTAACAGGCCTCCACCACCAGTCAGTGCAAAATGTCTCCCGCCCTAGTCAGTGTAACATGCCTCCCACCCCCAGCCAGTGTAACATGCCTCAACCCCCAGTCAATATAACATGTCTCCCACTCCCAGTCAGTGCAACACACCTCCCAACACAGCCAGTGTAACATGCCTCCCACTCCCAGTCATTGTAACATGTCTCCCACCCCAGTCAGTGTAAAATGCCTCCCATCCTCAGACAGTGTAACATCTCCCACCACCAGTCCGGGTAACATGCCTCTCACTTCCCGTCTGTGTAACATGCCTCCCACCCCAGAAAGTGTAAAATGCCTCCCACCCCCAAGACAGTGTAACATACCTCCCAACCCAAGTCAATGTAACATGTGTTCCACTTCTAGTCTGTGTAACATGCCTCCCTCCCCCAGTCAGTGTAACATGCATCCCACCCCCAGCCAATGTAACATGTCTCCCACCCCAGCCGGTATAATAAGTCTCACGCCCCTAGTCAGTGTAACATGCCTTCCACCCCAGTCAGAGTAACATGCCTTCAACCCCCAGTCAGGGTAATATGTCTCCCACCTCCAGTCTGTGTAACATGCCTCCCACCCCACAGAGAGTAACATGCCTCCCACCCCCAGTCAGTGTAACATGCCTCCCAACTCCTGTTAGTGTAACATGCCTCCAACTTGTAGACTGTGTAACATGCCTCCATCCCGCAGTCAGTGTGACATGCCTCCCACCCCAGCCAGTGTAATATGTCTCCCACCCCTAGTCAGTGTAACATGCCTTCCACCCCAGCCAGTGTAACATGTCTCCCACCCCTAGTCAGTGTAACATGCCTCCCACAACCAGCCAGTGTAACATGTCTCCCACCCGTTAGTATAATATGTCTCCCACCCTAGTCAGATTAAGATGCCTCCCACTCCCAGTCAGTGCAACATGCCTCACACCCTGATCTGTGTAACATGCATCCCGCCACCAGTCAGTGTAACATGCCTCCCACCCCAGTCAGAGTAACATGCCTCCCACCCCCTGTCAGTGTAGCATGCCTCCCACCCCCAGTCTGGGTAATAAATCCAATACTCACTTGGTCAATGGCCAACTACAAATTAGTATTAGCTATCTCCCACCCCAAGTCAGTGTAACATGCCTTCCACCCCGAGCCAGTGTAACATATCTCCAACCCTAGTCAGGGTAACATGCCTCCGACTCCCGGTCTGTGTAAAATGCCTCCCACCCCAGTCTGTGTTACATGCATCTCACCCCAGTCAGTGAACCATGCCTCCCACCCCCAGCCAGTGTAACATGCCTCTCATCCTCAGTCAATGTAACATGCTTCTCACCCCCAGTCAGTGTAAAAGGTCTCAAACCCCTAGTCAGTGTAACATGCCTCTCACCCCCAGTCTGTGTAACATGCATCCCACCCACAGTCAGTGTAACATGCCTCCCACCTCCAGTCAGGCTAAACTGCCTTCCACTCCCAGTCAGTGTTACATGCCTCCCACCCCAGTCAGTGTAACATGCATCCCACACCCAGTCAGGGTAACACATCCAATACTCACTTGGTCAAGGCCAACCACAAATTAGTATTAGCTATCTCCCACCCTAGTCAGGGTAACATGCCTCCATCTCCCAGTCAGTGTAACATGCCTCCCACCCTCAATCAGTGTAACATGCATCCCACACCCAGTCAGGGTAATCAATCCAATACTCACTTGGTCAATGGCCAACTACAAATTAGTATTAGCTATCTCCCACCCTAGTCAGGGTAACATGCCTTAGACTCCCAGTCTGTGTAATATGCCTTCCAACCCAGTCTATGTAAATGCATTCCACCCACAGTCAGTGTAACATGCTCCCACCCCAGCTAGTATAACATGCCTCCCATCCCCAGTCAGTGAAACATGCCTCCCACCCCAAGTCAGTGTAAAATGTCTCCCACCCCAGTCAGTGTAACTAGCCTCCCACCCCAGAAAGTATAACATGTCTCCCACCCCAGCCAGTCTAATATGTCTCCACTCTAGTCAGTATAACATGTCTTTCACCCCCAGCCCGTGTAATATGTCTCCCACCCTAGTCAGATTAACATGCCTCCCACTCCCAGTCAGTGTAACATGCATGACCACCCCAGGCAGGGTAACAAATCCAATACTCACTTGGTCAATGGCCAATTACAAATTAGTACTGGCTGTCTTTAGCCCCACTCAGTATAACATGCCTCTCACCCAGAGCCAGTGTAAATGTCTCCCACCCTAGTCAGGGTAACATGCCTCCCAACCTCAGCCAATGTAACATGCCTCCCACCCTAGTCAGTGTAAAGGTCTCCACCCCTAGTCAGTGTAACATGTCTCCCACCCCAGTCTGTGTAACTTGCATCCCACCCCCAGTCAGTGTAACATACCTCCCACCCCCAGTCAGGGTAACAAGCCTCCCACTCCCAGTCAGTGTAACATGCCTCCCACCCCCAGTCAGTGTAACATGCATCCCACCCCAGTCAGGGTAAAAAATGCAATACTCACTTGGTCAATGGCCAACTACATATTAGTATAAGCTATCTCCCACCCCCAGTCAGTGTAACATGAATTCCACCCCCAGCCAGTGTAACATGTCTCCCACCCTAGTCAAGGTAACATGCCTCCCACTCCCAGTCTGTGTAACATGCTTTCCACACCCAGTTGGTGTAACATGCATTTCACCCCCAGTCAGTGTAACATGCCTCCCAACCCCACCCAGTGTAACATGCCTCTATCCCCCAGTCAGTATAACATGTCTCCCACTCCCAGTCAGTGCAACATACCTCCCACTCCAGCCAGAGTAACATGCCTCCCACCTCAAGTCAGTGTAAACTGTCTCCCACACCAGTCAGTGTAACATGCCTCCCACCCCCAGTCAGTGTAAAATGTCTCCCACCCCCAGTCAGTGTATCATGCCTCCCACCCCCCCAATCACTGTAACAATCCTCCCAACTCCAGTTCGTTTAAGATGCCTCCCATTTCTACACTGTGTAACATGCCTCCCTCCCCCAGTCAGTGTAACATGCCTCCCACCCCGAGCCAGTGAAACATGTCTCCCACCCCAGCCAGTGTAATATGTCTCCAACCCCTAGTCAGTGTAACATGCCTTCCACCCCCAGCCAGTTTAATATGTCTCCCACCCTAGTCAGACTAAATGCCTCCCACTCCCAGTCAGTGCAACATGCCTCTCACAACAGTCAGCTTAACATGCCTCCCACCCCCAGCCAGTGTAACATGCCTCCCATCCACAGTCAGTGTAACAGGCCTCCACCACCAGTCAGTGCAAAATGTCTCCCGCCCTAGTCAGTGTAACATGCCTCCCACCCCCAGCCAGTGTAACATGCCTCAACCCCCAGTCAATATAACATGTCTCCCACTCCCAGTCAGTGCAACACACCTCCCAACACAGCCAGTGTAACATGCCTCCCACTCCCAGTCATTGTAACATGTCTCCCACCCCAGTCAGTGTAAAATGCCTCCCATCCTCAGACAGTGTAACATCTCCCACCACCAGTCCGGGTAACATGCCTCTCACTTCCCGTCTGTGTAACATGCCTCCCACCCCAGAAAGTGTAAAATGCCTCCCACCCCCAAGACAGTGTAACATACCTCCCAACCCAAGTCAATGTAACATGTGTTCCACTTCTAGTCTGTGTAACATGCCTCCCTCCCCCAGTCAGTGTAACATGCATCCCACCCCCAGCCAATGTAACATGTCTCCCACCCCAGCCGGTATAATAAGTCTCACGCCCCTAGTCAGTGTAACATGCCTTCCACCCCAGTCAGAGTAACATGCCTTCAACCCCCAGTCAGGGTAATATGTCTCCACCTCCAGTCTGTGTAACATGCCTCCCACCCCACAGAGAGTAACATGCCTCCCACCCCCAGTCAGTGTAACATGCCTCCCAACTCCTGTTAGTGTAACATGCCTCCAACTTGTAGACTGTGTAACATGCCTCCATCCCGCAGTCAGTGTGACATGCCTCCCACCCCAGCCAGTGTAATATGTCACCCACCCCTAGTCATGGTAACACGCCTTCCACCCCCAGCCAGTGTAATATGTCTCCCACCCTAGTCAGATTAACATGCCTCCCACACCAGTCAGTGCAAGATACCTCCCACCCCAGTCAGTATAACATGCATCCCACCCCCAGTCAGTGTAACATGCCTCCCACCCCCAGTCGGTGTAACATCATGCATCCCACCACCAGTTTGGGTAACAATCCAATACTCACTTGGTCAATGGCCAAGTACAAATTAGAATTAGCTATCTACCACCCCCAGTCAGTGTAACATGCCTTCCACCCTGAGCCAGTGTATCATGTCTCCCACCCTAGTCAGGGTAACATGCCTCCCACCCTCAGTCAGTGTAAAATGTCTCCCAACCCTAGTCAGTGTAATATGCCTCCCACCACCAGTCAGTGTATTATGCCTCCCACCTCCAGTTAGGGTAACATGCCTCCCACTCCCAATCAGTGTAACATGCCACCCACCACCAGTCAGTGTAACAAATCCAGTACTACTTGGTCAATGGCCAAGTACAAATTAGTATTAGCTATCTACCACCCCCAGTCAGTGTAACATGCCTTCCACCCCGAGCCAGTGCAACATGTCTCCCACCCTAGTCAGGGTAACATGCCTCCCACTCCCAGTCTGTGTAACATGCCTTCCACCCCCAGCCTGTGTAACATGCCTCGCACCCCCAGTCAGTGTAATAAGCCTCCCACCCCCAGTCAGGGTAATATGCCTCCCACTTCCTGTCTGTGTAACATGTCTCCCACCCCACACAGTGTAACATGCCTCCAACTTCTAGACTGTGTAACATGCCTCCCTCCCACAGTCAGTGTAACATGCCTCCCACCCCCAGCCAGTGTAACATGTCTCAAACCCCAGCCAGTGTAATATGTCTCCGACCCCTAGTCAGTGTAACATGCCTTCCACCCCCAGCCAATGTAATATGTCTCCCACCCCTAGTCAATGTAAATGCCTCCTCCCCCAGTCAGTGTAAAATGCTCCCACCCCTAGTCAGTGTAACATGCCTCCCACCCCAGTCTAGTGTAACATGCATCCCCCGCAGTCAGTGTAAAATGCCTCCCACCCCAGTCAGGGTAACATGCCTCCCACTCCCAGTCAGTGTAACATGCATCCCACCCCAGTCAGTGGTAACATGCAACCCACCCCAGTCAGTGTAACATGCCTCCCACCCCCAGTCAGTGTAACATGCCTCCCACCCCAGTCAGTGTAACATACCTCCACACCCCAGCCAGTGTAACATGTCGACCACCGTAGCCAGGGTAACATGCCTCCTACTCCCAGCCTGTGTAACATGCCTTCCACCCCTACTCTGTGAAACATGCATCCCACCTCGTCAGTGTAACATGCCTCCCAGCCCCAGCCAGTGTAACATCCCTCCCATCCCTAGTCAAAGTAACATGCCTTGCACCCCCAGCCAGTGTGACATGCCTCCACCCCCAGTCAGTATAACATGTCTTCCACCCCCACTCAATGCAACATGCCTCACACCCCCAATCAGTGTAACATGTCTCACATTGACTGTGTAACATGTCTCACATCCCCAGTCAGTGTAATATGTCACCCACCCCTAGTCATGGTAACATGCCTTCCACCCCCAGCCATTGTAATATGTCTCCCACCCTAGTCAGATTAACATGCCTCCCACACCAGTCAGTGCAAGATACCTCCCACCCCAGCCAGTATAACATGCATCCCACCCCCAGTCAGTGTAACATGCCTCCCACCCCCAGTCAGTGTAACATGCATCCCACCACCAGTTTGGGTAACAAATCCAATACTCACTTGGTCAATGGCCAAGTACAAATTAGTATTAGCTATCTACCACCCCCAGTCAGTGTAACATGCCTTCCACCCTGAGCCAGTGTATCATGTCTCCCACCCTAGACAGAGTAACATGCCTCCCAACCTCAGTCAATGCAACATGCCTCCCAACCCCAGTCAGTGTAAAATGTCTCCCAACCCTAGTCAGTGTAATATGCCTCCCACCCCCAGTCTGTGTAACATGCATTCCACCACCAGTCAGTGTATTATGCCTCCCACCTCCAGTTAGGATAACATGCCTCCCACTCCCAGTCAGTGTAACGTGCCACACACTACCAGTCAGTGTAAAATGCATCCCACCCCCAGTCAGGGTAACAAATCCAGTACTCACTTGGTCAATGGCCAAGTACAAATTAGTATTAGCTATCTACCACCCCCAGTCAGTGTAACATGCCTTCCACCTCAAGCCAGTGTAACATGTCTCCCACCCTAGTCAGGGTAACATGCCTCCCACTCCCAGTCTGTGTAACATGCCTTCCACCCCCAGCCTGTGTAACATGCCTCGCACCCCCAGTCAGTGTAATAAGCCTCCCACCCCCAGTCAGGGTAATATGCCTCCCACTTTCTGTCTGTGTAACATGCTTCCCACCCCACACAGTGTAACATGCCTCCAACTTCTAGACTCTGTAACATGCCTCCCTCCCGCAGTCAGTGTAACACGCCTCCCACCCCCAGCCAGTGTAACATGTCTCAAACTCTAGCCAGTGTAATATGTCTCCGACCCCTAGTCAGTGTAACATGCCTTCCACCCCCAGCCAATGTAATATGTCTCCCACCCCTAGTCAATGTAATATGCCTCCTTCTCCCACTCAGTGTAAAATGTCTCCCACCCCTAGTCAGTGTAACATGCCTCCCACCCCCAGTCTGTGCAACATGCATCCCCCCCCGCAGTCAGTGTAAAATGCCTCCCAACCCCAGTCAGGGTAACATGCCTCCCACTCCCAGTCAGTGTAACATGCATCCCACCCCCAGTCAGTGAAACATGCAACCCACCCCCAGTCAGGGTTACAAATTAAATACTCACTTGATCAATGGCCAACTACAAATTAGTATTAGCCTTTCCCACCAACAGTCAGTGTAACATGCCTCCAAACCCCAGCCAGTGTAATATGTCTCCCACCGTAGCCAGGGTAACATGCCTCCTACTCCCAGCCTATGTAACAAGCCTTCCACCCCCACTCTGTGAAACATGCATCCCACCCCGTCAGTGTAACATGCCTCCCAGCCCCAGCCAGTGTAACATCCCTCCCATCCCTAGTCAAAGTAACATGCCTTGCACCCCCAGCCAGTGTGACATGCCTCCACCCCCAGTCAGTATAACATGTCTTCCACCCCCACTCAATGCAACATGCCTCACACCCCCAATCAGTGTAACATGTCTCACATTGACTGTGTAACATGTCTCACATCCCCAGTAAGTGTAATATGTCACCCACCCCTAGTCATGGTAACATGCCTTCCACCCCCAGCCATTGTAATATGTCTCCCACCCTAGTCAGATTAACATGCCTCACACCCTCAATCAGTGTAACATGTCTCACACTGACTGTGTAACATGTCTCACATCCCCAGTCAGTGTATCAAGCCTCCCACCAACAGTCAGTGTAACATACCTCCAAACCCCAGCCAGTGTAACATGTCGACCACCGTAGCCAGGGTAACATGCCTCCTACTCCCAGCCTGTGTAACATGCCTCCCACCCCAGTCAGTGTAACATGCCTCCCACCCCAGTCAGTGTAACATGCCTCCCAACCCCAGTCAGTGTAACATGCCTCCACATCTAGTCAAGTAACATGCCTCCACCCCAGTCAGTGTGACATGCCTCCCACCCCAGCCAGTGTAATATGCTCCCACCCCCAGTCAGTGTAACATGCCTCCACCCCAGCCAGTGTAACATGCCTCCACCCCTAGTCAGTGTAACATGCTCCCACATCCAGTCAGTGTAACAAGCTCTCCACCCCAGCCAGTGTAAAATGCCTCCCACCCCAGTCAGAATAACATGTCTCCCACCCCCAGTCACTGTAACATGCCTAGCACCACCAGTCAGGGTAACATGCCTCCCACTTCCAGTCTGTGTAACATGCCTCCCACCCCAGACAGTGCAACATGTCTCCCACCCCCAGTCAGTGTATCATGCCTCCCAGCCCCAGCCAGTGTAACATGCCTCCACCCCCAGTCAGTATAACATGTCTCCCACCCCCAGTCAATGTAACATGCCTCACACTGACTGTGTAAAATGTCTCACATCCACAGTTAGTGTAAAATGTCTCCCATCCCTAGTCAGTGTAAAATGTCTCCCACCTCAGTCAGTGTAACATGCCTCCCACCCCCAGCCAGTGTAACATACCTCCCACCCCCATTCAATGTAAAACACCTTCTACCCCCAGCCAGTGTAACATGCCTCCACCCCTAGTCAGTATAACATGGCTTCCACCCACAGTCTGTGCAACATACCTCCCACCACAGCCAGTGTAACATGCCTCCCACCCCCAGTCAGTGTAACATGCCTCCCACCCCAGTCAGTGTAACATGCCTCCCACTCCCAGTCAGTGTAACATGCCTCCCACCCCAGTCAATGTAACATGCCTCCCACCCCTAGTCAGGGTAACATGCATCTCACCAGCCAATCACAATAGTATGCATCTCCCACTCCAGTCAGGGTAACATGCCTCCCACTCCCAGTCAGTGTAACATGCCTCCCACCCCAGTCAGTGTAACATGCATCCCTACCCCACTCAGGGTAACAAATCCAATACTCACTTGGTCAAAGGCCAACTACAAATTCGTATTAGCTGTCTCCCACCCCTAGTCAGTGTAACATGCCTTCCACCCCCAGCCAGTGTAACATATCTCCCACCCTAGTCAGGGTAACATGCCTCCCACTCCCACTCTGTGTAACATGCCTTCCACCCACAGCCAGTGTAACATGTCTCCCACCCTAGTCAGGGTAACATACCTCACATCCCAGTCTGTGTAATATGCATCCCACCCCCAACCAGTGTACCATGCCTCCCACTCCCAGTCAGTGTAACATGCCTCTCATCCTCAGTCAATGTAACATGCCTAACACCCCCAGTCAGTGTAAAATGTCTCCCACCCCTAGTCAGTGTAACATGCCCCCCATTCTCATTCAGTGTAACATGCCTTCCACCCCCAGTCTGTGTAACATGCATCCCACCCCCAGTCTGTGTAACATGCATCCCACCCCCAGTCAGTGTAACATGTCACCCACCCCAGCCAGTGTAACATGCCTCCCACCATCAGTCAGTTTAACACGTCTCCCACCACAGTCAGTGTAACATGCCTCCCAACTCCAGTCAGTGTAACATTACTCCCACTTCTAGACTATGTAAAATGCTTCCCTCCCCAGTCAGTGTAACATGCCTCCCACCCCCAGCCAGTGTAAGATGTCTCACACCCCTGTCAGTGTAAAATGTCTCCCACCCCTAGTCAGTGCAACCTGCCTACCACCCATAGCCAGTGTAATATATCTTCCACCCTAGTGAGATTAAAATGCCTCCCACTCCCAGTCACTTCCAACATGCCTCCCACCACGGTCTGTGTAACATGCAACCCACTCCCAGTCAATGTAACATGTCTTCCACCACCAGCCAGTGTAACATGTCACCCACCCTAGTCAGGGTAACATGCCTTCCAAACCCAGTCTGTGTAACATGCATCCCACCCCCATTCAGTGTAACATGCCTTCCACCCCCAGCCAGTGTAACATGCCTTCCACCTCCATTCAATGTAACATACCTTCTAAACCCAGTCAATGTAACAAGCCTCCCACACCCAGCCAGTATAACATGCCTCCACCCCAGTCAGTATAACATGCCTCCCACCCCCAGTCAGTGTAACGTCTCCCACCTTAGTCAGTGTAACATGCCTCCCACCCCCAGTCAGTGTAACATGCCTAACACCGCCAATCAGTGTAACATGCCTCCCAATCCCAGCCAGTCAAACACCCCCCAGCCACAATCAGTATATCATGTTTCCCACCACCAGTCAGGGTAACATGTCTCCCACTTCCAGTCTGTGTAAAGTGCATCCCACCCCAGACAGTGTAACATGCCTCCCAACTCCAGTCAGTGTAACATGTCTCTCACTTCTAGTCTGTGTAACATGCCTCCCTCCCCAGCCAGTGCAACATGCCTCCCACCTCTAGCCAATGTAACATGTCTCTCACTCCAGCCAGTATAATATCTCTCCCACCCCTAGTCAGTGTAACATGCCTTCCACCCCCAGCCAGTGTAACATGTCTCCAACCCTAATCAGGGTAACATACCTCACACTCCCAGTCTGTGTAATATGCCTCACACCCCCAGTCTGTGTAACATGCATCCCACCCCCAACCAGTGCACCATGCCTCCCACTCCCAGCCAGTGTAACATGCCTCTCATCCTCAGTCAATGTAACATGCCTAACACCCTCAGTCAGTGTAAAATGTCTCCCACCCCTAGTCAGTGTAACATGCCCCCCATTCCCAGTCAGTGTAACATGCCTTCCACCCCCAGTCTGTGTAACATGCATCCCACCCCCAGTCAGTGTAACATGTCCCCCCACCCCAGCCAGTGTAACATGCCTCCCATCCCCAGTCAATGTAACATGCCTTCCACCCCAGACAGTGTAACATGCCTCCACCCCAAGTCACTAAAACATGTCTCCCTCACCCAGTCAGTGCAACATACCTCCCACCCCAGCCAGTGTAACATGCCTCCCACCCCCAGTCAGTTTAACACGTCTCCCACCCCAGTCAGTGTAACATGCCTCCCAACCCCCAGTCACTGTATCATGCCTCCCAACTCCAGTCAGTGTAACATGCCTCCCACTTCTAGACTGTGTAAAATGCTTCCCTCCCCCAGTCAGTGTAACATGCCTCCCACCCACAGCCAGTGTAAGATGTCTCACACCCCTGTCAGTGTAAAATGTCTCCCACCCCTGGTCAGTGCAACCTGCCTACCACCCATAGCTAGTGTAATATATCTTCCACCCGAGTGAGATTAAAATGCCTCCCGCTCCCAGTCAATGCAACACGCCTCCCACCACGGTCTGTGTAACATGCAACCCACTCCCAGTCAATGTAACATGCCTTCCACCGCCAGCCAGTATAACATGTCACCCACCCTAGTCAGGGTAACATGCCTCCCAAACCCAGTCTGTGTAACATGCATCCCACCCCATTCAGTGTAACATGCCTTCCACCCCCAGCCAGTGTAACATGCCTTCCACCTCCATTCAATGTAACATACCTTCTACACCCAGTCAATGTAATAAGCCTCCCACACCCAGCCAGTATAACATGCCTCCACCCCAGTCAGTATAACATACCTCCCACCCCAGTAAGTGTAACATGTCTCCCACCTCAGTCAGTGTAACATGCCTCCCACCCCCAGTCAGTGTAACGTGCCTAACACCGCAAATCAGTGTAACATGCCTCCCAATCCCAGCCAGTCAAACACCCCCCAGCCACAATCAGTATATCATGTTTCCCACCACCAGTCAGGGTAACATGTCTCCCACTTCCAGTCTGTGTAACGTGCCTCCCACCCCAGACAGTGTAACATGCCTCCCAACTCCAGTCACTGTAACATGTCTCTCACTTCTAGTCTGTGTAACATGCCTCCCTCCCCCAGCCAGTGCAACATGCCTCCCACCCCCAGCCAATGTAACATGTCTCTCACTCCAGCCAGTGTAATATCTCTCCCACCCTTAGTCAGTGTAACATGCCTTCCACCCTGAGCCAGTGTAACATATCTCCAACCCTAGTCGGATTAACATGCCTCCCACTCCCAGTCAATGTAACATGCACGGCACCCCCAGTCTGTGTCACATGCATCCCACCCCCAGTCAGAGTAACATGCCTCCCACCCCAGTCAGGGTAACATGACTCCCACTCCCAGTCAGTGTAACATGCCTCCCACCACCAGTCAGGGTAATATGCCTCCTACTTCCAGTCTGAGTAACATGCCTCCCACCCCATTCAGGGTAACATGGCCCTCACCCCCAGTCTGTGTAAAATGCATCCCACCCCCAGTCAGTGTAGCATGCCTCCCACCCCCAGCCAGTGTAACATGCCTTCCATCCCCAGTCAATGTAACATGCCTCCCAGACCCAGTCGGTGTAAAATGGCTCGCACCCCTAGTCAGTGTAACATGCCTCCCACCCCCAGTATGTGTAACATGCATCCTACCCCCAGTCAGTGTAATATGCATCACTGCTCCAGTCAGGGTAACATGCCTCCCACTCCCAGTCAGTGTAACATGCCTCCCAGCCCCAGTCAGTGTAACATGCATTCCACTCCCAGTCAGTGTAACATGCATCCCACCCCCAGTCAGGGTAACAAATCTGATATTCACTTGGTCAATGGCCAACTATAAATTAGTATTAGCTATCTCCCACCCC
This sequence comes from Neoceratodus forsteri, assembly GCA_016271365.2. NCBI lineage: Eukaryota > Metazoa > Chordata > Ceratodontiformes > Ceratodontidae > Neoceratodus > Neoceratodus forsteri. The sequence continues at coordinate 77,772,374 of CM057458.1, forward strand.
CAGTCAGTGTAACATGCCTTCCACCCCCAGCCAGTGTAAAATGTCTCCCACCATAACCAAGGTAATATGCCTCCCACTCCCAGTCTGGTAACATGCATCCCAGGCCCAATTCATTGTAGCATGCCTCCCTCCCCCAGCCAGTGTAACATGCCTCCCATCCCCAGTCAATGTAACGTGCCTCCTACCCTCTGTCAGTGTAAAATGTCTCCCACCCCTAGTGAGTGAAACATACCTCCCACTCCCACTCTGTGTAACATGCCTCCCAGACCCAGTCAGTGTAACATGCCTCGCACTCCGAGTCAGTGCAACATGCCTCCCAACCCTAGTCTGTGTAACATGCAACCCACCCCCTGTCAGTGTAACATGCCTCCCACCCCCAGAGAGGGTAACATGTCTCCCACCCCCAGCCAGTGTAACATGCCCCCCACCCCCAGTCAGTGTGTAACATGTCTCCCACCCCCAGTCAGTGTAACATGCCTCCCACCATAGCCAGTGTAACATGCCTCCCAGCCCCAGTCAATGTAACATGCCTCCCACCCCCAGTCAGTGTAACATGCATCCCACCCCCAGTCAAGGTAACAAATCCAATACTCACTTGGTCAATGGCCAACTACAAATTAGTATTAGCTATCTCTCATCACCAGTCAGTGTAACATGCCTTCCACCCCCAGCCAGTGTAACATGTCTCCCACACTAGTTAGATTAACATGCTTCCCACTCCCAGTCAATGTAACATGCCTCTCACTCCCAGTCTGTGTAACATGCCTCCCACCCCCAGTCTGTGAAATGTGCCTCCCACCCCCAGTCAGTGTAACATACCTCCCACCCCCAGTCAGTGTAACATGTCTCCCACCCCCAGACAGTGTAACATGCCTCCCAACCCCAGTCAGCATAACATGCCTTATACCAGAAGACAGGTTAGCATGCCTCACACCCCTAGTCAGTGTAACATCCCTCCCACTTCCAGTCATTGTATCATGCCTCCCACCCAAGCCAGTGTAACATGTCTCCCACCTCCAGTCTGTGTAACATGCATCCACCCCCAGCCAGTGTAATATGTCTCCCACTCCCAGGTCAGTGTAAGATGCCTCCCACCACCAGCCAATATAACGCCTCCCACTCCAGCCACTGTAACATGCCTCCTACCCCCAACCAGTGAAACATCTCTTTCACCCCAGCCTGTGTAATATGTCTCCCACCCCAGTCAGTGTAGCATACCTCCCACTCCCCGTCAGGGTAACATGCCTCCCATTCTCAGCCAGTGTAACATGCCTCCCGCCCCCTGTCAGAGTAACATGCCTTCCACCCCCAGTCAGGGTAACGTGCCTCTAACCCCCAGTCAATGTAACTTGCCTCTCACCCCAAGTCAGTATAACATACCTCCCGCCCCCAGTCAATGTAAAATGCCATCGACCCCCAGTAAGGTTAACATGCCTGCCATCCACAACCAGTGTAACATGCCTCTCACCCCCAGTCAGTGTAACATGTCTCCCACCCCAGTCAGTGTAACATGCCTCCCATCCACAGCCAGTATAAAATGCCCCCACCCCCAGTCAGTATAACAAGCCTCCCACCCCCAGTCAGTGTAACACGCCTCCCAACCTTAGTCAGGGTGACATGCCTCCCACCTCCAGTCTGTGTAACATGCCTCCCACCCCAGACAATGTATGATGCCTCCCACCCTCCAGGCAGTGTAACATCCCTCCCAACCCCAGTCAGTGTAACATGCCTCCCACCCACAGCCAGTGTAACATGTCTCCCACCTCAGCCAGTGTAATATGTCTCCCACCCTAGTCAGTGTAACATACCTTCCACCCCCAGCCAGTGTAACATGTCTCAAACCTCAGCCAGTGTAATGTGTCTCCCATCCCTAGTCAGTGTAACATGCCTTCCACCCCAGCCAGTGTAACATGTCTCCCACACTAGTTAGATTAACATGCCTCCCACTCCCAGTCAATGTAACATCCCTCCCTACCCCAGTCCGCGTAACATCTCTCCCACTTCTAGTCTGTGTAACATGCCTCCCTCCCAGAGTCAGTGTAACAAGCCTCCCACCCACAGCCAGTGTAACATGTCTCCCTCCTCTGCCAGTGTAATATGTCTCCCATCCCTAGTCAGTGTAACAAGCCTTCCACCCCAGCAAGTGTAACATGCCTCCCGCACTAGTAAGATTAACATGCCTCCCACTCCCAGTCAATGTAACATGCCTCCCATCCGCAGTCTGTGTAACATGCATCCCACCCCCAGCCAGTGTAACATGCCTCCCTCCCTTCATCAGGGTAACATGCTTCACACCTCCAGTATGTGTAACATGCCTCCCACCCCAGACAGTGTGATATGCCTCCCACCCTCCAGGGAGTGTAACATGCCTCCCAACCGCAGTCAGTGTAACATGTCTCCCACTTATAGTCTGTGCAACTTGCCTCCCTCCCAGAGTCAGTGTAAACATGCCTCCCACCCACAGCCAGTGTAACATGTCTCCCTCCCCAGCCAGTGTAATATGTCTCCCACCCCTAGTCAGTGTAACATGCCTTCCACCCCCAGCCAGTGTAACATGTCTCCCACACTAGTTAGATTAACATGCCTCCAACTACCAGTCAATGTAACATGCCTCCCATCCCCAGTCTGTGTAACATGCATCCCACCCACTAGTGTAACATGCTTCCCACTGCAGTCAGGGTAACATGCCTCCCACTCCAAGTCAGTGTACCATGCCTCCCAACCCCAGTCAGTGTAACATGCATCCCACCCCCACTCAGGGTAACAAATCCAAATCTCACTTGGTCAATGGCCAACTACAAATTAGTATTGGTTATCTCCCACCCCAATCAGTGTAACATGACTTCCACCCCAGTCAGGTTAACATGCCTCTCACTACCAGTCTGTGCAACATGCCTCCCACCCCCAGTCTGTGTAACATGCCTCCCACCCCCAGTCAGTGTAACATGCCTCCCACCCCAGACAGTGTATCATGCCTCCCACCCTCCAGGCAGTGTAACATCCCTCCCAACCCCAGTCAGTGTAACATGCCTCCCACCCACAGCCAGTGTAACATGTCTCCCACCTCAGCCAGTGTAATATGTCTCCTACCCTAGTCAGTGTAACATACCTTCCACCCCCAGCCAGTGTAACATGTCTCAAACCTCAGCCAGTGTAATGTACCTCCCATCCCTACTCAGTGTATCATGCCTTCCCACCCCAGCCATAGTTGATAACATGCCTCCCACTCCCAGTCAGTGTAACATGCCTCCCTACCCCAGTCAGCAGTAACATGTCTCCCACTTCTAGTCTGTGTAACATGCCTCCCTCCCACAGTCAGTGTAACAAGCCTCCCACCCACAGCCAGTGTAACATGTCTCCCACCTCTGCCAGTGTAATATGTCTCCCATCCCTAGACAGTGTAACATGCCTTCCACCCCAGCAAGTGTAACATGCCTCCCGCACTAGTTAGATTAACATGCCTCCCACTCCCAGTCAATGTAACATGCCTCCCATCCCCAGTCTGTGTAACATGCATCCCACCCACTAGTGTAACATGCCACCCACTCGGTCAATGGCTCGCTACACAGTGTGTAACATGCCTCCCACCCCCAGTCAGTGTAACATGCATCCCACCCCACCAGGGTAACAAATCCAATACTCACTTGGTCAATGGCCAGCTACATATTAGTACTGGCTATCTCCCACCCCAGCCAGTGTAACATGCCTCCCACCCCCAACCAGTGTAACATGTCTCCCACCCCAGTCAGGGTAACATGCCTCCCACCCCCAGTCAGTGTAACATGTCTCCCACCCACAGTCAGTGTAACATGCTTCCCACCCCCAGTCAGGGTAATATGCCTCCTACTTTTAGTCTGTGTAACATGCCACCCACCCCAGACAGTGTAACATGCCTCCCACCCCCCACTCAGTGTAACATGCCTCCCAACTCCAGTCAGCGTAACATGCCTCCCATTTCTAGTCTGTGTAACATGCCTCCCTCCCCCAGTCAGTGTAACATGCCTCCCACCCCCCACTCAGTGTAACATGCCTCCCAACTCCAGTCAGCGTAACATGCCTCCCACTTCTAGTCTGTGTAACATGTCTCCCATCCCTAGTCAGTGTAGCCTGCCTTCCACTCCCAGCCAGTGTAACATGTCTCCCACCCTAGTCAGATTAACATGCCTCCCACTCCCAGTCAGGGTATCATGCCTCCCACCCCCAGTCTGTGTAACATGCATCTCACCCCCAGTCATTGTAACATGCCTCCCACCCCCCCGTCAGGGTAACATGCCTCCCACTCCCAGTCAGTGTAACTTGCATCCCACTCTTGTCAGGGTAACAAATCCAATACTCACTTGGTCAATGGCCAGCTACGTATTAGTACTGGCTATCTCCCACCCCAGTCAGTGTAACATGCCTCCCACCCCCAACCAGTGTAACATGTCTCCCACCCCAGTCAGGGTAACATGCCTCCCACCCCCAGTCAATGTAACATGTCTCCCACCCACAGTCAGTGTAACATGCTTCCCACCCCCAGTCAGGGTAATATGCCTCCTACTTTCAGTCTGTGTAACATGCCACCCACCCCAGACAGTGTAACATGCCTCCCACCCCCCACTCAGTGTAACATGCCTCCCAGCTCCAGTCAGCGTAACATGCCTCCCACTTCTAGTCTGTGTAACATGCCTCCCTCCCCCAGTCAGTGTAACATGCCTCCCACCCCAAGCCAGTGTAACATGTCTCCCACCCCAGTCGGTGTAATATGTCTCCCATCCCTAGTCAGTGTAACCTGCCTTCCACCCCCAGCCAGTGTAACATGTCTCCCACCCTAGTCAGATTAACATGCCTCCCACTCCCAGTCAGGGTATCATGCCTCCCACCCCCAGTCTGTGTAACATGCATCTCACCCCCAGTCATTGTAACATGCCTCCCATCCCCCCGTCAGGGTAACATGCCTCCCACTCCCAGTCAGTGTAACTTGCATCCCACTCTTGTCAGGGTAACAAATCCAATACTCACTTGGTCAATGGCCAGCTACACATTAGTACTGGCTATCTCCCACCCCAGTCAGTGTAACATGCCTCCCACCCCCAACCAGTGTAACATGTCTCCCACTCTAGTCAGGGTAACATGCCTCCCACTCCCAGTCTATGTAACATGCCTCCCACCCCCAGTCTGTGTAACATGCATCCCACTCCCAGTCAGTGTAGCATGTCTCCCACCCCCAGCCAGTGTAACATGCCTCCCTCCCTTCGTCAGGGTAACATGCCTCACACCTCCAGTATGTGTAACATGCCTCCCACCCCAGACAGTGTAACATGTCTCCCACTTCTAGTCTGTGCAACTTGCCTCCATCCCAGAGTCAGTGTAACATGCCTCACACCCACAGCCAGTGTAACATGTCTCCCTACCCAGCCAGTGTAATATGTCTCCCACTCCTAGTCAGCGTAACATGCCTTCCACCCCCAGCCAATGTAACATGTCTCCCACACTAGTTAGATTAACATGCCTCCAACTACCAGTCAATGTAACATGCCTCCCATCCCCAGTCTGTGTAACATGCATCCCACCCACTAGTGTAACATGCCTCCCACTCCAGTCAGGGTAACATGCCTCCCACTCCAAGTCAGTGTACCATGCCTCCCAACCCCAGTCAGTGTAACATGCATCCCACCCCCACTCAGGGTAACAAATCCAAAACTCACTTGGTCAATGGCCAACTACAAATTAGTATTGGCTATCTCCCACTCCAATCAGTGTAACATGACTTCCACCCCAACCCGTGTAACATGTCTCCCACCCCAGTCAGGTTAACATGCCTCTCACTCCCAGTCTGTGTAACATGCCTCCCACCCCCAGTCAGTGTAACATGCCTCCCACCCCCAGTCAGTGTAACATGTCTCCCACCCCCAGACAGTGTAACATGCCTGCCACTCCAGTCAATGTAACATGTCTCCCACCCCCAGTCAGTGTAACATGCTTCCCACCCCCAGTCAGGGTAATATGCCTCCCACTTTCAGTCTGTGTAACATGCCACCCAGCCCAGACATGCCTCCCATACCCTGTCAGTGTAACATGCCTCCCTGCTCCAGTCAGTGTAACATGCCTCCCATTTCTGCTCTGTGTAACATGCCTCCCTCCTCCAGTCAGTGTAACATGCCTCCCACCCCCACCCAGTGTAACATGCCCCAACCCCCAGTCAGTATAACATGTCTCCCACCCCTAGTCAGTGTAACATGCCTCCCATTACCAGTCAGGGTAACATGCCTCTAACTTCCAGTCTGTGTAACACGCCTCCCACTCCAGACAGTGTATCATGCCTCCCACCCCCCAGACAGTGTAACATGCCTCCCAACCCCAGTCAGTGTAACATGTCTCCCACTTCTAGTCTGTGAAACTTGCCTGCCTCCCACACTAAGTGTAACATTCCTCCCACCCCCAGCCAGTTTAACATATCTACCATCCCAAACAGTGTAATATGTCTCCCACCTGTAGTCAGTATAACATGCCTTCCACCCCCAGCCAGTGTAATATGTCTCCCACCCTAGTCAGATTAACATGCCTCCCACTCCCAGTCAGTGCAACATGCCTCCCACCCCCAGTCTGTGTAACATGCTTCCCACCCCCATTCAGTGCAGCATGCCTCCCACTCCCAGTCAGGGTAAGAAATCCAATACTCACTTGGTCAATGGCCAAGTACAAATTAGTATTAGCTATCTCCCACCCCCAGTCAGTGTAACATGCCTTCCACCCCCAGCCAGTGTAACATGTCTCCCACCCTAGTCAGGGTAACATGCCTCCCATCCCCTTACTGTGTAACATGCATCCCACCCTCAGTCAGTGTAGCATGCCTCCCACACCCAGCCAGTGTAACATGCCTCCCATCCTCAGTCAATGTAACATGCCTCCCACCCCCATTCAGTGTAAAATGTCTCCCACCCCCAGTCAGTGTAACATGCCTCCCACCCCCAGTCAGGGTAACATGCCTCCCACTCCCAGTCTGTGTAACATGCATCCCACCCCCAGTTAGTGTAACATGCATCCTACCCCCAGTCAGGGTAACAAATCCAATAGTCACTTGGTCAATGGCCAGCTACAAATTAGTATTAGCTATCGCCATTGCACTTAAGTGGACAACTGGCCACCAAGGTGACTTAATATGTGTTTAACTAATTTTGGGCTTGGCAATCTCAGTTTATGACCACCAAACAGGGGGGATTGTTTAACCATGAAGTATGAATCTGATTATTTTGTGATATCTCTCCTAGTACACTTCACTGTTAGCACTGCCTATGTGCTCAACTAGTAGGAGCAGAACTCAAACTCATAGCCTTCTGACCCAGAGGTGAATGTGTCAGTGGGGAGCAGTCACATTGACTGATGAATAGTCTACTTGTTGGACACAGTACATTGCTGCTGGAAGTGAAGCTTCACTTTACGGAAATACAGACCAATCAATTGTGATCTCTGGGGTCCCCTATGTCATGGGTTACTCTGAGATCCCTCCCTTTAAGGGCATATCACTCAGAAACTGTAATATATGGATATAATCAGGTCATAAACATAGCCTTTATCACAGTTTTAACCATGACCCTTTTGAACCTGTAATGGGAGACAGAGGAGTACCCTCCAGAACACAGGATCACAGTCATCTCACCAAACATGCCTACTGATGTTCTTGGAAAAACCCATGTTTTTACAGCTGTCACTTGCTAGAAGCAAGATGTTGCTTTTAAAAGTACATCTTTGTTTGGATGTAACAGAAATATTTGAGAAAACGAACTGCCGCTCTCCCATCAAGGCTTGATCTCAGTTAGCTCATTGTACTTTACAGGACAGACAGTTTCACATTTTATTTTGGATGCTGTATCTGAGTGCTTTTACTGTGATTAAGCTCGTGTAGCAATTTATTTCCCATAAAAGTATGGAGAAATGCAGGCTTCTCTTCTCACCCCCTATTTGGGATTCGATTTGTGTTACTTTACATTCCCATCCTCTTGACTAGTGGTAGATTTAGAGTGGATGTGCCAGAGTGCACACCTTCTCCTGTTTTCCAGTCACCTGTATAATTTATAATATTTTTCCTGCTAGGCTGGTTCTATACTGTGTTCCCTTTTGTTAGACTGACACAGATAAAGTGAACGGCAGGTCACTTTTCCCATAGGAAAATTGACATCACAGCCTTGTGGCAATGATTTGACATCAACATGCTGTTTTATGGGCCAGTCTTCTGACACAGCAGTAGCGCTGCCACTTGTGACACGGATGACCCAGGTTTGGGAGCCAGTCTGAGAGTCCAAGGGTTGGCTGGCGGGGGAGGTTGGCAGAGCATCCGATGGAACACTCTCCACCTCCGGGGAGGGTCCACTGTGGTCTGGCACTTAAGTGCCACCCAGAGGAGGCTGGGCATTTACTGGGCCAGGACCACTCTGAGAACAATTAGGCCATCAGCAGATGTTTGTGACATGCGTACTGGTGCATGCGCATGCTGTATTGACATCATTCCATGTCTGCAGCCTCCTAGGTGGGATTAGGGGTTAAAACTGGGGGAGCCAGCCAAATGATGATAGCTCCTCCACCCTGCTTCCCGGCCACCATGGGCCCCCTTCATGCCATGTAGCTGGATCCTGAGTGCAGCGGTGTGTCTGCAGCCCCCGCTGCCACTGCCATAGGGGGAAAGCCCTAGGGGAACTGATGGCTGGAGGGGTGTACCACAGTGGTGGCCCAGTTGGAAGCGGTAAGAGGGGGCAGTGAAGCTGAAGATCGCAGGGGCTCCCCTGGTAAACTGAATAATCAAAAACCAAATGCTGTTTTACCATCATTCTGACACAAGACTGGATCTACATTTGTACAACAACATCTTAAAGCATAGCCATATTAGTGGGGCAAACAAATGAGACATTTTCCTTGGGTTTGTGACTGAGAAAGGTGCCCCTGTTTTTGGAGCACCGACCTTCCTTTCACTCCCCCGGTAGCAGCTAGAAACCCCAGCTTCCTGTTTATTGATGAAGATGCTGAAGAGCAGTAGCTCCAGCACCACTCCCTTAGGGATGTAGCAGAGTACTCCTTTCAACCTGGAGAAGTGCCCATGGACTAGCACCATCTGCTGCTTGCCACCAAGCAAGTTAGAAGTCTGCCCTATGTATGTCTCCTGTATACTACACTGGGTACTTGGCCTAGAAGCTTGTCATGCTTCACAGTATTGAAGGGCTTGCTGACATTCAGATAAAGTACAGCATGTCCATGGCCCTGGCCCTGGCCCTGTCCACCTCCCTGGTCACCCCGTCAAAGTAGGTGATCATGTTTGGTTGGTATAATCTTCCCCTCATAAAGCCATGCTGAGAGGGGCAAGAAACTGGACCCCAACCCAGTATGTACTCTATAATTCTGTCCTTGATAATGGGCTCTAGGGCGTTGCCAAGCACTGACATCAGGTTAACTGGACTGCAGTAACCCGAGTCCAACCTTGCTCCTTCTTCAAATCAGGGCCACATTGGCTACTTTCCAGTACTATGCCACTGGAGTTGTCCAGCCAAACTCTTAAAAGATTACAGACTTATTATTTAATGGCCTATGCAGCCAGTATAGTGTTATGCTTCTGCAACTGTCTTAGTTTGATTTTGACCATTCGCACTCTCTAGTCCAGAGGAATTACCACCCTGTAGGGGTAGCAAAGGCAAGAAACCCTCAGAGAGGGTTCCACCCCTAGAGGTGCCACGGGACAATTCCCGTGGAGAAAGGTACCTTAGGAAGAATCCCAAGGAGTGAAGCACTGTCACTGGAGGAGAAGGAGGAGGAGGAGGGGAGAATGGTGTAGCAAAGAAAAAAGTGCTTCAGAAGGAGGCTGAGAGGAACTGCTTATATAGCCCAGGAAGTGGGAGTGGCGGGCTGCTTGTCCACTGAACTACAGGCCAAGCCTTCCAATTCAATGGCCTATGCAGCCAGTATAGTATTATGCTTGTTTAAATAAATTAAATTTAAATTTGTTTAAATAAAATAAAATAAATAAAATAAAAATAAAATAAAATGCTTGTGCAACTGTGTTAGTTTGGTCTTGGCCATTCACACTTTCTATTCCACCTTGTAGGGGTACCAAAGGCAAGGAACCCTTAGAGAGGTTTCCACCCCTAGAGGTGCCATGGGATGATTCCTGTGGCTAAAGGTACCTTAGGAAGGATCCCCAAAAAGAATGAAGTAGTACGAAGCATATAAGCAAGCAGTAGCTGTGACGTAGTGGTAGATAAGCATCAGGCAGCTTGATAACATAATGAGATGCTCAGATTGATAACATAATGAAATATCCAGGTTTGCGTGGCATGATTATGATGGTTTGTGTTGAGAATGAGGGGATCCTCTAAGGAGAGAGGGAATGGCAGGGACACCATACACCTCCATCCAACAGTGGAACCTAATTAAAGAAACTAGGGAACACTAATATGCTAACTAACAGTTATGATCTGAGGGAACACAGGAGAAGAAAAAAACCCTGAGAGAAGGAAATCTCTTGGGATCTAAGGCCTGGGTCGCTTTCCCTCCAGGTTTGGGATATTTTAATTAGTGAACGCTCTGCTGCTGCAATTTGGAAACCCAGTTAAGGGTGGCAGAAAACATTCCAGTTTGGAGGAAGGCTGTCACTCAATCCCTCTAGCGGGAATGCCATGGAAGATTGTGACAGTGCTTTGCAACATCAGAAGCAAATAAGGCAGGAGGAGGAGACCAACAACTGCTGAGGCACTCACCTTGCCTACTCACCCTAAACTCAAACCAGGTGAACCAGAGGCAGTCTTAGGGAGAATGCAGTGAAGGCGCCTTGCTAGGGAAACCACTAAAGTCAATGAATAACTGTTATAGTGGAACCACTAGAGCCAAAGGAGATCGGATTAACCACCCTTCACAGCTATCCTTAAATTCTACACCAGGAGCTGCTGTCATATAGCAAACAGCTAAAGCCAAGCCCAGAGCAAGGACATTCCCAGCTATGGACCAGGTGAGAAGGACCCCACCCCAAGTCAGACACGCTCAAGATGCAGACTTAAAATGTAGAGCGAGACCATCGGCTACAGGGGACCCTGCACCAGAATGGTATTGCTAGCATGCCCAGTTACTGATAGGGAGCTGAAAAGCTGGTGAGCAGCTGAATGAGCACTGGCGTGCTGAGACCTCAATGAGCATTTAGTGCTGAGACCTCAATGAGCGTTGAAGTGCTGAGACCTTGCAAAGGTTGAAGGCAGTAGACAGTGCAGCAGACATCCCAGAAGCTGAAGCTGAGGAGATGGCAGTAGGCCTGAAACAATGATTGAGTAAGGAAGAATGGACCTGCATGTAGGTCTGCAAAATTTAGTAGCAAAGGAGCAGCACTGGAAATAGTGGGGCAAGCCAGCCAAGCATGGAAAGCCAATAAAGGTGACACATACTCTGAGGGTTTGTTTTGTGGTGGAGACAAGATTTAGAACATTATTGAAACTATTTAACAGCAGCTGCAGTAGCTTTAGCTGACCTCAGAGTATAACAGGTGTGCAAACATTGAAGCAGCATCTGTATTTAGGACACAGAGTTGTAAAACTGCAATAAACATTAAATAAAAGGAGACACAATGCTCTGAAAGCAGCTGTCACCAGGCAGTGCAATGAAACTGCAGCAATGCGGTAAGTAGCATGAGTTGAGAGAGCATGAATGAGCTGCATAGCTAGGGTTTAGAGTAAGCCTGAATCAGGTGAACTGAAAACAATTAAGTATTCAACATGGAAAGCAGCTATTGTTGAGCTGAAACACACAGATAATGATTGCAGTTGCATTGCAAGTAATCTGAGAGTTGCGAGTTACAGGAAGCGAGTAGTAGGACTTCTGGAGTAGCAGTATGCTAGATCTTAAAAACAAAGCCCCAAAAGACAAAAAACCAAAACACATAAACACAGAAAACAGGGAACAAAGGTCCAAAACAAAAACAAAGATACACAAAAAACACAGAAAACAAGAGCAGAAAAAAGCACACAACCGGAGGCAAAATACAAACCAGAAGCAGGAAAACAAACACCGAAGTCCAGCAGAGACAAACAGAAACAGCGGGGGGGGGGGGGCACAGGCTCCACCCAAGCCAGCTCAGAGGACAGACCAACAGAGCCTCTGGCTGGCAAAGAAAAAAGTGCTTCAGAAGAAGGCTGAGAGGAACTGCTTATATAGCTCAGGAAGTGGGAGTGGCTGGCTGCTTGTCCGTTGAACTACAGGCCAAGCCATCCAATTCCCTTAGTTCCGTTATGATCCTGGATTGTATCCCATCCACTGCTTGGGACTTACCTGGCTTGATCTTTGCCAGATAGTCAGCTACCAGGGTAGGCATGATGTTCAATGGCTAAATCGTGGCTACCCACTAAGAGTATGGAGAACCCAGGGAACTACTAGTCGGTCAGCCTGTCCTCAGTTCTGGGGAAAACTGCTAGAAACCATTACAAAAAAGCATATGTAAGCAATAAGCCTTGAAGGGGTGTGTATTAAAGGATTAATGATGCATGCCCCAGAGGCATAGTAAGACCCGGAAACAAAAGCCAAGTGTTCTTACACTCATGGAAACTGTTTTGTCAATCTTACAATGCACACCCCATCATGGCTTATTACACTTATAAAATGGCTTGCTCTGCGTCATGAGGTTTTTCCAGCCTTCGTAATGAGATCTGGTTTCTGACTGTGCATCATTATAATTTTAGCACAGTCATGTAATGGCTGTCATCCAATGAGGTCTCTGGATTGATCCTTGCCATTTTTTAAAGTAGAATGGCGAAGGCCAGCAGGGCTCCTGGACAAGAGGCAGCAGGGTTGTGTGTCAGGCTGAGCATGTCAGCTAAGCTTAATAGATTTCTTTGACTGGGTCACAAAGGTAGTCAGCATGGGCCAAGTACAAGTTTAATTTATTTGTTCAGCATTTGTCATTACAAAAGATACAGTCCATATTTAACAATAAATAATACTATAAAAATGCACCACAGTTACATAACAAGCACATAATAATATAGGGTACAAGATCAATTAGCCTGTCCTTACAATTCCATCAAAATTCCATCAATCCATTATATCTTAACGTATTGACATCTCAGTCTATCCTTATTCCATTGACCATTTTTTTCCTAATTTTTCTTATAATATGGAAATAGGTGGCTAAGGCTTTAATGGCCACTGGATCTTCATTGTATATTAGTATTTCCAAAAATAGTCTATTGTCTATTTTTAATTTTTCAAAAGCTTCACCATGGAATATGGTTTTGACCAATATAGATCTAGATGTCTCATACCAAGAACATAAACATACCACATGTTCCAAATTTTCAGTCCCCCGTGGTTACAATCACAATTATCCAAAATCTCTTTGTTTTTACTACAGTATATCTCTTTTTCAGGATGTTACTTTCAAATGTCTCAAACTTGTAAGTTATAAAGGCAGTTCTCATTGTGGGTTCCATTAAAACTTACATGTAATATTGAATTTCAAACTTATTGTGATTGTTAGTTGCAAACCATGGTGAAAATTTTATTTGCCTGATTTTCTCTCTATCTACGTCATTCCAATATGTTTCAGCTCTCTTATTTATTTATTTTTTATACTAATCACTCAGTATAATATTGTTTCCACATAATCCTTTAGCCTATTTAGTTTATATTTGTCCAACATGTTATAGACAGTCTCCAGCCATTTTGATTTATAGCAATTTCTTTGATACTGACCTTCTTTCTCCACCAGACAAAGCCTGGTCAATCTAGCCTATGTTTGTTTTGTTATTCTTAACCAAAAATTAAGTTTTTTGTGTCCATAATAGCTTCAATATTAGGTAACCCAAGTTTAGCCCTAATATATGTAGAAGGAAATGATCTGGGAACAGTAAGTATTCTTCTCAAGATCTTATGTATTGGCATCATATGATGTTCCCTCCTCTTTAAATCCCAGATCTCAGCTCCATAAGAAATTTGGGTTACACATTTTGCCTTAATAGTAGTCAGCACTAGTTTGAGGGTAAAATTCCCCATACAAAGCATTACATTTTCCCAATGCTGAAGCTGTTTTCTTGGCTTGTGCAAGAACTTTTGCCAAATGTTTAGTCCATAAACCAGATGAAGTCATGGTAATGCCTAAGTAGGCATAATCATTAACCACTTCCAGTTTTTCCCGTCCTAATCTCCAATTTTCACTTATTTTACCTTTACCGAAAACAGTTCTTTGAGTCTTAGTCCTATTAATTTGTAAATCTAGTTTTTTGGACCTGTCCATACAAACGATCAATCTGTTTTTGCAGACCCCGTTTTGTTAATTAAAATAATATGTCATCTGCAAAAGCCAATATGGCACACAACTGATCCTTAATTCTTGGGCAATCTGCTTCTATTATTAGGTGTTGCTTAATCAAGACATCAATATAAATTGAGAAAAGGGTAGGGGCTAGTACACATCCCTGCCTTACCGCTCTAGATGTTTTAATAGGTTTTGTTAATTCACCATTAGCTCCATACCTAACTCTGGTCCATGTGCCCTCATACAACCTTTGTATTATGTGAACTAGCTGTCTATCAATACCCTTTTCTAACATAATAGTCCATAATATATTCCTATTAATAGTGTCAAAGGCTGACTTAAAGTCAACATAGACCACATACAGTCTTCGTCTTCTTAAATGTACATATTTTTCTATTAAATGCATGAAAACAAAACAATTATCTATTGTGCTATAATTTGTCCCAAATCCTGCTTGGTTTTCACTAATTAACCCCTTGTTGTCTAACTCAGATAGTAGTTTTCCCACTATGATCTTTGAGAACAATTTTAAAGAATAATCCAGGAGGCTAATTGGCCTGTACATTGCTGGATCTTGGCAGCTCCCTTTTTTATGGATTGGGACAATAATTGCCCCTTTCCAAGAGAATGGGAAGAACGTTCCAGTCAACAGTTGGTTAAATAGAATAAAGGAAACGTCAACGCAGGCTGAGACATTTGCCAGAAATACTTCTGTAGGTATTCCATCAGGTCCTGGAGCTTTGTTTGTTTTCATTCATTTTAAAGTTACATATACTTCCTGTCTCGTAATCCTTAACTGCAGATTATAGTTATCAATTATAGGAGTAATAATTGTCTTTACAGGTTCACCATAGATTCTTTCAAAATATTCAGTCCACTCTTGTTCTTTTATATATGTATTGTTTTTAGTTCTGATATTATTTGTTCACTCAGAGACCATAGTCCAAAATGTTTTACTGTCTCCCTCAGATATAGTTTTTAGCATTTCTTGCCAATTGTCCCAGTGATATTGTTGCTTTTTCTCCTTTAAAAAGTTACTATATATCTGCCAGCCTGGTGGAGCTGAGGGTTGAGGCACTGGACGCCACACCTTGTGCTATGCCGGTGACCCGGGTTCAGGAAAGGACTCGGGGCACCAGGGGTCAGAGGGGAGGAGGAGGACTGAGCGTCCCAACAGATGTTCTCCTCCTCCTGGGGTGGGATCCTGGGGTGCTTTGAGCACCCGATGCACCGGCACCAGTAGAAGCATGGACATCAGGGCACTAGACGGCTCTCCAGAGTCAGGGTGGGGAGGATGTTGTGGGCATTTGACGATGGCATGTGTCAGCACGGCACCTGTCTGGATGTCAGTCCTCTGTGCCGATGCCTTCAGGGGAGGAGGGACCAAGGGGAAGAAAAGTGGAAAACACCCCTCTCAAGCCAGGATGATGACCGATCCCAGCCCCAATCACCTACCCACAGGCAGACCCCATTGTGCAGGCTCTCCGGAGGAAGAGAAACAAGGCAGGGAGACAACAGAGCAAATAAAGCCTGGCACTCTAGGGGCAGACACCGTGGGAGGGATCACTGGGATTGACCGATCCGAAGGAGTGGACCGAGTGGGTAGTAAGGAGGGGTTAAAAAGAAACTGTAAAAAAAAAAGTTACTATATATCTTTGTATGTTGGTTCAAAACCTTGAATCTATTTATAGCTGATGTCTGTCTTGTCAACCTTATCTTGTTGTTTAATAAGCGTTTTTGTGTAATACAATCTTTATCAAACCAATTGTTTGCCATATTTTTTTATCTTTATCATAGTCTGTTTATATAGTTTACTTTTCACTGATTTGAATAAGTCTCATAGAGCATCCCAAAATTTGTTGGTGCCATATTGCTGTCCTATTTCTAATAAGGCATTTATATTCTTCTCAAGGAATAGTGTAAGTTCCATCTCAAGGTGTATATCCCACTTAATTCTCTTGTTATATCTTATATCCAATAGCAGTTTCTCATTTATACAATCTGGCTTAAATTTTTTTTGTAAGCATAAATTTCCCATTATTATTATGGGAAATGATCACTCTCTGTTCTTGTTGGAATATGTAATTTTTCCCATACTGATATATCCCCTGACCAATACTGTTACATCTTAACTAATAAAGATGTACCTCCTGATTTTATATAGGTACAGCAGCCCTGTTGGTCACCGTCAATCCTTCCATTTAATGGATAGAGGTTGGTTAATTTTAACAGTTCAATTAGCTTAGTACCAGCCTGGTTAATCTTTAAGTCCATAGAGGATCGGTGTGCCATGACAGGGTTAAATGACTGACTTATACTTGAGTTATCTAAAAATCCATCAAAAGATCCAATTCTGGCATTCAAATCACCCATCATTAGTATATCCACATTAGGGTATTTCAATTGCACTCTCATAAACATATTTTTTAGTGATTTCCAAAATTCCTCCTTATAATATCTTGATTGTCTGGGAGGAGAGTAAACATTAATAATTATCAATTTCCTATCTTGGTTTATTAAAAGTAACACCAAGTAATTTTATTCGTTATATAGTAGTGTATGAGTAGAGAATATACCTAACCTCACATAGACCACTATTCCACCAGAGGTTCTCCCTTGTTTGTTTTTTCTTGTCGCAAGTGAGTGGAATAAATCATACTCATTTAGTATAATAGCTTCCTCTTCCTCATGCCAGGCTTCTTGAAGACATATAATATCCATGGTTTGTATGATGGCTATGAAGTCACTATCAACCCACTTACTGATAAGCCCTGCTATATTCCATGAAACTATTTGAATCATTCCCCTCTTATCCTTGTTAATCAGTGGTAATGAGCTATCTATCACAGGAAGTCAGGTATTCATGGATCTTCTTAGATCCTGTCCAGGACTATTATATATTTCTTCAGGGTCTACAATATGTAACCCCAAAAGGTTAAGTTTTGAGCAATTTTGTAGTATCTCATGTGCAAGATTTCTATCTCTAATTTGTATGTCAGTCTGTGAGGTGTCTCCTATCCTGGTTGTTTTTATTATCCCTTGCGGACCTACAGTAGTTGAATTTGTAATATATTTCTGAACAGGTTAGAAATAGCACCTTTCAGTTCCCAATTATTCTCCTTATACATATTCGCCATTCCAAAAAGTGAGAGTACAACCATAGCTTCCCCATCTGCAACTTGTGGTTTATATTAAATTGTTCCCAATCAGGAAAGTTGACTATCAGTCCACTTTGCTCTATTAAATCTGCATTATACCATATGTGGTTAGCTACTATAGGTGAACTTAAGAAGATCTCAAGTGTTCTAACACGTCCATCCCTTGACTTCCTTAGATGTACTATATCACCTAAATCTAGGTCTAAATCATATAAATAATGATTCGGAGTCTGATCTTTTAATCCATGTTCATTTATCATAGGCCAATCACTATCTGCAGTGCACCTAATCATAGGCAATTTATTGAATGATAGGGATTTTATTCCTTCTGTTATTTCCTCAGTTGCAGATGGGTCTGCTTCAGTGTTTACAATATTTACATCAATTTCCATATTACTTCTTCTGGTAGATGTATCCTCTATATTGGTGCTACTTTTCTTTGGCAGATCTTGAGAAACCTCAGTACAATATTGCTTAAGTGCTTCTACTTCTCTCTCTGATGCTGTTAAATGATTACATAAATTAGTAGATGTTCCAAAAACATCCTGGTCACCATCTATAATTAAGGGTTCCTCTCTTACTTTAGAATCCCCCTTTTCTATATAATCAGTTTTATACGTTTCACCTTGTATTTTGCCTTTGTCTTTTGCCTCATTCAGTTCTTGATTTCTTTTCTTCTCTTCTTCTCTTCTTTCCTTCTTTGATTTCTTGACCTCTTTTTATTTTGCTGACTTTTTGTTCAATATGGGCCAAGCAATAGACATACTATATCTGGACTTTAGCAAGCCACTCAACTCTGTTCCCCTTATGAGACTTGTTTAAAAACTAAGGGATCCTGGGATGGGAGACAGATGAATAGGTGTATTAGTAACTGGCTTGAGGGTAGTTGTTAATGGGGGGGAGTTGCTCTATACATTAAGGACAACATAATGGTAACCGAGGGGCAGGAGGAAGACGAGGAGACAGAGCTCCTGTGGGTAACACTGGACAAAAGGACTAGGGAAGCCTTGTGACTGGGGGTGGTATACAGACCTCGTATGCAGGGGAGAAGGAAGGGGATAGACAGCTGATGCAGGCAGCCATGAGGATGGCCCTCAAAGGGGAATTACTCCTGGTGGGGGACCTAGACTTTCCAGATGTGGACTGGGGCATTCCGGAGGCATTACCAGCTAGGAGCAAGAAAATACTAGAGATGCTGCAGGATGTATTCTTAAAGCAGCTGGTCAGGGAGCCAAAAAGGGGCAACAACCTGCTGGGCATGGTCCTGACAAATGGGGAGATTGTGGAGGAGATGGAGGTGGGAGACGTACTGGGCACCAGCAACCACAGGATGGTAAGGTTCAGGGTAAGGACAGGGAGGGAGGCAAACCAAACCAGCACAATGGTTATGGACTTCAGGAGCACAGACTTCCACAGGATGAGAAAGATAGTGAGGGAAGAAATGGCGAGAATGGAGAATATGGAGGAAGTGGAGGAGTTATGGGAAACTATTAAAGGAGGGGTGCTGAAAGCCAGGCAATTGTGCATAAAGAAGGTAAGGAAGAGCAGAAAGAGGAGAAGACCACTTTGGTTTACAAGGGAGGTGGCAGGAGCAGTCTGGGACAGGAGGAGGGCTTTCAGATAAATATAAGAGAACACAAAGGGAGGAGGACAGGGAGGCTTGTAGGGAGAAGAGGAGACTAGCAGGGCAGGAGATAAGGAGGGTAAAAGTGGACACTAAGGAGAGAATAGCTAAGCAGGCCAAAAGGGTGGACAAAATGATTTTTAGATATTTGGCGGAAAGGAGGAAGGCAAGGCAGGGGATTGTGAGGCTGGGGGAGGAGGATACAACTGGAAGGGACTGTGAAAAAGCAGAAGAGCTGAATAAGTACTTTGCTCTGTGTTTACGGAGGAGGAGGAAAGGATCCTAGCTTAGGGGAAGGGGGAGGGCGGACATAAGGGTGGATCCGAGCCCATTCAGTGTAGAAAGAGTTGGGGAGGAACTAGGCAGGTTGAAGGTGGACAAGGCAATGGGGCCAGATGGGTTGTAGCCGAGGGTGATCCGGGAGCTGAGGGAGGAGTTGGCAGCCCCACTGACGAGGCTATTGAACTTGTCTATGGATTCGGGGAGGGTACAAGAGGACTGAAAGAGGGTGCATGTGATGCCATTGCACAAGGTAGGGTAGTAGAGAGGTGATGGAGAACTATTGCCCAGTCTGCCTCACCTCAGTGGTGGGGAAGGTCATGGAGGCACTCATAAAGGAGAGGGTGATGGACTGCCTGGAGGATAGTGGCTTGCAGGATGACAGGCAGCATGGCTTCACAAAAGGGAAGTCATGCCAGATGAACTTGATTGAGTTCTTTGATTGAGTGACGCTGGTGACCGAACAGGGAGGGGCGGTGGACATAGCCTATCTGGACTTCAGTAAGGCCTTTGACACCATCCCTCACAGAAGGTGGTGAGCAAGCTGGAAAGTGTAGGGGTGGATGGGAAAATAACCAGGTGGGTGGAGAGCTTGTTGTCAGGCAGATGCCAGAGAGTGGTGGTGAATGGGGTGTACTCCAGGACTGGAGGGGGTGATGAGTGGGATGCCCCAGGGGTCTGTACTGGGACTCCTCCTTTTTAATATTTACATCGGTGATACAGCAGAGGGGCTGAGGGGGAGGGTGTGCCTTTTTGCTGATGATACAAAAATCTCCTATAGGGTGGAAACCCCGGGGGGGGGGCTGGAGGTGGAGGACATGAGGCAGGACCTGAAGACTCTTGAGGGATGGTCAGAGACTTGGCAATTGAAATTCATTGCCAAACGGTGTGCTGTGATGCACTTGGGGCATATGAACCTGAGAGCAAGATACACCCTTGGTGGGGAGGACAACAAAGAAATGGAGCAAGAGAGGGATCTGGGGATTACAGTACCATGTAACCTTAAGGTGGGAAACCAGTGTAGCAGTGTGGTGGGGAAGGACAATGGAATGTTGGCATGCATTGACAGGGCATTACTAGCAGAAAAAAGGAGGTACTGATGCCCCTCTACAAAGCCATGCTGAGGCCTCACCTGGAGAATAGAGTCCAGGTCTGGAGACCACACCTAAGAAAGGACATAGATGGGATGGTGCGAGTTCAGAGAAGGGCAACTGGGATGATGCAGGGTATGCAAGGGAAGACATACAAGCAGAGGTGTAAGGAATTGGATCTGTACTCATTTGGAGACTAGAAGGGAGAGAGGACACATGACTGAGACTTTTAAGTATGTAAAGGGGAACAACAAAGTAAATGGAGGGTGTTTACTTAAAAGGAATGAGGGGGCTGTAACTAGAGGGCATAGCCTAAGACTGCGGGGAGGAAGATACAGAGGCAATGTAAGGGGACAATTCTTCATGGAGAGAGTGGTAGAGGCATGGAACAGACTGCCAGAGGAGGTGGTGGGGGCTGAAATGGTGGAGGGATTCAAGAGGGCATGGGTCAGACATATTTTATTTAGTTTTTGTTGACCGGGTAACTGCACTAGACAAATTCTGCCTATTTTCAGGCACAACACAGGAAAGGTGAATACAGATGAATGCTAACCGACCGTGAACCAGATTAAGCAGTTGGTGGTATTTTTTTAGTGAATGGGTGGAAATTTGTCCAGGACACCAGGGAAATTCCCCTGCTCTTTTTAAAAAGTGCCATGGGATCTTTAACATCCATCTGAACTTCTACCAGAACAGGCAGATGGGACCTCGGTTTAATGTCTCATCCGAAAGACAAATATGGGGCTGAATAGTGGGGGGGGGTTCCAGAGGGAGGAGGGACGAGTAATGGATGGTAAGGGGCTGACTAGATAGGCCTGTGGGGTCCTTTTCTGCTGCCATGTTTCTATGATTCTATGAACAGGGAAATCCCACCTAGATGCTTCCCCCTTTACAACCTACTCTCAGAAGGCAAGTTTCTTTCCTATGCCAAAACTAAAGCTATGTTTCAATGGGAAGGGAACGTAGCATTTAAATACTTTCAACTCCAACACGAAGTTAAACAACATATGGGTAGTTATCCTTGGGAATATTCACTAGCCTGTTCTTACTTCTCTACAATCTTCAGCTACAGCCTCTCATTGTATATCCAAAATTTATCATATTCTGCTTGTAGAAACATATAAATCCTTTAACATTCAATGTGCATATTGGCAGGAGGCTCTTCCAGGCTTGAATTTTAATTGGGCGAAAATCTGGAAAGCTTCCACTATTTACCTAACACAAGACAGATTTAGGCTAACTCATTATGTTTGCTTGCATGCATGTGCAAGAAACATAGTGCCATCATCCGAGTTTTCGGAGGTGTGTCACCCCCTCTTCCAATTCAGTCAGTGTGTTGGCAGGTGCGGCCCCTGTCCGCCAATGCATGCTGGAGCTGTCTATGACAAGCTCCAAAATGCAGTGACATACAGTTGAAAGGGGGCTACGCTTCAGTGAGCAGTGATCAGATATCGCCTGCTCATGCGCAGCTCCCCTACTACACACACACACACATACACATGCGCATACTGCGTGCCCCCCATTCACACCTCTATAGCCAGCAGGGTGCCCAATCCCCGTCAGCTGTCTCTACGCTTCCCCAAGCCTTCAAATGCCACGCTGGGTGCCCACCCAGCGTGGCAAGTCTCAGTATAGCCGACGGGGTGCCTAATCTCCGTTGGCTCCACTGTCCCGAAGAGCACTGGGTGCCAAGCTGGGAGCCCACCCAAGCGTGGCAACTGATGCTATGGCCGAAGGGTGCCCAATCCCCGTCAGCTTCCCCCCCAGCCGTCCTTGTGCCATGCTGGAGCCCACCCAGCGTGGCAAGCGTCCCTACTCGTCTTTAAAAAAAAAAACCTGAAAAGCAAAAACGGTCCACGCAGTCTCCTGCCCCCACAACCCGCACCTACCCACTGAGCACCCCTGCCTCCCCACACCCCCACCCCACACTTACCTCCGGAGCTCGGCGCGATGATCTTGATGGACCGAACACGTCTGCACTCTTCAAAGCCGACCGCCAACTGAGGAAATGCCGTAAGCTGTATGAGGTTTTTCAACTTTATTGCATATCTCAGGCATGTTTTGGAATTTTTGCACCAAATTTGCAACATGGGGTTTTTGGGACCCCTCCTCATGAATTCTTGCACTGTCATGGCGTTACTCAGGCCTGAAGGGTGATTTCGCAGCCACTGCACAAAATCATCTTTCTGGAATGATTAACAAAACGACACTGCCAGTGCTCATAAGGTGGGCTCTAAAAAAGACTATTTTGAAAATTTGGTGGAAAAATTCTCAAAAAAACTTGTTAATGCAGCGTCGTTGCGCAGTTCTCAGCATGCTCGTAAGTTCGCTAATTTTCAATATTTTCACTCCAGATTTTCAACATTGCCATTTTACCACACCTTCTTATGAACAGTACAGCTTTCATTTTCACATCTCACCCAAAATGTGTTTCCGCCTCGTAGCACACAATGGCGCAGTCGATTGTGCGAAATCAATGTATGGGACACATAAGAAAATCACACTGACACTGTTCATGAGCAGAAGTCTTAAAATGGCTATGTTAAAATTTGGTGAAAAATTCTAAAATGACTGTTTTTACGGCGCTAGTACAGTTCCTATGCACACTCGTAAGTTCGCAAATTTTCAATATTTTCACTCCAGATTTTCAAAATTGCCATTTTACCACACCTTCTTATGAGCAGCACAGCTGTCATTTTTCACATCTCACCAAAATGTGTTTCCACCATATGGCGCACAATGGGCAGTCAGTGTGCAAAATCAATGTATGGGACAAATTAAGAAAATCACAGTGACACTGTTCATGAGCAGAGGTCTTAAAATGGCTATGTTGAAAATCTGGTGAAAAAATTCCAAAAATGACTGTTTCGATGCGTGCATTACGCAGGTTCCTATGCACACTGTGAAGTTCGCAAATTTTAAATATTTTCACTCCAGATTTTCAATATTGTCATTTTACCACACCTCCTTATGAGCAGTACAGCTGTCATTTTTCACATCTTGGCCAAAATGTGTTTTCGCACATGTAGCACACAATGGTGCTGTTGGTGTGCAAAAGCAATGTTTGGGACAGATTAAGAAAATCACACTGACACTGTTCATGAGCAGAGGTCTTACAATGGCTATGTTGAAAATATGGTGACAAAAGTCCATAAAATTACTGTGTTACGAGTGAGCATTGTGCAGTTTCCAAGCACTCTCGTAAGTTCATGACTTTGTAATATTTTCAGTCCAGATTTTCAGCAGTGGCATTTTTCCACACTTCCTTATGAACAGTACAGCTGTCATTTTTCACAACATGGCCGAAGTGTGTTTTCACACTTTCAGTGCAGAGATAACGTGGTTGCCGTGGGAAATCATTGTTCAGGACAGATAAAGAAAATCACAGTGACACTGTTCATGATCGGAGGCACCAAAATGCCTGAATGTCTGCTGTAAAAAATTCCCAACCTAATTATATTACGGGTGTGCGTTGCACAGTTTCTATGTATGCTCGTCACTTCACCATTTTTTTTTATATTTTTACTGCAGATTTGCAACATTGCCATTTTTACACCCTCCATGAACAGTACAGCTGTCATTTTTTACATCCTGTTCAGAATGTTTTGCACCTGTGGTGCTAAATGCATGCATCACTGTGCATAAGCAGCTTTAAATAACAAACTGATATTCCAGCTGTTCATGAGGGTGGGGTCACAAAAAACATGTTGAAATTTGGGTGAAAATCTCAATGAATGCTCGGTAATAGGGTTTCCAACCATAGCCCCAACCCTGTAGAGAGCGACGGGCATCAGGGGTGTGACTTAGGATTCTTGCCTGTAATGCTTATACCATTCCACCCCTGCAGCCAGTGAGAGGCATCGAGGGGTATGCCTTGGACTCTTTGACCAAAAGTTCACCCCATTCTCCTATATCGCACCCATCTCACGTATTTCCTAATGGAATAAGGGTGCATAAGGGCCAATGACCCCAAAGGAACACCGTGACACTTGTCAGTGTCTGCAGGGTTGGGTGTGGTGAAATAGCGTGGCCATTATGCCTGAAAACCCAAAGGCACACCCCAATGCCTGTCACTCTCTGCAGGGTGGTGGTGGGGTTAACTTCAGTTCAATACTTCACTGCCATTCCTATTACGCAGCTCTGTAACTTCTACACTACCACTGCCAATACCAGCAAGCAAGCATTCGGCATTGACAAATGCTTGTTTTTATGTTGGCGTGCTTGCGCAGCCAACATCTTGCGGCAGTGGAGATTTGGAGGAGTGGTCACTGTTGGGCGAATGCAGGGCATGCATCAGTATGCATCCCTCATTCCCCAATCAGCCTGCATGCTGGCGCCACACCATGCATATTAATGTGGTGAGCAGATCTAAGGAAAGGTCCGCTGCAATCCAGGCAAAGCTTGTCAGACACAGCAGACCTCCCAACATACTCAGCCACATTGCATACATGGCGGGCGGCCACCCAACTGCCAACTTTGGGGGTGCCCAATCCCCCTGCCGGCTTACTGTGGACCCAATGTATGTGCCAACAGGGGAACCTACTCCCTGTCGGCATAAAGAACTCACCCCCATTTGTTATATGCCGAGGGGGGTGCCCAGTCCCCCTCGGCTCTTCCCTCCACTTTTCTTCTGTGCCAAGAGGGGTGCCCAATCCCCGTTGGCATAAATTAACCCCCTTTTGTTGTGTGCCGATGAGGGTGCCCAATCCTCCATTGGCTGCAGCAACCCCCCAAATAGTTAGTGGCACGCTGGGAGCCAATCCTCGAGCGAAAAAAAACTGTCCCGCAATGTTTTGTTTTTTTTTCACCCTGTAACACAAAAACAGTCCCTTGTAGTTTTCCTACCCACCCACTGTGTACCCTGCCTCCCCGCACACCCCCTCACCCCATACTTACCTCCGGAGTCTGGCGCGACGATCTTCGGTGGACCGGGAACACATCTGCACTCTTCAAAGCTGACTGCGAACTAAGGAAATGCCGGTAAGCTGTATAATGGAATAAATAGGGTTTTTTCAACTTTAATGCATATCTCAGGCATTTTTGGGAATTTTGGCACCAAAGTTTCAACATGGGGTTTTTGGGAACGCTCCTCATGAATTCTTGCACTGTCATGGTGTTATTCGGTCCCGAAAGGTGATTTTGCAGTCACTGTGCAGAATCACCTTTCGGGGGTGAGGAATGAAACAACAGTGCCAGTGTTCATGAAGGGGGCTCGCAAAAAGCATATGTTGCAAATTTAGCGGAAAAAATCCAAAAAATTACTGTTTTACGAGCGTGCATTGCGTAGTTACTACACACGCTCATAACTTAGCAAATTTGCAATATATTCATGCCGCATGTTCAGCATTGGCATTTTTCCACACCTTCTTGTGAACCTACAGCTGTCATTTTTCACATCCTGCCCGAAATATGTTTTCTCACTTCCGGTGCAGAATAGCGTGGTCGATGAGGGAAATCAGTGTTCGTGATAAATTATGAAAATGATAGTTGCACTGTTCATGAGCAGAGGTCCTAAAATGCCTATGTTGAAAATTTGGTGATGATACTCCATAACATGACTGTGTTATGAGCGTGCGTTGCGCAGTTTGCACTCACGCTCATGACTTCATGCATTTGTAATATTTTCCATTTTCCACACCTCCTTATGAACAGTACAACAGTCATTTTACATATCCTGGCTGAAATGTGTATTCGTACGTCCGGTGCAGAATTGCATGGTCGCTGTGCGAAATCAGTTTTCAGGGTAGTTTGAGTAAATGACAATGACACTGTTCATAAGCAGAGATCCTAAAATGCCTATGTTACTGTGCTGCAAGCATGCATTGTGCAGTTTCCATGCAGCCTTGTAACTTCGTACATTTGCAATATTTTCATGTCAGATTTTGACCACTGGCATTTGTGCACACCTCCTTATCAACGGTACAGCTGTCATTTTTCATAGCCTGCCCAAAATGCGTTCCGAAACTGTGAAGCACAATGGCGTGCTTGCTGTGGGAAATCACCTTTTGGGACACATTAACAAAATCACAGCACCACTGTTCATGAGGGGAGGTCCCAAAATACCTATGTTGAAAATGTGCCTAAGAAACTCCCACAAATAATTGGGTTGCGGATGTCTGCTGTGCAGTTTGTATGCATGTTCATTGCTTCACCAATATTTCATATTGCCACTCCAGATTTTCAACGTTGCCATTTTTATGCCTCCTCATGAACAATACAGTTGTCATTCTCCACATCCTGCCGAAGAGTGAAACTACCACTACACGCTTACAGTGTTAGGCTTTCCAACTGTAGCACCACACCCGGTACAGACTGACAGGCATCAGGGCTGTGACTTGGGATCATTGGATGTAATGCCCACGCCATTCCACCCCCCACATCCACCCCTGCAGCCACTGACAGGCATTGACAAATGCTTGTTTCTGTCTGCACAATCTCTACTTCACTCCGTACAAATTATTTAGGATGGGGAAGCTGGACTCCAGTTTATGCACAAGATGCAGCACTGCAGAGGGCACTCCATTACATACTGTATCTTCTGGGACTGCCCACTAGTACAACCCCTTTGGCAAGAAATTAAAGCTAGAGCAGATCCTATATTGGGATTGCAGGAGTTCTTCTCCCCTGCAGTTTGTCTAGTGGGTGATCTTACCCCGGTTGTGTCTAAAGACCAAAAATACCAAATGATGCCAGCCACGTTTGTTAAAAAATTGGTCCTATGTCACTGGAAAGACCAGCAAAAGTTATCATATTCAGGGTGGCTTAATGAGCTTTTAACTAATCTGTATCTGCAGAAGCTGATTGCCAGTACTTGGAATAATTTAAATTTGTATTACAAAAAATTGTTAAAGCTTCACTCATTGTATACCTTGCCTTGATTGTGGTTTCTGTACAGTACTATGTACTCTGTAACTGTTTTCCATTATCCCAGGTTCCTGGGTTTTTACGCACATCTTTGCCTGTACCCTTGACATCTATCGGTTTATTGGTAGTATTTTCTTTTCCTCGATTGTTCAGTCTTTTAGCACTTCTTGCTTTGTATATAGTTTGGGGGGTGGATAGGGGTGGGGTTGTTAATCTGAGTGGGGAAGTTTTCTGGTTTTGTGGTTTGTATTTTTTATATTGTTATTGTTGTTATTTGCTATTGAATAAAGTAAACTTAATTAAAAAAAAGGGAAATTCCAGGGGTAAAAGGGGTCACCAGTGGGGTACCTAGGGGTTGGTCCTTGAGCAACTTCTTTTTAGTATATTATTTGTGATATGAAGGAGGAAATCCAGGGTAAAACTGCTCCCTTTGTAGAAAATAACCAAAGTGGTGCAGGGTAGATGTAGCAGAGGGAACACAGGGCATTAAAACTGACCTGGACAGATGGGACAAGTGGTCAAAGATATGGTGACTCAGATTTTTTCCCATACATACTTTTATGCCTCCTTCAGCACTGACAGACAGCTATGGCTCCTCCTTTGAAGGGGGCTCATTTCTCCAGTGAGGCTTTCCCCACACCCACCACAACCGGCCATACCCCATAGGTTACCCTTCTGTGACAGGGATGGTGGTGAGTGTCGCTGGCCTCCTCCTACCCCCGGAAGCTAACATCTAGATT
This sequence comes from Neoceratodus forsteri, assembly GCA_016271365.2. Taxonomy (NCBI): domain Eukaryota; kingdom Metazoa; phylum Chordata; order Ceratodontiformes; family Ceratodontidae; genus Neoceratodus; species Neoceratodus forsteri. The sequence goes on from CM057458.1 coordinate 77,800,387, forward strand.
GCCGTGGAGAGACATGGGTGCAGCCTGCCATCATTGAGCCTGCCAGCTCCAAATCTTTTTCCGTTTTCTCCCCGGACCCATGCTTGTGCAATGGGTGGAGTGACTGAATCCACCTCCGAAGAGGCAGTCATATGCAGAGGCAGGCACTGTGCATGGGTCCACCCTTTTTTAGCATCTTGCCAGTGCTGAACCCAAGCCTCTGCTGGGTGTCGGTATACAGCGTGATCCTGAGTCCCCCCTCCCAGAGGAAGGACAGCTGTCAATGGATGCTCAATCCTTCTTGTCCCCGGCCAACACCCCGAGTCACCGGCATAGCGTGAGGTAAGGCATCCAGTGCCTCAACCCTCTGCACCACTGGGCAACTCAGATTTAACGCAAATATTGTAAAAGTCATGCACAATGGTAAAAGAACCAAAACAGAGAACTGGTGGAGGGGAGGAGTGAGGATGGAGCAGGTGTCGGAGGAAAGGGACCTGGGCATCATTGTTAGTGACAGGTTGAAGTCCCAGGCGCAGTGCCAGAAGGCTGCAGGGAAAAGAGATATGATGCTGCAGTGCATGGGGGGGTGCCTGCAGAAGGAAGGAGGTAGTTCTGCCCCAGTACAGATTCTGTGTGAGACCACACCTGGAGTACTGTGCACTGTTCTGGAGCCTGCATCTGATGAAGGACAAGGAATTCTTGGAAGATGTTCAGAGGAGGACCACAAAGATGATTCAGGGACAGCATGGGACGATGTAGCAGGAGAGGCTGGAGAGCCTCAGTATATCCACACTAGAGGCGGGGGGGCATGATAGAGACCTTTAAATCTCTAAGGGGTACTAATAAAGTGGACAGTAGGACCCTGTTCACAAGAAGCTTGGATAAGGGGAAGGGAAAGGGGAAATTGTTTTACTGATACTTTCATTTTTGCTTATTTGAATTAAGAAGAGGCTTGCAGGATTAATTTACTGGTGGTGGTGGCCGATTAGTTCTCATAGCAAAGACTGCAGTTTGTGTATTCGAATCCAGACAGAGTTTCAGGTGGGGGAGATTGTCTTCCCCTGACTGCTTTCAGAGCACACAACACCAGGTTGTATAGGGTCAGGGAGGCTTACCTGTGTTGTGCTGAACTGCTTGATTTTTCTCTGTTTTTTTCTTTGCTGGGTATTTTCTCTGTTAACTCATTGTGCAGGTTGTCTTGCTGAAAGGAAGGTCAACACTCATCATAGTGGTGGGTCAGTGCTTGAAGTTGATTGTGTGTGGAGGGCATGGCTTGGGCCCAACCCCACCTGCCCCTCACTCTCCCCCTCTTGATGTCACTTCCTTCATACCAGGGATTTTGACATCATTTTCTCTGTGGGCATACTACTGTCATATCCTTACCAGCACAGCACACTGCATTGACAGTAAAAGTGCACACACTATTTAAAAAAAAATAATAATATTTACACAGGGTAAACTAGAAAGACAGACATGTGGGGAGTTGTGCAATGCACTGGCTGAGGGGCAGCAGTCTTCACGGAGAATTTCTGGAGGCTGAGATGCTGCCCTAATTGCAGGCAACTCTCTGCTCTGAGGGAGGAGGTTGCCCATCTCCAGGCCAAACTGGACAAGAATACAGGACCCCCCTTCCCATGCAGGGAACACCAGGGCCACCACTTCTGCCTCAGAGGTTGCCAAGAAGGAGCAGTGGTTGGACCACAGTGGGCTCAGGGAGGGTGAGGGTGGTGGAACAGAGGCGCACCTCTTCAGACGTACCACTCCACAATCCATATGCCATTCTGGTGGAGCATAGTTCCCCTATGGAGGCACACATGGTGAAGACTGAGGTTGCTGGCAACCGTCACAAGGGAGGCCCACAGGAATGTGACACAGGACACAGCAGGGAAAGGAAGCAGCTCCTGGTGGGGGACTCAATTATCAGGGGGATAGAACTGTGGGGCAAGGGAAAGTGAAGTAAGGTGCCTGAATGGCACCATGGCTTGGAGGAACAGGAAGCGGATTCTAAGGATCACAACAGCAACTGCACGGGAGACAGTGCTGGATGTCATTGTCCACCTAGGGACAAATGACTTGGCCATGCATGCGATTAGAGCAGTGCAGGAGGAGTTTGTGGAGTTGGGGAGGGGCCTTAGACAAGTAGCTCATACAGTATCCTTCTCAGAGGTGCTGCCTGTCTATGACATGGGTGAGGCAAGGGTATTCCACACCATGCAGTTCAGTGAATGGTTGAACAACTGGTGTAAAGCACAGGGTTTGGCTTCATTGGGGACTGGGGTTCCACCTGGAGGGATACCCACCTGTACTGGCACGATGGTCTGCATCTGTCCAGGAAAGGAACCAGTCTCCTCAGTGATCAGTTTAAATGTTTCATTGGCAAGCTTTTAAACTAGCCAAGGGGAGAGGCACTGATAAGCAGCAGGGAATTCCCAGCCTCCCCCTCCAAAACCTGAAACTAAATGAGGTAAAGACCAAGGCAGAAAGGTCAGTAGGGAGGAGGACTGGGGTAAATGGAGAAAGCAAAGTAAGTAAGGGCAGGGATGGGGTTACCAGAGAAAAAGCCATCAAACAATGGAGAGTAATGAGTACCAATGCCCATAGTCTGGGAAATTAGCTTCCTTAACTAGTGGCCTTGATGAAAGAGGAACATCTGGATATCCTGGCAGTCACAGAAACATGGTACACACAGAACCATGACTGGGATGTGAACATACCAGGGTACACTATCTACAGGAGGGACAGGGAGGCTAAAAGAGGAGGTGGAGTAGCTCTCTACATAAGGGAAGGAATCAAAGCAACAGAACAAAAGGATAAACAGGGAGGAGAGGAAGCACTGTGGGTCAACTTGGAGACAGGCAATGGCACCACAGTCCGCACAGGGGTTGTATACAGACCCCCATCTCAGGGGGAGGAAATGGACAAGAAAATGATAGAAGGTATCCTTAGAATGGCAGAAAAAGGGGAGATATTGTTGATGGGGGATCTGAATATGCCAGATGTTAACTGGAGTGCATTTGCTGCAGCCACATCAAAGAGCGGGGTCATTCTAGATTCTAGACAACTAGTACTCGAACCCATTCGGGAGGGAGCAATCTTAGACCTGGTACTCTCAAATGGAGATGGAGAGAGGATCATAGATGTAGAAGTGGGTAGCCATTTGGTAACTAGCGACCATCGAACAGTATGGTTCACAATAAACACAGTAGTAGAGTCAAGCCACACAAAGGTAAAGGTCCTGGACTTTAGGAGGGCTGACTTTGCCAAAATGGGTGCATGCCTAAGGAATGCACTAGTAAATGGGCAGGAAGGAGGAGTGGAAGAACAATGGGGAATAATCAAAACTGCCATCACTAAGGCAACAAGCCTTCATGTGAAGCAAATAAACAAAACAAAATTATGTAAAAAATCACTATGGTTCTCAAAGGAGGTGGCAGGGAAGGTTAGGGAGAAAAAGATAGCATTCAGGAGGTACAAGGAATCACAGAAGGAGCAGGACAGAGAACTGTATCAGTTAAAGCAAGGAAGGCAGTCAGAAAAGCAAAGGTCCAAACCGAGGAAAGGATAGCCAACTTAGTTAAGAAGGGGGATAAAACCTTTTATAGGTACATCAGGGAGCAAAGGAAGACCACGGGAGGGATAGTGAGGCTTAATAAAGTGGAGGGGTGGGCAGAGGGTGACTGTGAAAAGGCTAAGAAACTAAACAAATGTTTTTACTCAGTATTCACAAGTGAAGAAGGGGAGGTACCTAAACCAAACAGCAGAAACACTCTGGAAAGGGGGTGTTGGTACCAGCCCATTCACAGAAGAAAGAGTTCTGAAAGAACTCTTAAAACTGAAGGTGGACAAAGTAATGAGGCCTGATGGGATTCATCCCAGAATTCTAAAATAACTAAGGGTAGAACTAGTGACACCACTGACTACCCTCTTTAACAAATCATGGGAGGATGGGGTGGTACCTGAGGACTGGAGGAGGGCAGATGTGATTCCATGTCACAAAAGTGAAAGCAGGGTAGAGGCAAGAAACTATAGACCTGTTAGTTTAACCTCAGTGATAGGGAAAATAATGGAATCACTTCTGAAGGAGAGAACTGTTGAGTATCTAGAGGCCAGAGGGGCACAGGATCCAAGGCAGCATGGATTCACGGCAGGTAGGTCATGTCAGTCGAATCTAATAGATTTCTTTGACTGGGTGACCAAAGTAGTAGATCAGGGAGGGGCTGTAGACATGATCTACCTAGACTTTAGCAAGGCATTTGACACAGTCCCACACAAAAGATTAATATACAAGTTAGCCAGCCTGGGAGTGGGTCCCAAGATGGTAGCCTGAATAAAAAACTGACTGGAGAACAGGACTCAGAGGGTAATAGTAAATGGAGTCCACTCTGAAGAAAGGGGGGTTACTAGTGGGGTACCGCAGGGTTCAGTGTTAGAACCGTTCCTCTTCAATGTCTTTATAAGTGACATTGCAGAGGGACTAGAAGGAAAAGTATGTCTCCTTGTAGACGACACAAAGGTCTGCAACAGGGTTGGTACACAAGGTGGGGTGGAAAAGATGAGAAGGGACTTGTCGAGGTTGGAGGAATGGTCAAATGTATAGCAGCTTAGATTCAATGCTAAGAAGTGCAAAGTAATGCACCTGGGAAACAAAAACCCAGGAGAAGAGTACACTATGGGGGGTTAGATACTAACAACAACAAAAATGGAAAGGGACCGGGGATAGTCATATCAGATGACCTAAAGGTGGGCAAGCAGTGTGAGAGGGCAGTAAGGAGGGCTGGGGGGATACTGGGATGTATAGGAAGAGGCATCACCAGTAGAAAACAGAAAGTTGTTGTCCCTATGTACAGACAGCTAGTGAAACCCCATCTGGAGCACTGCGGGCAGTTCTGGAGACCCAATCTCTGCAAGGACACAGACAGGATGGAGGCAGTCCAGAGGAGGGCAACTAAAATGGTGCAGGGTCTGCACCAGAAGGCATGTGAAGAGAGACTTAAGGAGCTTAATATGTAAACCCTTGAGGAAAGGAGTGAAAGGGGGACATGATAGAAACATTCAAGTACTTCAAGTGAATCAACAAAGTCCAAGAGGATAGCATCTTTCAGAAAAAGAATTGTGTAAAAACAAGGGGGCACAATTTGAAGATAGAAGGGGGACAGCTCAGAGGTAATGTGAGGAAGTATTTTTCATGGAGAGGGTAGTGGATGCATGGAACGGCCTTCCTGAGGAGGTTGTGGAGTCAAAAACAGTGGGGGAATTCAAGAATGCATGGGACAGAAATAAGGCAATTCTAGGGGTTGGGGTAGGAGGAAGTAGCCTGTTGGTTAACTAGCATCTGCAGCTTATCCATTAGGTAGGGAAATGGGCAGACTGTGTGGGCCAAGTGGTCCTTATCTGCCATCAGATTCTATGTTTCTATGTAACCAGGAAAGGCACACTAAGCTGGAGCTTGTTTCCAGGTATGATCTGGGAGCACAAGGAAGTTAAGCAACTTGCTCAGGGTCACACAGTATGCAAGTGGGGGCTGAATGGATTCAAACTCAGGTCTCCAGTTTGTAGCTCAGTGCCCTTAACTACTACGCTATACTGCCTCTTAGTCCAGAGTAGGGCAACAAGAAGTCATGGATGGCAACTGGTGGGGGGGAGGAGGATAACCTCAGGAGGTATGTAAAGAAGTTCTTCTTTACAGAAAGGGTTGTGGAGAAGGATAATGTGTTGCCAGAAGAAAGTCAGCAGAATCCACAAGCAGCTTCATACACAGATGGTATAGGCACAGGGGAATAATCCAAACCAGAGGGAGAGGGGAGGGCAATTGAGGGAAGGGATAAGTGGACTGGGGGTTGGGGTTGTCAAAATGCAGTCAGAGCCACAGGTAGACTAGCTCTGGTCCTGCATTAGGATGGATGCATGTGCAAGCAGATACTGGGCAGACTCCATGGGCCATTGAGCCTTTTTGTTTCTGTCAACAGATATGTTTTGGCCTTCCCAATGAGCTCCCACCTGGACTTCCTTGGTTTACACTGAAGAGAGGTGCTCATTTAGCATCTCAGACATCTCCTCTGGCTTGCTTACAGGTTCCTACCCTCCATCCCCTCCTCTTCCTTCCTTCCTTCCTTCCATATATATATATATATATATATATATATTCTATGCAAAAACTGTGTTAGTACATCACTTAAGGTTAAAGCACAAAAAGTCAGGAAATGAAAAATATTTAGGGTTGCCCCTCCCCCCCCTGTAGACCTGCCAATCATCCCAAGATTGACAGATGGCGGGGTGTGTCATTGGGATTGTGAGGCCTAGATGTCACCACACTCCATGTGTAATCATATTAACAAGGGACAGTGAAAAAGAATGGGGTGACATTTAGGCCTCACAACCCCAATGACACAACCCGTCATCTGTCAATCTTGGGATGAATGGTGGGTCCACGAGGGGGGCCAACCCTAGAGATTTGTCATTTCCTGACTTTCTGTGCTTTAACCCTAAATGATGCATTAACGCAGTTTTTTGCATAGAATTTCCTTACTTTTTGAGAAAGAATAGAAAAGTAGAAAGTCACACAAGTTGGTGGGAGCACGGGGCCTGAACGCTTCTGGCTACCTTAACAGTGCAAGTACCAAAATTAATATGTATTGGCAATAGTACATATGCATGGGAGCATGGGGCCCTATGGACCTCACACTCCCACTACCTTGAGACAAAGCAAAGTTTGATACATCAGAGTGGCATAATTCCACACCTATTTACATGTCAGACACCTAAGGAGTAAAAACCACCTCCATAGCAGTAACACTAGGTACCCTATAAATGTGAAGCCACTACCACAATGGAGAACACCATATGGAAAACAGAAAGTGCATCACGTAATACCTGTGCAGCAAAATAATTTTGCAACAGCTAAAGACCATAACTGAGATGCACAGGACATCCCCTAAAGACCCTCAGAATTTCAATGTAAAAGAGCAAACCATCTCCAAGATATAACGTTTGAAAGTTTGAGATTTTCATTCGTTGGAGTGGCAGAATTCTGCACCTGTTGACATGTTACACACCTAAAGACTAAAAAGTACATTGACAGCAGCAAGGCCAGCTACTGTACAAATTTCAAGGCACTACCACAATGGAAAACAGTGTTTGAAAAATGTAAATTGCGGCTTGCAATATCTCCACAAAAAATATATTGTCCAACACGTGAACATAGCATTTCATATCAACATGACATGCTGTCAACACCCTCAAAATTTCAAGTAAAAAGACCACACCGTTTCTGAGATATTTAAAGTTAAAGATTGTGAAAACTGGCCTATCTATTGCACTATAAAATCTAGACATCTGGTCTTGACCTCGCGATCAAAGATGGTATCTAAGAATCTTGCGATCAACGAATTTGCAGGGTCATGATCAAAAAACGAAAAAAAGATGTAATTCAAAATTTTCTGAGAAATACAGCAAACTACCACCATGGTTCAATAAAATGAAGCCCCCTGAGCAAAACCCACCCTCATTTGTGTTCTTAGGCCACCCCTGGGCTGAGAAATTTATTTTTTTCATTTGGCCATCTGGTCGTCATCTCGCGATCAAAGATGGTGATCAAAGAATCTCTCAATCAAAGAATTTGCAGGCTCACAATCAAAGAATTTGCTGGCTCATGATCAAAGAATAAAAAATGGTGTAAATCAAAATTTTGAGAGAACTACAGCAAACCACCACCATGGTTCGATAAAATGAAGCCCCCTGAGCAAAACCCACCTTCATTTGTGTTCCTAGGCTACCCCTGGGCTGAGGAATTAAAATTTTTCATTTGGCCATCTTGTCCCTCGCTCGCAATCAAAGATTGTGGTCAAAGAATGTCGCAATCAAATAATTTGCAGGCTCACGATCAAAGAATAAAAAATGCTGAAAATCAAATTTTAGCCATAAATACATGAAACCACCAGCATGGTTCGATGAAATGAAGCCCCCTGAGCAAAATCCACCCTCATTTGTGTTCATAACCCACACTTGAGCTGAGAAATTTGCTTTTTTAAACTGGCAATCTTGTCCCTCGCTCGTGATCAAAGATCATGATCGAAGAAGCTCACAATCAAAGAATTTGCAGGCTCGTGAACAAAGATCGTTAGCAAGTCACGATCAAAGAATAAAAATGTGTGAAACTCTATTTTTTTACCATTTTGAACAAAACCAAAGGCATGGCTCGATAGAGTGAAGTCCCCTGAGCAAAACCCATCCAAGTTTTACTTCAGTAGTCACTCCTGAGCTGAGATATTTGTGTTTTTCCAGCCGGAAGCTTTAAACAAGATGGCAGCTGTTGCGATTAAGAAATTCTCAGGGTCAAAGATTCTTTGACTGTGAGGCTGCAAATTCTTTGATCGTGAGGAGGGACCAGGTGTCCAAAACCCCATTCTTCGTTCGAAAAACAACCATATAAATTTTCCCTTTGACTTGTAATGGGAACTTAAAAGTGCAATAACTTTTGAATGCATTCATATTTTTTCACGAAACAAAAAGCGACATGTTTGGCCACTAAAGCTCTTTCAGACAAGCCAACTCACAGAGCAGCATGCCACACATTGGCCACACAGCACCATGGGCAAAATCCCCCAAACTTCCCACATAACTGGCGAAAAGTGCATTTTTCAGCGTTTTGGTGTGCAAAGACCGTAAGTCCGGCCAAAACAAAATTTGGAAAATCAAGAGATTGACCATGCCCCACCATGCATACCAAATTTCATGCAAATAAGTGGAATGGGTCCAAAGTTATTAACATGCAATATTTTGAGTTTAACATAGAAGTGCCTTCATAACCCTAAATATAGGGCTCGACCGCACCTATAATATGTATAAATATATATAATATATATATATATATATATATATCTATATATATATGTAATAGATAACCCACTGTAAGGTGTCTGGTCATGCTCTGATATACACACTATATAAATGTTGTAACTGTTCAGCTACCCAAAGCATGTATATATTAGGCGTGACTGCACATCCTACAGTGGGTTATCTGTCTTATGAAATGACTAAAATGGTTTTGGGCGGAGGTGAAAGTGCAGGCGTGGGGTCATGATCTGATATACGCACAACCATGTGATGTGTTATTTCCCTGGTGGCATTATACATTGCCTGTCAGGCAGAGAGACACAGAAAAGGTCAGAAAGGAAGTGGTTTTAAACACAAAAAGTCTAAATCCTAATTCCAGTCCTACTAGAGTGATATCAGGCAAGTTCATGAATCTGTCTCTGATTTAGAGATATATTGTATAAAATATTTAGGAAAATGCTTCAACGGTGTGCTGTGGTGCTGTTAGGGGCATCCCTTGGCTTTAGCGACAACAGTAAAGAATGGATATGTATTGGAAGCTATGTTCAGATAACATTGAAGGTATGGACAAGGAGTAAAAGATCAGGAAATCCAAAGGTGGTGTTCTTGGGTCAATAACCCTCACTTGCCCTTTTCTCTGTAAACAAACTAGCAGCAAAAGACAAAGAAGCTCATCACAAAAGCATTGAGGCAAGGGGTACACAGAAAAGGCATGGGCAACAAAGCCAGGTTTCAAAGAAATACAGACTCACACATATGCCAATAATGCAAAGCATCGTGGGATACATATGCAAATTACCATGAACCAATTAAGACTGGTTTTGTTTTAAGCCAGAGTGCATGGTGCCAAATATCTAACACAAAACACGTGCCTGCGTCTTCTGTTTTCAACCTTTGCAGTGTGTTCGAGAGGCCATTAGGCACCATGCACGCCTGCTTAAAACAGAATCAAATCCAGTATCTGTAGAAGTCTTGCCACTGATAGTGAAGTTCCCATTTCTCTGCACCATTTGTGGAAAATCTGCCATTGTCTATGGTAAGTCTTATTGCTGGACTGTCTCCTGGACTGTGACATTCGATTCACCACTCTGGTGTGGTAGCCTTGATTTAACAGTCTGTTCCTTTCAAGCGCCATGCAGTCAGCTTCAGGCTGGATGGGTTAGGATGCAGAACCAATCCCTGTGACAGAAGGTCTGGTTGATGAGGTAGAGCCTTTGGTGGGTCCACTGCCATTGCATGAATGAGGGAGTACCATGGCCTCCTCGGCCAATTGGGTGCCACCACCACCACTGACGCCCCCGTGCATCAAATCTTGTTGAGTAACTTGTACAGCATTGGGATGGGGGGAAGGTGTAAGCCCATCTGAAGCTCCACAGGGCAAAGAGAGTGTCCACCTCCCATGCCTTGGGATCCAAGAACCTGGAGTGGTAGTCGGGTAAATGCGTGTTCTGGTGAGAAGCCATGAGGTCCACTTGGAGGGGGGATCACATTTGGCCTGTAACTTCTGGAAGACCTGATGGTTGAGTTTCCACTGTACCTGGTTGATGGTGGTTCTGCTTAGTCAGTCCACTTCAGTGTTGGACGTCCCAGCTAGACATATGGTTGTGATGGAATGTAGGTGTCACTCTGCCCAGTGGAGGAGTTGTAGTGATTCTTTGATCATTACTTTGCTTCTGGTTCCCCCTTGTTTGTTTATGTACGCAACTGTCACTTGGTTGTCGCACCTTGCTAAGACTGTTTTGTTGTTGAGGAGGGGTGCGAAGAATTCTAGAGCCAGTCGGATGGCTCTCATTTCCAATATGTTAATCGGCAACTTGGACTCTGACTGGGTCCATAGTCCCTGGGTTACATGGTTCTCGTAGGTTGCCCCTCAGCCTAGCAGACTCGCATCTGTGGTTATCACCTCCGGGGTTCTCTGCGTCAGTGATCTCCCTTTCTGGATTTTGTGTTGCCGCATCCACCATTTGAGTGTGGCAAGAACTCGGAGGGGGGGACGTGACAACTGAAACTTGAAATTCTGTGTTATCTTGTCCCGTGATTCTATGAGAAACCTTTGCAGCATCTGCATGTGTAGTCTGGCCCATGGGACCATATCTATGAGGGCTGCCATGACTCCCAGAACTGGAAGGAAGTCCCATACCACTCTGTTTGGTCTGCTGATCAGATCTGGTGCCAATTTGTGGATGTTGTGTGCTTTCTCTGCTGTTGGCATCACCATGTTGTTTAGCATGTCTATCACTGTGCCCAGGTGAGTGATGGATTGTGAAGGCATTAGTTGGCTCTTGGCTGTGTTTATTTTCCAGCCGTGGTGGTGTAGGCATTCTATCGCTAATTGCATGCTGCACCATGCCCGCTCCACCATCCTGGTTCTTACTAGGCAGTCGTCCAGGTATGGAATGATGTGCACCCCTAGTTTCCTGAGGTGCACTGCCAGGACCACTAGTGTCTTGATGAATACTCTGGGGGCTGATCCCATGCCAAATGGGAGACAGGTGTATTGGAAGTGTTGACCTTGAATGTTGAACCTGAGGTAACAGTGGTGTGAGGGCTGAATGGGGCTATATAGGTATGCATCCTTGAGGTCTATCAAGGTAAGGAAATCCCCCGGTTGTATGGCCAGAAGTGTTGACTGCAGGGTTTCCATTTTGAATTTTTTGTAGGTCACAAAGTGGTTCAGGTACTTCAGGTCCAGGACCAGACGCATGCCGCCCATCTTCTTTGGGACAACAAAGAAGAAGAAGTAGACTCCTGTGTCATCTTCCCCTGTGGGGACGGGCGTGATAGCCCCATTGTTGATCAAGTCCCGTATTGCCTCCTGTATTGCTTGTACCTTGATTGGGCACTTTGGAAGGGGTGAAGTAAGAGGCCTGTGCTGTGATGGGGTACTGCTGAATTCTATCGCATAACCCTTTGTCACCACCTCCAGCACTCATTTGTCTGACGTAGTTTGGGACCATAGTTGCACAAACCACCGGAGCCTCCCTGCTAGTGGTAGGTTTGCGCGGGCCCGCGCACCCTCATTTTTTGTTACCTTGTGGTCTGAAGTTTGGTTTACGGCCTCCATTGGAAAAATGGCCCCCTGCATTACCTTTGGTTTTGTCATTGTAGGCCCTGTGCTGTAAGCGGGGTCTTTGGTTCCACTGCCTGGAGACTGGTGGGTTGTAGGACTGTGCCTTGGGTTTGAAGAATTTTCTTTTGGGGTGAAAAGTTTTTTCCAAGGGCAGATAGACCTCCTTGTCACCTTGTGCTTGTTTTCCACCCCCGTGTTTGAGATATGGCATCAGCCCTTCCCCGAACAGTGTACTCTCTTTGAAGGGGAGCTTCATTAGAGCATTCTTGGATTCATTATCCACTTGCCAAAGCTTAAGCTACAGTGCCCTCCTTGCCCTGTTGGCAAGCACAGTCGCTCTTGTGCCGAACTTGAGGATGTCTGAGGCTGCGTCCATTATGTATTTCACTGCTTCTCAGTAAGGATGTCTAGCCACCATGTGTAGTGCTCTGGAGGTGAACCACACCGCTGTGTCTGCCAAGCGCAGCATACCCAATTCCTCATTAATTTTTCAGAGGTATTCCTCAATCTTTTTGTCCATTGGGTCTTTGAGGGCTGCTGTGCTTTCTGTTGGTATAGCCATACGTTTAGAGAGCTTGGACATGGGTTGGTCTGCCTTGCGGGCCTTTCCCCAGTAATTGCTTTTTTCTTGGGCCATGGGATACCATTTGTTCACCATGCTCCTCTCTGGGAGTCTGGTTAGCTCAGGGGCCTCATACTCCTTTGTAAGAATTGTATCTATAGTTTTGCAGGATGGGAAATGGATTCTTTCCTCCAGTTCGCCCATCAACAGGAGTGGGTCCTCTGAGGTGGATGGTTGTTCTGACTGTTGGGGTATTTTTAGAGCCGCCTGGACCATTATGATGAGTTCATCCATACTGCATTGTCCCAGTGGCACATCCTGGTAGACTTGTCTGCAGGGGTCTCCTCCTGGTCTTTCATGGCTTCAGTTGTTGTGCTGTCCATTTCCAGTCTCAGACATTTTTTGAAGCATTCCTCTGGGCATTTTGGGGTGCACGTAGTTGCCAGTGGAGTACCTGCTTTCAACGACTCAAGGAGTTGGAAGAGGAGTTGCACCTGGCTGGTGCTGTAGGGGGTAGGGGGTATTTGGTAACAGATCCATCTTCTTCCATGTCTGCCATGTCCCTACAAGGGGTCAAGGTGCAGACTGCACACATTGTGTCATCCTTCTCAAGTGCTGTGAAGGCCACGCCACATTCCCTGCATTACATCATGATATAGTTTGATCTGTGGAAATTAACAAAAAACTGCATCATATAGGGTCCATCTGTCTCAGCAGGCCACATATTAAACAGTCTCCTGCAGTTATTTGAAAGTAAAAGGAAAATGCTGCCTGTCCCTTTAGACATGGCTAGGGGGTCTCTGTGAGCCAGGAACAAAGGAAAGACTCAGGCAAGATGGCGGCAGTGAAATCTCATGGGAATCACCGAGATTTGGTAGTCCTGTATGCACAGTGCAGCCCTAGGCAAGATGGCACCATAATCTAGTGAGATTATGTGTAAGAGTAGCAGAGACCCTTTGTTCTGGTGGCTGGAGCTCTTGCGAGAGTTGTGGGGCATCACGGGGCTTGTCAGGGTCAGGGGAGATCCAGTAATGGCTGCAGCTGTCTTGGGAGGCATGGGGCAGTGATTTATTGCCCCCTGAGACAAAGGACTGGACAGATGTGCACCAAAAAATGTCCAGAGGAAGCTGAAGCAGCTTTGGATTAAGTTTGTCCCCTTCGACGGAGCATGGAGTCATCCAAAAACTGCATTTCTGCAGGTAGGGACTTCTCAAACCACATTCAGGAGCTCTGGGAGAGCTTTTTGGTATTAATTTAGGACTGCAGCAGCAAGGGAAGTCAGGCATTAGGGCTGTGGAGGTTGCTACAGGAGGGACCTCCACTAGTTCGGTAGCCAAGTTGATTGAGACTTTGCAAGGGGATTATAGTTATGCCTCCCATGGAGGAGGGGTCATGACAGGTGGGACCCCAGCTCTGATGCTACTTGTATTTGGCAGATATGGGGGAGAAACAGGACCCGCTACTGGAGGGGGGTGCCTGATTGTTCCATAGCCTGTGATCCCTTGTTATTATTAATTTTTTTTGTAGTCCAGTGCTGCAGTGTGCTTTGCTCTTTCAACTTGGAGGTTTTGGGTTCAGGTCCTGCTACTGGAGGGGTACCCGCCTGATAGAGGTGATTCTATCTCTAGTGCCTCTAAGTTTCTTTGGTACTATCTGAAGATAACCTTACATTTCTCAGAGCACATTGAAACGATGCTGTTAGAATGAAGTTGTTATGCAGATAGATTGGTATAGATCCTATGCTGGCTATCAGGCTGTTAGTTTAGAGTTGAAAGGTAAAAATAGGACTGTACCTGTGATACTAGTAATGTTGTTGGGAGCAGTTAGAAACGTGACCAACCTATCTTGATGCACAAAGAGAACTGGTATTTGACCGTGGAGTACTATAAAGTGTACTCAGATAATCACCTTCACCAGGTGACTAAATCCCATTATTTCATGGTGACTTGTATATACATCCCATGATGCATAGAATTACTGGTATATATGTAATTTTGTATTCTTTGCAAAGTAATAGGGTTTACAATTAGCTGGGAAACATGCAGTTTAGTTAAGCAGCTCTAGCAACAGGATTTGACTCTATGGGCTATCATCTCCAACCCCCCCAATGGGTACTATGTATGAAACAACACTATCAGATACCTGGAGATAACTGGACATACTGAGATTTTAGCAAAGTGATTTTGGTTACATGATGACATATAGCACAGATATCAGCATCTCTTTTTGTCATATTAGGAATTTATAAAAGTTTGTTCACTTGCACACCATTGTAACAGCTTAGAATGCTGACACTTGTAAGATTAGGAAGGAGGTGTGGGGGGCACAGCCCCTGAATATAACTGAAATCTCAGCCGACACATTGAAATTATATGGTATTGCTATCTACATTTCTTATCCACAAACCTAACATTACTTTAAATTGTTTTTTATTAATACGTATAATATTTTCTGCTAACTGGGGTCATGCTTGTTGAATTTTTGCAATTTTTGTAAGAATAAGTAATGAAATAAATATAAGGCAGAGTTAGGTCTAGAGAAAACAAAATGGAGCAGGGGCAGTTCTGCAAATGTACTTATTCTCCTAAAATATTTTTAAAAGTAAAACCAGCACATGACAGCTGACTTGTGGTCTTCAGGTAAGACAAGACAGCAGTTTGAATATTTGTTTTCTAACAGAATTGAGAAATCTGAAACACCAAGCTTTAGATGCTCTGTAAGTTTCAGGAATGGTGCAAGGTTTGAAAGAACAGTGAATTAGTCTTTCCCTCAGTTGTTATCCACAAATTACAGTATGTTGGGGGAGGGGTGATGGAGGAACCATTTCTTAAGTAGCCGCACCCTTCCTCCGGCTCACCGTTTAAAGAATGCAACTTCAAACAAGCGGCACACAGCCACTGCCTTTTTAGCTGAAGGAAATCACACTAAAGCTTCAAATGCCAGCCTGTTGCATTGACTTACTTCAAAGCTGACAGCCTCTCAATCAGAAGGAAAAGTCCAGTATCTTATTTCACGCAACAGACTTCTCTCTTCCCACTGTGCTTTTGCTTAATCTTTAACTGCAAAGTTGAAAATGCAATCTTTTGTAATTTTTATTAATTTCATATTTTTCTATTACTGTTTTTGTGTCAATACCTCATTTGACACTTTATTGTTTTTTTCTTGCATTCCTGTTTTCCCCTCCCGTTCTGTAAGGCTACCCGTTTCCACTCGCCAACCACCCTCCCAACCCTCCCATGCCTTGTCTATCCTGTCCCTGTCTCCTCTTACCCTGAATTTCCCCCTCTGAGTAAGGTCAGTGGGGAGCTAACCAGACTCCCTCCTCAAATTACATGGTTTTAGGAGACAGTGGGAAGGTGGCACATCAGAGACTGAGAGCGTCTGCAGCCTCATCCCACTCATCTGGGAGGGGGGTCTTCTGTTTTTCTCCCCATCTTCTACAGACGTGTCATTTAGAGGTAACCTCTATGATTTCTTTGCAACCCCTATGATGTGCACAGCAACCTCTAGAAGCCCCTAAACATGGTTTCCATAGCTTTTTTTTTTTAATATGAAATCTAGTGGGTTTAAGAGCATTGCACTCCCTATGATCCTGGTGAAATGGGACTTTGCAACCCCTATGATTCTGCTGAAATGGAACTTTGCAGCCTCTATCATTCTGGTAAAATGAGACTTTGCAACCCCTATGATTCTGGAGAAGTGAGAATTTGCAACTCCTGTGTTTCTGGTGAAATGGGACTTTGCAACCCCTATGATTCACCAGTATATCCTAAAGGTTAGAGTAATGAGCTGTGAACGAGCTTGGTACATCCAGCAGACCAGACCTGAGTTTGATTCTCACAACCTCCACTTGCATACTGTGTGACTCTGAGTAAGTCACTTAACCGCCCAGTGCTCCCAGGTTGCCCCTGAAAACAGGCACTTGTGCCTAGTGGGCCTTATTCGGTTACCAAAGACTAAAATAAATAAATAAATTCTGCTGCAATTAAACTTTGCAATGTCTGTGATGAATCACCAGCAGCACGGCTTCACAAGGGGTTGGCCATGTCAAACAGATCTCATACATTTCTTTGACTGGGTAACTAGGGAGGTAGATCAGGGGAGGGCAGTGGATGTGGCCTACCAGAATTTCAGCAAGGCCTTTGCAAATGTACTGCACAGGAGACTGATAATCAAACCTAGCAGCCTGGGGATGGGGGAGAAAGTGGGGAGCTAGGTGTCTGATTGATTGAAATATTGGAGGCGGAGGGTGGTAATAAACAGCAGTCACTCAGAGGACAGGACAGTGACCAGTGGAGGGACACAGGGGTCCCTACTAGGCCCTGCCCTCTCCAATGTCTTCATAAGTGACATTGCTGAAGAACTGGAGGGGAAGGTGTGTCTCTTTGCAGATGACATAAAAATCTGAAACAGGGTGGACACCCTGGAGGGAGTGGAAAAAATGCAAAGGGATCTGGGGAAATTAGAGGAGTGGTCTAGGGACTGGCAGCTGGGTGTCAATGCCAAAAAGTCCAGCCATGTTCCTAGGGTAGGGAAATCTGGAGACTGTGTATAAGATAGGGAGAGGGACTTATGGTTTCTAAGCAAGAGAGGGACCATGGGGTGATCATATCTGATGACCTCAAGGTGGAAAGGCAATGAAACACAGCAGTAGGCAAGGCAAGCCAGATGCTCGAATACATAGGAGGGATTGAATTGCTCACCTGTGAGACCCCACCTGGAGTACTGTGTCCGGTTCTGGAGGCTGCACCTCTGCAAGGACATCGACAAAGTGGAAGCTGTCTAGAGGAGGGCTACTAAAATGGTGCAGGGGTGCATGAAAAAAACAAATGAAAAGAGGCTGTAGGAGCTCAACATATGCTCCATGGAGGAGAGGAGAGTGAGAGGGGACATGACTGAGACAGTACAGTAGAAAGGGTGGGGCGGGTGGTGCGCCCACCCTGGGCACATGCCTCCGAGGGGTGCACCACCTGCTTGCCTGCCACAGTAGTTTCATACAAATCTGTGCTGGCTGTGAATGTAAAACACATTTTCCATCATGGAATTACTAATTTCTGCCAGCAGGGGTGCATCCCCGTGGAAGGACCAGTGGGGGGGTCACATGGTTCACTGTCTCTGAAAAGAAAAAGTCTGGTGGGGTCCAAACAGAGACAGTATATAAGGTAGGGGCTCAGGAGACTCGGAGTGGGTTTTTGAGAGAGAGGCGGTTCCAAGACATGTTGAGAGAGAGACCGGAGAGAGAAAAAAAAGTGAGCAATAATTTAAAAAGTCAGGAAGAATTAGTAGGACTAGAGAGAGAGGAGACAGAGCACAGAGTAGAGTCGAGTAGTGCGGCTTGGAGACAATAACCTTTTTAGGCAAAAGGCAAACAATTTAAGCACTAAAACCATAGTAGTATAGTATTCCATCCTATTCCTCCTTTGCTGCTCCTTATATTCGATTGGGGGGGTTGGGTGGCAGGGCGTAGATTACTCAAGAGTAAACTAGTAAAAAGTAAGACAGAGATGCCACCTGCCTCATACTGGATGCGGATGGAATGATGTTTTTTTTTTTTTTAAATAATTAAGAAGTGAAGTAGTAGTACATCCCGACTGTGATTGGAAAAATGAATCTTTCTTCCAGGAGTTCCAGCACCTCCACAGGCAGCCACTGTCTGGCTGGCAGCCAGCCAGGCCTGCGTGGCTCGCTACATCCTGACCCACCTCGGCGCCTCCCAGTCAGTCGGAGTCGGATAGATGGACTAGGGACTGACCCCATTCTTCAGTCCCAGCAGCATTCTCCAAGTCGGTGGGGTGGTGGTGTCTATGTCTGTCCCCTCAAGTTTAACGTGTCAGTGAGTGAGGAGCAGGAGTGAGCTAGCGAAGTTAGTAGTCAGTGTGTGAGTGAGTGAGCGAGTGAGCGACCATGAATCCCTGGCTGCTGCTCACCTGATGAATGCTATGCTGATTTGTCTGTGTGTGAGCCACCCGGGCAGCCGTCTCTCACTCATGACTGACTCGTGCTCTTGTCTTATTTTAGATCAGATGTGATGTGAGAGAGAGAGGGGTGGCCGCGGCCACGGCTGGCTGAGTCAATCATCAGATGACTGTGGGCGGAGGACTGGAGGTAGAAGGCGAGTGCGGAGGCTGTCTGAGTGCCCTGCCTTCTCAACCTCCAGTCACATCATCATCGAGATGATCTCCATTCAGTAGCAGATGTCGATTGGAATTGGGAATCGGACAGATGTATGAGCTTGAGCTGCACCCAGCCCCTCATGACAGTTGGAGGGGGATGATAGGCTTAAAGTAAATAAAGTAAGACCAGCGTAAGACGTTACAGCTGCTGCAATAATCAATTGGCAGCAATGAAGCATTGATTTGATTAGGGCTAGCCGGGGCGGCATCCGCCAGGCACTAGGGCAGCAGCATAGGCAGAGAGCAATTTGTAAGCAAATAAAAAATAAATGAAATGGCACAGAAGTTCTGTTCAAGCACGCACTGTAAGCACAAGCACAGACCTGACTGACACACAGTTTAGTTTACATCAACAAGGAAATCAAATTACACAATTACACACGCACACTGTAATTTGATTTCTTTGTTGATGATGTAAAAGAAATGCCCTTCCCTGACCTGAGAGCGAGAGTCAGCTGGATGATACAGTTCAACTACTTGTCAGTGTTTATGTATTAAAGTATTATTATTACTACCTGTCCTGTCATAAAGGAAGGAAGTAGTTATTCACAGTTTTACATATCCCCCCCACATACCAAGATACCATATGATGTAGCTGATCATAGTACCCCTTACCAGGCAGGGAGGGAGAAGTACTGCAATTAGGCATTTCTTTGTGGAGGACATTGGACTGCTGGAGCTTATTAGGTTGCTTACAGTATAACCTGCTGAAATGCAAGTGCAGCTGCGTCCCCAGTCACGAAGAGAGATGTCAGAACTATATGCCTGTGTTGGGAATAATGCTGCTTGTTATTAATGATATTCTTATAATTGTGGGGCCCCCCCCCCATCAATTAAATTGATTGATATTTCCTAATTATTGATGGGGTGTGTGGGAGTGGAGGTGGAGCCCTCCATTTACAAGAATTACATTTACAATAGGAAACTGCTTGTTTAACTTCCTCGTACAACCCGATGCAATAATTACAACTGATCCAAAGTCCTCCACTGTAAAACGACGCAGCAGTTGCCCCTGTTACATACTGTACATTCACAGCAATGCCTTTAGTTTTTTATGGTTTCTGGTCTTCTGTTTTGTGATATTCTGTGATATTATTCTTTCTGTGGGGGACACTCCTGCCCCTACACCCCCCGGGTCCACCGATGAAGTTGTATTTTTTACCTGGGGGGTGGGGGTGGGGCGGAGCAAAGCACCCCCACAGAAAGGATATCACAGAATATTACAAAACATAAAGCAACCTCACAACTAGTTAGACAGTTACATTATTGTGGATCCTCATTCTCCCCTGCCTGTTTGGCAGCCTGGCACACTGGAATGTGCTCCAGCCAAAAGTGAGTCAATTGTAATTATTGCATTCGGTTGTACGGTGAGGTTAAACAAGCAGTCTTACTATAAATGTAAAATTCTTGTAATTGGTGGGCTCCACTCCCCCCCCCACACAATAATTATGAGTTCCCTCGTTGCTAGGTTTCAGTGATTGTGGAGGCGGTTGGACTCTGCAACAGGAGCATGCCCACAGCGTGATCACACCTCCACTGTAGTGTGTGGCGTTTCCAAAAAAGTGCACCACCGGTCCAACATCCTCCACAAATGCCCTGCATCCCAACTGATTAGGGTTATGGGGAAAAAGAAGTATTATCATGTAAATTGTAATTACATTGTAAGGGGTTGGGGCTGATGTGTCATGTCAGCAGCCAGCCGGACACTGCTGCTCACTCTGTTGCCCATTTGTTTTCACAGAATTAGACATCTTTTGATATTTACTGGCATCAGCATCGCGATACTCTGTATCATAGTACCACCAGTAAATATCAAAATATGCAAATTAGTTAGTTTCCTTGGGTTGGGTTTACCAGGCATCGATGACAGATACACTTACCTGTCCACTCTCTTACACTGAATCCTGTTTAATATATGGCCTTATTAAAGACCATTGTCTCTTACTACTGTAGCTATTTTGAAACTTTAAGAAATAGGTACAGCAGGCTTCATTCTCTGGGAGCGGAGCGGACAGCAGAATAATACAGTAAGCAGCTGGATCTGGCAGTCACCGGCGGGCCATCTGCCCCAGTCCCAGAGAGTCAGCCAGTCCAGTAGTCACCTCAGTCTAGTGTGGTGTCACCTGACTCCAGCAATTACATTATCTGACTGTTTATCATCAGCCTAGAGGGTAACAGTGCCATTGGTAGTAGTGGTACTGTACTTCCCTGGTTGGGTGGGTCCCTCTTGGTTTTGTCTGGGAGGGAGTAAGTCAGTTACTGACTCACTCCCACCCAAACAGAACTGGGAGTGACCCACTCTGCTATCCTCTAGGCTGATAACAAACAGTCAGACAACTGACATAGAAACATAGAGTTGATGGCAGATAGGGACCACAAGGGCCCATCTAGTCTGCCCATTTTATTCTACCTTTTGAATGTGCCATAGGCCTTTACTCTGTCAATGGTCTATCTATTCATACTCATCTGTATTGCTCCCTTATGCCTATCCCTATCCCATGCCTGTTTGAAGCCCTGCACTGTATTCATGTCCACCACGTCCTGAGGTAGGCCATACCGTTCTATGCATCCACTGCCCTTTCTGTGAAAAAGGTTTCTCACATTACCCCATAATCGGCCTCCTCTAATCTCATGCTGTGTCCTCTTGTCCTGCTATTTTTTTTTATATTGAACCATGTTAGACTCTTGCACCATTTAGCAGTACTCCAGGTAGGGTTTTACACCAACTGTCTGTACAGAGGGATGACAACCCCTTGTTTTCTAATAGCGATGCCTCTCCCTATGCATCCAAGAATCCACAAGCCCTCCTAACTGCCTTCTCAAATTGCTTGCCTACTTTTAGGTCATCTGATATGACTACCACCAGGTTCCTTTCCATTTTAGTTAGTACCACACCCCCAATGTGTGGTCTTCCCTTGGGTTTTGGTTTCCCAGGTGCATTACTTTGCACTTCTTTGCATTGAATCTAAGCTGCCATACTTTAGACCAGTCATCCAAGTTTGCCAAGTCAGTCCCTTCTCATCCTTTCCACCCCCATTCTGTATCAACCCACCCTGTTACAGATCTTTGTGATGTCTGCAAAGAGGCATACTTTTCCTTACAGTCCCTCTGCAGTGTAGTGCCACTTATAAAGACAATAACGAGGACTGGCACCGGTTCCAACTCCATGGGACTAGTAACCCCTCACTTTGCTCGACATGCACTCCGTTGGTTACTATTACCCCGTGTCCCGTTGCCCATGCCCAGCCAATTTTTACCCAGGCTACCATCCTGGGAGGGACCCACTCCCAGGCTGTCATCTTGGGACCCACTCCCAGGCTGTCATCTTGGGACCCACTCCCAGGCTGGCTTTCTTGTATATTAATCTTTTGTGTGGGACTGTGTCAAATGCCTTGCTAAAGTCTAGGTGGGTGGCTACGTTCACAGCCCCCTCTTTGTTCTACTTCCTTGCACCCATGTCCCAGCATCCCACTCACCCTCCCTGTTTCCAAATTCCTTCAAACACTGCGTGCCCACCTTTAGGTAATCTGAAATGGTTATGTCTGTACGTAATGTGTCTAAGGAGGGGCTGTGCTTTTCAGTGAAAATAATAAATAATTTGGTAACTGTAGTTGATTATCTACCATAGTAGACTAGTAGTTAATGTAATGTGTGGACTTTCATTTTGTAGCCAGTGCCGAATTCAGTGCAGTCTGCAGACGACTCCTGGAGTGGACGGGTTTCAGATTTGTGTTGCAGAGGTGAGCGGCTGGGCAAGAATGATGTGACTCAGCTGTGTCTTATTAGGTAAGGTAATGGCAATGGGTTTTTAAATTGTGAATTTCAAGGCAGATGTTTAGGTGACTGTGGTTTATTATGGGTATTTCTTTCTCTTTGTTCAGGGGTTAATATTCAGTACACACAGAATGCACATTGTCATTGTTAGTCTCAGTACAATGTAGAGGATAATGGATGGGGGACAGACAATAACCACGTAGTAATCGCATCGAACAGTTTCCTTGTCAACAATGTAAACCGCGAGATGCGATTACTGCATGGTTATAGTCTGGCCACCATCCATTATTCTTTATAGTGTGTGGGACAACCATATGGCGTTACATATGTTTAATTACAGTGCTGGACTGTCGCTGGTGCCTTAGATGTGGAAGAACCTCTCACCGCCGCAGCCGTCTGTTGTGCGCCGTGTGTGTAAAGGACCCGCACATGCGCAAATCCACTCCCGTTGTCATGGTATCGATGTGACATACTCAAGAGGGGTTAACAACCTCTTGATGTCACATCGATACTATAACAACATAAACTTGCTGAAATTGGGACAATGATAAGGGCTCTCCCCATACATTATATTCAAATAACATCATTCCAGTTGTTGTCACACTTTACTGTTACTGAGTCTAGCGATCACCATGTCTGATAGCGATTTTAACTCTGGTGCTATTTTAGCCTGCTGTAGTTCAGTCTGAGTATCATAATAAATTGTTTTCCTATGCATTTATGTGGCCATTGTGCAGATTCATTAATAAGGTAAGGCTAAATTACTTGTGTTCGAGGTGGAGGGGAGTAACTTCTCATGTTGAGTCCCATAAACTATAAATGTCAATGCCTGATGTGCTGGTGATAACCATGGTATAACTACCTCCTGTGGTTGCTAGGGCAATGGCAAACCTCTCGAGATGTGCTCTCAAGGTTTACTGATGCCGTAGCAACCACTTGAGGTAATTACACTGTGGTTATCACCTGTACATCAGGCATTATCCTCTATTTAATAACTCAGTTTAAATTTGCAGTTTAGATAAGGTGACCCTTTTCAAGTATAAATGTTTGATTAATTCTGGCAGTACCCCCTGTCAGCTCAGCTTCACCCTTGAAAGCTGGTAAATTAAGTAATATGGAGCCAGGGTTATTTTACATGGTTATCAAAGAAACACCAGCAATAGAAACCATGACTAGTACTTTATTTCTCAATTTCTGTATGTGTGTAAGAAGATGCTCTGCTCTGCTCTGCTCTTGAGTGAAAATCGTAATAAATTATGTACTTACTTTAATGTGAACTTTCATTTGTAGGCCCGAACTTGAGTGCGGACTCCGTCAAGCATCAGAGAGTTCGTATCCTACACAACTTCATGTTGCAGCAGTCAGCTGAGGTCGTGCAAGGAGTCAGCTCCGACAGTCAGTCTTATTAAAGGTAAGTCAATGTGTTTTTAAATTGGGTGATGGGTGTATCATGATTGCATCTGTGTAGCATTGACTGGTACTTTGTTTGACTCTCTGGGTTGTGGCAGGGATGGGGGATAGGGGCAGTACCATAGCAATGGTAGTTGGAGAGCATGGCAATGAGTTATTAAGCAATAAGGCACTCCCCGAGGTTAGATTAGTAGTCCGTAACCACTACCTAGGGCTGTCAATATAATGTGGCACGAGGCGTGGCCCAGTGACATATTGCCCCTAGGTTGTAATTAACTGGCTGTTAATCTAACTCCTGTGAGCGCCTTATTGCTATTATAGAAATGTATTCAAAAAGAAAAGTGTTACAAGTATGGTTTGTGAATGTTTACTGCAACCTACCTGACGTGGTACTCATGTACCTATATTATGACTACTGTGATCTACTTATTGCCAAGTATGTACCACCAGTGAAAGCCTGTAACACTGGTTGCTTTTTTAATCTAAGCGTTATGTACTGTACTGTTTTGTTTGCTGTGGTGTATTGCTCTCTTGACGAGATGCCTTTGTAAATGAGTCTTTGACTCAAAGGTCTGTAAACCGATGATCTAAATAAATAAATAAATAAAAAAGTGACTGGAATGCTGCATTGTGATTTTGAGCCAGCATTCAAAAACAGTCAATAGAAGAACTTTTTTCTTAAAAGTCTATCTTACAATAATGTCAACTGTTTATATAATTTAAATGGAGATATTTGAGAAAAAAGTTCTTCCACCAACAGTTTAGGATTAGGAATGTTGGCTCAAAATCATAGTGAAGCATTCCAGTCAGTCAGCAGTGACAGGATGGAATGCTAAAACTCAGGAAGAATCCATATGCCATGGCAATCAGGCTATACAAGACAGTTAAACATGGATTAATGTAAGACTCATCCTAACAGCCAAGCCAGTCAGACAACTTTAGGCTGGCTGTATAGCCTAGAGGTTAGAGTAATGAGCTGTGAATTTTGAGCTTGTCATCCAGCAGCCTGGGTTAGATTCCCACAACCTCCACTTGCATACTGTGTGACTCTGAGTCTCAGCAAATCATTTAACTGCCCAGTGTTCCCATGTCACCCCTGAAAAGAGGCACTTGTGCCGAGTAGACCTAACCCGGTTAGCAAAGTCTAAAAAGTAAAAAAATATATATATATATATATCTTGCACAATGAAACTGCCTTCTGATCTTCAGCATTCTCTCAAGGTTCTATAATGAAGATGTCCTATCACAGATAGGAATGGTATGGTACTAATATCATCACATGAACTTTGGTACAACAACATTTTGACAAGGATGGATTTAAGCAATACTGCACAACAGTGCATGTGTTGTGAGATTTACACATGCCTTGTGTGGTGTGTCACAAGGCACAGCCAAGTGAGCTTATTAACCACAAAAGAAGTGTGTAAATCTGACTACTACACATGTACTAAAGTGCATTATTGTGATTCTATAGGCTAGCTACTGTAGAATCATCAGCACCACGCAGACGATTTGAGATGCTCATTGATCAGTGTTTTGATTTCATGTAATGCCATGATCAGTGATAACAAGCACTGCTGTTACACCTGAGGTCTTACTTTCAAATTATACAATGGTGTAGGAAAATCTTGTAACCTCATTGGCCAAAACATGTCACATGACTGGGTAAATAGGTGTACTTAACTTCAGAGCACCCAGTCAATGTCCTGTCCCACTTCTTGTGTGGTTATGGTTCAGTCACTTGGCTGCACCCCGTGACACACCACTCAAGGCGTGGGTAAACCCCCAGTAACCCACACCCTGTTGTGCCTTATTGATTACACAAACAGAGAAGTTGGACAGGATGTTGACTGGGATGCTCTGAAGTTAAGTACACCTATTATACTGTACACTTATCTCTTCAGTATTTTGTAAAGGAAGGTCTGATTCTTGAAGATGCCACCGAAGAAACCATCAGGGGCAGAGTTTAGAAAACTGTGGAAAGTAGGAGAAGAAGAAAATCGAAAACTCTCCCAGCAGTGGCAAAATTGGCTTACCAAGTCTAAGGAGCAGGAGGGAAGTTCAGTGACTCAGTCAGTAGCAACACCAATTGACATCGATGAGCCTACCCCTACTGAGACAGATGTTTAGGGCAATATTACAGAAGAAGAAGAAGTTGAAGAAGAAGATGATGATTGCCAGCCGATACCGTCTGCGTGCAACTTTGAAAAATATACAGAGGATCCTGCATTAGAAAGTAATGTAGATGTTGTTACCAGTTCAGTACTCCAACTTCATTTTAATGACCCGACAGCATGGTCTGACATGACTGATAAAGTTAGATGTTGCTTGGTGGAACATGGCCCTGAACAAAAGAAAAATGCTGATTTTAGTTTCTCAGTGTCTGATGATGGCAGGCACTTCTATCGGGATTGGTTCACAAAAATTCTTCCTAATACAGAAACTGTGGAACGCACATGGCTAATGTATGGTGAGACCAAGAAAACTATCTATTTCTTCCCATGCATGCTGTTTGCAAAAAAATCATCCACTACATCAAGCCTGGCAAATCCAAAAAAAGGATTTTGTGACTGGAAACATTTAAATCCTAGAATTCCAGATCATGAAAACTCCCCTGAACACCGCAACAGTAATTTATGTTGGAAGAATTTTGATATGCGCTTGAAGACAGGGGCCACAATAGATGATCAGCTGCAAAGGTCCATTGCCTCAGAAAAAGAAAAGTGGTGTACCATTCTGAAAATTATTCTTGATGCTACACTTTTCTGCACAAAGAACCACTTGGCTCTCAGGGGATCCACAGAGATGATCGGACACACACATTCTGGAATTTTTCTTAATTTGCTAGAACTGATAAGTCACTATAATCTGGAGCTTGCAGGGCATATTGCCAGCCATAAAAAGGGGTCTACCACTTATTTATCTCCTACAATTCAGAACAAGTTTATTAACTTGTTGGGTTCCACTGTGAGATGTAAAATATTCTCGAAAATTAAGGAGGCAAAATATTTCTCTATTATGCTTGATTGTACGCCAGATGTGGCTCACAAGGAGCAAATGTGTCAAATCATTCGTTATGTGAGGATACAGGATAATGATTGTAGTGTTGAGGAAAGTTTCATTGATTTCATCATCTCACATGAAAAGACAGGAAGTGGTCTAGCTGCAGAAATTGAAAAGAAATTAGGTGATGATGGCTTAGATATAGCTAACTGTCGTGGCCAGGGGGATGACAACGGCGCTAATATGGCAGGAAAGTATCGTGGTGTGCAAGCCCGTATAGCACAAGTGAATGAACATGCTAGATTTGTCCCATGTGCAGCTCATTCTCTTAATTTAGCTGGGGTTCATGCTGCGAGTGTATCAGTGGACATGGTATCATGTTTTGGCACAGTGCAGAGATTATTTACATTCTTTGTAGCTTCAACAAGCCGCTGGGAGGTGCTGTCCCAAGCAGTAAAGATCACTCTGAAGCATACTTATCAACTGTCCCTGATTTTCAGGGACGACCCTGATTTTGACTCAAAATGTTACTCTGACCCTCCTAAAATTTGTGTTTCCATGGCTAAACAGTGGGGATTGTAAGCACAAAATAATGTCAAACATTAAAGTTACAGACGTGTTCTTCTTTAGAAAATGCATTTTGCAATAAGCCCCATATTCTACTAGCTTTCTGGGTGGATATCTCTAATTCTAAAGATATGTACCTGATTTTGGTCCTTTGTCCCTGATTTTTTTATGCCTTGTCCCTGATTTATGAGGCAGGCGGTTGAGGGTATGCTCTGAAGGGTCACACTGAAACAAGATGGTCTTCAAAGTTTCATGCAGTTCACTCCCTTCATCTTGAAATAATTGATGTCTTTAAGGCATTGTACCAAATAAGTGAAGATGCAACCAATGCTGACACAGTATCAACAGCCCAGAGCTTAATCAAACAGACAGATTTCAAATTTCTTTGTACCCTAGCAATGTGTGGCAAAATACTGAACCTGGTTGTACAAGTAAACCAACTGTTACAATGTAAGGGATTGCCTGTCGATAGTGCCTCAAAACATATCAGTGGATTAAAGGATGCACTGCAGCACATGCGGGATGATGGAATAAATGACGCTGTACAATATGCAGCAGAACTTGCTGAACAGATGTCACTGAATGCAGAATTCACAAAAAAAAGAAAATGAAAGGTGAAAAAGATGGCCGATGAGAACGTTGAAGATGAAGGGCACATGATTTCTGCTGAGCAGCCTTTCAAAATGCAGTTCAGCAATGTTCTAAACACCCTCATTTCCCAGATTCAGTGGCGGTATGAGGCATTGTCTGAAGTGGCTGCTGACTTTAACTTCCTTACAGGGCTATCTTTCTCAAGAGTGGAAGTTAGCGAGTTAAAGAAATGTGCAGCAGATCTGGCAATGAAATATTCTAAGGATGCAGATGCTTGCGAGATAGTATATGAGGTAGAGAGCTTCAAATTTCGGGCGGCTTCAGTACTGCCCAATTTTTCTAATGCCACACCCCTCAGCTTGTTGAAGCTCATTCACAAATGGTCTTTGAGTACTCCCTATCCAAACATTGAAATTGCTCTCTGACTCTTCTTGACGCCTCCTGTAACTGTTGCTTCTTGCGAACGTAGTTTCAGCAAACTGAAGCTGATCAAGACCTATTTAAGATCATCTATGGGACAAGAAAGACTGTCAAATCTCGCTATACTATCTATTGAAAATGCTGTAGCCAGTGCCATTAACTTCGACGAAGTCATTGACGAATTTGCCTCTTTGAAGGCAAGAAAGGTTCACACATAGACCAGACAGACAATTGTGAAATGTGTACGCTGTATCTACTGTGGATATGCGATTCAAATAATGAAAATATATAGCATCACCTCTCACCAGCTACCAGGTTTCCCTCATGTCCTGATTGCCTTGAGGTTTTTGGTTTAGTACTCAGTGGCCTGTGCTGTTGTATGTGGGGCATTGGTTCATTCGGCTCCAGTTCCATACCTTGTATTGCTGTGTTCCTGTGTGCTGTATAGATTGTTCAATTCTCTCATTTCATATATTTATCAATTAAGCTGGAGTACTGAACTGGCATCAGCATCTGCATTACTTTCTAATGCAGAATCCTCTGTTAGCAAACTGTGATTTTAATTTAAATACTAATCACTGGTTCTCATTTGGCCACTTTACAACACAGTTTGTTCGGATGCCATGATGAAAAAAAAATCTGAAATCAGGGGTTGCTAGGGTTACTCGATTCGGAACAACACGTAACACAAGTGTGTTTAGGTTCAGTAGGGGAGTGATTCAGTAGTAGATGACCCACAACTACCAAATCAGGCTGCAGCATGTAACCATCTCCCTCCAAGAGCTTCAGTTGCCCTAGAGGACCCCTAGTCCCATACTTTATGTAGCAATCTTTCACAATGTATTTCAGAAATGCATATAGGGTGGGTGGTTGATGGCATTGTTGGTCAGCCACTTGTCCACAACAATTGTGGCTGCACACTCTATATACCACCCAGCCAGAGTCTCCCACATCTCATATTCCATGGGAGCAAAACATTCCCTGAAATCAGGGGCAGTGAACTGTAACAAAGTATGTTTTTTCTTCAAGAACAGCCCCAAACTCACCACAGAGCATGCAAACCCCTCAGAGCTTCTGGGGGCCTTGCAGCCCCCAGACCACCATGCTTTATGTAGCAATCTCTCACAGTATATTTCAGAAATGCATATAGGGTAGGTGGTTGATGGCATTGTTGGTCAACCACTCATCCACAACAATTGTGGCTGCACACGCTATACCACCCAGTCAGAGTCTCTCACATCTCATATTCCATGGGAGCAAAATATTCCCTGAAATCAGGGGTAGGGAACTATAACAAAAGTATGTTTTTTCTTCAAGAAATCCCCAAAACTCACCACAGAGCATGCAAACCCCTCACAGCTTCTGGGGGAATTGTGGCCCACATAAGCCCGGCTCTTTTCTTGGGGGGGTGCAAACTTAGTCTCTTGCCCAGGGCATCAAAATGCCTTCCTATGGCACTGGATTGAGACCTATAAATACTTACAGGAGAGGGTGGACAAAGTGCAGGAGGGGAGTCTCTTTCACAGGAGGAGGAGCATCAGAGCATGGAGACACACTTTGAAGCCTGGGGGGAGTTTAAGAGTGGTGTGAGGAAATACTTCTTCACAGAAAGAGTGGTGGATGCCTGTAACAGCCTGCCAGAAGAGGTGGTAGAGGCAAAGACAGTGGGGAGCTTCAAACACGCTTAGAACTGGTGCATGGCAATAACAGAGGCAAGACAGGAGGGAGGGACAACTCTGACCAAATAAAGTCCAGGGTGTAGTGTTAGACAGGAAAAATATAGCAGACCATGTGGGCTTACCGGTCCTTTCCTGCTAACACAGTCTATGTTATTATGTTTTTTTTTCCCTGTAATTATTTCCCCCTGTTTATTACAGAAGACAGTTGTATAAAAACTAAATCACTGTCCCCTAGACTTTACAATATCTGCTCTGGCTGCTTCTCTACACCTGGCATCATAACCTCCCATTTATGACATCATAATATTTCCACAGCAGCAGAATGTGATGTCATAAACAAAACTGTGATCTCACCAGTAGACAAGCTGCAACAGCAGATTGGGAAAAGATTCTGTTTTCACACAAATCTCCTTAGCAATAAAGAAATACAGGCAAGAATTTACAGAAGAAAAAGTAAATATAAATTGAAATTTGTCTAAGTATTACTTTTTCTTCAAAGTTGTCCCAGTGGGGCAGGGGCTCTTTAAGCCAAGCTAGCCTAAATTCCTAAAGGTGATTTACATATACTACCCATGATACCTTGCATTGGGGGAATGTGTAACTTTGCATCTCTTTGAAAATTGACTTTATAACTAATAATTACATAGTAGGTGTCGGCAGAAAAAAAACCTTGGTCCATCTAGTCTGCCCTTGTCAATTTGCTCCTATTTTCTTATTACAAACCTTGCTGGATCTGTGACCTTACTTCCCCCGTTCTTAACTCCCCAAGCCCCCTGTGCCGAGCCGATCCCATGCATGTTTGAATGCCTCAACAGTGTTTACACCCACCACTTCCTCTGGTAGCTTGTTCCAGGGTTCTACCAGTCATTCCATGAAGAAATATTTCCTCACAATTTCCCCAAAGTCTCCCCCCTTCCAGCCTCATATCATATCATATCCTCTTGTCCTTGTGCATTTCCTTTTCTGTAAACAGCTACCCTCCTGTACTCTGTTTATTCCCTTGACATATTTGAATGCCTCTGTCATGTCCCCCTATCCCTTCTTACCCCCAGTGTACATATTTGACTCCCTGAGCCTCTCCTCATAGATTTTCTGATGCATGCCCTGGACCATCTTGGCAGCCCTCCTCCGCACTCTCTTCATTAGTTCAATGTCCTTCCTGAGATGGGGCCTCCAAAACTGGACACAGTACTCGAGGTGAGGCCTCACCAGTGATCTATTCAGAGGTAATATCAGCTCTCTCTTCCTACTTGTAATACCCCTTTCTATGCAACCCAGTGTCCTATTTGCTTTTCCTACTTCCCTTTCCACACTGATTTGCCACCTTGAGGTCATCAGTTATGACTCCCAGATCCCTTTTGTGATTAGATGTTGCGACCTCCTCCCCCCCAATTGATGTGTTCCCCTTGGGTTCTTGCACCCCATATGCATAATTTTAAATGTTTTGGCAATGAATCCTAGCTGCCATGCCATTGACCATTCCACCAACCTTTTTAGGTCCTTTCTCATTTTATCTATCCCCTCTAGTGTGTCAACCCTGTTGAAGGCCTCCTTAGAAATAAGTTAATGCCCTTACAAGGTATCCCTTGTTTCAATGATTTAACACTAAAGTTCTAAGGCCAGATTTTCCAGTGGCGGTACAGGGCTTGATGTCAAGCCCTGTTCCACAACACTTTGAGTCTGGTGGGGCACGAAAGGCTTTTGCTGCAGCTGTGTCTGATTTTAGTAAGTTGGGCTCAGTTGGGACAGTTTATTCAATTTACGGCAGCTTGCACTAAAGGTTTGGCTCAAGCACTGTAAAAAGTGTCGCTGGGATTGACACAAGCTAGACAACAAAATGCTGGTCTAACTTGCAGCAACAGCCACATGGGATAGAAAATCCCATTAGACTGCTGCAAGTCAGGTGCCCCATCTCTTTGGGGCACCTGGGGCTTGTGGCAGTCTGGCCGCTTTGAAAATCTAGCCCCTTGTCTTTTAAAATACTTTCACTACGATCCTAACCATTGACCTCTTTTGTTCGGTTCCCCTCCCCTCCCCTTCCGCTGGGCTGAGGCAATAGCTAACACACTGATGAATTCTAACAAGGACGGAACCAATGTCCCTGGTTTACTATTTCAAGCTTTTGTCACCTCTGAGGCCTTCTGGTACCATATAATCCTGCTTTTAGCTGAGCCAGCCTAAATTCTTTCAAGGTGATTTCTAAATGCTATCTACAATGCCCTGCACTGGCAGTATGTGTAATTTTGTATTTAACATAGAAACATTCACAGCCTGTGGAGGGGTTGTGGGATAACAGATGGATCGGACACCGAACTTCAGGTTCAGCACACAATCTCTGTGTGATGTTTATTCAAACTACAGGAAATAAGCTTCAGCAATGTCATATTCCTTCTTCAGTATGTCAGTTTACAGCAACAGACTATGAATGTCCTTTCTCTGCAGTTAGGCAGAACCTACTGACACTGATCTCTGATCTAAACATTTTTAGTGAAAACCCTTCATCCCTATGTGGGCCTTGTTTGCTTGGGTAGTGGAGGTTCAAAAAGAAAAAAAAAAACAAAACAAGCTATAGAAACATAGAATTTGATGGCAGATAAGGATCGCTGGCCCACCTAGTCTGCCCATTTCCCCTACCTAATGAATAAGCTGCAGATCCTAGTTAACCAACAGTCTACATCCTCCTACCCCCCACTAGCATTGCCTTATGTCTGTCCCATGCATTCTTGAATTCTCCCACTGTTTTTGACTCCACGACTTCCTAAGGAAGGCTGTTCCATGCATCCACAACCCTCTCAATGAAAAAATACTTCCTCACATTAACTCTGAGCCATCCCCCCTTGTTCCTGCACATCTCTTTTTCTGAAAGATGCTACCCTCTTGGACTTTGTTGAGTCCCTTGATTTACTTGAAAGTTTCTATCATGTCTCCCCTCTCCCTCCTTTCCTCGAGACTATACATATTAAGCTCCTTTAGTCTCTCTTCGTATGTCTTCTGGTGCAGACCATGCGCCATTTTAGTTCCCTATTCTGGACAGCTTTCACCTTGTCTATGTCTTTGAAGAGATGGGGTCTCTAGAACTGCATGCAGTACTCCAGATGGGGTCTCACCAACTGCCTGTACAGAGGGATAACAACTTCCCTGATTTCTATTGGTGATGCTTCTCCCTATACATCTCAGTATCCCCCCTGCCCACCTTACTGCCTTCTTACATTGCTTGCCCACCTTTAGGTCACCTGATATAACTACCCCAGGTCCTTTTCTATTTTTATTGTTGTCAGTTTCTCCAGGTCCATCTTGTAAATGAGCTATGCTCAATGGTGTTCACCTGAATAAATAAAGATTTGATTAGTTGATTGATTGATCTCACCCCCCATTGTGTACTCTTCCCCTGGGTTTCTGTTTCACAGGTGCATTACTTTTCACTTCTATGCATTGAATCTAAGCTGCCATACATTTGACCATTCCTCCAACCTTGCCAAGTCCCTTCTCATCCTTTCCACCCCATCTTGTATATCAACCCTGTTGCAGATCTTTGTGTCATCTGCAAAGAGGCATACTTTTCCTTCCAGTCCCTCTGCAATGTCACTTATAAAGACATTAAAAAGGACCAGACCCAGTACTAAACCCTGCAGTACACCACTAGTAACCCCCCTTTCTTCACTGCGGACTCCGTTTGCTGTTACCCTCTGCGTCCTGTTGTCCAGCCAATGTTTTACCCAGGCTACCACCCTGGGACCCACTCCCAGGCTGGCTAGTTTGTTTATTAATCTGTTGTGTGGGACTGCATCAAATGCCTTGCTAAAGTCTAGGTAGGCCATGTCCACTGCACCTCCCTGGTCTACTACTTTGGTAACCCAATCAAAGAAATCGATTATATTCATCTAACATGACCTTCCTGCTGCAAATCCATGCTGTCTTGGGTCCTGTGCCCCACTTGCCTCTAGGCACTCGACAAATCTTTCCTTCAGTTAGTGATTCCATCATTTTCCCTACCACTGAGATTCAAACTGACAGGTCTGTAGTTTTCTGCCTCTGTCCTGCTCCCACTTTTGTGATGGGGAATCATATCCACCTTCCGCCAGTCCTCAGGTACCACACCATCCTCCCATGGTTTGTTAAAAAGGATAGTCAATGTTGTTACTAGTTCTCCCCTTAGTTGTTTCAGAATTCTGGGGTGAATCCCATCAGGTCCCATTGCTTTGTCCACCTTCAGGTTTAGAGGTTCTTTCAGAACCTTTTCTTCTGTGAAAGGACTGATATTGACCCCCCCCCCATCCAGAGTGCTTCTATTGACTGGATTAGGTACCTCCCCTCCCTCTTCCTTTGTGATTACTGAGAAGTATTCATTCAGTATCCCTGCTTCTTTACTGCTCTTCTCCGCCCACCTCTTTATTCAGCCTCAGTATCCCTCCCTTTGTCTTTCTTCACTCCCTAATGTACCTATAAAAGGTTTTATCCCCCTTCTTAACCTATCTTTTCCTCAGTGTGGGCCTTTGCTATTCTGATTGCCTTCCCCACTTCCTTCTGCTTTAACTGGTACAGTTCTCTGTCCTGTTCCTTCTGTGTTTCCTTATACTTCCTAAATGCTTTTTCTCCCTAGCCTTCCTCGCCACCTCTTTTGAGAACCATAGTGTTTTTTTCTTTTGTTTTGATTTGTTCATTTGCTTCACAAAAAGGCTTGTTGCCGCTGTGATGGCAGTTTTGTTGTTTCCCCATTGTTGCTCCATCCTTCCTTCTTGCCTGTTTGCTAGTGCTTTTCTGAGGCACTCTCCCATTTTGACAAAATCGGCCCTCCTGAAGTCTGTTACCTTCACTTTTGTATGGCTTGATTCTTCAGTGGAGTTTATTGTGAACCACACTGTTTGGTGGTCACTGGTTCCCAGATGGCTACCCTCTTCTAGATTGAGATCCTCTCTCCATCCCCATTTGAGAGTACCAGGTCTAAGACTGCTCCCTCCGAGTGGGTTGCAACATTAGCTGTCTGAGGCATGCCCCCTGTAGGGCATTGAGACTGGCCATGATCTTTGATGTGGCTGCAGCAAAGGTGCTCCAATTAACATTTAGCATATTCAGATCCCCATCAGCAATATCTCCCTTTTCTCTGCCAGCCTAAGAATGATGTCTATCATTTCCTTGTCCATTTCCTCCCTGGAGACGGAGGGGTCTTTATACAACCCCTGTGTGGATTGAGGTGCCATTTCCAGTTTCCAGGGTGACCCACAGTGCCCCCTCTCCTCCCTGTTTACCCTTTAGTTTCATTGCCTTGATCCCTTCCCTTACATAAAGAGCTACTCCTCCTCCTCCTCTTCTACCCTTCCTGTCCCTACTGTAGATTGTGTACCCTGGTATGTTGACATCCCAGTCATGGTTCCCTGTGTACCATGTTATTGTGACTGCCACGGTATCCAGGCATCCCTCTTCCATCAAGGCCACCAGTTCAGGGAGCTTGTTACCTAGACTACGGGAATTGATATTCGTTATGGGCAAAGAACCTCAATGCAGAATCACTGAAAAAAGGGTTACCCCAAAAGGCATTGACAACAAATCAAGTTTCAAAGAAATACAACATCATACATACTTCCATAATGCAAAGCTTCATGGGATATATGCAAATCACCATGAAATTTCAGACTTGTTCAACTTACAGCAATTTACATGCATTTTAAATAGCACAACTAACTTAATTTCTATAATAGTCACATAGTGCATTTTGCCATTATCAAAAACACCTAGTGCCATGGTATTTTCAACATTTACAGGTTTCATAAACATAAGGGTTGGGATATTCAGACTACTCCAGACTATGGCGCAAGCCTGGGTGCAGCGCAACCGGGATAAGCAGGGGCATTGACAGGGTGATATTCAACGGTGCTGTGCCATGGCTCAGCACCATTGAATATCACTCTGTGGCCACCCGCACAGCACATGGCACAGTGGCAGTGCACCAGCGCAAGTGGCCAGGGAGGAGCAGGGGGCTGCGCTAGTGCAAGTGCCATTGCAACAGATTTAGGAAAAGGTCAGTCCTCAAGAGTGGCAGGGGCTTCCTGTCACACAGCCCACTGGCACAGTGGTAGCGCTACTGCTTGGGAGGCCGATGACCCATGTTTGTTAGCGAACTCAGGGCACTGGAAGGTTAGAAGTGGAGCAGAAGATTGAGCATCTGGAGAACTCCTCTCCTCCTCCTCTGGGGAGGAAGGGTTGTGGTGCCTGACATTAGTCTGTCCCATAGCAGAGGCTAGGGGCAAGGCAACCATGGACTGCACATTGGGGAACAGAGGCACAGCAGCCAGCAACATCCTATGTATGGGATTGTACAGATGGCATTGCACATCCACTTCTCCCAGGGGTGAAAATAGAGGAGAAAAATTATTTGAGGCAGAGCAGGATGGTAGACCAACCCCTCACCTGCTCTGCACCAGCTACTGGGCCCTCTTCCAGAACTGGATCTGTTGACGGTGAGTAGAAGCCACCAACCCCACCAAGAAGTAAGCCATGGAGGAAGAGTGGGATTGGAAGGTAATCCCCTGGGACACCAGGTGACGTAGCTGGGGGTATTGAGTCAAATGAGAAGCCTGCACCAGTCAGGAGAAAGAAATCAGCATAAAAAAATAACAAAAACATTGAACTTGACTGCAGGAAAAGGTCCACTGGCCCACCCAGTGCACCCAGCTCTACCTACAGTATGATGTGAGTGTCCTAGTGGGCACTCACTCCCCCATCCCCTATGTCCTCCTGCCCTGTTATCCTCAACAGCACCATACATCTGTCTCACCTTCACTTGAATACCTCCACTAATTGGGTGAAGATCACCCTCTATGGCAGCTGGTTCCATTTCACCCTCTGTGTAAAGAAATACTTTCTGCCATCCTTCATGAATATCCCTGACAGCTTTTTTGAGTTCCTCTTTGTGTCCGTGTTTCTGCTCATTTTAAATAGTTCACCTTGTTTATACCATGCAAAAACCTTGGAGTTTCAATCATGCCCTCCCCCTTCCATCCTGGCCTTCACTGTATACATGATGAGGTCCTCGAACCTCTCCATGTAGGACTTCTCTTGCTGCACCTGATTCAGTTATTGCCCTTCTCTTCCCTGCCTCAGCCCTATCGCTGTCCTGTTTTGAGTGTGGACTCCAGAACTGCATGCAGTGCTTGAAATGTGGCCACACCAGGACCTGTAAAGGGGGAAGATCACCTCCTTCTGTCTGCTGCTGATCTCCTTGCCGATACACCCAAGCATCCTATTAGCATTCCTCACTGATCTGTTGCACTGCACTGATGGCTTTCAGTTGTCTGCTATAAAGACCCCAAAATCCCTCTCTCTGTTGTTTTTTCTAACACCATGTTTCCCATCCTGAATCCCATCTTCGGGTTCCTGACCCTTGTGTGTATAACTTTGCACTTTTTCCATTGAATTTTAGTTGCCAGGACCCTTGATCATTTCACCAGTCTCTTCACATCTTCCTTCAATGTCCTGACACCCTCATCACTGAAACACAGAAACATGGACTTCAACAGCAGATAAGGACCATGTGGCCCACCCAGTCTGCCCATTTCCCTACCTATTGGATAAGCTGCAGATCCTAGTTTTACCAACAGCCTACTTCCTCCTACCTACCACTATAATTGCTTTATGTCTGTCCCATGTATTCTTAAATTCCACCAATGTTTTTCACCCCATGACCTCCTCAGGATGGCTGTTCCATGCATCCACCACCTTCTCCATGAAAAAACACTTCCTCACGTTACCCCTGAGTTGTCCCCCTCTATCTTCAGATTGTTCCCCCTTGTTCTTGCACATCCCTTTTTGTGAAAGATGCTATCCTCTTGGACTTTGTTGATTCCCTCGAGGTACTTGAAAGTTTCTATCATGCCCTGCCTCACCCTCCTTTCCTTGAGAATATACATATTAAGCTCTTTTAGTCTGTCTTCATATGGCTTCTGGTGCAGACCCTGCACCATTTTAGTTGCCCTCCTCTGGACAGCCTCCATCCTGTCTATGTCCATGCAGAGATGGGATCTCTAGAACTGCTCACAGTACTCCAGATGGGGTGTCAACAACTGTCTGTACAGAGGGATAATACCTTCCTGTTTTTTACTGGTGATGCTTCTCCCTATGCATCCCGATATCCCCTAAGCCCTCCTTACTGCCTTCTCACATTGCTTGCATGTCTTTAGGTCATCTGATATGACTACCCTCAGGTCCCTTTCCATTTTTCTTGTCATTAATACCCCCATTGTGTACTCTTCCTTTGGGTTTTTGTTTCCTAGGTTTCGGGGGGACAGCTCAGAGGAAATGTGAGGAAGTAATTTTTCACAGAGAGGGTTGTGGATGTATGGAGCAGCCTCCCTGAGGAGGTCATGGAGTCAAGAAAGGTGGGAGAATTCAAGAATGCATGGGACAGACATAAGGCAGTACTAGTAGGGGGTAGGAGGAAGTAAGCGGTTGGTTAACTAGGATCTGCAGCTTATCTGTTAGGTAGGAAAATGGGCAGACAAGGTGGGCCACACAGTCCTTATCTGCCATCAAATTCTATGTTTCTATGTTTCTTAGGTGCATTACTTTGCACTTTTTTGCATTGACTCTAAGCTGCCATACATTTGACCATTCCTCCAACATTGCCAAGTCCCTTCTCATCATTTCCACCCCCGTTGTGTATCAACCCTGTTGCAGATCTTTGTGTCATCTGCAAAGAGGCATACTTTTCCTTCCAGTCCCTCCGCAGTGTCACCTATAAAGACATTAAAGAGGAGTGGTCCCAGTGCTGAACCCTATGGTACCCTGCTAGTAACCTCCTTTCTTTAGAGTGGACTCTGTTTACTATTACCTTCTGCGTCCTGTTGTCTAGCCAATATTTTACCCAGGTTACCACCCTGAGATCCACTCCCAGGCTGGCTAAATTGTCTGTTAATCTTTTGTGTGGGACTGTGTCAAATGCCTTGCTAAAGTCTAGGTAGGCCATGTCTACCACCCCTCCCTGGTCTACTACTTTGGTCACCCAGTCAAAGAAATCTGTTAGATTTATCTGACATGATCTTTCCACTGTAAATCCATGCTGCCTTGGGTCATGTTCCCCGCTGGCCTCTAGCTACTCAACAATTCTTTCTTTCAGAGGTGATTCCATCATTTCCCCTAGCACTGAGGTCAAACCAACAGGTCTGTAGTTTCCTGCCTCTGCCTTGCTCCCCATTTTGTGAAGGGGAATCACATCTGCCCTCCTCCAGTCCTCAGGTACCACACCATCCTCCCATGATTTGTTAAAAAGGGTAGTCAGTGGTTCCACTAGTTCTCCCCTTAGTTCTTTTAGAATTCTGAGGTGAATCCCATCAGGCCCCATTGCTTTGTCCACCTTCAGTTTTAGGAGTTATTTCAGCACCCTTTCTTCTGTGAATGGATTGGTATTGACCCCCTATCCAGTTTGCTTCTATTATTTGGTTTAGGTACCTCCCCCTCCTCTTCTTCTGTGAATAGTAAGCAGAAGTATTTGTTCTGTCTCTCTGCTTTATCACTGTCACCCTCTGCCCACCCCTCCTTCCCTTTATTAAGCCTCAATATCCCTCCCTGGTCTTCCTTTGCTCCCTAATGTACCTATAAAAGGTTTTATTACCCTTCCTAATTGAGTTGGCTATCTTTTCCTTGGTTTGGGCCTTTGCTATTCTGACTGCCTTCCCCACTTCCTTCTGCTTCAACTTCTCTGTCCTGCTCCTTCTGTGTTTCCTTATACTTCCTGAATGCTATCTTTTTCTCCCTAACCTTCCCCATCACCTCTTTTGAGAACCATAGGATTTTTTTCTTCATTTTGCTTTATTTATCTGCTTCACACAAAGGCTTGTTGCCTCTGTAATGCAGCTTTGATTTTTACCCATTGTTCTTCCACAACACCTTCTTGCCCATTTGTTAGTGCTTTTCTGAGGCACTCCCTCATTTTGCCAAAGTCAGCCCTCCTAAAGTCCAATACCCTCACCTTTGTGTGACTTGACTCTATTGCTGTGTTTATCATGACCCACACTACTTGGTGGTTGCATGTTCCCAGATGGCTACCCACTTCTTAATCCGAGATCCTCTCTCCATCCCTGTTTGCAAGTACCAGGTCTAAGATTTCTCCCTCCTGAGTGGGTTCCAGCACTAGCTGCCTGAGACATGCCCCCTGTAGGGCATTGACAATTACCCTGCTCTAGGATGTGACTGCAGCTAAGGTGCTCCAGTTAACATCTGGCATATTTAGGTCCCCCATCAACAATATCTCCCCCTTTTCTGCCATTCTAAGGATGCCATCTATCATTTCCTTGTCCATTACCTCCCCCCTAAGATGGGGGTCTGTATATAACCCCCATACAGATTGTGGTGCCATTTCCTGTCTCCTTGGTGACATACAGTGCCTCCTCTCTGCCCCGTTTACCCTTTATTAATTAATTTGTTTATTTAGGAAACCGGAATTACAACCCTTTGAGTCATAGACCCATTTCCAAGGGCTCCACGTCAGAATAAAACATAGACATTCATACAGTACATACATAGAATAAATGTGGGTGAGCAATCATGCAGAGTTCAAATACAATGAGCATGCCTATACATTCGGTAGCTAAAACAGGGCAGAGCTATCAACATATTTACCTAATGAGCGGTTAAGACCTATACAATTAGTAGCTAAAGCAATGCATGATATGAATTGGTAGTTAACCGCCTCAGGGAGGCCTTGTCTTATACATAATACAATGCATTCATAGTCCAGTGCAACTATATGGTAACCAAGGGAGGTGAGGAGCCTGTAGGCTAGGAATAGTGAGGTCTCTCCACTGCCAGGCCAAGGGCAGGTGCGTGGCCTAGTGGTGTGGTGCAGGATCCACAGGTTACCGGTTACACTGGCATTGATGTGAGGAGAGGATATGGGCCCTTTAGGCAGCTTTAAAAGGACCCAGATTGGTGATTGATGTGACAGCTGGTGGGAAGGCATTGTACCATTGCTTTGATCCCTTCCCTTATGTAGAGAGTTATTCCTTCTCCTCTTTTACCCTCCTAGTCCCTCCTGTAGATTGTGTACCCTGGTATGCTGACATCCCAGTCATGGTTTGATGTGTATCGTGTTTCTGTGACTGCCACAATATTCAGGTGTCCCTCTTCCATCAAGGCCACTAGCTCAGGGAGCTTGTTACACAGACTATGAGCACTGGTACTCATTGCCCTCAATTTGTGATAGCCTTACCCTTTTTAGCCCCATCACTGTCCTTACTGTCTTTGCCTTTTTCTCCATTGACCCCTGTCCTGCTCCCTGTCGACTTCTCTACCTTAGTGTTTACCTCACTAACTACCCTGTTTTGTGGTGGGAGGAGACTGGGAGTTCCATGCTTCTTTTCAATGCCTCTCCCCTTGGCTAGTTTAAATGCTTGCCAATGAAGCATTTAAACCTATTACCTAGGATTTTAATTCCCTTCCTGGACAGATCCAGACCATCATGCCAGTATAGGCCTACATCCCTCCAGGTGGCTCCCCAGTCCCTAATGAAGCCAAAACCCTGA
Organism: Neoceratodus forsteri; assembly: GCA_016271365.2. Lineage (NCBI taxonomy): Eukaryota > Metazoa > Chordata > Ceratodontiformes > Ceratodontidae > Neoceratodus > Neoceratodus forsteri. The sequence goes on from CM057458.1 coordinate 77,841,960, forward strand.
ACTCCATGCCAGTTTTTCAAACATTCATTGAGCCCCATGCTATGGAGTATCCTAGCCTCACCCATGCCATAGACAGACAGCACCTCTGAGAAGGTTATCATACATGCTACTTGTCTACTAGTCTCCCCAACTCTACAAAGTCCTCTTGCATTGCTCTGATCCCATTTCCAGACAGGTCATTTGTCCCTAGGTGAACAATGACATTTGTCCCTAGGTGGTCAATGACGTCCAGCTCCCTCTTCCATGCCACTGCTCCCACGATCTTGAGGATTGATTTCCTGTCCTTCCCAGCCTTGGCACTGGGCAGACACCTTACCTCCCACCAGTTCGACCCTCCTATGATTTAGTCCCCCACCAGGAGTTGTTTCCTTCCCCAATGGGGTCTCATGCCACCCTTCTCTGGGTCTACTTTGTGGAGGTTACCAGCATCTTCCTTGGTCTCCACTGCAGGTGTCTCCATTGAGGAACCATGCTCCACAAGAATGGCTTATGAATTGTGGAGAGGTATAACTGGAGGGATGTGCCTCTGATCCACCACCCTTACCCTCCCTAAGCCCACCGTGGTCCAACTGCTTCTCTTTCTTGGTAATGTCTGAGGCAGTGGCAGTGGTCCTGGTGGTCCCTGGCAGGGGGATGAGGTTTCCTGAATCCTCAGCAGGTCGGACTGGAGATGGGCAACCTCCTCCCTCAGACCACAGAAGTGCTACTGTTTTGTGCTTTATTTTTCTGTAATTCAAACTGTGTTTTTTGCAAGGTATATTTTCTGTTACATTGTTACAGGTTGTGCTTACAGGTTTTGTTACAGTTTTGTGCTTACAGAAAATATACCATGAAAAAACAATTTCAATCAGAGAGAATTAAAGCAGTAACCTGTAGAACCTGTAAGCACAAAACAGTAATAAAAACTGTAAGTGCAAAACAAAATAGTAACACGATAGTAATTCTGCTTAGCTAAAAGAAGCCTTAATGTTTCTCCTTGCTCTGTTAATGTTGCTCCTTGCTCTGTCCTTTCAAGCAAACCTTAGATGAAAGGAGCTCAGGTACCAAATAACTCTTTGTCCCTCAAGCGAGAACCAACCATAGACTAAACTTATTTTCAGTTAGGGCGCTTTGACTATGAGACAAATTACCACAGGTACTGGTCGATTCTGCTGGTATTGATGCTTTTAAGAAGGGCCTCGACAATTGGCTAACCCAGAAAAATGTACTTTAATTTTCCCTACGTTGTGTGCTGGAAAATCTAGATGGGCCACTGCCTTTTTTTCCCCTTTAAAACCTAGTAAACCTAGTAAGGTGAAGCTAGGTGCTTTATGCCAGCAAACCTAGTCTGTCTTTCCTAATCTGTCCACTCTACTGCAGATTTTTGAGTCATCTGCAAATAGGCACATCTCTCCTTGGCTCCTTCCCTCACAAATAGAGATGTTGAAAAGTGTGGGGCCTAAGACTGATACCAGAGAAACCCCACTGGTTGCTTCCCGTATCTCCAAGAAGTTTCCATTTAAGGCAACTCTCTGTATTCCCCCAACCAGCCAATTTCTGACCCATCCTGTTTTCTTATCCCCCTCCACCATGTTCTCCAATTTCCTAACTATTCTTCCATGTGAGACAGAACTGAAGGTTTTGCTAAAGTCCACGTACAGTACGTCCACCGCTTTTCCTTTGTCCACCACCTTCATGACCAGGACAAAGAAGTTGACAACCTTGCCATGGTGAAACCATGCTGTTTTTTGTCCTGGAAAATAGTGGCAACCAAAAACTCCACTTTCCTCTCCTCAATAATGGCCTCAAGTTATTTGCCCATGAACCAGGTCACCATTGATGTTGCAGTTACTGCCACTTCCTTGTGGGCTCAACAAGGTTGGCAGACCTTGGTTCATTAAACTCCTGGTTGGTGGGAGTTCATATCCAAAGTTAAAATTAAATAGTGTAGGGCTGCCACCCAGAGAAAGGTTTAAGTGGGCCTGATGTAAGCATAGTACCACCCCCTCATATGCAGTGCTTACCCACCTCCCTACAGGCTCAACCCATCCATGAACCAACACAGTGCAATAATAGTCCCTCCAAAGCATGCAACTTAATTCACTAGTAATAATATGGGCTCAAACAGTGACTGCAAGCAAAAAAAAACACAAGGGCCTTATTTAGGTTCAGGCTCAGGCACTGAGGTAAGAAAATGGGGTTAGCAATTTATAGAGATTTTATGTGATAACAGCAACTCTGGAAAGGCGAGTCCAGAATCTCGAAGGAATTACAGTGAGGACACAGATGGCGACTTTTGCATGAGATTTTGTCCCTCACACCTCACTAACTTAAATAACCAACTCTGAGGTCCTAGAACCTCGGGGAGAGGTAATACTTATGTTATTTCTTGGTTCTCGCTGTCATTCCCTCACCCACTTTTCCTTCCGCCGTTCCGGAGTCGCCCAAATTATGTGCTACTATTTATAGATATTGGCTATTTTTTCAGGGCCCATCCAAAAGGGCTGATTTTGGTTTGCCCTTTTAGGTGCAGCCAAATAAGGTACTGCATGTAGTCAGGACTATGCTTCCAGTGCCTTTCCAGGCTCAGCCTACTCTATGGTAGTCCTCCCTTGATCACACAGACACAGTAGCTGCTTACCTATATGTGTTGCTGGGCACTACACTCACCCCCATGGCACCAGTGTATAAATCCTTTAGTTATTTATAGAGAGCCCTAGTGCTTCACTGGGAACCCAGCTGTGAAAACGGTTTGACCCATTGATGCTGCATGTGGTTAGAGGTGGGCAAGAAAGAGCAGGCTCGAGCCTAGTGCTTGGCTTGGCTCGGCGCGACCTCTGTAAGCAATTGAGTGTTATTTATTTATTGCAATTTCGGATAACACCTTTGAGAACAAGCTAATTTCATAGGTTCCACGTCAGACAAACAATACAGATTGGAAAAGTATGAGATGGAGAACAAGCAAAACAAGGAAATATACAAGACATTACAAGAGTGTATAACTAGAGAAGTTCCAACACATGTGGCATTGTACAATGTATGCCATGGTGCATATTTGATTAAAACCTGGAATTCAAAGATTTATATTAGAGGGGGTGGGGTCTTATGAAATGACCCTTTATAGTAAAATGAGTATAGACTCTGCCTAATATCTAATAATCAACAAGGTAAGGAAGGGCTTCAGCCCAGGGGCCTCGTCAGAGGTAAGAAAGTGTGGGACATAACATTTTTAAGTGAGCAAGGGAGATCAGGAGATATAACGGGGGGGAGCTATAGAGGGGTGAGGGGAAAGAGTGGAAGGAATCAAGAGGAAATTTGAAAGAGAATGATTAGTGATTTAGAACAGTTAATTACATGCTGAGAACAGTTATGGTCAGGCTGAGCCAGTTATGCTGAAGGCAACATTTTTGTCAGCCTGAGCAGTTAGTGCAGTGACTGAAACCTTTAACTCTTCTTGTGCAACTCATGATGGACACTGTCAGTAGCCATGGCTTGGCTCATGCTTTGACTTGCAGAGTCAAGGAAAACCCCTGGCACAGCTCTGGCTTGGTTCTACGTGACAAATTCCTGGCTTGCCCACCTCCACATGTGGTTGGCAGGTGGTAGTGTGTTTAAGCAAATTAAACAGGCATTTTCCAGAATGCAAACAAACTCAAAACCCGAATGGGTATGTGTTCTCCTGTCCTGATGGCCTAGTCCATCAACGTGCCTCCCAATTAACTTATAGGTAGGAGTGGTACAGTGCAAGCCCTGATTTGCTTATGGTTCTCCCAGACCAGGGGATCTTCCTCGATGCACAGGGTGTGATGACACCGTAGCAGTTGAGTCCCTCTTTGGTTACTTTCAAACTCTCTCTCCCTCAAGGCCTAGGGTGTTGGCTTGCAAACTTGGCTGACTTCCAAGATCCAGTCAGGCCTCTCCTGACCTCTACATTCAGCAGACAATCTTTTTACACAGAACAGCTCATTCTGTGAAACCCAAACCACATCTAGCCAACATACCACGTTCTGGCATCCAAGCCCTAGTGTGTTTCAATGACCATCATCAAGCAGTTCTCTGGGGGGTGTCTTCAAAGACATAGCACTAGTCTGTTAGGTAATTTCTAGCTGCAATGCAGTAAAGTCTCTCACTTCACAGCTGCTGCTTGCACCTTCAGTTTGAGCCACAGGAGTTCTGCTTGTCACTCTTCCTCAGCCTCTCTTTAAAAGACAGGTGGTCTTTCCCCTCCCAGTTGGAATGATCATGAACTGTTCATGAATGTTCATGAATTCAGTGCATGAACATTCATCAGATGCATATCAAATTGCTTGTGAATATTGATAAATTGAGCATCAACATTAAATGGCAATTCTGTGTTCATGAACGTTCATGAACATAAAGGTTTATAAAGGTCCATCAAAATTCATGAAACTCCTCCACTGAACTTTTAAGGACTAAGGGCCGGATCCACATAAGGCACACATCCACTCCGCACCTGAAGAGTGCCTCATATGCACAAGATGCTCACCTTTGGGGCAACCTGCAGCATCCACAGTTGTGACTGTATACCAGTACTGTACCAGATCCTTGACCATGAGAACAGCTCCAAGCCACATTGAGGGCAGGCACAGGATGGGGTGGACATCTGCCTATGTCTCAGCATGTCTGGTAGAGATGGTGGAGGCTATATGACCCTTGAAGCTTCTATAGTACCTATGCACCCCTCTTCACCAGGCCAGCACTCACCAAACTAGGCCCAAATGGCCCTTGCTCCACCAGCTCCCAGCCCCAGGAACATACTTACGGGGCTTGGGGGGTCACCAGCACCAGCCAGTAGTGACTTTTACAAATATCTGGTGTCCACTGGGGATATGGCAGACATGGAGGACCAACACAGGCTCCCATATCCCATGGTACACCATGCCCCACAGAGTGGGAGATCCACAGAAGAGTTGACCTGGGCATCTGATTGGATTCCCCACTGATTCTGGCTGGAACATCCCCACTGCCATCCCCAGCCCGTATGTGGGGGATCTGTGCCAGAAGGGGGTGGGGGTTGAGGCTGTGGATTGCACCTATCCCCATGTGGTCTAGGGGTGCATGGCAGCACAGTGATGATATGCTCATTTCGAGTGTATCCCTGCCTTTTTTTGTGGATCAGAACCTAAGTCCATTAAAATGTTTGATGACCAGAAGTACCCTGCCACACTACAGAGCTTCTACTCCCTTCATGGCCTTACACTGACAGCAGGCACAAGCATACTGACTAAGTTGTGGAATAGCCCTTTCTGTTCCTACCTCTTCCCCTCATTTATAACACCCCCTCCTCCTTCCCACTCCCTCAGATCTACTGACATGGCCACACTAACTGTCCTCTGCCACTCCACCATTTCTGGACAGTCTGGGTACTCTCACCGTTTCCACAAAATATGGAACTCTCTACCTCCATATATTCAACACTTCTCCTCCCTCTCTTCCATCTGCACTGCCCTCTCCAACTATCTTGCACCTAACTGTTCTGTTATGACCCTCCTTAATTTCCTTCATCTTTCTCCTTACAGTTCATCCCCTTCAGAATTTACCCAATGCCTCTATTGAACCTACTGCCTCTACTGACCCTAGCCCCTCCTAGGTACTAGTTCTTTTACCTTTCTCCCTTCTCCTACTCTCTCCCCCTTTTTCCCTAGCCTTCACACACCCCTTACAGGGTTCTCAGCATCCTGAAGGAGTCCTATAGTGCCTAGGCTTGCCACCTTTTCTTCCCCCATCTACCTATCCTTGGCCTTCCAGGTCCCCTGCAGGGTCCCCAGCATCCTGGAGGGTTCCTTGGATCAGGCCTCAATCCCTCCCAGGTGTTATTTCTTATTCCCTCCCTGTCACTATCCCTCTATAACTACAATGCTAAACCGCAGGAGGTTTACAATCGCCTGAACCTCCCTGTCCCCTTGCAGGGTTCATTGCATCCTGAAAGATTCTCTTTTTGGGTCAGGCCTTATTTCCCCTCCTAGGTGATAATCACACTTACTCCCTCTCTAATCCCTACTCCAGTCCCCTGTCCCCTTGCAGGGTTCCCTGCATCCTGAAGGGGTATCTCCAGGACACGACTCTGCACTATCTGTCATCTCATCCTCTCTCTCCTTCACCCCTTATTTCACGAAAGCACTTGCTCAGTTATTACCATTGCACTTATTAATTGCTCTCACAAATTACATATGTATGCAACACTGTTTGTAACAACTGCCTTAATTAATTGTATGTATGTTGATCTTTGTAACTTGAATGTAAAATATCTCATCCCTATTGTACTCCTTCCCCCCAGGTCACACCGGGAGATGAGCAACCTGTTGCTCAGTGTGTCTTCCTGATGAAACCTTTCAATAAATAAATAAAAAGGGAAGTGCATCACCTGATTGGCTGTTAGAGCTGTCAATCATTCCACAACAGGACTGGAGACTGGTCACTCATCGAGCGACTGGGTGCTGATAAAGCATCTAAATTAATGAAGCTCATGGCAAATCCATGAGCCCTTGGTGGCTCTTTATGCAGGCTTTGAGCATGATTAGCTGAGCAGTCACACTATGACCTTGTCTCTATGCCACGTGAGTCAGCGGTGAGAAAAATAACTGCCAAATTTGTAGTCCACTTGCAGTCTTCCAAAAATATCTCTTGTTACACAAAGTCCTGCATGCAAACAGCATTTCAGGCTTCAAACCAGTCCTGTGCAGGTGTGCTACACACCTTTTTAGTTGTGGCAATGATCAGGGACTCTCAATTCAGTCAGGAGCGATGATGCATTTGCTCTGCCAGTGGCAGCTGGTGCCTTTGATGTCCTAATGCAGGGAGCCATAAAGGTAAGTTCCCATGGGGGTTTACACCCAGTATAGACATTAGACTGACCAGTCTATATTTCCCTGGTTCTTCCCTACTCCTACCCTTGTGCATGGTTACCACATCAGCTACCCTGCAATCCATTTGCACCACACCTGTTTCCAGTGAACAGTTGAAGAGGTTTGCCAGTGATGTCATCAGCTCCTGTCTCATTTCTTTTAGTGCTCTATCCATGCCCATTTAGTCATTAATCTTCACAACACTTGGGCCCATTAACACTCTCTCCTCTGTGATCAGATCCATGTTAAATTTGACCCCCTGCTCTTTTGGACTTGAGCCAGCATTCAAGTAGTGACCCCTTTGCTCCACCATGAATCCCAAGCAGAAATTATCATTTAGTGTTTCCACTTTACCCTTATTCGCCTCCACCCACCCTGCTCCATTCTTCAATTTAACTATCCCCCTCCCCTTGGATTTGTGCTTCTCCCATATATCGCAGAAGAACACCATATTCCCCCTTCACTCCCTCTGTTGTCTTCACCTCTGCTTCTGACTTTGCCCTCTTGTTGGTGTCTCTCATCTTGGCCTGACACACTTCCCTGTTTCCTTGTGTCAAGTCAGCACTGTACTTTTTGAGGCCTTCCTTTTCTCCCTCACTGTCTCTCTGCCTCTAAGTACCAGATTGTTTGTTTTCCTCTCCTGTTTTTTCCAGCTGCCCTAATATAGAGGTGCATTACTTCAAACAGCCCTTTTTATGTTGCCTTGCACGTGCACAAGTAACATCTTGCAGTAGTAGTAGCTCAGTGAGGGGTGCGTCAGTGTTGGTGAATGCACAGCACGTTTTAGTAGGTGTGTCCCTCATTCCTCAATTAGCCACCATGCTAGCGCTGACACAAGAATTATATAAAGTGCCACCAACTTGAAAGAAATTTGCAGCTGCAATCAGAGACAAGCTCGTCATGCAGCAGCAGAGATGACACACCTCCCATATGTGCCTTTCCTGGTGAAACATTTCAATAAACATGGCGGTGGCACACATCTCCCAGACAAAGCCGACATCAGAGGTACAATCCCCTTTTCAGCATGTTCCCCCACTGGCACACTGGGAGCCCACTCCAGTGTGCCGCCACTCATGCAAAGCTGACCATGTCGGGATGTTCCTCCCACCCAACCCCATTGTGTGGCACACCCAACAAATCATCCTCCAATGTCCGGTTCCATTTTTTATTTTTTCACCTGAAAAAAGAAAACGGTCCCTCGTTGTCACAGCACCCCCAACCCACACCCACCTTTTGCGCACCCCACCTCCCCACACCCCCCTCACTCCATACTTACCTCTGGAGGTCCGGCACTGTGATCTTCGGTTGAGCAGGAACACATCTGCACTCTTCAAAGTCAAACTGCAAAATGAAGAAATGCCGGTAAGCTGTATGATGGCATCAATGTGGGGGGAAGGGGTCAACTTAGATGGATATCTCAGCCATTTTTTTTTAATTTTGGCTCCAAATTTTCAACATGGGAATCTTTGGACCCAGCTCATTAACACATGCACTGTCATCTTGTTATTCGGTCCTGAAAGGTGGTTTCGCAGTCACTGTGCGGAATCACCTTTGGGACTGATAAATGAAATGACAGTGCCACTGTTCATGAGATGGGGTTCCAGAAAGCCTATGTTGCAAATTTGGTGAAAAGGTTCCAAGAAATGACTGTGTTACGAGCGTGCATTGCGTAGTATCCACACAGGCTCATAACTTCGACAATTTTTAATATTTTCACTCCAGATTTTCAACATTGCAATTTCTTCAGACCTCCTTATGACCAGTATAGCTGTAATTTTTCACATCCTGCCCAAAATGTGTTTTTGCACATCTAGCGCACAAAGGCACAGTCGCCGTGGGAAATAATTTATGGGACACATTAACAAAATCACAGTGCCAATGTTCTTGAGTGGAGGTCCCAAAATGCCTATGTTGAAAATTTGGTTAAAAAAATTCTCAAAATTATTGCGTTATGGGCGTGCATTGTGCAATTTCTATATATGCTCGTGACTTCACCAATTTTTCATATTTTCACTCCAGATTTTCAACATTGCCATTTTTTTATACCTCCTCATGAACAGTATTGCTGTAATTTTTCACATCCTGCCTGAAATGTGTTTTTGCACCTGTGATGGCAAATGGCGCAGTCGCTGTGCAAAATCATCTTTCGTCTAACGAACTGAGAGTGCCACTGTTCATGAGGTGGAGTCACAAAAAGCCCATGTTGAAAATTTGGAGTGAAAATACGAACAAACACCCAGGGCGTTAGGGTTTTCAACCATAACGCCCCACCCTGTAGAGACTGACAGGCGTCAGGGGTGTGACTTGGGATTCGCGGCTGTAATGTTCACGCCGCTCCACCCCCAACCTGCAGTCAGTGACAGGCATCAAGGTGTGCCTTGGACTCTTCGGTCCCAAAGTTCACCCTATTCTCCTGAACTGCACCCATCTCAGCATATTTCCTTATGGAATGGGGTGAGCAAAGGCCCAAAGACCCCAAGGCACACCACGACACTTGCCAGTGTCTGCAGGGTAGGGTGAGGTGAAATGGCATGCGCGTTATGGCCGATGACCCAAAAGCACATCCCAATGCCTGTCAGTCTCTGCAGGGTGGGGGTGGGGTTGGCGTCAGTTCCATACTTCACTGCCATTCCTATTGTACATCTCTCTAACTCCTGCACTACCAATGCTAATTCCAGCAAGACAACATTCGGCATTGACAAATCTTGTTTAATCTATCCCCATTTGCCATCTCCCTAACTAATTCCCTCTTTCTAACAAAATCCACCCTTCCAAAGTCTAAATCTTTGGTTTTTGAGAACTTGCTTTCTGACTCTAGTTTTATGTCAAACCACATGGTCAGATGATCTCTGGTTTCCAAGGGTTCCCTTACTGTGATGTCTCCAGTGCTGTGCCTATTTTTGAGAATTAAATCCAGAATGGTCCCCTTCCTTGTGGGTTCCTTCACCTTGTGTACCAGGAATGCATCCTGATGGACCGCGATCAGTTTCTGAGTTCTTGCATCTGCTGCTACAGGGACTGGGAGGCAGCAGTGTGTAGTGGTTATGAACACTGAGCTGCAAACCTGGAGAAATGGGTTTGAATCCCACAGCCACCACTTGCATACTGTGTGATCAGAAGCAAGTCACTTAATGTCCCTGTGCTCCCAGGATGCACCTGGAAACAAGCTTTGGATAAGTGTGTCTTTCTTGTCCAGAAATGGTAAAATAAATAACTAAATTCCAGTTCACATCTGGCATACGAAGAACTGCAACTTGCTTCACCACCCTGTTTATTACATCTTACAGCTCATCGTCCACGTCTTCCTTTTCAGATGACCTCTATATGCCACTCCAACCCTGATAATCTTCACAATGCTTCTGTATCAGTTACTGCCCCCCATGTATTTGTCCTCTGTAGCCTTGAGTCCTCCTTCACATATGAGGTCACTCCTGCCCCTTTCCCCTGTCTCCAATCCCTCCTGAAAACTGTGTATCCAGGTATTGCTAACTCCTGGACATGGTACTATGCAGCCTACATCTCTATCACAGCCAGCAAGTCTAACTCCCTAGACTAAGCCTAGACTCCCTTGTCAAAGTGGTAAAGGCAAAGATCGGGGTCCTCTATAGGCATAAGAAATCCCTCACTCCGGAAGCACTCCGGATCTCAGTCTCCAGCTCCATACTCTCCACGATAGACTATGGGCTGGTGGTCTATGGAGCTGCTACTGATACAGTGCTCAAAAGCGTCCAAATTGCACTCAATAAAGCATGCCACCTCACCCTGTGTGCAGATCACTACACTCATACTTGCACCCTGTATGAGTATACAAACTGTCTTAACCTAAAAGACAGGATCAAATACCAAACTTGCCTCCTGGGAAAGAAGGCACTCCTCGGAAAAACCCCACCCTGTATAGGAAACCTGCTTGAAGCTTCTCTCTCAACACACATCACCAGACGGAAGAAGAATGGGGCACTGTCCATACCATTGCCGCCGAACCTCACTAGGGCAGCGTGCTTTCTCCTATCAGGCCCCTTCTGGATAAATGAACTCCCGATGAAATTACAAACAAACAACAGCCTGTCTCAATTCAAAGTAGGCCTCAAACAGCACCTAATGTCTAACTCAAAAGGCACCTGCTTCTCAGGCCCCGCTTGATAGACAGGCCCTACCCCCCAAGGTAACACCCAGCAGGGCAACCTAGAGAACCCTGCCTCCATTCCCAGCCAAGCCAAGGGCTTAAGTAAGCTATCAGTCCTCTTTAAATGCACTTGGTACTGCCCTCCCAAACTCCCCCCACACACACACACACCATACTCGACAAAGCCCTCTGGAGCTGCTCCCCATCACAGCTCCCCGTTCACTATCCCCCCACCTCTCACTCTCTGCTGTTGGTTTCAAACCCAATCCCCCTTGTTTCACTGTCACCCAGCCTCTCGCCATCTGGGATAGCGTTAAACCCTATGCAGTTACTCTGCCATAGTCTATCAATGGATTTGGAGGTTTCCAAGGGTGTGCTACCTAGGGCAACTGATTAGAAATAGTTTAGTATTCAATTACAGCTGCTCAGTTTTTTCTCCAATTTGTCTAATTGTCATGTAATCGCTCTTTAATGCCTAATGATCAGGTCTCTGTAACCACTGAATATGTGTATTGTCTTATTGTCCACCCTGACGTGGAACCTTTGTAAAAGAGCTCACGCTCAAAGGTCTTTCCGAAACACTAATTAAACAATTAAACTATGCCTCTGCCACTAGTACCTGCAGGTCACAAATCTTATTCCCCAGGATCCCAGCGGGGGTGTTATTTAGGGTTAGCCAGGGGTTGTGGCTGAGACACGTAAGATTGCTTTGCAATCACTATGATGTCCACTGCAACCCCTATAAACCCCTAAAACCTGGTCTCCCTAGCATTTAACTATGCAAAATTTGGTTGGAGGAGGATTTTTGCAACCCCTATGATTCTGCTGAAATGAAACTTTGCAGCCGCTGTGATTCTGGTGAAATGAAACTACTGGATGCCAGCATTCATGCACATCACCCACCAGATTTCCTGCCCTCCCATCCTTGTGTTCTTGTTAGTTTTCTCCTTTCACCCTTTTTTGTTCTGCCCCTTGGTCCTGTTCTCAGACCCTTCATTCTCCATGTTGCAATGGCTCACTGTCCTCCCTGTGTAGAACATCTCTCAATCACTCTAGTACAACCTCCAAGACACTTGCCGCCCCTGCTCTTTCCCCTAAGTGTCAGTCCTAGAGTGTGAAAGCTCTTCTTTATTTTATCCACACTCACCCAGGCTATTACTATTATTCCTAGATCACAGGAAAATGTTTGAGGCAACAAACAAGGAAAGGATAGGGCACCACTTAAAATTTTATTTTCATAAGGGATAGCACCATGTCACAAGAGAAGGCCATGCCAAACTAAGCTTGTATGCTTCTTTGAAGAGATAGCCAATGAGCTAGACAAAGAGAGGGCAGTGGGTATTATATAGCTGAACGTTTGCAAGGCCTTCAATATGGTTCCCTATGAGAAGTAATAACACTGACATAAAAATCCTGGCACCTCTATTGGTCAGCTAAGGTCTTTACTGATGGGTAAATCCTGCAATGACCCGATGGCAGAGGAAGGGCATTTATTAAAAAAAGTATGCAACAGGTGTGAAAAATAAATACGTGCCATAAATAATGTGTATTGTTGCTACTGTGTAAATAAAACCATTTACGTGCATAGTAAGCATGTCATCACTCACTTACGTACATAGTTACTACGTCATCATCCATTTATATACACAGTTGATATGTCATCAGCCAATTTAGAATGTCCGGCCTCAGTAGAAGTACTAATCATATTCAAATGCAAATAACTTTAAATGAAAAATGATAGAATGGCACTGTGAGCACAAACATTGTCCAGCACAAAAATATCTACAAAATGAGTGGTGTTTCATTTATAAATACCTTTTACTTTTTGTAGAATTAGCAAAAAACAGCATAAAGTTAAGGTTTTTTGTGCACTTTTTCAACAAATAAATACAAATAACTTTAAAATGAAAACTGGTAGCATTGTACAGTGAGCACAAAAGTTGTTCAGCACAAAATAATCGACAAAATGAGAGATGTTTCATATATAGATGCCTTTTAGATTTTTTTATAATCAGCAAAAAATGGCAGAAAATTCAGTTTTTATTCACTTTTTCTGACAAATTCCCCCTCCCAAAAAATGTGAAAACGAAAGAATTGTGCATCAAACATTTTCATTATGTACTGTCCATAATGTAAAGTTTGAGCATCCATAGCAACTGCTTAGCAACCACTATGCTAAGCCGAGCTACCCTGGGAAAACCACAAAAAGTCCATGTATGTTAATAAGAAAAATTAAATAAACAATTTAGAACAAAACTCCTTACACAATCCTAAAGAATCCCTATTGCATAAATGAAATACATAACAGGGACCTTGTGGAATACATGATTTACTTTCACTCAATCTCTTTGACCTTGGGCACAGCATTGGTGGCTTACGCCACTCGAGACATTATCCAAGATCAAACAGCTCCTGTGAAAATAAATCATGTATTGCACAAGTCCCTGTTACGTATCCTTTATAAATAAATAAATAAATAATGAAACACATTTTTTATGTTTGCTTGCACGTAGGCGCAAGAAACATGTTGTGACAGCTTGCTGGAGTAGCAGGTTGTGGAGGTGCGGCTGTGTTGTGGCCAATGCCATGACTGCTTTTTAGGGCTTATCTGTGTGGCACCAATGAATGAGCACACTGGGTGGGATATTCAGACATGCACCAGAGGCAAGTGTAACAGCTGCGCAGTGCAAGTACACTGTGCCAGTGCGCACCCAACGCGATATTCAAAGGTTGTGCACAATGGCAAGTGACAGCGCAACACAGCTGAATATCGCAGGGATGCGCCATAGTGCAACAAAGGCTGAGCAAGGGAGCAAGTCAGCAAGCACAATAGCACAACCTGGGCTGTGCAAGGGTCAGAGGTGCATGGGCCAGGACACAGGGCAACAGACACAGTGGGGAGCATGCCACAAGAGCAGGACAGACCACCACCAGGGTGCAGAGGATGCCAGGAGGGAGGCATGGTAGGTGCACAGCTGCAGGCCCCTACCATGTGCACCACAGCAGTGCATGGAGGTGGTGTGGCACCAATGTCCACCAGCAATCAGCCACGGGCAACTCCCACAGGATGGCATGGGATATGCCACCTGGACCATAGCTGACAACACACATGCCAACAGCACAAAACACACAGGCCACACAACCCAAGCAGGGTGCACATGTATACCCCAAGGCACACACACCGGCCACTGGGCACAGACCACCAGGCACAAACATCAGTCAACTCCAGACGTACCACTCAGCCACCATGCACACCACTGCAGCATGGCTCCATACGCCAGCTGCAAAGCAGACACGGACACAGATGGCTAACAAAATAAATGTGTATTAAAATAAACCAACAGCAACTATATGCAGATGAACAGGAACAGGGAGCAGGGAATGGGGAAGCCACAAACAAGAGGGTAGGCCAGGTAAGGGAGGCAGGGGGACAGAGGACAAGGCTGGGTTAAGGTACAAGGGGGGAAGGTAGGGGAGTCAGGGGAAGGGAAGGTGGTGCAGGCCAACAGGCCCCAAGTGCATCCACACCCTACTGGCGCCTGGTCCTCTGTCTCCTCCGCAGCCTGCACAGGGCCTTCCAAATGATACGCGCTACCTGTAGTGTGGCCGTGGTGACCCTCAGAATCTGCTCCAGGAGCCTAGTGTTTACATCCGCTTGCCCAATACCTAGGACAAAGGAGGGGAAATGGATTGCATGCCCATATGACCATAGCCATCCACCGTGCGCAGTGGACTGTGGTGACATGTGCCCTGTAGATGGCACACAGCCAGCCGCAGCATGCGTGCCCACACGAGCCACCATCCTGACTGTCCACAGCCATGCACAGCACTGCACAACAACACCACCCATGTGCGGCACACCACAACCATAGTGGCCAGGCAACAGGGCTATGTGGCGGGAAGGCAGTGGCATGGCTGGAACCCGGGTGCACCCACAGCCTACCTGTGGCAGCCACACACACTTGAGAAAGCCACGGCATGGTGCAAAGGACCCCGCCGGCATTGCACAGCTGTAATGGCCATGTGCACAGGGGCTGTGGCCCACCCCCACCCTACACAACAAAAAACCCTGACAGAGTGCCTACCTGCATGCTGCAGTACAACTGGCGCCTGACCGGCAGCACCTCCCACACGACTGGCATCCTGTGCTTGTGCAGCAGCGTTGGCCTGCCCACGTCTGGCAGCAGCACCTGCTGTTCTGGCTCTTTGCCTATCATCAGGGTCTAGTAGGGAGACAGTGAGAGGCAGACATCAGCACCTGGAAAAAAAAAAACACCGCCCACCCCCTTCCTGCACAGTATACCCCATGGCCCTGCGCAGTGGCGGTGTGGTGGCACAGCACACCCATGGTGCGCTGCCATGGCCAGCAGAGTGCACAGCCACAGCCCCCCCACAGCACGGTGTGACACCCCACTGGCCCCCCACAGAACAGTGACATGGCACAGACGTGGAAAAGTGCACTCACCTGGCTGTGGCACAACGCACCTCCGGACGTGTGCCAGCAGTGACCTCAGCCAGTCAGGATCCCTCCACTGCAGGTCCCCATATCAATGGTGGCACTGCTCCCCACTCCACTGGGCCCCAGTGGCCATCTCCAACCTGTCTGCCACCTCCTGCCCGACCTCGGTGTGAGGCCGGTACAGGGGCACCTGCCCATACAGTGAGCCAACATGTGGCTCCACCAGTGCTACCAGGTTCACCAGCTCAACCTGGCTCCAAATTGGTGCCCTCGCTGTGCTCCTGTGTGGCATGTTCATATCTGAACTGGTAATCCAAAATGGCGACCAGTAGTGCACGAGCCGCACATGCTGTGGGTGCGTGACTCGCTTAACGATCCGCTGCCATCCCCAATCGCGCATGCCTCCGTGCTGCTCGATACAGCTAGGGTAGCACTGCCATGTGCCTCAGGCACCCGGAGGATCAAAGGACACTCATAGGGTCAAAGGTCAGCATGCACACCGTGTGCGACAGCACAATAAGGCACGCCATGCATGGTGCACAATAGGGGCTCATGTGCCCCCCCAGTCCATGTGCCAATGGTGCATGGGCACTATAGAGCATACAGCGCACAAGCGCCACATGCCCAATAGCAGCAGGGTGCTGTAACGTGGATGGCGCACTGTGCGTAAGATGCACCATCAACGTACGTGACGTCAGTGCGCGCATGCGCACTGTCAGGCCTACTGCACACGGCATACAGTTGCGCCAAGGCTTGTGCATGCACAATTCCAATGTGCATTGTGCAATTCCGCGATATTCAGCAGGAATATGCAGATAGATTAATCAGCATATCCGCGGTGCATTGGAGGCATTTGCATCTCATTACAGTTGTGCATTCCCTAATTTACATGTGATGCGCTATAAAGGTGCCATGGGACTGTACAGGCACCAGACAGGTATTGCATCCTTCAGAGGTAAGACACCAGGCAGTGGGCATGTCGGGACAGTGGATTGGGGGGGTGTTGTGTGTGGCAGCCATCACTAACCACATGTCCATACCCACAGGATTGAGCATGTCAGAACACGAGGTGGTTGAGGAGCAGGGGCCTGCATGAAAGCGCAGGCCCAACTTCACGAGGGTAGAGAATGATGCCCTCTTCGATGCATACCTGGACCAGGAGCCCCTCCTGAGTGGCTTGACAGGCAACCCGCAGGCCAGGGCGGCTGCATGGGAGGAAGTGGCCAGGGCTGTGAATCAGCAGGGCAGCCATCAGAGGTCAGCACAGGAGTGCAGAAAGAAGGTGGGCATGGACCGGAGGAGGATAAAAGATAAGATGGTTGTCATCTGGGCCACATGTGCCACCACGGGTGGTGGACAGCCTGAAGTGCCACAGCTGACACTGCAGGAGGAGCTGGTGGCAGCGTCCATGCGATGCAGTGCCATTGAGGGTGTACCCGGCGGTGGATTCCAGATGGGGGGCAGTCCATCACTGCATGGTAGGTACAGTGGCACATGGGGGGGCAGGGTTGCTGGGGGCAGGGGTGTGTGGCAGTGGCATTAATGTGTATGTGCTCCTTTACAGATCCGGAGTGCCTGCATGCAGCAGCAGGGGTTGGGGTGACCACCATGGGGGCAGTGTTGGACCTGGAGGACCGTCCATCCACCTCCATCGGTGTCTGGGATCTGGAACACTGCCAGCCCATCCCCACTGTCCGACCAGATGCCTGCGGCAAGGTTGCAGATGAGGCCCTGGCAGTGTTTCAGCAGGATGCCAGCCATGGCATCCAGTATGCTGAGACACAGATTAGGGCGGGGTCCGGGACCGATGACGAAGTGACTGTTATCCTGAACAGTGGTGATGCGGATCAGGGGGAGGCACCCATACCACGCACCCGAGATGGCAGTGCAGATGGTGCCCTGGTGGCAGTTGTCCACCCACCGGCTGCAACGTCCGGCGAGGTGGTGGGCGACATCGGTGCGGCGCAGTTCATTGTGTGTGGCGGTGGTGGTGCAGCCATCCCGGTGCTGTTATGCACACAGCGACTGAAGGGGCAGCAGCAGGACGGGGCCAAGGGGGGGCCGGGTGCAGTGGCCACTGACATTGCACCGCAGACTGTTCAAGCCCAAGGGGGACCCTGCTGTGCAGCCCCCACCTGTGCGGGGGGCCATGCTGTGGGGTCACGTAACACCCGCGGGTCGGCGCAACAACCATGCCCCCCAGGACGCCGACCCCCTGACTGAGCACACCCATCTGCTCCGAGCATCCGTGGAGCAAGAGGTGCTGGTCATGGCAGGGGTGCATGCACTCAGCACAGAATTGCACCAGTCTGCAGGGAGGCATGACCAGGATTATGAGCAACTCCTGGCCGAGGCCACACGCATGTGGGAGGACATGACTGCAACCCTGGATCAGCTTACCGCTGCGGTCATGGCCAGCCTAGCACCAATGGCCACCATGGTGCATGGCCATCCACTGCAGTCACCGCGGAGTGCATTCTCCATCCCTCGGTCCCGGTGTAATGCAACTCCGTCATTGTCGGTGCTGGGATCCACTGTGGGCATTCCGGGCAAGCCTGGAGCGGGCCTGTTTGGGGGCCTGCAGACCCCTGCGAGGGACCGGTCATGTTCCCACAGTGACACACCTGGGAGACCATCTGTGATGCCCCCTGTGGCCATCACACAGCCTGCATCTGTTGGGCGGTCTCGGTGGGGCAATCCACGTGTCCGCAGCAGCCATGCGACTGCGCATCGGTCATGCTCCACCACCCTCTCCGTCCGCTGCCTACCGCAGCCCTGTGTGCACATTGGTGTGGCGTGTGTGTGTCCATACCAGGGTCATGCCATCCATGGTCCACTCAACATGCCCGGCTTGTGCACATCCACCCGGCTGCTGGCCACTGTGGCATGTGTATGATGATGCCAACACAACACCGGCCGCCACTGTGCACTGGTGTTCAGCGTCTGACACATGCCCGTTGGCGGCATCTGGGTGCGTGCGTGTGGGTGCCCGTGTGCTTGTGCATGTGTGTGTGGAGGTGTGTGGGTGGGGGTCTACAGTGCCGTACAGGGTGCTTCCACGGAGTCCTGGCCCATGCCCATCCGCGCCGCCCTCTGGCCGTGTCTGTTGTGGGGCCCAGCCATGCAAGCCTGCATACTGTGCCCTGGTCCCTGGAACATGTGTGTGGTCATGTTCACTTACCTGTGTGCACCGTAGTGCTCCTCTGCAATCATGTCCCGGTGCTGCTGGGCCATCCTGTGCAGCCGGGGTTCCCGTCGCCCGGGGGGGCTGCCCACCACTGCCTGACCCGGCATCCACGTCGTCTCCACTGCTGTACCCCTCTTCGACCTCGACAGCTATCCCACAGTCAGTGGCCATGTTGTGTAGCACACAGCAGGCCAGGAATAGGCCTTCGAGGGGCTGTACTGTAGGACACCGCCAGACCTGTGCAGGCAACGGAACCATGCCTTCAGCAGCCTAAACACACGCTTAATGATGTTCCATGTGCTGGCGTGTGCCTCATTGTACCTCTCCTGTGCTGGGGTCGATGGGCACCGGCATGGGGTGAGCAGCCAGGGCCTGAGTGGGTATTCGCTGTCACCTGTGTGGAAACATGTGGGGTTAGCATGGTGGTCTGTGTGGCTGCCCCCCCGCCTACCTGGTGAGACCCTCTGAAGCCCCCAGCCTAGCATCCCCCCACACTCTGCCCTGTTGTGCCAGGCTGCCCATTCCAGCTGCATACTCACCTACTAGGTGGCCGGTGGGGATGTCCCCACTCTCGAACCCGTGGCACAGTGCTGACTGGTGCCAGATAAAGGCATCATGTGCTCAACCAGGGTGTGTGGCACAAACATTGATTATGCGCCCCTTGGCATCGCACACCACCTGGCTGTTGACACTGGGGTAGCCCCTCCTGTTGATGTAGGCCACCCCCTCCAGCCCCAGTGGTGTGCGGATGCCTACGTGGGTGCAGTCGATGGCCCCTAGCATGCCAGACATACGTGCAATCCTGTGGAACTCCTGCATGTTCGCTGTACACTCTGCCTGTGTGCTGGGGAAATGGATCTATTCCACAGCATGTGGCAGCAGTGCGTTGAGGAATTGTGTGAGGAGACATGACGCGGTTGACTGGGTTATGCCTGTGGTGTCCCCTGTTGGTCTCTGGAAGGTACCCATGGTGAGCAGGCGCATAACGGCCATGACCTTGGTCTCCACCGACAGGGAGTGGCTCTGTCTTGTGGGTGCCTGCATCTCATCACTGCACAGCTCACAGGGCTGCCTCAGAATTGCCCGGTTCAGGCGGTACCGGCTCGCAATCTCGGTGTCACTGTACTGTTCAAAGGAGGTGTGGGCACGGTACCACCTGTTCCGGGCATACCGCCGCCAGGCCCTTCCACGGCTGCGGCGCTCTGCCTCCTTTCTCCTCACACCCCTCATTACTGCCTCCATATGGAAGATTGCACTGGCCATGGCCTGGCCTGTCCTCCCCCCCTGTGCTGCTGACTTCCTGGGCTTCCCCAGCTGTGTGCTGCTGCCTGTGCCCCTGCGCTGGGTGCACTCCTGTGATGGGGACCCTGCTGGCGGTGGACACCACCTCCCGCCCATCTGGGTTCTCCCACAGCCACTCCTCTGTCCAGACTCGCAGACTCACGATGTCTTCGCTGCTCCCACAGATATCACACACACACACACACACACACACACAAACACACACACACACACACACACTGGACTGCTCACGCACACAGGCACAGTCAGGGTCACACTCCCTGTCCCACTGCCTGTTGCACCTCCTGCCTCTGTGCCTGTCTTGCACCCCTGCTGCTGTCCTGCCTGGCCACTGGCTCTCTCACACTGGCTCTCTCACACTGTCTCTCTCTCTCTGTCTCTCTGTCTCTCTCTCTCTCTCTCTCTCTCTCTCTGTGTCTCTCAGCCCTGCTCCCCAAGGTGCAAGACACCATCCCTTGCTTGCTCCATCTTTTGATGGGCTCAACTTTGCTCTGTGCATGTCCCTGTTGCTCCGTGCTTGCTCCATCGGCTTGCTGTTGAATATCTCACTGCATAGCTGATTCATGGCTATGCCCCCTGCAGTTGCGCATGTATTCATTAGGGTTGCGCATTGGTACACTGCGATTTGCGCCACGCATTGCCTCCCAATGAATATCGCTCTTTGGCACATTTCCACAGTTGCGCCAGTGCATCTCAGTCATGCCATGTGCAACTGCTTTGAATATCCTACCCACTGTCTATGTCAGCAGCTCAAAAGCGTGCCATCAACTTGAAACAATTTTGCCACTGCAATGAGGGAGTGAACCGTCATTGCAGGGCGTGCCTTGCCTAGTGTAACATTTCAATAAACATGGAGGCAGCTGTCGCCGTCCACCTCTCACAGTCCCACCTGAAAGCCGACGTTGGGGTGCCAAATTCCCCTGTCGGCATGCCCCCTTCCCAGTTCATTTGTTGATGGGGAGCCCAATCCCCGTCAGCATGATATCCCAGTAGTTGAGTTTGTATGCCGAGGGGGGTGCCCAATACCCCTCAACATCATGCCCCCCCCAAACACAGACCTGTTTTCTTTGCCAATGGGGTGCCCAATCCCTGTCAGCTCCAGTAGTCCCAAAACACCCAGGTGGTGCACTGGGAGCCCACCCCAGTGTGCCAAATGTACCTGTAAAAAAGAATTCCTTCCCAAGAAGCTTTTCTTTTTTTTAACCTGTAAACAAGAAAATGGTCCCTCGTTGTCTGCTGTGCCCCCTCCCCCAACCTGCACCCACCCTCTGTCCACCTCACCTCCCTACACAGCCTCCTCGCCCCATACTTACCTCTGGAGCCTGGCACGATGATCTTCGATGGAGTGGGAACATGTCTGCACTTTTCAAAGCCGACCGTGAACTGAAGAAATACTGGTAAGCTGTATAATGGCATAAATGGGGGGGGGGTTCAACTTAGGTGGATGTCTCAGCCATTTTTGCAACTTTTGACACCAAATTTTCAACATGGGGTTCTTGGGACCCCACCTCATGAACTCAGTCACTGTCATGTCATTGTATGGTCCTGAAAGGTGTTTTCATGGTCACTGCATGGAATCACCTTCTGGGACGAGTAACAAAATGACAGTGTCACTGTTCATGAGGTGGGCTCCCAAAAAGCCTATGTTGCAAATTTGGTGAAAAAATTCCAAAAAATGACTGTTACGAGCATGCATTGTGCAGTTCCTATGCACGCTCTTAACTTTGAGAATTTTTAATATTTTCAATCCAGATTTTCAACATTGCCATTTTTCTACACCTCCTTATTAACAGTACAGCTGTCATTTTTCACATCCTATCCAAAATGTGTTTTCGCACATCTGGCACACAATGGTATGGTCGCTGTGTGAAATTAGTGTTTGGGACAGATTAAGAAAATCACAATGACAGTGTTCATAAGGAGAGGCCCTAAAAAGTCCATGTTGCAAATTTTGTGTACAAATTCCCAAAAATGACTGCGTTACCAGCATACATTGCGCAGTTTCTATGCATGCTCGTAACTTTGCCAATTTTTTTATATTTGTACTCCAGATTTTCAAAATTGTCATTTTTGCACACTGTCTTATGAACAGTACAGCTGTTATTTTTCACATCCTGCTCAAAACATGTTTTCGCACCTGTGGCACACAACGGGCGCGGTCGCTGTGCGAAATCAACGTTCAGAACAGATTAAGAAAATCTCAGTGCCGCTGTTCATGAGCAGAGGTCCCAAAATGCCTATGTTGAAAATCTGGTGTAAAAAATTCCCCAAATAATTGCATTATGAGTGTGCGTTGTGCAGTTTCTATGCACGCTTGTGACTTCACCAATTTTTTTACTGTATATTTTCACTCCATATTTTCAACATTACCATTTTTTTACACCTCCTCATGAACAGTACAGCTGTCATTTTTCACATCCTGTTCAAAATGTGTTTTCGCACCTGTTGCATCAAATGGCACAGTCGCTGTGCAAAATCACCTTCTGCTAACAAACTGATAGTGTCACTGTTCATGCAGTGTGCTCATAAAAAGCCCATGTTGAAAACTTGGAATAAAAATACCAAGAAACGCCCAGGGTGTTAGGGTTTCTGACCATAATGCCCTACCCTGTAGGGACTGACAGGCATCAGAGGTGTGACTTGGGATTGTCTACAGTACTGCTCATGCCATTCCACCCCAACCCTGCACCCAGTGACAGACATCGAGGTGTGCCTTGGACTCTTTGGCCCCAAAGTTCACCCCATTCTCCTATACTGCACCCATTTCAGAGTATTTCCTTATGGAATGGGGTGAGTGTAAAGCCTGAACACCCCAAGGCACACCTTGACACTTGTCAGTGTCTGCAGGGTAGGGTGAGGTGTCAGCATTATGGGCAACAACCTAAAGGCACACCTCAATACCTGTCCATCTGTGCAGGGTGGGGGTGGGGTTGGCGTCAGTTCAATACTTTACTGCCATTCCTATTCTGCATCTGTCTAACTTCTGCACTTCCAATGCTAATGTCAGCAAGCAAACATTTGGCATTGGCAAATGCTTGTTAAGTCTGTTTTACACATGAGTCCATTTTCTAATCATAATAAAGCACTCTAGGAAATGAGTACTTGGGGGTTACCCACCTCTTGTGTAGTTAAATAACTCAGCTGGGCCTCGTGACACACCACACGAGGCACAAGCAATTCCCCAAATAACCCAAACCCCATCATGCTTTGCTTAAATTGCTCACTTGGAAATTTGGGCTGGCAGTAAAGCCTAGATGTTAGAGTAACACGGGTTGTAGATGCATAGAACAGCCTTCCTGAGGAGGTCATAGGGTCAAAAACAGTTGGGGAATTCAAGAATGCATGGGACAGACATAAAGCAATTCTAGTGGGGGATAGGAGGAAGTAGTCTGTTGGTTAACTAGGATCTGCAGTTTATCTGTTAGGTAGGGAAATGAGCAGACTAGGTGGGCCAAGTGGTCCTTATCTGCCATCAAATTCTATGTTTCTATGTAACACCCCATGATTAAGCTTGGTACATCCAGCAGACCTGGGTTTAATTCCCACAACCTCCACTTGCATACTGTGTGACCTCAAGCAAGTCACTTAACCTCCAGTGCTCCCGGGTCATCTCTGAAAACACGGAGTTGTAGGCCTTACTCGGTTGTGAAAGAAAAGACAAACCAGCATTTTGTCAGTGCTGAATGTCCGCTGCTTGCATTGCTATTGTACCAGGTCTTGCTTGTACACATTTTTGCTATATATTTACCCAGGATAGAGCAGATAAGGTGCAGTGTCTCATTTTCAGTGGTATCCTATTTTCACAATTGTTAGACTGTTATTACCGATAACGGCCCAGTTGAGAGGTAATATCTACTTTTAAGTGGGCTCCCATATATTGATCCCAAATGTCCAAGTCCTTTTATGACCTGACATTATGATCAAGACAGGTGGAATTTTTAAAATCCCACCTGGAAGGTAATTTCGCTGTGCGACTGTGGAAACAAGTTTCAGAGGGATTTGAAAAATGACACCTGACATGTTCAGGAGGCGGAGTAATATAAGGGATATGTTGAACATTAGGGGCCAAAATCTGCAAAAATAAAGTTATGCGTAAATGTTGGAACAGGTCAATGTTTCCACGTAAGTTAGCTCGTTTTTTACATTTTTAACCCCTATTTTCAACATAATCTTTTTATGACCACTCCTTCTGAGCATGACAGGTGTCATTTATAAAACAATGGCCAAAACTTAATTTTGCATGACAAGTGTGAAAACACATTTTGGGTAGGGTTTGAGAAATAACAGCTGTTGCATTCATGAGGTGGCATGAAAAAATTAGTATGTTAAAAATCTGGGGTCAAAATACTGAAAATGACCACAGTTATGAGTGGCATTGAAAACTTTCTACGTACTGTACACTCGTAACTTTGTTGATTTTTAATATTTTTACCCCAAATTCACCTTCTTATAACCCCACATAGCCTTCTTATAATCCCACCACATGAACAAGGGTGGAGAAAATGTTCAAACCATGCCCAAAAGGTGATTTCGTACCACAAGTTTGAAAACACATTTTGGCCAGGATTTGAAAAATGACAGCTGTCACATTCATGAGGTGGTGTGAAGAAATGACTATGTTAAGAATCTGGGGTCAAAATTTTGAAAATTACCACAGTTATGATGTGCATTGAAAAATGTCAACGTACATTCATAACTTTGTTGGTTTTTTATATTTTTACCCCAAATTTTCAACATAGCCTTCTTATGACCCCACATAGCCTTCTGATGACCCCACTTCATGAGCAAGAGTAGAGAACATTTTCAAATTGTGCCCAAAAGGGGATTTCATGTCACAAGTATAAAAACACTTTTTGACCAGGATTTGAAAAATGACAATTGTCACACTCATGAGGTGGTGTGAAAAAATTACTATGTTGAAACGTTGGGGTCAAAATAATGAAAATAACCACAGTTACACAGATGCATTGAAAAGTTTCAATGTAGGCTTATAACTTTGTTGTTTTCTCATATGTTTACCCCAAATTTTCAACATAGCCATCTTATGGCACCACCTTTTGAACAAGGGTGAAGAAAATTTTAAAATCCTGCCCAACAGATGTTTTTGCCCCACACGTACAAAAACAAATTTTGGCCAACATTTGAAAAAGGACATTGCTGTAAAGAAATAGCTATGTTGAAAATTTAGGGTCAAAATATTGAAAATTATTCACTGCAAGTCAGAGACACTTATTTTAAGTGGCATGCCTTCCCGGGAATTTAAGGCCACCTTCCCATTTGACTGGGCAAAAAAAAATGTGATAAAATACCTGGGGATCAAGATATCAGTCGATCTGACCTTACTATATAAGAACAACTATGCTCATCTGTTCCAACAGATTCAAGAAGATCTGGCCTGTTGGCAAATTTTGCCATTAACCCTATATGGAAGGGTCCAAACTATAAAAATGAATGTTCTACCCAGGTTCCTTTTCCTTTTTCAGACCTTGCCCCTGGGGATACCTAGGGATTTGTGGACCAACTTGCAGAAAGTTACACAATGGTTTATATGGAATGGTAAACGCCCGAGAATAGCACTGACTACATTGAAGGCACCGAGGGAGTGGGGAGGCCTTGCCTACCCTCACTTTTATTTTAATTTTTTGGCAGCTAGGGGGTTCCAACTATGTACCTGGGCAAAGCGTAGAATAGATTCAGGGTGGTATCTCCTGGAGGAGGACTCACTAAAAGGGTGGGCACTATGGGCCCATCCCACTAATACATTGCCCCACATAACACAGGGTCTTGATTTAAACCCATGGGTTTCCCACTCATAAAAGATATTACATAAGCTTAGGAAACTCACATATACTCCCAAGGGGTTGGGACCTCTCTCCCTGATACGGTTTGAACCCACCTTTGTGCCTCCAAGGTCAGACATAGGATACAAGGTCTGGGCTACTAAAACATTAACCACTTTTGCCCATTTTGTAAGGAACAACTCTCCCCTATCTTTTGCACAATTAAGTGGAAAATTTCACCTACAGAAACAAGATTATTTTAGATTTTTACAGGTACGTCACTACATATCTACAGCAAACAGAATACAAAAAATAACTAGGGAGAGGACAGAGCTGGAAGACTTTTTCTATGGGACTATAATGATCAAGGGAAATACACATCCATTATCACAATTATACAAGATATTACTACACACCCTCCCATCATGAGTAGACGATCTTAAAGATAAATGGGAAAGAGAGTTGAAAGTTAACATAGCAGAGAATGTCTGGACCAGAAGATTTAGTCGGGGCTGGCAGGTTACAAGTTCCCCCGCATGCCGGGAATTTCACTAGAAAGTGATATGGCGATATTTCTTAACCCCTACTAAATTGAGACATTTTGGTCAGTCAGGGTCTGTAATGTGCTGGAGGTGTTGCGGAGAGACTGGAACGCAAACTCATATTTTTGGGGATTGCCCCAGATTCGTATGTTCTGGAGGGAGGTGCATACCTCAATAACCAGGCACACGGGCCTGCAGATACCCTTTTCCGGGGAGTAATTAGTGTTGGGACTCCCTACACTAAATTAGTGGACCTAGACAATCTACAAAATTAGCTCAAATCATGAGACTGGTGGCACTTAAGTGTATTACGTCCAGGTGGTTATCTCCACTTCCCCCTTCGGTGCAAGAGTGGCGGTCCAGAATGTCTCAGGTAGAAACTATGGAATGAATTACAGCAATCCTAAGGCTACAAAGTGAAGGATTTGCCCAACTTTGGTCCCCATGGTATCAACATAGGTGAAGAAGGAAAGATGTCTCACACAAAGCACGTGTTAAGACAGTAGTAGAGAGAATTAGGTCTCAGAAATAGGAAAATAACTATTGAGGTTGTGGAAAATGGATGCAACCTAGTGCTCGCCTTTAAGTTTAAGTTTAAGTTGAAATTTAAGTTTAAGTTTGAATTCAACTGTTATCCTTAAGGGGAAGATGACTTCAACCCTAGCTAGATCATTCAGGTTAAAATCTAGAAGCTATAGGGAAAAGAATCCTGTAAGGTGTTAGCTGAACAGTTATGTTTAGAAGGACAAAACGCAGTTGATTATATAAATGGATGGAATGCTGAGAGATAAGATCTAAACTTATGAAATGAACCCCATTGCTAAGTAATGTAATTAATGAAAGCCCAAAAATAAGATGTCGAGATATGAACTTTGTATAAGAAACAAAACAGATAAACGGAATCAAATCTTGGCAACAGAAAAGACAGAATGGGGGAAAACAAGAACAAACTGTAACACAATGTATATGGAAAAACAATGTATACTGTTATACAATGATCAATGTGATGTCCTAAATAACTAACAATAAAACTAAGTTTTAAAAAAACCAAAATTGAAAATTACCACAGTTACAAGCCTATGTCCATAAATTTCAATGTAGACTCATAAGTTTGCTGTTTTTTTAATTATTTTTAGCCCAGATTTTCAACATAGCCTTCTTATGATCCCACCTCATGAACAATGGCAGAGAAAAGTTACAAATCTGGCCCGGAAGGTGATTGCACACAGCAACAGCAGATTTGCCTAATTTCACTGTCATTCTTTATGAGGAGGGGTCCCAAAAAAGGCATGTTGAAAATCTGGGGCAAAAACATTCAAAAACAAGCATTTATCAATGCCAAATGTTGCTTGCTTCTATGTGCTGTTTAGGTATTTGGAAGTCATTGGAGTGCAAATATTGAAAATTCGTGAACTTACGAGAGTGTGTAGGAACTGCGCAACACACGCTCGAAAAACAGTCATTTTTAGGAATTTTTTCAACATAGCCATTTTAAGACCTCTGCTCATGAACAGTGTCACTGTGATTTTCTTAATGTGTCCCATACATTGAGTTTGCACACCGACTGTGCCATTGTAATCTACATGGGCGGAAACACATTTTGGGCAGGATGTGAAAAATGACAGCTGTACTGCTCATAAGGAGGTGTGGTAAAATGGCAATGTTGAAAATCTGGAGTGAAAATATTGAAAATTTGCGAACTTACGAGCGTGCGTAGGAACTGCGCAACTCACACTCGTAAAACAGTCATTTTTAGGAATTTTTGCAAATTTTCAACATAGGCTTTAAAACCCACCTTATGAACTTACTAGCGGTGTCATTTCATTAATTGGTCCCAAAAGGTGATTTTGTGCAGTGACCGTGAAATCACCCTTCGGGCCCGATTAACACCATGACAGTGCAAGAATTCATGAGGAGGGGTCCCAAAAACCCCATGTTGAAAATTTGGGCCAAAATTCCCAAAAATGCCTGAGATATGCAACAAAGTTGAAAAACCCTATCTACCCCATTATACAGCTTACCGGCATTTCCTCAGTTCGTGGTCGGCTTTGAAGAGTGCAGACGTGTTCCCGGTCCACCGATGATCGTCGCGCCGAGCTCCGGAGGTAAGTATGGGGTGGGGGTAGTGAGGAGGCAGGGTGCGCAGTGGGTGGGTGCAGGTTGTGGGGGCAGGGAGACTACGAGGGACCGTTTTTTTATTCACAGTTTTTTTTTTTTAAGAAGACGACGCGGATTGTCTGCCACGCTGGGGTGGGCTCCCAGCATGGCAGCAGGAAAAGCTGTTTGGGGGGACGTGGAACCAATGGGGGATTGGGCACCCCCGTCGGCCAAAACAAGATTTGCCATGCTGCGGTGGGCTCCCAGCGTGGCACCGGGAAAGCTTTTGGGGGGGTGTGCAGCCTTGGAGCCGACAGAGGATTGGCATAACAGTTTTGCCATGCTGGGGTGGGCTCCCAGCATGCTGGACAGCTGTTGAGGCGTGGGCCAGCAGGATTGGTCACCCCGTCGGCCATACAGTGTGTGTGTGGGGGGAGCGCATCAGCACGCAATATGCGTGCTTGTGCGTGTGTGTGTGTGCATGGGGGGGAGAGCTCTGCTCACTGAAGCAGAGCTCTCCCTTTCAACTGTATGCCACTACATTTTGGAGCAGTCATAGACAGCTGCAGCACTCATTGGAGAACTGGGGCCGTGCCTGCAAACACACTGACTGCATTGGAAGATGGGCTGACACACCTCCGAAAACTTGGATGATGGCACTATGTTTCTTGCACATGCATGCAAGCAACATAATGACCAAGTTATGCTGATAAATTCAAAACACCATTGAAGCATGGAACAGCACACCTGATTTCCTCAGTTCATGGTCTGGCATTGAAGAGTGAAGATGTGTCTCTGGTCCTGAGGAGGATTACGGCATTGGACTGCTGACAGATAAGTAAGGGCTTGAGAGGGGTGTGGTGATGGGTACGGAGTGGGAGGGTCAGGTGGGGGGACTGTAATGGCGGCAGCAACAGACATAAATGGACGGTTTTCTTTTTTACAAGGTGTTTAAAAAAAATTACAAGGGATGGTTTTCTTTACTTCCGGTACTGACACTGGAATTGGGCACCCCAGTGTTGGTGTTGTGTTTGGTGGCACTGGGGTGGGTTTCCCAGTGTTGCATAATCAAAATGGGCAGGGTTGGGGGGTAACAGCTGGCACAGAGGATTGGGCATCCCGTGCCAGAATTTTAACATGGAGGGTGCAGGAGAGATTGGGGGGGTTGTTATGTTTGGCAGCACCAGGGGTTGGTTCTCCAGCCTGCACAATGAAAATAGGTGTGGTAGGGGCTGCTCAGGGAACTTGGGGTTGTAGTCAGCATCAGGGATGACGTGGGGGGGTGCCACAGCAGGCTGATTATGACAGATCAGCTTTGCTTGCTGGGCGGCGTTATATAGATGAAAGAAAAGAGCTGCCCTATGATTGGCTCTGCTCTTTCCTTTGAACTACATGAAGTTTCCACCCAGCAAGCCAGAACAGTGTCATAATCATCCTGGCTGATGATTGGTGTCACACTGACAAGCTCCTTGCAGACTGTTCTGCATTAGACTGACAGTGTTACACACCTCAAACCCCACTCTCATAGTAAAATGTTTGCTGCACATGTGCTCACAGCAAACATAAAAATGGCTGTGCTGCAAGGAAAAGCATTCAACAAAATATTGTGACCTAGCCCCAGGTAAGGGCTCACAGGAATAATGGAAAACAACCACCAGTTTAGAAGCAATAAATGCAGGTGACTGGTAGCAGTATCACAGCGGGTGGCTCATATTTGGGACAAACCAGGGCTTCACTGCAGGCAGTTCATGACCAGGAATGCAGACTGCAGATATACTTCCTGGTTGGGGAAGGGGCATTGACATTGTCACTCTTACAATGACCCCTTTGCCAGATCAACAGGGTGGTGTAGACATGAGCATCCTTCACCTTCTCCACAGAGATACTGAGAATGCACGGGCAAGCAGTAGCACCAAGGGGAGGAAGGAGGGAAAGGAGAAGTTGGGGGAAAACATGGGGCTTTGCAGATGGCATCCTCCTTTGTACTTCTGGGTCACACATAGAGCTGTGCAAAGTGGACAGACTACGCTTTGCAAATTTATTTGTTAAGCTGGTTCAATTCACAAAGTACAAAGTGCCAAAGTGGGAAGTTTTTTTTTTCAGTACCTTATGCTCCTCTCCCCAGGTACCCCCTTCCAACCACCCTCCCAACCCCATCACTCAGCTCCTCTGGGACTTACTTTACACTGGCATCCTCTGCCACAGGACTGTGGCATGTGCTCAGCCAATGGTGCAGAACCTGTGGGGGGTTGGTCTTCATCCTGTCTCTGGGATTTTTCTTCCCCCGATTTTCTCCCTTCACTCTCTGGGGCCTCAGCCAACACAGTCGCACATGCGCATGGAGGCATGCATGCGCACTGGAACCAACATCAGCCTCAATCCACCCACCCAGACTAGCTCCGGACCCCCATTTGCCTGACACTGCCATTGAAGTTTTTAATAAGCAAAGTGGCCCTTTTCAGGCAAAAGTCATGCAAATTTGCTAGTAAAGTTATACCTTCACCATGAAAAAGTGACATTTCCCCAGGAAAACTCAGTGCAAAGTGGCAGAGTGGGCATTTTGTGAAGTTATTCGTGAAGACAAATTCTGCAACTTCACCAGAACTTCATCAGTAAAGTAAAACTTCACAACATCTCTAGTCCAACATCAGCCTAGCCACACTGGATGCATAACATTGCAAGGGGAAGAGCTTGAGGGACAGAAGCCATCCGAGGAAGAAAAAGTTAAATAAAAAGGAAACAATAAAAACAGTCAATTACACCACGTAGTAGTTCATAGAATGTTATTTCTTTTCAATTTTTTCAGGGGCAGCATCCAAGTATCAGGCATTGAATGCTCTGGTTGATGTAGCACTAGTGTAGAAACATCAGCTTGCAAGGGTTGCTATAGAAACAGGCAAAGAGAAAGCTCACAGCAATCCTCCCAGAGGTGCACCAGCCAAACAAGAGGCATCAACAGAAAGGAAAGGAAAGAAAGTTTGCACGGGTTGCTATGTCACCAAGAGAGTTCAATGCCTGATGCCAAGATGTTGTACCCACTTTACCCCCAATAATTTTTCTTATTGGATTTTGGTAACCAGGTAGGCTCACTGAGGCAAATTGTCCCTTTTTCAGGAGTGACCCAGAATTAATTACATAAAATACATTGAAAGAAATACATATAAATGATGATAACATATAGTGCATAAGTAAATGACAAAATACAGTGCAAACAATGGATATACATAAAAAGTCAGTAGTTAGATAGATACGGATAAGTACTCAGAGACACTTGGTTCTATAAAACATGGACACAGTTCATCATGTGGTGATTCATATATTTAGCCTGCCAGCAAAAAGTAGGGCTGGGCATCAGGTCGAGCCAAACATTCGGGTCAGTCAGGTTTAGTAGTGATCAGAATTGAACCTCTGAATCAGGTTTTACTACCAAAATCCAAAAAGCTCCCTGAAAAATTAGCCCTGGCAGCAGCTGGTGATGATCAGTGTGAGAGAGAGGGAAGGAATGAGAGTGAGACAGAGACAGAGAGAGAGAGAGAGAAGAGAGAGAGAGAGAGAGAGAGAGAGAGAGAGAGGACAGCTGCAGCAGCAGTAGCAGTAGTATTATTGTGGGATGGAGATGCGGGCGAACTGATCACAGCAGCCGGCTAGCGAGTGAAACAATGAAATGTCAGTCAGTGTGATTTCAGCACAGCGACAGGCAGCAGCAAATGTGAGGAGGTACCTGAAGACGGGTTTGTCCTCTGCTCTTATTGTGAGTGTGCATCTGGGCTTCCACCTCTGACCACCCTTTCTTAACTCTCTCTCTCTCTCTCTCTCCCACATCTCTCTCTCTCAGTGGATCTCATCTCCTCTGAGTCCTACGGCTCCTCCTCACACACACAAATCGAGGCTGACAGTCAGGGTAGTCATGTGACTGCACGAGTGAAAGTCCAATTAGGCATGCTGTTTGAATGCTCACCTGATCCTGCTGCTGTTAGGGCTGCTCTGATTGGAGCAGACAGGATGACCTTCTGTGGGTTTATAAACACCTTTCTTCTGCACAGCAGGGTCAGAGGTGAGCGAAGCTTGTTGCAAGCAGTATGTGAGAGCTGAGTAGCAAAGACTGTTCATTGCATGGAACTAAAATAAAATTGGGCAGCTTTTCAGGACGCGGTGGGGCAGGGCAGGATAAATCACTGCTGCATACTTAGCATATAGTGTTTTCATCTCTTGAACATGAGTAGAGAGGACAAAACAATCAGCAGCAGTAAAAGCAGTTGTTGGAGGGGGTAGGGGAGGGAAAGGGGCTAGCAGGGACTGCCTTCCCCGAGGCAATATATGAAAAAAACTTTTTTGTGAGGATTATTCATTGTTTTTTCACGTACTTCAATGGCATATTTTAATAATACATGAGAAGTCATTAAAATCAAATGTATGTTATGCTCAAAATCCTTCATTTCATTTCAGGCCAAATCGGGCAAATTCAGGTTTTTGCCTGGCTTAGCTTGAAATTGGCCTGTTGTGAGAAATTTATTGACTCGCATGGCCCTAACAAAAAGAGTAAAAGTAAATGTTTCTGAGAAAAGAGATTATCAATCAGTCAATCAAAATCTTTATTTTGCCAGGCGGAACATCATTGAGACAAGCTCATTTACAAGATGGACCTGGGGCAAAACAATTGCCAGCAGGGTTAAGACATAACAGGTTGAGTGAACATACATAACAATTACTTAGCAATAATAACAACATAATAACATATAACCATCACATGAAACAAGATACTTCCACCAGAATATAGCAATAGGTTCAACAGTTCAACAGGAGGTAGTGCCATTTAAATGCAATTGCATAGATGCAGATATATGGACGTAAGGTAATGAGCTAAAGTTTATACAGTAAACATCATTGGAGGAGTCATAGTGAGCAGGAGTGGCAGTTCCTCTAGTGTCAAAGTGTGAAGAAGATTGAGATGTAAGAGCCCTTTGATAAGTACTGTAGGCATGGCCTGGCATGTGGGGTGGGAAGGGGAAGGGGGTATAGGGAGTGGGGAGGGAAAGTCAGATGAGATAGGAGAGGGTTGGACATGATGGCCTAGGGAGGAAGGACTGTTCTAAGGGAGAAACACGACAGATGCCACAGGCAATGGTTGGGGTTTAAGTCCAATATTTGAAGCAAAGGCAGATTGTGATGTTGGATTATGCTGAACCAAAGTGCAAAACACACATTATTATAAATGGAAATTACTTAATTTGTCTAGTAAGACTGTAAACATGAGTTGCTTTCACCAGCAGACTGTACCTTACATGCCCTGAAGAAGAGGTCCACCTCGGAATGTTGGTTGGTTGTTCAAATACAGTACTGAAACCTTATCTGGTGTACTTATTTACAATAAAAATGAATACAATTCTAAATGCTAATTCAGTGAAGAATTCCACGTTCCAGTATCGCTCCAGGGACAACGTGATCAGCAATGGAAAACATGGGGATGTGAGAATCAGTGTGATCAGTAATGGAAACATGGGGATGTGGGAACAGTGCGATCAGCGATGGAAAACATGGGAATGTGGGAACAGTGCGATCAGTGATAGAAAACATGGGGATGTGGGAACAGTGCGATCAGCAATGGAAAACATGGGGATGTGGGAACAGTACAATCAGTGATGGAAAACATGGGGATGTGGGAACAGTGTGATAAGTGATGGAAAACATGAGGATGTGGGAACAGTGTGATAAGTGATGGAAAACATGGGGATGTGGGAACAGTGCGATCAGTAATGGAAAACATGGGGATGTGGGAACAGTACAATCAGTGATGGAAAACATGGGGATGTGGGAACAGTGTGATAAGTGATGGAAAACATGGGGATGTGGGATCAGTGCGAACAGTGATGGAAAACATGGGGATGTGGGAACAGTACAATCAGCAGTGGAAACATGGGGATGTGGGAACAGTACAATCAGTGATGGAAAACATGGGGATGTGGGAACAGTGTGATAAGTGATGGAAAACATGGGGATATGGGATCAGTGCGATCAGCAATGGAAAACTTGGGGATGTGGGAACAGTGCGATCAGCAATGGAAAACTTGGGGATGTGGGAACAGTGCGATCAGTGATGGAAAACATGGGGATGTGGGAACAGTGTGACTGGCAATGGAAACATGAGGATGTGGGAACAGTACAATCAGTGATGAAAAACATGGGGATGTGGGAACAGTGCAATCAGTGATGGAAAACATGGGGATGTGGGAACAGTGCGATCAGTGATGGAAAATATGGGGATGTGGGAACAGAGTGATCGCAATAGTAAACATGGGAATGTGGGAACAGTGTGATCAGTAATGGAAACATGGGAATGCGGGAACAGTGTGATCAGCAATGAAAAACATTTGGATGTGGGATCAGTGCGATCAATGATGGAAAACATGGGGATGTGGGAACAGTGCGATCAGTGATGGAAAACATGGGGATGTGGGAACAGTGCGATCAGGGATGGAAACATGGAGATGTGGGAACACTACGATCAGTGATGGAAAACACGGGGATGTGGGAACAGTGTGATTCGTTATGGAAACATGGGGATGTGGAAACACTGGGAACAGTGATGGAGAATGTACAATGTACCTTTATTACTACTTTACCTGAAGTATTCTGCTTACTGTTATTCCCCATCCTTCTTGTTAGATACGTATTGCTCCTAAGTGAGGCTATCACTATGTGTGGAGTTCTAAATAGCAAATATAGACAATGCCAGTGGCTCAGCACGTTACACACTCACTTCTAAGGCTGGAAGATTAGACAGGTGTGGGTTCTAGCCCCACACCAGGCACTTGGGTTAAATCCCAATACTGATACTATGGTGCAGCATGAGGGGGGTGCTGTCTTTCAGATGAGACATTAAAGTGATGTCCCATCTGCCTGTTCAGGTGGATATAAAAGATCCCATGGCACTTCTCGAAAAGAGCAGGGAATTTTTATTTATAACACATCAAAACCACATCAAACAGAACAGAATAACAATCAAAATGCACAAAGGAAAAAAAAAAACAAGAACATTTCATATATACATTTCATATATAATACCAACACTTTAAAAAAAATGAAAGGGAACTTACAGAGAGCTCAATATATTTACACACTATGCTAAAGCCCACTTTATGTAAAACATAAAACAGTCATAATTATAAATAGTATACTGGTCTATCAATTTCTAATTCATTTATATTCAATAGAAAGCGTGAATCCTCTCCACCACTGAAACACCTTTTTAGAAGATTGTACAGCAATATATTTTTCATACACTGAAAACATGGCTTTCAAAACTAAAATATAGAAAGTTTCATATGGCATTAATTTCTGCTGTAATACCCATTTGACACCTAGCTTGCCACAAGTAGAACTTTAAATAGCACAGGAATACCGATAAAGTTCCAACCTCGTATTTATTGTCTAGGTGAGAGTGATAGCCTAGAATCAGAGTATTATAGTGTGTGTTTTTTTAGCCAACTCAGGTTCCATTTTTGGGCTAAATAGTCCCATAAAGGTTTAGCATATGAACATTTAAATAAAAAAATTATGTATAGCTTCTTCTTCTGCCTGACAGGAGCTGTAAGGGCAGTTTCTTTCATCCTGCTTTTTACGTTCGCTTGCGCGCATGCGCAAGGAACGTATTGGGAGAGTAGCACACTTGGAGGTGTGCCTCTCCCACCCAATGCACTGCTCAGTTGAGCAGGCATGGCGGTCCTGCACCAATGGGTTCAGCAGCTCAGTATGACAGCGGTGGTCTTCGCTTTAAAGAAAAACACTGCTGCCATACTGAGCGCTGCCCCCCCTTGCGTCACGTGCTACCTCCCAGCGCCCGTCCATCACGCCGCCCCAAAGCTTCGTGCCATGCTGGGAGCCCACCCCAGCGTGACAAACATTGTTGCCAATGGGGTGCCCAATCCCCGTCAGCTCCATGACCCCCCCAAAGCCATACTGCTGCCACGCTGGGAGCCCACCCCAGCGTGGCAAACCGTTTGTTTGGATTGCCGATGGGGATGCCCAATCCCCCGTCAGCTCCTCGCCCCCCACACACACATACTCTGCCATGCTGGGAGCCCACCCCAGCATGGCAAACGTCCCTCGTAGTCTTTTTTTTTTAACCTGTAAAACAAAAAGCGGTCCCGCTGCACGTCTCCCAGCCCCCTCCCACAACCCGCACCCACCCACTGCGCACCAGCCTCCCCACACCCCCACCCATGCCCCCTCTGGAACTCGGTACTGACGATCTTCGGTGGACCGGGAGTTCGTCTGCACTCTTCAAAAGGCGACCGAACTGAGGAAATGCTGGTAAGCTCTATAATGGGCTGAGATAGGATTTCAACTTTATTACATATCTCAATCATTTTTGAATTTTTGTACCAAAATTTCAACATGGGGTTTTTGGGACCCCTTCTCATGAATGATGTCACTGTCATGGCGTTAATCGAGCCCGAAGGGTGATTTTGCAGGCACTGCGCAGTCACTGTGTGAAATCACCCTTCGGCCTTGGATAACACCATGACAGTGACATCATTCATGAGAAGGGGTCCCAAAAACCCCATGTTGAGAATTTGGTGCAAAAATTCCAAAAAATGACTGTTTTATGAGCGTGCGTTGCGCAGTTCCAACACAGGCTCGTAAGTTCTCAAATTTTCAATATTTTCACTCCAGATGTTCAACATTGCTATTTTATCACACCTTCTTATGAGTTGTACAGCTGTCATTTTTCACATCTCACCCAAAACGTGTTTCCGCCCATGTAGCGCACAATGGCGCAGTCGGTGTGCGAAATTAATGTATGGAACACATTAAGAAAATCACAGTGACACTGTTCATGAGCACAGGTCTTAAAATGGCTATGTTGAAAATTTGGTGAAAAAATTCCTAAAAATGACTGTTTTACGAGCGTGTGTTGAGCAGTTCCTACGCACGCCGCATACATTTGTGAATTTTCAATATTTGCACTCCAGATTTTCAACATTGCCATTTTACCACACCTCCTCATGAGCAGTACAGCTGTCATTTTTCACATCCTGCCCAAAATGTGTTTCTGCCCATGTAGCGTGCAATGGCGCAGTCGGTGTGCAAACTGAATGTATGGGACACATTAAGAAAATCACAGTGACACTGATCATGAGCAGAGGTCTTAAAATGGCTGTGCTGAGAATTTGGTGAAAAAATTCCTAAAAATGACTGTTTTATGAGTCTGCGTTGTGCAGTTCCTACGCACGCTCGTAAGTTTGTGAATTTTCAATATTTTCACTCCACATTTTCAACATTGCCATTTTACCACACCTCCTTATGAGCACTGCAGCTGTCATTTTTCACATCTTGCCCAAAACTTGTTCCCGCCCATGTAGCGCACAATGGCACAGTTGGTGTGCGAACTCAGTGTATGGGACACATTAAGAAAATCACAGTGTAACTGTTCATGAGTAGAGATCTTAAAATGGCTATGTTGAAAATTTGGTGAAAAAATTCCACCACAAATAGCACTGTTTCTGGCGTGCGTTGTGCAGCAGTTCCTCCTTGCTTTCGTAAGTTCAATTTCAATATTTTACTCCAGATTTTCAACATTGCCATTTTACCTACACATCTCCTTATGAGCAGTACAGCTGTCATTTTCACATCCTGCCCAAAACGCTCTTTCCCCCATGTAATGCACAATGGTGCAGTCCGTATGTAAATCAATGTATGGGACACAGTAAGAAAATCACAGTGACACTGTTCATTGCTTGGAGTTTAAAATGGCAATGTTGAAAATCTGGTGAAACAATTCCTAAAAATGACTGTTTTACGAGTGTGCGTTGCACAGTTCCCATGCATGCTTGTAGGTTTGCCAATTTTCAATATTTCCACTCCAGATTTTCAACATTGGCATTTTACCACACTTCCTTATGAGCAGTACAGCTGTCATTTTTCACATCCTGCCCAAAACGTGTTTCCGCCTATGTAGCACACAATAGGGGTAACAAACAGGTCATGCTGACAATTTATTGTGCAAATACCAGCAATCGCACAGGGCATTAGGGTAAAACACCATACATGCCAAACACCACTGCAAATACCTGCAAGCGAACGTTCGGCATTGACAAATGCTTGTTATGTTTAAGGTTCCCTTATGTTTAGTCTTCCATAAGCAGAAAGCCATAATATTTACCACATGTGTCTGAAATACAAACTTCTCTGTTCGCAGTTTAACCCTTGCAAGGTACATTTTTAAATCAAGATTGTAAATGAGAAAGGAAAAGTGTGGCCCACTGGGAATTGAATCTCAGACCTCTGGCATGCCGTTACAGCACTCTAACCATTAAGCTACAGTGCGCACTGGCTAGAGTGCCCGAGGACTTCCTTAAATCCACACATTCCTTTTCTCAAATGTGTTGCATAATCCTGCAACCAGGCATGTCAGAAACACAAACTTCTCTCAGTGCAGTTTAACCCCTGCAAGGTATATTGCAGGATGGTAGCAGGTTGCAGGTAGGTTGTAGGTAGGTTGCAGGATTACGCAACACATTTGAGAAAAGGAATGTGTGGATTTATTGAAGTTCTCAGGCGCTCTAGCCAGTGAGCCTCTAGCTTAATGGCTAGAGCACTAGAACAGCCTACCAGAGGTCTGAGGTTCAGTTCCCAGTGGGCCACACTTTTTCTTTCTCATTTCCATCCTTGATTTAAAAATATACCTTGCAGGGGTTAAACTGCACTGAGAGAAGTTTGTATTTCTGACATGCGTGGTTGCAGGATTACGCAACACATTTGAGAAAAGGAATGTGTGGATTTAAGGAAGTCCTTGGGTGTTCTAGCCAGTGAGTCTATAGCTTAATGGTTAGAGTGCTGAAACAGCATATCAGAGGTCTGAGGTTCAATTCCCAGTGGGCCACACTTTTCCTTTGTCATTTCCATATGTGTCTGGGAATTCTCTCATTATTTAGTTGTTTCAAAACCTTTGATCTAAATTGTTGGGGGCAGTTTTTAAATTCTGGGTATATTGGGTATATTTTCTGCATTATCATAGTATATAATTTTGGAGCAGAATACTGAATTATCTAGGTTTTAGTTAAGGCCCGTAGGTATAATTTTTGTACATTTGATTTGAGATATACAGTGAGATGTAAGCAGGATGTCACTTTGGGGGGGGGGGACTTCACATGACTGAAAAAAGGTAGCCAGGTTATTCTGGACCAAGGAATATTGTAAGGTGTTGGTGGGTTGAAGACCAATTCTAATGGTTTGGGAAATAAATAAGTAGTGGAAGAAAGTTATTGGATCCCCCATCCCCAAACCCCCTTGTGCCTTTGAAAGATAGGTGTAACATATTTTTATTGGGTTTAACCTACTGCCCCAGATCATTTGAAAAATTAACTTGCATACATCCTTGTTTCAAGAGCTACTGATAAAGGGAAAATCATGGCTATGTGTAGAAAAACAGGGTATTGTGAATTTTTTTTATAATATGGGCTCTTTTGAATTTAGAGAGTTTCCAGCCCTTCCACCTCTGCACCTTAAATCCAATAATTTGCAATGCAGAGTCCTAGTTTTCATAGGGTAAGTTTTGGGTCCAGAACTTTATACCAAGGATTTTAATTGGTTCAGAAGAGATTTTTTATGCCTTGTCTTTCAGTAGGCAATGGGGCCTGTGGACCTAAAAACAATCCTCTGCATTTACTTATATTCAACCTTGAGTTGGAAACTTCAGAATAATCATGTAACTCTTTTAGGACAGAAGAAATATATTCTTAAGATCAGCTAAAAACACACATACATCATCAGCATAAGCTTGTATAACTATGTTGTCCTGATCGGAGCCTCCAGACAGTCTATGATTATGAAGTTGGATATTAATTTTTCTTATAAGAGGTTCCAAGGAAAACATGTATTATAAGGGGCTAATGGGGCACCCTTGTCGAACACCTATACTAATTTAATACTAGAGGTGACAGTACCCCACAGGACTGGATGGACTAAACTGAAAAATAAAGTAATTTAATCCAGCTTATAAAGTCTGTTGGAATGCCATAGTGTTCCAAAGTCTTAAATAAAAAATGATGGTAAAACCTACCAAATGCTTTTCACTGGTCAAGGGAGATGAGACATCCCTTCTTTTCTTTTTGATTATAATATACAATGGCATACCTAATAATCATTATTGCATACTGAATGTTCCTATCTGGTATTCCACAATACTGGGATGGATGGATGGATTAGATGGCCTACTACCTTTCATAGTCTATTATTCAGTATTTGGGACAAAATCTTAACATCAGAATTTAAGATTGTGATGGGTCTCCAATTTGTAATTTTTTTCTTATCTCCTGATTTAAAGAGAAAAACTAGGTATCCAGATGTGAAAAAGGTAGGAATTTTCCCCTGTTTTAAAACAGGAAAAAATGAATTCAAGACAGGCTGATAATATACTGGAGAAGGTTTTTGTAAAACTCATAAGGCAAACCGTCAGGTCCTGGGGAGGTTCCTAACTTCTGTCTTTTTATTATTTGTTCAATTTCATTTGCTTGGATTGGTGTGGATAGAGACTGAAAAACGTTTAAGGGTAGTGGGCATTGACTTTCCTGTAAATAGTTCTCTATATTTGAAATAAGTGGAGGAGATTCCATCTCATGGGTTTTTAGATGGTTGTCCACAAGTTTATGAAGACCATCCTCAGATTCAACTAGATTGCCTTCTTCATTTAATAGACTTTGGAGTAGTAAGGCCTCAGATATTACCTTACAGGCTTCAAAAGGTTCACCATTAGGTGTCTTGAGTGCTGAATTGTAATTCTGTTTTTAGGGTATTTGCCCTATCATATTGAAATGATTTCATTTCCTGTTGCAATTGCTCAATTTGGGGACAATAGTCCTGCCTAGAAGTGGAATCTATGATAAATAGATATTGTAGTTGGTTCCTTAGTTGCAAATATTTTAAAAAATTTGATCTTTCTTTTAATCTTCCAAAATTTTGGAACCCTGTTTTTATGCCTGATTTTGAATCAGACCACCATTCCGCTACATCCTCATATAAATCACACACTGTTGCCCTTGCCCATAACATTCTGGAAATTTAATTTTCAACATAAGAGTCCAATAGTGTGGATGTATTCAATCTCCACCTGTTAGTTTTTGATTTAGGAAGGGGAAGTTGTGAGAAATTAATTTTTAAAAGTAAATGATCCAAAAATTCAAAAGGGATGATAGAAGGGGGGGTGGCAAGTTATTTGATATAAAGAAATGGTCAATTGATGAAGTAAACCTTCTTCTTCTATAAGTATAAAGAGGGCTTTCAGTTTGGAATTGGAACATGATATGAGATTAGCCAAGTCTACACATTTTTTAATGTGTTAGAATTACTGTAGTTTTTTTTACCTTTCTGTGATTTCCCTGGTTTGGGAAGCTTCACATTAAAATCTTCACCTATCACTA
This sequence comes from Neoceratodus forsteri, assembly GCA_016271365.2. Taxonomy (NCBI): domain Eukaryota; kingdom Metazoa; phylum Chordata; order Ceratodontiformes; family Ceratodontidae; genus Neoceratodus; species Neoceratodus forsteri. The sequence goes on from CM057458.1 coordinate 77,883,713, forward strand.
CATAGAGGGATGTAGAGGTATATGGCTGTAATTAGAGCTACCCTTTCTGCCTTGGATTGAGGGCCATAAACAGTTATGTAACAGAAACTTGACTGAGTCCATTCCCCATCTAGTATGAGAAGTCTGCCTGGAATTAAATCTACTAATTTCTTAAGTATGAAGAGATAAGAATTGAATAGAATCCCTACCCCATCAGCCCTATCAAGGCTGATGGACCAGTAGGAGGGACCCCACACCCATTCGGCCTGAAATTGCCTAGCTTGGTCAGATGTAAGTATTCATGTTTCTTGTAGGAAGCAGATATCCATTCTGGACTCATGGATATATTGAAAGAAGGCTTGTCTCTTAATGTTATTCAATAAACTACAGCAATTTACTGAGCCAAGATTTAAGCAGACCATAGATTAGTATGTGGGGGTTCAGAAACTCTTTTTGTTCCTCTTCTTCTTTTTACCTTTGTGGCTAGTATCCTCAAGATCGGTGGACGAGTTCCCTTGGTTTTGAGGATCCAATTTCACTATCTCCATATCAGACTCTCCTAAGAAGTGGCCAGTGCAGCATAGTGGTGTTCTGATTCCACAGGAGGGGGGTTCTTGGGAAAGGGTTGGCTGAAGGGAAGATTTAGACTTTCTAGTAATGCACCTTCTTGGTAGAGGGTCAGGTATAATTGTGGGAGGAGGGGGAGGACCTTCCTCTTCCTTGAGACCTCCAGGTGGGTCTTGGTAGCAAAGAGGGGCAAAGTCATCTTGGTTGAAGGGATCAGGGGTTCCTGGCACTTGGTCCAGGACAACCTTTTCAGAATTTTCTGGGACAACTGTAGGATTAACATTTTTCTGGTGTTCATCAGCATGGTTGGAGGGTCTAGTGCTGTCTGTCCTTGGGTGAGGGAGGACAGAGGCAGTGTCTTGGGCTTTCTGTATAAGGAACTCTGGACTGATGACAGATGCCTTATTTTTGCTACCATGGACATTCAGCAAATACATAACCATAATCCTCACAAAAGTCACATCTCGTCTGGTTTGCACACTGTAAACTAAAGTGTCCAATCTCACGACAGTTGTCACAGCAGGGTCTGTCACAGATGCTGGACAAATGGGTGCAGGCTCCACATTTGTAACATGCCCTGGGCTGGCCAGAGTAAAAACCAATCCCTCTGTCCCTTCCCAACAAAAAGGAATTGGGAATGTGTTCAATTTCATTCTCATTTCATGGGGAGTGGGTCACCCCGGCCCTGTCATGTGGGGAAACTCTGAAGGAAGTAGGATCCCCGGCCAGTGAACGTAAGTGACAGCTGCAACTCGGGGGACAGAGCTGATCAGCTGCCCATTCTGCGTGGGGAGGATGAAAAGCTTTATGGCACAAAAAGAAAATTTCTGTTTGTGGCAATGTAGTGTAGTGAAATCTGTATCTTGCATATACAGTGAAATACAGCTCACAACTAAAATAAAAGCAAACAACTGTACTGTTGCTAGCCTTGCTTGTAGAGCAGAAAGCAGCTAACTAAAAGAAGCTACATTTTCTTATTAATTTAACACTTATATCTCAGCAGGAGCCAGTGTCTGTTGAGATTAAGCAAACAGATACTTTATTAGAAGTAGAAGGGGTCTTATTTAGGGTTAAAAGGAGAAAGAAAAGTAAGAAAGTCAGTGTGTGTTCTGTGCTGGGAAGGGTACTGTATCAGTTTACTTTGCTAAACCAGTAGGAGGAGAGAGAGCTTAATTGGGGGTGTGGCTTAGACACTATAAAAGCAGGTGACTCAAATTACAACTTCCTGTTGCTAGCCTTTTTTCTTAATAATTGCCCTCCATCCCACCCACCCTAAGCCAGTTCTACTTTTATAGCCACTGGATTTGACTGTCAACAGGAACTTCCTGTTTGGCAGTAGGAAGGGAAGGATCATAGAGAAACATTGGTTTTGTCAACCCTAAAGGGAAAAAATAGCTCACTCCCCAGCTGCTGGTGGTCTGACACTGAGCAAGGAAGAAGGAGGCTACTGAAGAATATAGGAAGTTGCTGTCCCAGAACAGGAAGGGTGAGAGTTTTAAGGAGAGGAGAGAGTAAGCATACAGAGAAACAGGAGAGGGGACACAAAATAAGACATGATAGGAGTGGTGCAGTGCAATGGCTGTGGGGCGGCAGTGTTCCAGGAGACATTCTGGAGGCTGCGATGCTACCCTATTTGCAGGCACCTCTCTGGTCTGAGGGAGGAGGTTGCCTGTCTCCAGACTGACCTGGCTAGGATTCGTGAAACCTCCTCCCCCACCCAGGGACCACCAGGGCCAATGCCACTACCTCAGAGGTTGCCAAGAAAGAGGAGAGGCTGGACCAGAGTGAGCTCAGGGAAGGAGATGGTGGTGGAACAGAGTTGCATCCCTCCAGCTGTACCTCTACACAATTCATTCACTCTTCTGGTGGATAGTGGTTCCTCTACGGAGGCACCTGCAGTGGAGACCAAGGAGGATGCTGGGAACCTTCACAAAGGAGACCCACAGGAGGGTGGAATGAGACCCCACAGGGGAAGGAAACAACTCCTGGTGGGAGACTCAATCATTTGGGGGTAGAAATGGGGGAGGAAGGGGAGAGGGAGGTGAGGTACCTGCCTGGCACCATGGCTTGGAGGTACAAGAAGCGAATCCTCAGGATCGTGGGAGCAGCTGCACGAGGGAGGGAGCTGGATATCATTGTCCACCTAGGGACAAATTGCCTGGCTAGGAATAGGATCAGAGCAGTGCAAGAGGAGTTTGTAGAGTTGGGGAGGGGCCTTAGACAAGTAGCACATACAGTAACATTCTCAGAGGTGCTGCCTGTCTATGGCAAGGGTGATGCTAGGGTACTCCTCACCAGGGAATTCAATGAATTGTTGAAAAACTGGTGTGGAGCTCAGGGTTTTGGCTTCATTGGGGACTGGGGAGTCACCTAGAGGGATGCAGACCTATACTGGTGCGATGGTCTGCATCTGTCCAGGGGGGGAACCAGGATCCTAGGTGAGAGGTTTAAATGCTTCATTGGCAAGCACTTAAACTAGCCAAAGGGGGAGGCACTGGAAAGGAGCAGGGAAATCCCAGCCTCCCCCCACAAAATACGGTAATTAGTGAGGTAAACACCAAGGTAGAGAAGTCATTAGGGAGCAGGACAGAGGTAATTGTAAAAAAAGGCAAAGGCAGTAAGGACAGGAATGGGGCTAAAAGGGGTAAGGCCATCAAAAAGTGGAGGGTGATGAGTACCAATGCCCGTAGTCTGTGTAACAAGCTCCCTGAACTAGTGGCCTTGATGGAAGAGGGTTGCCTGGATATTGTGGCAGTCACAGAAACATGGTACACAGAGAACCATGACTGGGATGTCAACATACCAGGATACAAAATCTACAGGAGGGACAGGGAGGGTTAAAAAGCTGGAGGAGTAGCTCTCTATGTAAAGGAAGAGATCAAAGCAATAGAACTAAAGAGTAAACAGGGAGCAGATGAGACACTCTGGGTCACCCTGGAGACAGGAAATGTCACCACAATCCGCATGGGGGTTGTATACAGACCCCCATCTAAGGGGGAGGGAATGGACAAGGAAATAATAGAAGGCTTCCTTTGAATGGCAGAAAAAGGGGAGATATTGTTGATGGGGAACCTGAACATGCCAGATGTTAACTGAAGCACCTTTGCTGCAGGCACATCCAAGAGCAGGGTCATTCTTGATGCCCTACAGGGGGCATGTCTCAGACAGCTAGTGTTGGAACCCACTCGGGAGGAAGCAATCTTAGACCTGGTACTCTCAAATGGGGAGGAGAAAGAATCTCAGATTTAGAAGTGGGTAGCCATCTGGGAACAAGTGACCACCAAACAGTGTGGTTCAGGATAAACACAGCCATACAATCAAGCCATACAAAAGCAAGAGTATTGGACTTTAGGAGGGCTGACTTTGGGAAAATGAGAGAGTGTTTCAGTAAAGCACTAGCAAACAGGCAAGAAGGAGGGGTGGAGGAACAATGGGGAGTAATTAAAACAGCCATCACAGAGGCAACATGCCTTTGTGTAAAGCAAATCAACAAAACACAATGAAGGAAAAAAACGCTATGGTTCTCAAAAGAGGTAGCAGGGAAGGTTAAGGAGAAAAGGATAGCATTCAGGAAATATAAGGAAACACAGAAGGAGCAGGACAGAGAACTTTATCAGTTAAACCAGAAAGAGGCTGGGAAGGCAGTCAGAATAGCAAAGGCCCAAACCTAGGAAAGGATAGCCAACTCTGTTAAGAAGGGGGATAAGACCTTTTATAGGTACATTAGGGAGCAAAGAAAGAACAAAGAAGGGATACTGAGGCTTAATAAAGGGGAGGGAATGTGGGTAGAGAGTGACAGTGAAAAAGCAGGGATACAGAATGAATATTTCTGCTCAGTATTCACAAAGGAAGAGGAGGGGGAGGTACCTAAACCAAACAAGAGAAACACTCTGAAGATGGGGGTCGATACCAGTCCATTTACAGAAGAAAGGGTTCTGAAAGAGCTAATAAAGTTGAAGGTGGACAAAGCAATGGGGCCTGATGGGATTCACCCAAGAATTCTAAAAGAACTAAGGGTAGAACTAGTGACACCGCTGACAACTCTCTTTAACACATCATGGAAGGATGGGGTGGTACCTGAGGACTGGAGGAGGGGCGGATGTGATTCCTCTTCACAAAAGTGGGAGCAGGACAGAGGCAGGAAACTGCAGACCAGTTAGTTAGACCTCAGTGGTAGGGAAAATGATGGAATCACTTCTGAAGGAATGAATTGTTGAGTACCTAGAGGCCAGTGGGGCACAGAACCCAAGGCAGTATGGATTCACGATGGGAAGGTCATGTCAGACAAATCTAATAGACTTCTTTGACTGGGTGACCAAAGTAGTAGACCAGGGAGGGGCTGTGGACATGGCTTACCTAGATTTTAGCAAGGCATTTGATACAGTTTTACACAAAAGATTAATACACAAGTTAGCCAGTCTTGGAGTGGGTCCCAAGGTGGTAGCCTGGATAAAAAAATTGGCTAGACAACAGTACGCAAAGGGTAGTAGTAAATGGAGTCCACAGTGAAGAAAGGAGGGTTACTAGTGGGGTACCACAGGGTTCAGTACTGGGACCGGTCCTTTTTAATGTCTTTATAAGTGACATTGCAGAGGAACTGGAAGGAAAAGTATGTCTCTTTGCAGACGACACAAAGATCTGCAACAGGGTTGATACACCAGATGGAGTGGAAAGGATGAGAAGGGACTTGGCAAGGTTGGAGGAATGGTCAAACGTATGGCAGCTCAGATTCAATGCAAAGAAGTGCAAGGTAATGCACCTGGGAAACAAAAACCCAGGGGAAGAGTACACAATGGGGGGTGAGATACTGACAACAGTAAAAATGGAAAGGGACCTGGGGTAATTATATCAGATGACCTAAAAGTGGGCAAGCAATGTGAGAAGGCAGTAAGGAAGGCTGGGGGGATACTGGGATGCACAGGGAGAAGCATCAATAGTAGAAAACAGGAAGTTGTTATCCCTCTGTATAGACAGTTGGTGAGACTCCATCTGGAGTACTGTGTGCAGTTCTGGAGACCCCATCTCTGCAAAGACATAGACAGAGTGGAGGCTGTCCAGAGGAGGGCAACAAAAATGGTGCAGGGTCTACATCAGAAGACATACAAAGAAAGACTAAAGGAGCTTAATATGTATACCCTTGAGGAAAGAAGGGAGAGAGGGGACATGATAGAAACTTTCAAGTACCTCAAGGGAATCAACAAAGTCCAAGAGGGTGGCATCTTTCAGAAAAAGAGATGTGCAAGAACAAGGGGGCACAATTTGAAGATAGAGGGGGACGGCTCAGAGGTAATGTGAGGAAGTATTTTTTCACAGAGAGGGTTGTGGATGCATGGAATAGCCTCCCTGAGGAGGTCGTGGAGTCAAGAACAGTGGGGGAATTCAAGAATGCATGGGACAGACATAAGGCAGTCCTAGTGGGGGGTAGGAGGAAGTAAACTGTTGGTTAACTAGGATCTGCAGCTTGTCTGTTAGGTAGGAAAATGGGCAGACTAGGTCGGCCAAGCGATCCTTATCTGCCATCAAATTCTATGTTTCTATGTTTCGTTTTGTCTCAATTTGACCTTGTATTTCCACCCCCATCCAAAATAATTCAGTATCCAGAATGGCCTCTGGAGGGCTTAACACCTCGCACTTTTGAGATAACCAATAGGTGATGTTTTCTACATGAACCCCTTCATTCCTGAACTTTACTGTCACAAATTTAATCAGAGGTTTTGTTAGCGGAATAACAAACAAGCATTTGTCAATGCCGAATGTTGTCTCGCTGGCATTAGCATTGGTAGTGCAGGAGTTAGAGACGCATAATAGGAATGGCAGTGAAGTATTGAAGTGATGCCAACCCCACCCGCACCCTGCAGAGACCGATAGGTATTGGGGTGTGCCTTTGGGTCATCAGCTATAACGCTCATGCCATTTTACCTCACCCTACCCTGTAGACACTGACAAGTGTTGTGGTGTGCTTTGGGGTCTTTGGGCATTATACTTACCCCCATTCCATAAGGAAATAAGCTGAGGTGGGTGCAGTATAGGAGAATGGGGTGAACTTTGTGGCCGAACACTCCAAGGCACACCACGATGCCTGTCACTGGCTGCAGGGTGGGGGTGGAGGTGGAATGGCATGAGTATTACAGCTGATGATCCCAAGTCACAACCCTGATGCCTGTCAGTCTGTACAGGGTGGGGTGTTACAGTTGGAAACCCTAATGCCGTAGGCGTGTGTTGGTATTTTCACTCCAAATTTTCAACATGGGCTTTTTGTGACCCCACCTCATGAGAGCGGCACTATCAGTTTGTTAGCTGAAAGGTGGTTTTGTACAGTGGCTATGCCATTTGGCAACACAGAGATGAAAACACATTTTGGCAGTATGTGAAAAATGACAACTGTATTGTTCATCAGGAGTGTAAAAAAATGGCAACATTAAAAATCTGGAATGAAAATATTAAAAATTAGTGAAATCATGAGCATGCATAGAAAGTGTGCAACACACATCCGTAACCCAATTATTTTTGGGATTTTTTTTAACCACATTTTCAACATAGGCATTTTGGGACCTCCCCTCATAAACAGTGGCATTGTGATTTTGTTAATTTGTCCCAAAAGTTAATTTCCCACAGCGACTACGCCATTGCGCGCCACAGGTGCGAAAACACATTTTGGGCAAGATGTGAGAAATGATGGCTGTACTGTTCATAAGGAGGTGTGAAAAAATGGCAGTGTTGGAAATGTGGCATGAAAATATTGCAAATTTGCGAAGTTACAAGTGTGCGTGGAAACTGCGCAATGCACACTTGTAACACAGTAATTTTATGGACTTTGTCACCAGATTTTCAACATAGGCATTTTAGGACCTCTGCTAATAAACAATGTCACCATCATTTCCTCAAACTGTCCCGAAAACTGATCTCGCACAGCAACCGTGCTATTCTGCGCTGGACGTGTGAAAACGCATTTCGGCCAGGATATGTAACATGACAGCTGTACTGTTCATGAGGAGGTATGGAAAAATGCCAATTTTGAAAATCTGGAGCGAAAATATTACAAATTCATGAAGTTACGACTGTGCGTGGAAACTGTGCAACGCACACTCTTAATACAGCCATTTTGGGGATTTTTCCACCAAATTTGCAACATAGGCTTTTTGAGAGACCCCCTCTTGAACAGTGGCATTGTCTTTTCATTAATCAGTCCCAAAAGGTGATTCCATGCAGTGACCGCAAAATCACCTTTCGGGACCAAATAATGCCATGACAGTGACTGAATTCATGAGGAGGGGTACCAATAACCCCATGTTGAAAATTTGGTGTCAAAATTCCCCAAAATGCCCGAGATATGCACCAAAGTTGAAAAAAAAAACATTTATGTAATTATACATCTTACCGGCATTTCTTCAGTTCGCGGTAGGTTTTGAAGAATGCAGATGTGTTCCCATGTCCACCGAAATCGTCGCCCAGACTCGGAGATAAGTATGGGCTGAGGGGGTGTGGGAAGGCAGGAGTGCGCAGTGGGTGGGAGGGGCAGGAGACCTGAGGACCGTTTCTTTTACAGGGTAAAAAAAAAGGAACATCGTGGGACAGTTTTTGTTTTTCCAGGCACATTTGTCATGCTGCGGTGGGCTCCCGGCATGCCACCTGATTGTTTTTTGGGGGCTGTAGCTGACAGAGGATTGGGCATCCCTGTCGGCACATGGGGGGGCAAGAGCTGAGGGGGACTGGGCACCCCACCTTGGCACACAACAGATGTGGGGGGAGACATTTTGCCAATGGGGAGTGGGTTCCCCCGTCGGCTAAATAAACAGGGGCAGGAGGACTGTAGCCAACGGGGATTGGGCCCCACATTGGCAAAGGAAGACTGTTGAGGGGGAGCACATGATGCTGAGGGGGATTGGGCACTCTAGGCACACACACTTGGAGGTCATTATCTGATGGGGAGTGGGCTTCCCCATCGGCAAATGAAGTGGGTCAGGAATTGACAGGGGATGGAGCATCCCTGTCACCATGTTTACATGGGGAGTCTGTACCGCTGCAATGAGAAGCTTGCTTCTCATTGCAGCGGACGTTTTCTTAGATGTGGTCGCCACATTACTTCTTGCTGGTGTGGCACCTGCATGCTGTCTTACTGGGGAATGAGGGACACACCTACTGATGCATGCCCGCACCTCCAAATCTTCTCCTAATGCAATATGTTGGCATGTGCGCAAGCGCAAGCCAACATAAAAAATGTATTGTAGATACCTTAGAAATTACTAATTGGCAAAATTTGCTCAAAAACGTATGGACACATAATAGATAATGCCACTAGAATTCCACTTATAGAATTTAACTTTCACAAAGCACTTATCACCACTGAATCACCGTACCTGTCTCAGCATCATGACCCTGAAATACCCCTCCAACACTCTGGCGACAGTGATGCCCAGCATGACACTCCATCATGACTAAAGATATCCAGATACTTCCGTCACAATGCTACATCGCAACTAATTGTAAGGCTTGGTGTGACTGGGTGCCACAGTTTTCAAATAGTAAAAATATATATTATCTACAGGGTTACTAAAGAGTCAGCAGGTGGCACTGTACAGAAACAATGCTGCACGTGCACGTGCTTCCACGAGTCATTACATCAGTGAGCTCTAGTGTTTAACTCGCATATTGCAAGAATTTAGACTAGTGCACAGTGATGTCCACGACTACTCTTCATGGTTAGTCTCTCAAAACAGTGACCTGGCACTTGGCACCACTATACTTTTACTATGGAGCCTCCTATGAATGCTACCTTATTGCTACTTTACCCAGTCTTTACCTTCCTCTACAATGGCAACTGAAGTGTATGACTGGGCAAAATGTATGGACATGGTTTCGATGAAAGCACAGCATAAAATTCCAAAATTTCACATAAGCCCATGAAATTCAACTTTAATTATTGATGTCATTTTGCAATCTTTGCTTATAACTTGTCCAGCCTTTGAGCAAGAGATTAGAGAGTTGACACAAACACCCTCTTTTCCCAGCCAGCAGCTCGTCTCTCAGGGATACACCCAGATCAAAGGGATATACCATAATCAGGCTGAAGCCAACCATCATTCAGTTGGCTGCTGTGTTTTTCTCCCACTCTTCCCACTTCCTGTGGTGGAGGTGGTGCCTCTGTCAGTCTTGCACAGCTATAGCTTCCCCTGTGGAAGGAGAAAGCTCCCTAGCCCAGACACAGGGGTTGCCGTGTTGGTGGAACCCACAGCCAAACCCCCCCCCGACTGAGATGTACTGCTGAGTGGCAGCTATCTCGGCCAAGGCCTGCCTCCCTGTGTGACTTCCCGGGCTCACTTCCGAACCTGGATAGTTAGCATAGGAGCGCGATGCTCAGCTGATCGGCCATTGTGCTGGCCTCACAGCTTAATATCCACTGTTGATGAACCTAACAAAACTGGTGATATTCTGTTCTCTAGTTTAAAAAGTATAGGGGCTTAAAATTCTGCAGTTTACATAATTACAAAATGTAATTTTAAAATTTCTGAAATTTTTGAAACTCATAGAGGTTGAAAACTTGGTACACTTTTGTATAGACCTTGGTAAATTCATCATACCTCATTTTTGTAGTTTGGACAAATACTTTTTAAAGTAACTGGAAACAACTGGAATCACAATTTTGGTGAAATTCACAACATTTTTCATGGACATTTCACAAAATGTTGCAATGGCAAGTCATAATTTTGCTAGACGTTTGCTGGCTAAAGATAAATCTCACCCAGCCCTACCATGGACTACTTTGTGCATTCGATATTCAGTCAAATTCCCAAAGTTTCTATGCAGCAGATATCTGGAATGGTGCAGACCGCCAGCAGAAGTAGTGGAGGAGAAAACTGTGGGGGGGGCCTCAGGCATGCATGCCATGCATGGGATAGACATATGGGTGTATTAGAAAACAGTCAGGGAGGAGGGAGGGTTGCCGGAAACCAAGTAGGGTCTGTGGAAACAGATTAGGCAGGGAACATGTGGGCAGACTCGGTGGGCCAAGCAGTCCATTTCTGCTAATTCTATGTTTCTGTGTGTCTAAGTGGTAAGCATAGTACTTGTGATCTCCGTAAGCTACAAACAGTCTACACTTTTGTTGGAGGCAGACTGGCCTATTGGGTAAATCACAGAGTTGTGAACCTGGAGTCATGAGATTTGATCACATAACCGTCACTCATTGTGTGATCTTGAGCAAGTCACTTAAACTTCTGCATGATTCCCACACCTGTCACTGACTCTCTGTGTGAACCTGAGCAAATAACTTAACCTCTCTGTGTTTCCTACACTTGTTACTCTGTGGCCCTGGACAAGTCATTTAACCTACTCTGCTTGACCTCTCAGTACTCTCTCTCAAGTCTATCTCTGTACTGTTTTAATGTCTGAGCGTACTGTAAGTAAAATAATCATAACATTTTCTCCCCTCCCTACTGGATCGTATAGCACTTTGGGATGCAGTTTGAATGAAAAGTGCTATATAAAAAGGTAGCAACATTTTCTCCCCCTCTCTCTCCCCTGGATTGTAAAGCACTTAGGGATAGTCTATATGAAATGTGCCATATAAAAAGGCAGCAATATTTTCTTCAGTCCCTCTCCTGGATTGTAAAGCACTTTGGGATGTCGTTTGTATGAAAGGTGCTATATAAAAGGGCAGCAACACTCTCTCCACTCCCTCTCCTGGATTGTAAAGCACTTTGGAATTGTTTGTATGAAAGGTGCTATATAAACAGGCAGCAATATTCCCCCTTCCCCACTCATAGACTGTAAAGCACTTTGGGATCATTTGTAAGACAGGTGTTATATAAAAAGGCAGTAACATTCTCTCCCCTTCCTTTCCTAGATTGTTAAGTGCTTTAGGATAATTTGTTTTGAAGGTTCTATATAAAAAGGCAGCACCATTCGGACCCTTCTCTATCCTGGATTGTAAAGTGGTTTAGGATAAATTTGTTATGAAATGTTCTGTATAAAAAGGCAACAACATTCTGTCCCTTCCCTATCCTGGATTGTAAAGTGGTTTAGGATAAATTTGTTATAAAATGTTCTATATAAAAAGGCAGCAACATTCTCTCCACTCTCTCTGCTGGATTGTAAAACACTTTAGGATGCAGATTGTATGAAAGGCGCTATATAAAAAGACAGCAATATTTTCTGTCCCCTAACTCTCCTGGATTGCAAAGTGCTTTGGGATAGTTAGTGTAAAAGGTTTTATACAAAGGCAGCAACATTCTTTCCTTTCCCTTTCCTACATTGTAGAACACTCTGGGATGCAGTTTTTATGACATGTGCTATATAAAAAAGCAGTAGCATCCCCACAAAAAAACACACACACTTTTGCATTGTAAAGTGTTTTGGGATACTTGTATGAAAGATGCTATATAAAAGGCAGCAACATTCTCCACCCCTCCCAATTGTAAAGCACTTTAGGACACTTTGTATGAAAGGTACTATATAAAAGGCAGCAACATTCTCCGCCCCACCCCACCCCCACCTCCCAGATTGTAAAGCCTTTAGGATACTTTGCATGAAAGGTGCTGTATAAAAGGCAACAAAATTCTCTCTCTTCCCTCTTCTGGATTGTGGAGTGCTTTGGGAAGCAGTTTGTATGAAAGGGGCTAGATAAAAAGGCAGCAACATTCTCCCTCCATCTCCTGGATTGTAAAACACTTTGGGATGCAGTTTGTATGAAGGTACTATATAAAAAAGCAGCAACATTCTCTCCTCTCCCTCTGCTAGATTGTGAAGCACTTTGGGATGCAGATTGTATGAATGGTGCTGCATAAAAAGGCAGCAACATTCTCCCTCTCTTTGATTATAAAGTACTTTGGGATGCAGATTGTGTGAAATGTGCTGTATAAAAAGGCAGCAACATTCTCTCTCCTCCCTCATCTAGATTGTAAAATACTTTGGGATAAAGTTTTTTTATATATATATATATATATATATATATATATATATATATATATGAAAGGTGTTGTATAAAAAGGTAACAACATTCTGCTGTCTCCCTCTTCTGGACTGTAAATTGCTTTGATCAAAGTTTTTATGAAAGGTGCTATATAAAACAACAGCAATTCTCTCTCCTCTCCCTCTGTTGGATTGTAAGGTGCTTTGGGTAAAGTTTTTATGAAAGGTGCTGTACAGAACCAAATCCTTTCTTTTCCTTTATCTGCATGACAGAACCCCAAAAATACATTGCTAAACTAAACACAAAAGGACTGCATTGAAAATGGTATTTTGTTCCATCCTTGACTGTTGCGCAGACTTCGAGAAGCTGGAGATGACACACATTCTGCCATAACCACGTACTGTATGATTGACAGCAGTACTGTTGTTAGTGGAATAAATAAAACGTGCCCTGGGAGCGAGGGACACCTTCTTTTCCTGTCACGTTAACACAGATAAACAATTCTGACCCACAGCCCTGCCTTGTGCTTTGCATTCGCATTAGGTTCTCAGAAGGAAAAAAAAATGACATTTAAAATATTTTGTTCACTTTCTTTCCCCTTGAGCAATTTGCATTTTGTACAGTGCTACCAGAATAATATAACAATCAAAATGAAGAATCTATTTTTAGTAATGTGACGGATGATGCTTTTTTCTCAGTTAATCTTTTTATTAGAATTAAAAACATTTTCTATATTATTACACAATAATGACATGCATACATGTATATACTGTAACACCCAATGTGGCATGACGTCCTACACATTCCACATTTTGATTAACTATAGAATTGGATTTAAATTGGTGTAATGATTATATACATATACTTCAAGTCTTGATATGTAATGGCACTCAATGTCATTGATTCTTATTTCTGCACAGTTTATAAAATAAACACAGTACTATAATAAGTAACAATATATCCTATCTATATTGTAGGGAGATACAATCTGTCTATTCTATGAAATATTATTAGGATCCATCTAAGGGGGAAGTCGATAGGTATTTCCTGATCCTCCGGATTCTAAAAAATTAAAATAATCCTGCCAGCACAGTTTAAATTTGTTTAGTCGGTCTAAAGTCAGATAAGATATACGTTCCAGGGATGCAGTATGAGTTAGGCTATTAAAGATATCTGCAAATGTAGATATTATCTGTGACTTCCAATTAATTAAAATTAGGGGTTTGACCTGCATAAATAATATTAGCCATCTATGCTGGTATCTAGACAATTTAATATTTTTGTCAATAATCCCTAGAATAAAGAACTTGGGGTCAAAAGGTAAAGAGTATTTTACAATATTAGAAGCCAAATGCTGGACTGAATGCCATAATGTAGATATGGGTTTGCAAAGCCACAAAATGTGGAATAGATTACCATTAGATGAATGACATCTCCAGCATATATCATTTGGTGTAACTCCCATTTTGTAAAGTAAGGCTGGTGTTCTGTACCACAAGTGAAGGATCTTACATTGAATATGTGCACTACGAACATTTCTAAATGTGTTATGGCAAACGGTCCAGCATTGGCTCCATTGAGATTCAGTTATATTTTCTTGTAATGCTAAGTTCCATTTAGCTTTAGCTGAAAATGATTGATTTGGTAAATTGTCCCTGATCATTTTATATATTTTACTAACTAGTCCTGATGAGGTATTCACCCATGAGGTGATATTTAGGTTGGTACATGTTATTTATTTATTTATTTATTTAGTTAAACATCAGTTTAGAAACCTTTGAGCCAGAGGCTCATTTACAAAGGTACCTCGTCACAAAGAGGACATCAGAACAGTAGTACAAGGGACACAGTACTTACAAACAAAAAAGTTACAGTTCAATTACAATTTTGTTACAATAGAATACAATCTCCAACGAAGCAAAAGATAACAAAAGGTGCAAAACTTATGGTCGGGGAGAGCTAGTGGGAGTAGAAGGAGGAGATAGGGAGGAGGAATTAGTAGGGAAAGGAAGGGGGGGGGAGCCGCTCAGTGAGCATTGTCAAACAGAGTATATATATATATATATTTTTTTTTTTACACTAGGCTAGCGGCAGTTGCATTTGCGACTTGTATTCTATGTATATGCTGTAATATAGGAGCTAATGTAGCTCGAATTTGTAGATATTTCCAGAAATCCTTTTTATTTATATCCCAAATGGTTTGTAAATTTGTGAAAGAGTTCAAAATATTACTGCTTTTGATTAAGATATCACCCAAAAATAATATGTTTTTATGTTTCCATGAGTTGCAAAATAATGGTTGGCCAGCTAAGCTTATAAGTCGGTTTCCCCATATGGGAGAATAAAAGGTAGGAATTGGGTCAGTTTTTAGCCATCTATGTAATTTAAGCCAGTAATAAATTGATGGAACAATTGTAGGATGCTTTTTTAATTTTTGTAGCAAAGAACTGAAACTAAAATTGGTGGGAGTGCTTCCCGGTATCAAGGAGGCTTCCATATTAAGCCATAAAGGAGATTCATTATTAGGTTTAGTGAACCATTTTGTGGTTTGTGAGGCACAAAATGCCCATAGGCTAAGAACCAGGGAAGAGTAAACCCACCCTGGGACCGATGGGTGCGTAGTTTATTTCTACTAAATCTTGGGATATGACCCTCTCAGATAAAATTCTCAATCAATTTATCAATTCAAGGAATAATAAATAGCTGGCAAAATTAACTGTATGTTTGAAAAAATATATAATATCTTGGGAGTAATAGACATTTTAATTGCATTGATTTTATCAATTAACGTTAGGTTAAGATTTTTCCACCTTTCGAGTGTTGTTTTAATTTCTGCGAGGATAGGAGTAAGATTTGCCTCCTAGATTTTTTCAGTGTCCATCAAAATTGTAATTCCTAAATATGAAATGCCCTGGGATGCCCAACCAAAGCCAAGGACATTATTCATATAGGATTTACAAAATGTATGAAGTGGTAATATTTCAGTTTTTTTGTAATTAATTGCAAGACCGGAAAGTTCCGTAAACGTATTTACTAGTTGTATAAGTGGATGTGCAGCGAGTTCTAAATTTTCTAGTAAGATTACCAGATCATCAGCATAAGATAAGGATATATATTGTGTATTGCCAATCGATATACCTCTGATTTTGTCGGATTGGCGGAGAGCAGCTGCCAAAGGTTCTAAGGCTAAAATGAAAAGGAATGGGGATAAGGGACATCCTTGTCTAGTGCCTGTAGTTAATTTGAAAGATTGGGATAGGGTAGAATTAGGAAGGACCCTTGCTGTGAGGGAAGTATATAGTAATTTTATATAGGAACAAAAACGATCACTAATGCCAAAGCAAGATAGAACTAGATAAAGAAAATTCCAATTCAAAGAATCAAAAGCCTTTTCAAAGTCAATGGCAGTAGCAATTGCAGGTGATTTTAGTAGTAATTTAGCTTTATACATGAGATTGAATAAAGAGCAAAGATGATCTGAACCCGTCCTACCCTTAACAAAACCTGTTTGAGATTTATTAACTAATTGGAGAATGAAGGGTTTAAGAAGAATAGCTAAAAGAGTTGGAAAAATGGTGCCATCTACATTAAGTAATGATATAGGACTATAGTCAGAGGGAAGAGTAACATCCTTATCCTTCTTGTGGAGCACTGTAATGATTGCATCCATTAAGGTTGGAGGTAGTTTTTCTAAAGTTAAGGATTCATGAAATACCTTGCACAGTAAAGGGCAAAGTAAATCAGCCATACTTTTATAAAACTCCACTGGGAAACCATCGCCACCAGGGGCACATCCAGTTTTAAGGGAAGAAAGTGCATGTTGAACTTCTTCTATTGTAACTGGTTTATCTAAAGAATGTATTGCATCATGTGAAAGTTGGGGGAGGGCTAATATATCCAGAAAATTGTTAATCTGCAAATTTGATGTAGAGGAAGTGGATGTATATAAATTTTTATAGAACATGGATATGATCTTGTTAATGCTAGAGTTGTCAGTGCATATTTGCCCAGTAGTATTTTTTAGGCCTGAAATGTATCGCTCCGACTGTTGTACTCTGAGTCTATAGGCCAATAGCTTACTCCTTTTTTCACCCCCCTCCCTGTACTTGCGTTTAATTCTTAGTAATGTGATTTCAGTTTTCTGGGAGATTAGATAATTCATTTGCATACGAAGTCTGATGATTTCATGATGTAAAGGTGATTTAGGATCAGGGTGTGGGATAGAGGAATATTGTAATTCTTTAATTTTAAGTAAGTTCTCAAGATCCTTAAGTTTTTTTTCTCTCTTTCTTTTCCTATGTACAGAAAAAATGTATTATTTTGCCATGCTTTAAGCACCTCCCAAGTGGTGCTCATGGATGTATCCTCTGGGTTATTGAATGAAATAAAATCCTGGATTTGTGTTTTTAACCAAGGAATAAATTCTGGGTCTTTAAATAAAAGTGGGTCTAATCACCAGGAAGGTGATTTCAAAGGGGGGAATTCCATAACAAGTGAAGTTTAACTGGAGAGTGATCCGAAATAAAAAGGGGTAGAATATGACAGTCTATAATATTAACTGTGATGGTGGGGGAGGTTAGCCAATAGTCAATTCTATTATATGACTGATGAGTAGGGGAATGAAATGTATATTCTTTATCTCTAGGGTGAAAAAGTCTCCATATATCCACCAAGCCCAAATCTTTCATTAATAATGAAAGCACAGCAATACTCCTCAGATGGGCGTCAGATGAAGTATTGCTTCTGTCAAGTTATGAATCTAATGTAAGGTTAAAGTTACCACCAATTAGAATTGGGGTGTTTAAATTTAAAAAGATTAATTGTTGGGCCAGATTACGAAAAAACTCGGGTGTATCTGAATTCGGGGCATAAATGTTGACAAGGGTTAATGGTCCAGTTATAGCATCAAAGGTAACAATCAGACATCTGCCATCAGGATCTTTCATTATATTCAAGACTTTCAATTTTTAATTTTATGAATTAAGATTGCAACCCCACGTTTCTTGGTTGTAGCAGAAGCAGCATAAACTTGACGAACCCAATCATTTTTAATCTATCATCTGCCTCTAATAGTTTTGTTTCTTGTAAAAAGGCAATTTGCGCTTTTTTTCTTTTGAGATGATTTAAAACCTGTTTACCTTTGCTTTGTGCATTGAGGCCCTTGACATTCCATGTATATAGTATTAGGTCAGACATTAAAGATTAGATTTAACTAATATTATAATCGATAATGGTGTCCATGTCAGGACTTCAATGCACCAAGCAAAAGAGAGGCAGACACTACAGATCAAAAATACATGACTGATGGTTGTAGCCCAGTTTTGGGCAGGAGTATTAGCTACTAGTATATACAAAGGAATCCGGAAAATGCCCTAGTACCATTTGTTGTTAATCTCCCTAACTGTTATAACACTAATAACTAACAACAAACGTATTAACAAGAACACTATAATGGCCATTTTAGATGAGCAGAGGAGTATTGGTCGGTTTATATAAAGAGCTAAACCAAGACCACTGCTAAGCTCTCTAGGGCGTGTAGTGAAATATAAGGAGAATAGAATATCTGAAACTCCTTAACTACTTCTAAAGATTGAAACTATCTATATAAACTAATGAATTAACAATAATGAGAAACAGATATTCCCATAAACAACAAACAACCAGCATCATTTGTGTTAGATAGTTAAGTAATGGTTAAAACTCCAAACCACAACTGAAGGAGGGGAGGGAAAAACTCTTTTATATAATTTGAGTCTGATAAATGTCCCATCCTTCAATGAAGTAATCTATAATAGGTAGAAAATTAAGTATTAAGTAGGCTGTTAACATATGGATTAAGTTAAGAGAAATACTAATCCAAAACAATAATGTAACAGATGGTTAAACTTCACCATTAGTATATAAAATATACCCAATTTTGACTCTTTCAGAAATTATTAGTAAAAATGTCATAAACCACTTAAAACATAATGATTATGCATTAGCTCACTAAAAGAGGGGAAATTAGTAAGATACAAGCATTAATATGTAACTTATTCAATGTGTAAATATAATGAGTAATATTATGAAATTAGGCCAATACTGCCAGACTTTGAGCATACTGAGAGAGATGTTATGAGCTATTATGAGGATTAATCCTATGCCTTTCAGTTGTTCGAAAATTGCCTCGCAGCAGTCCCTGTTTAATCTAATTACAAGTATCAGATACCCTCTTAGAGTAAATAATTTTCATTGTAACACCAAGATTTCCTGTATACTATTTATTTTGCCTAATTTACTTAGGCAGAACATAGATTAGGAACCGTCAAGCATTAAACTCATAAGACCTGGATTAAATGGATAACAAGATCCATATTTACTGGTGAGTTTGCTGTATAGAAGCTCAAGTATCAAGCTGTATGCTCACAACTTATAGCTCACTAGTCTGAGTTATTAGCATAACATACTAGGTGGAAACCTATTTAGCATCTGTGAAGAGATCTAAATTTACTACTGCCATAGTCTGTTAAACACAAGCAAGAGATGACAAAAAGTCTGCTTAGGTTGTCCTCTTCACAGTAGCAGTATCTGATTTCCTTTTATTTAATACCTCTTTTGAAAAGTCTTGATATATGTAAATTTGGTGATCTTGCCAGTTGAGGTGCCCAATTTCTATGACTTTCTGTAAGATAAGTTCAGTGTGTGCAAAATTCAGACACTTGACCACAATTGGTCGGGGTCTGAAGTCGGGAGGAGGTTTAGGGCCTAACGAACGATGAGAACGCTCAATAATTACATTGTGGTCTGCAGGGAGATTCAGCATAATAGGTAAGACATGCATTAAAAATGCAGTAGTGTCTCTTAATTCAGAGTTCTCAGGAAATCCAAAGAATTGCAAGTTATTCCTTCGACTTCGGTTTTCAATATCTTCAATTTTGTATTGAAGCTCTTTGAGAGTACGAACTTGCTCCCTGATTGTAGCTTTTAAATCTTGTATAGATGTCTCATTCTGTCTAGTTTTAAGCTCTGTATTAGCAAGTTGAGAGTCTATATTTTTTACTGTGGTGGTATTATGTTGTGTTGTGGTTTTTAGTTCGCTTATATCTGTAATTAATTTCTGAAACATGGTTTCAATTTTATCCAGGGAAACCATTTTTTCTGCATTTTCAGCCATGATTTAAGGCCTAAGTTTTGTGCTTCCAGTAGAGATCTGTTTGAGTATAGCCCAGTATAGAAGAAATATAATAAAATATAACTTGACAAAATGCTGTATTGTGGTCCAGAGCACTTAATTTTCTAACTTGTCTTGCAGAATTGACTTAGATGGCTGAAGATGATGCTAGATTGTTTATTGACTATCAGAGCTCAGGATTCAGACACCCATTTTGTTCAGAGTCAGGCCACGCCCCCCCAGATGATGTTTTTAAAGGACAAACTTTGTGAGACATCATGTTGTCCCTGGAGTTCACCCTTATGCTGAAGGTGAAATATTAACATTTTGTAGGAAAAACACAGTGTACACACTGAGGTTCACTTAGACTATTTATTATTCAGAGGTGCATAAGGTGCTGGCAGAATGCTGACCAACTACCCCTAGGTAGTGCCTCAATCAGTAGCTTCCTCAGGGCCCCTGAGGAATCCTCTGATTGGGGTATTTATATACTGCAGGGATAGTTGGTTGGCAGTCCGCCAGCACCTTCTGCACCTCTGAATAATAAATAGTCTAACTGACCCTAGGCGTGTGCCGTTTTTTTTCTACTCGTTGTTGTCTTTACACACTGACAGCAGCACCTTTTGGAGTCGGGTGTGCATTCCCACTCATATTTTTCTTCAGAAATATCAGTATTAACTGGTATATGCAGTAATATCTGCCTGCAAACAAATGCTAGGACTTCAATTCATTTACGAAAACAAGGTCTAGAAAAATTGTTGGTAGAGTTGGGTTTTTCAAAGCCTATCATTTGCAGATACAATCACACTGAATTCAGTCCATCTCCATAAGTATTGTGGAAAGAAATTGTGATTGTAAAGCACTTTGGGATGCAGTTTGTATGAAGGTGCTATATAAAAAGGCAGCAACATTCTCCCTTCCTCTCCTGGATTGTAAGGTGCTTTGGGATGGTTTGTATGGAAGGTTCTATATTAACAAGCATTTGTCAATGCCGAATGTTGTCTCGCTGGCATTGGCATTGGTAGTGCCAGAGCTAGAGATGCATAATAAGAATGGCAGTGAAGTATTGAAGTGACGCCAACCCCACCCCCACCCTGTAGAGAGTGACAGTCATTGGGGTGTGCCTTTGGGCCATCAGCTAGAACACTCATGACATTGTACCTCACCCTACCCTGTAGACACTGACAAGTGTTGTGGTGTGCTTTGGGGTCTTTGGGCATTATACTTTCACCATTCCAAAAGGAAATATGCTGTTGTGGGTGCAGTATAGGAGAATGGGGTGAATTTTGTGGCCGAACAGTGTAAGGCACACCATAATGCCTGTCAGTGGCTGCAGGGTGGGGGTGGGGGTGGAATGGCGTAAGCATTACATCCTATGATCCCAAGTCACATCTCTGGCACCTGTCAGTCTGTACCGGGTGGGGTGCTACAGTTGGAAACCCTAACACCGTAGGCATGCGGTGGTATTTTCACTCCAGATTTTCAACATGGGCCATTTGTGAGCCCACCTCATGAAAAGCGGCACAATCAGTTTGTTAGCTGAAAGGTGGTTTTGCACAGCGGCTATGCTATTTGGCGACACAGGGACAAAAACACATTTTGGGCAGAATGTGGAGAATGACAACTGTATTGTTCATGAGGAGGCGTAAAAAATGGCAGCGTTGAAAATCTGGAGTGAAAATACGAAAAATTGGTGAAGTCATGAGCATGCACAGAAACTGCGCAACACACGTCCATAACCCAATTATTTTTGGGAGTTTGTTAGCCACATTTTTAACATAGGCATTTTGGGACCGCCCCTCATGAACAGTGATGCTATGATTTTGTTAATCTGTCCTAAAAGTTGATTTCCAACAGCAACCACGCCATTGTGCGCCACAGGTGCGGAAACACATTTTGGGCAGGATGTGAAAAATGACAGATGTACTGTTCATAAGGAGATTGAAAAATGCCAGTGTTGAAAATCTGGCATGGAAATATTGCAAATTTGCAAAGTTACAAGGGTGCGTGGAAACTGCGCAATGCACGCTTGTAACACAGTCACTTTATGGATGTTTGGCACAAATTTTCAACATAGGCATTTTAGGACCTCTGCTTATGTACAGTGTCACCGTCATTTCCTCAAACTGCCCCAAAAACTGATTTCGCACAGCAACCGCGTTATTCTGTGCCAGACGAGCAAAAACACAATTTGGCCAGGATATGTAAAATGACAGCTGTACTGTTCATCAGGAGGTGTGAAAAAATGCCAATTTTGAAAATCTGGAGTGAAAATATTACAAATTCACGACGTTACGAGCCTGCGTGGAAACAGCACAATGCACGCTCGTAAAACAGCCATTTTTGGGAGTTTTGTCACCAAATTTGCAACATAGGCTTTTTGAGAGCACCCCTCATGAACAGTGGCACTGTCTTTTTGTTACTTGGTCCCAAAAGGTGATTACACGCAGTGACAGTGAAATCACCTTTCCGGACCTAATAACGCCATGACAGTGACTGAATTCATGAGGAGGGGTCCCAATAACCCCATGTTGAAAATGTGGTGCAAAAATTGCAAAAAATGCCCAAGATATGCACCAAAGTTGAAAAACCCTATTTATGCCATTATACAGCTTACGGCATTTCTTCAGTTCGTGGTCGGCTTTGAAGACTGCAGGCGATATTCCCAGTCCACCAGATACGTGCACCATACTCCAGGGAGTAAGTGTAGGCGTCGCGAAGTGTGGGAGGCATGCGTAGAGGGTGGGCGGGTTGTGGGAGGGACAGGAAGACGCGAGGGACCATTTCTTTTTCACAGGTTTAAAAAATAACATTGCGGGATTTTTTGTTTTGCAGGGCATGTGGCACACTGGGGTGGGCTCCCAGCGTGCCACCTAAGTGTTTATTTTGGGGATTCTGCAGCCAGCGGGGTTGGGCACCCCATCAGCACATACTATGGGGAGACACGAGCCGAGGGGAATTGGGCACCCCCTCGGCAAGCAACACAAGGGGGGGACACATTATGCCAACAGGGAGTGGGCTCCCCCATCGGCAACATACAAGGGGACGAGGAGATAAATGCCAATGAGGACTGGGCCCTCCACCGGCAAAGTAAAACTGTTGGGGGGCACATGATGCCAAGGGGGATTGGGCACCCCCTCGGCATACATTGTATGTGGGAAGGGGGTAATTATGCCGACGGTGAGTGGGCTCCCCCATTGGCATTGTGACAGGCAGTGGCGGCAGTCACTGCCGCCATGTTGCCTGCACGTAGGGAGGAGTGTTGTGGTCCTGCTGCATGAGAGCTTTGCTCTCATTGCAGCGGACCTTTTCTTAGATCTGGTGGCCTCATTAAGGATGCGTGAGGCCACTGCCTGCTGCTGGCTGATTGGGAAATGAGAGACGCACCTTCTGATGCATGCTCTGCATTCGCCCAACAGGACCAGGCCTCCAAATCTGCTACTACCGCAAGATGTTGGCTGCGCAAGCGCGAGCCAACATAAAAAGGGGTCCATAGAGGAGAGAATTTCACCTGACTGTATCTCTACATAGAAACATAGAAACATAGATTTTGATGGCAGATAAGGACCGCTTGGCCCACCCAGTCTGCCCATTTCCCCACCTAATGGATAAGCTGCAGATCCTAGTTAACCAGCAACCTACTGCTTCCTACCCCCAACCCCTAGAATTGCCTTATGACTGTCCCATGCATGCTTGAATTCCACCACTGTTTTTGACTCCACAACCTCCTCCGGAAGGCCGTTCCATGCATCCACAACCCTCTCTGTGAAAAAATACTTCCTTAAGTTACCTCTGAGCCGCCCCCACTTTCTATCTTCAAATTGTGCCCCCTTGTTCTTGCACACCTCTTTTTTTGAAAGATGCTACCCTCTTGGACTTTGTTGATTCCCTTGAGGTACTTGAAAGTTTCTATCATGTCCCCCCTCTCCCTCCTTTCCTCGAGGCTATACATATTTAGCTCCTTAAGTCTCTCTTCATATGTCTTCCGGTGCAGATCCTGCACCATTTTAGTTGCCCTCCTCTGGACAGCTTCCATCCTGTCTATGTCTTTGTGGAGATTGGGTCTCCAGAACTGCACGCAGTACTCCAGATGGGGTCTCACCAACTGTCTGTACAGAGGAATAATAACTTCCTGTTTTCTACTGCTGATGCCTCTCCCTATGCATCCCAGTATCCCCCCAGCCCTCCTTACTGCCCTCTCACATTGCTTGCCCACCTTTAGGTCATCTGATATGACTACCCCCAGGTCCCTTTCCATTTTTGTTGTTGTTAGTATCTCACCCACCATTGTGTACTCTTCCCCTGGGTTTTTGTTTCCCAGGTGCATTACCTTGCACTTCTTAGCATTGACATCTAAGCTGCCATACATTTGACCATTCCTCTAACCTTGCCAAGTCCCTTCTCATCCTTTCCACCCCACCTTGTTCATCAACTCTGTTGCAGATCTTTGAGTCATCTGCAAAGAGACATACTTTTCCTTCCAGTCCCTCTGCAATGTCGCTTATAAAGACATTGAAGAGGACCGGTCCTAATACTGAACCCTGCGGTACCCCACTAGTAACCCCCCTTTCTTCAGAGTGGACTCCATTTACTATTACTCTCTGTGTCCTATTCTCCAGCCAATTCTTTACCCAGGCTGTCATCTTGGGACCCACTCCCAGGCTGGCTAACTTGTATATTAATCTTGTGTGTGGGACTGTGTCAAATGCCTTGCTAAAGTCTAGGTAGGCTATGTCCACAGCCCCTCCCTGATCTACTACTTTGGTCACCCAGTCAAATAAATCTATCAGATTTGTCTGGCATGACCTTCCCGCTGAGAAACCATGATGCCTTGGGTCCTGTGCCCCTCTGGCCTCTAGAAATTCAACAATTCTTTCCTTCAGAAGTGATTCCATCATTTTCCCTACCACTGAGGTTAAACTAACAGGTCTGTAGTTTCCTGCTTCTGCCTTGCTCCCACTTTTGTGAAGGGGAATCACATCTGTCCTCCTCCAGTCCTCGGGTACCACCCCATCCTCCCATCATTTGTTAAAGAGGGTAGTCAGTGGTGTCACTAGTTCTACCCTTAGTTCTTTTAGAATTCTGGGATGAATCCCATCAGGCCCCATTGCTTTGTCCACCTTCAGTTTTAAGAGTTCTTTCAGAACCCTTTCTTCTGTAAATGGGCTGGTATCAACTTCTGTATCCAGAGTGTTTCTGCTGTTTGTTTTAGGTGCCTCCCCCTCTTCCTTTGTAAATACTGAGCAAAAATATTTGTTTAGTATCTCTGCCTTTCCACAGTCACCTCTGCCCACCCTCCCTCCCTTTATTAAGCCTCACTAACCCTCCCTTGGTCTTCCTTCACTCCTGATGTACCTATAAAGGTTTTATCCCCTTTGTAACTGAGTTGGCAATCTTTTCCTCAGTTTGGGCCTTTGCTGTTCTGACTGCCTTCCCAGCATCCTTTTGCTTTAACTGATACAGTTCTCTGTTCTGCTCCTTCTGTGATTCCTTGTACTTCCTGAATGCTTTCTTTTTCTCTTGAACCTTCATTGCCACTTCCTTTGAGAACCACAGTGGTTTCTTACATCATTTTGTTTTGTTTATTTGCTTCACACAAAGGCTCGTTACCTCTGTGATGGCAGTTTTTATTATTCCCCATTGTTCTTCCACCCTTCCTTCCTTCCCATTTGCTAGTGTATTCCTTAGGCACTCACCCATTTTGGCAAAGTCAGCACTCCTAAAGTACAGTACTTTTGCCTTTGTATGGCTTGACTCGATTGCTCTGTTTATTGTGAACCATACTGTTCGATGGTCGCTAGTTCCCAGATGGCTACCCACTTCTACATCTGTGATCCTCTCTTCATCTCTATTTGAGAGAACCAGGTCTAAGATTGCTCCCTCTTGAGTGGGCTCCAATACTAGTTGTCTAAGGCATGCCCCCTGTAGGGCATCTAGAATAACCCCACTCTTTGAAGTGGCTGCTGCAACTGCACTCCAGTTAACATCTGGCATATTCAGATCACCCATCAGCAATATCTCCCCTTTTCCTGCCATTCTAAGTATTCTTTCTATCATTTCCTTGTCCATTTCCTCTCCCTGAGAAGGGGGTCTGTATACAACCCCTGCGCGGATTGTGGTGCCATTGCCGGTCTCCAAATTTACCCACAGAGCTTCTTCTCCTCCCTGTTTTCCCTTTTGTTCTGTTGCTTTGATTCCTTCCCTTATGTAAAGAGCTACTCCTTCTCCTCTTTTACCCTCCCTGTCCCTCCTGTAGATAGTGTATCCTGGTATGTTTACTTCCCAGTCATGGTTTTGTGTGTACCATGTTTCTGTGACTGCCATGATATCCAGATATTCTTCCTCCATCAAGGCCACTAATTCAGGAAGCTTGTTACTCAGACTATGGGCATTGGTACTCATTGCTCTCCATTTTTTGATGGCTTTACCTTCTGTTGCAGCATCCCCCACTGACCTTTCTACCTTGGTCTTTTTCTCATTTAGTACCCTGTTTTGTAGGGAGAGGCTGGGATTTTCCTGCTGCTTATCAGTGCCTCCCCCCTTGACTAGTTTAAAAGCTTGCCAATGAAGCATTTAAACCAATTGCTCAAAAGACTTGTTCCCTTCCTGGACAGATGCAGACCATCCTGCCAGTATAGGCTGGTGTCCCTCCAGAACAGTTCGAGAGCATAAGATGACCTGAAGCTTACATCGAAATTGTCCTCACCTGAAATAATAAAGGCAAAAGCTTAACTAGGTGAGAACGTTAAAGAATCTTTTAACAGAGTTTTACAGCCTATCAGGCCTAGTCTCTAAATCCCCTTTGTATCTAATCCTCACTGCATTCCTTCTGGGTGCAGCTTCTTTTGTTGTTTTTGAAAAAAGCTCAGACAGTAGTGATTTTTGAGGGTGGGTCACTTTGTTGATCTGAATTTTTTGAGTTGTTGGGGTGCACCCTTTCTTGGTCTTTAGGTGGTGGGTTTGAACTATTTCCACCAACTTCCAGGTTTTGTTTTGTTTGAAGCATCTCTGTCTTGTTTTTATTTATGCCCGTATTTCCTAAAGTTGTTATAGTTAAGGGATCCTTTGCAGAAACCTCCATGCGTGTACAGTAGCAAGGCACCATTCAGGTGAGGATTGACAGAAGGCATCTTTAGCATCCCAGTTTGGGTCTGGTAGCCAAGTGCCATCAGGTTTTTTCTCCAGACAGCTTCTAATAAAGTCTTCTCAGGTGACCATTGAGCAAAGGATTCTGGATTTAAAGGTTGAGCAGAACTGCCATTTATTTTAGAAGTTAGGAGCTGTTCTTGCTACTTTATACTTTTTTGCAAACTTTCATCAGCTGATTCCTCACTAAAAATTGATAAATCTGTTGGAATATTTCTTTTAGCAAGAGTGACTGCAGTTCTCTTATTTTTTTTCTCCTCACTCAATGCCGATTTGACCGGTTGTCCCCTCACTGAAAAATAAAAGTCTGTAGCCAGGATTGATTCCACGAGTCTGTTTGATATACTGTTTTTTCTGTTTGAGGAAAGGGCAGATCCCCTTGCTTTACTGCAGAAGTGGCTAAAGTATGGGACTAAAATTAGAGCAATCATTTTTTTTCTCATTCATTTCCATTCCAGCCAATAGATCACTATCTAGATCATGCCTCTGTTGATCTGAGTTTGTTTGAAATGTCATTTTTGAAGCCGGGTGTGGTAGGCCCACCCGAAGCCGAGGAACATTAAAATTCTCAATATTCATACAATTTGGCACTTCAGACGACTCTCGGCACTCACTGTTTTCAGCGTCAATACTGCCAACCATTTTCAAAATAATGTTAGTAGAAAAGTTGTTTACCTGAAGTGCATCCCCATCAGTATCACAGGCAGCAATAGCCTCCTTTGATGCTGATGCGTCATCAGCTCTTTTGACACTCAGGCCGCTCTTGTTAACAGTAAGGTGCTTTTTGAAGAATTCTCAACTCTACTTCCATTTGAGCTTTAGTCTGTTGATATTGGAAGTTCTTCTGCAATTCTCTGTATCATACATTTTTGGGCTAATTCGGGATGATTAGAAGCAGGTATTTCTATAATTTCTTCACAGTTTTTCTCAGGAAAGCTTAAGTCCTCAGTGGACACAGATACTTTAGGTGCTCCATCCTCTTCATTCTGCAGAATCGAGATGGAAAAATCTCAGCAGCATCTTGAGGAAAAAGGGGCACAGGAAGAGGCTTGCTCCTCTTCCTCAGATACGTCCATAGTCTCTGATGTCCCGCACAGAGTGGCCATCCTGAGACGGCCAGCAATTCTCCTACTGGTGAGTAGGGGAATTTTTATTCAAAAACAAAACCATAACTGCATTATATACATAAATCATAACTCAATAAAAGAAAACAGAACAATCATCATATAATATGCTAAGACATACTAGATCTAGTGAGCTAAACATATCCCTCCTTCACCTGTATCCCATCACCCCACCCAGTCAACCCCTTTCCTCTGTGCTCTACATATTGTATCTCCCATATGCTCCCTTTCATATCGATATATCCCATCCAGTTCGGCTTGTAGTTAGAAAAGCATATCATTCAACAAAACCCCTTCTCCTTTCAAGACTTTCTGGCATCTTGTCTGCCAAATAACCCATTTTGATACAAGCAAATATAACATATACAGTGCCTTTCTGCCATTGTTTCCATTGTGCCGTAAGCTGACCATATACTAACATATTATACGTCATAGCAGTGAAAAAAGTGGTACTCTAAAAGGCATCTAAAAGTCCACAAAAGAGTTTGATAAATGGACATTCAAAAAACAAATGTTGCATAGACTCTACTTTGTCCATACAACCTTTTTCTACACAATACTGTTCTCCTAAATCTTTGTGCTTATGGTTCCCTTTAACATTCAATTTACCATGCCCACATATCCAGATAGTAGTCTTCATTTTTGGTGGCATCCTCACTTCTAGCATGCATTCCAACAAGATGTTGCACCAGACTGTGGTTCCTCATAATAGCAGTTCAGCAAAATGGTTTTATAAAACTGCATCCTCGGAACTCCAAAAAAAGACTATAAATGATACTTTCATAGTCTAACATATTTCAGACTCATTTGCATAAACCCAGGCAAGGTTTTTTTCTAAAACACTCCATTTACCTTTCCCCCAAGCCATAAAAAATCTTCCTTCCAAATCTGCATTACCCTGACCCCTGTTCCTGCCCCGCCCCCCACCACCACCACCATTAACTGCCGGATATTAGTATAAAGAAAGTTCCCAAAAAAGAATGCCAAGGGCTGAATCATATTTAGACCTCCTTCCCTCCAAGGTCTATAGGTATGGTTTTGCTTGACCGGGTTTAGGCCACTGCCCCATAAAAGGGGAAAAAAATCCTAAAATCTTTGTACGAAACAAAAATGGCATGGGAAAAATGTGCCATAAATATAACAAAAAATAGGGGCAATGTAGGTCTGTAATAAAAATACCCTTTTTTCCTAGTCATCTTCCACAGCTTCCATTTATTCACTTTACCCACTACTTCCTCATACTTCAGGGTTTAATTTAATTGTGCCCCATCCTTGGTACAAAAGTGAATATCCAAGTGTTTCACATCCCCCTTTACTAACTGGGATAGCAAAATCCTGAGGAATAATGGCATTACCCAGTGCAAAACCCAAACTTTTCCCTTTGTTTATTTTAATTCCAGTAATGGGCGTATTGTCATTAAAAACTGCAACTGCCCAATTTCCAGGTGCTAAATCAGCCACAGTTAAAATACAGTCATCAGCACAGGCAATTATTTTGTTGCAGTGGCCTCCTGACTTATGTTTCACTGGCCTAATCTCCTCATCTCCTTCCACAGTCTGCAAAAGTGAGCCCAAACCAAAAACATAAAGACGGGGGCTTAAGGGGCACCCCTGTCTTACCCCATTATGCAGGTACATGGGAATTCCCAGATGACCATTTATCATAGGTATAACCTGGGCCTCTGGTAAACAGTTTCAGCATTCTAATAAAGCCTTGTGGAATACCATAATGTCTTAATACATCCCAAAGATAATCATGATATTCATTTGGGCTGGCAATATAGCCTAGAGGTTAAAGGAACGCGGTGTGAATGAGCTTGATACATCCAGCAGACCAGACCTGAGTTTGATTCTCACAGCCTCCACTTGCATACTGTGTGACTCTGAGCAAGTCACTTAACCGCCCAATGCTCTCAGGTCGCCCCTGAAAACAGGCACTTGTGCTTAGTGGCCCTTACCCGGTTACCAAAGACTGAAATAAACATGATTGATAGAGTCAAACATAGTCTCTTGGTCCACAGAAACAAAATACCCATACAATGACATTGCCAACCCTTGCTCTACTACTTCTGTAATGAAAATTACATTTTGTGCTATGGTTCTACCTGGCACCGCACAAGTCTGTACAACTAATATAAGTGTTTTTGCTACCCTTG
This sequence comes from Neoceratodus forsteri, assembly GCA_016271365.2. Classification (NCBI taxonomy): domain Eukaryota; kingdom Metazoa; phylum Chordata; order Ceratodontiformes; family Ceratodontidae; genus Neoceratodus; species Neoceratodus forsteri. The sequence continues at coordinate 77,913,743 of CM057458.1, forward strand.
TCAATCTGACCATCAGTATTTTGGCAAGAATTTTATAATCAGATGTCAACAAGCTAAGAGGCCTCCAATTTTTTACTTCAGACTTATCCCCTTATTTATATAAAAAAAAAAACCCTTTCTTCATACGGTTTCCTAACTGACCATTATGTAAAAGTGAAGCAAAAACTTCAGTGAACATAGGTGCTAATTGATCAGAAAAAATCTTATAGAAGTCATTTGGAATGCCATCGCAGCCTGGCGCAGTCCTGACAGAAAGGGACTTGATAGCTTCCCTGATTTCACCTTCGTAAAAGGATCCCTCTAGCATAACTTTGTCTACTTCCACCAATTCTGGTACAAACCATTAAGAATGGTGTTATGACTCTCCTGTCCCCTCACCTGAAACTTTCTTTTGATATAATTTTGCACAACGTGCTGTAGTGCTCCCAAATCTGTAACCAGGTTCCCCTGATCATCCTTAAAGGAGGTCATAACCCTTTGTTTAACCCTATCTACAGACTCATCATAGGGATTAACCTGAGCTTTGGTACCTTGTGTATTGAGTTTCAGTTCTGCTGCCAAGAAGTGCACTTTAGTGTACTGACATTCAAACATTTGCTGTTCTATATCTGTTAATTGTACAGTCTTGTCCAGTCTAGTCTCCCTCATCTGGGTCAGTGATTTCAAATATTGGACCCATAGTCCTAAATACTTCACACACTGTTGTTTGACAGCCATACTAGAGAGTTTCATCATTAACATTTTAATATCCACCCGAGTATCTTCCCACCACTCCATTGGATTGTCATTCAGAAATCGAATATCTTGCCTTGCCTCCAATAGTGTAAGTACTTCCATCTGTACTGACTCCTCCTCTAACAAGGCCTTTTCATTCTCCAAAGCCCTCGCCCTATTGTCATAAGTTGCCCCACTCCCAAAACTACCTTAAGAGCCATGTGATCTGATGTCTGTAGTGGGATCACCTCCACTCCCTGTACCGTAGCCCTTTCTGTTAAGAACTAGAAATCTATTCTGGAAGATAGTGTATCTTTCCAAAAGGTGTGTGTCAGAGTTAGACCCACAATATTATAGACATCTTTGAGACCTGTCCTACCTAAAATAGAAAGTAACAGGTTAGTGTCACAAAAAACCTTATCTGTTCGTCTCCCCCAGTTTCTTTTGGATAAGCCACAGTTAAAATCCCCTCCCCGTAACATTATTTTTGAAGTGCGTAAATAAGGTTCTATCTCCATTAACAATTTCATTCTTTCAGCTTTCAACTGAGGTACGTAAATGTTATTCAACTTAAATACACATTCTTGAATAACCATATCAACTATCAGTGCTCATCCTGGACAAACATCTTATCACCTTCAACACTTTAACCTGATGTTCAGAAAAGAGAATGCCTAGCCCTGAAATGTTTCACCAGGAAGGCACACTGAGCGACAAGTGCACGTACCCTGTACACATCTCTTCTCCTGCTGACCATAAGGAAGGCCCCCACCTCCAATCTTTTTGAACCTGCTTGATTTCAGGAATAGTGTGCAATCGAGTATCCTGTAAAAAGTACATTTGACCTTTAACCCCATGCAAACTGGCAAACGTTACATGTCTGTTAGCTACAGATTTTATACTATTAAAATTTGATGTGATGGTAGATAACTGAGCCATGAGGAAAAAAGACTAGGAGGAAAGAAACGGCAGAATGGAAACACCAGATGTCAAACATTAAAGTCATTTCCTCTTTTTTCTCTTCTTGGGTTTCAATTTACCCTGGCTTAATACTTCCCCAGGTCCCTCTGTAAGGGAGGAAGCAAGAGTGCAGACATCTGACTCTACTTCAGAGTTCATTTCCTCAGTGTCCATAAGCACCGAGCATTGATTTGCAGTGGATACCACTTCTGAGTCCTTAGCACCAAGAATGAGGACAGGGGTTTCAGCAGTCTTTGATCATGTTCCCCTTTTAAAAGGGGGACCCTCGGTATTATCCGAGGGAGGCATTTCTTCTGAAGAGTGCTTCTCAGAGGTGACGTGAAGCAGAAACTGCTTCCATCCCCTGGGTATCTGAGATGGACACAGTTGCAGTTTGATTAGTGTCCTGCGCATTTACGTCCAGGTCACCAGGACAAGGCCCAACTATGGAGTCCTGATTCTCCAGATTGTTACTAGGGCCAGAGGTATGAGCCAGTACTAAAGGTGTTATATCTGATCTTGCACCAGCTGGTTGTTCAGGAACCTCTCTTGACTGAGATTGAGGGCCCATTGGTGCTGTATCAGGTCTGACTCACTCTTTCTGGGCCAAAGCAACACAAACATCTTGCTCAACCCTCACAGCCTGGTCCAAGTTGTTATGTGATGCCCAGACACACATGCAAAACATGTGACCTTGATCTTCACAAAGATTACAATGCATGGGACTGGGGCACTGAGCACTAATGTGCTCCAAAACCCCACAAAGACCACATTAAAGCTTATCACACACTTTACTTAAGTGTCCTGTATCTCCACATCGATAGCAAGCTTGTGGCTGACCTGCACAGAAAATCACCCCTCGACCATGACCCAAAAAAACAAGAACAATTTGGGAGGTGTTGTGTTACCCTGCTTTAAGGTGACTTTGTAATGCCCCCCATCCAAAAGTGCTCATCATCGAGTATGGGATCAGGGAACCCATTAACATTGGAATGCTGCTTCAGCCAATAGGTGATATCTGCCACATTCACCCCTTCGTTGCGGAAAAGAACAGTGATACATTTAAATGCAAGCTTTGTCAAGCATATGGCCACAAAAGGCCACCATAAGGGAGTGTTTTTCAAAAGCTGATACTGTTTCCAAAACCTGTCCAGTCCAGCAGGATGCTTAAAACTCACATCAAAGAGGGTGTCCGCCGGCATGTGAATTAAAGCATAGGTCTCATATGAGTAATATTTCATGCTATCTTTTAGCAATGATCTCCCCACAAAGAGTCTGGCTGGAGCATCCGAGGACACACCTCTGTACCTAAGGTGTACTGCATTATGCCTCGCTGTAGGTTCAGATGCCAGTCTGACATTATCAGGGAAGAGACGCTGTCTCACATTAGTGTTCCATATATATGCCGGGGGGAGGGGTGCAGCTGGAGCTGTATCTTAATTTTGTTGCAAAGGACCAGCAGTATTAGCTGTTTCAGGATCTGGCCTATCTGCCTCAGGAGAAGCTGGGGCATCAGTAGCCTCTGCAGGATGTTCTAGTTGCACTTCTTCTTCCCCATCCCCTCCAACACTCTTATGGTGTTCAGCATATCTTGTGGAGTTCCGCCAGGAATTATAGTCGTGCCATCAAGTGTGGATACAGTTGGTTGACCAGCAGTGATCTGTGAGGCAGTGTTCTCACAGGAGATGGCGGTTGTCCCTGAAAATACAACTGCTGCCAAAGGTTTTCCAGACCCCAATACTGAGGTGCCTGGGAGGTTTGAATCCCATCCCCTGCCATCTTTGTAGGCACCCATCCTGCATTACCTAATGCAGTTTTCACCCATTTGGGTGTGTCCACAGAGAGGCCTAACAAAGGCCCTGCTACCACAACCTTTTCTCCTGTCAGTCCAGGATCCAGTAAGTCTCTGACAGGGGCTTTCCCCTTTTTACCAATTTTAGGCATAGCACTTTTAGATACTGAAGGCTTGCCTGCAAGGCCTGTGGAAACCCCAATATTAAATGTTACATTTGGCAAAGAGTGGTTCATAGTATTGTCCTGCACAGCATTTCTAGAGGACTGAGTAGTACCAGCAGTCCCCCCCTCCTTGACACATATGATGTGACTGACCCCAAAGCTTTCACCTAGTAGTTTAGGCTGCACAACATTCTCAATCACTGTATTTTCCCCAGTACCTGTACAGTTGTTTATCATGCTGTCTGGCTCCATTGCCCTTTTATCCACTGCCATAGTGTGCATCATAGCCACATCAACCAGCACTGCGTTGCATTCATTGTCAACTCCTACCATCGTATGGACCTCGTCCTGCTTCCCAATCACTCCCCTCAGAAGCAGCTCCTACTGCAAATGGTTCCTCCTCATCCAAAAAAGACCTTCTTCCACCTATAAGGCATCCTGCAATGCTTGCATCGTCAGGGCACTAGCCTCCCCATTCTGCAAATTAGCAACTACATCCATCATCCGATTTCTTTGCGGTGAGTACACATTTGAAAGGACGAGTACTTCCTGTGCTAAAACAAATCCTTCATCTGCTCCATTATCCATGGCGATCTCTAGGGACGATGAGACCGGAGGAGAGATCCACTCCCCAGCCTCCACCACCTCCATGCTGCTCCGTGAATGCTCGCGCCTGCCCATGGCTTCACCATCCACAGCACCCTCCGTCAGTGAGTAGGGGATTTTCCCCGGTGTCCTGGCCAAATGTCCCCCATTCACTAAAAATACCAACAGCGTAGTCTGGTTCAATGTCAGTTGGCATTCATCTGTATCCCCCTGCCCCAGGACGAGGCTGAAAATAGGCAGAATTGTCTAGTCTTCCTTTCGTGGTCAACAAAAACTAAATAAATAAATAGTTGGTTTAGACCCAGTCAATGATCTACCATGTCAAATGCCTTTGGCAGACCAAAAAATATTTGATCCAGCCATTAGGCCTTTGTGACCTGCACTTGATATACCAACAGTCCCTCAAAGTCCTGTAGTAGATGTTGGATGAAGGGATCTTCTAAAGTCAGGTCTCACGATTCCAATCCCAGAACAAGACATGGTTGTTACATAGTTACAAAGATGACAGCAGAAAAAAGACCCTTTAGTTCATCTAGTCTGCCCTTGCTAACAAGTTTAGTTCCTACTTTTGTACTGCAGATCCTGCCTGATCTGCTACCTCCTCCCCTTCCTGATTTCAAGAGACTCCTGTGCCTATCCCATGCGTGCTTAAATTGCTCCATCATGTTTGCACTTACCACCTCTGTTGGTAGTTTGTTTCAGGCATCGACCACCCTTTCTGTGAACAAGTACTTCCTCCCATTTCCTCTGAGCCTCACAACCTCATATCATCTCCCCTTGTCCTTTTGTAACTCGTTTTCTGTAGAATGCTGCTCTTCTGTACCTTATTAATTCCCTTGAGGTATTTGAATGCCTCTGTCATGTCCCCCCTCTCCCTCCTATCCTCCAGAGAGTACATATTTAATTCCTTGAGTCTCTCCTCATAGCTTTTCTGATGCATGCCCTGGACCATTTTGGTTGCCTTTCTCTGCACCACCTCCACTCGATCAATGTCCTTCTTGAGATATGGTCTCCAGAACTGGATACAGCACTCCAGGTGGGGCCTCACCAATGTCCTATACAGGGGCAAAACCACCTCTCTCTTTCTACTTGTTATACCCCTCCCTATGTACCCCAGCATTCTATTAGCTTTGCCCACTGCCCTTTCACACTGACTTGCCACTTTGAGGCCATTCATTATGATGACCCCCGGGTCCCTTTCCTGTTTAGTTGTTGCCACCTCATCTCCTCCCAGTTGGTGCATTGCCTTTGGGTTCCTGTGTCCTATATGCATAATTTTACACTTTTTAGCATTAAATCCCAACTGCCATACCCTTGACCAATCCTCTAGTTTTTTCAAGTCCTGCCTCATTCTGTCTACCCCCTCTGGTGTGTCCACTCTGTTGCAGATTTCTGTATCATCTGCGAACTGGCACACTTTCCCTTCTAGTCCCTCTACAATGTCACCAATGAAGACACTGAATAGTAATGACCCAAGAACTGACCCCTGAAGGGCCCCGCTTGTCACCTCCCCCTCCTGTGAATGTGCCCCATTCATAACTACCCACTGGCTCCTGTTGCTCAGCCAATTTTGTATCCATGTTATTACTTTTGATCCCACCCTGAGACTGTCAATCTTATTTACTAATTTTCTGTATGGGACAGTGTCAAAGGCCTTCCTGAAATCTAGGTAGGCTACATCCACTGCCCCTCCCCCAATCCACTACTCTTGTCACCCAGTCGAAGAAGTTGATTGGGTTTGTTTGGCATGATCACCCTCCTGTGAACCTGCGCTGTCCTGGATCCTGCAACCCATTTGCAGTCAGGTACTCTACCATCCTTTCTTTAATTAATGTTTCCATAATTTCCCCACCACTGATGTCAGGCTTATTGGTCTATAGTTACCTGCCTCCTCTTTATTTCCAGTTTTCTGAATCGGTGCTACATCCGCCCTCTTCCAGTCCCTTGCTGCCTCCCCTGTGTCCATTGATTGGTTGAATAGGGCTGCCAGAAGAGCAGCGAGCTCTTTTTTTTTTCAAATTGAATAAACTTTATTGAAGGAAGGCAAAAATATACAGGACAAGTATTAACATCTCTTAGATATTATGTCAGAGATCAATTTTCACAAAACTGAACAATTATGAGACCCAATCCTATATACCCCCCCATCCCTTCTCCCTCCTCTCAACTAATTCCTCCCCTTCCCCATCTTACCAGGAGAAGGTATATAAACAACACTGAAATAAGGCAGAGAATTGAATTAAACATCACAAAAAAGGACTATACATCAGGGGAATAATCTGAGCTGAACAAGCAAGTCTTAAAGCTCCATCCACAATTGATATAATGAAAACATGCAAAGAATTGGTCTGAACATCACCCAGCATATGAGGTCCTCTGAATTAACAATTAGACTGTCGTGTCTCCATGATGGGTGGTATTTAAGAGAATTAATTGAGGGACTCTTCCAACAGCTGGTTAGAGAGTTAGCAATATGTATAATGGTTCCCACATTTTTTTATACTCTTCTAATCTGTCTGCTGTACTAGCAATAATCTGCTCCACTTGCAGTGTGAGTAGTATTTCTCTGTGCCATTCTATATATTGGGGAATAGCTTGATCACACCAATGCCTGAGAATGACTTTTTTGACACAGGCTGATATCCATGCCATGTGGGTTCTTTGATTGACAATTAATTTGTTTTCAAAGCCCCCAAATAGGCGTATTTCTGGTGAAAATGCTGAGATCAAGCCCAGCAGTGGGTCCAGACAGATCTGTATAGTCTCTCAAAAGGATGTTGCCTTCTCACAGGACCAAAAGATGTGGAATAATGTTCCAGGAGCTTTACTACATCTGAATAGACATTAGATGGGAGCTTGCCCCTTCTGTGTGGTTTAGTTGGAGTATAGAAAAGATTATGAAGAAGTCGAAACTGCATAAAATGGTATCTGTCCCATTTCACATACCTGTAATTATTTTTCCATATATGAGACCAATTACGCGGGGCATTAATTGAAGGGAGGTCTTGACTCCAATAATAAAATTGCACAAGTTCCCTGTCAGAGACAGCCTCATGTAATTTGTTATAATAGAAAGAAATGTATGAGATGTACAGTAGGTGCTACTGAAGCCAGATCGAGAATCTGTGTTCCATATGGCTTGTGCCATATACCAAACCCGAGAAGGTGTACTAGCATGTGGGTCAACTGACAGTATTTAAAGCATATTGAGGTGGGCCAACCATACTTCATTTGAGCCTCCGACAACTTGAGCAGCTTACAATTTTGTAAAAGGTGTTCTACTATGTTTACTTCCTGGAATGGCCAAAAATGTGTAGTTAATAATTGGCCAGCAATTTTAAAGTTTGGGTTTCCCAATAAGGGTTGAGTAATATCTCTTTGAGGGTCTACTATAAGCAGGGAGCACAATTGCTTGCGGGCATGCAGTGACATATTTATCAGAGTACCTATTAAGGAGCGGAGACGTTTCTTATGGGGAATATAAAATAAGGCATGAATGTCCGGTCCCAACTGTGAACATTGGTATCATTCTATTTCTAACCAGTGTAGGATATAGTGAAGGGATTGGTCATCTATTTCTGGTCTAAGCCATTGAAAAAATCTAGAACGGTGTATAGCAAGATAATACAGGAAAAAATTAGGAACTTTCAGCCCTCCCCCAATCTTAGATCACATCAGTTTATTCAGCGCCCTTCGAAGAGGTTTGCCCTGCCATAGAAATTTAGAAATCATACTGTGTACCTGGGTAAACCATGCCTGTGGCAGTGCCTGGGGAAGCATTAAAAGAGGGTAGAAGATACGGGGCAGCATATTCATTTTTATTATACTTAGATGACCCCACATTGAGATAGGCAGAAGGGACCATCAATCAAGATCTAGTTTGATTTGGTTAACCACTCGATCTAGATTGTATTGTTTCAATTTAGAAGGAGAGACACTAAGGTAAACGCCCAGATATTTGAGCTTGTCCTTTACCCAAACTAGTCCTGGGTGCTCCACACTCACCCTTGTAGCTGCCATATTCAACGGCATAATTTCAGGTTTGGATCAGTTTAATTTGTATTTGGAGAAATTACTGAATTGTGTAATTACATCCAGGGCAGCAGGCAGGGAGGTTTTGGGAAGGGTGACATGCAGTAGACTGTCATCTGCATAGACTAAAAACTTTTAATAATAGGGGCCAAGAGGAATACCAAGAATTTGAGGGGTAGCATTAATTTTCCTGATTAGAGGTTCTAGAAATAGATTAAATAAAAAAGGGGGAGAGCAGACATCCCTGTCTGATGCCCTGCTGCAAAGGAATACTTTTGGAGAGTACCCCATTACAAAGTATTCATGCCGAGGGACGACTGTAAAACACTTTTATCCATTGAATAAAAGCTAAGGGAATTCAGTATTTGGGCAGAAGATGAAACAGATAGTCCCAGGAGACTCTATCAAAGGCTTTCTCCGCATCCAGGGAGACCAGGACTGCAGGGGTAGGGGACTCCCCAGATTCAGAGCTAAGATGTGAGAGCTTTCAAAGGTGATCAGCTAACAGCCTCCCTGGCACAGATCCCACTTGCTCTCTACTAATAAGTTGCCCCCAATGCCCCCATACTTGGTTCAGTCTATTGGCCAGACTTCTGGCTAATATCTTGAGGTGAACATTAAGATGTTGGCCTATAGTTAGAGACAAGTAGGGAGTCTCTCCTGGGTTTTGGCAAAACCACTATCATGGCTGCCATGAAAGAGTAATCTGAGAGGCCCTGTGATGAGATATAGTTGCAGATTTCCAATAATATGGGAGCTAATAGAGTATTACATTTTTTGTAAAAGTTTGGGGTGTATCCATCTGGTCCTGGGAATTTGTCAGGAGCCAAGGAAAGATTGTATTATGTGCCTCCATTAAGGTCAATGGTGCCTGCAGGGTTTCTATCTGTTACAGTTTAAATACGGCAGATTGAGGCCCTGGAAAAAGGTGTCAAATTGGGTATTGCAAAGAGCATTTGATTTTGGGATATATAAGTTGTGGTAGTAATATTGAAAATGGGCCATGATATCTCGGGGGGAGGTAGGCAACTGGCCCATTCCAGTACATAGAGAGGGAACAATTCTGTCCGCAGTCTGAGAATGCAAACGTAGGGCCATCAGTTTACTCGCTTTTTCCCCTTGATCGAAATACTTCACTTTAGTTTGCAGCAATTGGTATTCAGCCTTGTCCCCCAGTAGTTTATTGTATCTTGCTCTTAGAGATTCCAGACGTTCCCAGTCCGAGGAAGGGGATTTAGAAGAAACTTGTTTCTCCAGAGTCTTAATCTGCTCTAGAAGTAGCGAGATCTCCCGGGTTGCAATCTTTTTAACTTTAGAGGCTAGCCAAATCAGTTCACCCTTAAGTGCGCAAATTAAAGCTCCCCATAGAATATTTAATTTGGCCATGGAGGGGGAGTTAGATTCAAGAAAAGAAGTAATAAACTTTTGTATATGCTCGACTAATTCGGGGGTCTTAAACAATTGATTTTAGTCTCCATGTTTTATCCCTTACCATGGAGGGAGAGAAACTCAGTTGAATTAAGACTGGGTGGTGATCTGAGACCACTTTGGCGCTACAGTGACATAATGTTATACCTGAAAGGTGTTCAGTTCCCAACAGAAAGAAATCTATCCTAGAAAATGAATCATGGGGAACAGAGTGGAAGGAATATTCTTGCTGTTCTGGATGGAGGGACCTCCAAGGGTCAACCAGTCCCAATGAGTCCATGAATTCCCATACAGTTAGTTGGCCTGGGGTGAGAGCTTAATGGAGTTGATTCGACCTGTCCATCTCATTACGTAAAACAATGTTCCAATCCCCAGCAAGAAGCATGGGGAGGGAGATCCATGGTAGTAGTAAGTTGAGCAGATTGGAAAAGAAATTAGGGTCATCCATTGTAGGGCCATAGACTACCCCCGGGACCACCTCTAAGTGCGGTAATAGAGCCCATAGAAGTAAATATCACCCCTGGGATCCGTCACCACCTGGAGTAAGTGAAAAGGAACTTTCTTTGCTACTAGAATGTCAACACCTCTCTTACGAGAGACCAATCCTGCTCTGAACGCCTGTCCAACCCAAGAACATCTGAGGGATGAAACCTGGTTCGGGGGAAGGTGGGTTTCTTGTAAGAAACCTATGTCCACTTGCAGTCTAAGTAAATGTAACAATATTTTAGCTTTTTTTGTTAGGGACTGAGAGCTCTTGATATTCCAAGAGCAAAATGATAATTATGAGCCATAGCCACCATTTGTATAATCGCTAAATTGATAGAATATTCTATCACCCCTGTCTAGTCTCTTATTCCCATATATTTTAGTAGTTCTTCTCTGGTGGGGAGCAGCTACCTCAACCTTCAGCTCCTTCAGTATCCTTGGGTGCACCCCATCAGGCCCCATTGCCTTATTCACTTTTAATTTCTCAAGTTCTTTGAGTATACTCTCGTCCGGAAAAGGGCTTGTGTCTACCCCCCCTCCACTATTTCCTTTATCCTTTAACTGTGGCCCATTTCCCACCCCCTTTTTTGTGAATACTGAGCAAAAATACCAGTGCAGTATGTCTGCCTTCTTCTGGTCCTCTTCCACACTCCCCTTCTTTCCGCCTTAAGTCTAACTATCCCTGCTTTGTTTTTTGTCTTTTAACTGATTTACCTGTTGTCAGGGCCTGGGGTAACCTGCCTAGCCCCTTGGTAGTTGTGACAAAAATGGTGCGATCTGAGTACTATTAAATGGCTCTGCCAGCTGATACAGAGAACCAGTGTATCATCACTCCAATATGGCATTCATTACGTGCATCTAAATAATTTTTTCCTTCACTTATTTTTCATGCATACACATTTACATTTATTTAAAGCCACACGGCACCATTTACAATCGCTGTATATTGCCCAGCTACATGGAGAGCATTGCTCCTTCTTCTTTCCCCAACAGATATCTGAGAATGACATCAAAAAGAGCCAAAGTAGCTGGCCAATGCGAAATAGATTAAGCAACAGAAGGAATGAGATCTACAGCATTTCAAATGAAGTGACAAGCAGGTCGATCTGAATGGTGGTGGTGGTATGCAAAATGAAATAGTGTTTGCCTGTTGTATTAATGTTGATTGCAAATGGTGCTGTGTGACTTTAAATATAAATGTGTTTGCACAAAAAAATAATTGAAAGAACACTTATTTACACACATGAAATAAATGGCATTTTGAAGTGATGGTACAACAGTGCTCTGCACTGCCAGAACTGTTTTCGCTGTCCGCCGTACCGAGTACCCACGGGTGAGGAGCAACCACTTGAAAGTTTGAAGTGTGGAGCACTTGCAGTTTGGTTCTTTTTTTGTGTTATTCAATGGTCCAGCGACAAGCCTGATATAAATATAAGGAGCAGAATTTTTAAAAAGGATAATCCATGATGCACCCCCTGCTTTTTTCAAGAGGAGCATACTTTAAAACTGTTAGACCACCAATTAGATGGTCTAACTGCATTTGAACTGTGTCAAGAGGCATTTAAGTCATGCTTTATTTCTTTTTTTTTTTTTCAATTTAGAGTTTAGGATTACAAGTACATTTGAGCCAAGGCTCTTTTACAAAGGTTCCATGTCAATTGAGGTACAATACAAACATTACATAGAGTTGAGTAACAATGCAGAAATGGTGCACAGACATTTTTAAACAGCTGAAATACATTACGTTGAGGGAAAGTGAGTACCAGGGGGCAGGGTAGCCAGAGGTAACTGAGGCTTGGAATGGACACAAAAAGAGCCTTGGGCATTTGCCAGGCCTCAAAAAAGTGCTTGGGGGTAGGGGGCAAAAACAGGTAGGCTGTCGGAAGAGGAAGAGAGGGGGTAGAAGTAGAAGTGCTAGGAGGGAGAGAATGAAAATGGTTATTCAGAATAACAGGCACAAGTGATCAACTGGGTTCTTGAAGAAGGTCAGGGAGGCAATGAGGGCTAAAAAAGGATGTTCATTAGACACAGAGAGGCATGTACTGGGGAGAAAACCAGTTAAGGATTAGGGAAGCCAAGAAGGTGATCAGGGATGCAAAAACAGAAACTGCATATTGCAGAAGGTGTCAAGGAGTGGTGAAACAGTTCACCAGAAACATTAGGGAAAAGAGGAACGCGAGAGGTGGAATTCTTAGGTTGATGGAGGGGGGCAGTGCAATAGAGGAGGACAAACAGGAGGCAGCTGTTCTAAATGACTAGTTTTGCTCTGTGGTTCCAGTAGAAGATAGCGGGCTCTTGCCTGAAAGCGGCATAAAGGTTGCTGCAAAAGGGATACCTTGATGCAAAAGCAGGGAAGATGCTCCATCAGATGTTAGTCTCACTCCCCGAGCGCCCCCTGTGAGCAGCCCAGCACTGAGGGGCAAGAGCCGAGTGGCAAGTCTGCTGAGTCAGCCATGACAGCAGGGGCTGGGGTATGTTTCGCTGTCAGCTAATGACATAATATGCTTGGTATGTTGCTCTACGAGGTTCATTATATGTACTAACAGAGTGTGCTATAAACAAAGTGCGCCTTGTCCAAGCTACTTTTCTTCCGCTGATCGATTATGCAGATTTCCTTTATAGTCAATGTCCCAAAGCCTCGCTTGCAAAGTTGGATACGCTTTACCACAGGGCCATCTGGTTTATTACTGGCCTCCCCATCTCTAACCATCATTGTTCCTTATACAAAGACGTAGGGTGGTCCTCTCTTATGTTTAGGCATAATAGAAACGCAGTCCTTTGGACTTATAGAGTCTTCTTGAAGTGGCTTCCACAATATATAATAGACTGTCTCCCATTAAGTGAGCCAGGAACATATGCCCTAAGAAGCACATCCAACATCACATTATGTATCCCCAAGGCTTCCTCTCACTATGGCAGAGTGGCCATTAGTTTCCTGTTGCCAACATTGTGGAACAAAGTACAAAAAATATTGAAATTAAGCTGCCTCCGCAGTATGAATGCCTTTAAATCTCTATATGTTTAGTATGTGTGTGAGCCATGCAATTGCTACCCCAGCCCTAATTTTAGTCCGAAGCATCAGGCTGCTGCCCTCTGAGCGTAGTTGAATTTATGATCGCTTGTAACCTTTGGTGACCTTATCTCTGTGAGCGTCTTAAGCCTTAAATGTTTTTCCCCTCTAGAAATCCCTGTAGGATTATTATCTCTTCATGGCTTTCACAGCTGCTACACCTTACTGACCATGCTGTCTGTTACATATTGCTTAATCTGTGGCTCTTATTCCCCTACCCTGTACCATTTAACTGCCCTATTTCATCTTCATATTCCCTTTCCACTGCATTCCACTCTTACTATCTCTTTCCTCTGTCTCCTAACTCTCTTCCCTGCCATAGACTAGCCCTTCAGGGGCTCCCTGCCCCTCAGGTGGGAGAAATGTGGATACTGGGCAGTTGTTGCTTCCATAGCCGTCACCTGAGACACCTAGACTGGACTCCTTACTAGTGAGGTGCGGCTTTGCTGATACCCAATCGGAACACGAGCACCGTTCTGCTCTGGTGTCTGATTGGCTCCTGCAGTCTGCTCCTGTGTCTCCCTCAATACTAAGCTAAAGTCTGATCTTCTGTCTAAAACTTGCACAAAAAAGAGCTGTACTTACTTATTGCCTAACAGTTATGACCTCTATTTTTTCCTGTTTAGAGTGTCAAGAGTTGGGACTCTGTTTGATTACACTCTTTTCTGAATTTCTGTGGTTGGGCCATTCTTTAGGCATCAAGGAATACCCAATTCTGTTGTCCTGCTGTTTTGGTCCTTCCCGCTGGTTCAGATATTCCATTGTCCATGGCCCAGTATTTAATACTGACCCCTTCCTCCATCCTCTGCAAGGATATGCTCTCCACGGGCTCCCTGCCCACAGGCGTGGGAAACCCGGGCACCTGGCAGTCACGCTGCCTCTACCACTGCCTGAGAACCTAAGCTCAGACTCTCCATTAGCAAAGCATGGCATTAGCAGCCATCCAATTGGAACGTGAGCACTCTTCGGTGTTGGCTTCCGATTGGTTCCTGCAGTCTGCTTCTGTGTCCGTTCTAAACCAAGCATAAATTTGATTCCCATGCCAAGATTTGCCAAAAAAGAGCTGTAATTACTTATCTCCTTGACTGTTAAGACCCTTATCCTTCTGTTTAGAGTGTTACATTTAGGGATACTGTGTAATTACACTACTTTTGAAATTCTGTGCGTCCGTCAGCTCCTTACACGAGCAGCTGATCACTTCTCCCTACTGAAGTTCCTACTAAGCCTCATCTTATGTCCTCCTTAAATATTACAGAAGAAGTGATCCTTAAGTGATCATTCCCCTATCTTGTGTATCTGGACCAGCAAATACACCAAACTCCCCCCCAAAACTATTAACAGGAGAATGCTGACCCCCGGTCATCTTGAGTCACTTAAAACACTCCTTCGTGAACATGACTGGTCACCAATTGATATAGCCCCCGATGTAGACACAGCACTTGAATACTTTATCACCTGTTTCAACTCAGCCTGCGATGTTCATGCTCCGTTCAAGAAGCGTAAGATCAAGGGTGTCAATAACCCATAGATGACACCAGGCCTCCTCACACAAATGAAATCTCGAGACCCACTCTGGTATCGTGCTAAGGCTACTGGCACCCAGACTGATATCCAGGCCTACAAAACAGCAAGGAATGCATGTACCAGAGCAATCCGCCAAAAGAAGGCTAACTATAACAGGAACGCCTTAGCCAAAACCTGGAATGACAGGAGTAAATTCTGGCGTAACCTTGCTGAAGTGACTGGAAAGGATCCCAAAACAACACCCACAATGTTGAACATAGGTGGTACCATCACTCTTGACCATGTAATCATTGCCAACGCATTTAACACCACTTTTGCTGACCTTAGTCATGTGCTACCCCCTAACTTTTTTGATCCCACCACAGTCAACCCAGCTCCTGTTAGTTCAGGTTTGCCACCAGGGCACCCTCCTTTCCATTTCAAAGCAATCCCAGAAAGCCTAGCTAAAAACACATTCTTAAAGTGCTTGGAGAGTCTAGGTCAGTGGCATCCACTGGATATGAAACTTCTCGCCTCACCATTGACGAAGTCCTGCTCCCACTAACCAAAATCCTCAACTGCTCCTCGATGCTCTCCCAGTTCCCCAAAAGTGGAAACTGGCAGTGGTGACTCCAGTCCATAAAAGTGGTGACAAGACTCTCACGAACAACTACAGGCCTATATCCATCCTCCCTCCTCTATCCAAAACCTTGGAATGGATAGTGGCTGATCAGCTCATGGAGTACCTTGTAAAATACAGCCTGCAATGTTCCCAGCAGCATGGCTTCCGCAAAGGGCACAGCACTACCACGGCACTCCTCGAATTCACCACACATATCCATCATGCACTTGATCAGGGCCAGTTGGTTGGCGCCTCTTTTATTGACCTGACTAAGGCATTTGACACTGTCAATCACTCCATTCTCCTCAAACAATTATCCCTCCTTGGTCTTTCAAGTGAAACTACCCTCTGGTTTCAAAGCTACCTCAGTAACCGTACCCAACAGGTCAGGATTGGTGAATTCCTCTCGTCATCCCTACCAATCCACTCTAGAGTACTCCAAGGTTCTATCCTGGGTCCCTTGTTATTCAGCATATTCCTGAACAATCTCCCTGCCTCCTGCCATGACAGAATGTTACTGTATGCAGATGATGCAGTAATCTTCACTTGCCACACCGACCCCACCTCCCTTCAGTCTCGACTACAGAAAAGTTTCACAGAAGTGGAAGACTGGTTTTGCTCACATAAACTCATCTTTAACCACAAAAAAACTAAAACAATGTTGTTCCCGGAACCCACAACAAGTACAAGGACCATGAGCTCATAATTAACAACCACGAAGGAGTCACTCTTGAGCAGGTGGATATGTTTAAATATCTGGGCCTCACCCTTGACTGCTCCCTCTCGTATGCCAAACACATTGACAATATCGCTAAAACTGTGAACTCCCGTATAGGGCTACTATACAAGCATAAACATTGCCTAACTGCTGAAGCCTTGAACCTCGCTATCCAGAGCTCTGTTAACTCAACTATTGACTACATATATACATAGATACATAGACAGTGTCAGCAGATAAGGGCCTATGGCCCACCCAGTCTGCCCATTTGAGCTTGTAAGTTCAGTTACGGGCTTGTTATCTATGGATCCGCTACTGATACTGCACTCCGGCGCATAGCTGTAGCCCTTAATAAGGCATGTAGATTCCTTATTTCAGCTGCCCGCCTTTCTCACACATGTGACATTTACAAGCAGGCTAACTGGCTCCGGCTATCCAGCAGGCTAAAGTACCAGACCTGCATCCTAGCTAAGAAGACATCACTGGGCCTTATGCCCCCTGGAGTCCAACCAATACTGACCCTGAGCGTGTCCGCCGCCTAACTAGAAGATCGGACAGTCTAACCTTTACAATACCTCACTGTCGGACCTCTCAAGCTCAGCATTCTTACCTTGTCAGAGCCTCCACCTGGTTCAACTTGCTACCTACAGAAATCTCCAACATTGCCACGATTGGTGCTTTTAAGTGTAAACTGCGTCAACACCTCATGGCTAGTGCCTTCTGTGATTGCTTCTTATAATCCCCTCCAGGCATACTACCCTCAGGCATCCCTCCTCACTGCCTCAGCTCCTCCTCCTCTCCTACCCCCCATTACTGGGTATAGGATGAATCTGTCTCCTTTTCTTTTTCATTCCCCCCTTTCCTCCTCCCTTGCTGTTTCCCATCTACCATATACCCAACGCAATGCCCTCTCCATTTCTCCCCTCCTCCCTCTCTCTGTCTCCCATACCACCCCCTCACCACCACTCTTCTTTCTCTTTTCCCACTAACTCACTCCTAACAAAGCTTCACTGAGCCGCCTATGACTTGTACTGTATAATTAACTCGCAACACAATTCTTTGACAATGCCTTTGGCTGCTATTATTGTAACCTTATTTGTCTTTTTTTGTAAGTTCCATTGTAATGATCATGTTATGTTTTGTACCTTATTGTCTTTATTGCCTTGATGTGGAACCTTTGTAAAAGAGCCCTCGGCTCAAAGGTGTCATCCGAAATACAAATAAATAAATAAAAAAAATAAACTCTGAACTGATATGACTGATGTAACATTGAGTACTTACTTGCATTAATTGCATTAATTGTTTTTTACATGTGTTATTTGGCTCTATTGTAAATATCTCTGTATGCACTGTACCATTTAACCCGGAGCTAACCAGGTCCATCTTGTAAATGAGTTTGCTCAACAATGTTCGCCTGGATAAATAAAGATTTTAATTGATTGATTGAATCACATGCTTGCTAAAGCTGGTAAGCTGCAAACCCTGTTTGTTGCTATTTCCTGCCTCAGGTTTGGCCTCCTACCACAGATATTTTGTATTACCTGCTGATGCTGAAATCTACTGATTTCTACTAAATATTGCCAACAGCCTGAGTGGGCTGAGTTAATTGGCTGCCAACCACAAGCATCAGTTGCTGCTAATGGTCGCTGCTACTATCTGACTGCTGGTAGTGCTTAGTCTGTACTATACTGTACTGGTTACTGAACTGTACTGGTCACTGCACTGGTTACTGTACTGTACTGCACTGTACTGGTTACTGTACTGTACTGCTCACTGTACTGTACTGGTTACTGTACTGGTCACTGTACTGGTTACTGTACTGTACTGGTTACTGTACTGTGCTGTACTGGTTACTGTACTGGTTACTGTACTGGTCACTGTACTGTACTGTCACTGTACTGGTCACTGTACTGCACTGTACCTTACTGTGCCGTACTGTACTGGTTACTGTACTGGTTACTGTACTGTGCTGTACTGGTTACTGTACTGTACTGGTCACTGTACTGCACTGTACCATACTGTGCTGTACTGTACTGGTTACTGTACTGATTACTGTACTGTGCTGTACTGGTTACTGTACTGTGCTGGTTACTGTACTGGTCACTGTACTGCACTGTACCGCACTGTGCTGTACTGGTTACTGTACTGGTTACTGTATTGGTTACTGTACTGTGCTGTACTGGTTACTGTACTGATTATTGTACTGTACTGGTTACTGTACTGTCCTGGTTACTGTACTGATCACTGTACTGGTTACTGTACTGGTCACTGTACTGCACTGTACCGTACTGTGCTGTACTGTACTGCTTACTGTACTGGTCACTGTACTGCACTGTACCGACTGTACTGCTGTACTGTACTGCTTACTGTACTGTACTGGCTACTGTACTGTGCTGTACTGGTTACTGTACTGGTCACTGTACTGCACTGTACCGTACTGCTGCTGTTACTGTACTGGTCACTGTACTGCACTGTACCATACTGTGCTGTACTGTACTGGTTACTGTACTGTACTGGTTACTGTGCTGGTCACTGCACTGCACTGTACTGGTTACTGTACTGGTCACTGTACTGCACTGTACCGTGCCGTGCTGTACTGTACTGGTTACTGTACTGCACTGTATTGGTTACTGTACTGGCTACTGTACTGTGCTGTACAGGTTACTGTACTGTACTGGTTACTGTACTGTACCGTATTGTACTGGTTACTGCACTGCACTGTACTGGTTACTGTACTGTACTGGTCACTGTACTGTACTGTACTGTATTGCACTGGTTACTGTACTGTACTGGTTACTGTACTGTATTGGTTATTGTACTGGTCACTGTACTGTGCTGTACTGGCTACTGTACTGGTTAATGTACTGTACTGTACTGCACTGTACTGTACTGGTCACTGTACTGCACTGTACCATGCTGTACTGTACTGTACCGGTTACTGTACTGTACTGGTTACTGTACTGTACTGTATTGGTTACTGTACTGGTTACTGTACTGTGCTGTACTGGTTAATGAAGTGGCTACTGTACTATACTGTATTGGTTACTGTACTGGTTGCTGTACTGTGCTGTACTGGTTACTGTACTGCACTGTTCTGTATTGTACTGGTTACTGTACTGGTTACTGTACTGGTCACTGTATTGCACTGTACTGTACTGGTCACTGTACTGGTCACTGTACTGCACTGTACCATGCTGTGCTGTACTGTACTGGTTGCTGTACTGGTTACTGCACTGTACTGTATTGTACTGGTTACTGTACTGTACTGGTTACTGTACTGGTTACTGAACTGTACTGGTTACTGTACTGGTTACTGTACTGTACTGTACTGGGTACTGTACTGGTTACTGTACTGTGCTGTACTGGTTACTGTACTGTACTGTATTGTACTGGTTACTGTACTGGTTACTGTACTGTACTGGTTACTGTTTCCCTTATTGTTGTTATTGCTGATGCCCTGTCTGGGTGGTCTGTGCCTTCAGGTTACCATGTTCTAGGATGGGCTGCTGCTAAGTTCCCTGCTACTGCCTGATTGCTGATAATGTTTAACTATATTTTACCAGCTGCTGCCACCCTTACTGCTACTGTTGCATTGTTAGCATCTTATTTGGGTGGTCTGAGTTTTATAGTTATGAAGTACAACCAAGAGCTACTTCTGAGCACCTGTTGCATCCTGACTGCTGAAAAGTGTTAAAACTGTACTTTACCAGTTGTTGCCACCCTTACCTCTTTTGTAGTGTTGCTAACACCTCATCTGAGTATTTATTTGTTTATTGCAATCTCTGATTAATACCTTTGAGAACAAGCTCATTACATCAGTTCCACGTCAGGTGTGAAAAATACAGTGCAATGCATCAAGGATTTAAGTACTATAACAAACTTAGTTAATTTAGGACAATGAATACAGAATACAAAACAACACATAAGCATTGAACAGGGCTTGTCTAAAATAACATACATGGGCTCCACATCAGAGGGGTATCAAAGACAGTGCAAGGGTTCTATGTGGCAACGGTGCCGGGGACATACTGTACATTTCGATGCTTTCTGGGGGGAGCTTCACCCCCCACATCCCCCTACTAAAGGATTCTCAACTCCAGGGGGGTGCATGTCGGGGCTAAGACATGCAAAATTAAAGGTTCGGGCCGGGCACAATAAAATCACAGCAGTGCCCGGACCTGACCCGGTACCTCACCCACCCCAACCACAAGCCAAGCCCCAATGCCATGACGCAGCTCGTCAACCCTCCACAGCACCACCCCTACAGCTCCTCAGTCCCCTTCCAGCCCACACTCACCATGCTCGCTCTCCCCCCTGTGCATACATATAGCAACATCCTGTCACCCATTTCGCCCACCCCTCCATCTGGTCACCCTACCCTCCCATTGCCGTAAGAAATTCAGCACGGAATGAGTCACCGTTACAGACGGCACCCTTCCCCATGCGCCCTCCTCACGGGATACCCAGTGCAAACAGAAGGGAGAATTGCTGGCAAGCACCAAAAGTTCATGGGCTGGCCAGCAAGGCAAATTTAAGGCAGGATACGAGAACATAGAACAGAGTTAATTGACTTGGTACAAAGTATGACTAAACAACTACACAGAGAGAGTGAAGAGTGGATGAGGACAAATAGGGAGGTGTGACAGAGCTACAAAATCAAGTTAAAAGACAGTTAGGATCTGCAATAAGGGGGGGGAGGGAGATGAATCAGCCCAGGAGGCCTTGTCAGTAGTAGATATGAGGAGAAGGACTTTTCTAGGAATGAGGTAGGAGTTCAGTCTGGGTGAGGGAAGATCTTAGGGAGGGAAGGTATGGGGTGGAGTGGGAGAGGGATACTAGAGGAGGCAAGGAGGTGCGGGGGGAGGTGCCTTACCAGGCCGAGGAGAAGAAAGACATTAGGATTAAGATACAGTGGGCCGAAATAAAGGATGCCAGGGATGATAGTTGGGCAAGACCGGCTGCTAAGTGGAGTTAGTGGAAACAGTCACATCTGGCATTAGCAATAAGATGGTGCCTGAGTTTTTGCTTGAAAGGGCCAAGCATGGCTGAAGAAGTAATGTCTGAAGGTAGGGAGTTAAACCAATATGTAGCCCAATGGGAAAAAGGCCTCTGACCTAGAGAGGTATGGCAGTGAGGGATTTTGAAAACCATACTATCAGTACTTCTGGTACAAAGCCTATATTCACGTGTACAGAGGAGCTGCTGCACCCCTGCAGGCATCAGGCCAAGCTGAATTTGTTTAGCCATAAGGCAGGTTTGGTACTTGAGCCTTCCTGTGAATTAGACCCCGTTTGCTTGACCATACAAGTCGCACATGTGTGTCAGACGTGTCAAGCCAGTAACCAGGCAGCAATCTTTGTTTAATGCAACAATAATATGATGGAGGGTCATGTCTGTTGCGGAACCATAGTTTAGTATTCAGTAATCTATGAGCGATACAACTGAACTTAGTATAGCCAAAGTAAGGGCCTTGGTGGTCAGGCTATGTTTATGTCTATAGAGCAGCCCAATGCGTCTATTAATTTCCTTAGCTGTGTTGTCTATGTGGTTAGCATATGTTAAGAAACTGTCCACCGTAACTCTGAGGTATTTAAAGTGCTGGATTAGTTCCAAGGGTGTTCCAACCTCATTTGTGATTTTAAGAGGGTATGTCCGATGCCTGTTCTGGGCAGTGGAGAACAACATTGTTTTTGTTTTCTTATAGTTCATGATTAGTTTATGCTCTAGGAACCATCTTTCTACCTCTGAGAAGCTTGTCTGAAGTTTACATTCCAGTTGCTTTGGGTCTGGATCACTCGTGAACAGCACTACATCATCAGCATAAAGCAGAATTTGGCTCTGACACGAGAAGGGGAGCCAGTTAAGAAATATGCTAAATAGTAAAGGGCCTAATATGGACCCTGGGGGAACAACAGAATGAACAGGTATGCTTTCAGAAAGGATGTTATTTATCTTCACGCACTGCTAGTGATTGAAAAGGTAGCTCTTAAGCCACTCAACAGTGTCACAAGAAAGACCAATGGATACCAGCTGTTCAGCCAGAAGGACGTGATTAACTGTATAGAACACTTTTGTTGGGTTGATGAAGGCTGCTCCAACAAGGGCACCTTGATCCAGTGAGTTGTGGATATATAGCGTAAACTCAAGTAATGCAGTAGAGGTGCTGTGTTCTTTGCGAAATCCGTGCTGTTGCGGGCCTTGAATTTGGTACTTTTCAAGGTATTCAACCAACTAGTCTGTGACTATTCTTTCTAGGGCTTTTGGCAATGGAGGGAGGATTGAAATGGGTCGATAGTTACCATGAGAGGTGCGGCCCCCCTCTTGAAAACAGGAGTCACTAAGGCGGATTTCCATAGTTGCAAGAATTTAGAGTATCTCAGTGAGGTGTTTATAATGTGTGTCAGAGGAGTGAGAGTTTCCTCCAGAGTTAGTGCCACAAATTTTAGGTCAAGGGAGTCGCCACTGTATCTAGACTTTCCTAGGACCTTAAGGAGGTACTTCCTAGCTTCACTCATTGTGATGACTCTAAAATGAATAGGAGCGTGAGAGGGTGGTAGGTCCTCCAGGCAAGAACTATACCTAGGATTGGGCTGGTGGAAAAAGTCGGGAGGTAGAGTACCACTCAGATTCGAGAAAGCTTCATTAAAAGTATTTGCTATGGTACGGGGATCCATGGTGAGTATGTCCTCTCTGTTAAGCATTGTGATGGGTGTCTTACTCTCATTCCTGGTAAGTTCTTTCAGGTTTGACCAGAATTTATGGCAATCATTCCATGACCGTGTGAGGGCGTCCTTATAGTAATGGTGTTTTGCTGCACGAATGGCCCTCGTGCAGTCATTTTGGGCTCGCTTGTAGTTTTGGATGTCAACCAGTTTACCAGTAGCACGTGATCTTTGCCACAGATGGTCCCTTTCTTTCATTCACTTGAGAAGTTCAGGGGAGAACCAAGGATTAAAATACTCTTTGATTTTATGCTTTTTTAGCAGGGCATGCCTGTCACACACAGCATTGAAATGGTGGATAAACTGATATAGAGCTAAGTCCACGGAGCTGG
This sequence comes from Neoceratodus forsteri, assembly GCA_016271365.2. Classification (NCBI taxonomy): domain Eukaryota; kingdom Metazoa; phylum Chordata; order Ceratodontiformes; family Ceratodontidae; genus Neoceratodus; species Neoceratodus forsteri. Next base: position 77,936,892 of record CM057458.1, read on the forward strand.
AAGAAAAGACTGAGGACCAACCTGGTGACAGAGATCTGATTATAGCAGCTCTAGATGTCCACGCTTAAGGATCCTATTTGTGATTGTTCTAGCTGGGGGTTTCGAGTAGTTATTGGACCAGTGGAAAAGGACTGGGAAGTGGTCACTGCATACGTCCGGGAGTACTGTTTTATGTGTGAAATATGGTCAGGACGGTTAGATAATACCCAGTCAAGAAGTGTGGAAGCTCCTGTCTTGTAGTTCTTCCTTGTGGGTAATTCAACAAGCTGAGAGAGGTGGACTGCTGGGGTTGCGTCATTGTAAGGGTTGGTAACAGGGAAGAGCCAACTTATGTTTAGGTCCCCAAGCAGAGTGATTTCAGAGTTAAGATTAAGAGAACCTAGGCACTCCATAAGCGAATCAATCCTGGCATCTTCAGACCCGGAGGAATGTATACTGTCAGTACAGAAAGGGTTTTATTGCACTCACCTAAAAGGACCTTTAATGCAAGCGCTTGCATACTCGCCCGAGTGCTTGGTAGGGGAAGTGCTAAACCCTGGAGTTTTTCTCAGAGTTAGATTGCACAACCACCTCCATGTTTAGTCAGTTTATCCTGTCTGTACACTGTGTAACCTGGAATTGAGACTGCAGCATCAGCTGTATTGGGGAAGAGCCAAGTTTCAACTATTGATAATATGTCAGGATTGTGCTGCAGTATCCAGGCTTTAAGGATATCCATTTTAGGAAAGAGGCTGCGGCTATTTAATGATGCAATTGTTAGGTGCACTGTTACTCACTGAGTAGCAGTGGTGGACTGAGGAGGGCCAGGGTTGGGGTGGATATTGCCTGAGAACAGCAGGAGCAGCGGTGCTATTCGACAGAGGTATTCTTTCAGTTGCCTGTTGTATTTAAATTGCCTACACTGTTTGTGAAGTGAGGTGCTTTGTGCCGAGTGTTAAAAATCCCAGGGAGGAGGACAAGTAGGGGCAGTCAGCCTTGTCGTTGAGATAGACCCCCTGCTGGTGGTTGTCATCCAAGGTTGGGAAGGGTTGTGAGGGTTGTTGTGCAAAGATGTAGTTACAGTGCTGTATGCAGTCCATGCACTGCCCTACAGTTTTGGCAATGCTGGTTCTGGTGGAGTTGCTTTCAGGTGTCTAGTTAACATTGTGAGGGTGAGCAGTAGAGCTCCCCTCAGCAATAAGGCATGTGTCAGTGGCATGATGAGCTATGAATGGTAAGTTAATTATAAAGGAGAATTAACATTAAGAAGAGCTGCCAGAATACAGTAGTATCCCTCTAAGAAGAGAGGTCTGCCTGAGAAGCGAACTACTTGGGTAGTCAGCCTATAAAGAGCAGGAGAGTTGACTAAAGACTCAGGCAGGAGCATTTAATAGAGGTCGGGGACGGTGGTGGGCAGGAGAAAATTCAAGTTAGGAAGCAGCCAGCACCGGGCTCCACGTGCAAAAGTCTGTACCTTAGTTCGAACCACACTGGTGATTCTGTGAGGTGGAGAGTTTGGCTTGTGGGGGTGAGAGCGGTCAGCGTGTGGCAGGACCGCTGAAGCTCACCTCTATGGTTGGTTTCCAGGCAGGCAGATCCTAGTGTAGACTGCAGGAGTGCAGCTGAAGAGGGAGACAAACTGGACCTTAATAGGACAAGGAGCCTGGGGAGAGAAGGGAGGCAGAGATTAAATACTGGTGGCAAAGGGAGGATTTAACAAAACAAAAGAGCAGGGCAGGGCTAGAGGTAAGAAACAGTGACAAAGAAGTGCAGGATGGAGAACAGAACAGCAGAAACGCTAGCAGGATTCACTCTAAAATTAACTAGCACAATTCAAATAATCTCTAGCAGGCTGCATAAATTCCTGTAATTATGGACAGTCTTAAACAAATAACAATTGCTCTAAAATGACTAACAGCAGCCAGATTAAGTAAATGGTAAGCAGAAAACAGGAGCAGAATAAATCGCAGAGAAAAATCAGAGTACAATCAAATAAGCAAATAGAGTTAGAAGCAACCAGTCCCAGAAAGGGTCTCAGGCCGCAGTAGCCAGTCAGGGAACTGGCGCCAGGATTCAAAATCAGTTTGTTTCTTTGCAGCCAGCACCGGGCTCTAAGCACAAAAGTCCATACCTTAGTTCTAACCACGCTGGTGGTTCTGTGAGGCGAAGAGTTCAGCTTGTGGGGGTGAGAGCGGTCAGTGTGTGGCTGGACCACTGCAGCTCACTTCCCCGGTCAGTTTCCAGGCAGGCAGCTCCTAGCGTAGACCACAGGAGTGTGGCTGAAGAGGGGAGACAAATCAGCCCTTAACAGGGCAAGGAGCCTTAGTTCGAACCACGCTGGTGGTTCTGTGAGGAGGAGAGTTCGGCTTGTGGGGTAAGAGCAGTCAGCATGTGGCAGGACCGCTACAGCTCACTTCCATGGTCAGCTTCCAGGCAGGTGGCTCCTAGTGTAGACCACAGGAGCGCTGCTGAAGAGGGGAGACAAACCAGCCCTTAATAGGGTAATCTGAGTATTGTATTTATCAAATATAAGAATAGGCTAGAGTTCTGTCTGCTAATGGTGTTTATTCTGTATAATTACTGGTTGCTGCCACCCTTATCTCAATGGTAGCACTGCTAACACTCTTCCTGGGTCCTAAGGTTAGCTGGTCAAAGACCTGCCAGACTTGGCTGCTGCTAGTACCTATTCCTGAATTATGATAGTGTTTAATTGTTTGTTACTGCTGCTACCACCTATACTGCTATTGTAATTTTGCTAACTCATGGTGGATTATGTCCCAGCGATATGAGTCAGTGGTCTACCTGTTTTACCAGCCAGCTGGTCTCACCCTTTCTCACTGGCATATTAATGCTGCTGACCTGCTTACCCACAGCATTGCTACCTAAATCTATAGAGCCATCTGAGATAAAGGAGGTTATCTCCCTTGGTCACGCACTGATACCAAGGCCTACTTATCCCCCAGAACAACCCTACAGCACCCGAGCCCCCCAGCCACATGCCCCCATACATTGAACACCTAACCATGGTAGTACATGGAGAGTGCTACAGGTTTGCCTGACATGGCCGTATCTCCAGGACCATGTGCCTGCCTGGCCCTCCTTCCTAGGAATAAAACCTGGAGACTGACGCACTTCCTTAGAGCCACCAGAAACCTTGCAATAATGTTACTCCTACTGTCCAATAATGTCCCACCATCCCAGGCCCTGCTGGTAGCTCTGGATCTGCTACCTGCAGCCAAGGATTACTGAACATAGGCCACCTAAATATCAGTAGTCTCCTCACTAAATCTGTTCAGTTTGAAACCTAGGTTGAGTTAATGCAACCAGACGTTATTTGCCTAACTGAAATTTGGCTCAATCCACACATACCTAATATCACTTTCTCATTGTCAGGCTTTGCTATCTGCAGGGAGGACAGAATAGGCAAGCGAGGTGGGGGCTGCCTCGTCTACCTCATATCAGACCTGCAAGCCTCTAAAATTATGATCAAAGACCTAACCATGGACTGTGAATGCCTAGCAATAAAGCTTTTGATAGGGTGAGGGCACAAACTGCTTCTCATCCTGTCTGTATATATCCTACTGGGCAAACAGAATCCAGGCATGCAGTCACTTACTCACTACTCCATGCAACTGAATCAGAACTGGGAATACATTTTTACTGATGACTTTAACATCAACTGGAATGCTAAGTCCAGCACAGATCATGGGGATAAGATGTCCAGCGTATTTCTCACACAAATAGTCACTGAGCACACCAGGACCAATTATTTATTTATTTAAAAGTTCGGAAATACACCTTTGAACAGAAATGCTAATTTACAAAGGTTCCTCGTCAGATTATTAAAATGATAAAGCAGGCACCATGACAATAATCAACTGGGTACTAGTTATACACCCTGATAGGGTTAAAGTTTTCAGTGTTCTGCCAGATACCATAAGTGACCATGTCCTGGTGCAGTGTCTATGGGCAGTTAAACAGACCAGCTCCACCACCCCTGGATCACAGTCAGAAGAGTACTAAACAAAATGAAGGTAGCTGAATTTAGATCTTACTTGGCCCAAATTGATTGGAGTTTCTTAGATTTCATTCTTGATATTAACTCTGCTGTAGAATTCTTTGTCTCCGAGTTCACACGTGTGCGTGCTCAATTTGTACCCTTTAAAAAATACATGGCAAGAGGAATACTGTCCGGATGGATCTCCCCTGAACTCCTTACCTCCATGAGGTAGAGGGAAAATCTTTGGGGAACTAACCAGGGAAACAGGGTCCCCTCTGTCTACCTGCAAAGGTACAAGGAAGCCACCAATAAGTGCACCCGTATGATTAGAAAGGCCAAATCTGACTTCTGTATGGACCACCAGACCCAGAACTGGAGCAATGGCAAAAGATTGTGGGACAACGTCTCGGAGCTCCTAGGCAAGAGAGTTGAAATCCTTCCTCAAATGCTCATGGTGGAAGGATGAGAGAACCTTGATCCCACAAAATTGGCAAATTACTTGAACTTGCACACAGCCTTTACTGACCTCAGTTCCATTGTCCCCACTGAGCCTGCCCAGACTACCTGAAGGGGACCTGGTCCTGAAGCCTCCCAGATTTTGAACTCAGAACCAGGGTACCCTAAATTCTACATTAAGGCTGTTACGGGCAAAGACACCTTGAAATATATCAGTAGGGTACCTGGCAAAACTAGGTGTGGGAGTGATTCAGTTGATAAGAAACTTCTTGCCCTGGTAGTAGAGGAACTTTCCCACCCCAACTCTAGAATTTTTAACTTTTCTCTGTGCTTCTTGCAGTTCCCCAAGAAGTGAAAATCCGCACTGGCGTAATGGAGACAGCACAAGCCTTTCCAATTACAGAACCATTTCTATTCTCACCCTCCCTATCCAAGACCCACAAGAAAATAATCTCTGACCAACTAGTCACATACATTGAAAAATATAGTGTCCAGTGTGTACAGCAGCATGGCTTCTGGAAGCTCCACAGCACCAACACGGTGCTGTTGGAATATACCAACTATGTTCTTGAGGCCCTTGACAATGGCGGCCTCATCAGAGCTATATATATATATATATATATCAACCTTACTAAGGCCTTTGAACTGGTCAACCATAAACTCCTACTTAATGAACTCCTAGGCCTGGGTTCATCACAGTACACAGCTGACTGCTTCCACAGCTATTTCACCAATCGCTCCTAGCATGTAAATATCGGTAAATCCTTTTCCGACTGCAGTGGAGTATATATTGGGCTCCCCAGGGCTACATCTTGGCCAACTTCGGTTTGATCACTTCATAAGTCAACTGCCCAGTGCCTATCAGACAGCCAATGTACTCCTCTGTGTATCCATCTGTAGATGCTGTCATCTATTCCCAAAACCCTGACCTTGACATCCTCACCACAACTCTCCAAAGTAACTTCAGGACACTAGAAAACTGGTTCTCCAACAACAAACTGATCTTCAATTACAAAAAAAAACAAAGACCATGCTCTTCTCTAGCCTTCAACAGAAGAGAAAAGTTCTACCCTTTATCATCTGAAACAGCCGGGGACAAAACCTTGAACCTTCAAATACCTTGGAGTAACTCTGGATGGCACGTGTCACAGCGTCTGGGAATAAACTGCAGACAAGGCAAATTTACAGGTTTAGAACACACCTTGGTGTGAAATTTATTTTTCAAAAGTTTGAAAAATAATAAATGAAAACAAAAAAATTGCAAAGAAAATCACTACTCAACATCAGTAGTTTCTCACATAATACAGTCCTGGATCTTATAGCTCCTAAGACCCTTCTCATCTGCATTCATCAGCTTGTCTACAGTAGCAGTAGAATCTCTCTCCTCTCTCTCTCTCTCTCTCTCAGGGCTGAGCCCCACTGGGCTGAACTGAAGTGAACTTAGTGAAGAGGCTTTTTATATCTTTTGGTGGGGGTCACCTGACTAAGCCCTTTCTCTATTTACAAGTCTGGACATGTTGTTTCATGTCTGAACATGTTGTTTCAAAACCAAGGGGGAGGGGGTTTGTGTCAGGGGATTTCCTGGTTCAGTTAAAGGTACAGTGTATATATCCACAGATATTGACTCTCTATAGCTCTGATCCACAATGACTAAGCCCTTTTATAAAGCATATCATTCAGCCTCATACAGTACATAAAACCTTATATGGTAACATGTCTGTAGTGTGACTTTATGAAAATACCTTAAGGACTTCTTATACCTCTACTAATCATGACATTATTGTTTTATATGGCTTCTGAATCCTTTTTCTTTAAAAAGGCTTTATTAACTGTATTCATTCCTATTTTAAATAGCCTTCGTGTTTTTTGTACACAAAAAGCACTTATGCACTTTACACAACACCTTTCCGGGTGTTTGGCATCATTCCAGGGACTGGATGGATGGAAATGGAAAAAGAATGAAAAGAGAGAACTAGTAGGAAGTTTAGCAGGGTTAGTAAAGAGCTACACTAGGTGGCCAACCTAGGGTAGGTGGGAAAAAGAAGAAAAGTGTTAACTGTAGCTAGGAAATAAGGAGATAGAAAAGTGGTCCATCAGTCACAGCCGAGGGTGTAGCCTAACTCCGCTACACACCTCCCACCTTAAGAAAAAAACATAGAAACATAGACTTTGATGGCAGATAAGGACTGCTTGGCCCACCCAGTCTGCCCACTTCCCTACCTACAGGATAGGCCGCAGATCCTAGTTAACCAACAGCCTATTTCTTCCTTCCCCCCACAAGAAATGCCTTACGTCTGTCCCATGCATTCTTGAATTCTCCCACAGTTTTAGACCCCACAACCTCCTCAGGAAGGCTGTTCCATGCACCCACTACCCTCTCTGTGAAAAAATACTTCCTCACATTGCCCCTGAACCGCTCCCTCCTCTATCTTTAAACTGTGTCCCCTTGTTCTTGCACATCTCTTTTTCTGAAAGATTCTACCCTCTTGGACTTTGTTGATTCTGCTGAGGTATTTAAAAGTTTCTATCATGTCCCCCTTCTCCTTTCTTTCCTCAAGGGCATACATATTAAGCTCCTTTAGTCTCTCCTCATATGGTTTCTCTTGCAGACCCTGTACCATTTTAGTTGCCCTCCTCTGGACTGCCTCTATCCTGTCTATGTCCTTGCGGAGATGGGGGCTTCAGAACTGGATGCAGTACTCCAGATGGGGTCTCACCAACTGTCTGTACAGAGGGATAACAACTTCCTGTTTTCTGCTGGTGATGCCTCTCCCTATGCATCCCAGTATACCCCAAGCCCTCCCTACTGTTCTCAAAACTATACTGTTCTTTAAACTATACTGTTTTTGCAAGAGTCTCCCCTCAGTCATAAATATTCTACCAAAACAGTAGAATGGGGGTTGGTTGAAACTTTCTCTCACCCACTATGGGAGCTTCACCCCAGGGTCCCTTAATTCAGCTATTTTTAGAGTTGTCCACCATACCCAGTTGCTGCAATACAACAATACTTTCACAACATTACCCTGGGGCTGTCATACAATTCAACACAGTACCCATCTGTGCTCTCAGAGGATTTCAGTCTGTAGTGACTGTCTACCCCCTATTTCATTCTGGTTACTGCAACTCAGACATTTCATATGTAATATCAGGCACCCATCAATAGGCATCGTTTCAGCACCCATCACTTAACATCGTTTCAGAATCCATCACTTGGAATCGTTTCAGCACCCATCACTTGGCATTGTTTCAAAACCCTGTGCACCAACTAAAGAGGAAGCAATACACAACAGTTTTATGCTGACTTCGAGCTTCCTCTATACCCATCACTTGGTTTCATTTCAGCCCTGTGCACCCACTATCGTACCTTCATCAGTATATTAAAAAAAGAGGAAGTAATACACAGCAGTAGTCTGCTGACTTTGCTCTTCCTCCATACCCATCAGGGTGGCCGGACAGACCTATACCACAACTTTTTCTGGGGTGAGTTGTGCCCAGCTCTAACCCCATTCTAACACATTGTTTCCACTTGGGGCCTAATCATAGGTTCCACCCCATACCTAGATCCTCCATGACCCTAGGTTCCTCATTTTATATCATACAGTATAGACATTTCTTTTATGTTATACATTTCTTATTGCCATTTTATACAATTCATTTATCCATTTCCCTTTCATATATTTTCTGGCAGACAAGGAACCTTCTCATGCTGAACATCAACCAGCCAGTTTCTAATTCCTAAAGCCTTTGGGGTTTCCTTTTAACCCTTATTTGTAACATACCATGGGTTTCCTTTCAACCCTTATTTGCAACATACCAGGGGTTTCCTTTCAACCCTTATTTGTAACATACCAGGGGTTTCCTTTCAACCCTTATTTGTAACATACCAGGGGTTTCCTTTCAACCCTTACACCATTCTGGTGCCCTCAACTGACTGTACTCAGCACCAGCCTTAATGCTATATTTATTTTAAACATTACATGTTTCATACATTTCATACTATATCATGGGGGGGTCAAAACATGGGAAAGTCCATTCAGCCACCATGGTATCTTCTATGTTGCTTGTAGTCTTCACACCAGTATGCAAATGTCCTGAAACAGTCTTACCTGGGGCCTTCATCTTGTCGTCCTGCAAGTAGCAGCAGCCCAGAAAAATGGGCAACGGGATTTCAAAAGTGACTGGCAACAAAAGTTCTATCGGGGGGTCCTCCTCATCTAGAACCCAAGGAACCTGGTCCTCTGCCTCTGCCATGAAATCCTCCAGTTGGGAACCTTCCATCAGCACCTGGCAGTGGTGCTCCACCTCTCTCTGGTGCTGGTCCACCTCATTGAACTCCAATCTGGTTAGTAATTCCCCTCTGGTCCTCCTCACCTGGGCTCTGGTATGCACACCGGGAAGCCCTTCCTCCTTCAACAGATCCTTGGCATCAGTGAGATCCTGGAGCTATGCCATCCTGCTCTTTGGCCCCTATGTCCGGATACCAGGGCTGGTATCTGGGTACTGGTTTCCCCCTTGTTTCTCTGGACAACCAGTACTATCCCACTTTTGATACCAAGTTTGTCACAGCGTGTGGGAATAAACTTTAGACGAGGCAAATTTACAGGTTTAGAACACACCTTGGTGTGAAATTTATTTTTCAAAAGTTCAAAAAATAATATATGAAAACAAAAAACTGCAAAGAAAATCACTACTCAACATCAGTAGTTTCTCATGTAATACAGTCCTGATCTTAGAGCTCCTAAGACCCTTCTCATCTGCATTCAACAGCTTGTCTACAGTAGCAGTAGAACATCTCCTCTCTCTCTCTCTCTCTCTCTCTCTCTCTCTCTCTCAGGGCTGAGCCCCACTGAGCTGAACTGAAGTGACCTTAGTGAAGAGGCTTTTTATATCTTTTGGTGGGGGTCACCTGACTAAGCCCTTTCTGTATTTACAAGTCTGGACATGTTGTTTCATGTCTAAACATGTTGTTTCAAAACCAAGGGCGAGGGGGTTTGTGTCAGGGGATTTTCAGGTTCAGCTAAAGGTACAGTGTATATAACCACAGATATTGACTCTCTATAGCTGTGATCCACAATGATTAAGCACTTTTACAAAGCATATAATTCAGCCTCATACATAAAATCATATACAGTAACAGGTCTGTAGTGTGAATTTATGAAAATACTTTAAGGATTTCTTATACCTCTACTAATCATGACATTATTGTTTTATATGACTTCTGAATCTTTTTTCTTTAAAAAGGCTTAATTAACTGTATTCATTCCTATTTAAAATAGCCTTCATGTTTTTTGTACACAAAATGCACTTATGCACTTTACACAACACCTTTCTGGGTGTTTGGCATCATTCCAGGGACTGGATGGATGGAAATGGAAAAAGAATGAAAAGAGAGAACTAGTAGGAAGTTTAGCAGGGATAGTAAAGAGCTACACTAGGTGGCCAACCTAGGGTGGGGGGAAAAGAAGAAAAGTGTTAACTGTAGCTAAGAAATAAGGAGATAGAAAAGTGGTCCATCAGTCACAGCCGAGGGTGTAGCCTAACTCCATCACAGCATGTTATCTTTTCCCCCATGTTGACAATCTGGTGGCCATAGTTAACAGAAGACTTGGAGCCCTGTACCTTAACTGAAACAATCTCACTGGTGATGCTAGATGCCTTATTCACTGTGTGGGAATAATGTTTATGAATGGTGCTTGGTGCCACTTTTTTGTATATTTATTTGTTTTGGCCTTACTCGTTCCCATCTTGATTATGAGCTGATTGTTGAAGGCCCTATAGATGGGAAGAGCACCGGAGAAGGAGGAGGGGAGGGTGGAGGAAACTGAGAACGCTAAGCAGAGAGGGCTGGGCGTGTCGGTATTTTATAGGAATCCCCACCCCTTGAATTACGGGCTGGCCCTATAATTCACTGTGCAGTAATAATGTTTATGAATTGTGCTTGGTGCCACTTGTTTGTACATTTATTTGTTTTGGTCTTACTCGTTCCCATCTTGAGTATGGGTTGATAGTTGAAGGCCCAAAGAATAGAATAGAATCCACCTCCTCCAACTCACGAAGAGTATACCTGGCAGCACTCAGGAGAGGAAAAAAACCCTTTAATGGAGGAAACCTCTGAGGAACCATGGCTACCAAGTTGCCTTCCTTCTAGGCATACTATGAGGAGATGGAAATAAAGGCTGAAAGTATTTCTTCTTCGGGATTAGGAATGTATGTCTCAAAGCAAGACGATGTCCATCTTCCTAGACGTTTAATGATGTAGGCTGGAACTTTCTTCCGAGATGGCGGAGGTAGCAGCACCGATTCTAAATGAATGTCCAGAGTAAGCGAAAGGATCAAGTCCCAGGCGTTGCAATAGTGATTGAATGGAATCCACAAATTCTTTGGTGGTCAGAGGAGCATTATTATGAGACGTAAGTAGGGGAGAATCAGGACTGGATTGACTATGAAGGTTGCATAGCTGGTTCAGGAAGTAGACGGGGCACCAAGCCGTATTAGTAGGAAAATATTGAATGTCTGCGCCTTCTCAAAGTCTGTCCGTCTTTGATGAGGGTAGATGAAGAACATAGTAGTCAGCTTGCTTGGTAAGATGTTTAACTTTGAGAAAGGATGTTGCAGAATTTGATGAGACTGTGAATTCTCCGGGTCGTTGAAATCCATAAAATGCCAAAGATATAGCTGCAAGTAGAATGGTGGAGTGTGAAGTAAGAGGTTCAGACTTCAGTAAAGTAATAAGCTGTTTGAATATGATATCATCGATGGGCAAGCGAGTAGGCATCTTTTTGAATGAAAGTTTTTGGATTGCTGAAAAGAGGAGCTTAACTGCAGGATAAGATGTCAAGGAACCAGATGATGGATCTTGTAAGCAGAAATGAAATTGAAAGCCAGCTAAGTACTGACGAATGGTAGAATAGGATAATTTACTGGTTGAATGGCAATAGGTCGTGAAAGCTAATATGGTAGGTAAGGAAATCGGGAATGCAGAGGAGGCTGTCATTGCGCAGAATAAATTGTATTTTCTCCAGGCTGTGCGGTAAGCTGATTGTGTGCTGACAGATAATGCTGACCACATGAGGTTTTGTGCTGTAGTCAGGTAACTGCTCATGGCATGACCAGATCCTTGAAACGAGGAGCTGGAGTTGGTAGAGGATCTGCCATATGAAGGAGAATATGGAATTTCTGAAATTGCAAATGGGAAAGGTAGTCAGCTGCTGTGTTGAGATGACCAGGAATATGAAGACACTGAATACAAAAATTATGAATCAGAGAAAGCCATGTTAATCTCCGCAAGAACAGTATGATTGTAGGAGAAGATGATCTGCCTTTGTTAATAATATCTACTGTTATTTGATTGACAGTATAAATTAATACTGTAGACAAAGACCAGCAATGACCCCAAGTGGCAGCTGCTGCAACTACTGGATATATCTCAAATAACGGAGAAGAAGTCGTGGCAGTGGGCAAGGGTAGAAATTCATGAGGCCATGTTGAAGAGATCCAGGATTGATGAAAAATAGCAGCAAATACGTGAGTAGGTGAAGCATCCGTGAAGACTTTAGGAGAAAGCTCTTTAGAAATGTCTTTGTAGAACATAGAGTGACCATTCTATTGGTTTAGAAAGAGGAAGCACATGGCAAGGTCGGATTTTGCAGTGGCTGTAATAGAAATATGATGGTGGAGGGCTGAAGCTGAAGGGAGCAATTCGAGCAAATATGCTATGAATGTACGTCCTTGAGGAATTATACGTGTAGCAAAGGAGAGATAACCTAGCAAAGACAGGAGTTCATGTTTTGTACAAGATGAGCGATTGGAGAATGATAGGACCAGAGTCTTGATTCTGTGTAACTTGTCCATAGGGAGTCTGGCTTCCATGCGAACGGAGTCAAGAAGGATGCCCAAAAATTCAAGGTAAGTAGCAGGACCAGAAGTCTTTTCCTCCGAAACAGGCACAGCCAATTGATGAAATAAATGACGTAAGGCAGATCGGGCTGCCGCTGGAGGTGCAGAAGGAGGCTCGATAAGAAGAAAATCGTCAAGCAAATGAATCACTGAGGTCACCCGACAACGATTCAACAAAAACCAACAAAGTGTCGAAGAAAATATATCAAACAGTTTCAGACTGCTTTTGCAACTGAAGACTACTAGCACAGCAAAGTAGTAGGAATCTTCCCATTTGATGCCATAGAGAAGCCAAATGGATGGATGAATAGGAAGGAGTTTAAACGCATCAGCAATGTCAGCTTTTTAAAGCCATGCGCCTCTGCCCATCTGTTTGATAGTCAATATAGCGTTGTCAATCTTGGCATATGCCAGAGAAAAATCCTGAGAAGGGATAAGAGAATTGATACTAGGAATGCAAGTGGCACGTGGAGTGGATAAATCGAATATAAGGCACTGCTTTCCTGAGAATTTGCGAGTAGCAATGCCAAAAGGGCTGACACAAATGAGAGGAAATGGAGGATGGAGGAATGGTCCAATGACATAGCCTTTATCCAGTTCCTTCTGTAAGAGGGAGGAGACCAAGTCAGGTTGAGAGAGAGCTGTCTGCAAATTAAGAGATTTGTAGGAGTCCTGAGGAAGAGAACATATGCCAGTATGGAATCCAAAAGTAAATCCGAGATGAGAAATCGCACCAAGGAGCGAGATGGATGATCGGTGAGGAAATGAGTCAGCAAGGCGACATTAATAGGAGTAGAGGGATGACTGAATAGTCAGGTCCTGCTTCTGAGGTTAGGGTAGATTGATTTCACATGAGCTTCACCATAATGACTACAAATGTGCAGCATACGGCAGGGATGAAGGGAGAAACCCATATCATTGAAATTATTACAGACAGATCTACCAGCCATGAAAGTAATTGGATGACCATGTTTGTCATAGGACAAGTGGGGCATAGCAATATGATTACGTATAGTCCTGGTAATAGTGGAGCCTGAAGAAGAAGTATGGGAAGCAGATGAATCCGGAACTGATAAAGGGCAGAAAGAAGCGGCATCGGAAAATGAGCCGCAAATTTGGCAAGTGAGCGCATGCTGGCCAGCGAAATGGCAGCAAAACAATTCATTGTCGACAGAACCCCAGTGAAGGTGGACATTCAGGTGAGATAAAGCAGCAGCTGCCTTAGCCGAAAAAGATTTATGGTAGCCGTGAAAGTGAGTACCACCATAGCGGACGCAGAGGTCGACTACAAGATATAAATAGGTATCCAGTTCCTCCCTCCGAGACGGAAAGGCAGAACACAGAATGTCTCTGAATAGACTAAATGCCAGGACGAATTCAGGAATAGTCAATTTCTTGGAAAGCCTAGGGTCCTTAGAACGCAGAACAACGGAGAAGTCCCACAAGAGACGACTGTTCTCAATAGTATCATGAGAAGAAATATGCAAGGAGATAAGGTTGACATCCTTCCCTTCGATGATATCCTTGCGGAGATGAGCGGGAACCAAATGAACAGGGGAGACGGCAGGCATAGAGGAATTAGAAGCCAAATTACCTTAGTTGGAAGCAATGGCAGGCACTGAAGGAGAGGGCTGAGGCATCGGGGCTGGAGCAGGCAGTTGGGCAGGCAGAGTCTGCAGAAGCAGAGAGGAGGACTGGCGATGTTCTATAACATCCAGGAGATTGGAAATATCAGTCACAGAGGAAGCCAGATGAGAAATCAAATCTTTTAGTTCAGCAAAGGCATCAGGAGCAGGGACAGCAGGGCAGGCTGGCCCCGGGCAAGGATTGCGATCTTGATTTTCAGGCCATAAATCATACAGTTCCTGCTTTTTAGCACCAGCAGGAACAGGGACCCCAATAACCTTTAGTTCAGCGAGGAGACGAGGAACAGTCCAGTTCTTTAAGGAATGGTGAGACTTCAAAGATTTTTATCAGAGGAGCGGGGGGGGGGTCCTTCAGGTGGAGCAGGAGGATCCATGAATACAATCACAAGCTGAACACCAGGAATAAATAGCAGAAACAAAAAAAAGCAAATATGTCCAATGTAGTAGTCCAGATGTCCAGGAGGTAGTCACCAAGAAATCCAGGACAAGCAGGAGGCCACAAAATTCCAAATGAAAGTGTAAAATGAACCACCAGGAAAGCAGAACGAAAAAGAAAAAGAAAAAGCTGGGGGCAGGCGGGACCGAAAAACGGTCGAACCTGCAGCAGGAAGCACTCCAGAGGAACCTAGGAAGGGCCGGGCGCATAGCAGGAAAAGGAGAGTGTGAGAATTGGGCTATCCAGCACCCGAAACCATGGAGAGTAAAGGAGAAGGGGGGGCAAGGAGGAAAGAGCAGCAGGAGGCACCGAAAGAATGCCGCAAGTGACGAAAAGCTGAGAGAAACAAGGCAACAGGTAAGCCCAGCGAGGACAGAACCACACGCCTGGCTCGGTGTTCAAACTGAGAACGCTAAGCAGAGAGGGCTGAGCATGTCGGTATTTTATAGAAATCCCCGCCTCTTGAATTACAGGCTGGCCTTATAATTGTGGCCAGCTCCATTCTGTCGCCTATAGATTATGGCCTCCTTGTCTACACAGCTGCCTGTGACATAGTGCTAAAGATCGTAAAGCTGATCTGTAATAAGATGTGTCACTTTGCACTTCGTGCAGATAATCACACTCATAGTTGCACCCTCAATGCACTCACTAACCGTCTACCTTTACGCAGCAGAATAAAGCTCCAGACCTGACTGTGAGCAAAAAGGGCAGTCCATAGCCTAACACCCCCTGCTTTAACAAATTGCTTCTGCACTGTCTCCAACTAATATAACACCAGGAACATGACCAGAAATACCCTTACTATCTTTCTTTCTGGTGTACTCAGTTGAGCAAGCAGTCATTGGTCATTCAGTGGTGATTGTATGGAACAGCCTGCCTCAGGAAGTGGTGGATATGAATATAGTGAAGGGCTTCAAACAGACATGGGATAGGCATAAGGGAGCAATACAGATGAGTATGAATAGATAGGCCATTGACAGAGTAAAGGCCTATGGCACATTCATTAGGTAGAAGAAATGGGCAGACTGGATGAGCCTTAAAGTCCTTATCTGCCGTCAACTTCTATGTTTCTATGTTTCTATTTACTGTCAGGGCTGCTAGCTGGTTAAATGAACTGCCTGGTACACTGCTGAATCTCTCCAAGATTAATCAGTTTAAGAGATCTTTGCGGTCTGTGCTTGCAGTCCAATGCAACTGTAAGCATAAAACTTTTTATTCCATTTCTCTCTCTACATGTCCTGTGACCTTTTTATACAACGATCTGCATGGATTTTTACAAAACTGTATGTAATTATTCTGTCTTTCGTGTTCTGAGCCTGACTGGATTGCATTTCCTCTGGAGCTGCTTATTATACTTGTAATGTTTTTTGTGACTATGTATTTGACGTGAAACCTTTGTAAATGAGCACTTATGCCCAAAGGTGATCTCCAAAGTTTTCAATAAAAAAGTAAGTACCAGAATTGGAGCAGTTTGTGTTTACTGGAGAAAGGGTCTAAAAGGGCCAGCAGCCCTGAAAGTACACAAGTCTCCAGAGCCAGATGGGATGCACCCAAGGGTGCTCAGGGAACTGGCATCAGCACTGTCTGAAACCCTGGCAGGATTATTTAATAGCTCCCTACAGTCAGGGGTAGTTCCAAAAGACTGGAGGGTAGCAGACATAGTCCCACTCCACAAGGGAAGAGACAAAGAGCAACCAGGAAACTACAGACCTGTTAGTCTTACCTCCATGGCAGGTAAACTAATGGAGACACTAGTCAAGGAGGATCCAGTGGACTACCTGGAGAGAAATGGGCTCCAGGACAGTAAGCAACAAGGGTTAGCGCAGGAAGGTCTCGTCAGACCAACCTGATAGTATTCTCTAACTGGGTAACTAGGACAGTGGATAAGGGACAAGCGGTGAATTTACTCTACTTTGACTTCAGCAAAATGTGTGACACAGAACGTTGCTAAATAAGTTAGAAGATCTGGGAACAGCACAGTATCTAGTTTGATGGGTGGGAAGCTGGCTGGGGGGGGGGAGACAACAAAGGGCGATGGTAAATGGGGTTAACACAGGGGAGACGGAGGTCACAAATGGGGTGCCACAAGGTTCAGTCCTGAGTCAGGTTCTTTTCAATATGTTCATCCGTTGCATAGGAGAAGACATACAAGGCAAGATGTGCCTTTTCTTCTTCCCATATGACACTAAGCCCTGTGGCAGCCTGGGTAGACAGCAAGGAAGGGGTTAGAGAGCTACAGAGGGACTGGCAATGATTAGAGAGGTGCTCCAAAGATTTGGCAGCTAAAATTCAATGTAAAAAAGTGCAAGGGGATGTACATAGGGAACAAGAACTCTAGGACAGAATACTGGATGGGAGAGGTTAAGTTGGACACCACCACTGAGGAAAGGGACCTGGGAGCCATCATAAGAGACTCCTAAAACAATGTAGCCAATGTAACAAGACTTACAGCATATGGAAACCAGGATGCTGCAGTGTATAAAGGAGGTAGGTTGACAGCAGGAGGAAGGAGATGATACTGCCTTTCTGTAGATTACTAGTGAGTCCGTATCTGGAATACTGTGCCCTTTTCTGGAGCTCCCCCCTGAGAAAAAACAAAGACAGTCTAGAGATATTGCAGCATAGGGTAACCAAAATGATTCAGTGTCAGCAGGGCAGATTCTATGAGGATCAAGTTAAGGCTCTGAACATGTACTTGCTGGAAACCAGAAGGGAGAAGGGAGATATGGCAGAGACATAGAAACATAGAAACATAGACTTTGACAGCAGATAAGGACTGCTTGGCCCACCTAGTCTGCCCATTTCCCTACCTACAGGATACAGTAAGCTGCAGATCCTATATAACCAACAGCCTATTTCTTCCTACCCCCCCACAAAAATTGCCTTATGTCTTTCCCATGCATTCTTGAATTCTCCCACAGTTTTAGACCCCACAACCTCCTCAGGAAGGCTGTTCCATGCATTCACCACCCTCTGTGTGAAAAAAAATACTTCCTCACATTGCCCCTGAGCCATCCCCCACCTTCAAATTGTGTCCCTTGTTCTTTGTTTTTAAATTTAACTTTATTAATTTTCCAAAACCAAAATACAAACCACATCATGACACTAAAACAGTTACAGAAAATACATGGTACAACATAAAGCCTCCTCTCCTCCCCTCCCCCAAACAAACCCCCAGAAACCCCAACAAAACCCAAGAAGGAGACCCCCAACCCCTCACCCCAGCCCCCAAACCAGAGTGTGCCAGAATTACAAAACTTCAGGACTGGATGTACAACATAATAAACCATCCAAACCGCCTTCAATCTCCCAAAAAAAAAACACAGTTCAATCAGAATCCCAAATAATCCAGCAATTATTATAGGCCACAGAGAAGGTCAAAATCATTGATGAAGTATAGGGAGTACAACCTACCCCACTTTCTGAAACAAGTCCATACGATTTCTTAAGCTGGCTGCCAATCTCTCAGCATTCAGGCACACAGAAAGCTCACCCAGTCATTCAGCGTATGACAGAGCCAGCTGATCCGTCCAGTGCCTAAGAACTAATCGCTGACCACCGAAGCAATCAATGCCATATGATAGCGGCGCTCACACTATCAACATTTGCGTGAATC
This sequence comes from Neoceratodus forsteri, assembly GCA_016271365.2. NCBI lineage: Eukaryota > Metazoa > Chordata > Ceratodontiformes > Ceratodontidae > Neoceratodus > Neoceratodus forsteri. Next base: position 77,954,921 of record CM057458.1, read on the forward strand.
GCCAAAATACAGACCTCGGGAGTAAAGAATTGGAAAGACCTAGTAGTGGGTCTAAATTCTCCCGAATAGAGGACCAGAGAGGGGAGACCCTGTTACAGCTCCAAAATATATGCAAAGAGTCTCCTTCACCCAGCATACCTCTGGAACAAAGCGGGAGAGGGAGCTTTTTAAGCTGGAAAAGCTTCTTGGGAGTGTAGTACATGTTATTTACAATATAGTATTGGGTGAGCCTTAATCTGTCTTGAGTATGGAATCTATGGAGGTCTCTCCAGATGCGAGACCAGTTCAGGCTAGAGTCCGGAAAGAGGGAAGACCAGATCTTAGAACCCATCATAGGCTCCGAGACCTTATAGTTCAGGAGAAAGGAATATATTAGTGAGATGGCAAGTGGTTTGGAGGCGAGAGTTATCACTTGAGAAAGGAAAGGTCGAACTACCGATTCTCTATATCGGGTGCCAAATTTACTGGCAATAAGGTGTCTCAATTGGTATCCTTAAAGATTCTGACATTAGGAATAACATATTTATCAAGAATGTCAGTGGACGAGAGAAGGGATCCGTGATCATAAAAGCACTCTAAACGAGCCTCCTTAATCTGAGGAAGCCAATCAGGAGTGAGCATTGTATTCCCACCTTGATATTGGGATTAAGCATAATCGGCTGACCAAAATCCTCTTTAAGGAATATTTTAGAACCGCATACACTGTGAAAGGGACTTGAGGGATAGGAGGATTGTGTGGTCCGTTACTAACTGTGTAAGCATAGAGTAGGGAGTATAAAAATAGCATAGGGATCAACTCCAGAATCTCTAGAATCGACTTCTCAATTTGAATCCAAATCGGGAAGAGGGTCGGAGCGACCGGCAACCATTTCCTAATTTGGTCAGATCGCACCAATAATAATAGAGTAACAAGTTAGGAAGCCGTAAACCACCCTTGTCTTTGGGTAGGGATAGTTTAAAAAGGCACGAACTCCCTTACCCTGCCAAATAAAATTGGAAAACATCCCGTGGAACTGTTGGAAGTACGAAATAGGGAGCCAAAGATTTAATAAATTAAGAGGGTAGAAAATACGGGGAAGAACATTCATTTTAATAATATTAATTCGGCCCCAGAGAGAGATAGGAAGAGTGGACCATCGTTGCAGATCCTGCTGAACATGGCTCTTAAGATCATCCAAATTGAGCTTCCTAAGCAAGGAAGGGTCCGTTGAGAAATGGATCCCTAGATATTTAATTGATTTAGGAGACCACCTCATCCCAAAATTAACCAGATCTGACTTACATGTATGGATATTCAGTGGGAAGATCTCTGATTTGGAGATATTCAACTTATATCGGGAAAGGACCCCAAAGTGTCTGATAATCTCTAACGCATATCCTAGGGACTCAGCTGGATGTTCAACATGCAGAAGAATATCATCTGCATACGCCAAGAGAACCAACTCTCGCTGGTACACAGGGCACCCTTTAATAAATGGAGAGGATTTAAGTTTAATGAGAAGAGGTTCTAAATAAAGATTGAACAAAAACGGTGAGAGGGGACAACCTTGCCTAGTAGGCGTATATAACCGAAACTGTGAAGAGAAGAGCCCATTGCAATATATCTTAGCTGAGGGGCATCTGTAGAGAGTCTGGACCCACTTGAGGAAGGAGGCAGGGAACCCCATCCTAGTCATCACTGCCCAGAGAAAACCCCAATCTACGCGATCAAAGGCTTTCTCAGCATCCAACGAAACCAGAGCCATTGGAGTTAAAGCTGCACCAGCATGCTGAGAAATATGAGACAGGGTTCTAAGATGGTCCGATGGGGATCGAGAATGGACAAAGCCTACCTGCTCTGGACTGATAAGGCGAGCCCAAACCCCTTTCACACGTTCGGCCAGGATCTTAGACAGAATCTTCATATTGTAATTTTGGAGAGAGATAGGCCGGTAACTCGCCAGATCAGTGGGAGCTTTGCCCGGCTTGAGAATAAAGATCACGGTAGCTTCAAGAAGCGTAGGGTCTATGACAGGTGAGGAGAAAAGCTGCTCATAAAGTTTAAGGAGCATCGAGCCAGCTCCTTCAAAAGATCTTATAGAAGTTGGCAGGAATCCATCTGGACCGGGTGCCTTGTCCAGAGCTAAGGAGGCAATGACACCTTCTATTTCAGAGAGAGAGATTGGGACAGTTAAGGCCTTCCTATGGGATGGCAAAAGCAGTGGGAAGTCAATATCGGCCAGATATGTATCTATATCTGGGGGAGGTGCAGGGGGTGTAGGTGGACTGTAGAGATCTCGATAATAGTCTTCAAAAATCCGCACAATTTCTTTGGGGGAGGTTTGAATGATACCAGCGGGTGTTTGCAGCGCCGGGATTAACTTGGAACCCTCTAGTGTGCGAAGCCGTAAGTCCAACAGTTTTCCGGCTTTCTCACCATGATCAATATATTTAGCCTGGGTTTTAATCCAACAATATTCGGCCTTGTCCTTAAGAAGATCAGCGTATTCATTCTTTAGCACTAAAAGAGCCTCAAGAGAAGATACCGATGGAGCAGAGGGTTGAGCAGCCTCACACTCCTTAATTTTATTCAGCAAAAGAAAAGCCTTCGCCTGCCGCGCTTTTTTCCTTGCCGAGGCTAAATTAATTAACTCCCCTCTAAGGTAACATTTTAAAGAACACCAGACAAGGTCAAATCTTGAAATGGATCCGAGGTTGTCCGCCAGAAACAGGGAAATTAAAGATTTAATTTGCGACACTATCTGGGGATCTTTAAGGAGCTGAGTATTAAGCCTCCAGGCAGTATCTTGACGAAACTCGGGATCAAGAGAGACTTTAATCCAAACACATGCATGGTCAGAAATAATTATCGGCTCAATACCTGACTGAAGGAGGCCTGAGAGAAGATTCGTACTGAGCAAAATATAGTCTATCCTTGACCATGACCTATGAGGCTGGGAAAAAAAGGAAAATGCCCAAAGAGAAGGATTAGAGAGTCAGTGAGGATCACATAAACCAAGCATATGTGAGAAATCCTGCAGCGCCCTCTGAGGGTAAGGGCTCGGTAACCAGGGGATCCCTATCTAGGGAGTGGGAAGGTGGGATATTCCAATCTCCCCCCAGGATAAGTTGAGAGGGAAGCAAGGCACTAATTTTATCTCAGAGAGCCATTAGAAACTCAGGGCTCCCCCCGACAGGGCCATAAATTGAACCTAAAAACTACTGCATTCCCATTGAGGGAACCTTTGATCAAAACAAATCTCCCCTCCGGGTCCTCTACAACCAAGTCTTTCGAGAATAGGACATGTTTTTTAATAAGTATTGCAACCCTCTACTGGAGCAGAGACCCACTTGCCACATAAGTCTGCGAAAAACCAGACCTAGCTAGCCACTAGTCTCTGCACCAGTCAAATGGGTTTCTTTGAGCAATAAAACATCTGTCTGCAACAGCACAATGACTGAAAATCTGGGTTCTCTTGACCTCTCTCTGAGCCCCCGCACATTCCACGACATTACTTTAATAGCACACATAGCCATTTTAGGAATCTTATCAAAGGGAGAAAGAAGTATGAGAATCCAGAAACAGGACAAAAAAATAAGCACACTCCGAAACCCCACCCCCATTCATCTTCAGCTTGCCATCGGGAGTGCCTTAAAGATAGCCCAGATTGAACAGAGACTACTATGGTGATCCAGACCAGAGCAGGTTGCGACTGACAAGCCAGCCCCCCCCAAACTACAGACCCAAAATACCATCCCCAGCTTGCCATCGGAAAGCCTTTAAAACTAACCTCAGTCTAACAGAATATGTTACAGTCGAGCTGCTAGCCTGTACCAAATGAAGCCGGCAAGCTGGCCCTCCACCACCCACCCCTCCCCACCCACCACGCCCCCACCTCCCAGCCTCCCCAAAAGCCCCTTGATCTCCACTAAGTAACTATGTACACCCTGGCACCAGAACTGGGGGACAACAATTCCAACCCAAAAAGTCCAAAGTTCTGAGAGCCAGACCCCAATCGCGAATCCCAGACGACCCATCACGCAGGAGCCAATCCACAAAAGGAAAACTTTGACAAATATCCCACTGATAAAACGATCAGTATCAGCCAACACAAAAGGGACAACCGGGAACCCTGCAGATGGGTCAGGATTGGCATCCCCCCTCCAGGCTACTTAACTCAGCTGATGCAGGGAGCCGGGCTAATATCTGCCCTCCCCCATCACCGACTGCCAAATCAATAACAGCGTCGTATCAACTAGCGGTCCAACATAAATACAGCCTCCACTACTCAGATTTCAGAGAAGAAAGAGCGCCTCTAACAGAAAAGGCTAACTGTTACTCACCCCCTGGTATAAGCCGGCAGGACATACCGAGCACAGGCAAACTGGGCCTTGAAACGGGAGCTCACAAATACCGCAAGGCCATAGTGTTTCCAGGGGGCCCATTATAATGACCGGACCAAATTCGGTCCGACACCTAAACCCATAACTCCGGGAAACCTCATCCCTGGAGCGCGGTTCCGGGAAAGACGGAAAGGCGAAAGAGCAGACCGACCCCTCATCCACTCAGCCTCCATGGATCTCGCCAATTGCAAGGCTCGAGGACCGCCAGAGCAGGTAAGGAGTTCCAGTCAGGAAAAAAAGGGGTTACTAGGAATGAGGACCCTACCAACGGGGCTACCGGAAAAGAAAAGAAAAAAGAAAAAAAATAAATAAATAAATTTTTTATAACTATATAATATCTCTATTCCATGTATAACAGTCCACCAATGCAGTGAAACTCCTATCTCTCAGCCATTAGCCTTGAAGAGGTCAGGAAGTCTGGTAGCCAAGTCCTTTGAGCCGCCTCAGAGAGTCGAAGCTGTGAGTAGTCCCACTGATGGTAACCTTGAGCGGCGGGGTATAACATCCTAAAGGGATGGACGCAGCTATCAGCTTTTGCACAGTTGAGTGAATGCTGCTCTTTAACCGATTTCTTTAGGGAAGGTCCTGGGCGACTGACTTTAGCTGACCCTCACATAATTGCCTGGAGCTCTCGGGCTTTAGAGAATACATGCTGCCTCTCTATATAACTTAAGAACTTTATAATTATTGGCCGAGGGGGGGAACTAGGTGGTGGTCGAGGCCTCAAGGAGCGGTGTGCCCTTTCGAGATGATAATTGGGGTTGATCGGCGAGGGCCCAACTATCTTGACTAGAAAGCGCTGCAGAAAAGCCATAAGATCCGGACCCTCTTCCATCTCCGGTAGGCCCAAAATTAAGAGATTGTTCCTGCGGTTGCGGCCTTCCAAATCTTCGGCTTTCAGTTGAAGCCTCCATATTTGTTGGGTCAGCCCTGCCACCTCCGCCTCGGTCTTCCCTCTCCATTGCTCCAATGAGAAGATTTTAGCCTCTGAATCTGATACCCTCATAGTGAGGGAGGAAAGGTCGCCCCATAGTGATTTCAGCTCCGATGTAATGTCCTGGAGCAAGCTTCGAAACGGGCCAAGTTCTTGCATAAATTTCTCCTCGTAAGCAGCCCCAACGACTGATTCTTGTATCCTGATTTTCAAGATCCTGTGCCCAGCTGATTGCGCAGCTTTCCGGGCTGTTTTCAGAGTCGCAGGCGCATATATGTTTAGCCGCGGCTCGCCTTCTATAGACCTCCATCTCTTCCTTAAACCTCTCGAATTGCTAAAATTCCACTGAGGGTTAGAACAAGTTTGGCACCAGCACAAGCAATCTGGCGAGTTTTGGTGGGTCAAAAAACAGCAAAATGTGGCAGTTGGGACGGGATAGGGAGAGATCATTAGGCCCCTGCTGCCATTCAACTCGCTGCCATCACGTGACTCCCGTGTCCCCTTGTTCTTGCACAACCCTTTTTCTGAAAGATGCTACCCTCTTGGACTTTGTTGATTCCACTGAGGTACTTAAAAGTTTCTATCATGTCTCCCCTCTCCCTCCTTTCCTCAAGGGTATACATATTAAGCTCCTTTAGTCTCTCCTTGTATGGCTTCTCTTGCAGACCCTGCACCATCTCTGTGTGAAAAAAATACTTCCTCACATTGCCCCTGAGCCGTCCCCCCTCTACCTTCAAATTGTGTCCCCTTGTTCTTGTACAACCCTTTTTCTGAAAGATGCTACCCTCTTGGACTTTGTTGATTCCACTGAGGTACTTAAAAGTTTCTATCATGTCTCCCCTCTCCCTCCTTTCCTCAAGGGTATACATATTAAGCTCCTTTAGTCTCTCCTTGTATGGCTTCTCTTGCAGACCCTGCACTATTTTAGTTGCCCTCCTCTGGACTGCCTCCATCCTGTCTATGTCCTTGCAGAGATGGGGTCTCCAGAACTGACGAGTACTCCAGATGGTGTCTCATCAACTGTCTGTACAAAGGGATAACAACTTCCTGTTTTCTACTGGTGATGCCTCCTATACATCCCAGTATCCCCATAGCCTCCCTACTGCCTTCTCACATTGCTTGCTTACCTTAAGGTCATCTGATATGATTACCCCAGGTCCCTTTCCATTTTGTTGTTGTTACTACCTCCCCCAAAATTGTGTAATCTTCCCTTGGGTTTTTGTTTCCCAGGTGCATTATTTTGCATTTCTTTGCATTGAATCCAAGCTGCCATACTTCTGACCATTTCTCCAACCTTCCCAAGTCCCTTCTCATTCTTTCCATGCCTCCTTGTGTATTAACCCTATTGCAGATCTTTGTGTCATCTGCAAAGAGGCATACTTTTCCTTCCAGTCCCTCTGCAGTGTCACTTATAAAGACGTTAAAAAGAACTGGACCCAGTACTGAACCCTGTGGTACCTCACTAGTAACCCCTCTTTCTTCAGAGTGGACTCCATTTACAATTACCTTCTGGGTCCTGTTGTCCAGCCAATGTTTTACCCAGGCTACCACCCTGGGACCCACTCCCAGGCTGGTTAATTTAACTATTAATCTTTTGTATGGGACTGTGTCAAATGCCTTGCTAAAGTCTAGGTAGGCCATGTCCACAGCCTCTCCCTGGTCTACTACTTTGGTCACTCAGTCAAAGAAATCAATTAGATTTGTCTGACATGACCTTCCCGCTGTGAACCCATGCTGCCTTGGGTCCTGTGCCCCACTGGCCTCTAGGTACTCAACAATTCTTTCCTTCAGAAGGGATTCCATCACTTTCCCTACTACAGAAGTCAAACTGACAGGTCTGTAGTTTCCTGCCTCTGTCTTGCTCCCACTTTTGTGAAAGGGCATCACATCCGCCTTCCTCCAGTCCTCAGGAACCACACCATCCTCCCATGATTTGTTAAAAAGGGTAGTCAGTGGTGTCACTAGTTCTCGCCTTAATTCTTTTAGAATTCTGGGGTGAATTCCATCAGGTCCCATTGCTTTCTCCACCTTCAGTTTTAGGAGTTCTTTCAGAACCCTTTCTTCTGTGAAAGGACTGGGATCAACCCCCCCATCCAGAGTGCTTCTGTTAATTGAATTAGGCACTTCCCCCTCTTTTTTGTAAATACTGAGCAGAAGCATTCATTCATTCAGTATCCCTGCTTTTTCACTGTCCCTCTCTGCCCACCTACAGTCCATTCTATTCTTCTTTAGTTGTTTAACCAGGATTAGCACACTAAGCTGAAAGCTTTTTTACAGGCGCGACCTGGGAGCACAGGGAAGTTAAGTGACTTGCTCAGGGTCACACAGTATGTAAGTGGAAGCTGTGGGATTCAAACCCAGATCTGGTCTGCTGGATGTCACCAGATTTGCAGCTCAGAGCCTTAAACCACTGCGTTACACTGCCTCCCTAATTCAGTCTCACTATCCCTCCCTTTGTCTTTCTACGCTCCCTAATGTACCTATAAAAGGTTTCATCCCCTTCTTAACCAAGTTGGCTATCTTTTCCTCAGTTTGGGCCTTTGTTATTCTGCCTACCCTCCCTGCTTCCTTCTGCCTTAACTGGTACGGTTCTCTGTTCTGCTCCATCTGTGTTTCCCTGTACTTCCTAAATGCTATCTTTTTCTCCCTAACCTTTACCGCCACCTCTTTTGAAAACTATAGTGGCTTTTTCTTTTGTTTTGATTTATTTATTTGCTTCACACAAAGGCTTGTTGCTTCTGTGATGGCAGTTTTGATGTTTCCCCATTGTTGCTCCGCCCCTCCTTCTAACCTATTTGCTAGTGCTTTTCTAAGGCACTCTCCCATCTTGCCAAAGTCAGCCCTCCTGAAGTTCAGAACCCTCACTTTTGTATGGCTTGACTCTGTAGCTGAGTTTATCATGAACCACACTGTTTGGTGGTCAGTTGTTCCCAGATGGCTACCCACTTCTAGATCTGAGATCCTCTCACCGTCTCCATTTGAGAGTACGAGGTCTGAGATTGCTACCTCACGAGTGGGTTCCAAAACTAGCTATCTGAGGCCTGCCACCTGAAGGGCATCGAGAATGGCCCTGCTTTTGGGTGTGGCTGCAGCCAAGGTGCTTCAGTTAACATCTGGCATATTCAGGTCCCCCATCAACAGTATCTCCCCTTTCTCTGCCATCCTAAGGATGCCTTCTATCATATCCTTGTCCATTCCCTCCCCCTGACATGGGGGTCTGTATATAACCCCTATGCGGATTGTGGTGCCATTTCCAGTCTCTAAGGTGACCCACAGTGCCTTCTCTCCTTCCTGTTTACTCTTTTGTTCAGTTGCTTTTATCCCTTCCCTTACATAGAGAGCTACTCCTCCACCTCTTCTCCCCTTCCTGTTTCTCCTGTAGGTTGTGTACCCTGGTATGCTAACATCCCAGTCTTGGTTCTCTGTGTACCATGTTTCTATGACTGCTATGATATCCAGGCATCCCTCTTCCATCAAGGCCACCAGTTCAGGGAGCTTATTGCCCAGACTACATGCATTAGTACTCATTACCTTCCATTTCTTGATGGCCTTACCCCTTTTTGCCCCATCCCTGTCCTTACTGCGTTTGTCATTTTCTCCATTTAACCCAGCCCTTCTCCCTATTGACATCTTTATCTTGGTGTTTGCCTCACTTACTACCCTGATCTTTTGGGGGGGCTAGGATTTCCCTGCTCCTTTCCAGTGCCTTCCCCTTGGCTAGTTTAAATGCTTGCCAATGAAGCATTTAAACCTATCACCTAGGATCCTGGTTCCCCTCCTGGACAGATGCAGACCATCACACCAGTATAGGCCTACTTCCTCCAGGTGGACCCCCAGTCCCCAATGAAGCCAAATCCCTGAGCTCTGCACCATTTTTTCAACCACTGATTGAATTCCATGGTGTGGAGCACCCTAGCCTCACCCATGCCATAGACAGGCAGCACCTCCGAGAAGGTTACCATGCATGCTACTTGTCTAAGGCCCCTCCCCAACTCCACAAACTCTTCCTGCACTGCTCTGATCCCTTTCTTAGCCAGGTCATTTGTCCCTAGGTGGACAATGACATCCAGCTCCCTCCCCTGTGCAGCTGCCCCAGCGATCCTGAGGATTCGCTCCCTGTCCCTCCAAACCATGGCGCCAGGCAGGCACCTTACCTCCCTCTCCCCTTCCTCCCCCAGTTCTACCTTTCTAACAATGGAGTCCCCCACCAGGAGTTATTTTCTTTCCCTGTGGGGTCCCATGCCACCCTCCTGTGGGTCTCCTTTGTGGAGGTTCCCAGCATCCTCCATGGTCTCCACTGTGGGTGCCTCCATAGAGGAACCACACTTTGCCAGAATGACATATGAATTGTGGAGAGGTACAACTGGAGGGATGCGCCTCTGTTCCACCACCCTCACCCTCCCTGAGCCCACTGTGGTTCAACCCCATCTCTTCCTTGGCAACCTCTGAGGCAACGGCAGTGGCACGGGTGGTCTCTGGGTGGAAGAGGAGGTCCACAAATCCTGGCCAACTCAGCCTGGAGATGAGCAACCTCCTCCCTCAGCTGAGAGATGTGCCTGCAGATGGGACAACACCGCATCCTGCAGAACGTCTCCCGGAAGACTGCTGCTCCACAGCCACTGCATTGCACCACTCCTATCATGTCTTATTTCTGGCCCCTTAACTGTTGTTTGGAATACTTACTCTTTCCTTTGTTTGTTTGTTTTTTGTTTGTTTTTTCTCCCTACTTATTACTTACTGTGCCCTTTAAGCTCCTGATCTTCCTGTTCTGAGACAAGAAGTTCCTATATTTCTCAGTAGTCTCCTTCCTTGCTCAGAGTCAGACCTCCAGCAGCTAGAGGGGGACGGAGAGCTACTCTTCCTTCTAGGATGGCGAGTCTATGGTGGCTCTGTTATCACTCACTTCCTGCTCCCAAACAGGAAGTTCCTGTTGTCAGTCAAATCCTGCGCCTATAAAACTAGAACTGGTTTAGGATGGGGTGGGGTAGGAAGGAGGGCAATATAGTCCCAGTAGAGAAGTTTAGTTATAATAACAGCAGCTCCTTCCTCCTGGTGTCTCTGCCTGTTCTCTGGCAGAAGCTATCTAGGGCAGTGTTTAAATCTGGCTTTAACCTGGCTGCCTTCTAGCTAAGCAACTCCCCCTACTTTACAAATCTTTCTACACTTAGTTAATGGCACAGATAACAATTCCCTTCAGCTACCTGAGACAAACACCTAGATAACTGCACAGATAACAGTTCACTTCAGCCAACTCAGACAAACACACTAACTTTTTTTTTTGTTTGACCTTCAAGTTTCTGAAAGAAATGAACAAGGTAGATTGTGGGGAAATATTCTGCAGGACACATGAATCAAGAACATGGGGGCATGAGAGGAAGCTGGCAGGGGAAGATTCAGAAGGGGTGTGAGAAAGTTTTGTTTTACAGAGAAAGTGGTTGAGCCATGAAACCACCTAGCAGCAGAGATGAAGGGTGCAAGAAACTTTAATGGGTTCAAGCATGGCTGGGACAGAGTAAAGGGCGTAATAGTTATATGGCAGGAAAGTAGTAAGGCAGGGGACAAGGGGGGGTTAGAGGTGAGGGTGAGATCCCTGACTAGACATTAGGTCCCAGGATATGATAGGGTAAAACAGGACCAACTGGATGGACCAATGGTCTTTTCCTGACAACATTTTCTATGTCTGTGTCTATGAACTAAATGTCCCAATAATGATGCAATTACAGCAAACAGTACTGCTAACTGCATTCAAATAATTATTTTATGCAAATCATGACCTTTTGTTGCAAACGGACGTATGTTTTGAAAATACCAGCAGGATTACTTGGCTGCAATCAATAAGACACAGACACATGAAAGCATGCATTTGTGTCCAGGTCTGAACCTTTTGAAATTCCAACCCTAAAATATTCATTTATTTTGTGCTTGCATCAAACAGATGGTGGGAGGGGTACAGTATATCATTTTCATGGGGTTCCCCTTCATACAGCAGGGTACAAAAAGTGCTTTGTTTACAGTAAAGTATAATCAGATACATGAGTGCTACTGCAGTTCTAAAAGGATACACAAAAGCATATTACCCTACACTGTGCAAGACAGTTCATAGCAATATTACTCACATGGCAGGTAGGGATGATAGTCACTGATATTGGAGGTTGCCCCTTAATACCCTCAAGCACTACTGAGAGTTATAGAATGGGTAAGCGAAACCAAAACCTATGATTGGTCACATGTCATCACATGACTGTGTGTTATTCCAGTATAACAGCACAGATCAGAAATGCTTAATATTCTGAGCCATTTTGCACATCAGTACCCACACACAGCTTTGGACAATTACCAAAATCAATTTTATGAGAAGGGGACTGTTGGCCAGGACACTGGGGAGAATCTCCTACTCTTGTGAAAAGTGCCTTGGGTTCTTTTGCTTCCACCAGAATGCCCACAAGGACAGCACCGGAGATGGGCAGAAGGGACCTCTAATTAGGGTCTCATCCAAAGGATGGCACACCCCAAAAGTACAGCATCTCCAGCATCCCCCTAGTACTGCACTCAGGTGCCAGAGTTTATTGTAAGAGCCCCAGTCAGTGTGGGACTAGAACTCACAACCTTCTGGACCAGGGGTTGATGTGATTTCAGCTGAGCTATGCTGACACCTGTTCATGCGGTTCTTCTTTAAAGAAGTAAGAGAAAGGACGTAAGTGTCAAGAGACTACGGTTTTAAAATGAACAGTGCACAAATCAAAGAGCATAATTGCAGTAATCAACTGGCCTACATATCTGCCCATGTGTAACTTGTGTAAGCCCCCCAAAACAGGCTTACCTGCGGTGTCCTTAGTCCGGGTGGGAGTCGCGCCCGGCGACCTCCTGGGCTGGCGATGCTGTTCCTTTTCGGTACCTCGACTGCATTGGGGTAGTGGCGAGGCTGAGGTGGGGACCTTCTGCCATGGGAGGGGGAGTTGTGTGGTCCTGGGTCCAGTGGGAGGGCTGGATCGGGGACTCAGGGCCACGTGAACAAACAGGAACAGCATGGGAGGTGGAAGATGGCAGTCCCGCATGCTTTGCACATGCGCAAGGACTGCAAACTGGTTTTAAAGGAGCTCGGCTCCTTTTCCCCCCACAGCCATGCGGCCAAATGAAACAGAGAGTTTCCACGGCTCCCAGGCATGCAGAGGGGCCTGGGAAGGGGCATATACTGACCGGGCGATCCCACGTCACGAAATAAGTAAAAATCAGCCCGGTCGGTGCGCTGCAGGCTGAACTGGGGGGACAACAGTGCTTGAGGCTAGGGGAGAGGCAAGATGGCAGCCCTCATGCATCTGTGGTGACCTCGAGCTGCTGGGAATTATCCTGGAGGCAGCTGGGAGGTCACGTGGGGCCATTGGCCTATCGGGATGAGACGGCGCCCAGGGATTTAAAGGGAAAGAGTGGCACGAAAGGCGGATAGAGACAATAAGAGAGCAAACTGGGAGGTGGGAGGGAGAGCCAGGGGAAGATGCATCACAGGCCCCACACAAGAAACCACCACTTCTAAGGCTGCCTGCCTGGTAGGGGCTATCTGGCTGCATCTCTCTCCCCTTCCCCTCTCCACCGACTGAAGTAAGGGAAGGCTGCAGCTGCTCAGGCAGTGCAAGAAATAATGAAGGATCTTCCCAGAGGGCATTGGGGCTGACTGTTGGGCTTGAAGGCACAGTGGTCGTTAGCCCTGGGCCTTGGGGACCCTGCCTCACAGGGGTCAGAGTTTTCTGCCAGAGGAGAATCTTTGGGAGCAGGGCTAGGGCAGCAAAGGCCCTCCCCGAGGGGGATTGATCTACTGTGCCTCCCCCAGTGTCGAGACTCGTTCAGAGGAAAGAAGGACAAACAGGCCTGCCTGGTGAATTCTGTATCAAAAGGCCTTCGGGTGAAGCTGGAAAGGCCAAGCAGGTGAATAACAGTGCCTCACTCTTGTGGACTGCAGTGCCATGGACAGCGAGTGTCTTCATCATCCAAGGTCACCGTGAGTATCCCGAGCTGCAGTTCTGGGGAGACTTTTGTTGCTCTGCCAGGAGGGTCAGGGGAGAGTCTTCCCCCAACACTAGACTTCTTTCCGCTGGACTCGTGTTGTTGTGCAAGGGCCCCAACGAGAGACAGCAGGCCTGCAGACTAGGAGCATTGGGGAACCCACTATCTGGGATTGGTCTGGGTGCACCCAGGGGAAGGGGAAGGGGGGGATGTCATGAAGGGTTGTGTGATTTATATTCTGGAGGAGTGAGGGAGTAGCCCTCACCTCCTCTGTATGAACAAGGATAAATAAAGTGGGATTATTATTTGTTACCTACCCGAACTGTGTGTGTATTTGTTACCATTATTGTGGGGAGAGAGTGTGGATCTAATTGGGCCAGAGAGGGCATTCATCAAGGGTGTATAATATTGTTCCTGGGGCGGGGGTGTTAACCTGTTTCACCTACAGGAGGCAGCAGCACAGCCCCAGGTGGAGGCACCAAGGCACCGTAGGAAGCCTGGTCAGGAGTCAGGCCCGGCCCTTGGTGAGGTATGAATAGGACTCCCGAGGACTCTGGGGCAACCCAGGTGAGTGTGAGCAAGGGGGGCTGTTACAACTGGAGGCACCGCTGAGATCTACCATTGGTCCCAAGACTGCCCCTTTGCCCCGGCGCAACTGAAGCTGACTCTTTGACCCTCCCATCGAGTTCTGTTTTCACATTATTTTTGTTTGTTTGTTATGTGGTTGATTTAGCATGTGGTTTACCCACACAGGTGGAGACCAGGGAAATGGCTTTCCAGGTCTGGTGTGACTTTGAGGGTCTTGACTCCCATAAGATGCTGCTGGTGTGCAACGTGGCAGTGGGGCGATGAAAAGAAGACATCCTAGGGATCTTAGAAGAGGCCTTGCCTGACTGCGAGATGTTGAAGATTCATAGGGTGATGACTGACAGGTTTAAGAGGTGCAGGGATATAACTGTGGAGGCAGGGAAGGACTTGGGCTCCATGGAAGTGCCCCCCAAAGTTACCCTGGATGTGTCCAAAGAGACTTGAGTCCTGTTAAAAAAAGGAATGCCAAGTGGCCTGCCCTTGGGAAAGCCGGGCCCTTCGGGCCCCCGGAGCGGAGAGCTGAAGGGTTTTGAAACCCGGCTGGGGGTATGGCTTAAAGAGGAAGGTAAGACCCTGCAGGATCTCTGGACTCTGCTCCCGGGAGGCAAGGTGCCCCCGATGACTCTGCCAGGTGGGCTGACCCCCTATATGGGGATGGGCCACAAACAGTACAAGCGGCTCCATACCTTCTCCGGGGCCCTCCCAACTCCCACAGGGGAGGATGATTTCCACTCCTGGAGCAGCCAGGCCACCCAGATGATTCAGGTTTGGGGGTGTTCTGAGGAGGAGAAGTGCAAATGAGTCTTGGAGAGCCTCCGGGAAATGGCGCTGGATGTAATCCAGTCCCTATGGGCCAGCCAGCCCCACTGTGGAGTAGTCAAGAAGAGAGAGGCAGTGCCAGCCAGCTGTGGGACACCAAGCAGTGGGCGGGTGAGAAACTATCCCAGTATATCACCCAGGTGGAGACGGTGGTGCATAAGCTGGCTGAAGCTGGACACGATCCACCATTAGCTGTTGTGCAAATGCAGCTGGAGCAGATAATGCAGGGGGCGGTGCACTCCAGGATGACCTTGGTCACCCTAGGGCTGCGGGCCCAGAAAGGCGATCCCCCTCCTTCAAGCAGTTGTTAGACGAGGTCAAGGAGGAGGAAGCCCAGCAGGAGGTGGGAGCCCCGCCGCTGGCATGCACCACCAAAGGTGCCACCCTGCAGCCCAAAGGGTCAGGCCCACCCAAACCAGCTGGGGCCCCAGATCAGGGAGCAGTCCTGCAGGAGGTCTATGGTATGAAGAACATGATACAGACCATGCAGTTGGCCATGGAATTCTTCTCTTTTCCCGCCCGGGCATCCCCTGATGCTCGGCAACTATCACGGCCCCTATTGTGTAGTAGCCCTTGGGCCCAGGAAGTATGGATCTGTTTCAGGTGTGGGCAGGATGGCCATACGCAGCAGGGTTGCTGCAGGGAGGTGAACCTGCAGCTGGTGGCTGAGAAAGGCCAGGAGCAGGAAAACTTAAACAGGGACCAGTAATGGAGTGACCTGCACCCCCGAAATGGCCTTGCTCCACCTTGTGGACCAACACCCAAGTACCTACAAACTGGGGTGTACTGATGGGTCTTATCAGTCCTTGAGCATACGCCAAAGTCTTGGTGGAGGGGGGTGATTTGTTCCGCTTACTGGGTAGCAGGTCCCAGGTCACCATCATCCACCGGCCTTTTTACGACCAACACCTGACCCACCTACCCCTCCTACCCCTATCTGAGTTGTCCCTTTGGGGTATAGGTAGCATGGATTACCCATAAGATGGGTACTGAAGGAAAGCCCACCCACTATAGAGGCCCTTGCTCTAGTCTGACACCCCAGTGCTCATTGAGACCAATGCCAATATGTTCGGGCGGTTAGCCCAGATGTGCTCTAACCGAGGTGGGGTAGACGAACTCACTAGTCCCTCCATTAAAGCCGCTGTGAGACGGGTAGGGCTGAAGGTGCAGAGTGACCCAAGTAGGGGGTACAGGGTCAGTATGGTCCACCAGGTGGATGGGGGGAAGCTAACCCTCCCCCCGGGTGCTGAATGCCGCATGGTGGGAATCACTCAGTTCGACTGATCTCCCACAGGGACTGCGTTCATTCTCGATGCCTCACCTCCAGGAAGCCTGCCACATGGGTTGTTGGTCCAGAGAGGAGTGCTGCCCTTCCTGGACAGTTTGTGTACCCAGTGAGTTACTGTGAGAGTTCAGAATGAGTCAAATAGGCCAGTGACCATCCAAAGAGGTTGTGTGTTGGCAACTATCTTTCAGAGTGATGGGGCCATGTCCGTCGCCCCAGCGGAAGACCCGGGGGAGGAGATAGACCCATCCTTGTTTGACTTTGGAAGCTCCCCTATCTCTGATAGCTATTGACAGAGTCTGAGCCACAAGTTGGTGAAGCGCCGGCAGGTTTTCTCCTTACATGCGTGGGACATGGGTTGTGTCACTGGGGAAGAACACCACATCCGGCTGAGAGATGACCACCCGTTCCGGGAACTGTTGTGGAGGTTAGCCCCCGGGGATGTGGAGGATATTCAGAAACACCTGTTGGAGTTTCTCAATGCCAGGGTCATCACAGAGTCTCGAAGTCCATATGCTTCCCCCATTGTGGTGGCCTGGAAAAAGACCAGAGTGGTGAGGATGTGCATTGACTACTACTCGCTAAACAAGTGGACCATACCAGACCAACACACGGTACCCAGAGTGGAGGATGCGCTGGACAACTTGTCGGGGAGCAAGTAGTTCTCCGTACTGGATCTCTGGAGTGGGTACTATCAGATACCCGTGGCTGAGGAGGACAAGGAGAAGACCACTTTTATATGCCCGCTGGGGTTCTACCAGTTTGAGCGTATGCCCCAGGGCATATCCAGAGCCCTGCTGACCTTTCAGCACCTGATGGAAAGGGCTGTGGGAGACATGAAGCTGCTTGAAGTCATAGTCTATCTGGATGACCTCATCATCTTTGGGTGAACCCTGGAGGAACACAAGGCCCGACTGATGAAGGTCCTGGACCGGCTGGAGGAGTTCAGCCTAAAGGTCTCCATCGACAAATAGCAGTTCTGTCAGCTGGCCATTAAGTATGTTGGGCACATCGTCTTGGCCAAGGGGGGGCAGACAGACCTGGCTAAAGTAGAGGCCCTTAGGTCATGGCCCCGGTCCACCCACTTGTACACCTCACAGTCTTTCTTGGGTTTCTGCGGGTACTATTGTCATTTTGTGAAGGATTACTCCTTGGTGGTAAATCCTCTGAATGACCTAACGCAAGGTTACCCTCCGGCAAACCAGAAGAAGGGACAAGCCCCTCGTAATGGGCACCTGTGCATTGGGAAACCTTTTGGAGAACGATGGACGCAGGAGTGTGAGGATGCCTTCGGGGAGATCATCTGGAGGCTGGGGGAGGCCCCGGTCCTTGCATTTGCAGATCCTCTTAAGCCCTATGTCCTGCACATGAACACCAGTTTGACTGGGCTGGGCGCCATCCTGTATCAGGAGTATCCTGAGGGGTTCCACCCTGTGGCGTTTGCTAGCCATGGCTTGATCTCCTCTGAAAAGAACTACCCAGTTCATAAACTGGAGTTCTTGGCATTGAAATGGGCGGTGACAGAAAAGTTCCAAGAGTACCTGTATGGGGTCTCTTTCACCATGTGCATGGACAACAATCCCCTGACGTACGTCACCACCACGGTGAAGTTGGACGCTGCTGGGCACTGATGGCTGTCCGCCTTCTCCACATACAATTTCAGTCTGGAGTATCAGAGTGGGTGAGCCAATGTGGATGCGGATGCCTTGTCCCAACAACCCCACGGCGACACCCCAGACCCACAGTCCTGGTTGGACTGGCCCTGGTGCTCTGCTTCCAGATGGGGCCCCCTCCTGATACCGTCACTTGTATCACCTGGAGCATAGAGGTACTGGGGGCCT
Organism: Neoceratodus forsteri; assembly: GCA_016271365.2. Classification (NCBI taxonomy): domain Eukaryota; kingdom Metazoa; phylum Chordata; order Ceratodontiformes; family Ceratodontidae; genus Neoceratodus; species Neoceratodus forsteri. The sequence goes on from CM057458.1 coordinate 77,972,769, forward strand.
CCCCCAAAGCTATCCCCCCCACCTATCTAAATTTCACAGGCCTGGACCTCTTGTCCCTGCCTAAGCCTAGTACGGCTGACCTGCAATGGGACCAGGAGGCTGACCCTGGCATACGATACCTGCTGTGGGCTATCATGGAAGGGAGATCCCCAGTTGGGTATGGAACAGTCACCCTGATGCCTGCCATCTGCTAAGAGAGTGGGACAAGCTGGTTCTGCGGGATGGATTGCTGATGCATGCAGTGCAGAACAAGGACCATCCGGGCCAGTCTAAGCAGCAGTTGGTGCTGACTGGGATGTACCGCGGGGTTGTCCTCAAGTCACTACATGATGATATCTGGCACCTGGGCTATGTCCACACCATAGACATGTGTAGGGCCAGGTTCTATTGGCCCAGGATGAAAGCAGACGTGGAGAGCCACTGCAAGCACTGCCTGCGGTGCATCCAGTGGAAGACCCTGCCCAGACGGGCCGCGCCTTTGGTCAGCATCAGCACCAGTGAGCCCCTGGAGTTGGTGTGCATGGATTTTCTGTCCTTGGAACCTGATCAAGAGAACACAGCTAACATATTGATCATCACTGATCACTGCACCTGGTATGTGCAGGCTTTCCCCACCAAAGACCAGAAGGTGAGCACCGTGGTTAAGGTCCTGCAGCAGTATGTCCAACATTACGGCTTCCCCAAAAGAATCCATTCAGACCAGGGCAGGGACTTTGGGAGCCGCTTGGTGAGGGAATTTCTGTCATCCTATGGCATACAGAAATCGCACACCACCCCTTACTACCCACAGGGGGATCCACAGCCCAAACACTTCAACAGGACATTGATGAACATGTTGGGCACCCTGGACCCCATGGACAAGGCCAACTGGAGTCAAAAGGTTGGTCAGATGGTGCATGTGTCACGTACAACTGTACGAAAAATTAAGTGACCCAGCGCTCCCCCTTTTACCTCATGTTTGATCGAAAGGCCCGGCTGCCGGTGAACCTCTGCTTCGGGGTATCCACTGATGGGACCACTCATAAGTCGTACCACAAGTATACCAACCAGCTGAGGGAACAGCTCTGGGCAGCGTACCAGCTTGCCTCTGAAGTTCTGGCTCATAGCTGTCAGGGGAACAAAAGGAGGTGTGATGCCAGGGTACACAGTCAGGAGTTGGGAGTGGGGCACCGGCTCTTGCTCCGTAATCTGGGACTCCAAGGGAAGCACAAGATCCAAAACCGGTGGGCCAAGGACAGTTACCTGGTGGTGGAGAAACTGTCTAGCCTGCTGGTGTATTGTATAAAGCAGGAGCATGGCTGTGGGCTCAAGAAAATGGCGCACCGGAATCATCTGCTCCCCATCGGGGAGATTGTGCCACACCCAGCTCCGGGGCCCGACCCGGCAACCTCAAGATGGCCTGTAACCCAGGAGAAGCATAAGCAGTAGGGGATGGCCTTTTCTTCACCTCTGGGCCACTCCGCCGGGGGCATGGATGCTGACCCCCTGCAGCTCCAGGAGGAGCACAGGGGCCAATCCAGCAATGAGAGAGAGGAGGGGGACTCCACCTGCTGTCAGTGGGGGACAGATCCAGGCAGTCCATCCACCCAGTGGGAGTTATTCTGCCAAAACTCCACCTCTTTCACAAGCACCAGCCACCAAGATCCTACATCCTACTTGAACCCAGAGGCCCGGCCCTTTATTCCCAAGGCCCAACTCATGATTCCCACATCGGGTCCCAATCTAGGTAGTGACTTGGGTAGTCCAGGGGCCACCTGGCCTGTACCCCTCCATGGGACAGCAAGTTACCTGCAGCTACAGCCCCCACTCTGTCCCTGAACTAACCCCTGATAGTGTAGAAGTGCCAGGGTTGCCCCAAGAGGGGACAGTAGGCTGTAACCCTACAGAACAATCCACCCCCACTGACTCTGTCCCTGTACCCAACAATGCCTTCCCTCGAAGATCGGGCCGGCCTCCCCAGCCCACTGTAAAGCTCACGTATGACACCCCAGGTGAGTCCGCAAACCTGCCGATCGATGCCCCCTAGACCCATGGTGCCTGTTCTCCTCCCCGTTGTGTTGCCCTCTGGAGGCAGTAGGGAACTGTAGGTACCCAGCCTCCATTGCATGTATATAGTATATTATTGTGGCAGAACCAGATACACACCTATCTGGGAATACGATTGTTGTTGGTGCTAGTCAGGAACCAGGTGTCTAGCTAGAAAAGTGCATGCTGTTTGTTAGGGGTTCCCCAAAGGGGCTTGTTGGGATGCCAAGTTTTCTGCCAGGAGAGTGTGTAAGGCCCTCAAAATGGGCTTACCCGCGGTGTCCTTGGTCAGGTTGGGAGTCACACCTGGCGACCTCCCCGTCCAGCGATGCCATTCCTTTTCAGCGCCTGGACGGCATCGGGGCTGTAGCGAGGCTGAGGTGGGGTCCTTCTGCCACAGGGAGGGGAGTCACGCAGTCCTGGGTCCAGTGGGGGGGCTGGATTGGGGACTTGGAGCCATGCAAACAAACAGGAACAGCATGGGAGGTGGAAGATGGTGAGCCCGCGCGCTTTGCTCATGTGCGAGGACCGCCAACTAGTTTTAAAGGAGCCTGGCTCCTTTTCCCCCACCATATGGCCAAATGAAATATCGAGTTTCCCTAGCCACAGCACACAGAGGGCTGGGAAGGGCATATAAGTGAGCAGGCTGACAGTCCTGAAATAAATAAAAATTAGCCCAGTCGGCGGGCTGCAGGCAGAACAGGGGACAATGGTGCATGGGGCTAGAAAAGGGGGGCAAGATGGCAGCCCTCATGCATCCTGTGTGACCTCGGGCTGCTGGGGAAATATCCCAGAGGCAGCTGGGAGGTTACTGGGGGCCTTCACCAACTGGGATGAGGCGGTGCCCGGAGATTAAGGAGATAATGGCGCAAACGGAGGAGACAGAAGAAAGGAGAGCAAACTGTGAGAAGGGAGAGAGAGACAGGGGAAGACTCATCACAGGCCCCACACGAGAAACCACCACTTCCAAGGCTGCCTGCCTGGCAGAGCCTCTCTGGCTGCATCTCCCTCCCCCATTCCCCTCTCCAGCAACTGAAGTAAGGGAAGGCTGCAGCTGCTCAGGCAGTGCAAGAAATAATGAAGGGTCTTCCGGGAGGGCACTGGGGCTGACTGTTGGGCATGAAGGCAAAGTGGTCATCAGCCCTGGGCCTTGGGGACCCTGCCTCACAGGGGTCAGTGTTTTCTGCAAGGGGAGAATCTTGGGGGAGCAGGACTAGGCCAGCAAAGGCCCTCCCTGAGGGAGACTGAGCTACTGTCCCCCCCCCCCAGTGTTGAGACCCATGCAGAGGGAAGAAGGACAAACAGGTCTGCCTGGTGAACTCTGTATCAAAAGGCCTTCGGGTGAGGCTGGAAAGGCCAGGCAGGCGAAGAACAGTGCCACACTCTCATGTACTGCAGTGCCATGGACAGCGAGTGTCTTCACCCTCCAAGATCACTGTGAGTACCCCGAACTACAGCTCTGGGGAGACTTTTGTTGCTCTGCCAGGAGGGTCAAGGGAGAGTCTTCCTCCTCCTACACTGGACTTCTTTCCACTGGACTCCTGCTGTTGTGCAAGGACCCCAATGAGAGATGGCAGGTCTGCAGACTAGGAGCGGTGAGGTACCCACCATCTGGGATTGTTTTCGTTTCACCCAGGGGAGGGGGGGGGGATGTCAGGAAGGATTGTGTGCCTTATATTCTGGAGGAGTGAGGGAGTAGCCCTTGCCTCCTCTGTATGAACAAGGATAAATAAAGAGGGATTATTATTTGTTACCTACCCGACCTGTGTGTGTGTTTGTTACCATTATTGCAGGAAGGGAGTGTGGATCTAATTGGGCCAGAGGGGGCATTGATCAGGGATGTATAATATTGTTCCTGGGATGGTGTTAACCTGTTTTGCCTACAGGAGGCAGCACTGCAGCCCCAGGTGGAGGCACCAAGTCACCGTAGGAAACCTGTCAGGACTCAGGCTCGGCCCTTGGGGAGGTACGAATAGGACCCTCGAGGACTCCAGACAGCCCAAGTGAGTGTGAACGAGGGGGGCTGTTACACTTGGAACAAAAAATAGGCTGCTGGCATATCAGATATCCTAATGAGTCAATGTTTGTGGTTTTTGTTTTCTTTTTATATTATGTATTTCATAGTTTTCCTTTATTGATGTGCTTATTTTCTTCAATTTTCTTAAGATACACTGACATGCAAGCATCACATTCAAAAACATGAAGAGACTGAAGACCACAACAAGGGAACATTTTGGATTTATCGTTCAGCATGCTGAAATCAAAACAGAAACCTACACTGGCCCATCCATTGTTATCCTAACCTGCAACTAAATGGGGCACGCAGGCCCAGTCATGCCTGAAACACACCATTGCCTCTTTCCTGACGTTGGGTGGCCCCTTCATTTTAGGCTACATCAATCACACCAGAGTTTCGTCAGCATGACACTGGCAAAACATACCTTGCATTCGACACTGTAACTCTGATTTTGTGTTTGGAAATTAGATCAGTTTTTCTAAGGTGCTGCCCAGTAAAACAGTTGTTAACAACTAAACAAATAAAAAGTCTTCAGACAAAACTGTGTTCTTCTTTAACACCAATTGTTCTCTGCTGCAAAGATTCCAGCTAATCTGGTGTTAAGACACAACAAGCAGGAACTACACATGTTTTGTGAAAGGAGACCATAATAACCACAACCATTCATTTTAAATCCTATAAAGGAGCTGTTTCATACACTATACCTCTTTTAGCTGGCCTTCTATCGCCTCTTCATCATTGCAGCACAAGATCTTAGGAGGTGATTTTTAAAGAAAAATTCCCACTCTCACAACCCCTTGTATTCCATCACTAATCGCACTGTTATCACATCCCTATGTTCTACATTGCTGATCGCACTATTCCCATGTTTTCCATCACTTATCGCACTGTTCCCACATCCACATGTTTACTATTACTGTTCACACTGTTACCACATCCAAATATTTTCCATCACTGCTCGTACTGTTCCCACATCCCCTTGTTTTTCATTGCTGATCGCACCGTTCCCACATCCCCACGTTTTCCATCACTGACCACACTGTTCCCACATCCCCATGTTTACTATTACTGTTCACACTGTTCCCACATCCCCATGTTTTCCATCACTGATCGCACTGTTCCCACATTCCCATGTTTCCATTACTGATCACACTGTTCCCACATCCCCGTGTTTTCCATCACTGATCACACTGTTCCCACATCCCCATGTTTCCATCACTGATCGCACTGTTCCCACATCCCCATGTTTTCCATCACTGATCACACTGTTCCCACATCCCCATGTTTTCCATCAGATAACACTGTTCCCACATCCCCATGTTTCCATCACTGATCGCACTGTTCCCACATCCCCATGTTTTCCATCACTGATCGCACTGTTCCCACATCCCCATTTTTTCTACTGCTGAATGCACTGTTCCCACATACCCATGTTTCTATCGCTGACTGCACTAATCCCACATCCCCATGTTTCCATCACTGATCGTACTGATCCCACATCTCCAAGATTTCCATCACCAATGACACTGTTCTCATATCCCCATGTTTACTATCACTGATCACACTGTTCTCATGCCCCATGTTTTCTGTCACTGATCACACTGTTCCCACGTCCCCATGTTTTCCATCACTGATCATGCTGTTCCCACATCCCCATGTTTTCATTCACTGATCACACTGTTCTCACATCCCCATGTTTTCCATCGCTTATCGCACTGCTCCCACATCCCCATGTTTTCCATCGCTGATCTCACTGTTCCTACATCCCCATGTTTTCCATCACTAACCACACTGTTCCCACATCCTTATGTTTTCATTCACTGATTACGCTGTTCCCACATCCCCATGTTTTCCATCACTGATCACACTGTTCCCACATCCCCATGTTTTCCATCGCTTATTGCACTGTTCTCACATCCCGATGTTTTCCATCGCTGTTCGCACTGTTACCACATCCCCATGTTTTCCATCGCTGATCTCACTGTTCCTACATCCCCATGTTTTCCATCGCTGATCTCACTGTTCACTCATCCCCATGTTTTCCACCGCTGATCGCACTGTTCCTACATCCCCATGTCTTCCATCGCCAATCACACTGTTCCCACATCCCCAAGTTTTCCATCACTGATCACACTGTTCCCACATCCTCATGTTTTCCATCACTGATTGCACTGTTCACTTATCCCCATGTTTTCCACCTCCCCATGTTTTCCATTGCTGATTGCACTGTTCACACATTCCAATGTTTTCCATTGCTAATCACACTCTTCCCACATCTTCATGTTTTCCACCACTGATTACACTGTTCTCACATCCCCATGTTTGCATCACTGATTGCACTGTTCAAACATCCCCATCTTTTCCATTGCTGATCACACTGTTCCCACATCCAAATGTTTTCCACTGCAGATCGCACTGATCACACTTCCCCATGTTTACTATTACTGTTCACACTGTTCCCACATCCCCATGTTTCCATCACTGTTCACACTGTTCCCACATCCCCAGGTTTACTATTACTGTTCACACTGTTCCCACATCCCCATGTTTTCCATCACTGATCCCTCTGTTCCCATATCCCCATGTATTCCATCACTGATCCCTCTGTTCCCATATCCCCATGTTTTCCATCACTTTTCACACTGTTCCCACATCCCCAGGTTTACTATTACTGATCACACTGTTTCCACATCCCCATGTTTTCCATCACTAATCACACTGTTCCCACATCCCTGTTTTCCATCACTGATGGCACTGATCCCACATCCCCCTGTTTTCCATCACTGATCACACTGTTCCCACATCCCCATGTTTTCCATCACTGATTGCAATGTTCAAACATCCCCATCTTTTCCATTGCTGATCACACTGTTCCCACATCCAAATGTTTTCCATCGCTGATCGCACTGATCCCACCTCCCAATGTTTACTATTACTGTTCACACTGTTCCCACATCCCCAGGTTTACTATTACTGTTCACACTGTTCCCACATCCATCACAGATCGTACTGTTCTCACATTCCCATATTTTCCATCACTGATCGCACTGTTCCCACATTCCCATGTTTACTATTACTGTTCACACTGTTCCCACATCACCAAGTTTACTATTACTGTTCACACTGTTCCCACATCCATCACTGATCGTACTGTTCTCACATTCCCATATTTTCCATCACTGATCGCACTGTTCCCACAGTCCCATGTTTTCCATCAATGAACACACTGTTCCCACATCCCCATGTTTTCTGTCAATGATTGCACTGTTCCCATGTCCCCATGTTTTCCACTGCTGATTGCACTGTTACCACAGCCCCATGTTTTCCACTGCTGATCGCACTGTTCCCACATCTCCATGTCTTCCATCGCCAATCACACTGTTCCCACATCCCCAAGTTTTCCATCACTGATCACACTGTTCCCACATCCTCATGTTTTCCATCGCTGATTGCACTGTTCACTTATCCCCATGTTTTCCACCAATGATCGCACAATTCTCACATCCCGATGTTTTCCATCGCTGTTCGCACTGTTACCACATCCCCATGTTTTCCATCGCTGATCTCACTGTTCGTACATCCCCATGTTTTCCATCACTAATCACACTGTTCCCACATCCTCATGTTTTCATTCACTGATTACGCTGTTCCCACATCCCCATGCTTTCCATCACTGATCACACTGTTCTCACATCCCCATGTTTTCCACCGCTGATCACACTGTTCCCATCTCCCAATGTTTTCCATAGCTGATCTCACTGTTCCTACTTCCCCATGTTTTCCATCGCTGATCTCACTGTTCACTCACCCCATGTTTTCCAATGCTGATCGTACTGTTCCTACATCCCCATGTCTTCCATCGCCAAACACACTGTTCCCACATCCCCAAGTTTTCCATCACTGATCACACTGTTCCCACATCCTCATGTTTTCCATCGCTGATTGCACTGTTCACTTATCCCCATGTTTTCCACCTCCCATGTTTTCCATTGCTGATTGCACTGTTCACACATTCCAATGTTTTCCATTGCTAATCACACTCTTCCCACATCCTCATGTTTTCCACCACTGATTACACTGTTCTCACATCCCCATGTTTGCATCACTGATTGCACTGTTCAAACATCCCCATCTTTTCCATTGCTGATCACACTGTTCCAACATCCAAATGTTTTCCACTGCAGATCGCACTGATCACACTTCCCCATGTTTACTATTACTGTTCACACTGTTCCCACATCCCCACGTTTCCATCACTGTTCACACTGTTCCCACATCCCCATGTTTTCCATCACTGATCCCTCTGTTCCCATATCCCCATGTTTTCCATCACTGATCCCTCTGTTCCCATATCCCCATGTTTTCCATCACTTTTCACACTGTTCCCACATCCCCAGGTTTACTATTACTGATCACACTGTTTCCACATCCCCATGTTTTCCATCACTAATCACACTGTTCCCACATCCCTATGTTTTCCATCACTGATGGCACTGATCCCACATCCCCCTGTTTTCCATCACTGATCACACTGCTCCCACATCCCCAGGTTTACTATTACTGTTCACACTGTTCCCACATCCATCACAGATCGTACTGTTCTCACATTCCCATATTTTCCATCACTGATCGCACTGTTCCCACATTCCCATGTTTACTATTACTGTTCACACTGTTCCCACATCCCCAGGTTTACTATTACTGTTCACACTGTTCCCACATCCATCACTAATCGTACTGTTCTCACATTCCCATATTTTCCATCACTGATCGCACTGTTCCCACAGTCCCATGTTTTCCATCAATGAACACACTGTTCCCACATCCCCATGTTTTCTGTCAATGATTGCACTGTTCCCACGTCCCCATGTTTTCCACTGCTGATTGCACTGTTACCACAGCCCCATGTTTTCCACTGCTGATCGCACTGTTCCCACATCTCCATGTCTTCCATCGCCAATCACACTGTTCCCACATCCCCAAGTTTTCCATCACTGATCACACTGTTCCCACATCCTCATGTTTTCCATCACTGATTGCACTGTTCACTTATCCCCATGTTTTCCACCAATGATCGCACAATTCTCACATCCCGATGTTTTCCATCACTAATCACACTGTTCCCACATCCTCATGTTTTCATTCACTGATTACGCTTTTCCCACATCCCCATGTTTTCCATCACTGATCACACTGTTCCCACATCCCCAAGTTTTCCATCGCTTATTGCACTGTTCTCACATCCCGATGTTTTCCATCGCTGTTCGCACTGTTACCACATCCCCATGTTTTCCATCGCTGATCTCACTGTTCGTACATCCCCATGTTTTCCATCACTAATCACACTGTTCCCACATCCTCATGTTTTCATTCACTGATTACGCTGTTCCCACATCCCCATGCTTTCCATCACTGATCAACTGTTCTCCACATCCCATGTTTTCCACCGCTGATACTCACTGTTCCCATCTCCCAATGTTTTCCATAGCTGATCTCACTGTTCCTACTTCCCCATGTTTTCCATCGCTGATCTCACTGTTCACTCACCCCATGTTTTCCAATGCTGATCGTACTGTTCCTACATCCCCATGTCTTCCATCGCCAAACACACTGTTCCCACATCCCCAAGTTTTCCATCACTGATCACACTGTTCCCACATCCTCATGTTTTCCATCGCTGATTGCACTGTTCACTTATCCCCATGTTTTCCACCTCCCCATGTTTTCCATTGCTGATTGCACTGTCCACACATTCCAATGTTTTCCATTGCTAATCACACTCTTCCCACATCCTCATGTTTTCCACCACGATTACACTGTTCTCACATCCCCATGTTTGCATCACTGATTGCACTGTTCAAACATCCCATCTTTTCCATTGCTGATCACACGTTCCAACATCCAAATGTTTTCCACCGCAGATCGCACTGATCACACTTCCCATGTTTACTATTACTGTTCACACTGTTCCCACATCCCCACGTTTCCATCACTGTTCACACTGTTCCCACATCCCCATGTTTTCCATCACTGATCCTCTGTTCCCATATCCCCATGTTTTCCATCACTGATCCCTCTGTTCCCTATATCCCATGTTTTCCATCACTTTTCACACTGTTCCCACATCCCCAGGTTTACTATTACTGATCACACTGTTTCCACATCCCCATGTTTTCCATCACTAATCACACTGTTCCCACATCCCTATGTTTTCCATCACTGATGGCACTGATCCCACATCCCCCTGTTTTCCATCACTGATCACACTGCTCCCACATCCCCAGGTTTACTATTACTGTTCACACTGTTCCCACATCCATCACAGATCGTACTGTTCTCACATTCCCATATTTTCCATCACTGATCGCACTGTTCCCACATTCCCATGTTTACTATTACTGTTCACACTGTTCCCACATCCCCAGGTTTACTATTACTGTTCACACTGTTCCCACATCCATCACTAATCGTACTGTTCTCACATTCCCATATTTTCCATCACTGATCGCACTGTTCCCACAGTCCCATGTTTTCCATCAATGAACACACTGTTCCCACATCCCCATGTTTTCTGTCAATGATTGCACTGTTCCCACGTCCCCATGTTTTCCACTGCTGATTGCACTGTTACCACAGCCCCATGTTTTCACTGCTGATCCACTGTTCCCACATCTCCATGTCTTCCATCGCCAATCACACTGTTCCCACATCCCCAAGTTTTCCATCACTGATCACACTGTTCCCACATCCTCATGTTTTCCATCGCTGATTGCACTGTTCACTTATCCCCATGTTTTCCACCAATGATCGCACAATTCTCACATCCCGATGTTTTCCATCACTGATCACACTGTTCCTACATCCCCATGTTTTCTATTACCAATCATACTGTTCCCACATCCCCATGCTTTCCATCACATTCCCATGTTTTCCATCGCTGATCTCACTGATCCCACCTCCCAATGTTTACTGTTACTGTTCACACTGTTCCCACATCCCCAGGTTTACTATTACTGTTCACACTGTTCCCACATCCATCACAGATCGTACTGTTCTCACATTCCCATATTTTCCATCACTGATCGCACTGTTCCCACATCCCCATGTTTACTATTACTGTTCACACTGTTCCCACATCCCCAGGTTTACTATTACTGTTCACACTGTTCCCACATCCATCACTAATCGTACTGTTCTCACATTCCCATATTTTCCATCACTGATCGTACTGTTCCCACAGTCCCATGTTTTCCATCAATGAACACACTGTTCCCACATCCTCATGTTTTCCATCTCTGATTGCGCTGTTCACTTATCCCCATGTTTTTCACCTCCCCATGTTTTCCATTGCTGATTGCACTGTTCACACATTCCAATGTTTTCCATTGCTAATCACACTCTTTCCACATCCTCATGTTTTCCACCACTGATTACACTGTTCTCACATCCCCATGTTTGCATCACTGATTGCACTGTTCAAACATCCCCATCTTTTCCATTGCTGATCACACTGTTCCCACATCCAAATGTTTTCTCACTGCAGATCCTTTTAGTCACACTTCCCATGTTTACTATTACTGTTCAACTGTTCCCACATCCCCACGTTTCCATCACTGTTCACACTGTTCCCACATCCCCAGGTTTACTATTACTGTTCACACTGTTCCCACATCCCCATGTTTTCCATCACTGATCCCTTTGTTCCCATATCCCCATGTTTTCCATCATTGATCCCTCTGTTCCCATAGCCCCATGTTTTCCATCACTTTTCACACTGTTCCCACATCCCCAGGTTTACTATTACTGATCACACTGTTTCCACATCCCCATGTTTTCCATCACTAATCACACTGTTCCCACATCACTATGTTTTCCATCACTGACGGCACTGATCCCACATCCCCGTTTTCCATCACTGATCACACTGTTCCCACATCCCCATGTTTTCCATCACTGATTGCAATGTTCAAACATCCCCATCTTTTCCATTGCTGATCACACTGTTCCCACATCCAAATGTTTTCCATCGCTGATCGCACTGATCCCACCTCCCAATGTTTACTATTACTGTTCACACTGTTCCCACATCCCCAGGTTTACTATTACTGTTCACACTGTTCCCACATCCATCACTGATCATACTGTTCCCACATCACCATGTTTTCCATCGCTGATCGCACTGTTCCCAATCCTCAAGTTTTCCATTGCTGATCACCCTTTCCCCATATCTCCATGTTTACTATTACTGATCGCACTGTTCCCACATTCCTATGTTTTCCATTGCTGACTACACTGTTGTCACATCCCCATGTTTACTATTACTGTTCACATTGTTCCCACATCCCCGTTTTCCATCACAGATTGCACTGTTCCCACATCCCCATGTTTTCCATCACTCATTGCACTGATCCCACATCTCCATATTTTCCATCGCCAATCACACTGTTCCCACATCCCCATGTTTCCATTCACTGATGGCACTGATCCCACATCCCCTTGTTTTCCATCACTGATCACACTGTTCCCACATCCCCATGTTTTCATTCACTGGTCACACCGATCCCACATCCCCTTGTTTTCCATCACTAATCACACTGTTCCCACATCCCCATGTTTTCTATCGATGATAGCACTGTTCTCATATCCCCATGTTTTCCATCACTGATCACACTGTTCCCACATCCCCATGTTTTTATTCACTGATCGAACTGTTTCCACATCCCCATGTTTTCCATCACTGATTACACTGTACAATATTTACTGAAGAGAAGGAAGAACAGGGCCCACAGCTCAGCACCATGGACCCAGGGGGGGAAAGAGGTGTGAACTAGTCCCTTGACAAAAGAAAGGGCCCTACAAGAGCTCGATAAACTCAGGGTGAACAAAGCAATGGGAACTGATGGCATATATCCCAGGGTACTGGGACGTAAACATACCAGGAGGGACAGGGAGGGTGAAAGAGGAGGAGGAGTAGCACTTTACATAAGGGAAGGAATCAAAGCAACAGAACAAAAGGGTAAACAGGGAAGAGAAGAAGCACTGTGGGTAAATTTGGAGACTGGCAATGGCACCACAATCCGCACAGGGGTTGTATACAGACCCCCTTCTCAAGGGGAGGAAATGGACAAGAAATGATAGAAAGTATACTAGAATGGCAGAAAGGGGAGATATTGCTGATGGGTGATCTGAATATCCAGATGTTAACTGGAGTGCAGTTGCAGCAGCCACTTGAAGAGTAGGGTTATTCTAGATGCCTACAGGGGCATCTCTTAGACATCTAGTATTGGAGCCCACTCAAGAGGACAATCTTAGACCTGGTTCTCTCAAATGGAGATGAAGAGAGGATCACAGATGTAGAAGTGGGTAGCCATCTGGGAACTAGCGACCATCGAACAGTATGGTTCACAATAAACACAGCAATAGAGTCAAGCCATACAAAGGCAAAAGTACTGGACTTTGGGAGGGCTGACTGCCAAAAATGGTGAGTGCCTAAGAATGCACTAGCAAATGGGCAGGAAGGAGGGTGGAAGAACAATGGGGAATAATAAAACTGCCATCACAGAGGTAACAAGCCTTTGTGTGAAGCAAATAAACAAAATGAAGCGATGTAAGAAACCACTATGGTTCTCAAAGGAAGTGGCAGTGAAGGTTCAAGAAAAGAAAGCATTCAGGAAGTACAAGGAATCACAGAAGGAGCAGGACAGAGAACTGTATCAGTTAAAGCAAAGGAAGCTGGGAAGGCAGTCAAGAACAACAAAGGCCCAAACCGAGGAAAAGATAGCCAACTCAGTTAGAAGGAGATAAAACCTTTATAGGTACATCAGGGGCGAGGAAGACCAAGGGAGGGATAGTGAGGCTTAATAAAGGGGAGGCAGGGTGGGCAGAGGGTGACTGTGAAAGACAGAAATATTAAACAAATATGTTTGCTCAGTATTTACAAAGGAAGAGGGTACCTAAAACAAACAGTAGAAACATTCTGGATACAGAAGTTGATACCAGCCATTTATAGAAGAAGGGTTCTGAAAGAACTCTTAAAACTGAAGGTGGACAAAGCAATGGGGCCTGATGGGATTCATCCCAGAATTCTAAAAGAACTAAGGGTAGAACTAGTGACACCACTGACTCCCTCTTTAACAAATCATGGGAGGATGGGGTGGTACCCGAGGACTGGAGGAGGGCAGATGTGATTTCCCCTTTACAAAAGTGGGCAAGGCAGAAGCAGGAAACTACAGACCTGTTAGTTTAACCTCAGTGATGGGAAATGATGGAATCACGTCTGAAGGAAAGAATTGTCAGTATCTAGAGGCCAGAGGGCACAGGACCCAAGGCAGCGATGGATTCTGTGGGAAGGTCATGCCAGACAAATCTGATAGATTTCTTTGTCTGGGTGACCAAAGTAGTAGATCAGGGAGGGGCTGTGGACATGGTCTACCTAGACTTTAGCAAGGCATTTGACACAGTCCCACACAAAGATTAATATACAAATTAGCCAGCCTGGGGTGGGTCCCAAGATGACGGTAAAATTGGCTGGAGAATAGGACACAGAGGTAATAGTAAATGGAGTCCACTCTGAAGAAAGGGGTTACTAGTGGGGTACCGTGAGGTTCAGTATTAGGACGGTCCTCTTCAATGTCTTTATAAGCGACATTGCAGAAGGACTGGAAGGAAAATATGTCTCTTTGCAGATGACACAAAGATCTGCAACAGAGTTGATGCACAAGGTGGGGTGGAAAGGATGAGAAGGGACTTGGCAAGGTTAGAGGAATGGTCAGATGTATGGCAGCTTAGATTCAATGCTAAGAAGTGCAAGGTAATGCACCTGGAAACAAAAACCAGGGAAGAGTACACAATGGGGGTGAGATACTAACAACAAAAAATGGAAAGGGACCTGGGGGTAGTCATATCAAGATGACCTAAAGGTGGGCAAGCAGTGTGAGAGGGTAGTAAGGAGGGCAGGGGATACTGGGATGCTAGGGAGAGGCATCACCAGTAGAAAACAGGAAGTTATTATCTCTACAGACAGCTGGTGAGACCCCATCTGGAGTACTGCGTGCAGTTCTGGAGACCAATCTCCATAAAGACATAGACAGGATGGAAGCTGTCCAGAGGAGGGCAACTAAAATGGTGCAGGGTCTGCACCGGAGACATATGAAGAGAGACCCTAGGAGCTTAATGTGTATAGCCTCGAGACAAGGAGGAACAGTGGGTGAGGCTTCTGGTATCAAGGGGGTGGAGAGGAGGAATAAAGACACAATTGTGAGTACAGGGTGGACAGTCAAAGAGCAACTTTAGAAGGAATGGAAAAGAGTGTCCAGTTTGGTTAGGGTGGACTTAAGGGCTTCTCTGTAGACTATGTCACCATAGTCAAAAATTGGGAGAATCACACAATCGCACAATTTCATGGCGGCCCAGTAAAGGGATACAGCCATGGCATCAAAACAGGGCACCTAGTTTGGGTAGCAGTTTTTTGTGGATGGCATCCACATGTCCAGAAAACTTGAGGTGATGGTCAAGCCCGAGCCCGAGGTATTTGAAGGAGGTGACATCCTCTATCATGGTTCCATAGAGGGTGTGGAAGGAAGGTGTAGCAGTAAGCCTGGAGAGGCTTTTCCTGGTGCCAAAGGTCATGGAGACAGTCTTCTTGGCATTGAGACACGACTGATTTGAACGAAACCAGAGCTGGACTTTGTCGAAGTCCAACTGGAGACTAGTCACCACATCAGAGGGGGAGGTGCCGGAGGCATACAGAACAGTATTGTCCGCTTACATATGAATGGACACAGAGGAGCAGGCATCATGGAGTGTAATTTAGGAAGACTGAGAAAGAAGTGGGTCAAGGACAGACCCTTGAGGGTCAAAATGAAGATGTAGTCAAGATGACAAATTCCAGACAGAACAAGCAGTGATTATAGACAGATTTAAAGACATTACAAACATATAACACTGCAGATGGCAAAAAATGAGGTAGAAAGGTTCCAAGAAAACAAACACTTGAACAGGGTACCAAACCAAACACATCTGATAGAAGAATAACCTTCAGCACACTGCACACAATAACCATGCCCCAGATCAGGAAAGCACTATTAGACAATTGGAGGATCTTGCAAGCAAATCCAACAACAGCTCACATTTTTGCACAGAAACCTTTTGTGACATATAAGAGGGCACCAACAATCAGAGACAAGTTGGTTCATACAGAACACTGCATAAAAAAGCCACAACAAGGAGAGCAACTTCTACTAGGTCCTCTTATGTGGGGAATGTTCCCATGTAGGAGATGTGTGGCCTGAGGGCACACCTCAAAAAGAGATCTTCAAATGCCCGCATACAGGAAGGAATAAACAAGATGAAATCCCATATTAACTGTAACACAGCTGGAGTTGTATATATAATACTATGTCCCTGTGACCGCCTATATGTAGGAAAAACTCTGAGAGAACTAAAAACTCAGATCTCAGAACACAAGAGTAAAATCAGAAAGAACACAAGGCAAGCAGTCACCCATAACTAGGCATTACAGAGAAAGAACATAGAGCATGTTATCAGAGAGGGACCGTATGAGCCATCTAGTCTGCCCAGATTGCCTACCCCTATTTTGAAAGGGGGCACACTGATGCACAAGTGCTATTCTTGGGTCTAGAACAGGTCCCTGAACCAACAAGAGGGGGTGATTATAATAAAATAGTTGTGAAAATTCAAAAGGGAATTGTGAATATATGAGATGAGAACACTTTCTGCAGTATGGGGCCTTAACGAAGATGTTAATTGGCAGGCCTGTTGGTAAAGACTGTAGAGACAAACAGACATCTCTGAACCTCTCTTGCACATAGGATATGGAGGTCTTAACGTGTTGGTTCCCTTAGAGTCCATGTCATAGCCTCATAACATAGAAACATAGACTTTGACAGCAGATAAGGACCGTTTGGCCCACCCAGTCTGCCCAGTTCCTTACCTTTTGGATAAGCTGCAGATCTTAGTTAACCAACAGCCTACTTCCTCCTACCCCCCATTAGAATTGCCTTATGTTTGTCCCTTGCATTCTTGGATTCCCCCTGTTTTTGACCCCACTACCTCTTCAGGAAGGCTATTCCATGCGTCCACCACCCTCTCTGTGAAAAAAATAATTCCTCACGTTGCCCCTTAGCCATCCCCCCATTATCTTCAAATTGTGCCCCCTTATTCTTGTACATCTCTTTTTCTGAAAGATGCTACCCTCTTGGACTTTGTTGAGTCCCTTGAGGTACTTGAATGTTTCTATCATGTCCCCCCTCTGCCTCCTTTCCTCTAGGGTATACATATTAAACCCCTTTAGTCTGTCTTCATATGGCTTCTGGTGCAGACCCTGCACCATTTTAGTTGCCCTTCTCTGGACTGCCTCCATCCAGTATATGTCCTTGTGGAGATGAGGTCTCCAGAACTGCACGCAGCACTCCAGATGTGGTCTCACCAACTGTCTGTACAGAGGGATAAAACTTCCTGTTTTCTACTGGTGATATCTCCCCCTATGCATCCCAGTATCCCTCCAGCCCTCCTTACTGCCTTCTCACATTGCTTGCCAACCTTTAGGTCATCTGATATGACTGCCCCCAAGTCCTATTCCATTTTTGTTGTTTTTAGTACCTCCCTCCCAATTGTGTACTCTTCCCCTGGGTTTTTGTTTCCCAGGTGCATTACTTTGCACTTCTTTGTATTGAATTGAAACTGTCATACTTTTGACCATTCCTCCAACCTTGCCAAGTCCTTCTCATCCTTCCACCACCCTTGTGTATCAACCCTGTTGCAGATCTTTGTGTCATCTGCAAGAGGAATACATTTCCTTCAAGCCCTTTTCCTTCTAGCCCTCTGCAATGTCACCTATAAAGACATTAAAGAGGACCAGTCCCCAGTACTGAACACTCACGGTAACCGCTAATCGCAGCTTTTCCAGGTGTGGACTCAGTTTGCTATTACCCTCTACGTCCTGTTGTCCAGCCAATTGTTTGCCCAGGTTACCATCCTGGGACCCACTCCCAGGCTGGCTAACTTATTTATTAATCTTTTAGTGGGACTGTGTCAAATGCCTTGCTAAAGTCTAGGCAGGACACATTCACAGCCCCTTCCTTGTCTACTATTTTGGTCACCCAGTCAAAGAAATATATTAGATTCATTTGACATGACCTCCTCGCTGTGATTCCATACTGCCTTGGGTCCTGTGCCCTGCTGACCTCTAAGTACTCAACAATTCTTTCTTTCAGAAGTGATTCCATAATTTTCCTACCACTGAAGTCAAACTAACAAGTCTGTAGTTTTCTGCCTCTGCCTAGCTCCCACTTTTGTGGAGGGGAATAACATCAGTCTTCCTCCAGTCCTCAGGTACCACACCATCCTCCCATGATTTGTTAAAAAGGGTAGTCAGTGGTGTCACTAGTTCTTCCCTTAGATCTCTTAGAATTCTGAGGTGAATCCTATCGGGCCCCATTGCTTTGTCCACCTTGAGGTTTAGGAGTTATTTCAGGACCCTTTCTTCCGTGCATGGACTGGTATCGAATCTCCTATCCAGAGTGCTTCTATTGCATAGGTTTCTCCTCTTCCTCTTCTTTTGTGAATACTGAGCAAAAGCATTCATTCAGTATCTCTGCCTTTTCACTGTCACCCTCTGTCCCCACCCCCTTCCCTTTATTAAGCCTCACTATCCTCCCCTTGATCTTTTTTTGCTCCCTAATGTACCTATAAAAGATTTTATCCCCTTCTTAAACGAGTTGGCTATCTTTTCCTCTGTTTGGGTCTTTGCTATTCTGACTGCCTTCCTGCTTCCTTCTGCTTTAACTGATACAGTTCCCGTTCTGCTCCTCTGTGATTCCTTACACTTCCTGAATGCTATCTTTTTCTCCCTAACCTTCCCCACCACCTCTTTTGAAAACCATAGTGTTTTTTCCTTCATTTGTTTTGTTTTATTTGTTTCACACAAAGGCTTATAAGTGTTACTTTACAGAATACCAGGCAACTTAATGTTGACACTAGTGTTGCTCGGATAGTGCTTTTGTGGATCCTATCACTATCTGTCAGATAGTGCTGGTATCCTACCTAGGATCCTATCAGAAATCCTACCAAAGACAGATGTAGGATCCAGGTTCAGATAGTGATGGATTCTAGTTAGGATCCAGGGATCCTAGGTCAGGTAGTTAGGATCTGGGGTCAGACTGTGGTGGTTCTTAGTGAGGATCCAGGATCCTAGGTCAGATAATTAGGATCAGGGTCAGATAGTGAGGATCCTAGGTCAGATCCAGGGATCCTTGGTCAGATAGGATCAGAGCTGGATCTGTTGCTAGGATGAACAGGATCTACAATATTTGTAGGATCCATGGTCAAATAGCACTGCTATCCTACCACAGCAACTATCTGGTCAAATGGGAGGTATTTGCTGGTGTCTAGTTTTAGAATACTACCTGAGCAACACTAGTTGATACCATTATGACCACACAAATCTGCTTCTCCGGTAAAAATGCATTAGAATACACGTGCAAAAACAACAAATTATTCACATACAAAAGTAATTATACCATGGCAGAAAATTTCTTCTGTCGTGATCTGTCAGTGTGTGCCTCAGACAGTGATGTTATTGAGCAACAACATCACTGTATGAAGTCGAACACACACTGCGGTCGCATGACAGAGCATGAAATCATGATCGTGCTCCTGTCCCCAAGTTATCGTCACTTCTGTCGCTGCTGTAAACGCACTTCAGCCATAACGCAGCTTCCGGATGTCACCAGCCGACAACAATATCAACAGGGCAGACAAAATACAGTTCTGTAGTTAAAAGAAATTAATTTCCATGCCCTTGTTTTGGTTTGTTTTTTTCCTTTTTTGTCCCTGAAGTGAGCGGCTTCTGAATTGCGATGACCATACCTGCCAGTTATGTGGTTTAATGAAGGCGGTCACTTAAAACAACCCTAGCCTCTAGTGAGTTCAGCAGCAGTATTAAAATGCTAAAAAATGATGAAGAAAACATCAGCTTTACTTATGAGGATCTTCGAAACAGAGTAGCGGCATGACTTTCTCCTGCCATTCACTTTTCCTGACTCCATGAGCACACGCTCAGTCCTCAATGGTAGCTCATTCCCCCACACCACACATTGTGAGTGAAGTCAATAAAAACAAGCAGCAAAACCACCTCAGGTAAACTGCGTGGCCACAAACAATGCTGCATATATCTGTCTGATTGACTGTTTGTCTGAGGCGGGTGTGACATGCACACAACATGTCAGAAAGACTGTGGGGAGGGAACCACGGCACCAGCCCCACCTACTGGACTACTTTTTCATGTACTTTCAGTACATGCCTCCTCTAAAAACAAATAAAAATGTCATAAATAAAAAAAACTATTTTTTAAACTTTGTATCCTTATTTTAAATTGAGCCATTGTATATAAATAATAGGCACTCCAGGGTGTGTGTTATTGTGTAATAACATCACTCCTTGGGTGGTGGAAGCACTCAGCTTCTCCTTGTGCTTCAGCCAACTGAGGTGACACTATTACAATAACACCTTGTTGTGTCTTATTGTGAACAACAACAAGCACCTAAGAATGGTAGTCAGCATGTTTGGCTGCTTAAAAGATGCAAGATGTAAGATTTTGAAGAAGTTTCACAATATGAAAATATGAATAATAGCATATAATACTGACTACCCCAACAACACAGTAATGCACAATTAGGATTTACATTAAATTGTCACACAGTAACAACTGATGCAAAGCATAGCTTTTACTTTAGCTTCATTTTGAAACTTTGTTAAAGAAACATTTCACCATGACTGACAGTCACACACCACACCAGCCAAGTACCCGCAGGAAAGCCACGGTTGCAAGGCAACAGCATTGCCAAAATAATGCATGGCATGGAAACATTGATGCACAGTGTGACAGGGTTGAATAAGGCCCTGCCCTATTTGTTATGTAGAAAGAGTTTAAACTCAAGGGTCTGTTCTTTCCTCTCCTTTTCTGTCTCTTGCCTGTCTGGTTGCGCAACCAAATTTTCTTGTGAGACCTAGGAACTGATCACTCTGGTTTAGTAATTCTCTGCCTCTGCTGTCTCTCTCTGCCTTCCTTGCCACTTCTCTTTTCTTTCCCTTGCATATCTGCACTTATAGAAAAAATGTGACTCTTTATGTGGAAATGTCACTGATACTGGGATCCCTTTGTTTAAAACTGTATATAATTATACTGTTAAAATGATTGCAAAGCTATTTGGAACTAAAGGGGTTAACCTAAAATGCAGTTGTTAAGCCTTTTGCAAAGATGCAAACAAGAGGTCAGTTCTGGGTCATAATGTTCTTTTTGTTTCACCTGCTGAAACTGACAAGAACACTGTGTAAGAAACAAAATGTTCTCTTAAGGAGCTCCTTCGAAAGACTTGTTATAAAAAAGGCTGCAATGTTTTGCAAGAAGGAGAAACAGAGACTGAGAGACATAGACTAGAAATTGAAAACAAAACTCAAAAGAAGGACTCTGCTTTCTATGCTTTTACTGCCATTGTAAATAGTTATACTAAGCAATTTTCTTTAGTTTGCTGTTACTAATAATAAAATGCTCCTTGCAAATTTGAAACTGCTCCTGGATTTCCTGTGCTTTCTGACCTGTGCCTCGATGACACATATAATCATAGAGGTGACAGCAGATAAGGACTGTGTGGCCCACCTAGTCAGCCCTTTCCTACCTAATGCAATACCACAGAGCCTAGTGGAGCTGCAGCATGCCCTCTTTTCCCTATTAAGAGTACTCTTATGTCTATCCATGCATTCTTGAATTCGCCTACTGTTTTTGCCTCCACCACCTTCGCGGGAGGCTGTTCCAACATCTACTACTCTTTCTGTGAAAAGTACTTTACTCACATGCCCTGAGCCTACTCCCTCTAACCTCATATCCTTCCCCCTTGTTCTTGTACACCTTCTTTCTAAAAGATGCTACCCTCCTGTACCGTGTTTATACCCTAGGAGCCTTGAATGTCTCAATCATACCCCCTCTCTCTCTCTCTCTCCGCTCCTCCAGGAATACATATTGAGATCCTCTAGTCTTTTCC
Organism: Neoceratodus forsteri; assembly: GCA_016271365.2. NCBI lineage: Eukaryota > Metazoa > Chordata > Ceratodontiformes > Ceratodontidae > Neoceratodus > Neoceratodus forsteri. The sequence continues at coordinate 77,994,870 of CM057458.1, forward strand.
TAACATGACTTTTGCTGCAGTCCTAGAACCATTTTTGTTGCCCTTCTCTGGACTACCTCTGTTTTGTCGATGTCCTTACAGAGATGCGGCCTCCAGAACTGGACACAGTACTCCAGATGAGGTCTCACTAGTAATCTGTTCAGTGGCATAACCACCTGCTTTTCTGCTGGTGATACCTCTCCCTATGCACCCTAACATCCCTTTCTTGATTGGTGGCTATCAGTACCCCCACCCATCTTGTACTCCTCCTTGGATTTCTATGCCCCAAATGACGATTTTGCACTTCTTTGCATTGAATCTTAGCTACCACACATTTGACCACTCCTCTAGCAAGTTTAGATCCTTTCTCATTTTTACACTCCCCTCCCCGGTCCTTTCTCTTTTTACACACACACCAGTGCTTTCTCATTTTTACATCCCCCTCAGTGTTGACCATGATGCAGAACTTAGTGTTGTCTACAAGGCATTCCTTCCCCTCCAACCCCTCTGCAATGTCACTTATGAAGACAATAAAGAGGACTGCCCCAGCACGGATCCCTGTAGACTCGCTGGTCACCCCCTCTCCTCAGATTGAATGATATTTTATCACCATCCTCTGTGCCCTGTCACTCAACCAGTTTCTGACCAAGTTCACCACCCTAGGGCCCACTTCCAGGCTGACCAACTTATTTACCAACCTCCTATGTGGGACGGTGTTGAAGGCCTTGCTGAAATCTAGGTGAGCCCATCCACCACCCCTCCCTGATCTACCTCCTGGTCACCCAGTGAAAGAAATCTATCAGATTTGTTTGACAAGACCTTCCTGCTTTGAATCCATGCTGCCTCAGATCCTCTGCTCTGCTGGATTCAAAAGTGTCTAATCCTTTCCTTTAGCAGTGACTCCATTAATTTCCCCACCACTGAGGTCAGGCTGATTGGCCTGTAGTTGCCAACCTCCTCCCTGTTCCCACTTCTGTGGAAGGGACTACATTTTCCCTCTTCCAGTCCCTGGAACCACTCCTGTCTCTATCAATTTGTTGAATAGGGCTGTTACTGATGCTGCCAGCACCTTTCTAAGTTCTTTTAATATTCTGAGATTTACCATATCTGGCCCTATAGCCTTGTCTCCTTTCAGATTCTCAGAGTTCCTTTAGGACTCTTTCCACTATAAACGGGCTGGTGTCCACCTCTCTCCCATTGGTGCACCTATCACCCAATAGTGGTCCTTCTCCTTCCTCCTCTTCTTCTGTGAATACTGAACAAAAGTATTTGTTCAGGATTGTTTGCTATCTAGGTCCCCTCTGCACACACTCCTCCTTCCTTTTAACCTCACTATCCCACCCTCACTCATCTTCTTTCTTTCAGTAATGTTCTTGAAAAAGGTCTTGTCTCCTTTCTTATATGTCTGAGTTATTTTTTCCTCTAGTTGCCTCTTTGCTGCTTTCCCTGCCTCCCTCTGCTTTTCTAGATACAGTTCCCTGTCTTCCCCCCTCTGTGTTCCTTGTACCTCATGAAAGCTAGCCTTTTCTCTCTTACCTTCCCCGCCACATCCTTTAAGAACCATAGTGTTTTTTTCTTTCTCTTTGTTTTGCTTAGTTGCCTAACACAAAGGCTTGTTGCCTCTGCTATAGTTCTGTTAAGGTTAGCCAACTGTTTCTCTCCACCCCCCCTTTCTTCTTCTCTTGCCAGGGTTTTCTTGAGACATTTCCCATTTCTGCAAAGTCAACCTATCTCAAATCCAGACCTAGTTTTCATGTGGTATGACTCCTCCACTGTTCTCACACTGAACCACACTGCGATGATCACTGGACCCCAGGTGGCTACCCATCATTACATCGGTGACTATGTCCCCATTGGTGAGTGCCAGGTCAATATTGCTCCTTCTCTGGTGGGTTCTGCCACAAGCTGCTGAGGCACACCCCTGTACGGCATCCAGGATGTCTCTGCTCTAGCTGTGGCTGCAGCCTGGGTGCTCCAATCCACATCAGGCAAATTGAAGTCTCCCACCAGCAGCACTTCATCTTTGGCTGTCATTTTGTGGATGGCTTCCACTAGTACCCTGTCCCTTGTGCTGAAGGTCATAAGGAGCATGGGCAGTGTCTCAGCTTGCCCTCCCACTCCCCTGCTTACCCTGGCTCTGTCAGGGCAGGGGTAACCCTGACCTTACACTGCCCTGGTTGCCCTCTCTCTTCTTCTTTGCTCTTGTGCAATAAGAGGCACCTCTATACAGACCCCAGAAGCTATCGATACATTTTATGCCTGTGACATGGCCATTTGCCAATCAGTTGAGGTCCTCCTCCCCCGATCCTTGTCCTTCTTTCTCGCTCCCTCTCCTGATCTTGTCCCTCCCTGTGCCCCCCCCCTCTGGTTTCATGGAACTCGGTATCAGGAAATACCCCAGTCAGGGATGAGATTTCTCTCTCTGGACATATACCAAACTATCCCCGTACGGGTGTCTGAGTTAGCGTAGCTGAGGATCCCTGCCTGTCAGGGGTCTTCTTATGCCATGAGCTCTTCACCTTTAGTGTAGTCACTGTTTACAGTGTTTACTTCATATTGCCTCCTCTGGTAGCTTATTTCCTGTGCATCCAGGATTTAGTGAGGTGAATTTTGGCTCATTGTTGATATTTACACTGTATTCTCTTGTTTTCTCTTCTTCACAGGTTCTCGACAGTATCCTCAGAGTTATACTTGATCTTCTGTTTACTGATATATACAGTGCCTACACTTTCCTTTGACAGATGTGGAACCACCCATCCTGTATACCTAGTCTCTACTATTTGTGCAGGTACACCTCCCCAATTACCTATGTAGTAAAACTGGTGGGTACTGTAAGTACTTCTCAGCCTCCCATTCTTAATCCGGTACTATGTCTTCTGTTCCCACCAGTGGGGTGCGTCTCATCTCATGTAATGTTAAGGAACTTAATCACCCTGTCAAGTGCACCAAAGTCTCACAATACCTGTGCTCCTTGCAGGCCAACGATGGGCTCCTTCAAGAGACGCATGTCACTGCCAGGACTGTACAATGGCTTTAGAAATCTTGTGTAGGCATGATTATAGCTAGTTCCACATCTGCCAAGTCCAGGGGGATTGCGATTTTGGTATGTCGCTCCTGCCCCTGGGTAGAGGAGGAGGTACGGACTGACTCCCAAGGCCATTGGGTGATTGCCAGACTCTCCTTTCCAGTGGGTGGGCTGATCTTGGCCAACGTGTATGCCCCAAACATAGACTGTGCCAAGTTTTTCCCAGGTGTTAGTCAGGCTATTTCCTCACTTTCCACCGACCACCCATATCCTGGTCCTGATCAGAGGACTATAATTTGGTCCCAGATATCTTTCTGGGCAAGTCAAACCCACCCCTCAGGCCCATCCTAAAGCTTGAGTGGCACTGCAGGAACTGATGGCTGAATGGGGCCTCGTCAATGTGTGAAGGTGAGACCACCCACAGGACGTGACTACATGTTTTCTCTGCAGCCCATGCCACTCATAGCCATATTGACTTCTGGCTGGCCAATGCAGCAGCAGCCACAGGGGTGTCAGATACGTGGATAGGTAACATTCTGATCTCGGATCATGCCCCCATTAGTTGCACGTACACCTCACCAGTACAGGGCACCACCATTATCAGGTGGAGGTATAACCCACTTCTGCTGCAGGACCCTGAGTTCTGTAAAATGGTGACGCAAACAGCCAAAGACTACTTCACCTTAAACGCCACAAGCAAAGTTTCAGTGGGTATGGTGTGGGAGACCTTCAAGGCAGTCCTCTGTGGTTGCATTATTTCCTACACTGCAGCTAAAAACAGGGCGCGACGGTTGACTCTTGCTCAGTTGCAATCTGAGCTCTCAGTGCTTGAGTCCCATTTCAAGGCATCCACAGCTGCTGCCTGGGATTAATCCTTGATCAGGGACATTGTAGAAATTAAGTACCAGATCAACTCTATCCTACAGCAAAGGTGGAAAGGTTATTACTGCGCTCAAACACTCTTATTGGGAGGGTGAGAGAAGGAGCAGACTCTAGCTTACCAACTGAGGAAGCAACAGGCATCCTCTCAGATCCATGCCCTTCAGTCCCTCTCCAGTAAGCTGATCATGGAATCCCCAAGGGATTAATGCCACCATGCAGCAATTTTACCTAACACTTTACCAATTTCATGCCTCTGTGGACCTGACCCAACTTTCTCGGGCATTGAACCAGTTCTTTCATTCTGTTCCAGTGCCCAGTCTCACGCCAGTGCAGGTGGATTCTCTGGACAGCCCGCTCACAGTGGAGGAGCTGCGCCTTGCTTTTTCACAGATGGCTAAGAGTAAGGCCCCCAGTCCCGATGGAATGACTGTTGAACTCTACCAAACACTGAGCCAAGAAATCGTCAACCCTCATCTCCATGCACTGCAGGGGGCACATGCATCTGGTGTCCTTCCCCTACTATGAGGAAGCCCTGATAACCCTCCTCCCACAAAATCAAATGACCCACTGGACTGCACCAGCTATTTCCCATCTCCTTCTCTCTGTCGACACAAAGATCATGGCAAAAATCTTGGCCAGCAGGATAATGGAAATTTTCCCTCCATTGTCCAACCGTCGCAAGTCGGGTTTACAAGAGGAAGTCGGGGCCGATAACACAACACTCTTGCTTAACCTCAGGTGGCTTGCACTTTGCTCCAAGACCCTATGGTGGTGCTTGTAGATTTCTCCAAAACATTCAACTCCATGGAGTGGGACTACCTCCACGAGGTCCTTCGCATGTATGGCTTTGGCCCCGATTCCGTCAATGGGTTTGCTACCCTGTATAGTTCCTCAGACCGAGATATTAACTGATATGGATATCTCCTCCCCTTTTGCCCTGCACAGAGGCAAGCATCAAGAATGCCCCTCTCCCCACTGTTATTTTGGTGGCATTGGACCCATTATGAAGAAGCTTATTGCCTCCAAGGAGATTTCTGGCATATCTGTCTCTGGGGTCACCCTTCTGGTGGCCTCATATGCAGACAATCTACTGTTTACCTTATCTCAACCTCAAGACTCCCTATCCAAGGTTCTGACAATCCTACAAGATTTCGCTGGGCTTTCAGGGTTACAGACCAATCGGAAGAAAACTATCCAAGCTCCGCTAAACTCTCTCTGCTCCAAAGACTGTCTGCAGGGTACAGATCTGGCGTGGGCCCCGAAGGGGTTCACTTTTTTGGGGGTAGTGCTTCCCTTTCATTGGAGCAAACTGGAATCAGCTAACTTCTTCCCACTAGTTGCCACCTTGTCAGCAGAAATTGACCGCTGGCGCAAACTCAACCTTTCACTACCAGACAAAGTTGCAGCTATCCGTATGCTCTTTCTCCTCATAGTTGCTTAGCTACTCAACAACCTGCCTAACCATCTTTCTCCCAAGCTATTTAACTCTCTCAGTTGATATCTCTTCTCCTTTGGGAGGAGAAGCTGCCTATGTGGAGCCATAACAAACTGCGAGCCCACTGGACTTGGGGAGGCTTTGGCCTTCCATGGCGCCAAGGCTATTATCTGGCCTACATGGCCACTCAAGCCACTAAATGGTTTGTTCCCTCTCACATTCACCCTCCCTCCTGGGTCGATCTGGAAGCAAGTCTCCTGTGCAGTCACCCCCTTAGTGCTCTGTTGACAGCTGAGAGAGTCCCATCTTCTGATCTAACCCCTACCATGTGCGAAACCAGACGTGCATGGTGCCAACTCATGGCTCTTTCTCATACTCCACGTGCAGCATGGGCTCCCCCTCTGTGCTATGTTACCCTTTGGAAAAGCCAACTTATAATTGTTGATAAGAAACCACTTTGCTGGCCTACATGGGCCACACGGGGTATCACCACATACAGGATCTGTACATGCCTGACTCCTCTGAGTTAATGTCCTTTGAGCATCTCCGAGCCAGATTTAACCTTCCTGATATGGATTTTTGGAGATATCTCCAACTCCGAAGCACGGTTCATGCCCTCCACTTAAACTCCAATTCAGATGCCAGGTGGCAGTGGTTAGCCTCCTTGCACAAATCAAACTCGGCTCGGGGTCTGGCAGAGCACTTCTATAAGGTATGGTGAGATTCTCAGGCAGACTTTGCAGATGCCTGCCAGCTCCAATGGATGGCTGATACCCAAATGACCATTCTTTTGGGGTCCTGGTCTTGTTGTCTCAAAGCTGCCCACCTGACATATCGGGATGCTGGAAGTCAATTTATACAAATAAAAATCCTGCTTAGGTGAATAAGATCCCAGACACCCTCCACTCAAAGGGTACTGCCTCACTCCAAATGTTGGTGCTGCCAGCAATCCCTGCACACATCCTGCATGTGCTGTGGCAATGTCCCCACCTTGCCACCTTCTGGGCCTCGGTCACAGAGGACTATGCTAAAGTGATGGGGCAGCCAATTACCCTCTCAGACCCCATGTTGCTTTTAGGTGATTCCTCTTCATTAACTATGTTTTCCAAGGGATATTAGGAATGGGTCATGATGGTACTCCTGGAAGCCAAATAGCTGTTACTTATGCACTGGTGTCAGCCATCACCCCAGGCCCTCATGACCTGATGCACCACTTTGGCAAAGCTGGCCACCTTAGAAAGGCTGTCTTACTCCCATCATGGGCAATTGACCAACTACTTTGGAAATGGGATCGATCTCCTCTCGTCCTTTGCAGAGTCCCACACCCCAGATAACCCTCCCATATGAGGGGACTTACATAAGTCGTGCCTCCACTGCAGTTTTCTGGGAAGTGTCTATCTACTATGTTTTGCTCAACATCATATGTTTAGCTACCCTCAAGGTATGTTGTCTGTTGTGGACTTTATGTGGAATGGCTAGGTTCACTGTTAATAATGGTCATATAGTCTGTTTATCATTTTGAACTTGATGCAATGCTGTACTGTTATCTTACTTGATATGTTGTGATCCTTCTCCCTGTGGAGTTGTTTTGTAACTTGAAATAATAAACTTTTCTATGATAAAAAAAATAAAAGTCAGTTCTGGTTGATCCTGCTGTTCGCCAGCCTGAAGACAAACCCAATGCCAGCAAGAAAGGCTCCGTGGCTGAGTGAGGTAAGCACAATGTGATCGTGATATCTATTGTCAGTCCAGTCTACTGAGGAAAAATAATCAGCTGTTCAGCAAAGACAGAGGGACAGAGAGGTGTGTGTGTGTGTGTGTGTGTGTGTGTGTCTGCCTGTCACATCTGGTCACAGGACTAGAGCTGGAAAAAATTGCTCACAAACAATTAATTAAATTAAAAGATTGGGAAGTGTGCATATGAGAATTTAATGCACACCCTCAGTGTGGGATGCTTCCTCAGGGTTTATGTAGCATCCCACATCTCACAGACATAGCACCGAGACTGTGCTGGTTCGGGTGTTAAATGATCTTCTGATGGCGAGGGATCAGAAGAGATGCTCCATTCTTGTTCTTCTTGATCTCTCTGCAGCCTTTGACACAGTGGACCACATGGTGCTATTAGCTCATCTGGGGCGTATTTGTGGAATGTCTGGAACCGTTCTGCAATGGTTCACGTCATTTCTTACCGGGAGATCACAGAGAGTTGTGTCGGGGAATTTTTCCTCTGACCCAACCCTCTGTTGTGTGGAGTGCCCCAGGGATCCGTGCTGTTGCCCATGTTGTTTGCTGTGTATGTCTACCCTCGGAGGTATCATTAGACGATATGGGCTGAGGTTTCACTGCTATCGGATGACACCCAGCTCTATCTGTTCTTTGCACCCGACCAGGATGGAGCTCTCTCTGTGTTTAACAGCTGTCTGAGGGAGATCCAAGACTGGATGGATTCTAGTTGGCTAAAGTTGAACTCGGAGAAAACAGAGGTGCTGGTGGTGGATCCTGGTGGTCGGGTGGTGAGGCCAGATATTGGTGCTCCGTCTGGAATTATTCTTGGTGGAGTATCTTTGCCGTCCTCAGAACAGGTGCGTAGCCTTGGATTTATTCTTGACGATAAGCTGACTCTCAAAGCTCAGGTGTCAGCTGTTGTCAAGACTTCCTTTTATCATCTTAGGAACATTGCCAGGGTGAAGCATCTTGTTCCGTCTGACTCCCTGCCTACTTTGGTTCATGCCTTTGTATCTTCACGCTTAGACTATTGCAACGCCCTGTACTTTGGGCTTTTTGGGGTTGAAATCCGTCACCTGCAGCTGGTGCAAACGCTGCAGCCGAGGTTTGACTGGGACAAGTCGTTTCTGTCACATCACTCCCGTGCTCGCGAACTGCACTGGCTGCCCTAATACGATGGATCACCTTTAAAGTCATTTTGTTGACTTTCAAAGCCCTTCACGACCAGGGTCCAGCCTACCTGAAAGACCTCCTGGTCCCTTACTGCCCTGGCCGATCACTCCGCTCGGCCGACATGGGGTTGTTAGAGATCCCAAGAGTGAGTCTGAGATCTTCTGGCAGCAGAGGATTTTCATTTGCTGCACCCACTCTTTGGAACTCTCTACCATGTCAGCTACAGCAGTGCACCTCCATGGAACTCTTTAAAAAAGAGCTGAAAACTTATTTGTGGAGCATGGCTTTTTTAGATAATTAATTATTTATTAACGCTCTGGATTTTATTATGATATATTTTATCTTGTGGTATGCTGATTTATGTATATGTTTGTGTATGTAGTGTTTGAATTGTTAAATTGTTCAGCACCTTGACATGTTGAAAGATGCTATATAAATAAAATTATTATTATTTATTATTATCTCGGGTGCATTAAATTCTCATATATACATTTCCCATCCTTTATTCTATATACATCCTCCTTAATCAGCCTATTTACTGTATATATTACAAGAAACTGAACATCACAATTTGCAGATGCAATCATTTGGCTTCATGAAATGACAGTTGTCTTGTCCAATCAGATATGAGTGCAGCACTTCAAATGAACTATCCAAAGGGTTCAGCCATGCTGCCCTAACAAAGAGGCAGAGCATCCTCAAAGTGTAGGGGCTGAATGTTTTTTCCCCCGTGTCTGTGTCTGATGGATTTGTAACAATCTGTATTAATACATTTGCACTTGCATCTCAGCTGCTTTTGTGTTTAGCCATCTTTTCTGTGCTCTGTATTTCTGTATGATTCAGACTGCTGCACCGAGGGCTGCTAATGCAGTGGCTGTTCAGTTTGGTTCATAATGGTTCTGGCAAATTCCACGTGGCAGCAAATTGTGTTTTCTTTTTCCAACCACATTGTAGATGTTACAGACAGAGCAATGGTTTAGCAGAACTTTTTGTATTTAAGTTCCATGTCAGTATATCCTGTGGTTCTCCACCCTTCTCTACTGGACTAACTTTACTTGAACACAAGCAATTACATGACATCTGGGGGGAGCATTGAAAATGAGATTAAAGATACTGACTTGATCCCAGAGAATTTACGTTGGGAGGAAGGAAGAGTGTCCTGCTTGAATGATATTGCAGTGGCTGCACAAAGGCAACTAGAAAGATGCCAACATTACAAAGCAGCAGGCACTTGTGATGGTGTGGGAGTCAGGAGAGTGGGGTGCAAAGCATAACCATTGTCTCAGTCAGCAGGTGTGGGGGTTCTTTGCTTGATGGTGGGCTGATACGAGCAGCTCGCTCTTTTGAATTACATAAAGTTTCCACCCAGCAGACAGAGAACTCCATCATGATCAGCTTGGCTCATCATTGGCCTGTCACTGCTGTGCCCACTGCATCTTTATCTGAATTGAACCCTACAGTGACACACCTGTGAAATGGGTTTCTTGTAATAAGATGTTCACCCTTCACTGCCGCTCAAGCAAACACAAGCAAGGACACATACTAAATACGTGCTATTAAGGCTATTTTTCTTTATTAAAACAGAATTTCAAACTCTGTTTTTGTTCTGTGTCTCTAACCCCTCACTAATTAACAAGCATGTGTCAATGTTGAACATGTTTGCGTGCAAGCTGTGACAAGTTAGAATAACAGTACCTTGAGGCTGTGGGCAGATTCATGTGGCTACAGTCATTCTCCCCAGATTCTAACCTCCTTCCTCGCACACTCAGGTCTTCTTGCAAGAACCAGAGCTGTATTGGGACTGAGAAAGCCTCCACTGGGCTGGTCCCTCAGAACCAGTGAGCCCTAGCCTGCCAAGTCCAAAGCCCACATCAGCCCACCCACCCACTGTGGCACTGCATCCTGCCTGCATGGCATCTCAAATTTAATATCACAAGTCTCTCACAAGTGGCATGCCAAAATCAAGATACTTTTTTTTCAGTTTGGCCCTTGCCACCTGAAGGGTGTCAAGGGCCACAACTGTAAACAAAATAAAGTTATCAGGTATTTTCATTGACACCGCTGATGTCTTGTGAAAGGGAAGTCCTGGTATGTGTAACACTGCCTACAGTGCAAGGAAGATGCACCAAGAAATCTGATAATTCACACTAAAGGTCCACAGAGAGGACTGTTGAGCAGATGCTTTATTCCTTGAAAATGAAGAGAAGATAGCAGAACCACAGTCACCCACTACCATTCCTTCCCAAAAGAAAATGAAGCTCACTCAGCACATGCACCTGGATCTGCGTTCGAGATGGAAATGGGCATGAAACAGAGCGCCAGCTGAAAACACCCAAACTGAAGCAGAAAATCAGAGAACAGTCTGAAAATCGAAAAGACATTCCACCAATCCGAGAAGAGCCTGCCTTCCCCATGATCATCTAACAAATGGAGGCGTGGAGACCGTTACATTGTATGAGGTCATCAGCATGGGCAAGAGTGCCCTGCAGTCTGTGGTGGATGAAAGGATTGAGGATTATAAGCAAGACAGAGATGTAGCCCTTCTGGATGTCATCAGCTTCTTCATTCAGTGCTCAGGTTGTCAAGGACTGGTTCAGCGGAAATGTTTCAAGTGTGCAGAAAAGTGAAGTGATGCAAAAATGGCCGAGACATTTGATGAGAGATCCAGGGAACATGTCTTGTCCTTTGAGTTATGTTAATTACGGGCGCAGTCTTGTCACATACAGCGTTAAACCAGTTACAAAATTCCTATATAGCCAAATCAAGGGATGGAATACAGTATTTAAAGTAATACACATGCAGACTTCATGTAGATATAAAAAAAAACTACGATGATCAAAGTTTCTCAAAACTATGGCCTAGTTTAAAAGAAATATACAATGACTAATTAAACAAGATTTAAATAAGATTTCAGAGAATACAGAATCATACATGTCCCAACAATGCAGATACTCATGGGAAGTATATGCAAATCACCATGAAGGAATTTGCCAAATTCTTGCTCTATTACAAGTCCTTTTCAGGAGTAACCCCTGCCTCGATGCTCTTGCAGTGAGGTTCTTTAAGATTTAAACAAGGTACAGTGTGCCGATTCATTAAGAGTATGTAGAGGATTCACCAGCAAGAGGACAATGCAAAAGCTTTTTTTTGTTGCTCATTTCCTTTTATTTCGTTTTCAGGTACGTGCTCTAGAACCGAGGGTTCCTTTTCAGATGTGGCCCGAGTGTGCAAAGTACTGTACAACATTCAATCAAATACAATCTCGAAAAGAGTAGGAGAAGTTTTTAATAAAGGCAAAATAAATGAGTGCACAACCATTATATCAGCATGGCAAAATAGTGACACCAATAAACGAAAATGAAAGTACAAAGGAGAAAAGAAAATGGGGAAAATAAAGTAAAACAAAATAATAATCTAAAAGAAAAGACTAGAAAATACAATCATCAATGAGTCACTGTAAAAGGAAACACATTACTGGATCAGACCCTGTAAAGAAACAGCACAGTTAAACAGCCTGCACAATATACAAGAAGCGGCAAAGGATAAACAAAAATAGGTTACTTTCAACAGAAGAAAAAAAAAAATCAAAAAATGTCATTGCCACAACAATTCAGGGGAACAAAACCTGGCTGTCACTCCAGTAAAGGGAGGCAAGTTCTGAAACAATAATCTGGAGAAAGAACTGCTTGGTATACTGCTGTTGAAAAGAGCACATCGGGGTGCCATAAGTAATACATCTTGAACATACAAAATTTGCCAGCAGAAAAAGGCCTATCGGTCTATCGAGTCTGCTTGATTGTGTGGCTAGCAGCCCTAGTCTGCAGCTGCCCCTCTTTGTCCTCCCTCTTGCCTGACCCAGCCCCTTTTGAAGCAGCCCACCATTTTACAGGCTACTACCTCCACTGGTAATGCATTCTCCCTCCTCACCACACTCTCCGTAAAGTTTCTTCTCATTTCCCTCTTGAACCTTCCCCTCAATCTCATGTCATAGCCTCGAGTGTCCCTCCCCACCCTTGCCCTGAAGAGCCCCTCTGTACAAGGCTTGTTTATCTCTGTCATGTACTTGAATGTCTCGATCATATCTCCTCTGTCCCTCCTCTCCTCTAGCGAGTACATGTTTAACTCCTTTAGCCTACTCTCACACAGTAAGTACCCCAGCCCCTGGATCATCTTGGTGGCTCTGTGATGCACCCCTTCCTGTAATTTGATGTCTCTTTTCAAGTACCATCTGAGGAATATTGCCCAGGTGAAACACCTGATTCCCCCGGGCGACCTTCCAACATTGGTCCACGCTTTCATTACTACCCGTCTTGACTACTGCAATGCCCTCTACCTAGGCTGTCCAGGGTTGATATCCACGCCTGCAGCTAGTGCAAAACACTGCGGCCAGGCTGTTGACTGGTACCTCTAGGACCTGTCACATTACGCCTGTGCTGCGCAACCTGCACTGGCTGCCAGTTCAGTGACTGGATCACCTATAAGGTAGGTTTGCTCACCTTTAAAGCCCTACATGAACAGGGACCTGACTACCTCAAAGATCTCCTGACTCCTACTCGCCCACTCTCCTGACTCCCTACTCCCCCAATCGCACTCTCTGATCTGCCGATGAGGGATTGCTAGAGATTCCCAGGGTTTGTCTCAGAACATCTGGAGCTCGTGCTTTTTCATTTGCAGCATCGACCCAGTGGAATTCTCTACCTCGTCAGTTAAGAGAATGCCTGACCATCAGCAGTTTTAAATCTATGCTGAAAACGTATTTGTTCTCTTTGGCCCTCCCTGACTAAGTAATGGATTGATTTTAAATAATTGTTATATTGTCTGTTTTTATATTGCATTTTATATTATGTACAGTACCTTGATTTTGATAGGCGCTATAAAAATAAAGATTGCTTACTTGCTACTGGTGCCAATACTGCATGCAGTGTTCAAGAGTGAGTCTAACCAATGAGCTATACAGCAGCAGAATCACCTCCCCCTCCTTGGCGTTATTCCTCTTGCTATGCAACCCAGCATTTGTTGCTAATGCTGCTGCCTTCCTACACTGTGCCGAGTTGTTCATTGATCGTGTAATACACCCCAGATCCTTCTCCTCTTCGGTCTCTGCCAGCTTCACCCCCACCCCACTAGTTGGTAGTTCCTCCTTGGATTTTTGCTCCAAAATGCAGTACCTTACATTTTGTGGCATTGAACCCCAACTGCCAAGTGTCCACCAAGTCTCCAGCTTATACAGATCTTCCTGCAGATCCTGCCACCCCTCTATATCATCCACTACCACCCCTATCTTGGTGTCATCAGCAAACAGGCTGATCCTGTTCTTGATGCCCATGAAATTTCTGCAATAAATATCCAAAATAGCACTGGTCCCAGCACCGAGCCCTGTGGAACCCCGCTTGTTACTGCCCTTGAGGATGAGAATTCCCCTTCCACCACCACCCTCTGCTGCCCTCCCTTCAGCCAGTTTGTCACCCATCCCACCATTTTTGGTCCCGCTCCTGTGCCTTCAAGTTTTATTCCAAGTCTCCCATGTGGCACCAAATAGAATGTCTTGCTAAGGTCCAGGTACAAGACATCCACTGCATGGCCCTTGTCCATCTGCCCAGTCACCCAGTCATAGTACTCTATCAGGTTGGTTTGGCAGGATCTGCCCATAACAAAGCCATGCTGTCCACTGTCCTGCAGCCCATTGTACTCCAGCAGGGACACCAGCCTCTCCTTAAGGATCTTTTCCATTAGCTTCCCCACAATGGACGTGAGGCTTACTGGTCTGTAGTTCCCTGATTCATCTTTGGGGCCACTCTTATGCAGGGGAACCACGTGAGCCAACCTCCAGTCCTTGGGTACGCATCCCGAATTTAGTGAAGCATTGAATAGGCCTGCCAAGGGCCCCACCAGGATCTCTGCTAGCTCCTTTAATACCCTGGGGTGATTGCCATCCGGCCCTGATGCCTTGTCCACCCTCAGCATTCTCAAGTCCTCCAAGACTCTTGCTTTCATGATCTCCCTGTCCATTACTCCCTCCCCAGCCTTTACTGCCCTCCACCCCCCCGAGTAGCACTCCCCCTCTCTCCTTCATAAATACCAAGCAGAAGTAGTCACTGAGTGCTTCTGCCTTCTCTCCCCCTTCTCTACCCATCCCATGTCCTTCTTAATCATTACTATCTGTTCTTTACAGCTCCTTTTCTCCTTGATGTACCTGAAGAAGCCTTTCTTCCCTTCCTTTGTGCCTTGTGCCAGCCTGAGCTCTTTGGTGGCTTTTGCTCTTCTTTCTGCCCTTGTCACTTCTCTTGCCTCCTGCAGGTACTCCTCCCAATCTTCTACCCTCTCCAATTTTCTGTATCTTGTAAAAGCCACCCTTTTTTGCCTCACCTTTTCCACAACCCCCCTGCACATCCAGCTTGGCTTTTTGCCTGACCTTTTTCTCAGAGTCCTGTTACAGGAATTGGTAGCCTCTAGTATCCACTTCTTTATGATCTCCCATCTCTGGTCCATGCCCATACTAGGCTGGTTCCCAGACAGGTACCCCTCACTACCTCCCCATCTTTGCAAAATCTGCCTATCTGAAATCCAGCACCTTTGTGTTTGGGAGCCACCCCCTCTTTGCCCATCACCAACCTGAGCCATACTGGTGATGGTCACTCCCGCTAATGATTCATCCACCTTGCTATCCCTCACAAACTCCCAATGTGTGAGCACTAGGTATAGGGTCCCCCAGCTGGTTTGCTGACCATCTGTGTCAGGAGCTTTCCTGAAAGGTGTCCAGAGTACTTGTTCCTTTAACTGCTTGTGGCTGGGGTTCCCAATCCATCCCAGCAGGCTGAAGTCTCCCAACCACTGCACTCCCTTCCTTCATGCCTTTTAATCTGCCTCACAAGTTCCTTGTCTAGCTCCTCTCTCTGGGAGGTGGCCTGTACACCACTTCCAACTGGAGAGTCCTATTCCTGGAATCCTGGATTAGCAGCCATAATGACTCTGTCTCCCTCCTCCCCCTCCTCCCTAATGCACTTTAACCCCTTCCTCACGTATAATGCCACTCCCCCTCCTGTTTTCCTTATCCCTGCAGAATATTCTGTACCCTGGAGCTGCCAGGACCCAATCATGATATTTGGTGGTCCGTGTTTCCGCGATTGCTGCCATGTCCACTTCTCTGTCCACCATAAGGGCCTGCAGGTCATTCATTTTATTCCCCAGGCTCCTCACATTCATGGTAACCACCTTCCATCCCTTTACCTTTCTTTCCCCATCCCTCTGCACTCCACTTCCAGCATCCCTTCTATTGCTTCTACATAGTACATCGCCCTTGTTCTGGGGGGTAAGCCTGCTCTACTTCCCATCTCATGGCCACTGTGCTCTCTCTTCACCTGCCACCCCCATTTCCTAGTTTAAATGTCCAGCTACCTCAATATACTCCCCAAGCTTCTGTTTTAGCACCTTCTTGCCCTCTTCATTTAGGGGGAGTCCTTCCTTAGCGTATAGACCACTGTCCTCCCAGGTCTGTCCCCACCCACCCACTAACCCATTCCCTTTGGTGTGACACCATTTGCCTACCATTCATTAAATTCCTTGATCCTTTGTTTTCTAGCCATGCTCACCTTGAGGCACTGGTAATACCTCAGAAAAGTTACTGATCTACCCTCCCTCGCATAAAGTTCCCAGCTCCTCAAACCACTCTTGGACTACCTCTAAAGGACCTCCTTGTGAATGAGCTTGCTCAACGGAGTTTTCCTACAACAAACTTGAACTTGAAAAAACTAATGTACTATCTGCCAGGTCGTTTGTCCCCAGATGTAGAATTAAATGAGGTCTCTACCTTCCCCTTCTAGTATATATCAGGACTGATTGTCAAACTCTTTCAGCTGTCATCCCTTGCATGGCCTCCACCCATATATGGCTATGACTTTCCCCTTGCTAACCCACCTTACTACCCCTTAGTACTGAATCCCCCAGTACCAGTATTCCCCCATATTTCCATCTGCCTGCTTCCCCTCCCTCATTCCTCTCTGTCTGACTCCTCCTCCAGCACATAATTCTCCCCATCTGTCCCTGTTGCAGTTTCTCTCCTGCCTGCCTCCCCCTTTCGCACTTATTCCCCCTCACCTGCCCCTGCCGCCGTTCCTCTCCTGCTTGACTCCTCCACTCGCACATAACTCCCCCATCTGTCTCTGTTTCTCTCCTGCCTCCTCCTGCACACAGTTCCCCCCCATCTGTTCCTGTTGCCTTTCCCTCATCAGTTTTCTCCCCTGTCATAGCTGCTATGCCCCTGCTGTCTTCTTTATCCACCCTGCTCCGCTCCCCCACATCCCTGCTCCATTCAACCATCCCTCCTTCTGTGTCCCTCTCCCCTTTATCCCTGCCACCCCCTTAGACCAGCTACTGTCCCTTCTGCGGTTCCCTCCCCTTTCCTCTCTTTCCCCTCCTGGGTATCCCACACCCCCTCCACCAATGTTGCTAGCACCACAAACCTATTGCCTACCCCATCTGCATTGCTGTGCCTTGGTTTCTTCCTCCTGACTTGAGCCTTCCCTCCAGGGCTAGTCTCCTTGTTCATTTACTCCTCCCCTCCCAACCCCATACCTCCGGGTTCGATATACCTTCCATGTTGTGTCCTCCTTGAAGTTCTCCTGGGGGGGACTCCAAACCTAGGTTCTCTCCCCCCACCCCTATCTTCTCCAACTCCCTCCCAAGCAACAGCACTTCTTCCTTAAGACTCCTTAGCCTGTGAGAGACTGGACACCCTCTTAGCTTCCACAATATTTTCATCCAAACTGCTGCCCCACATCCATTGCAGCCCACTATTCTACCCATTGTTGAGCCGTACTATTTAGGAAATACAGTTCTAACTAGAAAATATAGACCTAGAAAATATAGTCCTAACTTAGGTTACCTACCTGGTTACCTACTTGCCCAGACCCCGACTAAAAATGTAATACCGAATGAAAAATACCATACCAACTGTATACTGCAAGAAGCATAAAACAGTACCATCTATATGTTTTTTTTTACCCACTATAGTTTGAGAAGCTGCCCTTGTTTCTCACCCTCCTCACATATGGTAATGCCCAAGAACAATCTTATCATCAGCTTGTACTCCACACCCAAGGGTCACTCCTTCCAGCATGCTCCTGCCCCCTTCTGGTTCTCTTCCCCCAATCAAAGACTCCCCTGATGCACAGCTCCTCAGGTGTCCACCTCTTTTTCACTCCCGCCTCCAGCCCCTCCTGATTCACCCCATACCACCACTGGGAGTGGAGCCCAGGACTATTAATGAGGAGGAGGTGCAGGGTGGGAGGAGAAAAAATCCTACCAACACCAACCACAGCCTCATACGACTAATACACATCTGGGCCTGCCCTTAAATAGCCCAGCCACGATTCAACTCTCATGCCCTTAGCACTGCCTCCCCAGCTGCAGCTCTCTGGGAGGCCACTCAACTCCATAATGTCCTCTCCTTGCTGCTAATATGGCCCTCCATGGCTCTAGTGGGAGCCCGATGCTTCTTCAAACCCCTACCACCGATGCAGTTTCAGGCATGCTGTCTCTCCCTCCCAATCCCAAGCATAGATGTGGTAGCATTCTCTCCTCTGACCGCCGATGCGGTCGCTTCCTGAAGAAAACCCACCAGCACCAACCACAGCCGAATACTTAATGATGGTAAACACTAGGTGCAGAGTGCCAAGCAGATAAATCCAGTGAAACTGGTTAACAACCAAAATAATGTCACTATAGAAGTGTGGACCACACGATTCCCCACTGGCGCCAATAAGGCCCAAAGGTATGCGTAAGGACAAGTTAAGAGGAAATGGGAAATGGTTTGAAGTGTTGAGCACACCCACATGAAGACAGAGATTCATTCACATATCTGGACTGTGTAGTATGGTATGGGCTGCCGCCCATTGGCTCACACTGTGATCAATGGGCGTACAGCCCTACCATATAGTTGTCAGTCAGGCGGTGGGGCGGCAAGCAGGTGAAGCTGCCGCCCGCCCGCTGACAGGTGGGGGAGGCGGTGCAGTGGGGCTCAGTGGACAGGTGGGAGGGTACTGCTAGACCACCAGGGTTCAGTTGCTGTGGCATTAATGTTTTACTGGCGCCCGCGATCGGACTGCAGGTGGTCTACTGGACCACCGAGGACTGGACATTTAACAGTCCATATGCCGCGATCGGGCTGTGAGCGATCCACTGGACCACCAGGGATATTGGACGTTTATATTCATCTACATATGCTCGTGATCGGGCATGGGGGCCACGCGAAGGTGCAGTCAGGCTCGGGTGGCCACCCACAGGTGGCAGCTGCGTGTTGCACCCTGCAACATGGCAGCTCACCTGTGGTGGCCAGCTGTTCCTTTTTTTTTTTGGCTCACCTGTGTGCAGTGTAGTAGGGTTGCTTGGCGTGCATGGGCTCAGCACATCCGAGCTGAATATCGGGATGTGCGAGATATACGTAGGGCGCGCCTCCCCACCTGCGCCGCATGGATTACTGATGCGCTCTGGCGCATTGGGATTTGTGCCAGGCACAATCCCATTTGAATATCATGCCAGGGCACAACCCTTCTGAATATCGGGCCAAGGTATATAAGACTAATGCAGTAGTATATATACTGTTGATTCATAAACCATGGGTAAAGTATACATCATGTATTTAGCTGAAAAAATCAAGGGAAGAGTGATGGAACAGGATATTCAGATTGCCTGAACAGTTCTGAATTACAAAGATATGGAAGGGAAAGAGAAGGTAAACTGGTAGTAGGTGGCGATGTAAAAACAGTACAGACAGTTGGTGAGACCCCATCTGGAGTACTGTGTCCAGTTCTGGAGACCCTATCTCTGCAAGGACATAGACAGGATAAAGGCAGTCAGAGGAGGCAACTAAAATGGTGCAGGGTCTGCAAGAGAAGCCATATGAGGAGAGACTAAAGGAGCTCAATATGTATACCCTTGAGGAAAGAAGGAGGGGACATGATAGAAACTTTTAAGTACCTCAGTGGAATCAACAAAGTCCAAGAGGGCAGCATCTTTCAGAAAAGAGGCGTGCAAGAACAAGGGGCACAATTTAAAGATAGAAGGAGGGCGGTTCAGAGGCAATGTGGTAGTATTATTCACAGACAGGGTAGTGGATGCATGGAACAGCCTTCCTGAGGAGGTTGTGGGGTCTAAAACTGTGGGAGAATTCAAGAATGCATGGGACAGACATAAGGCAATTCTTGTGGGGGGTAGGAAGAAATAGGCTGTTGGTTAACTAGGATCCGCGGCCTATCCTGCAGGTAGGGAAATGGCAGACTAGATGAGCCAAGCGGTCCTTATCTGCCATCAAAGTCTATGTTTCTATGGAGAGGGAATGCCCCAGGAAGTAGGGTAGAGTAGCTAGATGGTGATTTCAGGGAAGAAGGGGCAGCAAAGCTTATTAGTGCTAAGGTTAGGATGGTGACGGCAAGAGGTCAGCCCTGGCCCTAAAAGGAGTGGGTGACCAGGGAACTATATGATGCCAAGGTTGGGTAGGGCAGCCCAAAATGGGTTTATATAGGTGGCATGGGAAAGCAATGGCAGCAATGATAATAATTATGACAGTAAGTAGGAGTATGCACCCTTAGCTAAAAGCAATTACAGGACTCCGAAAAGGACCACTGGAGCATTGTTTTGAAGAAGGAGAGTTTCACCGAGGCAACAAGCCTTAGGATTTCTGAATATTGTTCCAAATAACCAGAAGGGCATGACTTATGCCACCCTTCCAAAGCGTGTTCAGAACTTAGGGATTGCAAGGGCTAAGTAGGTAAGACTTCTTAGTGAGTAACTACCAGGGGTGCAGACTGATAGGCAGTCAGAGATGTACTGCGGGAGTTTATGAATGATGGCTCTATAGGTGCATAGTACTGCATTTTTCTGCCTCCTGAGGCTGAGTGAGTTCCAACCTATAACAGAATATAGAGTACAATGGTGTGTAAAGTAGGGGGCACTGGATATGAATCTGAGCACCCAGTGATAAATGGTATGAAGCTTGGAAAGGGCCAAACCAGTGTTTGCCCATACAGAAAACAGCATAATCCAAACGGCATGAAGGTGGATTGGACCAACCATTTCCTAGCCTCTAAGGTAAGAAGGTGCTTGATATGGAAGAAGACACTAAGTCTTTGTTTCAATTTTGATAGCTCCTCAATGTGGTCTAGGAAGGACAGCTTGGAATCTATCCAAACATCCAGGTATTTAAATTTAGCCACATATTCCAGGGATTCTCTAAAGTGCAATTACCTGAGGGACCTTCCAGAAATGTCACATTTGGATGTGGTGACTCCATCACCTCAAGCCCTCCACAACTACCTTTCATCAAGCTGCACTTGCCATGACCCTCCCTAAACCATGATCCCGCATATTTCTAGACGTACCCCATAACCATGTCTACTCCTAGCCTACCTCCCCTTCCCTATAACTTATATAGCCTCCCATGCCCCCCTTGCAGGGTTCCCAGCATCCTGAAGGAGCACTTCTGGGCTCAGCTCATCTTCCCCCCCTCCTTATTTTTCTTCTCCCTCTTCTTACCCCCATTCTGCCTATAGAAACCAGTAACCTTTCTGAAAATGTTCTCCATCCCCTTGGCTTGCCTCTAAATCCTCCCTATTCCTTTCTGCAAATTTTCCTCCATCCCCTTTGGCTCTCTTCTAAATCATCCATATTCCCTTCCAGCCTTTCCCTGCCCCCTCACAGGGTTCTCAGCATCCTGGATGGATTCCACTTTGCACTTATCTACCTACCCTCTCAAACCTCCGGTTCCCATTGGGAATCCCCACCTCCACTAGCAGACCAAGGCCCCTTACAGGGTTCTCAGCATCCTGGAGGGGCCCATGGGTTCAACTTTCTCCCCACCACAACTGTCCCCCCTCCCTATATTGGCACTTATCACCTGCCTGTCCCAGGTCCCCCCACCCCGTCTGGCACTTTAAGAATACGTCTAAAGTGAATACATTTACTTTTCCCTAATCTTCTCTACTTTGTATACATCTAATTGTTCCCTCACTACTGGTTTCTATCTTCTGTATAGATACTCACCTGTGTTACTCTCGTTTCCCCTCCACTTACGTTATATTGCCATCTGCTAATTGCTTACTGTTTTATTCACTGTATGCAACTGTTGTTTCACATACCTAGAATGTATAATTAATTGACTGCTGTTTTATTCACTGTATGTAACTGTTGTCAGGTGTACCTTGAATGTATAACTTGTTTATACACTCTGTACCTCTTCCCCCCAGGTCAAACCGGGAGATGAGCAACTTGTTGTTCAGTGTGCCTTGCTGGTGAAACATTTCAATAAATAAATCAATAGTGTCACTCTACCAATCGAACAGACTGTCCTTCATGCATGCCAGGGTCTGGCAGACTAGAGGAGGTCTGTAACCCTATTCTGGACCTTAACATCCTTCAACATGGTGTCATTAAGGTGCTAATAGCCAGGACCCAGTGGAGAAAATGAGACCAAAAAAGTGTCACCAAGCAAGAGGTGATCTGAGGAATCAACCGGGATCAACTCTACCTGACAGGTATGGAGATGAGCCAAAATAAAAAGATAGTCAATCTGGGTGGCCAAGCCTGAACAAAAATAAGTAAACCTTCCAGAAGGGTGGAGGGCCCAGTAGGTATCCACCAAACTGGCAGTTTGAAGGAGAGTCTGTAGAAAAAGAAAATCATTAAACATCTTGTCAGTGCGGGCACCCCATCACTTTTAGCTAAATAGAAATTAAAATCACCCCCAAAAATAATGTGCCGGGAAGTGTGCAAATATGGCCTTATTCTAGTGAAAAGGTCAACAAGGGCTTTTTTCGTTTGCGTGGCATAAACGAATATAAACTGGTAAAAGGTGCCATTATACTGGGCATCCAACAACAGGGCCCTGCATGGGTGTGAGATAAGCCTGGAGACCTAAACAAAAGGCCAAACCCATCACAAGGGTCTGGGCCGATTGACCAAAAGGATGGACCCCCAAACCCAACCCTGTTGGGCTTGGGCCATGTTACTAGGGCAGGTCAACTGGGTTTCTTGAAGTAGCACAACATTAAAGGCCAAATCCTTGAGGAGGGCAAAAAGCATTGAGTGTCTAGCAACATTCATAATGCTATTCGCATTAATGTAGCTAAATGAAGAGGTGTAGCCATTATGAAATAAAATAAGAAAAAGAAAACAGAATCCTATAAATCACAGTCCATAACTTGAGGAAGTGCCTTCTTTGGCACCATCTTTTGCTTCTTTCAAAGTTTCACTTTAGGACATACTCACAAAGAATCCTCCTCTGTATCTGAAGAAAACAGCACAACCGTTGACTGTGAAGAAGAAGCTTCTGATTGTGAGCCAAGATCCAAATCTGAACAGTCCTTTGCCAAGGCCACATACTTATTCACAAGTGGGATGGCAGTGTCTGCAGAAGCCAAAAGCACAAGCTGCAGACCAGCTGTATGGAAACGATGGGAATGTTTACGATTGAGGGTGATCATATCAGGAGGGGCCTCAGAACATCATCAGGGCTCCAAAAAGGAGCCAGTTCCATTGATTGGGGTACTGGTGGATGAAGAGCCCATAATCCAGATCGGAGGCAAACAAGGAGGAGCTGGGGCAGGAACTAGAATAGGAACCGATTCTAGGGGACAGGATCAGGAAGTGGAGGAACATTGACCAGAGCACCAGAAACAAGGATAGATTACTAATGCACCAAGGCAGCTGCCACGTCCTTTGGAGTTGTTGCTGCTTGGCCAAGTGAGCTTTCAACAGTAAGGCATCCGGGTATCTACTTCAGTCTTATTATGCTGGGCCCATGGACAATTCCTGTAGGAGTGAGCAGACCACACACATAGACTGCAGCAGAGAGCATTAGTAAAGTGTGCCCCAATGTGCCCCTGAGGCAAACAGAGATTGTATCGAACAGAGTCACGAGCGTTACTAAGATGTTGGTCGGAACCACAATGAAAGCAGGTCTTGGGTTGCCCAGGGTAAAAACACTGGGCCCTGTCCCGCCCTAAGAAGAAGACACTAGGTAGGTGTTGTAGGCCATAGTAGGCGTGCCAAAGCTTTACCCCCAAATCGCCAGTGGCCCATCCAGAACAGTTCAGGATCTAAAATAGGTTCAGGAGAACCCAGTACATCACATCTCTGGGACAGCCAGTATTGAACATCCTGTACTTTCACACCCTCATTTTTAAGCATAACCATAACAGTCCATATTGCAGGTTTGGTTAGGGGAACAGCTTTAAAATGGAGCCACAAAAGCATGTCCTTCAGTGTATTATAAAGAGACCAAAATCTATCAAGGTATACAGGAGTTTGGAAGCTCAAGTCAAACAAAACAACAGCAGGGAAGTGCAAAAGGGTGTACAGTTCATTTGGGGTCAAATACAAGGAATCCGTGAGCAGTAACTTCCCCACATAACCCCTACCAGGGCCAGATCCAGGCCACCAGTATATGTGAGGCGAACTGCATTGTGATACTATGCAAGGCAACCAGCCCAACAGGCTGCAAAAGAACCCCTGCCTTGGCCATGTCTGTCTGTAGAGCAGGTGCCTCTGTCCCAAAGACTAGTCTGGAGAGGTAGCGAAGAAATCGGCAAAGGGGTGGGTGCAAAAAAGGGGGTCCATCGACAGAGGTAGGGGTAGTGGGGCCCCAATAGACCTCCCTTGAGATAACTGTGAGGAGGGAATCATAAGAGTCTTTTCCTACAGATTGGAGGCATTATCAGTGATCAGTATCTGGGAAATGGGAGCTATGGGCTGTACAACCAGCAAATGGAGGTCCATCGATATTGAAATTAAATCCACAGTAGGCATCTTCGATGTGATCTCCAGGAGGCAGAATGGTCCCACCGGTCCCACGAGCACAGCAGAATGCCATTGACCAATGGCATCCCAGGTCCAGCTCCCTTCAGTAAGGTCACGAATTGGGGACCAGTTCCCCATAGATTTCACAGTCTCATCTGACCCAGAGGTAGAAACAGGGGCCACCAAAGATCTAGGGCTGGTAGCCCTGCTGGGAACGCTCACAGGAACAGGACCAAAATCTGTCTCCTGCCAAAGGAACCACTGTGTCAATCTGTGGGTGTACAGGCGTGGAGCACTTATGTCCCCAGAGGCCATATAGGAAAGTCGGACCGCCATTACTGTTTACACAGGCAGATGAACGGCAGCCTGAAAGCAAAGTTTTGTGGCTGCCAGCACAGGCGCATTTAGTCTGGTGCCTCCTGACAGGTCCGTTGGTGGAAAAGTCAGCACATCTGCAGCAGGCAAGCCTGCCAATTTCCCCAGAGCCATGCCACCATGTCTGCTGGCCGACCTGAGAAGTTTGTCGGAACAGTGGAGTCAGACCCTGTAGTGCAAACAACTCTTCTTTTAACACAGGAAGGCTGCATCCTCATCTGCAATTAAACCAAGCAAGAAAGTCCTGCTTTACCTTCAAAGTGTTCCTCAAGTGCAAATCTTCAGCTTGTCTAGTGTCCATATCCAGCCCAGTAGGTTGGGTCATACCAGACAGGGGCATCTCCACCTCCCGATAGGCATCCACAGGCAGGAAAGAAGCCTTCACCTCCATACTAATGGTAGCCCCATCAGCAGCTCAGGAGGAGGTGGGGCCAATCCTTCTTCCCAGAGACATAGAAAACACTGACTGAATGAGAATCAGCCATGACACAGGTTAGCAGCACCCCCTACCCAAAGAGTAGGGGAATGTCCCTAGTGTCTTGACCATATTTCCCCCATTCACTAAAAATACCACTAACAGCTTAATCTGGTTCGAAGTCAGTTGGCATCCTACTGTATCCCCCCACCCCCGGGATGAGGCTGAAACTGGGCAGAATTGACTAGTCCTCCTTTCTTGGTCAACAAAAAATAAATAAACAAATAAATAAATAAGTGATTGTATTCTTGCTTATGGCATAGGCTAGCACTCTGGATTCCTGACCCCAGTCCCCAACAGTAGACCACCATGACTGGACACCCAGTAAGACCAGGTCGCTCCTGTAAAAAGCTTCCAGCTTAGTGTGCTATACCTGGTTAAACAACTAAATAAAAATAAATAAATAAATAAATAAATAAATAAAAGAAATAACCCACAATGCTGTTTCTTGTTTCTTCAATTGTCTTTCTGACCTCAAGTTAAAGCTGGTCAAACTTTGCCTTAGTTCCAGTACTCCTGTGTTGCTCACTTTGGTTGCCTAATCAATGCAAATTAGAGGATTATGGGAATCATGACAGGAAAAATATCAACAGGCAACAGCATAAATGAGTGCACATATGAACAAATGATGAGTTGAGATGAGCAGGCACCTTGCAGTAGCTGACTAGCTGGTGGCCCCCAGATCTCACTGGTAAAAAACAATCCCTTCCTCCCCCCAAAAAAATCTGCTCAGTGCACAGTGATATGAATGAGTATTATTGAGTGGCTCAATTTGAGCCACTCAATAATACTGCTCGTACTAAGACTGAGTGGGAAAGAACACTGCTAAGCAAGTTACAGTGAGTGTAGCAGTGAGCTGCACTCACTAGAACAAGATATAATCATTTGTTTGGCCAAGCCCTGCTGAGCTGGCCATTTGGTGTAGTAGCTAGAGCCACCATCGCTTGAGCAGGTGAACCTGGGTTTGGTGCTCAGGTGTGGCTACAGGAGACATTTTTCCTTTTTTTGTTTTTTCTTTATCATTCCTCTAAATTCACTCCCCTGGAGTTAGTAATCTTAGATTGAGTGGGGCACTTGCCACCAGCATAAAAATCATTTTGTTCTGTGCCGGAGGAAAAGTAAGTGACTGTCACTGTTTATGCGGAGGCGCTGTTATCCTGCTTGTCCTTTTGATATCGGGCAGTTTTTACTCACAGTTTGTTGTTGGCAATATTAAGGAATTGCTGTTATCACATAAAACCATCTGCTCACATTCAACATTGCCAAAACAAAATTAAAGAATAGTAAATAAACAAACAAACACATAAAAAAAAATAATTAGGCACAGGAAGATCCGACTCCATTATTGACTCACAAAAACCTATGTGAAGGGGCCACTGGACACCAGCTATGCCACAAAATAGCTCCAGACTGGGCTGAACAAGAATTCACACTGATGCAGGTAATGGGGTGGGTGGGTGGGGTCTCCCAACTGATAATAGTAGAGGTCTACGGCTGGGCTGGACTCAGGGAAGAACAATATCCTTGCATATGATGCAGGTGGGTGGGGAGGGTCACCTAGTTTTATTTTATTTTTGTTTCTTTGTTAACCAGATAAACAGAGGATTCAGTGTCACAGAGTAGAATCTTAGAAAAGTGTGTACCTCAAGGGTCAATCTTGGGACCCCTGTTGTTTTCCATATTTGTGGATATGGTACCAAGTAAAATTATTAAGGCTAAGACAATCTTGTATGCTGACAATATAATATTATATAATAGCTCTAATTCATTAGATAAAATTGCCCAAGATTTGACTGAAAATTTTCAGAGCTTAGAAAATTGTCTGTTGGACTTAAAATTATCATTGGGGCACACCCGCTACAAATTAGAGGGAAGAGATTTACTACAAATGCTAGAAAATATAACTATACTGTCAGAGTGGTAAACCTGTGCAACTCATTGCCATTAGACATAATACTGGCCGAAACTAAGAGTGTGTTCAAAAGCAGATTAGATAAACACATCCTCTGTGGAGCCAGGTTAAGGTATTGCAAATAAGGAAGGAATAGAAATGGGCTTTTGGCCTTCATGTTCCTATTTCTACCTTAGTATAAACCTTAGTATGAACAATCAGTATGGGGCTATGAATATAGCATATAATGCAACAGAGAGAGAGAGAGAGAGAGAGAGAGGGTTAGCCTGGTCAGGCACCAGACGGACGGAACCCACAGAAAGAAGGATCTATAGAGGCTCCCATCTGAAACAGAATATATGCGGATGCTTACTACAACGCACAATATGCTTTTCCAGCATAAGAGCATTCAAACTTCGCTATGTCATTCCCATATGGGTGGAGTGGAGTCATCTAGCCAGTGTCATAAAATTACTCATTTAGCAACAGCCGCAATGAGCTCCATATAGGATTTCCACACACCAAAAAAGCCTACAGGGTAATGGCCTACAAGAAAGATACTAGACAAAAACACTCATCCAAGCGAAGAAGTGGGTCCAACGACCTCTAATTCCCTTCCAGAAAGGAGCTATCCTAACACATTCCCGCAGCATATGAAACAAATTACCTTCCTTCTGCTGACATTTCGAGCAGATAGGTAAAGGGAGTTTTCCCATTATAAAAAGCTTGTGAGGGGAATAATAAAGATTGTGCATTATTTGAAATTGTGTCAACCTGAGCCTATCCTGTTTTACATATTTGTAGAAGTTTCTCCAACTTGCTTGCCACATCTTGGAGTTGGAGGGGAGTTCCAGCACTAGCACCCAGTAGTAGCATACTCCAAAAGGAGCAGCAATGTCTATCATTTGCAGACATTTATAGAAAGCAGAAACTGAATGGGGCTGGGAGACTATTAAAGAGAACCGATCTAACATGGAGCTGTCCAGCAATGACCAAGGTTTAGGGCCAAGTGAAGAAAGGATTGAGTGAGAAATTTGCAAATATTTAAAAATTATGCTGTCTGGGAGGAAAAAAGCTGTCTAGCCACAGAAGAAGAAAGGAACCTATTGCTCACCATCAACTGTGACAGTCATTTCTTGTAATTGCAGTAGAAAGCTAGGTGGCATTGGATGCCCTGCAATCTTGAAGTTTAGGTTTCCCGGCACAGGTCAAGCCAGAGCTCTAGAGAAATCCCACTGTAGGTAACACTCAAGTTGTAACTTGGTTTTGATAGACCAGCCAATCGGGAGACAAGCGTGAGGAGTTAGGAAGCTGGGTAAATTTGCTGACCAGTAGGCTAGAGAGAACAAGACTGTGTTTTCTAGCTAAGGAAGTTTCAATTTCTAACTATTGGGAGGAATAGGAAGCAACCTGAGCCAGATCTGATAAAATAACCCATTGAAAGAACTTATGTGCATGGAGCGCACAATGGAATAAAAAGAAATTGGTGAGTGACAATCCCCCATTCAATTTGGGAGCAGTCAGTCTGAAGTAGGAGCACCGCACCACCTTCCTTTGTCAAAGAAAGAAGTTCAAATAGATTATAGATGGGAGAACCAAAGCTTGGGTAAGAAAATACCTAACATCCCTTGGGGGTTGAGCAGGTAAGGTAACATGTTCATCTTAATCACATTGATCCTACCCCATAAGGAGAGGGGAAGGGAAGGGTTGACTATCTGTTCAGATCAAGAGTGATCTGTTGAAGCAACTGGTAAGATTTTCTTTTATTTACACTGGAATGGAGTGTGCCAAGTGGATTTCATAATATGCTAGAAGCTTGGGCTCCCAAGAAAAGCCCAGTCGCAAGAAGTCTTGCTTGAAGATGTATCCATTCAGAGGCATTACCTTCATTTTAGCAATGTTAAGCTTGTAAGCGGAGAATGTGGAAAACCACTTGATATCAGCCAAGACCACCGGCAGGTTGAGAACCGGATGTTCCAGATGCAGAAGCAGATCATCAGCATAGGCTGAAAGCAAGTATCGGTTGCCAGCTACGGAGATACCGGCATGGCCTTGAGTACTTTGAAGACTACTCAACGATGGTTCAAGGTATAAATTAAAAAGCAAGGGAGAAATGAGCAGCCTTGACACGTACCACATTGTAGAAAGAAAGGACTCAAGAGCATGCTATTGCACCAGACTCGTGCTGAAGGGAAAGAATAAAGAACACTCACCCACCTAATAAACTCCAGGGAAAGTTGTATTTTCTGCAACACTACACAGAGGAAAGGCCACGAGACCTTATCGAAGGCCTTTTCTGCATCCAGGAAGACCAGGTTCATGAAGATCCTGCTCTCCCCAAACACAGCCATGAGATGGTGTAGTTTCTGCAAGCGATCGCTAAAAGCCCTACCCTTCATAAATCCAACCTCAAATGGACCAATCAAGGAGTCCAGTACCCCTGAAAGTCTAGTGAGCTAGAATTTTTGAGAGAATTTTGATATTCACATTAATTAATGAAATGGGACAATAACTGCGAGGAGCAACTCATCTTTGCCTGGCTTCTTGATTAGTGTAATCAAGGCTTCAAAGGCAGAGAATCAGAAACACCAGACTGATACCACAAGTTATATAATTCAATTAAATGAGAGAATTCAGCAAAGTATGTTAAATAGAAGTTATCACTGTACTATAACCATCCGGACCCAGCCTTGTCCGTAGGGATCTGACAGATGGCTGTTTGCACTTCTTGTAATAAGATGGGTTGATCTTGTGAGACCTTTTAAGTCAGAATTCAGGGTCAGCAAGGTAAAGAATCCAAATACCCTAAGATTTCCAGCAGGGTCAGAGACTACAGAAGGTCATCCTCTCCTTCTGTCTGACCTTAACTTGAGCTCATGGTATGCATGCTGCTCATTCTCTTTCACTCCAGCTTGCAGCAACACTGGTATCGAGCCACTTGGTGGGCTGTGAGGTACATAGATACAAAGATACATAGACAATGTTGGCAGATAAGGACCTAAGACCCACGATTCTGTCCATTTGAGCTTGTAAGTTCACTTTATGTTTTCCTAAGAGTCTGTTGCCCCATACCAAAGACCTCCAGAATTCCTTTGTCTATCCCATGCATTCTTAAATCCCGTGATTGTTTCAGCCCCCACCACTTCCTCTGGCAGGGTGTTCCACTTGTCCACCACCTGTTCTGTGAAGAAATTCTTCCTCACGTTTCCTCTGCATTGACCTCCCTCCAACTTCATCCCATGCCCTCTAGTCCTGGAACATCTTTTTCGCTTAAAAATGGTGTATTCCTGCACCCTGTCCCTCCCTGTAAGATAGAAACATAGAATTTGATGGCAGATAAGGACTGCTTGGCCCACCCAGTCCACCCATTTCCCTGCCTACTGGATAAGCTGCAGATCCTAGTTAACCAGCAGCCTACTTCTTCCTACCCCCAACCCCTAGAATTGCCTTATGACTGTCCATGCATGCTTGAATTCCACCACTGTTTTGACTCCACAACCTCCTCGAGGCCGTTCCATGCATCCACAACCCTCTCTGTGAAAAAATACTTCCTTAAATTACCTCTGAGCCACCCCTCTATCTTCAAATTGTGCCCCTTGTTCTTGCACCCTCTTTTTGAAAGATGCTTCCCTCTTGGACTTTGTTGATTCCTTGAGGTACTTGAAAGTTTCTATCATGTCCCCCCTCTCCCTCCTTTTCTAGAGCTATACATATTAAGCTCCTTAGGTCTCTCTTCATATGTCTTCGGTGCAGACCCTGCACCATTTTAGTGCCCTTCTCTGGACAGCTTCCATCCTGTCTATGTCTTTCGAAGACTGGGTCTCCAGAACTGCACACAGTACTCCAGATGGGGTCTCACCAGCTGTCTGTACAGAGGGATAATAACTTCCTGTTTTCTACTGGTGATGCCTCTCCCTATGCATCCCAGTATCCCCCCAGCCCTCTTTGCTGCCCTCTCACATTACTTGCCCACCTTTAGGTCATCTGATATGACTACCCCCAGGTCCCTTTCCATTTTTGTTGTTGTTAGTATCTCACCCCCCATTGTGTACTCTTCCCCTGGGTTTTTGTTTCCCAGGTGCATTACCTTGCACTTCTTAGCATTGAATCTAAGCTGCCATACATTTGACCATTCCTCTAACCTTGCCAAGTCCCTTTTCATCCTTTCCACCCACCTTGAGCATCAACTCTGTTGCAGATCTTTGTGTCATCTGCAAAGAGACATACTTTTCTTCCAGTCCCTCTGCAATGTAAACATAAAGACATTGAAGAGGACCAGTCTAATACTGAACCCTGCGGTGCCCACTAGTAACCCCCCTTTCTTCAGAGTGGACTCCATTTACTATTACTCTCTGTGTCCTATTCTCCAGCCAATTTTTTACCCAGGCTGTCATCTTGGGACCCACTCCCAGGCTAGCTAACTTGTGTATTAATCTTTTGAGTGGGACTGTGTCAAATGCCTTGCTAAAGTCTAGGTAGGCCATGTCCACAGCCCCTCCCTGATCTACTACTTTGTTCACCCAGTGAAAGAAATCTATCAGATTTGTCTGGCATGACCTTCCTGCTGTGAATCCATGCTGCCTTGGGTCCTGTGCCCCTCTGGCCTCTAGATACTCGACAATTCTTTCCTTCAGAAGTGATTCCATCATTTTCCCTACCACTGAGGTTAAACTAACAGGTCTGTAGTTTCCTGCTTCTGCCTTGCTCCCACTTTTGTGAGAGGAATCACATCTGCCCTCCTCCAGTCCTCGGGTACCACCCCATCCTCCCATAATTTGATAAACAGGGTAGTCAGTGGTGTCACTAATTCTACCCTTAGTTCTTTAGAATTCTGGGATGAATCCCATCAGGCCCATTGCTTCATCCACCTTCAGTTTTAAGAGTTCTTTCAGAACCCTTTCTTCTGTAAATGGGCTGGTATCAACTTCTGTATCCAGAGTGTTTCTACTGTTTGTTTAGGGTACCTCCCCCTCTTCCTTTGTAAATACTGAGCAAAAATATTTGTTTAGTATCTCTGCCTTTTCACAGTCACTCTCTACCCACCCTCCCCCCTTTATTAAGCCTCACTATCCCTCCCTTGGTCTTCCTTCGCTCCCTGATGTACCTATAAAAGGTTTTATCCCCCTTCTTAACTGAGTTGGCTATCTTTTCCTCGGTTTGGGCCTTTGCTGTTCTGACTGCCTTCCCAGCTTCCTTTTGCTCTTAACTGATACAGTTCTCTGTCCTGCTCCTTCTGTGATTCCTTGTACTTCCTGAAAGCTTTCTTTTTCTCTTGAACCTTCACTGCCACTTCCTTTGAGAACCATAGTGGTTTCTTACATCATTTTGTTTTGTTTATTTGCTTCACACAAAGGCTTGTTACCTCTGTGATGGCAGTTTTTATTATTCCCCATTGTTCTTCTACCCCTCCTTCCTGCCCATTTGCTGGTGCATTCCTAGGCACTCACCCATTTTGGCAAAGTCAGCTCTCCTAAAGTCAGTACCTTTGCCTTTGTATGGCTGACTCTATTGCTGTGTTTATTGTGAACCATACTGTTCGATGGTCGCTAGTTCCCAGATGGCTACCACTTCTACATCTGTGATCCTCTCTTCTCTCCATTTGAGAGAACCAGGTCTAAGATTGTTCCTCTCAGTGGGCTCAATACTAGTTGTCTAAGGCATGCCCCTGTAGGGCATCTAGAATAACCCACTCTTTGAAGTGGCTGCTGCAACTGCACTCCAGCTAACATCTGGCATATTCAGATCACCCATCAGCGATATCTCCCCTTTTTCTGCCATACTAAGTATACTTTCTATCATTTTCTTGTCCATTTCCTCCCCCTGAGAAGGGGGTCTGTATACAACCCCTGTGCGGATTGTGGTGTCATTGCCGGTCTCCAAATTTACCCACAGTGCATCTTCTCCTCCCTGTTTTCCCTTTTGTTCTGTTGCTTTGATTCCTTCCCTTATGTAAAGAGCTACTCCTCCTCCTCTTTTACCCTCTCTGTCCCTCCTGTAGATAGTGTATCCTGATATGTTTACGTCCCAGTCATGGTTTTGTGCGAACCATGTTTCTGTGACTGCCACAATATCCAGATGTTCCTACTCCATCAAGGCCACTAATTCAGGAAGCTTGTTACTCAGACTACGGGCATTGGTACTCATTGCTTTCCAATTTTTTAATGGCTTTACCTTCTGTTGCAGCATCCCCCACTGACCTTTCTACCTCGGTCTTTTTCACATTTAGTACCCTGTTTTGTAGGGAGAGGCTGGGATTTTCCTGTTGTTTATCAGTGCCTCCCCCCTTAACTAGTTTAAAAGCTTGCCAATGAAGCATTTAAACCGATTGCTCAAAAGACTTGTTCCCCTCCTGGACAGATGCAGACCATCCTGCCAGTATAGGCTGGTGTCCCTTCAGGTGGAACCCACCCCAGTCCCCAATGAAGCCAAACCCCTGTGCACCACACCATTTTTTCAACCATTCATTAAACTGCATGGTGCAAAGTACCCTTGCCTCACTTATACCATTGACAGGCAGCACCTCTGAGAAGGATACTGTGTGCTACTTGTCTTAGGCCCCTCCCAGTTCTACAAAGTCCTTCTGCACGCTCTAATCTCATGTTGAGCCAAGTCATTTGTCCCTAGGTGGACAATGACGTCCAGCTCAGAACTCCCATGCAGCTGTTCTCGTGATCCTGAGGATGCTTCCTGTCCCTCAAGCCATGGCACCAGGCAGGCGCTTACTTCAAGTTTTCCCTGCTCCCCCAGTTCTATCCCCTAATAATGGAGTCCCCACCAGGAGCTGCTTCCTTTCCTTGTGGTGTCCTCTGCCTCCTTCCTGTGGGCCTCCCTTGTGACAGGTGTCCTCAGCCTCCTTAATCTCCTCTGTGGGTGCATCCATAGGGGAGCTGGCTCCCAGAATGGTGTATGGATTGTGGGTGGAACAACTGACTGGGTGTGCCTCTGTTCCACCATCCTCACCCTGCCTTGTACTTGTATGTCTCTATCATATCCCCCCTCTCTCTCCTGTCCTCCAGGGAGAACATATTCAAGTCCTTCAACCTGTCCTCATAGGACATGTGATGCAATCCATGTACCATCTTTGTTGCCCTCCTCTGAACCTTCTCTACCCTAAGTCCTTACGTAGGTAAGGTCTCCAGAACTGGACACTGTACTCCAGGTGGGACCTCACTAGTGTCTTGTATAGTGGAATTATGACCTCCCTTTTCCTGCTGGTGATGCCCCTGCCTAGCCATCCCAGCATTCTATTTGTTTTACCTGCTGCCTTGTCACACTGTTTCCCTACCTTGAGGTTATCAGAGATGATAACCCCAAGATCCCTTTCCTGCTTGGTGCATGCTATATCCTTATCCCCCAACTGATATAATGTGCCAGGGTTTTTGTGCCCCGTATGCATTATCTTGCACTTCTTTGCATTGAATTTCAACTGCAAAACCCCCTGACTATTCTTCAAGTTTCTGCAGGTCCCTTCTCATTCTGTCTACACCCTCTGGTATGTCTACTCTGTTACAGAGCTTTGTGTCATCAACGAACAGGGAAATTCTGCCTTCTAGGTCCTGCACAATGTCACTGATGAAGATGTTGAATAGGACCGGTCCCACTGATCCCTGTGGTACCCCACTGGTCACTCTTCCTTCTGTGGAGTGACAGCCATTTACTACCACACTCTGTGTCCTGCCACCTAGCCAGTTACCTACCCACCCACCGCACTACTGTCCTGCCCACACCCATATTCCCCAGTTTGTGTAATAGACTTCTATGTGGCACAGTGTCAAAGGCCTTGTTGAAGTCCAGATAGGTCACATCCACTGCCCTCCCCTGATCCACCTCCCTAGTCACCCAGTCGAAACATTCAATGAGGCTGGTCTGACATGACCTTCCCCTGGTGAAACCATGCTGCCTTGGGTCCTGTAGTCCATTGACGACCAGATGTTCCACCAATCTCTCCTTCAGTAGTGCTTCCATAATCTTCCCCACTACTGAGGTGAGGCTGACTGGTCTGTAGTTCCCAGCTTCCTCTTTGTTCCCACTTTTGTATAAGGGGACTACATCTGCTATCTTCCAGTCTTTGGGTACCTCCCCTGTTTCTATTGATTGGCTAAACAGGATTGCCAGAGGTTCAGCCACCACCTCTCTTAGTTCTTTAAGGACCCTGGGGTGCTCTCCATCTGGCTGTATTGCTTTATCCACTCTTATTCCTTCCAGTTGCTTCAGGACTGCCACTTCTGGCAGTATCCAGAACCTACTTGGCAGGTTGTAAGGTGAGCCTGCTTGGCAGACTGTAAGTTGAGCCTGCTAGGCAGGCCATGAGGGAAGCCACCACTGGAGGCATCAAGAGCCTGCTCAGTGGGCCAGGGTGAGCCACCACTGGCGGCGACAGCCTTCTTGGCAGGCCAAGAGTGAGCCATTGCTGACAGCATCGATAGCCTGCTCAGCTGAAGGTAGCTGCTGCTGGTGTCATTAAGAAAGTGCACTCTGTCAGCCTTGAGGTGAGCTGCTGCTAGCAGGCGCCACTCAATGGGACATGAGGGAGCTCTTACTGCAGCATTGAGAGAGACCATTCTGCGGGCTATAAGGGGAGCCACTATCACTCAAGGAGCTTGTTTGGGGAAGCGAGAGAATGGGTTCTGGGGAAGTGAGCTGGAAGTAAAACTAATGCTCACACCCTGCTGGTATGCTAATGGGCAAAAATGGTTTATGATAGCAGCTTCTTCCTTTCATATGTAAGAAGTTTCAGCCCATCAGCAAGCAGAACAGGATCATCACCAGTCTGCTTCCAATACACTGCTCATAGTCAAGCCTCCCAATGCTTAACTCCATTGGCCACAACATGGCCACACGTTCAAAACCATACAGTGTTGCCGCCACCAATATATTTCTTTGTGCATGTGCACAAGCAAACTTCAAAATGCTGATCAGTAATTATAAAACAACAAGACATGGGTAGGTGTGTGAACATAACTTTATACACACCCTCATCATGGGATGCTTTTATAGTATAAACCTGTTAAGCTTTGCTCTTGGGTTTATGTAGCATCTCACACCATGAGGTGTATAAATTCTGGTTACACAACATCTACCCATGAGCAATTTTCTATGCAACATCATGCATCACTTTTCACAAATCAGGTACTGGGTGCAGCTAATGTGGAGCACTGGGCCTCTCGGAAGTGCCAGACATACAGGCTGTGTTCTCTTTTTTGAGAAATGAATTAATCAAAGCCCTAGAAATAGCCATAATGGACAACCTATCTGTGCAGACAGGGCTTTCCAGATCCGTCCAAAGATGGCCAGCTTATCACACCCACAGTCTCTGCTACTACTATTGTTTGCTGCAGCCCTAGACCCAAGTAACCAAACAAACACTTTTGCAAGGAATTTAGCATCTGCCTGCAGTTTTATAACAAGAGAATCTGAAGTACATTAAATCTAACACCAGCTGAGTAGGAATTTATCAGAGCTGAGCAGGTCTTTTTTGTTCACTTGTGGAATTCTGTGGATGTTCGGCATACTTATCATTCTTTGCATTCTAACTTAAAAAGACATATTTACACATGTACTCTGGCCCCCACCCACACACACACACACTGTTCTTTTAGATTAATTGCATCACATTGCTTTGCTTGTATTTCAAATGTAATTTTAGTAAAATGATGCTAACCCAGAGGGAAGTGTACACTTCCATCTTCAGTCTTATTTCAGTGTTATTTCAGTCCAGACTGACAAAGCACTGCTTTCCATCAGTGCACTGTTAATACACTGCACTGACTTTCTGCTACACTGTTGTACCACTGCTCAATCTTTTCTTATGTTTTGATGCACACTGTAAGA
Organism: Neoceratodus forsteri; assembly: GCA_016271365.2. Taxonomy (NCBI): domain Eukaryota; kingdom Metazoa; phylum Chordata; order Ceratodontiformes; family Ceratodontidae; genus Neoceratodus; species Neoceratodus forsteri. Next base: position 78,031,450 of record CM057458.1, read on the forward strand.
GCACTGCAAATAATTATTAGATTTTCATGCACACTTCTTTAGCACTGTATTTTCTTCACTAATTTTGCTGCACACTGCAGTAGTACTCTCAATCTTTCTTATTTTTGATGCAGACTGTAAGAGCACTGCAAATAATTCTTAGATTTTCATGCACACTTCTTTAGCACTGTATTTCCTTCACAAATTTTTGCTGCACACTGTAGTAGTACTGGCAACACTTTATAATTGTCATCACACTTCTTTAGCACTGCATTGTCTCAGCAATCTGGACACCCTTACTGAATTTGTCAGAATGGCATTATAGTGGTATAGCAATGGCAATACTGTGGTCAGCTGAAACATCCACAATGGTACTACCCAGTGGTACTCTGGTATCACAGTGGTAGGTGATATATAGATTTTCCTCTGTGCATTGGTAGTGCACTGGCAGAATGGTATCTCTATGGCATTTTTTACCGTTTTTTCTGTCTCTCACGCATACACTGGTAATACAATGGTATCACGAAATTTTGAGATTTATGTCGGCTCCCACAAATACTGGTACACTGGTAGCACAATGGTACTGCGTTATTTTGACATTTCAGTATTTGGTACCTCTCACAGCAACCCTAGACTCATAAGGTAGCACAGTGGTACCAGTATTAATCTCATCATACTCTGTACTCTAACGCATTGTTAAGATAAATTACATTATCAACCTCATGGAGAACAGCTCTCAATTCCATATTTGTACTTGTTCACTTGTCTTTATCTTACTGGTAATGGACTGTTATTGTTCACATAGACCAGAACATTCAAAGCGCATTTCACGATCGCTAAATGGGTAAGTGACTCTCAAACAACACTTTGCACCCAAAAACAGGGTAGGATCACAAAATGATATCTTGAATAACATAATTAGTGAGTCTCTGACCAGTTGGTAAATGGCTGTAAAGATGTTGCCTCCCTAAACCAAGTAGTATCACCTCTGCCTCCTACCACTGCCCTTTGAGCTCCCACCATCAGTAATATCCACTTCCCTTGGTGTTCAGTGGTGCTGCTGTCCATTCCATACATTGGAAACTGTCAATAACTACCTGCCCACCCAGTCCCACTGCTTGCACCATTCATGGCCCCCACCATATGTTTACGCACTCTCCCCACAGTAGCAATTGGCACAGACACTCTGCTAACCTCTGTGACCAACTGAGGACAGAACGCCAGTTTTGCTCTCATGTGCCTGTTGTATAAACAGCTGGGTACAGTTAGCACATGATTGTGAACTATCATCCATTTTGTGCCTGATCAAGGAGCTGAGAGGATGGTCTGTGCCAACTGTGGAAGGGTGTCAAATATATAATGGCTGAGGACCAGGGTAGTATTGCTGTAAGAACTAACTGGGTCATGGTGGGGACTTTGGATATACAGAGGGCAAGGACTTTCACTCAACACACCACTGCTCACTCTATCAGACCCTGGGCTGGCTTCCCCATCAGCCCAACAGACCTATCTCCTGGCCAGCACGGTCAATAAGGCCATCAAAGCGACCACCTCTCCATAATCCCACCTTCTTTGGCCAAAGTGTTTGTTCTAAGCACTCCCTCACTGCTGGCCCCATGCTTGAGTGCCCCCTAGTCTCCACCGTATGGGTAAATGTGCATTCTCATCTGCAGCCCCTTTCCTTTGGAACAACCTGCCCACTCCACTTAGCACCATTGACTCTCCAGGACTCTTCCCTCTCTCCTTGGATCTCACCTTCTGTCCTCCACTACTTGTCCTGCCCTCCCAACTTATTATCATGCCTCTACTTCCCTTCCCTCCTTTTCCTTCTTGGTCCATACCTACACTGCCATGATGCACTTTTTCCTTTACTCATCTCAGATCATGCCTAATTTGTATTACAACTTGGCTACTACTGTGCCTGCTATTGTCACAAATGTTATTTATCCATTTGCTGCAAATTTATATATATCTTCATATAAATATCCTGTATATTTTATTACTGTCTATTGTATGGCTTGTCCCAGCCTCCTTTGTACTTGCTTTTATTCCTGTGCCATCCTCAATGGCCCAGGTCATGCCTGAAAATGGTTCTCGGACCAGTGCACCTACTCGGTAAACAAATGAATGAATAAATAAATAAATGGGAACCACTGAACATCAGGGATAGTTACAATCTACTGTATACCTGCGGGGTGATTGTAGGATGGGGTAGGACTGGAGAACAGGTAAATTAAGAACCTGGACCTGTGGGATAATGCGGGGAGGGGGCCCAATGGAGACTGTTTCCCAGGAGGGCTCTTTGGTGGTGTAACTCCCAGGATACATTTTGCCTGGTGCTGTAATGTGGCCTATGCTGTAATCGGCATCAGCAACATGGCTGTCACACCAGCATGGGTGAACCCTTTCTCCACACCTCCTGAGTGTCAACCCTATAACAGGTTTTGGTGGCATCTGCAAAAGACATACCTTCCCATTCAGTTCTTCTGCAATTTCACTTATGAAGACACTGAAGAGCCCTCCTAGTACTGAGCCCCACCCTGCACCATGCCTTTAACCAACTGTTGAAAGCTGTGTGAGAGTCCTATCTTCTCCCAAGATGTATATAGGCAACCTTTTGGCAAAGCCACCATGCATGCTGAGGACCCTCCCCCATCCCTGAAATTTCCCTGCACTACCCCACCCTGTCCCTTGCTAGGTCATTTGTCACCAGGTGGACAATGACATCTAGCTCCCTCTCATCTCCTGCTGCCTAATGATCCACTGTATCTGCTGTCATCCCTCCAAGCCAAAGTACCTCTCAGGTATTTCACCTCTCTCTCCTTTACCCCAACCTGCTCGCAAGTCTATCCCCCTAATTAAGTCCCCCACCAGCAGTTGCTTCCTACTCAGCTAGGAGCCTCTTCATCCCTCCTTGTAACTCTGAAATGGTCCATAGACCTTTCCGTGGGGAAGGTTTCTCCAGGGACCAAAAGGGTGGTTCAGCTGCAGGGAGAGTGGTTGGCTGGGCAGGGCCCATTTCAGATGCAGGGAGAGTGGTTAGTAAACAAAGCAGGTGAACTGAAACTCTGACAAACAAACTGGCAGAGGGGCAGAAAATGCAAGCCCCATAGGAAAGAGCACAGTGAGGGCTACAATAGATCATTTACCAGAGAAGTCTCAGGTCAGGGAACTACAGCTGAAGAGAACATAGAGAACAGGTAGGCATCAGAAAATGATGCAGGGGCAGTGGACAGACATGGACTCATGAAGGCATGCATAGAACTACGGATGCCAATGCTGGAGGTGCAAGGCCAGCTTAGGTAGGTGGACTCTGACCTGTAGGCAGAGTGCACAACACGAGGACCTCTGCATCCCTGCATGCTGGACAACAGGGATGTGTACCATGGAGCATAGCCCCACTGCAGCACAGTAGCTGATAGGGGCACAGGACACTGTGGACACAGAACTTGAATGTGACCATGGTGCACAGCACAGCCTTGAAGCACTGGGACTGTGGGCAGACAGTGGCACTACACTACTGGTACAAACCACCCATAGACAAGTAGCAACTGCCACAGGTGTGGCCCATGGAGTGTGATGTGCAAATGAAGTGCAATCACACCCGCATGCCTGAGCTGGAACCAAAGCCGGTCATGTTGCACAGTCCTCTGGCACAGTGGAGGACAGCGTGGAAGCCATGGAGGGGCCAGGGTGCTCAACTGCAACCCCAACAACAGGGACAATCTGTGAGATGGTACCATCCAGGAAGGGAAAGTCCAAGCTAAATGTGAATGGCTTCCTTCTGGTCCATGAATGGACCTGCAATGAGACAGTGTACTGTTTTCTTTAACATATCATATTTTTCACCTGCTGCGGCACACACTCCGGCTTGGGGCATCCAGCAACCAGCTCCACCATCTGGAGGCTGGGTAGCTCAAACTGCACCCAGGAGGATCAGGGACAGCCATCATGCCATCTTGCTGGAGAGCTCCCCCTCTGCCTCTACCAGCCAGGACAGCCCCGGACCCTCCTCAACAGGACTCCACCAAAGTCCTCCAGGTGGCTCAGAGCACGGCCATCAAGCTGCAAGGTCATGCCCAGCCATTTTCCTTTGATTGGCCCCAGTTGCACGGATGTGCAATGACGTCCAGGAGCAACGTACCAACATCTGCCGTGCTCCCCATCTAGTGTCACTGACACTAGTAGTGCCCCTGGGCATCCCCAGGGGGCTGCTACAGCACAGTGAAATTCCCCAGCCCACCCCAGGACTGGGAAAGCAGTCTGTGGATGTTCGATCTCAGTCCTCCCCTGCTGACCCCACGGCCCAGGCTCAATCCTGAACCCGGGTCACTGGCGTGGCACAAGGTATGGCATCCAGCACCTCAACCCTTAGCACCACTGGGATGGCCTGTGACAGTGTAACAGTGCTGCCAGCACCATAAGTCCAAGTCCTGCCTTGGCAGGCCATCACACTACTCCAGGATGGCTAGCACCACCTAAAGAAAAGAATAGAGCACAGTCAGGCTCTGGGCGACAGATCTGTACCAGCACAGGTGTTGGCAGGCATCAAGTAGAGGCACACAGCACCGTGGCTAGCCCGCGCTACTGCAGAGTGAAGCAACTGCAATGACCACTGAGCTGTGGCAACAGTTGCCAAGCAAGAGGGCCCTGCTGCAGATTGTGAACAGGACCCGCGCCGCAAGGACCTCTAACCAGAACCAGTGACACTGGCTGACCTCACTATCCCCAAACAGCTACAGACGGTGACTGGATGGCCATGGTACAGCAGGATCACCGGCAGCACCACCCACCAGGTCCTTCTACTCACCACAGAGGACAACATAAGGGACCTAGCACAGGCATCCTTCTGGATGATGGATGGTACGTTCAAGACTGTGCTACACCTGTTCACTCATTGTACACCATCCATGCACCCATGGGAATGGGCCCTAACAACCTCATTATGTCATTGGTGTATACACTGATAACGACAAAGAGCCTGCAATGTTACTGCACCTTGTTCCAGGAGCTGAATAAATATGCCAGTATACAGTCCTGCACCCTCAAACCACCTACGATCATCACTGACTTTGAGTAGGCTGTGATCAATGCCTGTAAGATGGAATTTCCACAAACCATAAACAAGGGACACCTGTTCCACTTTGGGCAGATTGTGTGGCAGAAGGTCCAGAGCTTTGGCCTTGCACCACAATACAGAAGTGACCCAGACTTCAGCCTGAAGATCCATGAACTCGTGGCCCTCACCCATCTCCTGGCACAGGACATTCCAGCAGCATTCAGCCTCCTGAAGTCAACCATTCCACCAATGCCACCACACTCTTCTATTGTTTCAAGCAGACACATGTGCTGGGCAGGATATGGCTGTACAGTAGGGGTGACCAAGGTGCCACGAGATACGACCCATGTTCTCACTCAGCTGTGGTTGGTTGCAGATCTCAACACGCAGTATGCCTTGGACCCAAAGCAATGTCGAGACCTGGCACTGCCATCTCCATGCCCTGCTCAGGAAGGTGCATGTAGGGGTCATGACAATGCTAGCAGAACTCCACAGGAACAGCAATGGACCTATGTCACCAGGGAAGGCATTTGTTGTGGACTGCCATGGACACCACAAAAGAGCTATGAGGTGGATAAGAATGGTATTAGCATCCAAGGACAAGGACAAGCTGCTGAAGTTCCTCTGTGGCATGGCACCCAACACCACCCTGTAGGGTTTCCATGGTGACTTGGCACCTGACAGTTGTACACTCACAGTACACATCATGCACAGCCACCAGGTTGCCACTGTGCCCACCTACTGTTGAATAAAGTTTCACCCACATTTAAGATGCACCCCAGCCTGGTGGTGATGTCCCATCACAACACTGCTGGTATTGTAAACAACCCACTGCACACTGCCACATCTGCACTGTGTGTCACATGTCGCACAGATCTGAAGCTGTGTGAGTGCCGCAATCCTTCCAGCTGTGCAACTGTGTGGTAACAGCATTCCCACAATGGGCCCTTGTGGAACCCCCCACAACACACCTGGCAGTCTTCATGCCACAGTGGGCTCCTGTGGCACAGCCCCCCCCAAACACCTCCAGACTTTTTTCTGTGTGGTTACTGCAGGCCCATAGTGGGCTAGCATGACACAGCCACATGCGCACATTGCACGGTTGGTGCGATGGCATGCTGCTCTGTGTCCTGGCATCCACATGTGGTGTTGCTGTGGACCATTTCCTGGTGCAGCTATCCATGCTCTCGCTGTGCCGCTCTGCTGTGTGCCTGCAGTGTCATGCATGCACTGACCAACAGGCATGGTATTCCAATTCCTTCATGCATGCCCAGCTGGCTGGCTGTCAGCTGACATAATCAGCCTGCATGCAGGATGAGGACAATCCACCATGCTGCCTGGGATGGCTGGTCAACACACTGGGGCATGCAAAGCTATTGTTTCATCCCTGTCTCACGGATGGTGAGACAGTCATCCACCAGGGATCCGTGATCAGGTCAGTGTGTCCTGGAGGTGCACCACATAGGGGTGGGTGTTTCACATTGTCCGTGCTGTTCAGTAGTGTCTCAGGTCCTGGGATGGGTGGCATAGGTCGGATTCGTGTGCTTCAAGTGTTTGTGGAAAATCCACTCAACAGCCGCACAGCATCCCAACCTCCTCTGGCCTGACAGTGTGTTAGGTGCTGTCCTAGGTCAGGCCACTGTGTGTTGGGCTGCTGGGGCTGTTGGGTTGTTGTGTGTGGGATGCAGCATGTCAGACTAATAAGCATTGGAATTATAAAAGGGTACCTAGCAGGGCAGGGTTTTCTATGTGCAAACAGTGGTCAGTGGTGGGATGGGCAACTGGTATCTGGGCAAGATGGGTAGCATGGGTGGGTCCAGCTGCAGAAAGAGATGTTGAGATGTTATCTACAGGGTGCTGGTCCAGCTCTAAGGAGGGTGCTTTGTTTGGTGAGACTGGGAGGTTGGTCCAGCTGAGGGGAGGTGGTCTACTGAGGTGGGGAGGCAGGTCTGGGGGGTTCCATCTGCAGGGGGATCGTGTCTGAGGGTAGGAAGGATGGCCTGGAGCAGCCAGCTACAGGGTGGGTGATAGTTGATGGGGATAGGCTGGTTTGGGGCTTGTAGGGTGGACTAGCTGCAGGCAAGGTACACAACTTGGGAGAGGTCTATTGGGATGTTGATATGGTTGTCCAGCTAGGTGGTCATCTGGGCAGGGGGTGTTCAAGATGTGAGTGGTCACGGGAGGTGCAGGCCCAAAGGGCGGTACTCGGGAACCCTCACTGAAGTCAAATACTAAATTTAGTATTAAAGCATTCATTAATTTGCCTTCAAAGACTAATTTTAGTCATTTTTAATAATCTTTAATCATCATTCGAAAATACAACCGCTAAGAATACTAAATTCTAAAGTATTTCAGCAGACTAGTTGTTCAAGAGTAAGTTATTGCTAAATGAGGATTAGAAATAGATCTGCAATGCTCTTAAAAGTACAATTTTTTTTAATACTACTGAATCATAAATGAAGATTACAGTCAGCAGAGTAGTTTTAGGATTTAAATTAGCCAATCAAGGCTGGGTACATTACCGTGCATTTCAGTTCTACTAAGCAAGGAGACAGATAAAACAACCAGCAACACCAATGAATTTTACAGAAGGTAAGCAATAATAAAATGTGGATTTTTACCTGGAAATAATAAGGTGCAAAAAAAGTTGACAGTGTCCCTTTATTAAAAGTGTATTATACAATGTGGTAAATCCGATGTGCCGAATCCTGCATCCTGATTGGTTGGCTGGCACAATTACCACCGTGATAAATCCTCCAGTGTACCCACTGGAAGAAGTGCCAGCCAACCTTCTGTGGTGCTAATCCGGTCGCTTTCACTTGAAACGAAACTGCCGCGATTTGTCCTCTCGCCGCTTCGCTAAAACACCGCTGTAAATTTTTAACAATATGACCTCCTCTTCGACGTAGGGACCTCAGTGAGTTAGAGCATAGTTAAAAACATTAGCATAACAACATTTGGCATTGTATAATAAAATTTATCCCTCAGGGTGTGGGTACACTGGAGGATTTAACACCACTGGTGTGATTCGGTCATGGCTGCGCCTCGGCCGAATCACACTGCCGTAGTAAATCCTCCGGTGTCCACCTCCCAGAGATAAATATAATTCTAAAACTACTTTTCCCATAAGTCTACTCAGTCAGAGGCCTACATTTCCCAGCTCTCTTCCTGTCTGTGCCCAGCCTGAAGAAACTGCACGGGTGCTCTGTGGTCTCCATTTTTGAACAACTGAGGTTTCCTTCAGCTAAGATTTATGTAACCCCTAGATGGCGCTATCCCAGGGGCTACTACCCCTGCCTGATTTGCCACTAACAGGTTGAGGGGCCTGGATCCAATGGCAGGTGCCTCCACCCAGAGGTCAGGGTTTGCAATAGTTAAACTAACTTGGTCACAGCCCTCTGAGACTACTAGCCCCTTTCTTCCCAGTGATGGCCCACAATATATCAAGGTACATGTAATACACTTACCCCAGGTCTAGTTCGGCACTGGGACCTCCTGTGAAATGAGATACAGTGCAACAGTCACAGTACAGTACTTTAACATAGACAAATACCTCAGGCAGTATAACTTTGCTGAAACAAGCAGCTCTGATTTATTGGAGGATATACAAGGACAGGGGAAATCAGGTTAATTAGCTTATCACTCTAATAATCTACCTGTGGCTCTGTGCACAGGCCTATCCTATCAGTTACTGTCCCTGGGTACCCAAGCCCTAGTGGCTAGTCCAAACCGTGGCAGCTGGTGGGGCCATTTCACCTAGAGAAAGGAGAATTAAACAGTCAGCAGTACAGTAATTCCATTTGATTTAATGTGGCAATTCAACAGGAGGCGACCCTGAATTAGTACTCGACCTCCAAAGAAGATATGGTCCTTCAATGTCAGCAGGGCTACTTTTGATCTCAAGAGACTCCTCACACATTATATGGTAAAAAAGCACTATACAGGCAGGCTGCATCTGTATCCCAATGTAATTACTGCACAATAACCAGGAGAACACACAGCAGATTCAGTTCCTGACAGACGAGTGTAATTCAACAATTTCTTCAGTCTTCTACAGGGTGAGCCTGGTTTCTACTCTTCAGAGATCCTTTGATTCTTTTCACGAGACGGATTCAGTCTAACAAGCAGTTACACAAGTTGTAGAGCGGAACTCTGGGCCTTGCACCGTTTTTGACGAAACTGTGCACTGAAGGGCACAGGGTTTCTTTCCCCTTCACTTTCAGATCTCAAACTGAAACTCCCAACAGACAAAAACCGGGCACTTCCTTTGAGTTCCTCCCAGTTCTTGACTGGATTGGCTGTCACTCACAATAGACTGCTGCTGTTGGTCAAAAGGCACCGAAGTCTAAACTACATCTCCCAGAGTCACTGCCCATACAATCCTCTTGTGGCTGGCTCAGATTATGAGTCCCAAGTTCTGATTCGTCCAAGGCATCATTTAGAGCTAGTTTACCCCACTGATTGGTCCAGTTCAGCAGTTCAAAACCAGAATGGGAACTAGGCAGACAGTTCTGACTGCAAAAGCAGGTTAGACAAACTGTAATTTTATTATTACTGTAAATGATTTCTGGCAATCAGTTTACATCTTTCGAACAGGTTCCTTTGCACTCCTAGTGACTGCAAAAATGGGGTGAATTGGCAGCAGCAGGTGGTACTCAATCAAAAGAAACACAGTCCCCATACAAACTAATTATGTCTGCAAGCAGACAGCTCTTAAAGAGACAGTACCAGAGGTTCTAAAACACTCACTGATAAATGACAGCAGCAAAACACCATTCAGGCTTGGAGCATTCAAGCAAGCTCCTGGAAGTCTTTTGGGAACCCCCATTTGCAGGGGTTACACCCTTCCTGGCCTGGGAAAAGCGGCGTCGCGTCAAGCAAGTACTATAAGTTTCAACTGCAACCATATACATTTGCATTAGGCTCCACATGTAATCATCAGTCAATACATCATTTTACCAAGAACCATTTCTGAAACATTGCAGTCGTCCTCTTTACACAGTATAACACACACATTGTACCATAACTCAAGTTATTACCTCTTGTACATAGAAACCTGAAGAGGACCCTTCCTATCAGTTACCTTGGGGCTGGGCAGAGGCAAGGGCACCATACTTAGAGGGCAACACAAGTAACTTGGATTAGCACTAGCAGCTCAGTTTGGGCAATGAGCTCGAGGACATACACTCCTTTATGGACAACATTGAGAGGCAAATCCACAGGCCTCCCAAGGGAATCATAACTGAGGTGCACCACAGGCTACGCTCGACCAGTCTTTCTGGGGAACTGTTACAGTCTCTGCACTCTGAGCCTCATTTTCAGCATTGTCCTCACTTGTCAGAGTCTCCATGGGGTAGAGAGGCTAGAACTTGGGGCACTTTCAGCTCCAGGAGTTACAGTTTCTGAGTCCACAACATTTGGCTCGCATGGAGCTTTTCGGACACTGGCAGTGGACTGTCAGGAACTCAAAATACTCTTCTTGTTCAGATTGTATCACCAGTCTGCCCCAATCTATCATTTCCTCCCTAGAGCTCAAACAGTTTCAACCATGACAATGATTCCATTTCATCTGATCTGATGCTTTGCACTTCACTTTCTGGGAGCATTGGCTCAGGGATGAAGCTGGGGCATAGACAGTCCAGAAGGCCCAACTTTGTCTCCAGTATTGACTAGGGATTGCCCGAAACAATTGACTCAGTTAAGTAAGAAGGATAGTATTCAAGTCACTCTCACTTTCTTCTGATATGGACTGACAGTCATGTGCTCAACTGGGACTTGTGCAGGGACACTTTAACTCTGCTTCTGTGAGGTGCAGACACCTTGATCTTTCTTAGCAGCAGCTCTAGTCACACTGGTCAGAGGGGCATCTTCTGGGGCTCAGACTCAATCAGGATTTGTCCAATGGGTAGTAAATGATTTCTATGCATTGTTTTTACATCTTTTGAATTGTTCTCAGGCCTTACTTTGTACACTGGCAGATCATCTAGTTTACCCACTACAATGTGAGGGAGATGGTGCCATCTGTCAGCAATCTTGTGTTTGCCATGCAGTCCCAGATTTCTTAGCAATACCGATCTCCTCCTGGAGTTCCTGTGCTTTCACCTTTTATCATACCTTTCTTTGTTGGCCAGATTTCTTTTGGCAGCCATGGTTTGAGCCAGTTAGATACGCATGAGTTAGCTGGGCCTTTAACTTTTGCACATACTGTAAATAGTTGTCAGCTTGAACCCCATCAGAGAGACCCCCAAAACACACATCTACCGGTGAGTCGAGCTTCTCTTCCAAACATCAGGCGGTGGGGGAGAACCCAGTGGCATCACTTTTGGTTACAGTTATAAGCATGTACCAGGGTGCTAATTTGTTGGCTCCATCTAGGCTTGTCCTTTGGGTGCAGGGTGCCCTAGCATATCTAGCAAAGTCACGGTTGAAACGTTCAGGCTGTGGGTCCCCCTGGGGTGTGAGTAAGGTGGTTCTGGACTTTCTCACTCCCCACAGAGAAAGCATCTCTTTGATCAGGCGACTCTCAAAGTCTCTCCCTTGATCAGAATGGATTCTTTGTGAGCCCCATAGTGAACAAAAAGTTTTCTACGAGTACTTTGGCTACAGATGGATGCTTTCTGGTCTTTGGTGGGAAAGCTTGGGCATATCTAAGTGGAAATGGTCAGTGACCACCAGCACATTACTGATATTTCTTTGATCTGACTCAAACTCAGAAAATCAATACAGACCAGCTCCATGGGTGCACTGGTTATGTTAACAAGGGCAGCCCTCTGGGGGCAAACTTTCCTCAGTAACAGCGACTACAAGTTAGTATGTGTTGCTCCACATCAGCCCCATCTTAGGCCAATAGAATCTGGATCTCACCAAGTCAAGTGTTCTGTCTATACCAAGGTGCCCCATGTGGTTGTGCAAGGACCTCAATACTGGTCTCGAAAGGCAGTGGCAGCACAGTTGTTGTTTGTCTACTTGTCCCCTCTATCTACTGTTTCTCTATATAACAGTTTATTGATCAGTTTTCAACAGGACCTTCTTTGTATAACGAGTGCAGTTCTCAAATCAGTGGAGCGTAATTTGGACACATCTTTTCCTGCATAGAGGGCTTCTAAAGCTGATTTGATCATGGGATCGCGAGATTGAGCCCGCCGAATACTGTCATTGTCCAGCTGAGGCAGGCGCAATGTCTATTGCAGAAAGTGGCAATAAGCAGCAGTATGCAATTCTCAGAGGTCCCAAGCAATCCACCATGCAGTCCCTGCGTCCGTGGACATTTGTTCCTCCTGTCAAACTTCCGGCAGAGTGCCGAATGTCGAGTTCTGCCAATCGGACCCAATCATTCTGAGAACAGGCCTCCGGGAGAAACATCAACATCTATATGGTTCAGACCTGCTCGGTATTCGAGAGCATAGTCATATGTAGATAATGCAGAAAGCCACCTGTGGCCAGTGGCATCCAACTTAGCTGGGAGGTCTGCACATAGGTCAAAGGATTATTGTCAGTTTTACTAGTATTTTAGCCCCATACAAGTACTCATGGAATTGGTCAACAATAGCCCACTTCAAAGCTAGGAACTCTAACTTATATCCAGGATAGTTCTTTTCGGATGGGGGTCAGGCTTCTACTAGGCAAAGGCCACTGGTCTCAGGCCATTCTGGGCCTCTTGGTACAACACAGCCCCCAACCCTTGCCAAGCTAGCATCAGTGTGCAGGGCCGTGAGTTTTTCTTGGATAAAGCATAGGCCAGCACTGGAGCATGGGTAAGATTGATATATGATCTCACGAAAAGCAGTCTCACAATCAGGAGTCCAGCGGGCCCCAAATACTTCACTTTCGGATGAAAATACACTCTTTCAGTCTTGAGGGCCTTTGACTTTTGGTATTTTTTGTGGGTTGGGGATACCCTTGAGTAAGGTTAAGTAAAGGCGGATCACTCTTGAATAGTCCTTGATGAACTGCCGATAATAACCACAGAATCCCAGGAATCTTTGCAGTTCTTTTAGATTTTTGGGCTGTGGCCAGGTGGTCAAGGCCTCAACTTTACTTGGGTGGTCTCTATTCCTCGAGTGGATACTATGTGTCCCACATACTTTACTGATGTTTGAAAAATTGACACCTTATCAATGGACAGTTTAAACCCAAAGTCCTCCAGTCGATCAATACCTTAAATAATCTGCTCCTCATGTTCCTCCAGTGAGCTGCCAAACACAATAACATCATCTAGGTATACAGGCACTCTAGTAAAGTTCATGTCCCCACTGCACGCTCCATCAATCGTTGAAAAGTGGCTGGGGCACTGAAATCGCCAGGCATCCTCCTTGAATTCACCAAAGCCAAGCGGACAGGCAAGGCTGTCTTCTCACACGTTCCTCTGGGGCCATCGGGATCTGGTAGAGTACCCACTGCGGAGATCAGCACTGAAGAACCACTTGCTCCCGTTTAGGCAGTCCAAAGCATCCTGAATGCGGGGCATTGTGTACTGATCAGGGATAGTCCGCCGGTTTAAGGTGCGATAATCACGCATCCTTACTGTCCATTCTTTTCCTCACTACCACAATGGGAAGCATAAGGGCTTCTGGATTCTTGTATTACACCAGCCGCTAACATCTCTTGCAGATGCCGTCTCACATCATCTATATCAGCAGAGTGCCAGGCGTCGAGACCTCTCGAAATGGTCTTCGTCATGCAGCCGGATATTGTGCTCAGCTCGCACGCATCCTACGTCCCATTCCTTTAAAAGAAACACACCGGTCTCTCTGGGCAAACTTCTCACTGATCCTCACTTTCCATTCAGCTGGCAGAGGGTTGCGAAATCAAACAAGTCAGGCGTTACTCTGTCATTCTTCCTTGAACTCTTGCTGCTGGTAGCACTGCAGTGTCTGCACAATGCACATTAGCCAGGATGCAACCTCTATTTACTCGAATGTCTCATCAGACACATTATGAACTTGGACCATTACCCTTCCTGGCATAAGCATGTGGGCTCTAGCGGAGCCAAAATACTACTAGGCTTGACCAGCAGTCCCTCTGGAGAATTTTCCATCTTCAGGTGCATCCAACATTAATATTTTATTCTTAACATCCTTTCTGATCTGGACCTCTCCCTGTAAGGTACACTGGGCATTTGGGTGCCAGGATCAAGAGACTCAGGATCCTTCTTCCATACAATTCCGACCGGTTCCTCTGGTTCTATATTTTCAGCATCTCTCTGTGCCTCATAGGCCTTCTTAATTAAAGCCGGAACTCTTAAAGCTCTACTAGTCTTTGACCCTGTTTTTCATAACACAACTGTGCCAGCCTTCCGAACATACCAGGCATTTGTTCCAATCAACAAAGGGACACCATCTACAGTCAGTGGGGGACACACTAAGGCTAGGGTCTCTACGCATTCCAGCCACTCCAGCCCGCGGAGGTGAGGAAAGACAACCAAATTAGGATATACCACGAATGAGGGGTAGGCCTTCTCACTTAACCCCCATACACAGCAGTCCTTCTAATGGTTGTAAGAATGAAATCTGACAAATGCTTCTGTAGTACCAATCCTGGAACATAATTGTCACTTAGGAGCCACTGTCTAATACAGCTCTTGTAGACACCTCCCGTTCACCTTTACAGTGGTCTCCATGGAGGGACCCACTATTCTGGACCGAAGTCTGGGCGGTAGTGGGGGCCTGGGCAGCGACCTTGCCACAAAAGGACATGTCATTTTGGTGCCCTCACAGGATCATGTCGTGCACCTCTTAACCACTGATTTCTTCTCGAAGCTCTCCTTGTAGCCTATATGCAACTTTGTCAGTGTCTTTTGGGGACTGGCATTCCCTTTTCATGTGCCCATCTTTCCACAATTATAGCAAAACATACTTTCTGGAGTTTGAGCTGGCGAGCATACACTGGGAGCCAGAGGCGGGGTATTACTAACTGGAAACCTGAGGTGCCATCTCTGTCTCGGCGTGATAAGCATTTGGAGACATCTCGTCAGTTTCTCCACTTCCATGGTCAGGAATTGAGGTTGGGCTATTATCAACCAGGAGATACATGGGTGGGTACCCCACCCCCATAACAGATGCAGTCGGATATAGATCAGGGCCCGTACTTGCAGGCGTGGCCTTCATAAAGGACTGTTTTGAATTCCCGGATCTCTCTCAACAGTTCGCCCCATTGTGGCATATCTTTCCTTGTCGAGGCACTCATTGACTGTCAACCTCACACAAAACTTCACTTGATGAGTCACCCTCAGTCACTCGAGTCGTAGCCACAGCTATTGGTGCAGGTGCACCTCCCGAGTCGCCTTTCTCAACTCCTCAGAATTTCTCTCATTAACTCATCCACTTGGAGGGTAAGGGATTCAGTCGATTTGCCAAACGTAACTGAAGCAACAGCAGTTCTGAGAAGGGGGCAGACTTAAGGATTCTGTCCAGTCTGGTTCGGTCCAGTTCAATGCTGGCAAACTACCCTTTCTGAGGCATTCTTGCAACAATTTTTCCAGCCGAGAGACATACAGACAACAACTCCCTTGTTGTTGTTGCATTTCTACTCTCCACCATGGGTCTCATCGGAATCTGGGCTCCCATGCCCATTCTCCAGGGCCTCAGATGGAGGCCTGGCGCAGTCGCTTCAGGGTCTGCCCGTTTAGCATACGGATGGTAGCCAGGGCAGGACCTCGGGAGGCTCTCACTAACCTCTTTGACACTTTCGCCTTGAGCATTGCCATTTCTGCACTTGGGGGCATAGTCTATCCAGGTCTCGGTCATCCTCCCTTGAAGTGGGAGAGGGTACCAGAGAAGATCCTCAACCCGGTGAGTCGTGACTAATGGCAGGTGCAGAAATAGAGTCTGCATTGGTTCAGCCACCATTCACGGGCACTGGAGCAGGAGGGTGTTGGGGAGGAACACCCCAGGTGCTTAAAGAATAGTTTCTTCAAGTCCTCCACAGTTTTCCCTCTCCCAGCAACCATTCAAAAATTCTCCTCAAAAGTTTCAGATAGTGGTGGGGCTGATTCCCCGGGTCTTCTGTCCTTAGTTATCACTCCAAGCAGTGAGGGCTCCCTCTGGGGTAATGGTCTGTGGCACTTTGGAGCTATCTATGGGATCCTTAAACTCCACTAGGAACCCAGGAAAGTGTGGGTGAGCAGATTAGCATGCAGACCACCACCACAGAGGTTTGTAAACCCCACCTTGGAAACTACTCCACAGTGTCATTATTGATACAGGGGGATGTCCAGGATAAGCATAGCATTTTGGGGTGAATCTCCCAGTACACCACTCCACCAGCCGGTGCACAGCCACTTCTGTCAGGTACCCATTTTTTTCTTAACAGTGGTTAAGTAAATATGGCCACTAGAGGACACACAATCCCAGCGGTGAGCCTCAAGATGTAACCCCTAGATGGCGCTATCCCAGGGGCTACTACCCCTGCCTGATTTAGCCACTAACAGGTTGAGGCCTGGATCAGTGGTGCCTCCACCGAGAGGTCAGGGTTTGCAATAGTTAGAAACTAACTTGGTCACAGCCCTCTGGGACACTGCAACCCCTTTCTTCACAGTAGTAGCCCCACAATATATCAGAATTACCTTCACAGTATACACTTACCCCCAGGTCTAGTTCCGGCCTGGGACCTCCTGTGAGAAATGAGATACAGTGCAACAGTCACAGTACAGTACTTTAACATGAGACCAAATACCTCAGGCAGTATAACTTTGCTGAAACAAGCAGCTCTGATTTATGTTGAGGGATATAACAAGGACAGGAAATCAAGTTGGTGGCTTATCACTCTAATAATCTACCTATGGCTCTGTGCACAGGCCTATCCCTATCAGTTACTGTCCTGGGTGCCCAAGCCTAGTGACTGAGTCAAACCGTGGCAGCTGGTGAGGCCATTTCACACAGAGAAAGGAGAATTAAACAGTCAACGGTACAGTAATTCCATTTGGATTTAATGTGGCAATTCAACGAGGGAGGCGACCTGAATTAGTACTCACGACCTCCAAAGAAGATATGGTCCTTCAATGTCAACAGAGGCTACTTTTGATCTCAAGAGACTCCTCACACATTTATATGATAAAAAAAGCACTATACCAGGCAGGCTGCATCTGTATCCCAATCGCAATTACTGCACAATAACCAGGAGAACACACAGCAGATTCAGTTCTGACAGACGGAGTGTAATTCAACAATTTCTTCAGTCTTCTACGGGGTGAGCCTGGTTTACTCTTCAGAGATCCTTTGATTCTTTTCACAGGAACCAGTTCAATCCCTAACAAGCAGTTACACAAGTTGTAAGAACCGGAACTCTGGGCCTTGCACACGTTTTTGTTGAAACTGTGCACTGAAGGAACACAGGGGTTTCTTTCCCCTTCACTTTCAGATCTCAAACTGAAACTCCCAACAGACAAAAACCGGGCACTTCCTTTGAGTTCCTCCCAGTTCTTGACTGGATTGGCTCACTCTCACAATAGACTACTGCTGTTGGTCAAAAAGACTGAAGTCTAAACCATCTCCAAGTCACTGCACACAATCCTCTTGTGGCTGGCTCAGATTATGAGTCCCAAGTTCTGATTAGTCAAGGCATCATTTTGGAGCTAGTTTACCCCAACTGATTGGTCAGTTCAGCAGTTCAAAACCAAGATAGAACTAAGCAGACAGTTCCTGACTGCAAAAGCAAGGTTAGACAAACTGTAATTTTATTATTACTGTAAGATTTCTTAATCAGTTACATCTTTCAGACAGGTTCCTTTGCACTCCTAGTGACTGCAAAAATGGGAGTGAATTAGCAGCAGCTTGAGTGGTACTCAATCAAAGAAACACACAGTCCCCATACAAACTAATTATGTCTGCAAGCAGACAGCTCTTAAAGACAGTACCAGAGGTTCTAAAAAACACTCACTGATAAATGGCTTAAACGCCAAACACCATTCAGGCTTGGAGCATTCAAGCAAGCTCCTGGAAGTCTTTTGGGAACCCCCATTTGCAGGGGGGTTACACCTACATGTTAAGGTAAGAGCTTATGTTTAAAAAGTACATCTTTTTAACTCCCTGAAATGTTAAATACAGTAAAGGAATTATCACTCAGGTGTCTTTTTTTTCTCTTTTCAAAATGAAATACTGTGCAAGTTTCACTTTTCGAATGTTTGAAAACATTTTCTCTTCTCGAACTCTTGGCTAAACTTTCCAAAATACACATTTTATTTTAATCAACCCCCCCCCAAAGTATTTAGATGCATTGTGCCTCTAGATTACTTGTTATTTGTGGAATTTTTGCTGATTTAGTTACTTTAAAATAGTGTTGGTGGGGCAGAAGAATGAACTGCAGGAAGATTGTATTACCTGGGCAGAATTCAGAATGCATAGAGAAAGATTACAACTTTTTAATTTCGAGAAAATCTGGGTAACCTAAAGGAAGGGTATTTACTGCAGATATTTGAAGTGTGTTTGTGGGAACTGTTTTTTCGTTTAAATATTTGTATTTAACAGTTGCAAATCCATTTTGTAATCTGAGGGATCAGTGTATTTTTCTTCTTTTGCTGAAGACTGCATTAATTTATATTTTATTTCGTTTTGTTGACCCGGCCAGTGCACTAGACAGATTTTTGCCTATTTTCCAGGCACGACCGGAGGAGAGAATACAGATGAAAGCCAACTGACCTTGAACCAGATTAAGCTGTTGGTGGTATTTTTGAGCGAATGGGGGGGTGGAATATGGCCAGGGCACTGAGACAATTTCCTGCTTTTTAGAGAAGTGCCATGGGATCTTTATCACCTGAACTACCACCAGAACAGGCAGATGGGACCTTGGTTTAACGTCTCATCTGAAGACAGTGCCTCAGGGTGCAGCCATCCCTCATGCTGCACTACAGCATCAGTATTGGGATATTAACATAAGTGCCTGGGTATGGGAATAGAGACCACTGCATTACAGATCTCAGCCTTGGAGGCAGGTGTGCTGCCTGCTGGCCACTGACACTACAAATGCAATATGTTGAGTGTCACATAATTTTTTTTTTTTAAATACTACGTTGAGAAGTATGGGATCACAGGTTGAGGAAGGGTGATGGGGGGTCTAGGTGTAGGAGTTCTGCTCTGCATGGTGGGTGTGTCCAGCTTTTTGGAAAGTGTCCAGCTCTGGGAGGTTACTCAACCTGCAGAGGGGAGGGAGGCTAGTCTGTGGGTGGGAATGAACCCAGGGTCTGGCTGCAGGGAGGATTGTCTGCTGGGGAGCTAGTCCAGGGCATGAAAGAGTCAACCAGCAGCAGGGAGGGTAGCTGGTGGTGGTGAGGCTAGTTCAAGGTTGGAAGTGAGGTCTAACTGCAGGGTGGGTGGTTCGATGGTGTGGCTGGTATGGGGCTTCTGGTGGATCTAGCTGTAGGTTGAGTGGTTACGTGGGGGACTGCTGGTCCATGGGCTTGGAGGGACAGCTTCAGATATGTGGTCTGTTTAGAGTGGAGGTTTGGGGTGGTGCTCCAGCTACATGGAGGTTGTATAGAATGTAGTTGGAGGCTGGTCCAGATGTAGGGAGGGTGGCTGGCTGGGTAGGCGGCTGACCCAGAGCC
This sequence comes from Neoceratodus forsteri, assembly GCA_016271365.2. Lineage (NCBI taxonomy): Eukaryota > Metazoa > Chordata > Ceratodontiformes > Ceratodontidae > Neoceratodus > Neoceratodus forsteri. Next base: position 78,051,027 of record CM057458.1, read on the forward strand.
TGTGTGGTGCTCTAGCTCCAGTGCTCATTATGTGAAAGGCTGGTGCTAGAAGGGTTGTCCAGCTGCATGGAAGATCTGGTGCCTGGAAGGGTGATCTAGCAGAGAGGAGGGTGGTTGACTATTTTTGGGGGGTGAGAGATTGAAGAGAGGGATCCAAAGTGGTAAAATTAATTAGAAACTGGTTAACATGTGTGCCCTTCAACTTAACAGTAGCACTATGACCTGTGGCAGAGGTGACCTTGGTTCAGGAATGAGCTCGCGTCAGGGCTCTCTGGGGAGAGGAGGATCAACTGTTATACAGAGGCTCTCTTCTGGGGAAGGGGACAGCCAGCTCAGCTGTAGTACCAACTGACTGACCACAAGTGGCAGTGCAGGTGGGAGCAGCCATGGAGTGGGAAGACCTTGACTGGTGCTGTCCACACATGTCTGTGCATGTGTTTGTGCACCCTTGCAGCTTATGTCCTAGGAATGGAAGAACATGTAAAGCGTATCCTGACTACCTAGAGCAGCTGCTCCTACATATTAGATTCATTCTATGGTGGAGCAAAGTCCTGGCAGATGCTCAGGTGATGGTGCTGTGGTAGCTGAACCTAGAAAGGGGGGCGAGCCAGGAAATGCCAGGTTGGAAACGGAGTAGCTAGTTGGGGTGGGGGTTAAGGTGTCAGAGGGTGATGGTTGCGGCACTTATTACAGTGACAGGACACTCAGCAGCTCAGCTCAGTACTGAAGCAGATCCTCCTCAGTGTCTTCATAAGTGACATTGCAGAAAAACTGGCAATAAAGAAGGGAATGCCTTTTGCAGACAATACCAAAATGTGTGGGTGGGCATAGAAAGGAACAGAGAGCATGCACATGCCTCTTGGAGAAACTCCGAAAAAGTGGTCAAGATTGGGGCAGTTAAGGGTTCAATGACAAAGTGCAGAATTGTGCCTGGGGCATAGGAAATCAGGGAGCACCACTTTATGAGGTTGGTACTGATTGGCATCCCACTAAGCGGGGGGACCTTGGAGTTATTATGTTCTTGCCTGAATTCCCAATCTCCTCTCTAGACCCCCCATTGGTGGATAGGCACCATAGCCACCTAGTCTTGAAACACCATCCTGTCAGCAGGAGGTGTTAGTACTGCCAGTGGTGCTGCTAGCTCATCTGCCAATTCCTTCCTCGCCCTCGAATTCACAACCAACAATCTGGCCCAGTGCCTTATCATTTTACCCCAGTGTCCGAAGGGCATCCTTCACCCTTTCACTGTGATTTTCTCCTCCTCCCAGCCCCACCCCTCATTTAACCACCCACCCCTTCTAGACTTGGCCAGCCTGTGCCCCAACTTTTTCACTCTCGACTCCATCTGCCTCTCAACTCTGCTGGCTCCTTCCTTCCCATTGGGCTGGAGGATCCCCCTCCCTCCGTAAATATCAGGCAAGTACTCATTTAGCACCTCTGCCTGATTTCCCCCCTCCTGAGCCATCCTCCTCAGTCCTAATCATGTGATCATGCCCTCCCTTTCTCTTCTCTCTTGTGTATCTATAGAATCCTTTTCCCCCCTCCGTGTATCCTAGCAGGTTTCTCCTCTCACCTTGTCCCCTCACACTGTGGTGACCCTTCCAGCCATCAACTCATACCCTCTCTATCCCCCTAGGCGCTTAAAACATGCATGGCAGCCATCCTCACCTCCTGCACCTCCCTAGTCCCAACACAGCTTGTTGAAACCACCATCTTCACGCCTCACCTTTGTACAGGGTCAGTAGTCCTGCACCCCCATAATAGCCCCACAAGCTGCCAGCATCCATATCCGCCTAATCTTGTCCAAACTCCCTGCAGAATCCTGCCCATGCCCACAAAGTCATTTCCTGAAGTGTACTACTGTATTAGAATGGTTATCCTCCCCCATACAGCAAAAACCAGACTGTAGTGTGATCACCACCTGCCAGCGGGCGGCACACCTCCAGGCCCCCTATCTGGTCCTGTCTGCTGACACAATCAGTATCCGCTCCTCCTAGTAGGATCCCCTGCACTGGACCAGGAAGGCATCCTGTAACACATCCATCAGTCTCTCTTCCCTAGCCAAGAGGATGCCATAATGTCACAGTCCCCCAACATATTAAGGTCACCAGTCACCATCATTTCACGGTCACGTGCCTTGATGTTCTCAACTGGTTGTCCTCGGGCCTCCATTATTGGGGTTCTTACACCACCCCTATTTTCAATCTTTTACCTCCCCTCTTTTGTAGGGTTGCAGATCTCCTCCACCTCCCCCTACAGCCTCCTCCTCCACTAACCCATGTCATTTTTTAACTATCAGCGACACACCCCTCCTCTTCCCTCTCCTCTATCGCCCTGAATATTGTAGCCACCAATTTAGGTCCCAGTCATTTTCTGAGTGGCCCATGTCTCAGAAATTGCAGCATCCACTGATCCCTCAACCAGCATCACCTGGAGCTTGGGCATTTTGTTCCCATGCTCTAGCATTGATCAGGGCTGTCTCCTGACTCCTCTCCCTCTCAGTATCTCGACCTGAGCAGTCCCTAGATGCCCTTTCTTACAGCTGGATGGTTGAATGCAGTTACTGCCTTCTTTTCATGCCTGGACCTGGACCCTCGACAGCCCTCTGGAACCACTCTTTTGTAACCTCCCCACCAAGTTTAATCTCCACCTCTCGACTGTGAATCAGCAAGATTTAGTTTAGATCTCCTCCTCAAGTTGAGGTGTGTATCCAGCATATAACCTCTTGTCCTCCATGTATCCCCCAGTCCCTTACCAACCCATCCCTTCTCCTGAGCACCGGTTCACCTCTAAGTTTTTATATTTAATCTCCCTGGACACCTAAATCAGCAGAATCAAAGAAGTGCGCTTCTGGAAGTGGTAAACCCTGGCAGTTCACCGGAATCACCTGGTTCTAGTTCCTGTTCCCTCTAAGTCATTTGTTCCAGATGTTGCGTCACAGATTACCCGCCATTCCAATGCTATCGGTATAGCTGGAATTTGACAATATGCGGCTAAGCCTGGGATACATTGTGCCAACTAGGCTGCTTTTCCCTCCTCCACCCCACCTCCACTGGACACCCCAGGTCAGGGAGTCACCCAGCAGGATCACCTTCTCCACCCCACTTTACTTGCCCGTTAGATTCCATCCAGGCTCTTCTTCTATCATCAACCCCCAGCTTACTTCTTTTTGTCCCCTCAGCCTGGGGATCACAAGCCTGTGCTTGCCCTACCATGCTTATTCTTCTACCTGTAGCTCCCAGCTTGCTCCTGCCCCCCAACCTCCTGGGTGGCACAGATTACCCCCCACCCAGATCTCCGTGGACTCTTTCTGAGCTGGTATCCTCAGATCCCCACCCAGGCCCCCTTCTACTGCTTCCTCCTTGCCTACCCCTCTCAAGTTCTGCATCCTTCACCCCATCTGCTGTGTTTCTCCCTACCCCCGTCTCCCCCTCTCCACCTCATCAGTTTCTCCTGCCCCAAGCTGGCCTATCTAGAGTACTCCTTATCCTTGGTTGACTTCCCTAACCTCAGTGCTTGCTCAACCCTAGTCCTCCCCTCCTCCCACCCTGGCTTCACTCTGCACCCCCCTTCCTCCCCACCTCCCTCCCACCTAGGCTAATGTCTCTCCCCACACCTGCAGATCTGGCTCTCTCTCCCTCCCACCTCCCCCAGCTTACTGACCAAACCCCTCTCTGTCTGCCTGCTCCCTCCTCCCGCCAGCCTCTCCACCTCATCTCCCATATACAGCAAGGTGAATAGATTAGTAAGTGTGATGCTTGCCCCCGACCTGCTCTCTCCTGTCCCCCTCCTTCTGGTCAGCCACCTCCCTATGAAGTGATTTCCGTACATTGCTTGTTTCGTGCCCCACCCCTCATGAGTAACCATATGATCCTTGTCTACCTGTTCCCTGGGTTATGCCATATTGTTTGTTTGTTTGTAAAATTTTATTTTTATACAGGAATACATTTGTTGGGACATCAGTCCCGTTTTCAACAAAATCCTGTTAATAAATAACATACAATTTATACAAAACATCACATCACAATACACATCAATTTTTTACTTAAAACAGGTACATGTTAATTGCAAATATGCCCTTAGTTTTTTATTGAATATGGATGAATTTGTAATAACCTTCAATCTCTGGGGCAATTTGTTCCAATAATAAACAACTAGCTATTCTGGAGCATTTCATTCCATACCTATTCTGAGATCAATCATGGGGTTTCTTTACCAAAGGATCTTGTATGCATAGTTAATATCCTATCATCTTATATACATAATATGGTCAAACAAGCAATGTCCAGGTTCATCTTTCAAAATTTGATAACACTGTTTATACCAAATATAGACCCTTTCTGTTTTGGGTCTAACCAGTTTAATTCTTTCATATAAATCACAATGATGCACACCATGCCTACTTCTTGTTAATAGGTACTCATTTTATAATAAACCTGATTTACTTTATTTAATACCAGAAAAGCCAGAATGCATATAATATTGACCTATATTCTAAAAACTGGGATTAATAGCTGCCCACCCACTTTCTCCCTTACCTTCTTAGTCAGGCTCCTGCTACTCTTCTTAATATCCAATATCTTGAGTTACCTTTCTCACTTGTATACTAACATGTTCTGAATACTTAAACCACAATCAATCTGTACCCCCAGATATCTGTAAGTATCAACTACTGTAATCTGTTTATTCCTGCTAAATTAATATGGAGTTTGAATTTCCCTCTATTTTTCAGACTCAAATACCATACTTTGAGTTTTTTTTGAATTCAGTAACAGACCACGGTTATTAAACCAGGTCTGTAATAAGTTTATATCCTGTTGAAGTTTGAGTTAATTTGTTCACATTATCAGCAGATGCAACTATTACAGTATCATCTGCGTACATTCTGACATCACAGTTTTCCATTTGCCTTGGAGGTTATTCACATAAACATTAAATAGGAGGGCCTAAAAGAGACCTTGTGGGACCCCTCAAAAACTTCACCTTGCACTGAAGCAGTTTCTCCCAAGACAACACTTTGTCTTCGATCAGATAAATATGATTTAATCCACAGCTAATGTTTCATCTTGAATACCCAATTCAAACAGACCAATCAACAAGAGTTCATATTGAACTTCGTCGAGCATACTAAGTCAACAAACCACCACTATGCATTTTACCCTGATTCAATGATGTTGTTAACAAATCATTAAAATCGCTAAGGCTGTGCTTGTTGACTTTCTTTCAATCCATGTTGGTAACTAGTCAATAATTGATTGTCTTCCAAATACTGAGTCAATTGCATGTGAAGACATTTTTTCCAAAATTTTAGACAATATAGGCAATATGGCAATTGGTCTATAATTCGATATAATGTACTTTCCCTCTTTAAAGATAGTATTATTTGTATTTTCCATACCTTTGGGACCACAGAGACATTTACATGCTCAATTGAATAAATAAATAATAACAACTGGAGCAATAATGTCAGCCCCATATCTTAAAAATTTAGCATCAATTTCATCCAGACCTCCGATTTTGCAGACATTCAAATTTCTCAATTCCTTCTCTACTTCTTTACCATTACATCTTCGAGAATTTGAATTTAAGTCCAAGATCAATCTTATTTATTGATTCTTTATTTCTTTTAATTTATCAAGGGAAATTTCAGATGTCTTTTTAATTAACTTAGGGATGTTTAAATCAGGCAAATCAATAAAGTATGCATTAAAATAATTTGCAACTCCTTCTTGGTCTTTTATCAAACTTTCCCTTGACTTAGACTGATCTTTTGTCTTTGCTTTATGGGATCCTTTAAATTAGAATTTGCCTCAAAAGTTTTTGGATCCTTGCCTTATTAATCAGTCAAATAATATTGTACTTTAACTCTCTTATGTCTTTCTTACATTGTCCCTCAATATTTAAATTTTCCTAAGTCTCAATTTCTTATTCTTTCTAGCTTTTTCCATACTCTATCTCTCATTCTTAGTTGTTTTATCAATTTATTAGTTATCGGTAATTGGTTATCTTTAATTATCTTTTTACTTTAGGTGCATGTTGCTGTATACACGACAACATTATTTCATTAAACTTTTGAAGGCTAATTCAATGTCTGAGAATAAGAAAGCTCCTTTCCCAATTTTGTTTTATTAGAGAATTCCAGCATTTGAACTCGTTAAACCTAGTATAATCTCTTACCAATATGTAGTTATATTTATATTCATTGTTTTGTTTATATTAACTATACATGCTATTGGATTATAGTCATCAAATTCAAAGGTAGTATTTTCTGTCTCAAAACCTGTAACCCTTGTGATACAAATATGAAATCTAATAAGAGCCCAGAGATTGATTATTAATAGATCTAGTTAGATTTTGTAATACGGATCCAATCCCAATGATGGAAAACTGTCTCTTAATTTTGCACCCTGGATTGTAACCAATTTGAATTGAAATCACCTGTTATCAAAACCTGCAGATTTCCTATCTTGTCCAAAATAATCTCAAGCTAAAGAATCAAATGTTTTTACTTTTTGTCTTTGGAGGGCATAAAACACTCCTACAACTAACCTCAGTGAACCAATTTTTATCATTAAACCATCTAGCCCTCATGATTAGTTGCTTAATAATGTTTGAAATGGGCCCAAACTGTTTTAATATACAACAGAACCTCACCACCTTTTTCCCCCTGTCCTTTCCTAATTACCTTATAATCCATTAACTGAATTTCCTCATCATGTATACTTCCATGAAGCCAGGTTTCTGATAATGCTATTATATCATATTTGGTTTCTTTAACCCAGACCCGATAATCATCAATTTTATTAATTAAACTTCTAACATTTTCATGTACCATGGACAATCCTTTATTTTCATTTGGACCTGGATTCTGTTCAATATCACCAATTCAGACAATAATAGGCAAAGTAGATGGCCCTCACTAAGGCTCAATTTATATCCTGAATAACGTGGAGAGAACTGTCTCGAGATTGTTTCAGTTCATTTGTAAAATGATTACATCTTTAGTCAGTAAATACTGTGTTACATAATAATCTGAAATCCCCATGATCAAATTGCTCTTATCCCATTTTACTATGCCAGCCCCCGAGCACTGATATCCATCCATCACCCAGAGACCCCACACCATGTACCCTATTATAAAACATTTTAACATATAACCCATCTTAAAACAATTAAAACTAATATAATTACCAAATCCTTTATTTCTTTTTATTGGCCTCGTGTACTCTCATGAGGTCCTTTCCACACCTTTCCTCCCCACCCCTCCCGCCTTCCAGCTGCCTTCTGATCCCCTCTACTTCCTCCCTAAGACCTGCCAACTGAAAACACACTGGGCACCCTCTGAACCTCCTTGCCCAATTTAATATTATTGCCCCACGCACCCTGTACACCCAATCACTCTACCGAAGGTGCCAGCTTTGGCCACCCCCAAGTCTACCCCCATTTTAGGTGAGCAATGTGGCCCTCTAACAGAAATAATTCAATCAGTGTTGCACTAAAACCCAAGCAGTTTGCCCCCTCCAATTACAGCAATTTTCCCTCTTTCTTGACAGTAGCCAGTTTTCTAGATCTAGCAGTAGACGGTTCACAAGCAAAATTAGCCCATCACAACACTAGCCAGCTCAGAGACCCTAATCGATTCACACACAGTTTGCCTACTCCGTCAGATGTGGTTGGCATACACAGTCATTTATACAGTCTGCTTCATTATGCCCCTTCCTGGTAGTAGTCAGTGTTGCCCAAGCAGGAGAGTGTACAGGACCCTAGACTTGTCCTTCTCCAAGGCTCCGCCCTCACCAACCATTTAATAGAGGTCGGGGCCAGGGTAGGTGGTGTGGAACAAAGAACAGCTCTCCTCCTCTGATTGCGACTGGACTATTTACCTTTTATGGCCCAGTCACATAGTCAAAGGTTTGCGCCCTATTCACTGATTGGCCGCTCCTTCCCGAGTCACTGGCTTGCAAAGTTGTGGCTGATGTGGACCCGGTACGCATTGCCTGTCCCCGCCAGCAAGAGCTTCTCTAGTAGATCACCAATGTGATCCCATCTTATCCCACCTGCTGATGTAGCCCCCGAATGCCTGCCCAGACCACTTCCAGCGTCAACCCCCGTCTGAAAGAACAGCTCTCCTCCTGATTGGAACTGGGCTAATCGTTGCTTATAGATATTAAAAGGATGGGTCCCAGCACCAACCCCTGGGGCACACCCCTGCCACCCTGGAATGCACCCCATTTGCCTTACCACCACCCTCTGGTTTCAGTCTTTGAACCAGTTCTCTACCCATCTTGTTATTTTCTGTTCCACCCCCTAAGCCTTCCAGCTCATTTACCAGCCTTCTATGTGGCAAAGTGTCAAAGGCATTGCTGAAATCTGGGTAGGCCACATCCTCCTCCATCCACCTTTCTTGTTACCCAGTCAAAAAACTCAGTTAACTTTGTTGGGCACAACCTGTCTCCCTGGCAGTATAGCACATTGGGTAAAGGCTCTGAGCTATAGATCTGGAGACCTGGGTTTGAATCCAACAGCCGTCTAAGTGCATACTGTGTGATTCTGAGCAAGTTACTTAACTTCTTTGTGCTCCAGGTTGCATCTGGAAACAAGCTTCAGATTAGTGTGCTATTCCTGGTTAAACAATGTTCCCTTCCCCCCACTTCCCCTATAGACCATTGACAACCAGGTGTTCCACTATTCTTTCCTTCAGCAGTATTTCCATTACTTTTCCCACTGTTGTGGTCAGGCTGACCAGTATGTAGTTCCTGCATCCTCCCTGTTAACATTTTTGCATAGTGGGACCACATCAGCCCTTCTCCAATCCCTGGGCATGTCACCAGTTTACAAAGATAGGGTGAACAGCGTAGTCGGAGGCCTTACTAACACCTCCATTAGCTCCCTCAGTGTCCAGGGATGCATCTATCTGGCCCATAGCCTTATTGCTGCCAGTTCCATGAAGATCCTTTCTTTTGCAAAGGGAGCTGTGTCCTTTTCTATGATCTCTCCATCCTTATTAATGCTGGCCCATTTCCTGCCCCTTCTTTTGTAAAAACCGAACAGAAGTACAGTATTTGTTCAGTATTTCTGCTTTTTGGCGGTCATCTTTTACCCTCCCTCCATCCACCCTTTTCAGACACTCAGTATCTCCCCTTGCCTTCCTTTTCTCCCTGATGTACCTGCATGTAAAAGGTTTTGTCCTCCTTACCACAGTACGCACTGGCTGGCTTGTGTCAAGGGTCCCACATAAGTGTGGGTCTGGTGCCAATGTGCACTTTGCATGTGGAAACATTTTGGTTTGCCTGCTGTGTTCTTTAGTGTAGTGGATTATGATGACTGGTTTTGCTGTATTCTGCACTGACAGCTTCATTTACAGCAGATCCTGGAGTTCTTTGTGGTGGGAGATTGTCCTACAGTGCATATTAAGAGTTTATATAGGCTCTCAGTTTTGGTTTACTGGCCCCACTGAACTCCCTGAGCTAAGTTCTGTCACAGACTGACTTATCCTTTGGGAAAGAACAGAAGTGGAAAATATCTGATAAGAGATCGTGTAGGCTCAAATGTGCACTGCAGGCTATGGAACTTCTAGATGCCTGCTGCCAGCTGCAGGAGTTCTGGGACTGGTTGTGTCTTGTGTATATCTGCTTAGAGATGGTCACAGTCTGGCCTGCATGTGCTATACTGCAATGGATGGTAGTTGGAAATTCCTAACGGTTGGGGGGACTTAGAGGAAGGATTATGAAGTACTTCTTCACTGAGAGGGTGGTGGACTACTGGAATGGGCTGCTGAGAGAAATGGTGGAAGGTTCAACAGGGCATGGGATAAGCACAGAGGCAACTGGGCACGGGGGACTACAGAAAAGGCCTAGTGGATATCTAGGCGAACTGGGCAGACTAGGTGGCTTGAGGTCCCTTTCTGCCATCACATACCTGTGTTCCTGTGTATTCTACAGGCAGATTGGGAAAAGGAAGGGGGGATCCACTACACCACCAGAGAAGCATTCATTGTGCCTTGAATATCTGTTCCTTGGTGTCTTTATCCTACTCTGTGTTGGTTGATGTGTGGAGCAACATGACGACCTACCCCCAAAAAAGATCGGTTCTAGGGGCACGGGCAAGGAGTCCTCCTCCTCCTCCCTCCCCCAACCATGACATCCCCTGAGTGACCGAGTCCATTCTAAAAGCCATGTTGATGGTGTGGTACAGGTCTGGTATCCCCCCCCCAACTCACTTTTTATTTTAACCTCTACAGAGCCTTTCCAACTGACCCAGCTGATCAGTATTTTTATTTTTCGTACTGACCCATTTTCCCTTTTATATCTACAGGTCTGACAGGACATTGACTGGGAGTAGGAGGACACTGACCATATGTATCAGATAAGTATTGTTTTTTTGTTTACCCTACATTGTTTGTCATATAATAGTTCATAACGAGCTGCAGATCCTTTGTGAGCCCATTGCTGTTCTTGTTTTACAGGTACGAATGGCTGCTATGGGAGGCACTGGGTTGGAGCTGTACCTTGTGCTTTAGAAAGGAGACTATGGGCTGGTGGGGGGTATGGGATGGGCATCAAGGTTGGGAACTCCAGGGAACACCACACAATCAATTTGCCAAGACTCGTGAGGCTCAAACCCTGTTTTTCATTTTCTTGCTTTGTGTGCTTTGCATTCTAATGCCTGCATTAATGTAGTGTTTTTGTTTTGCAACAAGTACTGTGTGTGTGTGTGTAATAACCCACTGTAGGGTGTGCGGTCACGCTCTGATATACGCACACCTTGGTGTGTGTTGTTGCACATGAGGCCGAAGGCCGAGTGCATCAACCACCCAAGCCGTGTGTATATCACTGCTCCACACACCACACAGTGGGTTATCTATCTTATAAAATGGCAAAATTGTTTTGGAGGGGAGTAAAAGTGCAGGTGTGTGGGTTGCACTACATATACGCACAGTCACCTAATTGTCTTTTATCCAATGCATTGATAATCCCATTGTAGAGATATATAGATGTATATAGATATATATATACACATATATACAGTATATATATATATATATATATATATATATATATATATATAAAGAAGAGAGAGACAGCACACACACACACACACACACATATACATATACATACACACACTTCACTCTAACAGCCCCTTGATACCGAAAATAATTTTCCACACCGGCATGTGCTCCCCAGTCCAAGAGGCTCTCTTCTCCTTTGAAGATAAACCGAAATACTGGTGAGGACCTGCATTTCAGGGAGGCTCCCATACCATTTTCTGCAAACCAGAACGATTGTTGGTCATTCCTTTACCTAAATGTCCACCCCTTCCTTGTGACTTTGAGTCAAACATGGGTAACAGACTTTAGTACCTCCTATAGACATAGCCCCCAAGATCTCCATCTTCTTTGGAATTCACAGACAACTTTCTCACTCAGGAACTCTTAAACAAAGCTTCCTCTGCTGAGATTGCAGATGCTTGCAGATGAATACTGTTTTGTTTTTGTTGAATTTTATGCAACGCCATCTTTAATGCAGCCTAATACACTGAAGCAGAACTACAACACTGCTGACAGGAGTGCTACTAAAATCACACTGCACACTGAAGTGCACTACAGGTGCTGATGCAGTGCTAATTAACATAATTCGCACACACCGAAAAAGCAATGCAACACTGCTTCTGGCAGTGTTGAAAACACTGCTAATCGCAGTACTTTTGCGGTGTGATTACAGTGCTAATTAACATAATTCGCACACACTGAAAAAGCAATGCAACACTGCTTCAGGCAGTGTTGAAAACACTGCTAATTGCAGTACTTATGCAGTGTGATTACAGTGCTAATTAACATAATTCGCACACACTGAAAAGGCAGTGCAAAACTGCTCAAGGCAGTGTTGCTGACAGAACACTGCTTCAGGCAGTGTTGAAAACACTGCTAATTGCAGTACTTTTGCAGTGTGATTACAGTGCTAATTAACATAATTCGCACACACTGTATCAGCACTGCATGTACACCAAAAGAGACCTGAAGATGCACTGATTAAACACTGATGGACTGCATTATGAAATGAAGTGTACAGGAAGTGTACACTGCTACTGTAACACTGAAATAACACCATATAGTGACTGTTTGAACACTTCACTTCCCTCTGGGAATTTTCCCGCAGTTCAGATAACGTTGGTGAGGTAAGACTATACATATTTATATCTTCCTATTTTTATTTATTTGTTTTATTTTGATAACCTGGTCAGCTTGCTGATACAGACTCCCTTTTATAGTAGTGACCTAGGCAGAGAAACAACACACAACAGAGAAAGTATGACTACAGTACAAAGGCAAGAGAGGGTGCGTTACAAGTACAGTATATAATGACTGGTGAGGTACTATAGTAACCTTATTTCAGTTAATGTGACATGCCATGATAACTGGGTGTGACATCACACACAGTTAGTATGGCATTTTTCCATGAGTGTTAATTCAGAATCCTGAAAAACAGCTGTGAACTGGCAGTGCAAGCTACAGGCATCGCTATCAGACATGAGGCATTCAACTGGAAACTGAAACCATAAGTCTCACTCAGCACTGTTCTTCCTGTCATAGCAGATTGATCAGAGGATGAGTTATTATAAAAAATAACACTCAGGTCATCTGTGTGTTTATCATTGTTTTTACACACCCTTGGTGTGTGATGACCTCATAAACCTCATAACATACAGATGCCTGAGCATTATTCTATATATAATAACCAGGGATCCCATTTATCACACTGATTATCAGTGTGATCAAAAGCCATAATAATGGATATGATGTCATAGCTAGGTACTATGGCATCTGGACCACTCGCACTTCACTTTCCCTGTTGGGAAACTTGATTTTTGTGCTAATGTCCCTCCACCAATTATAAAAAATAAAACAGAAGCGACTGTGTGTTATTAAATTTTTTTCACACCCTCAATGGGTACTGATCACATAAACCTTTCGAGCTTTCCTCTTGAGGTTTATGGGTCATTATGAAATTAATTGAAAGAATGCCGACTCCTGATTGGTCAATAGATACTTACATTTTTTTTTTTTTTAACGTTCCTTTATTTTTGCAAACTTTTCATAAAAATACAACCATAATATAAACAAAAGTAAACATGTATTCAGACAATGAAGTTTGCAGTGGGCACAGGGTCAATACCGTGCACAGAAACATCACGTGACACTTAATGCCGCAAACATAAGAGCGTGCACTGCAATATCATCGGGAAAAACACCAGCAAACACAAGCAGCGCATGCCCTTACGGTCTATGGGCTTCCTCATTTACCCCCCACACCCTCCCAAAATTCAAATAAACTCCGGGCGGTTGTGGATGTTGGAGATGAGGAGAAATACTGTTGCCGGGAAGTTGTTTAAAAAAGTACTGCAAAACGCTGCAGCACAGGAGACCTGGGGGGAACTGAACCGTGGTCCCAGGTCTCCCATTCCGCCATGTGCTGGTGCCCATGCCACTCCACCGCAGGAGCACCTCGACCAAGCACCCAGCACACTGCAAATTGATGAAGCCAGATAAGAGGGTACAGTGACAGCGGCATTGCTATTTCCCTAGCACTATTCTACCCATCGCTGAAACTACATGCACTCACTAGACAGCGTGATATTAACCGCGCTGTCTTTCATGCGTGATATTGAGTTGGTAGGTTTACAGTGACGGCATTAAGAATTACTAGACCCCTTAACCTCAAAAGGTACCTTCAGTCAGGCCATTGTCCCAGGACAACAGCCCAGCTGCAAGTAGTCCCAGATCAAAAGGCTCAGCACTCTCCTTTGGAGCCATCCACCTTGTCCTGCACTGAAATGCCCTCAGCAAACACACTGCCTTGGCATTTTGTGGGCTCCTTTCATTTTACCATTTTTTAAAGTGTAACCCCCCCTCCCCCCATCCTAGTTTTGTGTTACAGCATCGGAGAATTTTTTAGAAACACTGTTGAAAGTTCTGATCCATTTCTGGCACCTGGCTCCCTTTCCTGTGTCTGCAGTCTGCCGATCATCGCGCTGCCCGCTACACACAGTGGATCGAGCCTTTTTAAGAAAAAAAAACAATTAGCCCTGTTTTTGGTATCCACTGATCCTGAGGATGCTTTTTTAATGCCACACAGGTACAACTGGGCCTCACAAATCAGCACAGGCCAGTACTGCCACTCACAGCCTTCCCTCACAGCACGTGCAGTAAAACACAACCCATTTGTTTTCCTCCTAGCAACTGCTATATGGTGGCCTAAGAAAACAGACAAGATTAAAGCTGCCACCATGCGCTCACTTACAGCCTACGCCGCAACCTTGTGCTCCCTTAACACCGAAGCCACCACCAAGCAGTGCTCTCTACAGCCATACACTCTGGGCATAGTGCAACTCGCTGTTTTCAGGGGTCTCAATTTCTCTACAACCTGCGCTAATCACTGTACCAGCTAGACTCACCAATCGCACAGTGACCATCTTCACTCATGTAAGTGCACTAATGTAATGCGTCGAGCTGAACTGAAGACTGAATATTATTGCCTTTCCTTTAACTAAAAAAATAAATAAAAAGCAGCTTGCTGTACTGCAGGTTTTCCTATAATGGAATATCAAATAATAAACCAAAAAACTAACACCACCTTACTTGCAGATTAATGGCCTCCTACTGGCCAACATTAAAACTGCACACCTTAATAGGGATTACTTTTTTCTTCTTGTAATTTATTTTAATATTTTTATTATTTTTGTTACTAATTTACATAAAAAAATGTAAAACATTTCTTGTAATCTGTTACTTGTAATTTCTTGTAATTTATTTCTAGTAATTTCTTGTAATGTATTTCCTATTACTAATGAATGGTTCCATTTCATAATCTCAATAAGGCACTCCAAGGGGGGCAATATGGTGGGATAATGGCCCTTCTAGGATGGTGGAAGCACTCAGCTTTGCCTCATGCTTCAACCCACCCGAGGTGGGCTGTTATCTCACCACAGTGCACTCCCTGCCGTGCCTTATTGCTTAACCACACGACTTGAGTGTTTAAAACAACTTTCACAACACAGTCACCTATACATTATTCTCTGTGACAGTCATACCTCCAAAACCACCTTTTATAATTTTACCTGAAAACACTGATGTGAATATTTGTATTTAGTATTGTTTTCTTTTTATAGATCAAGGGAGAGCCCCCGACCAGTCAGAAGTGCTCCTTTCCTCTGTGTGTGAGACATTCTTATTCTGTGAAGGGTGTCTCACTCACAGCTGCCCTTGAAGTGGGACATTTGGGGACACTGTTTTAAAACTTGATTGATCTTGATCAATAATATATTAATACCACAGCTGAGACCACTCTTATGGTTGTAAGCATGACTACAGAACCCTAGTGTATCAGAACTACTCAACTTCTGTTTTCGGTTCTCATACCCTAAGAATGCTTATGAGATCACTCTTACAAGCATACGAGTGGTCTCAGCAGTGATATTAACATACAGATACATTATGGATAGCAATTCATATACAGTAGGCAAGGCATTTTGTGTCTATAGTGACCTTTTCCAAGGGATCAGGGTGCTTATTATAGATTGCGGGATCGCTCGTGACCAATCAGAGTGCTTCTTTCCCCAGCAAGTGAGACACTCTTATTCTGTGAAGAGTGTCTCATGTGCAGATACCCTGGAAACAGATACATTCCAGGACAGTTTAAAAAATAATATTGAACACTCCCTCGATGTATAATATATGAATACATCCCTCATCACCAGTCGTTGCAGGTAAGAGTGGTTTCACTTGCGTTTTGCTTGAGCCAGAACAGCTCAGCTTTGCTTCGCTGTTCTCTCTCGAGCAGAACGTGCATGAAACCACTCTTATCCCACAACGAGTAGCTCCAAGAGGCACGCTAATATGTAACAGGAAGTGACCGGGGGTTAAGGGCAACCAAAGCAGCAAGGGAACTCAGGCTGGCACAGGAAATAAAAAAGGGGAGAAAGACTTCTTTAGGTGCATCAGGGAGAAAAGAAGCTGTAAGGACCAAATTGTAAGAATTAAGAAGGAGGGGGGATGGGTAGAAGAAGGGGGTGAAAAGACGGAAGTGCTCAACTAGTGCTGTGCGGAATTTTCAAATTCTGGCAGAATGAAATTCTTCGGACTATTCAAAATTCCACTGAAATGCCACCAAATTCCACTGGAAACAAAATGGTGGAATTCCGCAGCATAAAATAGTTGCGGAATGATTTTCTGCAGAAAAATCACTGTTATGGGGAATATTGTTCTGAGGATCTCAATCTATTCCATGGAAGCTGTTGCAGAATAATTTTCTGTAGGAAAAATACTGTTCCACAGAATATTATTCCATGGATCACGGTAGGCAGAATTCCGCAGGCGAATAAGCGAAACTCCGGCAGAAATTCCACCCGTGGAATGATCATTCAGCACTAATTCCACTGGCAGAAGTCTGCATTCCTCACAACACTATGCTCAACGGCTACTTCTGTTCAGTCTTTACAAAAGAAAAGGAAGGGGCGCTACCATAGCAGTAGGGAAGATAGAAACAGATTGAGGGGTGACAATGGAGAAATCATAGTGGGGAGGGTGCTGGAGGGGTTAAGGGCATTGAGGGTAGACAAGGCTCCAGGGCCAAATGGAGTACATCCAAGAGTGCTGAAGGAGCTGGCAGAGGTCCTGGCAGGACCCTTGGCAGACTTATTTAACTCATCAATAGACACAGGAAGCATACCGCAGGACTGGAGACTGGCTCACATGGTTCCCCTCCACAAGAGTGGACCCAAGGACAAACCGTGGAACTATAAGCCAGTAAGTCTAACTTCCATAGTGGGGAAGCTAAAGGAGATCATCCTAAAGGATAGATTAGTGGCCCTACTGGAGGTGAACAGGGTGTAGGATGGGAGGCAGCATGGCTTCATCAAGGGCAGGTCATGCCAGACCAGCCTGGTGGAATACTATGACTGGGTGACTAGGCAAATTAACAGGAGCCATGTGGTGGATGTCCTGCACCAAGACTTCAGTAAAGCCTTTGATTCAGTACCACATGTGAGACTTGGAATCAAGCTACAGGACACAGGGGCAGGAGCAAAACTGGTGGGGTGGGTGGAGAACTTGCAATAAGATAGGCAGCAGAAAGCGGTGGTAGGTGGGGAATACTCATCCCCATAAGCCTGTGATAAGTGGTGTTCCACAGGGTTCAGTATTGGGCCCAGTGCTGTTTGGCATATTTATTGTAGACGTCTAGGAGGGCATCAGCAGCAGAATTAGCCTATTTGCGGATCACACCAAAATGGGAGCGGTGGTGGATAACCAGGGGATGATGGGGAGCAACTGGAGACTCTGGAAAGGTTGCAGGCATGGTCTGACAGATGGCAGCTGGGGTTCAATGCAAAAAAATGCAAGGTGCTGCACTTCGGAACAAAAAATCCAAGGAGAAGCTACCATCTGGGGGGAGTGCAGCTGGAGGTAACAGAAGAGGAGAAGGATCTGGGGGTGCTCATCATGGGAGAAATGAACAATTCCACACAATGCAGAAAGGCAGCAGCAATGACCAACAAAATGCTAGGGTGCATTGCAAGGTGAATTACCGCGAGAAGAAGAGAGGTTATTCTAGCGTTGTACAGATAGTTGGTTAGACTCCACCTGGAATACTATGTACAGTACTGGCACCCATATCTACAAAGGGACATTAAGCTGCTGGAAGGGGTGCAGCATAGGGCAACAAAGATGATTCAGGGCCTGGGGAAATTGCCATATGAGGTCAGACTAAGACAGTTAAACATGTACACACTGGAGGAGAGGATGGACGGGGATATGACTAAGCCCTTCAAATACATGAAAGGAATAATCAAAACAGACACAAAAGGTCTGTTAAGGAGAAGGGTGGGGAGAGACACTAGGGGCAATGATATGAGATTGGGGGGTAGATTCAGGAGGGAGATGAGGAGGCATTTCTTTACGGAGAGGGTGGTGGCAAAGTGGAATGCACTACCAGCTGAAGTGGTAGCATGTACCACTATCAAATGCTTCAAGAAGGGGTGGGACAGGGCAAAGAAGAGGGTAAAGGGAGGTAAGGGGGGTGGGGCAGTTGCTGAATAGGGAGCTAGTTGCATTCATGACCATGATGGCCTGTTGCTGCTGGCAATTTTTGTGTGTTCATATGTTTGTAATAAAACAATAACAAAAGGAACATCATGAGATTCAAAGAAAAACATTTAAACTATACAGAGGTACCAATTCAGTGCATACTAATCAGCAGGACCATAGGCTATTTCAAGAAGATAACTTTTCAGGCCCTGTTTATACATCTCCACCAAGAAAGAACTCCTAAGATGGTAAGGCAGGGAGTTCCAGATTGCAGGTACTGCCACAAAGAATGCCCTATAGTGATCTTGGGATGGCTAGCAAAAAGTCCTCAGTGCAGTGGACAGAGCGGCCAGGAGCATACCAGGCCAAGAGGTCTTTCCGGTAGGTAGGGCTTGATTCATGCAGGGCTTTGTATTTTAACATACAAGTGTCATGCAGTGTCAGTGGCTCAGAAGGTTGCACTCTTGCATCTGAGTCCGGAAGATCAGAAGGTTGTGTGTTCTAACCCTACACCAGGAACTTAAGGTAAAACCCAATACTGACATTGTAGTGCAGCATGAAAAGGATGTTGTACTTCTGAGGTGCCGTCTTTTGGATGAGACATTAAACCAAGGTCCTTTCTGCCTGTTTTGGTGGTTGTTCAGATTGGTGATAGAAAACCCAAAGCACGTCTCGAAAAGAGTAAGGAAATTTCCCCGGTGTCCTGGCCAAACTTCTCACATTAACTAAAAAATACCACCAACAGCTTAATCTGGTTCAATTTCACTTGTTTTCCATCTGTATCCCTCCTCCCTCAGGATAAGACTCAAAATCGGCAGAATTGCCTAGCTCTCCTTTCCTGGTCAACAAAACTAAAATAAATAAATAAAATAACAAAGCAATATTGAAGGTGGTACACCACTTAACTGGAAACCAGTGCAGCTGCCACAGCAGTGGTATGATATGATCTCTCTAGGACACACCTGCCACCATCCTTGCTTCAGCATTCTGTATCAGCTGCAGGCAGCGCACCCAAACATCCAGATAGCTCTAGGTACAGAGCACTACAGTAGACCAGTCTTGAGGTCACAAAGGCATGTACTAGGGTCACCAGTTCCTCTTGGACTAGATAGGGTCTAATCTGGGAGATATTCCTTAATTGGAAGAATCCACTGTGAACCACAGCCGACATCTGATGTTATGGTGTCAGACGTGAGTCCACAATGACTCCCTGATTTGGAACCTTATCCACCATTGTCAGAAATGTGCCATTCAGAGGTGGAATTCTGATGGCATCATATCTTCTGGTGTGACCCTCAAGGACCTGGTTCCATCAGCAACAATTCCGTCTTGGTTGGATTGAGACTCAGCCAGCTGGAGGCAATCCAGAAATTTCTTTAAGACAATGCACCAGCACAGTCGCTGCCTCTCACCCGTCTGATGTAAAAGACATGTACAGCTTAGTACCATCTGCGTAGCAGTGGAAACTCAGCCCTTGCTGTCTGATAACCTGCCCCAGCAGCAACATGTACACTGAGAACAACATGGGGGACAGAACTGAACCCAGAGGAACACCAAAACTGATCGCTACTGGTTGTGACCAGAAAGTTTCCATCACAACCTGCTGTGATCTGTCAATGAGGAAGGACTCAAACCACTTAAATGTTGTCCCCTCGGGTACCCCATATTCCCCAAGGCATTCTATCAAAACTCCATGGTCCACAGTGTCAAACGCTGATGAGTGATCAAGGAAAATGACAACTGAGCACCCTCCCCATCTCTCGCTAGGAGCAGATCATCAAACACCTTGACGAGCACGGTCTCTGTTATTGGCATGGTCTGAAACCTGACTGGATCAGCTACTGCTCAAGGTGTGCACCCAGCTATGCTGCCACCACCTTCCTGATAACCTTCCCTAATTAGCCTCATCACTTCCTCTTTGTCAATAAATTTTAAAAAGTAAACAATGATGGGTCTGGGTCATTGATTCTGCAGTTTGGGACCCATGGCTCTATGAACTCTTTGAATGTCAAGTGGTCAGGGCCATTGAAAACTTAACAGATCAGGGAGAAAATCCTGAATAAAAGCAATGGTGTTTCGTCCCTCAACTCAATCAATCAATCAATCAATCAATCAAATCTTTATTTAATCAGGCGAACATCATTGAGCATAGCTCATTTACAAGATGGACCTGAGTGGTCAAGAAGTGCAAGTGTTATTACTTTGACAAGGGTATCATAAACAGTAATACAATGACAGGGGTAACAAAAAACAGTAATACAATGACATAAGTGCTAGTATATAACAATATACATATGTACAAGGCATTAACACTTATAATTAACACTTACAACTCTCTCAGGGACTCCCAGTATTTTAATATTATTTCTGCGCCCGCTGTTTTCAAGGTCATCAACCTTTTGGGTCAGGAAGGATATTTGTTCAGACTGACGCTGTGTTAACTGTTCTAAATAGCAGACAGATGAGGTTAATTCAGTTATTTTTTTACTGTTCATACCGCTACAGTATGTGTGCCCTCTCCACATTTTGTTTTGAGAGTGTAACAGTGGATTACATGACATCCGCTAGTCCGATCTTGATTTCAGACAGAATGTCTTTCAGTTGCTCAATATCCTCCTTGGTGGCAAAGTTCTCATTAGGACTGTTTAAAATATCTTTATTACACCGCACCGTCCCAGGAGAGCGGGGTGAGTGGGGTCTCCCACTCAGCATGACTGGTATACGACCGAAAACCAACAAACATGTTTGAAAAGAAAGTAATATAAGAAAACTGATCATAAGGGTAACCCATAAAATAAAATGGCAATGTCCAGGAGTGTTTATCAGTACTCGATTGTTAAAATGATGGCAGTAATTACTAGAAACGGTCAGGAACACTGCGGAGCTTACAGACTTGTGACCATCTTCATCAAGCACCAGCACGCGCTCCTGTCTGTGTCCTGAGCTATGTACCACTGGTCTGAGAGTGGAGTCTTGTAAAGGTGAGCTATACTTGAGCTGTGTCCCTCTGGACTGAGAGTACAGTCCTGTAAAGGTGAGCTACACTTGAGTTGTGTCCCTCGGGACTGAGAGTACAGTCCTGTAAAGGTGAGGTGCACCTGAGCTGTGTTCCTCTGGACTGAGAGTACAGTCCTGTAAAGGTGAGATGCACCTGAGCTGTGTCCCTTTGGACTGAGATTACAGTCCTGTAAAGGTGAGGTGCACCTGAGTTGTGTCACTCTGGACTGAGAGTACAGTCCTGTAAAGGTGAGATGCACCTGAGCTGTGTCCCTCTGGACTGAGAATACAGTGTTGTAAAGGTGAGGTGCACCTGAGCTGTGTCATTCTGGACTGAGAGTACAGTCCTGTAAAGGTGAAATGCACCTGAGCTGTGTCCCTCTGGACTGAGAGTACAGTCATGTAAAAGTGAGGTACACCTGAGCTGTGTGCCACTGGACTGAGAGTACAGTCCTGTAAAGGTGAGGTGCACCCGAGCTGTGTCCCTCTGGACTGAGAATACAGTCCTGTAAAGGTGAGGTGCACCTGAGCTGTGTCCCTCTGGATTGAGAGTACAGTCCTGTAAAGGTGAGGTGCACTGGAGTTGTGTCCCACCAGCCTGAGAGTGGAGTCCTGTAAAGGCAAGATGCACCTGAGCTGTGTCCCTCTGGACTGAGAGTACAGTCCTGTAAAGGTGAGCTGCACCTGAGCTGTGTCCCACAAGCCTGAGAGTGGAGTACTGTAAAGGTGAGATGCACCTGAGCTATGTCCCTCTGGACTGAGAGTACAGCCATGTAAAGGTGAGGTACACCTGAGCTGTGTGCCACTGGACTGAGATTACAGTTCTGTAAAGGAGAGGTCCATCTGAGCTGTGTCCCTCTGGACTGAGAGTACAGTCCTGTAAAGGTGAGCTACACTTGAGTTGTGTCCCTCTGGACTGTGAGTACAGTCCTGTAAAGGTGAGGTGCACCTGAGCTGTGTTCCTCAGGACTGAGAGTACAGTCCTGTAAAGGTGAGATGTACCTGAGCTGTGTCCCTCTGGACTGAGGGTACAGTCCTGTAAAGGTGAGGTGCACCTGAGCTGTGTTCCTCTGGACTGAGAGTACAGTCCTGTAAGGTGAGGTGCACTGGAGTTATGTCCCACCAGCCTGAGAGTGGAGTCCTGTAAAGGCAAGATGCACCTGAGCTGTGTCCCTCTGGACTGAGAGTACAGTCCTGTAAAGGTGAGCTACACTTGAGTTGTGTCCCTCTGGACTGACAGTACAGTCCTGTAAAGGTGAGCTACACTTGAGTTGTGTCCCTCTGGACTGAGAGTACAGTCCTGTAAAGGTGAGGTGCACCTGAGCTGTGTCCCTCTGGACTGAGAGTACAGTCCTGTAAAGGTGAGCTACACTTGAGTTGTGTCCCTCTGGACTGACAGTACAGTCCTGTAAAGGTGAGCTACACTTGAGTTGTGTCCCTCTGGACTGAGAGTACAGTCCTGTAAAGGTGAGGTGCACCCGAGCTGTGTCCCTCTGGACTGAGAGTATAGTCCTGTAAAGGTGAGGTGCACCTGAGCTATGTCCCTCTGGACTGTGGGGTGAATTTTGTCAGGTTCCATGGCCTTGTCAACCCTAAGTCTTTCTAGTTCCTTCAGGACACTGTCCCTTGTGAAAGTTGCCTAATCCATATTGCTGATGTCTGCACTTTTTTCTGTCAAGGTGGGACCACAACCTTCTTTTTCCTTAATAAATACAGGCAAAAGTATCTGTTAAGTATTACCGCTTTGTCTTTGTCATCCTCTGTGCACTCCCCATTTTCCCTCTTAAGTCTGACCATATCCCCACTAGTCTTTCTTTTCGCCTTGATATAAAGAAGGTTTTGTCTCCCATTTTGACCTCCAAGGCAATCTTCTCTTCTGTTTCTGCCTTTGCTGCTCTGATTTGCTTTCCTGCTTCCTTTAATTGTTCCTTCTATGTGTCCTTGTCTTTTTTCCTGTTTGCTTGTATCTTTTGAATTACATCCATTTCTCCCTGACCTTAGTGGCCACTTCCTTGGAGAACTATGGGGGTTTTCTTCTCTTTTTAGTTTTACTCACATTTTTCACACATTGTTTTGATGCTCCTATGATAGCTTCCTTTAGTACTTGTCAACTCTCTCTGTCCATGTTAAATTTGCCAGGTTAAGTCAGAGCTTTCCCTCATTTCATCAAAATCTGCACGTCTGAAGTCCAGGACTTTAGCTTTGGTGTGCTTGATTTCTTTTTCTGTTCTAACCTGGAACCATACCATCTGGTGGTCGCTAGATCCTAGGTGGCTCCCGACTTCTGTCCTTGAGATATTGTCACTCTTGCTGAGTAACAGATCAAGGATGGCTTCCCCCTGGTGGGTTCCTTGACAAGCTGTCTTAGGCCAGATAAGTGCAGAGTGTCTAGGAAGTCTTTGCTTCTGGTTGAAGCTGCAGAATGGTTACTCCAGTTTATGTCTGTTAAATTGAAGTCGCCCACCAATATTGCATCCCCTTTAATACTCATATAGTAAATGGATTCTAGTATCTCCTTGTCCCCCTTCAAGCTGATTGCTGGGGGTCTGTACAATACTCCTACCCGAGTAACTGCGCCTATTCCAGCTTCAAGAGTAACCCAAAGAGCCTCGGCTTCAGTGTGAATGTCCTGGGCCATGGTAGCTTTTATTCCATCTTTAACATACATTGCCACCCCACCCCCTTTTTTTGCCAGGTCTGTCCTTTCAAAAAAGGCAGTACCCTGAAAATAGCTAACTCCCAGTCATGGTTGTCTGTGAACCATGTCTCCGTGATGGCGACCCAGTCTGGTTCAGCCTCTGCAATAATAGCTGTGAGGTCAGCCATTTTGTTTGCTAGGCTACGTGCATTCATGTACATGGGTTTGCAGGCCTGGTATTCCCCCTTTTTGTGGCCGCGGCCCAGCTGCACAGTTGAGTCTTTACTGGTATTGTCCCCTGAAGGCACCTAATCCATTTCCTGCTTCGTTCATTCATTGTTAGTCCCCTCTGATGGGACAAATTTATGGGGAGGGGTAGCAGTTTCTGTTTGTGTTTCTACCCTCTCCCCAGTGCCTAGTTTAAACAGTCCATGAAGACAACGAATTTCTGCCCTAGAGCTTTAACACCTTCCTTAATCAGGTGCAGGCCATCGTAACAGAAGAGACTCCTGTCCCAGAAATCCCTCCGATTCCCAATGAAGAAGTATCCTTTTTCCAGGCACAAGTTTTGGAGCCAAACATTCAGCTCCCCAATTTCCTCCTTGCAGATTTTTTGCATGCTGCTTCCTCTGTTCCATACTGGGAGGACCTCTGAGAAGGCTATGATCGTCGAATGTGATGATAATTTTTCCCCTAGATGAGACAGATGTTTTTTGGTCTCCTCAACTGTCTGATCTGTAAGATCATTTGTGCCTGGATGAAAACACTAGCGAACTTTCCTTCTCTGCATATATGATGGTCTAGATTGTTGGTATCCCTCTTTGCAGATGCTCTGGGTAGGCACCTGACTGTCACTTGAGTATCAGAGTGCTGATTTATGTGGGATTCCACTCCTCGAATCATGGAATCCCCGACAATAACATTTTTTCTGGTATCCCTGATGTTTTGCTTCATTGGGGTGCCACCATTACTTACTTTTTGTGAAAGACTTGTACGTTGGTTATTTGGACTAGGTGTGCCCCCCTTGTCATTCACATTGGCCAAGGCTGCAAATCTGTTAGACATTGGGATATGTGCTCCCTGATTAGAAGACTGCTGCTGAGACATATGGAATCTGCCCCTACGCCTACTTTCTGTCACAAACGCACTCAGCAGGTCAGGCCCTCTGCTCCCACAGTGCCAACCTCAGAGCGCAATAGTGTGAACAGGTAACAGGCAGGGTAACCCTCCTGTCTGCTTTTGGGCCTGAATCACCTTTTAGCCTCAGGTTCTGAAGGGGGGATTCAAACTATGAACCTTATGCTAGCGTACCCAAATGTACAGGCTCAGATAATATTCTGTTCGGGGGGGACGCAATATATCTTCGCCTTAAGGCAGTGGTTCTTACTTCAGTACTCATGAAATGTATGCGGTTTCTTACTGTTTTAGTTGTGGCTCATTAATACGCACTATAATGTTAATGTGTTTGCATCTCTTTATATGCCACGGTAATGATCAACTGTTTAGCGCTAAGAGCAACATTAAGTTTAATCATCTGCCACTTAGTGCTAAAATGGACTTGTCACAGAGGGAATATATTACAACCATCCTCCATATAAGAGAAAGTCATATTGCCAAAACTGGACCTACCGAGCTCCCATACGTGAGAGAATGCTCACTTGTACTGATAAATAGCTGTCTCCATTATGGACTGATTGCATAGGAGCGTCCATCCATGGGAGCAGGACTAACTTTTGATTCCTGACAGGCCCAGACCAAGGAGGAATGGTAAGGGCTGCTGCCATGAGCTCCAGGATGTAAGTTATGTCCACAACTGGGGTGGGACAGTACTGCATCTTCTAGGTCTGTGCAAAATTAAGTTTAATCGTCTCCCACTTAGCGCTATCAGCACTATCTCTGACTCCCACTTAGCACTAGCCACACACACACACACACACTCTGATGGGGCACATAACATGAGGCATTGCTACAAGATGATGGATCCAAGAGAAGAAGTAACATTGCCTCTCAACCAGCCTTCATTTTGCTACTTGAGAAACCCTATATCCCATATGGAGAAGGTACTATCCACTGAGCTTTTAAAGTTTAGAGAACTTGTCTTGCCTTGTCTTCGGCACCTGTACAGTGACAAAAGGATCCAGGTTGTTGTATGTTAAGTTCAATAAATATTAGTTTTACTGGGTCAATTTAATTTGTACATTACTCGATGATCAGCAATATGCACACTGCAAATGGATGTTTTGACATGAATAAAAGGTGGGGGTCACTGCTGTTTTATTTCTTGATTATTCAAAAAAAAATCTAACTGACTTCAATTAAATTAAATTAGTGTTTTATTAATAAATAGTTTGTTATTAAAAGGTTATTTTTAGTAAATGCAATAAAATGTGTTTAAAATTATACTTTTGAGATGTGTGTGCCATATGTCATACAGTGTGTATGACTGTTGTGACTCCTTAGCATAGGCTGCCAACTCATGTGGCTCCCGAGCCAATCAGGACTGAGTATCACTGGCCTAAGGGCACCTAACCAGGTTTCCAAAATGAACCCTTAAAACTCTATAAAAGACCTTAGGTATATTCTTACCTTTTAACAAGCTTAGTAACACCATCAAGCTGTTGAACAGTTTTGTCAGACTTAACCTTAACCACCTATACGTCACATGCAAAAAGAAATGAAAGACACCCAGCCAGTCTTTCAAAGAAAATATTCTTTACTGAAAGATGATAGAAATATGAAAAATGTAACCACAGAACAATATATCAAAGAGCTCACAATCACATGAAAGAACAAGGGGAGATTACAAAACAAAACTCCTACCACAATACATTTAGATCTTTGCTATCTAAGGTATTACCTCTGGAAGTGCGCTTTAAAGTTAGATCAGATAGCTGAACTCTCTAGAGTCCCAAGATGATATGACATTCATTTCAGACGCAAGTATCAGTTTAAACTCTGTGTCTCCACACCCCTTCTGTGAGTCATCTAGCTCCTCATTTTAAAATATAAAATTATAAAAAAATGATTTCCTTCCAGGAGGTATGTTAATAATGTGACATCAGCAAAAACCCATTTCCCAAATTATGAGTCTCTGATCAACCAGTACCTTTGAGGTTTACAACCCTGCAGTCCGTCACCCAGGTGTGAGATAGCCAACAGAAATCAGCTAAATGATGTCCTGGTCCTGATGTAATAAAATGTATATTTAGTTCCCAACTTCAAAAGCATGAGGTCATAAAAAGACCATAAAATGCAATTTCTCAAGGAAGTTAATTATATTACAGATAATACATCCTGTGATTTCAGCTGCTGACACCTTGTAATTTAAAAGGGCCAACTCTCACAGACTGGCATTTCATACACTGACCATTTATTTATACTACCAATATCTACAATAATCATAACCAGCTGGCCAAGAGTCACACTCCTCCCCAACTAGATTGAATATGGGGGCTCTGTCTCCTGCATGGGATGAGCTCCCTAAGTCAGTTCACTCCTCATATAGAAGCGACAAGCCATCTGAGTTCTGATTGGTTTGCTCCAGCCCTATGTAAGATCGTCATGTCATACCCTTGCAAGGTAAGACTCCCTCTTAATAGTCTACCATTAATTTTTCCCATTTGCATCAGCCAAACCAGGGGGTTGTGGTCAGTTTGTACCTCAAAATTCTGCCTGTGTAAGTATGGCTCTAACTTCTTTAGGGCCCACACTATGGCAAGACACTCTTTTTTCATGGTAGAGTAAGCCTGCTCCCTGTGAAGTAACTTTTTACTCAGGTACACTACGGGGTGATCTTTCCCTGGGTTGGATGTCTGACTCAGTGCTGCCCCAATACCCACGTCTGAGGCATCAGTCTGGACTATAAAGGATCTGCTATAGTCAGGACTTATCAACACAGGAGCACTGCACAATGCCTCCTTCAGTCTGGTAAAGGCTTTTTCACAGGCTGGTTCCCAGGTAATTTTCTTAGGCATTCTTTTCTTTACCAGGTCAGATAGGAGAGCAGCCAGGGCACTGTAATTGGGTAAAAATTTCCTATAGTAACCTGCTGTCCCTAGAAAACTCCTGACCTGCTTCTGCATTTCTGGTCTGGGCCATGCCTTGATCAGCTCTATTTTCACTTGGTTAGAATGGAACTGCCCCGGCCTACAACATCTCGAGGTATGCCACTTCAGCCATGGCCACCTGGCACTTCTCAGCTTTGACAGTGAGCATGTTTCTCTGTATCCTGCCCAGCACTTCCCTAAGGTGGGACAGGTGTTCCTCCTAGCTGGCACTAAAGATGGCAATGTCATCCAGGTATGCCATGGCGTACTCCTCAGCACCATTTAACACCTGGCTCACCAACCTTTGGAAAGTGGACGGGGAGTTCTTCATTCCAAAAGCCATTACTTTAAATTCAGATAACCCTATTGGAGTGATGAAGGCCAACCTCTCCCTAGCTCTGTCAGTTAACTCTACCTGCCAATACCTGTTTGTCAGGTCAGTAGTTGTAAGGTATGTCACCTCTCCCAACTTTTCCAGGCGTTCGTCCATCCCGGGCATCGGGTGGGTGTCTAACTTCGTGACTGCATTCAGTCCATGATAGTCCACACAAAAACAAGTACAGCCATCTGGCTTGGGCACAAGGACTACAGATGAGGACCAGGGGCTGTGGGATCTCTGGATTGCCCTGAAATCTGGTATTTCCTCCACCTCCCTCCTAATGTCCTTTTGGACAGCCTCTGACACCCGTTATGCTGTCCGCTGTATGGGCGTCTGTGTCCCTGTCTCTACATCATGTGTCACTAAGGTTATTCCAGGCTTGGTGCTAAAGACTGGGGCAAAATCTACTAAAACCTCCCTTACTTCCTGGATCTTGTTCGTTGCCAACTGGGGTGACAATTTAACTGCCTCCACAGAGGACTCTTGCTTGCTTTCTTCCAGAAAGTCCAGAAGGGGGTCTCCTTCATCCATCCCTGCCCCAGGACCACATACTGCAAATACCACATCAGCCCTATTAGCATATGGCTTCAGCATGTTGACATGGTACATTCTTTCTGTATGTCATCTGTCAGGTAACTCTATAATATAATTCACATCATTTACCTTTCTAACTACTTTATATGGTCCTTCCCACTCAGCCTGCAGCTTGTCTTTCCAGACTGGGATAAGGACCATGACTTCCTGACCCACCGTATACGAGCAAGCTCTGGCTCTGTGGCCGTACCACACTTTTTGTTTCTGTTGGGCAGCTGCCAGGTTGCTCTGGGCTGTCTCCATAAGCTCCTTCAGCCTTTCCCTAAACCTAAGGATGTAATCTATTATGGGAGTTCCCTGGGTGGTGTGCTTGCCTTCCCAGTCCTCCTGGATCAAGTCTAGGGGCCCATGTACCTGGCATCCATATAAGAACTCAAAGGGGGAAAATCCTGTCGACTCTTGGGGTACCTCCCTGTATTCAAACAACAGGTGGGGAAGGTATTTCTCTCAGTCCCTCCCATGCTGTTCAGCAAACGGTTGGAGCATTGACTTCAGGATACCATTAAATCTTTCCACAGGTCCATTGGATTGCGGGTGATAAGGTATTGTACATCTCTGCACCACCCCACACCTCTCCCACAAACATTTCATCAGGTCCAACATGAAGTAACACCCTCAATTGGTGATAACCTCCTGTGGAAACTCAATACAGGAGAAAATCACAAGTAAGGCATCTGCCACTTTGTCTGTCCTCAGTGAGAATAGGGTGACTGCCTCTGGATACCGGGTGGCATAATCCACTACAGTCAGGATGAACCTCTTCCCAGAGGAGCTGGGAGTATTTAAAGGCCCCACAATATCCATTCCCACCCTCTGGAATGGCTTTTACACTATGGGCAATGGAATTAGGGTGACTTGGGTTGTCTTACCTACTTTCCCTTTTTCTTCGCACCGGTGACAAGACCTGCAATACTCCTTCGCCTGCTGGGTGAAGTTGGGCCAATAGAAATTCTGGGCCAACTGCTGCATAGTGCACATGATTCCCAGACAACCAGACAAGGGAATATCATGTGCAATCATGAGCAACTGCTCACTGTACCCCTGGGGAATGACAAGCTGCCTGCCAATCACCCCTCCCTCTGTCTTAGCATCCTGAGTGTACATCAGTCCATTTTACCAATTAACCTTATGTTTACCTTCACCTCCTTGTACTCAATCAGAGTCTGCCAAAACCCTCAGCTTTTCTAGACTAGGGTCACTTTTCTGTGCTGCTGCAAACTCCTTACACATTCCTAAGGCCCAGGACAGGTCCCCATCAGTATCTAAACTAGGGTCCCTAGCTCTAGCATCAGGGCACTACGGATTACTGTCATCCCTAACTCTCTGACAATGGGTCACCCCTCCTTCTTTGGAGTAGCCCTCCGTAGCTGTGTTGTTAACTGCTACTGGGGAAATTTCTACCCCCTTTTCATTAGTCTCCATATCAGGGGACACAGGCTGGGAAACCAGCCTCCCAGTGGTTTCCACAATGGCTTCTATGGGGTCCAGGGAACTGCAATTTTCCTTTGCTGCTTGGTTATGGGTGACTGCACACACTATCCCCTGTTTGAGATTGTTGCCAAGGATGATGTCAACTGCTGATGTTTTGGCTACAGCCACCTGTTGCACAGTTCCCCCTGTTTTGCCCCAGTCTAGGAGAACACTAGAGAGTGGCAATGTTGTCTCCTCCCCAGTGAACCCTTGTACAGTTACAAATTTATTGGGTATAAACTGACCAGGCTCTACCAGATACCCTTTTACCAACGTCAGGGATGCCCCTGGGTCTCTTAACCCTTGTGTCTGTACACCATTCACAGTGACTGGGTGCATGTGTTCCCTCATGTTCACAGGCATGTTTCCAGGGACACACAAACAACCAACTTCTTTCCTAGCCCCATTTTGCATATTGCTCATCATTTTGGGATACTGTCTGGCAATATGCCCAGTTTATTTGCTAACCCAACATTCATTTCATTTCTCAGAAAAATCTTTTCTTTGAAACCTGGGGCTAACTGGTTTCGGTGGAGGCAGTGAGGGTTTTAGCTGCCCTGAAGGTGCATTTTTTTCTTTTCTGTGCTGCCACACCCACCTCATTCACTCTCAGAGCAGGTCTGCTCCTGGCATAGCGGTCCAAGAGTTCATCAGCCTCTTACACTGTTTTGGGATCTCGGTCTTCCAGCCAGGTTTTCAGCTCTGCTGAGCATGTCCCAAAAAACTGCTCTGACAATATAGCATTTTCAATTTTATCTACAGAGTTTGCTTCAATTCCTTCCCACCAATGTTTTAAAAACTGACGCTGTACCTCAGGGATCAGTCCTCTTCAATATCTTCATCAGTGACATTGCAGATGGACTGGAGGGTAAGGTTTGTCTGTTTGCCTATGACACCAAGATCTGCAACAGGGTAGATGATCCAGATGGGAAGGGCAGAATGAGAAGAGATCTGGATAAACTAGCAAAATGGTCGGAAGAGTGGCAACTGGGGTTTAACCCTGAAGCCACCTATAGGCTGGGAAGACAGTTGCTGGCAGTCACAAGGGAAGAAAAAGACTTGGGCGTCATCATCACAGATGACCTGAAATCATCCAAGCAGACCACTAAAGCAGTAGGTAAGGCTAGAGGGATGTTGGGGTGTATTAGCAGGGGTATCACAAGTCAGAAGAGGGAGGTAATAATCCCTTTTTACAAGACACTGGTTAGGCCCCTTCTGGAGTAGTGCATGCAGTACTGGAGGCCACACCTTCACAAGGACATTAACCAAATTGAGGCAGTCCAGAGAAGGGCAACCAAAATGGTGCAGGGACTGCATCAGAAAACATATGAGGACAGATTAATTGAGCTCAATATGTATACTCTAGAGCACTGGAGGGAGAGAGGTGATATGACTGAAACATTCAAACACCCTAAGGGCATTAACAAGGTGAAAGAGTCTAACATGTTTCAATATAAGAAAAATAGCAGGACAAGAGGACACAGCATGAGATTAGAGGGAGGCCAATTAAGGTGTAATGCGAAGAAGTTCTTTTTCACAGAAAGGGTGGTGGATGCATGGAATGGCCTACCTCAGGAAGTGGTGGATATGAATACAGTGCAGGGCTTCAAACAGGCATGGGATAGGTATAAGGGAGCAATACAGACAAGTATGAATAGATAGGCCATTGACAGAGCAAAGGCCAATGGCACGTTCATAAGGTAGAAAAAGAAATGGGCAGACTGGATGGGCTTTGCAGTCCTTATCTGCCGTCAACTTCTATGTTTCATGGCTAGCTCCTCGTAGCTTATGTCAGGGCTTCTCCTGAGCTTACGGAATTTAGCTCTGTATGTTTCTGTAATTAAATCAAACTTTTTTAAAAGTGCAGCTTTAAGTTTGCTGTAATCATTACTGTCCTCATTGTCCATTTGATCCAATGCATCCCAAGCTTTCCCGGTAAGTAACGGGGATAACTGGAAGCTGCAGGACCCTCTAGGAATTTTGGCCTGAATACAAACTTTTTCAAAGGAATTTAAAAAGGCATCCATATTCCCCCCCTTTTAAATTCAGCTATCAATTTGTAATTCAATTTGTAACCCAGTCCTGTAGTTCCAGTTAAACCCAAGCCACTTACCAGCTCTGGTACAGGTGGTTGGAGTCGTAGCTTCTCCAGTTCATATTGCCTCTGGTGCTCACTCTCTTTATGCTCCGCTTCTCACAGTTCCTGCTCCCTCTTCTCCTCTGCAGCTCGTTGCTCTCGCTTCTCTTCTCTCTGGAACTCTAGCTCCATCTTCTGCAACTCCATCTGCAGCCTGATGGCTTCTGGCTCTAGAATGCTGGTGACCTTCCCCTGCTGCTGTGGCATTTCACTTGCACTGGCCCTGCTGTCCTCCTTACCAGATCTGGACACTGCACTGACCACTGGCCCCTCCACGCCCAAGGTTTGTTCCTTTACAGTCACAGTTTGTGACTTGATACTCTGGGCATCTGCTGTCATCAAGGCATCCATGAGATTCTGCTTGGTGGCTCTCCCCACATGCAGGACTCCTCTCTCCTTGCACAACTGCTTCAGGTAGTCTGCAGTGTGCTCACTGTAGTTGGAAGCCATCTTCTTCCCTAACTATGGCTACTCTAACTTGCACTTTGGAAAAATAATAAAACAGGTAGGAACTTTGACTGAAAGCAAAATGTTATAGTTCTGCTTCTTTTAAAAAAAATCACTGCCTACTATTGCAAGTGAGCTGTACAGTATTAAGCTGACACACTGAACAGTTAAAGCTTGTGTTACCAAATTTATCACACTGCTGCCAACCAAATCTGTCACAAACACTCTTAGCAGGTCAGGCCCTCTGCTCCCACAGTGCTAACCTCAGAGTGCAATAGTGTGAACATGTAACATACAGGGTAACCCTCCTGTCTGCATTTGGGTCCAAATCACCTTTTAGCCTTAAGTTCTGGGGGGATTCAAACTGTGAACCTTATGCTAGCATACACAAATGTACAGGCTCAGATAATATTCTCTATGGGGGGAAGCAATATATATTTCGCCTAAGAGCACCTACTGTAACCAGGTATCCAAAATGAACACTTAAAACTCTATAAGAAACCTTAGGTATATTCTTACCTTTTACCAAGCTTAGTAACACCATCAAGCTGTTGAGCAGTTTTGTCAGACTTAACCACCTATACCTCACATGCAAAAAGAGCTGATAGACACCCATGCAGTGTTTCAAAGAAAATATTCTTTACTAAAAGCTGATAGAAATATGAAAAATGTAACCACAGAACAATATATCAAAGAGCTCACAATCACATAAAAGAACAAGGGAAGATTACAAAACAAAACTCCTACCACAATACATTTAGATCTTTACTATCTAAGGTATTACCTCTGGAAGTGCATTTTAAAGTTAGATCAGAGAGCTGAACTCTCTAGAGTCCCAAGATGATATGACATTCATTTCAGACACAAGTATCAATTTAAACTCTGTCTCCACACCCCTTCTGTGAGTCATCTAGCTCCTCCTTTTAGAATATAAAATTACATAAAAATGATTTCCTACCAGGAGGTATGTTAATAATGTGACATCAGCAAAAATCAATTTCCCAAATTATGAGTCTTTAATCAATCAGTTCCTTTGAGGTTTACAACCCTGCGGTCCATCACCCAGGTGTGAGATAGCCAACAGAAATCAGTTAAATGACGTCCTGGTCCTGATGTAATAAAATGTATATTTAGTTTCCAATTTCAAAAGCATGAGGTCATAAAAAAGCCATAAAATGCAATTGTTCAAGGAAGTTAATTACATTACAGAGATCTCCTGGTCAGTGTAACACATCCTGTGATTTCAGTTGCTGACACCTTGTAATTTAAAAGGGCCAACTCTCACAGACTGACATTTCATGCACTGACCATTTATTTATACTACCAATATCATACAATAATCATAACCAGCTGGCCAAGTGTCACACTTACCACCTGGCATTCTCCTGTACCAGATGCCCAAGGACATCGTGAGCTACTTCCCTGGTGGAGCTGGTGTGGTGAATGAGGACCAGTGGGTCTGTGGTTCCTTAAAAGGTAGTGGAGATATGTTATTTGATTCCAGGCCTCTGTGGGCTGGTTTTTTAATTCCCTTATTATCCAGCACATTGGACAGTGCCCTAGTGCCAGTATATGTGCCTTCTGGAAGGATGAGCCTTACCACTGGCAATTGATGATACTCAGTTTCCTCAAGGGCTGAAGTGTGGATGAAAAAGAAAAATATCAGCTTTTCCTGTATTTTGCAGGAAGAGCTGATGGAAGGAAAAAGAAGGGACTATGTAGGAGAGGAAATGAGCTTATGTAGGAAGTGTGGATGAAAAAGAAAAGGAATGTGCTTAAGCAGGTGTAGTGAGTCCTGTTGAAAAATATTTATATTTTTTAGATCTTCTTCTTATGTAGGAGGTGTGGACCCAATGCTTGGCTGGGTCTGAATAGAGCAAGCAAGGAGAGAAGCAGCCTCAGCAGAGAAAGGAGCCTGGACTGTGTACTCCAAGTGGGATTTGCCCAGGTAGAACTGCTCTCAAGGAATCCCTGCTTCTGTGCCTGTCAGAGTCTGCCTTCCCATGGTGATTAGTCTCTCTCCCAGTTGGTGAAGGTCAGTGAAACTCAGCAGACAGCAAGGCTAGAGGCTGGACTGCACTTGATATATGCCTCCTAGAGTTACTTTCTGAGTCTGAACTGTTGCTTCTGGCTAAGAGCTTTCTGTTAGCTGACCACTATTACAGTAGTGGGTACAGCAGTTGGTGAAGCTCAGCAGACAGTAAGGCTAGGGACTGGACTGCTCTTGGCATATGCCTCCTAGGGGTGCCCTTTGTGTCTGAGCTGTTGCCTTCAGCTGAGAGCTTTCTCTTAGTTGGCCACTATTTCAGTAGTGGGTACAGCAGTACAAATGCTGATTTACATATAGCAGCCAGGAATTCTGGGTAAGTGTTCCAACAGCCCCTTATGCTGAGAGAGCAGCGCTTGGCTGGGTCTGAGCAGAGCAAGTGAGGAGAGAAGCAGCCTCAGCAGAGAAAGGAGCCCGGACTGTGCCCTCCAAGGGGGATTCACCCAGGTTGAACTGCCATCAAGGAATCCCTGCTTCTGTGCCTGTCGGAGTCTGCCTTCCCTCCATGACTGGTCTCTCTCCCTGTTGATGAAGATCAGTGAAGCTCAGCAGACAGCAAGGCTAGGGTCTGGACCACACTTGGCATATGCCTCCTAGGGTTGCCCTCTGTGTCAACCCTAGGAGGCATACGCCTAAGTCCACACCTGAAGAAAGACTGTGACAAGGTAGAAGCAGTACAGCTCAGGGCCACCAAAATGGTCTCACTTGTGGCTTGGTGCTGCCATCAATGGGATGAGAGAGAACTCACTTTTTTTATAAAGCTTTTTCTCCCTTTGGGGCTCTGGGCAGGCATGGTCACGCATGCACATGGAGGTGCACATGCGCACTGTGGCTTGGGTAATGGCCCTTTCCTTCCACCCAGCCTAATGCCTGGTCTCCCTTGTGGCTTGGTGTTGCCATCTTGCCTCCACCTGGTGGCAGCCAAGGGGGCTATAAGCAATAGAAGTTGGGACAGGATCCTCCCATTGTACAGGTCACTGTTGCGACCCACATCTGGAATGCTGTGCCACGTACTAGAGTCAACACCTGAAGAAAGACTGTGACAAGGTGGAAGCAGTAGAGCTCAGGGCCACCAAGATGATCCATGGACTAGGGAAAGAGATATATGAGGACAGGCAGTAGGACTTAAACATGCACACCCTTGAGAAAAGGAGGGAAGGGGGGCCACACGATTAAAATATACAAGTACCTGCATGGGGTAAATAGGATGAAACTTTTCTCCTTGAGCTCATGTAATGGGATGAGAGAGAAATCATTGTTTTTTATGTAGCTTCTTCTCTCTGTGGGGCTCTGGGCAGGCATGGCTATGGTCCTCTCTCAGAGATCTCAGTCTGCCTGTTTTTAGCTTCAGGACTTCATTTAGCCTGCCTTGAGGCCCCATTTTCTCCCCATTAAGCCTGGGACCCCATAACACGGTCGTGCATGCACATGGAGGTGCGCATGCCCTCCATGGCTTAGGTGATGGCCCCTTCCTCCCACTCAGCCTAATGCCTGGTTGCCCTTGTGTCTTGGTGCTGCCATCTTGCCTCCACTTGGTGGTAGCCAAGAGCTGGGGCAACCCATGTCCCTCTCTGAGAGAGGACAGCTGCCTTGCAGCAGTTCAATCCAGCTCCTCGCCCTCCTCCCCGACTGATCCCCGATAACTCTGGCTCATTCCCAGACCCGGGCCACTGGCATGGAAGGCAGTAAGGTGTCCAGTGCCTCAGCCTTCCATGCCACTGGGCTGGTGAGACAGAACTCACTTAAACTTACAGGGAGAGATTCAAAATGGACATCTGTGAGCACTTTTTTACACAAAGAGTGGTGGACAAGTGGAACAAGCTGCTGGAGGAAGTGGTACAGGCCAAATCAGTGAGCAGCTTCAAGAGAGGATGGGATAGACATATGGAATTAGATAGAAAAGGGGGTGCAAAAACAGAGGGCAGGGATGACCATTAGGGCCAGTGCAGAGTAGTTAATTAGGTAGAGTGGGCAGACTAGATGGTCCGAAGGACTTTTTTCAATGCTCATTGTCTATGTATCTATGTAACTAAAATTCAGTGCAAAAACAAGTGCCATGTTACTCACGTAAGGGTCAGGAACCCGAAGACAGAATATAGGGTGGGAGATGTAGTGTTAGAAGCAATGATAGAGGAGAGGGATCCCTGTGTCTTAATAATAAACTACATTAAGCAGTCCACACAGTGCAACAGAATAGTGGGGAAGGCAAATGGTATGCTGGGGTGCATAGGCAGGGGGACACCAGCAGAATGAAGGCTGTGATCCTGCCCTGTACAGAACATATCTCCGATGTGCTTGTATTAGGAATACTGCATGTGGTTCTGGTGTCTATATATTCATTTTTGACCAGGAAAGGCACACTAAGATATGATAGCTTGCTTCCAGGTACGTCTTGGGGGGTGGATTACATAGACCTATTTTATTGATGGTGGAATGTTGGCCATGACACTGAAGATACTCCCCTACTCTCTGGAGATACTCCCCTACTCTCACAGTGGGAGTGCAGATGTCCATTTTGGCTGCTCGCCAAGATGGCTGCCCCCAGTGGAGGAGGTCAGGATGGTGATGTAGTAGGGGAACTGATGTCTGCCTCTGCCATTATTTAGAATGAGGTGCCTGAACCTATGGGCCTTGATAATGTTACTGATATTGACATAACTGAAGCAGAGAGCGTGGTTCAAAGTGAAGTTGTTTTGGACACTGACCTAGTTGATGCTGCTCTAAGTGTTGAAGAGCAGGTGTTGAAAGACCCTACGGAGGTGAGGATAAAGCACCTAATGGAGATGCTGACCAAGGAGGAAGCCAGATAGTCTGGTGGAAAGGGATACCCTGGATGTTTAAAAAAGAAAACAAGCCTGTAGTAGAGCAATTTTTCTTTTCTTGAACACATATGGTATTTGTACGCTTTCTCATTTTCTTTTTTGGGACATATAGGTGTTAATAAATGACGATGTATGTTTTGATTTGACTGTACTTTCTTTTTGTTTTTGAACTTTTAATAAAAATTCCACTACTCTTCATCAGTAAATGTGATGAGATCTTTTACTTCCACCAGGACAGTGACCACAAATGGGCAGGAGGAACCTCGGTTTAACATCTCATACGAAGCATGGGAGATACAGTCTGGTCAGTTCCCTCGACAAGTTGCTGCAGACAATTAGCTACAGTGACAACTGTGGCATGATGATTTGCTCCCATGAGACATTGAACTGAACTCAAACGACAATGCCAGCAAATGTGCCACTTTTATAACTTTGGGCTTACTGGGTCATCTGGTGAGCAAATGGTGTCCACCTGGAGATTTTATTATATCTATGGCAGGAGCAAATAGTGGGGGAAAAAATTTGGCGGGGCCACAATTTTCGCTGCAGCTAATTGTCCACAGCAATTTACTGGGTGGGCAATTGACTGGTGCAAATTGACATGTAGCTAACCTATGGCACCTCAACTGTGTAGAACCCTGTGACAGGGTTGAATAAGGCCCTGACCCATTTGTCATGCAGAAAGAGTGAAATGCAAGGATCTGTTGTATCCTCTCCTTTTCTGTCTCTTCTCTGTCTGGTTGCACAACCAAATTTTCTTGTGAGACCTAGGAACCGATCCTCCGACGGTTTCGCAGTTCTCTGCCCCTCACTATCTCTCTGCCTTCCCTTGCTATTTCTGGCCTTTCATCCCCCTTGCATATCTGCAGGTATAAAAATATATGTGAATCTTTATGTGGAACTGTCACTGATATAGGGATCCCTTTGTTTGAAACTGTACATAGTTATACTGTTGAAATGATTGCAAAAAGCTATTTGGAACGCAAGAGGTTAACCTGAGAATGCTGGATGTAAAATCTCTGCAGAGCTAGCTACAAGAGGTCAGTTCTGGGTCATTATTTTCTTTTTGCTGCACCTGCTGAAACTGACAAGAACACTGCGTGAGAAGCAGAATGTTCTCCTAACAAGCTCCCTGCAAAGACTTGTTATAAAAGAGCTGCAATGTTTTACGAGGGAGAGAGACAGAGACTGAAAGACTGGGATTGGAATTGAGAAGAAAAACTCAGAAGAAGGACTCTCTCTGTTTGTACTGCCATTGTAAATAGTTATACTGAAAAGAAATTTATTTTTTTATTTTGCTGTTATTAATAATAAAACACTATTTGCAAATTTTAGAACTGGTCCTGGTTTTCCTATGCTTCCTGACCTGTGCCTCAACGACAGATGTTGTCAGCCTAAGTGGAATTTATGATGTGCATACTCTAAGCCAGGAGTTTTCTGTGTGGATTCTTTTTTTTTTTTTTTCCCAACTGTCTTTGTCGCCCCCAGAGCCGGAACTCTCTCAGACCTCTCCAATGGCCAGTGTCGCTCTACCGCCCACTGTGAGCCCCGCCATCCTCAAGGACATTACTTTCTCCCTGAACCCACGAAGGGACATAGGGCCCGAGGAGATCGAAGGGGCGATGGAAGGGCTCCAGTGCTGGGTGTGTGATGGCACTTCTCTGGGAGGGCTGTCACCTATCCAGACCAGAGGGTTTTATTGGTGTTTATGCCCCTGATGTGGGACATGCAATGCCGCCCAGCCTGAGACGTGGGTGCTCCCACCCACGTCCGGAAGGCAGTCGCCCGATGTCTACCCCTTGCTAGAGAGCTTATGTGTGCAGCAGTGCCGCCGGTCTCCACTGGGGGCCACTGTGGCACCGGGCTACCCCTGGATCCTTCCCCGAGGGAGGAGAGTAGTCCTGTGGATGCTTGATCATCTCACTCCCCTGCCAACCCCCGGCGGTCCGGGCTTGTTCCTGAACCCAGGTCGCCGGCATAGCACAAGGTGTGGCATCCAGCGCCTCAAACTTCAGCGCCACTAGGCCGGCCTACTCTGTGTGGGTTCTTGACCTGGTACTAGGGAAGCATAGAAGGAATGTATGGATTCTGCAGCAGCAAGCCCAGGAGTCATTGCCAGAAAGATGGCTCAATCCTCAAGGCTCAATCCTGGGTCTCCTCCTCTTCTCCGTATTTGTCAACTCGTTTCCCTCTGATTGCCTTAACCGCCACTCTCTCCTGTATGCTGATGACCTGGTTCTCTTCCACAGTGACAAATCCAAGGCTGCTATCTCCTCAGTACTCTCTCACAACTATGCCTCAGCCCACAACTGGTTTTCTAATAACCTCCTCTTAGTTAACACCAAGAAAACGAAATCCATGCTGTTCAGATCTAAACATTTCCTTGCTAAATCTAAAACACATGCCCCCCCATGCATTCTCTCCCCCGACGGACCAGCCCTTGAAGATGCTGATACTTATATACTTAGGAGTATTGCTTGACTCCGCTCTCACCTTCACTGTGCATGTACACGCCTTTATCAGAAGGTTCCATCAGAAATTGGGTGCCGCATATTGATTCAAGCAATACCTAACCCCTGAAGCCAGACTAGCCATTGTCCAGGGAAATCTCCTCCCTATTCTGGACTACTGTTCTCCCATATACTCCAGGACCTCTGCTGCCACCATGGCCAAACTCTACACTGCTTACAAAAGTGCCTGTTGCTTTGCTTTACTGGCCCCATTCTCCACCCACCACTGCGCACTCTACAATACCCTGGGATGGCTACCACTGCAGGGGTGCTTCAACTTTGCCCTTCGCAGTATGGTGGACAACGTCATCTGCATGGGTTCCGAATCCCCCCTTATCTCCCTCCTGAAAACCTGTACTCTACACCATAGCCTCCGCTCAACTGGTATCCACTCACTAGCTGTTCCCAGGGTATCCAACAACATGGGCAGCAGGGCCTGGTCTGCAGCCACCTCCTCACAATGGAACAGTCTGCCAGCAGAACTCAGTGCCATCAACACTCACTCCAGCTTCAAATCCCACCTCAAAACATGGCTGCTGGCGAACTCCTCCTGCCACTGCTCCCAGGGGTTACCCACCTGGCCATGCTAGTCAACTTAATCCCAGGGGTTACCCACCTAACCACTCTGGTCAACCAACTCCCTGGGGTTACCCACCTAGCTACACTAGTCCCCTGACTACAACTGTGCCCTCCTGCTTGTTTTTATTCTATATGTTACTGATGTGTGACCTCACAGCCTTGTGCATACTGTATATTCATTTTCCATATATAACACACTGTACTGTATATTTAATACCCACTGTATATGCTATGTTACAACATGCCCACTTGACTTATGTATCTACCTTTTGCTTGGGCTACAACTGCTGTTTGTGTACCATGTGTCATATTGTAAATAGCATTCGCTGTCACTCACTAGACTTGTACCATACCAATGTATTGTGCTTCAATTGCTGTATCTGAATCTAATCTCTTACATGTGTATAGTTGTTCACCTTGTATTCTCTGCCATCCTGTGCCATGTGACATGGCCCGGGTCATGCCTGAAATGGTCCCTGGGATCAGTGCACTTACCCGGTTATCAAAGTCATAAATAAAAAAAATAAAAAAGATGGCTACCAAACTAGCAGAGACAGAAGTCCAAGCTGAGACTGTACAGCCAGCACCAGCGATGAGAAAAAAAGAACAGGCAGTGACAGAACCTGAAAGTCTGACTGCCTTTTTCAAATGGTGGGCTATACAACAAACAATGACAGAGAAACAGAGAAGAGAGGAGATGCAACAGAGAGAAAAACAGATTCAACGTTTAGAGGCACAGAGAAAAGAAGAAATGCAACCACTCGAAACGGAGCAAAGAAGAGATGCAGCGATAGGAGCAGCAAAGAAGAGAAGAGATGCAGCAATGGATGCCTTGAAAGTTATCAAACTGGAGGATCTGGCACTGGTTCAGCAGAGCAACCAGACACAAACAACTTAAAATACATTAAACTTACAAAGTTGTATCCCTCGGATGATATGAAGCATACCTGACAACTTATTTATTATTTATTTACAAAGTGTTTCACCAGGAAAGACAAAATGAGCTGACAAACAGCTCGTTTCCAGAAATGTCCCAGGGGAGAGGGGTACAATGGTTGGGTGACGCAAACATAAAGCAAAATCAATCAATACCAGAGCAAATTCTTTACATAACAGAGCAGATGACTACAACACAGTGACCTAAAAAAAAACTAAGAATCAGGGAAGTGCCTAGAGTTAGGAGCCGGGTTTTGATAAGTGCTAGTGAAAGACCAGAGAGAGAAATGGTTGGGGGGGGAGGGAAAGGTTGCCAGAAGCAAAAAAAAAAAACCTTCAGGATGCTAGAAAACCCTGCAAGGAGAGCGGGACCAGACAGGAAAATAGGAGGGGAGAGAAGGAGAGGGGGAGGGAGAGATAGAAGGAGGGAGAGAACGGGGGATAGCTAACTAAGTAAGGAGAGTGAAGAACTAGAGGGGGCTGAAGGGGGCAGAGAATACAGTTCTGACAAGGTGGCTAGGTTTGTTAGGTGATTTAAAGATAAGCAATAGAGGAGCAAGCATGCATTTGACAGGAGTGAGAAGTAGGTGAATCAGTCCCCAAACTGGGTTTGGGGTGCTGTATGAGGGCACTTGGTGGGAATATGAACTTGGACTAGGGAGAAGTAAACATTTAGGGACAGGTAGGAGGATGGGCACAATGAGTAAGGGTCTGATGAGGGGGTACAAAGTGTAAGGGTTGGTAGTTAAGGGTGGGGGTAGAGGTGGAGCTAGGAGTAGATGAGTGACAGAGGGAAGAAGGTGCTTAGGGCAGAGAGCATGAAGAAGGGGATGAGGACTGATGGAAGGATACATGGAGAGAGTGGGGTACAATGGAGGTGGCAAAAAGGGTCTAGGAGCAGGTGCAGTTAGGGAAGTAGAAGTTGTGGAGGGCTAGGTGGAGGGATAATGAGGAAGAAGAGAGTCAGATCAAAGAAGGAAGTGAGTTCCAGAGTTAAGGGGAGCGGAAGGAGAAAGCTTCCTAGCCTATGGAGGTGTGGTGACGGGGGATGGCAAGAGTGTGGGAGTCAGAGAACCTAAGAGGGCAGAAAGTGGAAGGGGGAGCAGAGAGAGAGGAAGAGAGGTAAGAGGGGAGGGACCCAAACCAGAATTTGGAAGTGAACTTAGTGCAGTGCAAGAGGTCGCTGCACTCCAGGGAAGGCAACTCTAGAGAGTAGTACAGGATGCTGTGATGAGTACGGAGGAGGAGGAGTTAAGGGCAAAGTGACAGAAAGCATTGAAGAGGGAATCCAGTCTGGCAAGGGAAGACTTGGGAGCAGCACTGTAGACAATGTCACCATAGTCGATTATGGGGAGTATCATTTTCTGAACAAGTTCACGTGTAACTGGTAGTGGTAATGAACTGTGGTTTCTTTAAAGGATGCCAAGCTTGGGGTGCAATTTTTGCATAATGGCATCAATATGATCAGAAAAGTTAAGGTGCTGGTCAAGCCAGACACCCAAATATTTAAAAGAGGTAGAGTCCTCTCAAGTTGTCCTGACAAGGGTGTGGAAGGAGGGGGAGGGGAGGAGGGCAGCTGAGAGAGTCTGCCTAGTGCCAAAGGTCGTGGAGACTGTCCTCTTGGCGTTGAGAAAGAGCTGATGAGAACTTAGCCAGCACTGAACATTATTGAAGTCCAGTTGACGTCTGGTAGTCACATCAGAGGGTGAGTGGACGGAGGTGAACAAATCTGTGTTGTTAGCACACATATAGATCAGGGACAAGGAACAGGCTGACAGTAGGCATTTAGGAAAATGGATAATAGGAGTGGGTCAAGAACAAAGCCTTGAGGCACACCAGTAGAGATTTGTAATGGAAGGGATGTTGAGTCAACAATTCTGACAGATTGAGTTCTACCTACCAGGTAGGAACTGAACCAATCGCAAGCAGGCTGAGACAAGCCAGCTGATGAGAGGGTTTTGAGAAGGAGGAAGTGGGAGACAGTGTCAAAGCCTTAGTAAGGTCGACAAAGATGGCAGACGCAATGTGGCCTTTATCCATGGCAGAATGGATAGAGTCCGTGAGTCTGAGTAGGGAGGTGGTTGTGGAGTGGTTCTTCTGGAATCCAGACTGGAAGGGAGTGAAGAAGGAGAGTCATCAAGAAAGGAAGATAGCTGGGAGAGAATGAGGAGTTCCTGTAATTTAGCTAGAGTGGGTAGTAGCGAGATTGGGCGATAGTTTCCTGGAGAGGAGAAATCACCACCCTTAGGAAGAGGAAGGACAGTTGCATGTTTCCAGACAGCAGGGATAGCTGCAGTCTAAAAGGACAGGTTGAGTAGGTCAGCCAGTGGGTGGAAAATAGCATGAGCAGCTTTGAGTCAAGGCCATCGGGAGAGGGGCTGAGGGAGAGAAGAGCCTTTTAGGTGTCACTTGAAGTGATTGGTGAAAAGGTAAAGCTCTAAGGTAATTAGTGGTGCTGGGAGTGGAAGATGGGGGTGGAGTAGAGGGAAGGGTTGGGAGGGAGGCTAGCAGGGTGGAGGCACAGGAAGTGAAGTAAGAGTTAAATTCAGCAGCTACCAGTGGATGATGGGCAGCAAGATGGTATTTAATTTTAAGCAAAGAAGGAGAAGGAGGAGGTTTAGCTTGGGGCGAGAAAAGTGAGTGGGCTACTTTCCAAAATTTTGATGAGTTTATATTAGTGATAAAGGTGGACCAGGAGTATTCAGATTTGGCCCGCCGGATGGCTTTCCTGCAGGCATATCTGAGGGTTCAGTAGTTAGATAGGTCGCAAGGGAGTTTGGTGGATTTGAGAGTTTTCCAAGCTAAATCACACTCTTGCTGCAAGGCCAGGAGCCCAGGGGTGACTCAAGGAAGGTGATTTCCACAAACTCTGACTTGCTTAAGGGGAGCATGTTTGTTCCAGATAGAGAGAAAGTTGTCTCTGAAATATGCAGAAGCAACATCAATAGATTTAGCGGAGGCTATAAGGGCCCAGTTAATGAGGGTTAGGTCCTGATGTAGTGGGACAGGGGCAAAGGTTTTGTAGGATCAGATAGCAGTTGGGGAGGGACCTTAGGTTGGTGGATTTTCCTGACTAGGTAGAGCATATGATGATCCCTAAGAGTACCAGGCAGCAGGCCGGACTGGATCACCCTGTGTGGGTGTGAGGTGAGAGCCCAGTCCAGGAGAGTGTGGTTTTGGGATTTATGATTTTTTTATTTTATTTTATTTTTCATTTATTTATTTTTTTTATCAGGAGAGACACACTAAGCTGA
Source organism: Neoceratodus forsteri (assembly GCA_016271365.2). NCBI lineage: Eukaryota > Metazoa > Chordata > Ceratodontiformes > Ceratodontidae > Neoceratodus > Neoceratodus forsteri. The sequence goes on from CM057458.1 coordinate 78,095,965, forward strand.
ACGCTTGTTTACAGGTGCAACCTGGAAGCACAAGGAAGTTAAGTGACTTGCTCAGGGTCACACAGTATGCAAGTGAGGGCTGTGGGATTCAAACCCAGGTCTCCAGGTTTGCAGCTCAGAGCCTTAAACCTCTGTGCTATATGATCTCCAAGTGGGCAAATGGGTTCCATTACTAGTTGAGACAGGTTAAGGGCAGCTAAGTCAGTGCAAGCTTTAAATAGGGAAGGAGACAACCAATTTAGATTAAGGTAATCTAGGAGGTAGAGCTCACCAGAGAAGGCGAAGGACCCGATGGAAGTGATTAGTTTAGTGGCAACGGTGTAGTGTAGACCAGGGGAGTACTATACACCTGCAATAAATATAGCGGCTGAGAAGGGTAGAGAAAGCCTTAGGATAAAGGCTTCATAGGTCATGGGAACTGTGGTTGATAGGATAGTTGTGGTTTAGAGAAAGGAGGAGGAGTAGATAGCTACTCCCCCACCCCTGCTAGTTTGGTCCTGGTGAGCGACAACATAACCAGGGATTGTGATGGATGCATCAGAGACCTTATTTGTAAGCCAGGTCTCAGTTAATATAAGTATATCTGGGTGTGCGGCTGCTATTAGAGGGTGCAGCAGGTCAAGTCTGGGGAGTAGACTCCGAATGTTAAGGTGGAGGATCTTTAGCCTCCGGGGAAGGGTATTCAGGGTGGGAGAGGAAGGCAGAGAGGAGGGGGTGGAGTGGGAGGGAGTTGTAATGAGTGTAGGGGCCAGGGTTGGGGTTTATATCACCTGCAGAGAGCAATAAGAGAGAGATTATGATGAAGTGGAGCTTGGCACTCTTAAACCAGGATTGACATTTTAGGGGAGCAGGGTGGGTATCAGAAGGTAGAAAGTTGGAATTTAAAGAGACACAGAAGGGTGTGTAAGTAGTAAAGATATATGAGTGGGGTGGAGGGCTGAGCAGGGCAGTGTGTCCAAGCATGAGAATAGGGTGTAGGAGTTATTGCTAGGTTGTACTAGGATGTAAGTGAGGTAGTGAGGAATGCGGGGGGGCAGAGCAGGGCTTGGAGTTGTTGAGCAGGAGTGGTGACAGTAGGGAGAGGAGGATAAGAGAAACAGTGAAAAGTGATAGGGGAGCAGCATGGACAGAGAACATTCTTGCAGGAAGGGGTTGCACAGCAAACAGAGTAAAGCAGGACAAGGTTTGTTGTCCGTAGTACAATAGTAGAGTGGATAGAGCAATAACAGGTTGAGGCAAGGGGTTAAAATAGCTTGGGACTGGCTTGAAGTTATAGTGGCCAATAGCAGAGTAAGTGGGAGGGTACAGGGCAGAGCTTATGCACATTTAATAGAGGTCAGGGCCGGGACGAAATATTGTGATGCCAAGAGCCATACGGGTAGCAGGAGTTTTAGAAGAAAATAACTGTTAGCACTCAGAGTCCAGGGCTTAAGGGTGCACCAGTCAGTGTCTAGCATGGAAAGGCAGCCAATCAGGGTGAAGCAGCATTGAGAGAGCTGAAATATGAAAAATGCCGTCTCAGAATCAGACCGAATATGTTTGGGGAAGTCCTGCAGTCATAGAGCTGGTGAGGTGGGTGGTGGATCAGAAAAGGCCACACCACCAGCGAGTCTATGCCCGGTCAGGGGCTGCTGAGCCACTTGGGGAAGTCCTGCAGTAGGGTCCGGGATCCTGAACTTTTGAAAGGTTTGCCGCAGCCTGCCAGTGGCCAAAGCAGCAATGGGCAATCAGACTGGTACCTTACCTGACATGGAAAGCCCAACTTGCCTACAACAATATGGACACTGCACAGTCAGAAAACTATGACCTGGTAAAAAGAGAAATCCTGAAAAGGTATGACATCTCAGGAGAAACCCACAGGCAGAGATTTTGGTCTCTGAAGTACGACTCAGTTGACAGCACACTTACTGAACTCACAAAGAAATGGCTCTCGAATAATGTGGAATCCACCCCAGAGAGTGACAAGGCTTTTTGGGCCATTAAAGCTGTATTATGCTCAGCCCCTGTTTTAAGAAGCCCTGACTTTGAAAATATTTTTTGTTACAGACAGATGCATCAGAGGTATGCCTAGGTACAGTCTTGAGTCAGCATATAGATGAGAACATCCTATCCTATACATAAGTAGGAAATTGTATGACAGAGAAGAGGTACGCCACCATTGAAATGGAATACCTTCTGGCAAAGTGGATCATAGAGTCCCGTAAGTTTTATTTACTAGGAGCTGACTTTGTACTTGTAACAGATCACAGTCTTCTCTGTTGGCTTAACCAAATGAAGGATAAAAATTCTGGAATCACACGGTGGTACCTGGCACTACATCCAATTAAATTTAAAGTGATGTACAAATCTGGGAAAGAGAATGTCAATGCTGATTTTCTGTCAAGATTTGGATCAGGAATTGAGAATTCTGAAGGTTGAAAAAATTGTGAGTTGAAACTTTTCTATTTGCTATGCTGCATTTGCACTGTACTGTAAAGATTATAAGCTATGTCAGATGGGAATTTAATATAATGTTTTGGAAACCTATTTTTGTAAAACACTTTCCCTCTTAAAGAGGGGGTATGTGACAGGTTTGAATAAGTCCCTGCCCCATTTGTTATGCAGAAAGAGTTAAATGCAAGGATATGTTCTCTCCTCTCCTTTTCTGTCTCTTCTATGTCTGGTTGCACAACCAAATTTTCTTGTGAGACCTAGGAACTGATCACTTCAACAGCTTCACACTTCTTCGCCTCTCGCTATCTCTCTGTCTTCCCTTGCTATTTCTGTCTTTTCTTCCCCGTTGCATATCTGCGGGTATAAAAATATATGTGAATTTTTATGTAGAATGTCACTGATACTGGGGTCCCTTTGGTTGAAACTGTGCATAGTTATATTGTTGAAATGATTGCAAAACATTATTTGGAACCCAATGGGTTAACCTGAGAATGCTAGATGCAAAATCTCTGCAGAGCTGGCTACAAGAGGTCCGTTCTGGATCATTATGTTCTTTTTGCTGCACCTGCTGAAACTGATGAGAACACTGTGTGAGAAACAGAATGTTCTCTTAACGAACTCCCTGCAAAACTTGTTATAAAAAGAGCTGTAATGTTTTGCAAGAGAGAGAGAGACAGAGACTGAGAGTGGAAATGGAGAAGAAAAACTACTTCTGTAAATAGTTATATTGAACAATTTTTATTTTTATTTTGCTGTTAATAATAAAGCGCCATTTGCGAATTTTACAACTGTTCCTGATTTTCCTATGCTTCCTGACCTGTGCCTCAATGACACACCCCCACCTCATATTGCACTACAGTGTCCACTATGGGTATTGCCCCAAGGTCCTGGTGTGGAGATAGAATCCATGACCATCTGATCTTTCCTATAGCATGCTACCTACTGAACCACTGACCCTGTACCCAAAAAAGGAAAGAGATAAGATTGAGGTGGTGCATAACAGTTAAACAAAGCTGATTCAGGAGCAGCAAGAGAAGTACCACATGGAAATCCTGAGGACCTCAACCTGTTTGCACTGGAGAACAGGTAAAGGAGCGGGACATGGCTGAAACGTTCAAGTGTAATCATGGAATAAACAAGGTGGACCCTGGGGAACTGTTCACAATTGGACCTATGCGCGGTGACAGATGAGGTAGCACTAAAGGTACATACTCGGTGCATACCAGCCAACATCCAAAACGGGAATGCACTGCAGCCATGCACGATCCCATCTGCTTGTCCATGCCCCATTCCCACATGCACGTAGGAGAGGAGGGGCAGAGGCTGGATATGGGCAGCACTCTAAGCGGAGCAGGAGATTGTGGATACCAGAGTTACATGGTACCATAAGGGTCCCATGTACTGTGGCCAGGTGCCATTCAGTAGCCCCCAACCCTCGCTGGTCAGGAGAACAGGAGGCAGCAGGATAGAGGCACAGATTTGCCCTGCTAGAGCCACCATTCATTTGTAGGAGGTGGTGCATAGTAGCCATGGCAGGGTGCCTGCAAATATAGCTTGTGAGCCCTCCTCTGTCGTTACATGTTGCCGTGAATGGCACTTACACAAGACCTGTCCCTGGACATCAATACAGCATTTCAAATATCTTGGGATTACTATTGACAGCTCTCTAACCTATACTCTTCATACTGACAATATTGACAAAGCAGTTAATAGGCGGATTGGACTACTCTGCAGGCACAAGCATTGTCTGACTTCAGATGTTATGAATCTAGCTATTCACAGCTCAGTTGTCTCACTTATAGACTATGGGCTGGTCATCTATGGACCTGTCACTGACACCTCCCTCTGCCGTATCAAAACTGCACTAAACAAAGCCTGCTGGCTCCTCACTGGAGCAGTGCATCTTACTCACACTTGTGACCTGTACGTTCAGGGAAACTGGCTCCAGCTCAAAAGCAGAATTGTGTATCATACATGTCTGCTTGCTAAAAAAGTAAACCTAGGTCTGGTGACCCCTGGAGTACAGAAGCTTCTTACTCCCTACAGCAACCCATGTCAGACCAGATGCTCAGACAACCAGATCTTCAAGACCCGCCCCCCCATTGCCACACTTTTCTAGGCCAAAGGTCCTTCATCTATAGGGCTCTGCTCTGGCTCAACTCTCTACATAATGGCATGACCTCTTCAGTCACACTGGGCTCCTTTAAATGTAAGCTATTGCCGCACCTTGTAACTAATGCCAATTGTGACTGCTTCCACTAGCTGTCCCCCTTGCAGCGTGTTTTTAATTGCACTCAAATCCTAGCTAATTCTATCCTTCTCTTTGAGTAGTTGACTCCAATGCACTTCTTCCATGCCTCCTTATTTCATTCACCTTCGCCCCACCCCTCTGCTGCTCCCTCCACCTCTCTCCATCCCTTCCCTTACCTTCCTCCCCACCTATCCTCTCCTTCTCTTATTCTTCTCCAACACTCCTTTAATCACCCACCCACCCTGCCCCTATCCCTCCCTCCATATTTGACAAGGCCTTATGGACTGATTCTCACTTTTTTGTTGTTATTTAGTACTGCCTTTTATTGTCTAACGTTTGTTTAAACTTATTGTACTGACATACTTTGTACAATGCCACTTAGTCCTGTCACTTATTCTTCAGTAAGTATTGTTCATTGTAATTTGTCTTGTACCTTTTCTGACACTGTATCTCTTTTAAGTGCATACCACCTGTTGGCAGCTACCCTGTAATCAGCTTATGTAATACTCTGACGTGGAACCTATCTAATGAGCTTTCTGCTCAAAGGTGTCAAATCTGAAACTATAATAAATAAATACATAAATTAATAAAAATAAATAAATAACACTCCCCTCACACGCCTGGCGTGCACTACCTGCGGCCAGGAGATTCTGCATGAAATGGGCACACACTACTTTTGTGCTTGCCGCTGGAGTATGACAGGACTCCTGCAGTGCAGCTTTCCATCATAGGGCAGCCTACGTGCCATTTATCTGTGGTATATGTGTGTCATGCAAGGGGCCTAATGAGTGGAAAAGTGGGCACAAGGGGGAGCTCAAGGAAGCTGGCAGGCAGGAGATTAAGGAAGGATGTCAGAAAGTATTTCTTTACAGAAAGGGTTATAGATAAGGGGAATAAACTGCTGGAGGGTGTGGTCTGTACCAAATCAGTGGAGGGATTCATGCAAGGATTGAACAGACATAGGGGACTGGGAGGAAGACAGGGGGAGGAAGACATGCGGAGAGGAGGAGTAAGTGACCACAAGGGCATTTGTATCAGGCCAAACAGACTGGACGGGCCAGTGGACCTTCTTCTGCCATCAAGTTCTATGTTTCTTTGGCCCTTTGTACTGACAATCACACATGATTCACAGGCATGAACTACACTCTGACCACAGCACAAAAGTCTCTTGTGATACGGTGCCGTTTAGTGCTGTGTTGTACTGGAGCTGCAACATCCATCTGTTAACACTGGGCTCTGGTCCCATCTCCCTGCAGTCCAAAGAGGAAGTGCTGTTTACGGTATAAGACTAAATGATTGCATAATGAGCCGGTAATGACCACATAGCACCTTGAATGAGAACTGGACTAATTTGCATGGTCCCATTCAAATAAAGCGCATTTGGGCAACAGCACTAACATGTTTGGTATCCACTCCTGGTGATACTTGGTGCCTGTGCTGCCTGTTCTCTCTCCAGTGTTATACCCTTCGTTGGCCAGCAGGGTGTTATGCTTTGTCACTGCAAAAACCTGTTCGTGCCTTACTTTGTGCTGTGCTCTGGGGATATATTCGTACATGATTTGTGCACTCATAGTGTGATCTGCCCTTGTGCAAACTGGTAGACTGTTCTGCCATAAATTAACCCCCCTTCCCCGATCCAGTGCTTACCCATGGACTTGGATAAATAAAGGCCTTGAATAAAATGTCCAGTTCTGGGTCCATAAGTAAGCAACTTGCTTTCTCTCTGCCCATCTTCACAGCTACCTGCATTCCTCCGATGCTGTTGGCATTCCACACTCAGCACAGGCAGACGGCAGCATCCAATGGGAAAGGCAGTTGAAAGGGTCTCATGTGACACTAGGAAAAGGGCTGAGACCAAGACAGCAGACTGTTCTCTGACAGAGTGAGGAGAGACTGGGTTCAGGCAGACAGAAAAACTCAAAAATCACAAACCCAAATTACAAAAAGAAAACAAAACAGTGGAGTACTGTGTGCAGTCAGTGCTTCCTAAAGAAAGAATCAGGAAAAAATCAGTGGGCTCCAGGAGAACCAAGCCCAGGGGAACCAAGAGACTGGGAAGGTAGGCAAGCCCAAGTGAAAAAAAGAATAATCATTGTGACAAAAAGGAGGATTCTGGCATGTACCAAAAAAAAAAGTGGTTGAATTGCTGTGCTGCTGGCTAATACTGTAGGCTAGGGTAGTCTAGGGGAGAGCAAGCAATTGCTTCAAACTAAAATAAAAAAAGAAATACTGTTCTATAAAAAAAATAAACACATATTAAAAATAAAACTGCAAGTTGCCAATTCCCATGCCAAGTAAATTAGGTGGTGCAGTGCTGCTGGCTGTGTAAGGCAGGGGAGGGCAAGATAAAGCATCGTGTGTGTGTGTGTGTGTGTGTGTGTGCGTGTGCATGCATGCACATGTGTGTAGTAGGTAGGGGCAAAACAAAGCACTCATCAGAGTATACTGGCTAGTAGGGTAGTCCAGGGGAAGGCAAAGCAAAGCAATTATTCATTTAAAAAAGTACAGTTCTATTACAAAAAAAATAAATAACTTGCCATAGGTCATCTTCACAGGTGGTGCACTGCAGCTGGCTGGGTAGTTCAGAAGAAGGCAAAGCAATTATTAATTAAAAACAAGCATTTGTCAATGACGAATGTTCTCGCGCTGGCATTGGCTTTGGTAGTGCATAGCGGAAAAACATGTTGGGCAGGATGTGAAAAATGACAGCTGTACTGTTCATAAGGAGGTGTAAAAAAATGCCAGTGTTGAAAATGTGGCATGTAAAATAGCAAATTTCTTGAAGCTACTAAGTCGCGATGGAAATATACAGCGCACGCTTGTACAGTCATTTTATATGGACATTCGAGCAGCAAATTTTCAACATAGGCATTTTAGCACCTGCTTATGTACAGTGTCACTGTTATTTCCTCAAACTGTCCTAAAAGTGATTTGGGACAGCGACCGTGCAATTCTGTGCGGACGTGCTGAAAACACATTTTGGGCAGGATATGTGAAATAACAGCTGTACTGTTCATCAGAGGTGTGGAAAAAAAAATGCCAATGGTGAAAATCAGAGTGAAAATATACAAATGCATGGCGTTATGAGCGTCGTGCAATCTGCCAACGCATGCTCGTAACACAGTCATTTTATGGAGTATCATCACCAAATTTTCAACATAGGCATTTTAGGACCTCTGCTCATGAACAGTGTCACTGTCACTTTCATAATCTGGCTCAAACACTGATTTCCCACAGCGACCACACTATTGCGCGCCGGAAGTGCGGAAACACATTTCGGCCAGGATGTGAAAAATGACAGCTGTACTGTTCACAAGGAGGTGTACAAAACTGACAATGTTGAAAATCTGGCATGAAAATATTGTGAATTCATGAAGTTACAAGCCTGCGTAGCAGCTGTGCAATGTACCTCGTAAAACAGCCATTTTTGTTTTCCCACCAATTTGCAACATAGGCTTTTGAGAGCCCACCTCATGAACAGTGGCACTGTCATCTCATTAATCTGTCCGAAAGGTGATTCCACGCGGTGACTGCGAAATCACCTTTGGGACTGATGTAATATGACAATGTGCAGAATTCATGAGGAGGGGTCCCAAAAACCCCATGTTGAAAATTTGGTGTAAAAATTTCCAAAAATGCCCAAAATAGGCACTAAAGTTGAAAACCCCTATTTATTCCTTTATACAGCTTACCGGCATTTCCTCAGTTCGCGGTCGGCTTTGAAGGTGCAGAGCGTGTTCCCGGTCCACGAAGATCATTGCGCTGGACTCCAGAGGTAAATATGGGGTGGGGGTGGGAGGCAGGGTGCACAGTGGGTGGGTGCAGGTTGTGGAATGGGGGTTGGAAGAGTACAAGGGACTATTTTTGCTTCATAGGTTAAAAAAAATTAAAAGACACCGGGGAACTGTTTTCATTTTAATAGGTGCTTGGCACGCTGGGGTGGGCTCCCAGCATGCCACCTGAGTGTGTGTGTGTGTGTGTGTGTGTGTGGGTGGGTGGGTGCTTTAGCTGACAGGGATTGGGCACCCCATCGGCAAACAAGGAAAGGGGGACCACAGGAGCCGAGGGGATTGGGCACCCTCGGCAAGCAAAAAATGGGGGGACATTATGCCAGTGGGGAGTGGCTCCCCATCGGCAAAAATTCAAGGGAGGGAGGGATACATGCCGATGGGATTGGACCCCTTGACGAAAAAAACTGCTGGGGCGCATGATGCCGAGGGGATTGGGCATCGCCTGGGCAATCAAAAAGGGGTTACATGATGCTGACAGGGATTGGGCACCCCATCGGCACAATAAAGGGGTGGGGTTGACTGGCAACAGCAATCACTGTCGCCATGTTGCCTGCAGCGGGGAGGCGTGGTTAGAAACATATGTTGCATGAGAGCTTCGCCTCATTGCAGTGGACAGTTTCTGTAATGTCTTCACCTCATTAGCTGGCAGGGTGTCGGCCCTGCTGCTGGCTGATGGGGGAATGCAGGGCCGCACCTGCTGGTGCGTGCCTGCATTCGCCCAACAGTGATCGCGCCGCCAAATCTGCACTACCACAAGATGTTGGCTGCGCAAGCGCACCAACATAAAAACAGTACAGTTCTATTACAAAAAAAAAAAGTTGCCATTAGTCACAGTCACCGGTGGAGCAGTGATGCTGGCTGGGTAGGGTAGGGCAAAGCAATCATTAATTTAAACAAAATACCATTCTATAGTGAAAAAAATACAGAATTGGCAGCAAAAGAAGTAAATATATCCCATACAGGCTGTTTTTGACATTCATTGCTTTACTGAGAGTCAGCTACTGCAACTGTACACAATACACTGCCAATAAAAGTATACAAGTGTCATCATCAGTCATATTCCTTACATTTCAATGTGTTCATTATCATTAATAACAAATAACAATTCATGACTGCACCAGTGTGCTCTGGACATCTGCATGACCAATCTGTGTTCCAAGGTTGTACTAGCATAACATTGTTTATTTGTTGAACACAGTCAGTCACTCAACAGTAACAGTAGGACTCACGGTCACTCTCCTGCACTGAGCTGAGAAGGAAGTGATGGCGCTCATTGTTGAGTGCTGTGTACATTACATTACAAGAGTACTGTGTACATTACAATACAAGAGTACTGTGTACATTATAAGAGTACTGTGTACATTACAATATGAGTACAGTGTATATTACAAGAGTACTGTGTACATTACAATACAAGAGTACTGTGTACATTACAAGAGTACTGTGTACATTACAATACAAGAGTACTGTGTACATTACATAGAGAATACTGGATGGGCAGCTATGCAGAACCAGTGTGTTCTGCCACAGAGAGATTCTTATTCCCTCTGACCTCGAGAGCGAAGCTCGAGAGGTCCATGGGAATCAGAACCCCGAGGTGACAAAACACACTGGTTGTGCATAGAGTTGCTCATCCTTTATTTTTTATAGTGTATAGTACTGTATGAAATATGTGTTTTGTGAGTTCTTTTGCTTTCAAAATGAAACTGACTCATGCAGTCTCTAGAGGTTCTAGAATGCTGTTCTTCCACAGTAGGGTAGAATCACATTCCATGACCTTGGAACTGTGGTAGAACAGCATTTTGAAAGGAGTGAAATTCTATACAGAACAACACTCCACTATACACTATAAGAGTACTGTGTACATTACAATACAAGAGTACTGTGTACATTATAAGAGTACTATGTACATTACAATATAAGAGTACCGTGTATATTACAAGAGTACTGTGTACATTACAATACAAGAGTACTGTGTACATTACAAGAGTACTGTGTACATTACAATACAGGAGTACTGTGTACATTACATAGAGAATACTGGATGGGCAACTATGCAGAACCAGTGTGTTCTGCCACAGAGAGATTCTTATTCTGCTGGATCAGGCCCCTTAAAAAAGGTTCTTTGGTTAAAGTGGGTGGTTTAAAGCGGTTGGTGGGCATCACCCGCAAAGGCACTCCCAGATATGGAACAATTGCATGCTACGCTACTGTTAGTCCCTCACAGACAACATCTGATTCCTCTGAGGATAAGCCTGACAAGGGTAAAGATAAAGAAGGAGGCAGTGATGGAGCAGGTTTCCCGGAGGGTTGGAACTGCAAATGAGGAAGAAGTAGAAGCAAATGTTTCTAATTCTATGGTTGAGGAGGAGGACAGCAGGTTAGAGGAAGGGAATAAAGTACAACATGAGGAGGCCCAAGAAAAATGCAAAACAAAAACAAACCCTGGGAAGGTGACTGAGCTGCAGTGCTCTCCCCTGGCAACAAAACTGAAAAAGATATTATCTCTTGCTTGATCATACTTCTCAGTAAGTACTTCTAATGAGTTGATGGCAACATGTGTTATTCGTAAACAGGCAATCAGCAGGGGTCAAAAGAAAGGAACATTGGGAACTTTGGCACTGAAAAGGCACCTAGTCAGATATCATAACATTAATGAGAAATCCAGTGATGATAGCTCACCACACTCAAGGGTAACTCCAACAGATGAAAACGGTGGCATCCCTGTAGCAATACAGACACATCTCCTGCAGTTCATTCCAGTCGAAAAGCTTTGTGTCCTACTGTTACTGATAGTGACCACGTGTTCAAAGGCCCCTTCCTTCAAGGAAACAGCTTACCACCTCAGAAATATACCTGCATAAAGCCAACTATCTCTTGACCCACCCTGTTGCTATTACAATAACAAAGAAGATTTCAGAGATGGTAGCCATTAATTTGTTACCATGCAACGTAGTTAAACATGTAGGATTCAGGTGGCTGCTTGAGTACCTCGAACTATATATAATATACCATTGGGAAAATACTTCTCCTCAACAGGGACTCCAGATCACTACGATGTTGTATATAAGTTTATGGGTCCATTTCGAGGGCCTCTTATGGATATAAAAGCGTTGCCTCATGCTTTCTTAGAACCAGAGGACTGCGAACTGAAGGTGAGCGATTCTGTTGTCCTAGTGATGCAAGAGTTGACATTCTTAGGTACATAAGATGCCCTCCAAATGGACCCATAAAATTATAGCTCTTGGACAGTATTAAATTAAAAAAAATCCTTTGTTTTTATTTAAAATCCTGAGTGCATGAGCGGTCAGTGAGAAGCCCATTACAGTGGTTCAAAGCATGAGGTATTCTTATGGTAATAACAGTACCTCACATACAACTGAAGGGAGGGCTGTCATTGGTCGGGGATGCTTCTGCTTTCTATAATGTAAAAAACTGAGATGCGTTTTGGCCGGTACTGTTAGGAGGGTGGTGCATCTCACAACAGACATTTGGACAAGATGTCAGTCAGAACCCTTCATATCTGCCACTGCACATTGGGCATGTTTTGATAATTCTTATGGAGATGGTTAATCTCAGTTTGCTGTTCTATAAATGTTTTATTTACCATCTGAATATAACTCATACAATATCAATAAGGAGTTCAAACAACCAATACACCAGTGGCCCATGTCACATGGACTGTCAGTTGGCTTTATTGTTGCAGATAATGGATCCAACAGAAAGAAAGCCATTGTTCACATCCACTGCTTTGCGGCTGATTGAATTAAATAGTTCACAGTTTTTTTTAAAGAGGACAGGAACAGCCTGCCATTTCTTTGAAAAAACACAGGAGGAGCACATTCTACTTTTGCACAGACCAATCCAAGACATTTCTACTAGGTGGAATTCAACCTTTCTTATGTTTCAGAGGCTGCTGGACCCAAAGAAAGCTGTCAGATCATACACCATGGAAAATACAACTGGTGATGCAGACATCTATATTACTCCACCACAGTGGGCCATGCTGGAGTTTCTAATTTTCTCCTCCAGCCATTTGAGGAAATCACCAGAAAGGTGAGTGCAAACACAGCAGCTCTGAGCCAGGTGATACCCTTAATAACAAGCATTTGTCAATGCCGAACATTTGCTTGCAGGTATTTGCAGTGGTATTTGGCACTTGGACATGGCTTAAAAAATCAGTGGCAAAGAAGTACAAGCATTTGTCAATGCCAAATGTTGCTTGCTTCTATGTGCTGTTTAGGTATTTGGAAGTCATTGGAGTGCAAATATTGAAAATTCGCGAACTTACGAAAGGTATAGGAATCATGAACGATGCTTGTTAAACAGTCATTTTAGGAATTTTTTCAAATTTTCAACATAGCCATTTTAAGACCTCTGCTCATGAACAGTGTCACTGTGATTTTTTAATGTGTCCCATACATTGATTTCGCACCGACTGCGCCATTAGTAAGCTACATGAAGTGATGCATTTGGGCAGGATGTGAAAAATGACCAGTTGTACTGCTCATAAGGAGTTGTGGTAAAATAGCAATGTTGAAAATCTGTAGTGAAAATATTGAAAATTGCAAACTTACTGAACGCACGTAGGAACCGCGCAATGCACGTCAGAAAACAGTCATTTTAGAATTTTTTTCACCAAATTTTTCAACATAGCCATTTTAAGACCTCTGCTAATGAACAGTGTCACTGTGATTTTCTTAATTTGTCCCATACATTGATTTCGCACACTGACTGCGCCATTGTGCGCTACATGGACGGAAACATGTTTTGGGCAGGATGCGAAAAATGACAGTTGTACTGCTCATAAGGAGGTGTGGTAAAATGGCAATGTTGAAACCTGTAGTGAAAATATTGAAAATTGGCAAACTTATTTAACGCATGAGGAACTGCGCAATGCACGTCAGAAACAGTAATTTTAGGAATTTTTTTTAATTTTCAACATAGCCATTTTAAGACCTCTGCTAATGAACAGTGTCATCAGTGATTTTCTTAATGTGTCCCATACATTGATTTCGCACACCGACTGCGCCATTGTGCGCTACATGGGCGGAAACACATTTTGGGCAGGATGTGAAAAATGACAGCTGTACTGCTCATAAGGAGGTGTGGTAAAATGGCAATGTTGAAAATCTGGAATGAAAATATTGAAAATTCTCAAACTTACAAGCGTGCATAGGAACTGCGCAACGCACACTCGTAAAACAGTTGTTTTTAGGAATTTTTTCACCACATTTTCAACACAGCCATTTTAAGGCCTCTGCTCATGAACAGTGTCACTGTGATTTTCTTACTGTGTCCCATACATTGAGTTCGCACACCGACAGCGCCATTGTGCGCTACATGGGCGGAAACACGTTTTGGGCAGGATGTGAAAAATGACAGCTGTACTGCTCATGAGGAGGTGGTAAAATGGCAATGTTGAAAATCTGGAGTAAAATATTGAAAATTACAAATGTACCAGCATGCGTGAGGAACTGCGCAACGACGTCAGAAACAGTCATTTTAAGGAATTTTTCACCAAATTTTCAACATAGCCATTTTAAGACCTCTGCTCATGAACAGTGTCACTGTGATTTTCTTAATGTGTCCCATACATTGATTTCACACCGACTGCGCCATTGTGCACTACATGGACGGAAACACGTTTTGGGTAAGATGTGAAAAATGACAGCTGTACTGCTCATAAGAAGGTGTGGTAAAATGGCAATGTTGAAAATCTGGAGTGAAAATATTGAAAATTCGCAAACTTACGAGCGTGCGTAGGAACTGCGCAACACACGCTCGTAAAACAGTAATTTTTAGGAATTTTTTCACCAAATTTTCAACATAGCCATTTTAAGACCTCTGCTAATGAACGGTGTCACAGTGATTTTCTTAATGTGTCCCATACATTGATTTCGCACACCAACTGCGCCATTGTGCTCTACATGGGCAGAAACACGTTTTGGGCAGGATGTGAAAAATGGCAGCTGTACTGCTCATAAGGAGGTGTGGTAAAATGGCAATGTTGAAAATCTGGAGTGAAAATATTGAAAATTCGGGAACTTACGAGCCTGGGTAGGAACTGCACAACGCACGCTCATAAAACAGTCATTTTTTGGAATTTTTGCACCAAATTTTCAACATGGGGTTTTTGGGACCCCTTCTCATGAATGATGTCACTGTCATGGCATTATTCAGGCCCAAAGGGTGATTTCGTAGTGACCGCGCAGTGATCAGCAAATCACCCTTTGGGCTCGAATAACGCCATGACAATGACATCATTCATGAGAAGGGGTCCCAAAACCCATGTTAAAAATTTGTGAAAATTCCAAAAATGCCTGAGATATGCAATAAAGTTGAAAACCCTATCTAGCCCATTATACAGCTTACCGGCATTTCTCAGTTCAGTTCATTGAAGAGTGCAGACGTGTTCCTGTCCACCTCAAGATCGCCGCACGAGCTCTGGAGGTAAGTATGGGGTGAGGGGGTGGGGAGGTGGGGTGCTCAGTGGGTGGAGTGCGTGTTGTGGGAGGGGCCTGGGAGGCGGCGCCGTGGGACCGTTTTCAATTTACAGGTTTTACAAAAAACAGGCGGCGTGGGATGTTTGTCACGCTGGGGTGGGCTCCCAGCATGGCAGAAGGATGGCTGTGGGGGGCCTGGAGCCAATGGGATTGGGCACCCCGTCCGGGCAGGCTGACGGGACGCTGGCCACGCTGAGTGGGCTCCAGCGTGGCAGCAAAGATTTGGGCGGGGACACGGTGTTAGTTCATGACAGCGGTGGTTTTCTTTAAAGAGAAGACCACCGCTGTTGTACACAGCACCGCGTCCAATTGGTGCAGGACTGCCACGCCTGCTCAATGGAGCAGGGGATTGCAGGGAGGGGCACACCTCCAAAGTGTCCCATTCTCCCAAGATGTTCCTTGCGCATGCGCGCAAGTGAACGTAAAAATGTTAAAATTCAGATTGAATTTGAATTGAGAAAATTTAGAGAACACAATTGATTGCATCACACATTCTGCCAGTGGTGCTGACAGGCCACCCACCAGAATACAAAAAGGTATCACTAGCTGAATGATCAAAAAAGTTGATAAAGATGAAAAACTACATAAAAAGCTTCAGTTAGAGCATTACATTAAAACAACAATCTTTATGCTGGTTCAGTGGCACTGAAAGTGGTGGTGCTGGATGTCTTACCTCATGCCACACTGGTGACCAGGGTTCAGGAATGACCTTGGGTCGCCAGGGAGCTGGCATGGCGGGAGCTGTATTGAGCCACCCAAGGTGACTCTCCTCTCCCAGGGAGGCTGCGGCCCCCCCATAGTTCTGTCACCACCAGATGGAGGTCTGGTGGTGGTGCAGGCGGGGGGGGCGACATGTAAGGAGGACATCTTGAGCACGACATGCACATACTTCCACACCTGCATGTTCATGGTGATATGGGGGACTGGGAGAAAAACTGGGGAGAAACAATGTAAAATGTATATGAGAAAAAAATCAATAAATAAAGTAAAAATATTGGACCCACAATACAAATCAGAGCAATTATTCACATACTAACATACTAAAATGCCAGCAAAATAGGCCTAATGGTCTTTCGTGTCTGCTTATTTGGTCAGCCCCCACCCTGGGAGCTGACCTTGCTGCCCCCCTTGCCTTCTCTGGCTTCTCCCTTCCCAGTTCTGGATATTCTCGCTGCATTAAATTTTGCTTCCAGAACCCTCCCCCTGTACCTGTCCCAGCCCCTCTTGAACTCCTCCACTATCTCTGCCTCCACCAGCCCCCTAGGCAGTGTATTCCATTGCTCCACCACCCTCTCTGTGAAGTAGCACCTCCTCCTTTCTCCCTTGAATCTTCCCCCCCTCCAGCTTCCACCCATGCCCTCTAGTGGCCCCCCCTCCTTCCTTCGAAGTACCCTGACTGTTCTTCCCTTATTGAGTGATGATGATGCTTCTTTCCATGTAAAAAAGGAAGAAATAATTGATGATGTGCATGCTGTCATGGAACAGAGTACAGCATCAGATTCACAGTCTTCATCACAACACAGCATAGCATCAGGCAGCCCCTCCTCTATTATTCCAGCATTTTCCCTCTTTGGCACTGCAGTAGAATCATCTTCTTCTTCACTACCATGCAAAAAAGCACTGTCCCACAAGGTTCAGCTTCAGATCTCTGGAGTCACTTACAAGATGTCACTGTGATATCTTCATCCATTTCTTCTAACGCAGCTTCAGCACAGACCAGTGTTGAGATATACCTGGCAGAGCCCAATATTAATTGGAATGCTGATCCTTTGAAATACTGGAAATCAAAATATGTAGCCTGCTTTAGTACCAACTGCAATGAAGTACATGAATTGCCCTCCGACTAGAGTCTGTTCAGAACAATTGTTTGGTTCAGCTGGTAACATTATTACTGACACAAGATCCGGTTTGACACCAGAAAATGCTGAGAGTTTGACATTCCTCACTTTAATTTCAAATATGATACCTGAATGAAACATTTGCATACTGTCTCTGAGCAGGCCCTATCCACAAAACAATTTCCCATTGTGCCTGTGGTGAAAAAATCTTTTTGTGACTGGGGTCTACTTAGTGCGAGGCACGCATGATATAAGTCAGATCAGGACAGGCCAGAGTGGACCAGGATTAGCTGCATGAACACAGTGCGCAGCATAAAAAACATAATAACATCAGTGGGTCTGAGTCCATATAATACAACACGTAACTGCATTTCACGTCCCAATCTTACTTGGTAGTACTATATATCTGATCTGGAAGGTAGGTACTGCACTCTACTACTACTTCTTGCCAGTAACTGCAAAAAAAAAAAAAAAACATATTATTTTATTTTACCTCCTGGCTGTACTGTAGTATGATGTTAATACTACAGTTACTGTTTTAATTTTCTTACAATAGACGGCTTAACTGAAGCCCGAATGCTCTTTTTTGGATAAATACATTTTTCTCTCATCCTTCTGTCCATATATGACTACGTGTGATTACTGGAGAAAAATGTCATTCATTCATTTCATTCATGGCTTGTAGCATGATTTAATACTGCTTGTAACATGGCATTAATAGTGAGCAGGGAATCCGGATCAGCCATAGGTGGAAGAGGGTCACGAGACGGCAGCCGAAGCGGGCATTAACCCAGCTTATATGCCGTGCCCGCTTCGGCAGTACTGTCAGCAGCCAGACCCCCAGCCTAGCAGCACTGGGTCCTCTGGAGAAGTGAGAGGAGGAGCAGAACTATTGGCACTTCTGGAGCCCTACTAGGAATCTGAGGTGGGAAGCAGAGCGGGGGGGTGGGAACCCGAGTCGCACACTGCGATGAGAGGCGATAGTTCCGGGAGCGCAGCACCGACCCACCAGGATGCCATTGCCACACAGTCACCGTCCATGGCACGGTGAACCTCCTCTATGGGACCGTCCCGCCGGTGATGGAAAGGACAAGCGCCCGGTCACAGCAGCACAGCGCAGAGCACCCCGGGGAGCATAATGCAGAAAGCACCTGGAGGACGATGCTGCCGGATGACTATCATGGAGGCAGCAGGAAGGGAGAGTGACCGAGATGCACAGCGCGAGTCCAGCGCTGCTCTGAGTGGCGGAACCCTGCAAGGTAGACCTCCCACTGCGGGTATAACAACAATACCCACACGCAACTCTGCACAAGAGGACAGGACTTTTGGCTGGCCCCCTCCATGCCACTCTACGGACACTCTGTGTTGACCACATCAGTATGTATCTAATGTGTTACACCATTCTCTGAAAGTGCATTACAATTGTCAAAAGTTCTGACCGCCTCCGCCTGTTATTGTGTACCTGTGACAGTGGGCCCCTTCGACATTCCTCCACTGACCCACGGCCCATGGCTGGCGCATTAAGCCACTCCGTCGGTGGGCTCTAATGCGATTGATGCATGGGGGGTCGGTTGGTAGCCCTCGGCCCACGCACCGCCCCCCCATGCATCAATCCAGCATTAGAGCCCACCTCCGTTGTGGCTTAATGCTTACATCTCAATTACAGTAACTGGACTGAGATTATATTTTATATACTCATTTAGAACATGCTCGGCACTGGCAGCAAGAGTTTCTTGGAAGTAGGAAGGAGGATGTATTTATTGTTATGTGTTGTCAGGTGCACACACAGCAGTGGGAACCTGTTTTATTTTGTTGATGGCACTGCACTTAACTGCCTGGGTGGTGGTCAGTAAGAAGACATATTCCATTTCTTCTTGAAAAGATGCTGCTATGCAGAGTAGAAGAAATAAAACTTTACCACCTGTTGGAGCAGGTAGTGTACCGTACCACAGTGCACTGGGACATGCAGTACAGCTGTATTATATGGGTAGGGTGGGTGGACTCCTACTGCTGATCAACTGATCATTTATTAGTCATTTATTTCTTTGGCCTGGCCTGCTCTGGAACATACATAAATACACCCCCCTCCTCCACAAACAGCATTAATAAAAAATATGTTAGCTGCTTGCTATTGGACAGTGGTAGGTATGGCAGGACGTGCATCTGAGTGGCCAGTAAAAATCAGCTAAGTCAAATACAGCAACTGAAAATTGCTCCTCCCGAGTTGTGTCCCCTGAAGTTGGTATATATAAGAAGGGGTGTGGAAGGAAGCCCCATTGGGATGCTGCACCCCAAAAAAACAAAACTCATTGTATTAGCTGTTTTGGTGGTCGCTGTTTTACTTAGCTGTTTTCACATGGAGCTGTGCATCTGTGTCTGTCTCTGTTCTCTCTCTTCTCTCTCCTCTCTCTCTCCATCTCTCTCTCTCTCTCTCTCCCTCTCCCTCCCTCTCTCTCTCTCTCTCCCCCCTCTCTCTCCATCTCTTTCTCTCTCTCTCCATCTCTCTCTCTCTCTCTTCATATCTCTCATAGAAACATAGAATTTGATGGCAGATAAGGACCGCTTGGCCCACCCAGTCTGCCCATTTCCCTACCTACTGGATAAGCTGCAGATCCTAGTTAACCAGCAGCCTACTTCTTTCTACCCCCACCCCCTAGAATTGCCTTATGACTGTCCCATGCATGCTTGAATTCCACCACTGTTTTTGACTCCACGACCTCCTCCAGAAGGCCGCTCCATGCATCCACAACCCTCTGTGAAAAAATACTTCCTAAATTACCTCTGAGCAGCCCCTCTATCTTCAAATTGTGCCCCTTGTTCTTGCACACCTCTTTTTGAAAGATGCTACTCTCTTGGACTTTGTGGATTCCCTTGAGGTACTTGAAAGTTTCTATCATGTCCCCCCTCTCCCTCCTTTCCTCGAGGCTATACATATTAAGCTCCTTAAGTCTCTCTTCATATGTCTTCCGGTGCAGACCCTGCACCATTTTAGTTGCCCTCCTCTGGACAGCTTCCATCCTGTCTATGTCTTTGTGAAGCTCCCTCTCCCTCTCTCTCTCTCTCTCTCTCTCTCTCTCTCTCCGCCAGCACACTCACAGGCCCAAGTAGGTATCACACTCACAGGCCCAAGTAGGTATGCCACCAAGGGAGGCCACAAGCCATCCTTCAAGATTCTACCGATTGCTTTGCTTTAGCAATTTTACTTTACTTTTCAAACCAATAATGAATGAAGTTATTCTAGTTGGGTCTCTGTGTTATGTATTATAGAGCTGGGATCCTTTTATGCATTATATAACATTTTTAATTTTTGTTTTAAATAATCAGAACTAATCAGAACCTCCCAGTGTCCCAGTTCATATTTAATAAGGATCAGAATTTCACTGAGCTCTGCCAGCCCAACTACAAATGTACAACTTTTTGCACATTGCACACAGTAGGGCTAGCAGAATAGACTTTGCATGGCCCTAGCCTTGACCTTGGAATATGGGCCTCATGGTATGGTAAAACAAGACAGCAGGCAAAACCAAACACCATAAGTGTGGGCTGAGCAAAAATAATAAACATTAGCAACATGATCATTAGTGCCCGAAGTAAGGGCAAAATCAGTGCGCAAAATGTCTTTCTGCAATTTAATAAGATTCATAATCAGTAAAAACTGAGAGAGGAGAGGGAGTAGAAAACAGGGCGATGGGTCCGAGGGTTAGCTACTATGACATGGTAGATGCCATGCAACAATGATGTAAAAGCTGAACAAGTATATAAACCTCTGTAGATCACTACACTCCAACAACAGTTCTTACCACCAATGTGTGAATGAGAAGCACCAACTGATTTTACTAAAAGGCCAACAGATTGAACAATATCAGAATTTGAACTATTTGAAAACAGGTAGCAAGAGAAAGGCAGTTATAGTTTTGTGTAAATTTAGCGCTCATGAAAGGTGCCAGGCTTGACAGCAGCGATGAAACGAAGAACTTCTCTAAATGGTAAAATGATGGAATTAAACCAAAGTAAGAAAACTGAATTGAATGAATTGCAGGTTTCAAGATGCTTAGGGGGAAGGGGCACTGGTACTACAGCTATTTGATTTTGATTTTGACCACACACTAGGTGCACCCTGGTAAACATTTTAAAAACATTTAGAAAGATGTATAACAAATGTGATAACATTTCTATGTGTTAGCCATCATTGAGCGTACTAAACCTTTTGTATTACACTGGCAACAGGGGAACGGGAATAAGCCCAGTTTCAAGCCAATTCAATCCCAATGTTATTATGATGATACCGATGCTCATTTACATGGATGTCCCAGCATAACAAATTACAAGTTGCATGTCACAAATGGTAGAAAAAATACAAATAAATATGACATGCTAAATAGAACAAATACAAAAAACTACATTGGCACATTTTTTAAATAAAAACAAGCATTTGTCAATGATGAATGTTTGCTTCCTGGTATTGGCAAAGGTAGTGCAGGAGTTAGAGATATGCATAGTAGGAATAGCAGTGAAGTAGAGAACTAACACCAACCCCTACCCTACAGAGACTGACAGGCATTGGGGTGTGCCTTTGGGTCGACCAAAACGCTCATGCCATTCCACCTCATCCCTCCCTGCAGACAGTGACAAGTGTCATGGTGTGCTTTGGTGTCTTCAGTTCTTACGCTCACCCCATTTCTTAAGAAAGTAAGGTGAGATGGGTGCAGTATAGGAGAATGGGGTGAATGTTAGGGCTAAAGACCCCAAGGCACGTCTCAACCCCGGTCAGTGGCTGCAGGGTGGGGATGGAGTGGCGTGAGCATTACGGCCGAGAACCCCAAGCCACACCCTCGATGTCTTGTCAGTCTGTACAAGGTGGAGTGTTAACAGTTGGAAACCCTAACGCCCCAGGCATTTGTTGGTATTTTCATTCAAAATTTTAAACACAGCTTTTTGGGACCTCCCCTCATGAACAGTGGCACTGAGATTTCATTAATCTGTTCCAAATCTTGAATTTGCACAGTGACTGCACCATTCTGCACCACAGGTGCAAAAACACTTTTTGGGCAGGATGCAAAAAATGACAGCTGTACAGTTCATAAGGAGGTATATGAAATGGGCTACAAACAATAGAAGCACTCTGGATACAGAAGTTGATACCAGCCCATTTACAGAAGAAAGGGTTGTGAAAGAACTCTTAAAACTGAAGGTGGACTCATCCCAGAATTCTAAAAGAACTAAGGGTAGAACTAGTGACACCACTGACTGTCCTCTTTAACAAATCATGGGAGGATGGGGTGGTATCTGAGGACTGGAGGAGGGCAGATGTGATTTCCCCTTCACAAAAGTGGGGGCAAGGCAGAAGCAGGAAACTTCAGACCTGTTAGTTTAACCTCAGTGATAGGGAAAATGATAGAATCACTTCTGAAGGAAAGAATTTTCGAGCATCTAGAGGCCAGAGGGGCACAGGACCCAAGGCAGCATGGATTCACAGCTGGAAGGTCATGCCAGATGAGTCTAATAGATTTCTTTGACTGGGTGACCAAAGTAGTAGATCAGGGAGGGGCTGTGGACATGGCCTACCTATATTTTAGCAAGGCATTTGACACAGTCCCACACAAACGATTAATATACAAGTTAGCCAGCCTGGGAGTGGGTCCCAAGATGACAGCCTGGGTAAAGAATTGGCTGGAGAATAGGACACAAAGAGTAATAGTAAATGGAGTCCACTCTGAAGAAATGGGGGTTACTAGTGGGGTACTGCAGGGTTCAGTATTAGGACCAGACTTTTTCAATGTCTTTATAAGCGATATTGTAAAGGGACTGGAAGGAAAAGTATGTCTCTTTGCAGATGACACAAAGATCTGCAACAGAGTTAATGCACAAGGTGGGGTGGAAAGGATGAGAAGGGACTTGGCAAGGTTAGAGGAATGGTCAAATGTATGGCAGCTTAGATTCAGTGCTAAGAAGTGCAAGGTAATGCACCTGGGAAACAAAAACCCAGAGGAAGAGTACACAATGGGGAGTGAAATACCAACAAGAACAAAAATGGAAAGGGACCTGGGGGTAATCATAAGATGACCTAAATGTGGGCAAGCAATGTGAAAGGGCAGCAAGGAGGGCTGGGGGAATACTGGGATGCATAGGGAGAGGCATCACCAGTAGAAAACAGGAAGTTGTTATCCCTCTGTACAGACAGCTGGTGAGACCCCATCTGGAGTACTGCGTGCAGTTCTGGAGACCCAATCTCCGCAAAGACATAGACAGGATGGAAGCTGTCCAGAGGAGGGTACTAAATGGTGCAGGGTCTGCACCGGAAGACATATGAAGAGAGACTTAAGGAGCTTAATATGTATAGTCTAGAGGAAAGGAGGAGAGGGGGGACATGATAGAAACTTTCAAGTACCTCAAGGGAATCAACAAAGTCCAAGAGGGTAGCATCTTTCAAAAAAAGTGCACAAGAACAAGGGGCACAATTTGAAGATAGAGGGGGTAGTTCAGAGGTAAAGTAAGGAAGTATTTTTTCACAGAGAGGGTTGTGGATGCATGGAACGGCCTTCCAGAGGAGGTTGTGGAGTCAAAAACAGTGGTGGAATTCAAGCATGCATGGGACAGTCATAACGTAATTCAAGGGGTTGGGGGTAGGAAGAAGTAGGCTGCTGGTTAACTAGGATCTGCAGCTTATCCAATAGGTAGGGAAATGGGAAGACTGGGTGGGCCAAGGCGGTCCTTATCTGCCGTCAAATTCTATGTTTCTATGTTTCTATATTGAACATTTTTGAGTGGGAATATTACAAATTTGTAAAGTTATGAGTGTGCGTGGAAACTGTGGAATGCACGCTCGTCACATAGTCATGTTATGGACTTTCGTCACCAAATTTTCAACACAGGCATTTTAGGACCTCTGCTCCTGAATAGTATCACTGTGATTTTCTTAATCTGTCTTGAACACTGATTTCTCCCAGCGACCACGCTATTCTGCGCCAGAAGTGCGAAAACATATTTCGGCCAGGATGTGAAAAATGACAGCTGTACTGTTCATAAGAAGGTGTGAAAAAATTACAATGTTGAAAATCTGGAGTGAAAATATTACACATTTGTGAAGTTACAAGTGTGCATGGAACTTCACAATGCACGCTCGTAACTCACTAATTCTTTGGAATTTTTTCACCAAATTTGCAACATAGGCTTTTTGAGAGCCCACCTCATGAACAGTGACACTGTCATTATGTTAATTGGTCTTGAAAGGTGATTCCGTGCAGTGACCACAAAATCACCTTTCAGGACTGCATAACGCCATGACAGTGACTAAATAAATTCATGAGGAGGGGTCCCAAGAACCCCAAGTTGAAAATTTGGTGCCAAAAGTAGAACAAATGGCTGAGATAGCCACATAAGTTGAAAAAAAACATTATGCCATCATACCACTTACTGGCATTTCTTCAGTTCACGATTGGCTTTGAAGAGTACAGATGTGTTCCTGGTCCACCGAAGATCATCATGTTGGGCTCCGGAGGTAAGTATGGGATAAGGAGGGGTGTGGGGAGGTGGGGTGCACAGAGGGTGCATGCAGGTTGGGGAAGGGGGCAAGGGACTCAATGAGGGACTGTTTTGTTTTTTAACAGGAATTTAACAAAAGAAAAGACGCCGCGGGACTCTTTTGGCTTGCTGGGATGCGCTCAGAGCATGCCATCTGGATGTTTGTTGGGGAGGAAGTGGAGCCGACGGGGAATGGGCACCCCCATCAGCCCTACAGTGTGCTGGGGGGAGCACATGAGCACACTGGGTTGCGCTTCCAGCGTGCTACCTGGGTGTTTGTTGGGGGAGACTGTTGCCAATGGAGATTGGGCACCCCCGTTGGCCATACAGTGTGCTTGGGGGAGTGTGCATGAGCCGAGAGGACTGGGCACCCCCTTGGCACACAACAAATGGAGGGGTGCATCATGCTGACAGGGATTGGGCTACCCCATCAGCAAATGAACTTGTAAGGGGGCATGCCAACAGGGGGATTGGGCACCCCCATCAGCTTTAACATGGACTGGGAGAGGCTGCGGCTGTCCGTCGGCTTCATGCGGACTCTGAGAGGCCAATGGAGAAATCTCTACCATGTTTCTGTGAAACAGGACACCAGACGATGCAGCTGTAATTACCTGCTGAAATCAGGGACTGCCCCACAAACACAGCTAGTTGTTTAATGACAGGGCACTCCCTGATTGCAGCAGCCAGTTTCTTTCAAGGTTGTGGCAAGCTACAGAACTGCTGTCATGGACAGTGTGATTTTCTGTTGGTTCCACACAGACCAGCCCCATATTGGGCTGCTGACATTGGCAACAACACTGCCGCGCCTCCACAACTCACTACTGAAGCAAGCTGCCGCAATATGTTTCTTGCGCATGCACACAAGCAAACATAATTAATAAATATAACTGTATCAAGCTCAATGACAACAAGGCAAAGAAGTGAGTATCTGACTCACATTTATCCACATGGTATATCCTGAAGCTCAGAGATGGCAAATTTACAGGTAACGTCAGGAGGCACTTCTTCTCCTAGCGGGTGTTAAACCTATGGAACTACCCTACCTGTTGAGACAATGGATATTATGAAGACAGTACAGGCCTGGGAGGTAAGGCTGGACAAATGTCTGCTTACTAGGGGAATCAGAGGGTACCCTAGGTAGCAGGGTGAATCCTTACAAATGGGTATGTACTTGCGTAGAATTTGTGAAGCAGGAAGAGGGACTTTTCACATAGAAACTTAGACTATGACAGCAGAAAAAGGCAGAGCGGCCCATCGAGTCTGCCCAAGCCTTTCTGCCTTGATCTGTTGGATGGTGGACCTGGCGTCCCTTCTGATCATATATGACTAGCTATGTATAACATGAGTGTTTATAGTGTAAGTTTCCACCTGTATTTTCCTGCTAATGTGCCTCCACCCTGTTATGGAGGAACCACCACAAAGATGAGAGGGTAGTTCAGGCACTATGCCCATTCAACTCCTGGCTATTGATGTGAGACTGCCCCAGGAGACTGCCAATGAGGGGGCCAATCAGAGACATTTCAGTTCTTTTTTAAGTAACTTGCACAGAGTCAGAGTCGTACAGAATACATTCCATGAGAGGAATGTATTTAACCCTGTGTCTCCATGGTCTCAACTCTGTGCTCTCATTGCTAGGCAACAGTACAAGCATACACCTCTGGTTTTGAAAACCGAGTCCGTAAGACAGAAGGAAGAAGCACCTTCTAGAAGCAAAATGAATGTTGAACTGGTTCCTGGACAAATATTAGAACTGAAGTCATTTCTGCCAAAATTATTCTCTGGTATTTTCAAAAAATGCAAAATCCCATAAATCAGAGTTAATTGCCTGACAGGCTAAGCAGGTCATGTTGACTCACTAAGCCATACAGAGTTTGTTTGTTTCCACCCCTAAACCTCAGCAAATGCCATCACAAAATAGTGTGAAAGAGCTGAAACCGTTAGCTTAATGGGGAACCCTTTGTGTACCCAAGCCTTTGCTTCAAAGAGGACCAATAAATTAACCTCTAGATAATTTGTCCACCCTTTGCACAGCTAATACAAGGTTTGCACATTAGGTGTCATGTCCTTTGAGAGAATAGCTTATCGGGGAGGGGGAAATGACCAGGTTTTTCTCTTTGCTCCCTCCATCTCTAGTATTTGTAAATTTCATTTGTCTTCCATGGTTCCCAATGCCTCTTTACTACAGCATATGAGCTTTCTTTTTTTTTTTATGGTTAATAATTTTTATTAAATTTTCAAGATATAACATCAGACAGAACCAGGTACATACACTACAGTGTTACAAAATGAATATACAGATTGGCTGCAGTACAAATATACAAAGAGCAAAGTTCCAGCTAGTAACAGAATGGAAAGCAGATTGCTGAATAAGTAAACATTTGAAGTACTATGTAATATATTGTAATGTGGAAGTGATTTCAAAGAAAAAAAGGAAAGGATTTGAAAGTCCATCAATGCCAACCATATCAAGGTTAACTAAGGAGGTCAATGCAAGAGAGGTAACATAGGAGTATCCTGGTACCTGGGTAAAACCTAAAGAAAAAAAGAGAAGACACTAACACAGTAACAAACACTAAAGTCCAGATCACCAATCCAGTCATGGAAAAAAGAAGGAGTCAAAAGAAAGGGAAATCCTTTTTGAGGGGTAGGTCCGGGGTTCTAACCCTTGTACACAAGCAAAAATCATCTTGTAGTGGTCCAAATCTCTCCACATGGGGGGTTCAGCCAATCCCTGCATGTGGAAAGAGACAGGCCAAGCAGGGAGCCCAGGTAATGTAGCATTGTGAGAGAGTGTTGGGATAGGCAGTCAAGCGCAGCCACCTTAGAAAGGGCATTATAAAATTCACTGACCTATGCAGTCAGTATAGTGTTATGCTTGTGCAACTATGTTAGTTTGGTTTTGGCCATTTGCACTCTCTGTTCCAGAGGAATTACTACCCTGTAGGGGTACGAAGGCAAGGAACACTCAGAGAGGGTTCCACCCCTAGAGGTGCAACAGGACAGTTCCTGTGGCTAAAGGTACCTTAGGAATCCCCCTGAGGAGACAGTGCAGCCACTGGAGGAGGAGGGGAGGATGGTGGGGCAAAGAAAAAATGCTTCACAGTGAGACTTAGAAGAACTGCTTATATAACTCAGGAAGTGGGAGTGGCTGGTTGCTTGGCCACTGAACTACAAGCAAGCCTTTCAAGTCACTGACCTATGCAGCCAGTGTAGTGTTATGCTTGTGCAAATGAGTTAGTTTGCTTTTGGCCATTCGCACTCTCTATTCCAGAGGAATTACCACCCTGTAGGGGTACGAAGGCAAGGAACCCTCAGAGAGGGTTTCACCCCTAGAGGTGCAATGGGACAGTTCCCGTGGCTAAAGTTACCTTAGGAATCCCCCCAAAAATTTAGTATCACCCCCAAAAAGGAGGCATCATGAAGCATATGAGCAAGCAGTAACTGTGACATAGGAGCAGGGACCGTAACGTAGTAGTAGAGAAGCATAGGCAGTTTAATAATGCAATGAGATGTTCAGTTGGATAATATATGGACTGCCCAGGTTTGTGTAGCATGATACTGATGTTTTGCTTTGAGATTAGGGGATCCCCTAAGGAGAGAGAGAATGGCAGGACATCCTCCACCTCCATCCTACAACGGAACCTACCTAAGAAACTAGGGAAAACAACTATGCTAAGTGTTATGACCTGAGGCAATGGAGGAGAGAAAAATTCCCCTATGAGAAGGAAATCTCTGGGGATCCAAGGCCTAGGTCACCTTCCTTCCAGGCTTGGGATAGTTTAATTAGTGATGGTTCTGCAGCTGCAATTTGGAAAACCCAATTAAAGGGAGGTGGAAAATATTCCAATTTGGAGGAAGGCTCTTACTCAAATCCTCTAGCGGGAATGCCGTGGAAGGTTGCAAGAAAACTCTGCAACAATACGTGCATCCAAGGTGCAGGAGGAGAGCAACAACTGCTGAGGCACTCACCTGGCCTACCCACCCTAAATCAAACCAGGTGAACCAGAGGCAGTCATTGGGAGAATGCAGGGAAGGTGCCTTGCTAGGGAAACCACTAAAGTCAATGG
The DNA here is from genome assembly GCA_016271365.2 of Neoceratodus forsteri. Lineage (NCBI taxonomy): Eukaryota > Metazoa > Chordata > Ceratodontiformes > Ceratodontidae > Neoceratodus > Neoceratodus forsteri. The sequence continues at coordinate 78,124,372 of CM057458.1, forward strand.
CTAACAGTTATAGTGGAACACTAGAGCCAAAGGAGATCGTTGTAACCACTCTTCACTGCTAGTCTTAATTTCTACACCAGGAGCTGCTGCTATGTAGTAGGCAGCTAAAGCCAAGCCCAGGGTAAGGACATTCCCAGCTAGGGGCCAGGTGAGAAGGATCCCGCCCCAAGTTGGACACGCTCGAGATGCAGACTAAATGCAGAGTGAGACCATCGGCTGCAGGAACCCTGCACCAGAATAGAATGGCCGACATGCCCCAGAAATTCACTGAGAGCTGAAAGCTGATGATCTGAATGAGCATGGTGTGCTGAGATTGTAATGAGCATTGAGTGCTAAGACCTGCAAGGTCGAATGCAGATTGAGTGCAGCAGAAACCCAGAGGCTGAAGTCAAGGGGATGGCAGTAGACATGAAGCAATGGGTTGCGCAAGCAAGATGTAACAGTTGCATAAGCAAGGGTGGACCTGCACAGAGGTCAGTAAGCAGTAGTAGTGATAGGTGGACCTGCATAAATACTGTATAGCAATTAAACAGCACTGAATTGGGGGCAAGCCAGCCAGACCTAAATAGCCAACTCAAGGTGACAAACTCTGAGGATTTTCAGCGGCAAAGACAGGATTTAGAACAGAATTAATTAGCCACATAGACCATGACCCCCCAAACACCTTCCAGTCCCCGCCATAGGACAAACAAGGAAGCAATGTAAAGGCTGAGAACCACATGCAGATATAAAAACTAATTTAATAGCCTCAGCAGGAGCTTCAGCTAACCTCAGAGTAAAACAAGGTACAATAGCAATGGGAGCAAACAAATCAGCAGCAGAAGGCAAGTAGACCTGTGCAGCAGTAGTAAAAACAAATGAGTACTCTGAGTTGTAACTGCAAAAATAAAAGGAGGCATAATGCTCTTAAGCACTGTCAACAGGCAGTGCAATGAGACTGCAGCAACGAGGTAATTAGAACAAACATGTATAAGCTGTATAGCTAGGTTCAAGTAAATCTGAGTCAGGTGGAAGTAATAGAATATGCCACATGGACCAGCTGTATTTGAGCTGAAACAAACAGATCAGGTTTGCAGTTGCAGTGCAAGTAATTTGAGGATTGTGGTAACTTTGAGAGAAAGCAGTATCACGCTCTGAAATAGTAGTATGCTAGAGCTAGAAAGCCCCCAAAAAAAAGTAAGGAAGCACACACAGCTGAAGGCAACATATGCTTAGAAGCAGTAAAATAAACACAGAAGCCCGGCAGAGACAAACAGGAGCAGAAAGCGGAGGCAGGCCCCAGCCAGCCAGGGAGACCAAACCAGCTCAGTGGACAAACCAACAGAGCCTTCAGCTGCAAAGAAAAAATGCTTCACAGTGAGGCTTAGAGGAACTGCTTATATAGCTTGAAAGAGGGAGTGGCTGGCTGCTTGGCCACCCAACTACAGGCAAGCCTTTCACTTCTGAAATAGGGGGCACCACTGTGGTTCTCCACTGGCAAAGAATCAGCCTCTTAGCTTGGAAACTGAGTAGTGCCAGCCATCTGTGCTGCTGACGGGTGAGTGTCCTCAGTGCAGGAGTGAGGCCCAATAACCAGAGGGTCAAGAGTCAGACCAGAGCCTAGGGCCTGTTGAGCCAGACCTGAGATGGCCGTCCCAGAATGGGGAGAGAAGTAGGCAGAGCCAAAGTATGTGCATGAGGTCTCCCACTCCGGATAGACATCGCCAACATCGACTGTTGTCCAGTAGGTGCATTCTGTAGAGAACCACAGGGGTGTGGTACCAGTGTGACAGAATCTTGTTTTATATGAGCCTACTTCTTGCATCTGGGTACACAGAGTGAGCGTATTTGTAGCAGAGCTTCCACTGAGCCTCTGCGAGGGGTTGTTGGAGAGCTTGTTCCCATTTACATTTAGCTTGGGATGAATGTGAGGGGAGATGATTCCTAAAATTGGCATATATAAGGCTAGCTATACCACCATTATGGGTCAGCCATTTAGCCAATAATGAGGGCCTTGCCTTGTCCACCATTTGATGTTGTTTAATGTAAGCCAAGACCGAGCTCCTGAGCTGCAAATATTGCCAGAAAGCCTGCTTACCTAAATGGAATTCCTGATCTAAAATTAAAAAAGATTTTAAAGTAAGGCCATCTTCCACCACTCAATCCTTCAATGTAAGGATACATTTACTCTTGCACAAAGGCCAGTGCAGAGGACTGCCATCCACCTTTAAGGATATGTTCCCCCATACAGGGGTGGCCAACAGTGCCATATCTGGACAGAGCTTACTATCGTGGGGCAAGGATGCCAATGTTTAAGAAGAGGGTTATAGAGTAGAACTGCCAGTGATTGGGTCTGGGCCATAGATGCTTCCATATGCACCCATTGCGGCCTCTTGGGATTCTGTGGTAAAATCCAAATTAAGGTTTGGGCAGTGGCAAAGACCCACTTGCACCCCTCTAGCCAGGGGAGGCCCCAGCCTCCCTGTGACCAGTGCGATCTAAGCTTATTCCTATTGTAGCAGGGTTTAGTACCTTCCCAGATAAAATTGGAAAAGGCCCAGTCTATGGCTTTGACCCATATAGCAGGCAGTGCAAAAGGAAGATGCGAGATAACATATAGATGTTTAGGGGCTGCCACCATTTTAATCGCTGAGATTTTTCCTGCCAATGTGAGCTGAAGACCACACCAGCATGCAAACTCCATTTTGATTCCTTCAAGAAGGGGGTTTAAGGTTCAAATCCCAGAGTTTAGTAAGATCCATGGTGAGCCGGATCCCTAGATACACAAGGGAATGAGGACCCCATTGAAGGCCAAGATGGGCTATCCAGTCGACGGTGCACAGACTATTAAGGGACAATACTTCGGTTTTAGTTCTGTTCATTTTTAGGCTGGAATAGCTCGTAAACACTGCAAGGAGGGAGAGCGAGGCTGGGAGAGATGTGGGGACATCTACCAGTGGGACTAGCAAATCATCTGCATACATAAATGTGGAAAAGGTGTTATCACCAATAGGGAATCTGCAATGGCTGGAGAGTAGCAAATGGCCATTGCAAGGGGTTTGACTGCTAATATGAAGAGTAGGGAGGAGAGAAAGGGCAGCTCTGCCTCATTCCACATTCCCAAGGGGAAGGGTGCAGATGAGGTGGAATTATTTAGGACCCGAGCTGTAGGGCAAAAGTATAGAGCTGCTACCACGTGTCTAAAATTGTGACCTATACCCATGGCCTCTAGCACCTATTGGAGATATTGCCATTCGAGAGAATCAAAAGCCTTCTCAAAATCTATGGCTACCACAGCAGGAGGTGTGAGGTATTTGCTAGCGCAATAGATAATATTTATCAGTGAGCAGATATGGTCTCTGCTGAGCCGGCCAGGAACAAAACCAACTTGAGGTGAATGAATGAGACATGGAAGTAAGGGGTTTAATCTGGAGGCCAGAATTTTTGCAAAAATGTTACTATCTGAGTTAATAAGTGAGACGGGATGGTAGCTAGATGGTAAAGTGACATCTTTCCCCTCTTCGGGAAATGCAGTAATAGTGGCTTCCCTAAAGGATGGGAGGAAAGGGATCCAGTAGTAAAGGCCAAGTTAAAAACATCACTAAGAAATGGAGTTATCAATGGTGCAACCAGGCTCCACATTTCAGGGGGAAAACCATCCCTCCCAGGGGCTTTCCCACGGTTTAAATTTTGGAGGACCTCTGTAACCTCTTGGGAGGTGATTGGACTCTCCAGGGTGGCAGCTTGCTGAGGGGTAAGATGACTGAGGGGGAGGGACTTCAGAAAGCATAAGAGCTTTCTTGCAGACCTCAAGCCCCTGCTTATCCCTCACTCAGCAACAGTCTTACTGAAAGCGCTGACAGGCAGAAACAGAATTTAAACAGTGTTAAATGAAAGCAGTAAAAAAATGTATCTTGGAATACATTATTCAAGTGATAACATGGCAGTATCAGCACTGTACTTTAAGTGATAATGTGATGCAGTAATCCGATTGTGGAGTGGATAATGTTCAGGGATGAAGGATGAGTACTTTATTTCCATGAGGCAATTGGATTTTAGCCAAGAATAGTTAATCCATTACTCATTATTGGAAGGCTATGCCTGTAGTTCAAAGGGGCAGAGCAACTAACCACGCCCCTGCTTAGGCCTTGTAAGGGCTGCTCCTCCTCACTGATCCCACAGTCATTTTCTGTTGTGGCTGGAGGCTTTGTTGGCCACTCCTTCTCCCTCTTTCCCTTGTTTCTTGTTTCCGTTGTCCCCATCCCCTCTTTCACCTCACCTCCGGCCACTCTTGCTGATTCCCTCTGTTTTTTCCTGTTTCCCTGTTGTTGTCTCTTCTCTCGGCTGTTGTTTGAGGCCACCACCCCACCATTGTTTTCTGTTGCCACTTTGCAGCTTGTGCCTCCCCCCACCACCCATTCCGTACCTCATTCCTTGCTGTCCTTTCCTTTTGGGGTTGTTTCTTTCCTGCTCTCTCTCCCTGTTTGCTGGCCATTTCTCTGCCCTACATCCGGTCGGAGCTCAGTGAGGTCACCGCCAACTTCCACTGTTCGTCACTGACTCTCTTTCTCTCTGCATGCGCTGCCTTCCCCTGCTTTTTACTGTTGCCAGCAATATCAGAGGTGCTGTTTTATCCTTGCTTCAGACAGAGGGCAATTTATTCTCAGTGCTACTACCTACATGCAGTCTCTGTACCCTGGCCATGCTGTGCCTATGCTTCTGTACTGATTTCTGTGTAGTTTACCCCAACGTTCTAGCTCCCTGGCTTGCCCCTGGACATATTACCACAGTTCTTATACTCAGCATAAGGTATGGATGGCTAACAGTAATCATCTGTCTCTGTACTTTACTCCATGGCATGCTAGCCCCGCTACAGCTGATGGCATTTAAGCAATTATTTATTAATTAGCTGTTTGGTGTTACATGCCTATTCGTGGATTTCATGTTTTTCCCACAGTAGGGGACTGTGCTGTCACAGCTTCATTGTGGCTCAGGCAGCAGGAGCGGCTTTATAAGTCTCATATATTTAATCAGCGCTGGCTGCTCCCTAAGGCCTCCATGGCTTTTATGCAGCCCCCTATCGGTCCCACTTTCTACTGATGCTCAGTATAGCCCTTCTCCTACCACTCACTGCAGCCTATGACACTTACTGTAAGTGTGCACATACTAGTCTTCCTGGCATTAATGCGCTCGACATGTCTGTCTATTCATTCTCGATCATCACTGCTTTGCATTCTTCTTCTATCTCACCAATGACTGCGGGCTTCACCCAGCCGTTACTGTCTCTCCCACTCGTAATGTTCAATTCACTCCCAATTTGGCTTATTGTACCTGGTTGGCATGCATTCTTGTTGTTAAAAATTACTATCTGCCTTACTGAGACCCTCGTCAGGGTCCTCATTGCTCTGTCCAACCTACATGAAGGTCTACCCATCATGATCGAATTCCATGCATGACCCATGTATGTACTTTCTCTCCATTTGGTGACATACCAACCATGTCCATTACTTCCATGGCTCAGGGCTAGCCTGCAGTTGATGGTCTTATTCTGCACCCATGAAGTCTGCATCTTGAGCATACAAAGCTTGGAGCGGGGTCCTACTCATCTGGCCCATAGTGGGAATGTCCTCACTCCAGGTAGACCTTCAGTCATCAACCATACCAACAGCACCTCTTGATGTAGAATGTACAACTTCAGCAGTGAGGGGTGGTGCTCTCATGCGAAGAGCCTGTTTAGCTGCTTGAGTGGGTTTGGAGGCACCCTTTAAGCTATTCTCCCCATGCTGCCTCTGGTTCACCTGGTTTGTTCTTAGATCAGTAGGCTGGCTGAGTGCCTCGGCAGTCGTTACTCTCTTCCTTCCACCTTGGAGGTTGGCACCGTGTGCCTTCGTGTTGCAAAGATCACTCACAACCCTTCACAGTGTTCCCGTTAGAGGATCAAGTGAGAGTGTTCCCCTAAATTGAAAATCCACCCCAGGATTGCCTACTAAAATTGCAGTAGTAGAGCTGTCACTAAATCAAAATGCCCCGAAGCCTGGAGGGAAGGCAACCTTAGGCCTTGGATCCCCAGAGGTGTCCTCCTCAAAGGGAATTTTTCCTCTCCTCTGTGCCAATGGTCCTAATACTTAGATAGGTGTAGTAGTATTTCCAATGGTCAGATTACTTAGATATGTGTAAAAATGTTCCCTAGGTCATGTAGTGAGGTTTCTACTGTTGGATATAGAAGGATGGTGGCCCTATAGCTATTCCTACTCACTCCTGTGGCTGTTCCTACTCTCCTTTGGAAGTCATGCCTTAGTGCCTTACATCTGTTGCCTTCTGCCTACTCTACTCAAGCTCCTGTCCATACCACTTACCGACCTACGTACAGGTCTGTGATTCAGATAAGCATTTAGCACCTCGTATGAGCCACTTGACACTTTTTGGGCTCCTTCCTGAGGTACCTTTAGCCAAGGGAACCATTCCCATATCACCTCTAGGGGTGGAACCCTCTGCTAGGGTTCCTTGCCTTTGTACTCCTACAGCGTGGTACATCCCATGGATAGAGAGGCATAACACTATACCAAGTTGCATAGGCCAGTTGAATTGGAAGGCTATGCCTGTAGTTCAGTGGGGCAGAGCAACTAATCATGCCCCTGCTCAGGCCTTATAAGGGCCACTCTTCCTCACTGTTCCCTCAATCATCTTCTGTTGCCCCACCATCCTCCCCTCCCCCTCCAGTGGCTCACCTCTCTCTCACATGGGCTCCCTCCTGAGGTACCTTTAGCCAAGGGAACCATTCCCACGACACATCTAGAGGTGTAACCCTCTTCTAGGGTTCATTGCCTTGATACCCTACAGGGTGGTACATCCCATGCATAGAGAGACGAACAACCAAAGATTATCTACGTTACACAAGCATAACACAATACCAAGTTGCGTAGGCCCATTGAATTGTTATTATGCTGCATGTTTTCAAAACAACTTTTTTTAATTTTTTCTGTACCCCTCCCACAGTTAGAATGAAAGGTAAGATTATGATGTCACCTCTGCCATTTAATTGTCAAAACATGACTGCAGTGATGTCACTACTCTCATTTTATTGAGACTTAAATGACATATAAGCTTACTATAGGGTAAGCCATTTGCAATGCTGCCTTCTGATGGAGAGCGTCCACATGTAGTAGAAGAGGCAATAATCTGATTGTCAAGTGAATAAAGTATGAGGCCACAGGCCGAGTACTTTATACCAACCAATCAGATTGCCATACTACCAAGAATAGTGATGACACTATCATATTACAGTATCATTTAATTTTATCATTTTGGTCCACAAAGGGCACACTTAGCTGTGACGGCTTGTTTCTAGGTATGTCTAGGGAAGAGTGTGTGTTACAATTAGAAACACAAGGACATTTGTTGTTTGAATGTAAGTATGCCAAACAAATTTCGGTACAACTAAGTAAGGTGTGGAGAGAGCCAATATTTTCTACAGTGGACTATCAAGTAATTATATTAGGAATATATTCAGGTCACTGAAATAAGTTTCATTCTTCCACACTACAGGTTTGTTTTTCATGTTGTAAATATTATCTTTGTCAAGCACGCTGTACCCTATAAAATGCAACTAAATTATATTTCCCCTGATTCTGTTACTCGGATGTTTTTTTTTTTCTGCCATTTAAATATATATATGTACATATTATATATATCATATATATATATATATATAAATTATTTGCCAAAAAAAAAACTTTGTTAATGCATCAGTTAGGATTCCAGCGACAAAAGCTGGGAAATATGCTGTTAGGGTTTCCAACCCTAACACCCCACCTCCACCCTGCACACACCAATAGGCATCCGGGTGTGCCTTGGGGTTGTCAGCCCTAATGCTCACCCCATTCCATGAGTAAATAAGCTGAGATGGGTACAGTATAGGAGAATGGGGTGAGCATTCGGGCTGACAGCTGGCACACCCCGACACCTGTTGGTGCATGCAGGGTGGGGTAGGGTGTTAGGGTTTGAAACCCTAACAGCACATTTCCCAGCCTTTGTTGCTGGAACCCTAACTGATGCAATAATGAAGTTTTTTTGCAAAGAATTTCCTTGCTTTTTGAGATAGTATAATCGTAGCATTGTTTGTTTGTGGGAGCGCAGGGCCCAGCCATTTATCCATAATTTTGAGAGATTATAATGCTATAGATATTTGCAGGTGGAAGCACAGTGCCATCCAGCCCTGTGCTGCCAATCATCCATGAGGCTGTTACTCCCATCACTCCATAATGGTATTCATATTTCCATGTGGGACCGCACAGTGCCATCCATCCATAATTTCTGAGATACTGTAACTGTATCCATATTCCTCTAAGGGAAGTGCGGGCCCTGTGCTCCCATCAGTTCATAATGGTATCCGTATTTGCATAATTTTTGAGATAGTGTAGTGGTATCCTTATTTGCCTGTGGTAGCGCAAGATCCTCCCATCCTGTAGTATGCTGTACCAAAAAACACTATAGAAAACACAGCAAAATTTGAAATCTGTGTAACTGAACACTGAATTAATATATGTTCACAAAAGCAGCAAAAGGCATGGGACAAACCCTTTGCAACCTGAAAATTTCACAGCAAAATTGCAAACTGTTTCTTCACAGTATACTGACAAAGAAAGAACTGTGTACACCTGACATTACAATGTTATCCTATGGGAAACAAAGCAAAATCTAAACCCATAGAACTCCACAGCAGTGTAATGTATTTTCACCAAGGCAGCAAAAGGCATATATGTGGAGTAAGCCCTTTGTACACTGAAAATTTCAGACCAAAATCATACACCATTTCTAAACTGTTAAGTGACAAAGAAATAGCTGTCTTAAAATTCCTTCTTCACAAACTGCAAAAAAGAATCTTGTTCCACAGTTCTTTTTTCACCAATTTGCAGGAAAAGAAAATCCTTTTTCACAAATCATGAAAAAGAATCCTGTTTCGCAGTGGTTTTTTCCCAGCAGTTTGCAAAATAGGATTTCCACATGTAAAAAAAGCACATTTCTAAGTAACTTATCGAAAACCTAACCCCAGATTCGGATTCTACTGTTTACGATTAGGTAAAGATAATTATTGTTGTCTACTAAAGCCTTGTATTTTTTTAGTTATTTAATTTTGTTGTCACTGCTAACTGAAAAAAAGATAGTAGCACAGAAAAAGATTCCGCATTTGCGGCAAAGGATCCTGCATTTGTGAAAAAGGATTCTGCATTCGCAATAAAGAATCCTTTTTTGAGGCTTACTTCTAACTGGTCCCATAGGAAATAATGGGAAATGTTGACATTTAATAACTTTGGAATGGATTAACATTTTTTCACCAGATCTTCAAAACACACATCTGTGACCCAAGATCGTTCTACCCTTAAATTTTCACATCAAAATTTCGCACTATTTTTGCATAGCGGTGTGACAAATAGTTTGACCAAAAATTATCATTTTTACATGTTTTGACACTCTGTATCTCCACAACCACACATCTGACCAGAACAAAACTTGCTACATCAAGAGACCATTGTTCCCTGATGGCGCATTCAAATTTTCATGAAAATGGCAAAAGCAATTGCAAAATGATTAAAGTGTAAAATGGCATGTTTAACATAGAAGTGGAAGTTGAACCCTAACAATAGGGGCATGACCGTGCCCCAATAATGAATGCAAAACAGTACAGAACACTATTGTAAAGAAGTTATGGAAAGGATTCACATGGATTCAAACTAGTAAATGACTTTAGAATGTGAGGGGAATAGAAGGTGGAGGGTAGGATAACTATGAAACTTGCAAAGCAATTTAATTATACCTGTCTTTTATTGTGTTGCTATTGTTTTTCATGTCAATCTGAGACTTAGAATATGTATGTATGATTCTTTTAATAAAAATTCCCTTACTCTTTTTCGTTAAGTGCCATGGTATATTTAACTTCCCCGTTGGCAGTGACCAGAGGAGACCTCAGTTTAGCACCTCATTCAAAGAGACTACTTCACCCTTCTACTACACAACAGTGTGAGTTATGGGTATTACCCCCAAGTTCCTGGTGTGAGGCTAGAACCCACAAACTTCACATCTTCCAGCCCAGAGGTGAGTGCACTACTACCAAGCTGTGACACTGATAATGGTAGATGTTAAAAACAAAAGCTCCCCCTCCCAATCATAAACAACAAACTTGGCCTAGCTGTTTGGCTGCAAGGAATCAAAAAGTTGCACCATCTGCCTCTTTTACAGTTGTTGCTGTGCGTGCAATCCAATCAAAATGCAAGGTAAGATGATGACATCCCTAGTACTACTGTAACTGTTCTGAGACTAAAATAGATGTGAGTTGGCTGTAGCATAAATTGTTTGTAGTACTACCTTTTGATTATAAGAGAATGCCCTCAGATTTAGTATGCTACATGTGGACCCTCTCCTCAGATCAGAAGGCAGAGCTACAAACAGTTCATCCTACAGCGACCTTGTGGCAGCCATTTTGTTTTCAATAAAACAACAATAGTGACATCACACCAGTCACTTTGTGGAAAATAAAATAACAGTAATGGCATTATCATACCTGGCAACCTTTTGCCACACCAATGTGGGACACAGCATGAGAGACACTCACGTCATAGAAAAAAGATGTAAACTGGAAACATCATGGAACACAGTTCTTTCAGGTTCATAAGGACTAATAGGAATGTATACTTCAAAATTTCAGAGTGCCATATCAAGTAACACCTACTCTATAGGGGGCAGTTCTTTTTCTGAGGGGTAAAAAGGGGACATTCCTCCCAGTGCTGGAAAATTCAGTGGTATGGACATCTCTCCTAATGTAGAACAATATGGTTACATTAAATACAAGCTGAAAATAGAAAACAGAGCTAAAAATCCATGTTTCCAACTTAGGTCTTCTGCAGGAAATATCCAAAAGAGGAAAAAACAAAGTTAGTGTAGAGGGGAGGTAAAATGAAGGATATGTATATGTGGGGAAAGAAAAAAGGGGAGGCTCAGGGAGAAGAAGTGATGAATGGCAAGATTAAGAGAGAATCTGTGAAACAAACAGGTGATAATGGGAAAGATAAAGCATAATAGGAGTGAAAGAGCTAGAAGTCCCTGGGTGGGAACTAATTAACAGGGCCTAGAAAGAAGGCTGAAACATGACAAATGTGTGGGAAGGAGACAAAGATAGAGACTTATGGTGAAAATGAAAAATAAATTAAATGTGTACAGCAAACAGACTTTAGGGAAAATAAAGGGTGGCTGAAAGACGTTAGTGGAAACTAAAACTATCATTTAAACCAGGGGGCTGCTGGGAGCCAAGAAGGATGATCAGCTTGGTTTCCGTGCATTTTCTATGGTCAGGATCCCAGAAGCCCTGCTGAAGGACACAAATGGGAAGGTCATTGACACTGTGGTCACTGTAGATGAAGTGGGATACAATGGGGTTAGCAGTGTCACCATTCCTGACTGCCCTGAAACAGTCAGCAAGACGCCTACCAGTTTCTCTGATGTAAATAGCTGTACACTTCCTGCAACGAATACAATTTACCACATTAGTGGAGATGCATGAGAACTCCTTGATGATCTGAAAAACACCTGTAGGCCCCCAAATTTCAGTCACACTGGAAATAAATTTGCAGGTCCCCTAAAGTAGGACCCTTAAGAGGTATTGACAGAGGGTTTCTGAGTGATAAAATGAGAGATATCCCTCCTAATGTGGGGCAGTCGAGGGGTACAGACAGATGGTTCTGGGAGGTTAAAGGAAGGATGTCTCTATTAACATGGGAAATTGAGAGTTATGGGCATCATAATGGTACCTTGCCTTCTAACTAAGGAGGGGTGCAGAAAAATTGCAAAAAAAAAAATTTTTTAAACATGAAGCATAATAGCCATAATATGATAGTGGAATCCTTACCCTCTGCAATATTCTGATTGTCTTGTGGAAATTAAAGTACTTGGCCTTTGACCCTGTACTTTATCCACTCCACAGTCAGATTACAGCCTCATATAGTAAACCAACTAGAATATTATCAGCTAAATAATCAACTGAAACCAATGGTGCAAGTGATTTATTTAGGATTAGTACTATTCTGATTTTGAGCAGGCAAGCACTAAATTATAGTGTTCTACTAGATGAAAGCACACACTAATATTCCTAAGCTATAACCCATAATAGGGGATGGGCGTATTGGACATTAATGCACACCCCAGGTGCATTGTGAGACATGAGGCTGAAGGCTGAGTGAGTTACAGCTACCTGGGAAGTACACTAATGGCCAATACACCCATGCTCTGGAGTGCATTATTGCATTTATAAAATGGGTTAAAATAATAAAAAATATACAGAAAACATTTTTTATTGCATAGAAATATGTGGAATTTCATGTTATTCGTCCGTGCTGGAAAGTAGTCCCAATTAATGAAGGCAAATTTTACAAGTAACACTGCATTTTGGGATGAAGAACCCAAGGAGGAGTTACCAGCTAGGGGGAGTGCAGCTAGCCCAGACATAGGAGGAGAAGGATCTGGGTGTGCTCATTACAGGGTCAATGAACAACTCGGAACAATGTAGGAAGGCAGCTACAAAGGCCAACAAAATGATGGGTTGCATTGCAAGGGGTATATCCTCGAGGAGGGGGGAGGTGATTCTGCCACTGTATAGGTCATTAGTTAGACCACACCTGGAGTACTGCATGCAGTACTGGCATCTGTATCTGAAGAGGGACATTAAATTACTTGAGGGGTTGCAGCGCAGAGCGACAAAGATGATCAAGGAGCTGGGGGACTTATCATACGAGAGGAGGTTGAAGGAGTTGAACATGTACTCACTGGAGGAGAGGAGAGGAGAGACAGGGGTGACATGATTGAAACCTTTAAATACATAAAAGGAATAAACAAGATGGGTACAGAGGGGCTGTTCAAAGTAAGGAAGGGGAGGGCCACCAGGGGCCATGATATGAGACTGGAGCAAGGAAGGTTCAGGAGGGAGATGAGGAGACACTTTTTTACAGAGAGGGTGGTGGCTGGGTGGAATGCGTTACCTGCTGAAGTTGTATGCAGTAGAACAGTGGACTGCTTCAAATGAGGATGGGACAGGACAAGGGGGAGGGTTAATGAAGGGGAAGGGTGGAAGGGAGGGGCAGCTGCAGAATAAGGGGTGCTAGCTGCACATTCGAGCAGACTTGATAGACCTCTAGGCCTTTATCTGCTGGCAAATTTTGTATTTTCGTACTTCACACGGTAATAAAGTAAGAAGACCAGTTGCTCATTTTTAATGTGCTCAGTTTCTGTGCCTCAACTGTGCCTCCCCCCCCATTCAAGGAGTTGATCGCAGAACTACGAATGCAGTCTTACAGCAGAGCTGTGAGCCACTCGGTTACTCTCTCTCTCTCTCTCTCTCCAGACAATTTGGTAGCAAGGCAGTGAAAATAATGCAGACCAGCTGTTTGTTTTTAATGTGCTCCTCTCTCTCTTCTCTCTCTCTCTTTCTTCAGATGACTTGGTAGCAAAGCTGATCTCAGAAGTACAGATGCAGTCTTACAGCACCCATAACCTTATCTAGACCTGTCATTTAACTTGGCATTACCGAATTACCTTTCCCTAACCACTCAAAGTCATCTGCAAAACCAAAAATAAATAAATAAAACCTTCTTGCCTGACCCTCATATACCACAGAATGCTGACTTTACAAATAAGCTGCCTACTTCTCCTTACTCTCTTTACTGTCTCACTTCTTCCCACGCCACCTACCCATGCAAACCTCCTAAATAAACCCTCAGTAACCCTTCCTGCTTATTCTCTTCCTCTAATTTCAGCCCCTTTGATCCAGATGTTGGGATCCCCCACTCTATTCCTCTAGCTGATCGACTTACCCACACTTGTGACCTGTACACTCGGGCAGGATGGCTACCTCTCATCAGCTGGATACAGTATCAAACCTGCCTCTTGAGCCAAAAAAGTCCTCCTCGGGGTCATGCCCCCGGGCATTGAAAAGCTACTTTTTGACCACCACAGCACCCAGAGAACTAGAAGTTCACAACAACTAACCTTTCTTGTCCCCAGATGCCGGACTACCATGGGCCAGAGGGCCTTTGCCCACAGAGCACCACAGTGGTACAATACTCTCAACAAAGAAACTCTTACTGCTGCTGCTCTTGGACTTTTTAAGAGACAGCTCTGACTTCATCTAATTTCAACTAGTCGTTGTAACTGCCTCACCTAATCGGGGGCCCACCGTCCACTGCCTTCCACTTCAGTCTTGAAAGCTATCTCTCTCCACCTTGCCTCCTTCTACCTGCCTACCCCCTTGCATCCTGTCCCTTTCCTCCCTCGGGGCATTTCCTGACTTCTATCCCTCCTCGCCCTGCCCTTTAGAGCTCTTACCCTCACCCTCTACCCTTCAACAATGGCCTTCCTGCCTGCATACCCCCTTCCCTCTCACCTGCAGTGCTTATTTCCAAGATTGCCCTGGCTGGTTATGTCATGCTACCTAACATTTGGCACATTTTGAATTACTGGAATTTCCTAAGCCTCAGTCTCTACTTTGTTATTGTGTAACTATGTATTATTATGTTGACCTTGTATGTATGTAACCTTTCATTCCTTCGACGTGGAACCTTTGTAAACAAGCAGTTCCTGCTGAAAGGTATCTGTAATCCTTGATTTCAATAAAATAAAAAATAAAATAAAAAAACTTTGAGCTCGTCATATTTTTGTACCCTGTGTCTCCCTCTCTTCTGTCCCTAACTCCTATGCTCTCTTGTGCTCCCTATCTATCTGGTTCGCTTCCTCTTACTATCCGCTTACCCGCTATAGCCCAGTCACATCTAAGTCATGGTACAAAAGTTCATATCTCCACTTTATAAACATCTCCCTTTTCTTACTATCCACTGGGGATATAAACCCTAACCCTGCCCCCTGTCAAACAGGCAGGCAGCCCCCTCTTCCACACACGCCCTCCCCTGCCTCCAACATGCCAACCCTTCTTCACAGTCTTAAAATCCTCCACCTTAACATAAGAAGTATACTACCTAAACTAGTCCTGCTTCAACCTCTAGCACTACTTCATAATAACTGAAATCTGGTTAAATAATAAAACACCTGTATATACATACCTGGCCACAATATCACCCGGCAAGACTGCACAGGTAGGGACGGCAGCATAGCTATTTACACCTCGCCCTCCATTCAATCTACCCCTGGTCCTATCTGTATCAGTCCCCACAGCTTACGAAGCCCTTGTCCTCAGGTTCTACATACCTTACTCCATACCAGTCTACATTGCTGGGATTTACTGCCGCCCAGGCCTCTCTCCTCTCCTCTACTATTGCCTCTAATCTTTGCTCTTAAATTTCTACCTTCACATCAAAAGGCGAACTCTATATGCTAGGTGACTTTAACCAAAACTGGCCTGACCCCTCCCTATCCAAGCTGTGTAACAACATCGTGGCCCTTACCATAACACAATTGCTCCATGAGCCCACCTGACTAAATACTAAATCAGGCATCCACTCAGTCATCGATTGGGCCCTAACCTCACATGTCCGCAGAGTAATCGAATCAGGCATCCTCCCAGATGCACTCAGCGACCATCAATGATCTACTTGGTCCACAAACTCGACATCCCAAAAGCCCCACATCAAACATTGCTTGTCCATTCATATAAATCCCCTAGACCTTACCCACCTCCTATATGACCTAGCCCACACTGACTGGTCTCCTATTTCCTCTGCTACCACAGTTAATGAAGTCCTGGACTCTTTCCAAGGCCATTTTCTTAGCATCTGGAACAAGCATGCACCCTTTAAGAGCAGTCGAGTGTGGGGAAACCACCTCCTGTGGATCACACCAGAATTGATGACATGTATGAGAGCTCGAGACCAGGCTTAGAAGGCTCACAAAGTTATCTCATTGTTGTAACATACTGTTGTATTGTGTCTGTCTTTTTTGTGATGAGGTACCTTTGTAAACGAGCCTTTGACTCAAAGGTTTTCAAACTGATGTACAAATAAATAAAATCTCAAATCAAACGATGGCCATAACAGATATCGAGCCCTCACAAATGCCTTCTCCAAGGCTACAAGGCTCACTAAGTCCGAATGCTTTAGAGCCACCTTTGATGGTAACATACATACCCCATCAACATTTTGGGAAGTTATTAATTCCCTCTTCTGTCCCCCCCTCTAAATCCCAAACTCAACTTATCTATGTCAATAATGAAACATATAACATAGAAACATAGAAGTTGATGGCAGAAGGAGACCACCAGGTCCATCTAGTCTGCCTATTGTCTTTTAGCCTAGCCTTCTAACTGCCCTTGGGTTTGAGGGCTTCCTTGTATCTGTCCCAAGCATTCTTAAAACCTACCACTGTGCTTGTCCCCACCACCTCTGTAGGCAGGCTGTTCCAGGCATCCAGCACTCTTTCTGTGAAGAAACGCTTCCTGGTGTTGGTGGAGAACTGCCTTGCAGCCTTAGATCCTGTCCCCTGGTTCTGCTGCCTTTCTTAACTCATCAGTTCTGAGACACAATTTTGAATTAAGGTTAAGCAATGGAATCCTCGGACTTCAAAAAGCGCTATTGGAGCCAGTGAGTTTAAATTGGAAGAGATTGTCTATCTGCATCTAGTTTATGCCTTTTATGTACTTGAATGTTTCGATCATGTCACCCCTCTCTCTTCTCTGTTCCAGGGAATACATGTTCAGTTCTTTCAGTCTATCCCCATAGGACATCCCATGCAGTCCCTGAATAATTTTTGTTGTCCTTCTCTGCACTGTCTCCACTCAGTCAATGTCCTTTTTGAGGTGGGGCCTCCAGAACTGGACACTGTACTCCAGGTGAGGCCTAATCAGTGATCTGTACTGCGGCAGGATCACTTCCCTGTTCTTGCTTGTGATTCCCCTCCCGATGCATTCCAGCATACTGCTGGCCTTTCTCGTTGCCTTCTCGTACTGTTTACTTACCTTCAAGTTGTCTGAGATAATGATTCCCAAATCGAGCTCAAGGTAATATGCCTTATTTGGATTTCCTTTTTCTATGTGCATGACTTCACACTTTTTGGTGTTGAGTCTCATCTGCCATGCTCCAGACCATTCTTCCAGTTTCTTGTGGTCAGCTTCTGTCTTGTCCACTTCCTGCTGCGTGTAGACCCTGTTGCATATTTTGGTGTCATCTGTGAACAGACACACCTTTCCCTATAGTCCATTAGCTATGTCCGATGTGAAAATATTGAAGAGCAGGGGCCCCAGTACTGAACCCTGGGGTGCACCACTGGTTACCCTACCTTCTGATGACAGTGCTCCATTTACCTGCACTTTGTTCTGCCCTATAATCAGTTTTTAATCAATCTAACCACTTCTGATCCAACTCCTGTGTGATCTAGCTTCTTTACCAGCCTTCTGTGTGGAACTGAGTTGAAAGCCTAGCTAAAGTCTAAGTAGACCAAATCTACTGCCCTGCTGCCAACTATTACTTTTGTCACACAGTCAAAAAACTCAGTCAGGTTTGTCTGGCATGACCTACCCACTGCAAAACCATGCTGCTTGGGGTCCAGATGGCCGCTAGCCTTCAGGAATGCCATGATCCTATATTTGAGTAGTGTCTCCATTAACTTCCCCACTATGGATGTGAGGTTTATGGACCTGTAATTTCCAGAGTCCTCCTTGCTGCCCGATTTGTGGAGCAGGACCACAATTGCCCTTTTCCAATCTTCAGGCACCTCCCCACTCTTTAAGGATTTGGTGAATAGTTTAGCCAGTGGGGCAGCCAACTCTAATCTCGATTTTTTTAAGATCCTGGGGTGGATTTCATCTGGTCCCATGGCCTTGTGAACTTGAAGTTTATTTAGTGCCTCCAGTACTTCGGTCTCTGTTTAGGGCTAGTATCAACCCCCTGTCCATGGGTGTTGCATTTTGGCATTTCTGGGCCATCGCCCAGGTCCTCCTCAGTAAATACCAAGCAGAAGTACTTGCTCAGGATTTCTGCTTTTTCTGAGTCATCTTCTGTCGTTTTCCCTTCCTGAGTTGTAATCTTAATTATACCCCCTTTTGCCTTCCTTCTTTCCCAGATGTATGTAAAGAAGGATTTGTCTCCTCACTTTGCCCTCTGTGCTATATTTGCTTCTGTCTGTGCTTTTGCCTGCCTTATTTTTTTGCTGATTTCTTTCATTTTCTTCTTGCACAACACCCAGCCTCCTTCATTATTTGTTCCCTGGTGTAGCTTGAATTTATTTATTTATTTATTGATGTATATCAGATAACACCCTTGAGTCAAAGACTCCTTTACAAAGGTTCCACGTCATTGAAAACAGAGACATCAGGGACAATAGCAACAACTAGACACAATAATTACAGAAATGGTTACAAAATGGTTACAGATGACACAGTAAAGCAGCTGGTGATACAAAGTTACAGACTGCTGCCAAACATAGGTACATAGTGCAGACGGTAGCGGGTAACAAAACATACATAGCAGGGCGGTGGCACTATCCATGCCCTGGTGGTACTGGCAGGCCTAGGCTGGACTGAGGAGTCCATTGCCCAGGGGTGGCTGGACCACAGTTAAGCCCATAATTATGGGCGATTGGGTAGGTTAAAATCAAGGGCAGTCACAGACTGAGTCATGAATGATTAGGTCTCTTAGTTGGGACTTGAACTGACCAAGTTTGGGTTCTGTGAAGAGGGAGTTTGGGAGTGAGTGGAATCAGCTAGGGGCCAGGTACCTAAAAGTTCTTTGACCCAAAGTGGTCTTGCAGCGAGGTACCCTGAAGTGGGTTGTCTCCAATTGCTGAGTGAGGTGGGTGGACAATGGTGCCTGGAGTAGGGGGAGAGAGCAGGTGGGAGTAGCCCTGCTGTTATTTTTTTAGCAGAGAGGCAGGTCTGATATTTAAGCCTCCCTTCATAGTTTAGCCAGTTAGTTGAGGCGTAAAGGGTGCAGGTATGTGTGAGTCTAGTGCAGCCAGTAGCAAGTCTATAGGCCTTATTAAGGGCCAGTCTAATTCTGTTTAGGTGTGTGTTGTTGACTGCACCATAGATGATGATTCCATAGTCTATGAGTGATAGTATAGATGCAGAGACAGCTAGGTGGAGAGCTTTTGGTGGGATGCAGCGCTTGCACCAGTGAAGTAGACCAATACGCACATTGACAGTGGTGCTCAGTATTCAGATGTGGTCATGGTAGGTGAGCCCAGAGTCTAGGGTGATACCTAGATATTTGAACGAGGTAACTGGCTCAAGGGGGTCATTTAGGGAGTTCAGTATAAGCAGGGGTTGTCCCATGTTCTTGTTTTGGGGGTGTGCAAACACCATGGATTTTGTTTTTTGTAATATAAGACTAGCCTATGTTGAATGAGCCAGAATTCAGCTTCTGTGAAAGATTTCTGGAGCACCAAGTGGAGGGCTGTGGGATCAGTGTGGGAGCTGTAGAGGACGGCATCATCTGCAAACAGTAGTAGTTTCCCAGAGCAAACATTGGGCAGGGAGTTGAGGAACAGGGAGAAAAGTAGGGGGCCAAAAATAGAGTCCTGTAGGACCCCTGACCTGACTTGAAGGGGGGATGACAGGGTATGGGCAACCCTGACTGTCTGGGTCCTCTCAGACAGATAGCTAGCAAACCAGCCAGTGGTCTCTGAGGACAGGCCTATTTGTGTGAGGGAATCCAGGAGTAGTGTGTGGTGCACTGTATCAAATGCCTTAGAAAGGTCTATGAAAACAGCACCAGCAGTGTGGCCAGTGTCCAGAGATGTGTGGAGGGCATTTGTAAATTCCAAGAGGGGTGTGGTGGTACTGTGGTTATGGTGGAAGCCATGCTGTTCAGGACACAGGAGGCTATATTTGGACAGGTAGTCCGTTAGCTGGGTGGCCACAATTTTCTCTATGGTTTTTGAATGGGGAGGCAGGATTGAGATGGGGCAGTGGTTCCCAGGCAGGGTGCGGTCACCACTTTCAAGGATAGGTGTGATGAGGGCAGATTTCCATTTTGAGGGAAACTGGCCCAGCGATAAGGACTGGTTCAGAAGCATGGTGAGAGGGGTAGAGCTGTGCGAACCTTTAAAAGTGCTACCTTGCGAACTTTCTGAGTAGAACCCAAAAAAGTTCTACCTGGTTCTACCAGGTAAAATCCAGTAGAATCAGATTCTACCAGGTAGAACTGAGTTCTACCATTTATAATCAAGTTCTACCAAGTAAAACCAGGTTCTACCAAGTAGAACCATGTTCTACCAAATAAAACTAGTTCTACTATGTAGAAAAACAAGTTCTACTAAGTATAACCAGGTTCTGCATTGTATAACAAAGTTCTATAATATATAACACAAAAAAAAAGTTTACATGGTTCTACTTAATTAAGAAATCCACAGAAGTATTGTTTTGTTTGGGAAAGTACATGCAGTACTAAGAATGGTATAAATACAGTTAAGTATTGCAAAGCTTTGGTGTATAGGATTCTGTCTCGGTGCTCGAAAGCTTTGCAAAACTTACCATTCTTAAAGTTAGAATCTTAGTATTACATGTATATTCCCAAACATGCAAAATAAAATATGTGGATTTTTTTTATAGTTAAGTAGAACCAGGTGGAATGTGTTAATATATTATCGAACCACCTGGTTACCCAGCAGATGCTTAAAAATACTAGTGTTGAAACAGATTTAGCAAGCGGTAAAGGTCAGGTCAGACTCATATATCATCCCTGACAACTTTAGCTTTTTAAATCTGGTTACAGGCAGTCCAAAGGGTTAACCCCGTGAGCTACACCCTGTTACAATAATTTTAAATCTTCCCCCACTGTTAGACTCAGGTATTAAAAGAACCTAGTTCAAAATGACTGGCACCCATAGTAACTATAGCTTCAGCTGCTTTAGTACCAAATAAGTACATGGACAGAAGTTTACAGTACAAAATGTATTTAATCCACACAATGTGGTAAAGCAAAACGCCACACTGTCTCAGCGCTTCTGTACCTTACTTTCCTCAGTGCCCCTCCCCCAAGGAAGGCATGGTGCCAAGGCGCTGGGGCAGTTTGGTGTTTTGCTTTACCACATTGTGTGGATTAAATTATTTTTCTACTTTAAACTTTTGTCTGTGTAGTTATTAGTTTGGGGCTTTCCGTTATTCTGAGTAACTGTCAATGTTAATAATATATTACTCACCATCGTTTTCTCCTTTCCTTCTAGTACACTCTCCTGCCCTGATCCCTATACTTCTCATAGGTAACTATGTCAATATTACTTCATTTGTCCCACCCTCCCAAACATCTGCCCCTTCCTCATCTTTACTCAGAATAATTGAAAAACCCATAACAGTATACCATCTGCAAACTGTCTTTATGATGGCAGGTAACATGCATGGTTTAGTGTCTAACAATGGAGGGTGAATTATATTTGTAAGAAGTAGTGTCCCAGGGGGGTTTGGAGGGCTTGGAGTTTGGGACGGGGGCTAGGGTAAGATCAGGGATTTTTTTTATTGTCACGGTAATCAGTTAGTGCAGTATGTGGGAACAGCATTTTGTAAAATCTATTTTTTTTTTTTTCATTTTACAGGTTATGATCAAAACAGTTTCTATCTGGTGAATGGTTCGTACAGATCAAAACATTGGATGTCATTGGATGCAACACTGAAATTGGGAATGTATTGTAAAGTTGTCATTTTACAGCAAAAAAAAAAACATTTTTTAAATTAAATTCCCATCTGGAATTGAACCAGAAGAACAGTTATGTATTATTTATTTATTTTATTAATGTTTTTGTTTGTTAACTGCCAGTAATAAGTATTCTTTGAGTGTGTATTTTGTAATAAAAATCCAATAAAACAAATGGATGAAGAGCTGAGTGACAATGTGTAGTCATTTCTGGTTATTTTAGTTGAACTGCCATATGCAGTGGTACTTCAGTTTCTGGTGCTAGTCAGATTGGGCCTTAGTGGCACATGAGAACCAGCAGTGGATGTTTGTTTCTGAAATTAATGGAACTCAAGGATGAGGAGGAGACAGGGGGACCCACCAGTGGAGGAAAGACAACTGGAAAGACCAGTGGCTACTAGTGGCAACAGAATCAAGAGAAAAAGAAAACATTCAGGAAGTACAAGGAATCGCAGAAGGAGCAGGACAGAGAACTGTATCAGTTAAAGCAAAAGGAGGCTGGGAAGGCAGTCAGAACAGCAA
The DNA here is from genome assembly GCA_016271365.2 of Neoceratodus forsteri. NCBI lineage: Eukaryota > Metazoa > Chordata > Ceratodontiformes > Ceratodontidae > Neoceratodus > Neoceratodus forsteri. Next base: position 78,146,487 of record CM057458.1, read on the forward strand.
AGGCCCAAACCAAGGAAAAGATAGCCAACTCGGTTAAGAAGGGGATAAAACCTTTTATAGGTACATCAGGGAGTGAAGGAAGACCAAGGGAGGGATAGTGAAGGTTTAATAAAGGGAGGGAGGGTGGGCAGAGGGAGACTGTGAAAAGGCAGAGATACTAAACAAATATTTTGCTCAGTATTTACAAAGGAAGAGGGGAGGTACATAAAACAAACAGTAGTAACACTCTGGATACAGAAGTTGATACTGCCCATTTACAGAAGAAAGGGTTCTGAAATAACTCTTAAAACTGAAGGTGGACAAAGCAATGGGGCCTGATGGGATTCATCCCAGAATTTAAAGAACTAAGGGTAGAACTAGTGACACCACTGACTACCCTTTTTAACAAATCATGGGAGGATGGGGTGGTACCTGAGGACTGGAGGAGGGCAGATGTGATTCCCTTCACAAAAAAGGGAGCAAGGCAGAAGCAGAAAACTATAGACCTGTTAGTTTAACCTCAGTGATAGGGAAAATGATGGAATCACTTCTAAAGGAAAGAATTGTCGAGTATCTAGAGGCCAGAGGGGCACAGGACCCTAGGCAGCATGGATTGACAGCGGGAAGGTCATGCCAGACAAATCTGATAGATTTCTTTGACTGGGTGACCAAAGTAGTAGATCAGGAGGGCTGTGGACGTGGCCTACCTAGACTTTAGAAAGGCATTTGACACAGTCCCACACAAAAGATTAATATAAGTTAGCCAGCCTGGGAGTGGGTCCCAAGATGACAGCCTGGGTAAAGAATTGGCTGGAGAATAGGACACAGAGAGTAATAGTAAATGGAATCCACTCAGAAGAAAGGAGGGTTACTAGTGGGTACCACAGGGTTCAGTATTAGACTCGGTCCTCTTCAATGTCTTTATAAGCTTACATTGCAGAAGGACTGGAAGGAAAAAGTATGTCTCTTTGCAGATGACACTAAGATCTGCAACAGAGTTGATGCACAGGGTGGGGTGGGAAGGATGAGAAGAGACTTGGCAAGGTTAGAGGAATGGTCAAATGTATGGCAGCTTAGATTCAATGCTAAGAAGTGCAGGTAATGCACCTGGGAAACAAAACCCAGGGAAGAGTACACAGTGGGGGTGAGATACTAACAACAACAAAATGGAAAGGGACCTGGGGTAGTCATATCAGATGACCCAAAGATGGGCAAGCAATGAGAGGGCAGCAAGGAGGGCTGGGGGATACTGGGATGCATAGGGAGAGGCATCACCAATAGAAAACAGGAAGTTATTATCCTCTGTACAGACAGCTGGTGAGACCCCATCTGGAGTACTGTGTGCAGTTCTGGAGACCCAATCTCCGCAAAGACATAGACAGGATGGAAGCTGTCCAGAGGAGGGCAACTAAAATGGTGCAGGGTCTGCACCGAAGACATATGAAGAGAGACTTAAGGAGCTTAATATGTATAGCCTCGAGGAAAGGAGGGAGAGGGGGACATGATAGAAACTTTCAAGTACCTCAAGGGAATCAACAAAGTCCAAGAGGGTAGCATCTTTCAAAAAAAGAGGTGTGCAAGAACAAGAGGGCACAATTTGAAGATGGGGGGGCGGCTCAGAGTTAATTTAAGGAAGTATTTTTTCACAGAGAGGGTTGTGGATGCATGGAATGGCCTTCCGGAGGAGGTTGTGGAGTCAAAATCAGTGGTGGAATTCCAGCATGCATGGGATAGTCATAAGGCAGTTCTGGGGGTTGGGGGTAGGAAGAAGTAGGCTGCTGGTTAACTAGGATCTGCAGCTTATCCAGTAGGTAGGGAAATGGGCAGACTGGTTGGGCCAAGCGGTCCTTATCTGCCATCAAATTCTATGTTTCTATAATCCTTCACCATCATCATCGTCGTCATCAACGTGGCATGATGCCATCTGTGTGCTGTCAACCTGCATAAATTTGGGACAGTATATGTTTTTGAATTGAAGCAGGTTCATTTTTAAAAAAGTGAGCCTTTCTATATTCTTTGTGGAAAGACATGTTCTTTTGTCATTCACTATTGCCCCAGCAGCACTGAAATTCTCTCTAATTATGTGCTGGCAGGTGGGCAACTGAGGTATTCAATTGCAATCTCAGTTAAAGAAGGCCAGATCAATTTTTTCTGTTGCCAGTAAAGCAATGGTTCATCACCTGCAGTGAGATGTACAGTCTCCTCCATATAATCCTTAACCATTTTTGTAGCAGGGACTTCTGGTACCACTATAGCCGTCTGAGCCTTCCCAGCTGTTTTTATTAGACCAAAGTCTGACAGCATGTCCCACAGTGGTTTGTCCTCTTGTGTTGTAGCAGCAGTTTGTGTTTGTGTTTGATGAGCCAAAACACTGGTAGTGGTGGCAGCAGCAGCAGCAACAGCAGATTGTGCTCCCTCCCTCTCCACCATATTTTGGTCAGAATTTGAATGTTGCCAAATGGCACTGATAATGTACTACTTTTCTGAACTATACATGCTGACACTTTCTCAATCAACAATTCACGATAGTGTTCCAGGTCTTTAAAGTCATGTGGTTTGAAGAATGTCTCAATTGTATCCTTAAACCGAGGGTCCAGAAGTGTGGCCAAAATGTAATGTTCTGCTTTGTGCATATTTACAATGCACTCGTCAGCCAGGAAGGTTTGTATCATTTTTCCAACAAGTGATGCAGCGTTGATGTCATCATTGTCAAAGAACTGTGACTCAAAACACTGCAGTCTCATCCTGATGAGTGAAATTAAGGGTAGGATCTGACTTAGTCCGGCACCATCAGAGCTCACCACTCGGGTAGCCTCCTCAAGGGGTTTAAGGATACAACAAAGATTCTCCATCAGACGCCACTGATTAGGGCTGATATTCACATCTCCTTTCCCAATGCCATGTTGGACTGCATACTGATGAATGGCTTTCTGTTGTTCAAACTTTCTCTGCATCATATAGTAAGTGGAATTCCACCGGGTTGGAATTTCCTGTGTCATCTGGTGGAGAGGAGGCTGTTTTCAATCTGAATCTGCTGCAGCAACTTTCGGGCTTTCACAGAATGGCTAAAGTGAGTGCACACAGTGCGGGTAGCTGCAATCAAGTTCTGCACATTTCAGTCCTCACTGATGAAGTCTTTTACCACCAAATTAATAGTGTGCAAAGCATGGCACATGTGTAAACTTAGCAAGTCTTACTGCTTTCACAATATTTGAGCATTGTCAGACACTATAAACCCTGGTTGCAAGGACTTTGGAGTCAGCCACTCAGCAAACTTTTCTTCGAGGCCCTCCAGAAGATGTTCCGCTTTGTGAACTTTTTCAAAACCATAAATACATAAAGCTGCCTGCCTTCGAACTGTGAAAGTCCCTTGCTTCTTGCTGCTGCTGCCACCGCCAGTGCCACTACATGGTGATGGTGGTGATGAGGAGGAGGAGGCGGAGGGAGAAAAGTTTACCCAGTGGCCAGTCACAGCCACATAGTCAGTTGTCTGACCACTGGTCCACATATCTGTTGTGACATGAACCTTTTTGCCCATTGAACCTTTCAGAGCATCAGACACGCTTTTCTGAACAGCGTCATACAAATCTGGAATGGTATCACTGGACAAATAGGTCCGGGTGGGGACCTGATACTTTGGCACAGCGATTTCCATGAGTGCCTTAAAACCTGGGTTAGCCACACATGAGAATGGGAGCAAGTCAGTGGCTATCATGTCCCCAATTGCCTTTGTCAATCACCTTGCTTCAGGCCTGTTGGGCTTATATTTCTGTGACCGCTCAAAGCAGCCTTTCAAATAAATTTGATGCCCGCTCTGCTTGCTGCTATCACCTGATTTTCTGGGTTGCTTCCCTTGACTTTTACCACCATGAGGGGTGGATGTTGTGGCCATGGATGGCATATGACTCTGGTTAGGCTGTGGTGGTGGACTCAGAGGGGTAAAGAAATGAGAAATAGAGGATGCGGTGCTTTGATTTGAAGAAAGACTTTCATCATCCTCTACCTCCACATCAGTTACTTCATCACCTTGGTAAACATCCATTACCTCATCCTCCTCAGCTGAGTGCAGAAGTGCAACAGTGTTTGTGTGCTTCTTGTGTGCTTTCTGATACTGATAAATGTAAGACTTGTTCATATGTCATATCATTGTTGATGTTCCCAGTCGAGTACCCACTTTACCACAACTTAATTTTGTTTTGCATAATTTGCAAACCACATGGCTGCCAGATGATTTATCTTGTGTGAAAAAATCCCACACAATGGATTTCACAGATTTTGTTGCACTGCTGCTCATAGGGAGGATAGGTTCATTACTACCACTGCCACCAATACAGCCACTACTATTTCCATTACCTCTTTGAGGTCTTTCCATGCCCATCTGCACTTAATTTTGAAGATGCACAACCTCTCTGACTGGTCGAACTGCATCTCTTTCTTCCCCTAGTGAAGCCTGTCCATCTTCTGCCCTCTGCTGTTCCTCTGCATGTGTGGGTGTCTGACTCTCCAAGTTATGCCCCACTATCATTAATGTTTTTTTTAGCCACATAGCCATCCTTCCAAGAACTCATTTTTGTTCTTTTTCTGCCTCTGTATTCCTCCTCTTCATCCCACACTCCAGAGCTACTGCTACTTGACCTACTGACTGCTGCCTTATCTACTACAAGCTCAGGATCTTTTCCACTGATTTCCCCCTCATTCTCATCTGTTTTCTCCTCATCATCCAAAACTCTGCTTACTAAAACTGGCTGCCGCATTATTATGGCCCTTGTGCTCATCTTCTGAGTACCACTACAGGTTACTCCTGCAACATCCTGAATTTTCTATACTGTTGTTACTGTTGCCTGGATTGCCTGAGAAGTGCTGCTAATTTTTTTTAACACTCATGGCTGCATCGAGTCAAGTACTTTTAGTAAGACATAGTGATATTTTTTCCCTAACAGGAAAATACAGCACTGTTTGCTGCGTCGAGTCAAGCACTTTTTTTTTAATTTAGTATGCTTTTTGTCACAGGGGACACCAACATCCACCTTGGTCATGGACCTCCGACTCCCACCTCCCATCAACAGCTCTGATGCTCCCCTCAGAACCCCTGGCTTACCCCCCAGAGGGCGAGGTCACGGCAACCACACCTGGCTATGGGTGCTGCAAATCCAATGTTTAGTGGAGAAGCAAGCCTTGGGAGGCTAATTTGAAGCCAGAGGTAAGGCTTCATAGAGGTGACCCCCTGTGGAGTTTTTTCTTCCCCGTGTGTGCAGGAGCAGGGACGTGCAATGACAACCAGCATCCGCCCCACCCCTGAGGAGTAGCCTACATCGGTGCAGTGTGGCAACCCCAGCCTCCGCCGGGTGCCGCTGTTTTATGGACCACAAAGCCACCCTTCTCCCCCGGAGAAGGAGAGCTGTCCAAGGGATGCTCAATCATTCTCCCTCCGGCCGTCCCTCCAGTGACCCAAGTCCGTTCCCGAACCTGGGTCACCGGGATCGCAAGTGGAAATCCAGTCGCTGCACCGGTGGGCCGGCCGAGTCAAGTACCTTAAGTAATAAGACACAGGGATATTTCTCCCTGACAGGTAAATACAGCACAGCTGGCTGCGTCGAGTCAAGTACTTTAAGTAGTAAGACACAAGGATATTTTCTCCCTAACAGGTAAATAGCAGCACTGCTTGCTGCTTTGAGTCAAGTACTTTAAGTAGTAAGACACAAGGATATTTTTCTCCCTAACAGGTAAATAACAGCACTGCTTGCTGCGTCGAGTCAAGTACTTTAAGTAGTAAAATACAGGGATATTTTCTACCTAACATGTAAATAACAGCACTGCTTGCTGCGTCGATTCAAGTGATAAGACACAGGGATATTTTTTCCCTAACAGGTAAATACAGCACTGCTTGCTGCATCGAGTCATGTACTTTAAGCGGTAAGACATAGGGATATATTATCCCTAACAGGTAAATACAGCACTGCTTGCTGTGTCGAGTCAAGTACTTTAAGTGGTAAGACACAGGGATATTTTTTCCTCAACAGGTAAATACAGCACTGCTTTCTGCGTCGAGTCAAGTAATTTAAGTGGTAAGACACAGAGATATATTCTCCCTAACAGGAAAATACAGCACTGCTTGCTGCGCAGAGTCAAGTACTTTTTTTTTTTATTAAGTATGCTTTTTGATGCAGGGGGCACAAACATCCACCTTGGTCATGGACCTCTGACTCAGACCTCCCATTAACAGCTCTGATGCTCCCCTCAGAACCCCTGGCTTACTCCCCAGAGGATAGGGTTGTGGCACCCACTCCTGGCAATGGGTGCCGCAAATCCAATATCTAGTGGAGGAGCAAGCCTTGGGAGGCTAATTTGAAGCCAGAGGTAAGGCTTCATAGAGGCAACCCCCTGTGGAGTTTTTTCTTCCACGTGTGTGCAGGAGCAGGGACGTGCAATGACAACCAGCATCTACCCCACCCCTGAGGAGTATCCTACATCGGTGCAGTGTGGCAACCCCAGCCTCTGCCGGGTGCCACTGTTTTATCGACCACAAAGCCACCCATCTCCCCCGGAGAAGGAGAGCTGTCCTAGGGATGCTCAATCATTCTCCCCCGGCCGTCCCTCCAGTGACATGAGTCCGTTCCTGAACCCAGGTCACCGGCATCGCAAGTGAAAATCCAACCACTGCGCCAGTGGGCTGGCCGAGTCAAGTACTTTAAGTAATAAGACACAGGGATATTTTCTCCTAACAGGTAAATACAGCACTGCTTGCTGCATCGAGTCATGTACTTTAAGTGGTAAGACATAGGGATATATTATCCCTAACAGGTAAATAACAGCACTGCTTGCTGCATCAATTCAAGTGGTAAGACACAGGGATATTTTTTCCCTAACAGGTAAATAGAGCACTGCTTTCTGCATCGAGCCAAATAATTTAAGTGGTAAGACACAGAGATATATTCTCCCTAACAGGTAAATACAGCACTGCTTGCTGCATCAAGTCAAGTACTTTAAGTGGTAAGACACAGGGATATTTTTTCCTTAACAGATAAATAACAGCACTGCTTGCTGCGTTGATTCAAGTGGTAAGACACAGGGATATTTTTTCTCTAACAGGTAAATACAGAACTGCTTGCTGCGTCCAGTCAAGTACTTTAAGTGGTAAGACACAGAGATATATATTCTCCCTAACAGGTAAATAACAGCACTGCTTGCTGCTTTCAAGTCAAGTACTTTAAGTAGTAAGACACAGGGATATTTCTCCCTGACAAGTAAATACAGCACTGCTGGCTGCATCTAGTAGTTGTGAAAAAAATGGGGTATTATAATCCCAAACAGTTCAGTAAAGCACTGTACTAATTAAAATAGGTGTGTTGTCTGTACTTGGGAACACAGGATATTTCCCTAACAGGTCAGTAGTACAGCAGTATAGCAGTGAAAACTTTTAAAACACAAGGACAGTTTGCCTGGAGGACTCAGTCAGAAAGAACTCACTGCTAGGCTGACTGCATGGTATGACAGAGAAGTCAGTCAGAGACAAAGAGCAGAGCACTTTAGTTGTTTTCACATTTAGCGAGCACTGCACCAAATAAAACCTTACTTTTTAATATTTTTTTGTCTCGTACTTTTTTTAGTAAAGAAAAAAGAAGACTGGCTGCAGAGACTCATGCTCCCCCCCCCCCGTACTACTTGTACAAATTCAGAATTACAGCCCCTCTGTGAATCCTGGAGAGTCCCCTGCAGTGAGCTGTTCAGCTGGCGATGGTGGCGGGGGAATTCTGAGGCCTGGAAGGGAAACAAAGGAATCACATTAGTATGCAGCGGGTAGCTCTTTGTCAGGACAGGGCCTTAGTACGCATGCACCAACTGTTGGGACAGAGTCAAAACACAGGTGGCTAGTGCGCATGCGCCAGGATTCAGCCCGTAATGGCGGAGACACTCCAGATACCCTGAACAGTTCTAAACAGGTAAGCAGTCTAATTCCAGCAATACAGGCTACAATAAACAGTACTGAATGCCTTCTGTTTTTTCTTTCACTATTTTAGCCACTTCCTTTGAAAACCATAAGCGGTTTCATTTTCTTTTCACTTTGCGCATTGGTCAGTGATTGTCTGGGTTGCTTTCTTAAGTTTCCCCCACATGACATTGACCTCATCCATGTGTGGATCAATTAAGTTGTTTCTTGTGTTGATCCTCATTTGGCTGAAGTCCACCTTTTTAAAATCTAGTACTTATATTTTTGAGTGGCGCATGTACTCAGTTATGTTCACCTTAAAACTAACCATGTGATGGTCACTTTTACCCATATGCCCTAATGTCCACCCCCCTCGCAGCTGCCACTGAATTCAACTCTTACTTTATCTCATGTGCTGCTGTCCTACTAGCTTCTCTTCCTCCTACCCAACTAGTCGCATCTGTCCACAATAACTCACACCCAAGCATCTTCCCTAGTGACCTCTTCTCCTTCTCTCCAGTCTCACCTCATGATATTCTAAATGCTCTCCTCCCTCTCAGTCCATCTAAGGGTTCCTCACCTGATGGCCCTGACCCCAAACTTCTCTTCCTCTCTGCTCATGCCATTTTTTCACCACTTTCAGCCTTTTACTAAACCTTTCCTTCTCACTGGCCTCTGTCCCTGACCCATGGAAGCATGCTGTAGTTCCCACTACCCAAAGGAAGTGACCCTTCTATGCCTGGGAACTACTGGCCAATCTCTGTCTCTCTTACTTATTCTAATTAAGCTTCAGTAGCACCTGGTCCTCCCCCAACTCTCCTCTTACATCTCCCACTCTGCCTTTTTTACTCCCTGCCAATCTGTTTTTTTAGGAAAGAGCACTGCACGACCAGTTCCTTAGTTAGGCTCACTGATTCCATACACTCAGTTATTGACAGTAGTCTAATCACATCTTTGATCTTTGTTGACTTTGCAAAGGCTTTTGACACTGTCCCCCACCCTCTCCTCCTAGATAATCTGCAATTTGCTGGCCTGTCTGATTCAGCCACAAACTGGTTTAGCTCCTACCTAACAGGCTGGACACAGTCAGTCAAAATTGCTTATCCCACCTCCCCCCCACTCCAGATTAATGATGGCACACCCTAAGGCTTCGTCCTTGGCCCCCTACTATTCTCCATATTCCTTAATGACCTCCTATCAGTGTGCACTTCCTCCTCATCCATATGTATGCTGACGATACTATCCTTTCTACTCTGGCCAATCGCCAACTGATGTGGCTTCCACACTTCAGTATGACTTTGAGAAAATTCAGCAATGGCTAAGCTCCCAACAGCTTTTCCTCAAAGCCAAGAAAACAGTCTCAATGACCTTCAGCACTAAGCAGAGACTCTCTAGGCTAACTAAATTACCCTCCTTCCACACTCTTGATGGCTTTACTCTGGAGGACACCTCCTCTTTTAGGTATCTCGGGGTCTGACAAGACTGGCACCTAAACTTCACTGGACACATAGACTGCACACCCTGAAAAAGCTGCACCCCAAATTAGGTGCCCATTACAGGAACTGAAGCTGCCTATCTCTAAAAGGCCAGGCAGGAGATTGTTCAGCAAATGATACTACCCATCTTTGACTACTGTGACATAGTCTACAGTGCCGCACCGAAGTCATCCTTTACCAGATTGGACACCCTTTTCAATGCTTTCCATCATTTCGTTCTGGATGCCCCTTCCTTTACCCACCACTGTGATCAATATTGCTCTCTAGCTTTTCCTTCCCTGGAAAACCACCGTCTAGCCCACTGCATAAAATATGTCTCTAAATTCTGGTTTGATACGCTTCCCCCTTACCTTGCCTCCTCACTGTCCTCCCACCCCACTTCCTCTCTCTCCTTCAGATCCAGTGACTCCTGCACCCTAGCAATACTACATCACACAACCTCTATAGGCCAATCGTCATTCTCCTATAGGTTCCCTAAGCCCTGGAACTCAATGCCTCATCAAATCAGGCACTCCTCCTCCTCCCGTTGTCCATCTCGACCTCCCTCCTCGACTTCCTCTCTCCATCCTGCAGGTGCACCTAATTTCCCCTCTGGCTTCCCCATCCCCTTTTCCAGTCCAACACTTAACGTGTGGAGAAACCAATGTACTTTATTGCACTTCCTTGTCCGCATTGTATGTATCAAGTCTGCAGTGCTGTTAATTTGCTCCTCTCGCATCAAATCCCAGTGATTATCTAATGCTGCTAACTGATGTATTATTTTTTTCACTCTGTTGATTCTATGTTTTATATTACCTTTGGAAATGTGTTGTTGATTATTGTATATATACTGTTCTATAATACTGCATGGAAATGTGCTTTTGATTACTATACTCCCATGTTCCCCTTCCCCCAGGACGCTCTGATGAGATAAGCAGTGTTATATTGTTCAGTGTGCCTTTCCTGGCGAAACTTTTCAATAAATAAATAAATGATGAAATAACAAAAGGAGTTATCTTTTTAATATGGCTCAGTCCAGGTTTCATCAGTATTCTCTGTTGTTTTTGAACTCTCATTATTTAACAGTGCCTTTCTTGTGACAAAAATGAACTAGCATGCAGCAGACACTGCTTCCTGCCTTCTGGAACAATAGATGTACAAAACCAGTGGAGAATACTGATGAAAACCTGGATATCCCATATTAAAAAGGAGAGCTCATTTAAATTTCAAATGTGAAACAAAGTGCTAAAGCAGACTGACATACCTTCCCTTCCAGTCCTTCTGCAATGTTGCTAACAAAGACACTGAGGAGGACTGGGCCTAATACTGACCCCCGTGGTAACCCGTTAGTCACCATCCTTTCTCTAGAGTGGACCCCATTTATCACCACCCTCTGATTCCCATTGCTTAGCCAACTTCTTTCCCATTTTACTACTTTTAGACCCACTCCTTGGTTGCCCAACTTGCTCATCAGTCTTCTACGTGGAACAGTGTCAGAGGCCTTACCGAAATCAAGGGAAGCCACATCTACCGCTCCTCCCTGATCCACTTTCCTGGTCACCCAGTCAAAGAACTCAATCAGGTTTGTCTGGCAAATGGGGCACTCTCTGATAGCTACGTGTGGGTTACAGATGTCTGAGTGTGCTCTCTGAGGGCTACGCACTGATCTTCAGCTATCATCCATAGACAGGTTAGTGTGCCTGTGCAGCTCAAACACTGTTCGTCCAGATGCAAGACCTGGGGATGATGCACTCTGGCTGCAGATGCATAATATTGTACAGTATTTTCTTCACGCTGTTCCCCTCTTCTACAGCGCTCTGAGCCTTCGTTCCCACTGGTCATGACAGCGGTCTGTTAGCCCCTTTGACATCCAATAGGAGCTCAGTTGGTGCCCAATAAAAAGGACCTTCCTGCTGCAGAATTAGCAGCAATTTTCAAGCCCAGGAAAGTCATAGATTGACCATCCCAAAGGTTAAAGTTCTCCAAATCGCAGCCCCTGCCCTGCAGCAGTTCAAGTTGTATAGTCCTGTAATTAATATATCAAACCCCAGACCCCAATGCTGCACACCAGGCTTCACGAGTGGGGTGTGTGTGGGGTAGGGGTGGGGTAAAGTGCAGAAATGTCTAACAGGGAACAAAGTGAGGGGTACACCAGGTTTAGCTACAGCCATTTAAGCTCCAGCATGAATGATACAACCAGTAATATACTACTGTATATACATGGTTCAGCATTTTCTAAGCCTAAATGTTCAGAACTGGGTCATTTTATAAGTGCAATAACATACCCCATGTGTCTGTTAGCAGATATAGGCACTCCTCTGCTGTGTACTGGCAGAGATTTTAATCAATGACAATGCTGGGTCACTTGGGTCATGTACACCAGCTATAGTTGTGGTTAGGAGACTTTTATTCTTATGTTTGCTTGCACACATGTGCAAGAAACATAGTGCCATCATCCGAGTTTTTCAGAGGTGTGTCAGCCTCTTCTAATTCAGTCAGTGTGTGTTTGCAGGCGCGGTCGCAGTGCGCCAATCACTGCTCCAGCTGTCTATGACAGCTGAAAATGCAGTGGCATACAGTTGAAAGGGAGAGCTCAGCTTCAGTGAGCAGAGCTCCCCCTCAACACACACGCACACATATTGTGTGCTGACGCGCTCCCCCCCCCACGCACATACTATAGCCGACGGGGATGCCCAATGCCCCATCGGCTCCACACCCCCCCAAAAAAGCTTTCCTGGTGCAAAGCTAGGAGCCCACCCTAGCGTGACACACATCCGTATGGCCAGCAGGGATGCCCTATCCCCTGTCGGCTCCAGCTCCCCCCAAACAGCCTTACAGCTGCCACACTGGGAACCCACCTCAGAATGTCACTAGCCCGTATGGTTGATGGGGGTGCCCAATCCCCCGTCGGCTCCAGCTCCCTCCTCCAAACATCCTTTCCTGCTGTCATGCTGGGAGCCCACCCCAGGGAGGCAAACGTCCAGCGTCGTCTTAATAATTAAAAAAAAAACTGTAAATTAAAAAACAGTCCCTCGCAGTCTCCCTGCCCCCACCCGCACCCATCCACTGCACACCCTGCCTCCCCACACCCCCCTCACCCCATACTTACCTCTGGAGTCTGGCGCGACAATCTTCAGTGGACCGGGAACACGTCTGCACTCTTCAAAGCTGACCGCGAACTGAGGAAATGCCGATAAGCTGTATAATGTAATAGATAGGGTTTTTTTCAACTTTGCTGCATATCTTGGGCATTTTTTGGAATTTTTGCACCAAATTTTCAACATGGGGTTTTTGAGACCCCTTCTCATGAATGTATTCACTGTCATGGTGTTATTCGGGTCTGAAGGGTGATTTCGCAGTCACTGTGCGAAATCACCTTTTGGGACCCATTAATGAAATGACACTGTCATTGTTCATAAGGTGGGCTCTCAGGAAACCTATTTTGAAAATTTGATGGAAAAATTCCAAAAAATGACTGTTTTACGAGCGCAGGTTATGCGACTTCTACACACTGTACCGCTAATTCTCAATATTTTCACTCCAGATTTTCAACATTGTCATTTTACCACACCTTCTTATGAGCAATACAGATGTCTTTTTTCACATCTCACCCAAAATGTGTTTCCACCCATGTAGCGCACAATGGCGCTGTCGGTGTGCGAAATTAATGTACGGGACACATTAAGAAAATCACAGTGACACTGTTTATGAGCAGAGATCTTAAAATGGCTATGTTGAAAATTTGGTGAAAAAATTCCCAAAAATGACTGTTTTAGGAGCGCACGTTGCGCAGTTCCTACGCACACTGGCAAGTCTGCGAACTTATAATATTTGCACACCAGATTTTCAACAGCGCCATTTTACCGCACTTCCTTATGAGCAGTACAGCTACCATTTTTCACATCTCTCCCAAAATTTGTTTCCGCACATGTAGCGCACAATGGTACAGCTGGTGTGCGAAAACAATGTTTGGGACAGATCAAGAAAATCACAGTGACACTGGTCATGAGCAGAGGTCTTAAAATGGCTATGTTGAAAATTTGATGACAAAACTCCATAAAATGACTGTGTTACGAGTGAGCATTACACAGTTTCCATGCACCCTCGTAAGTTCATGAATTTGTAATAATTTCAGTCCAGATTTTCACCAGTGGCATTTTTCCACACCTCCTTATGAACAATATTTTCTACATCATGGCCGAAATGTGTTTTCACACTTTCAGCGCAGAAATGCGTGGTCGCTGTGGGAAATCATCGTTTGGGACAGATAAAGAAAATCACACACACTGTTCATGATCGGAGGTCCCAAAATGCCTGTGTTAACAATCTACTTTAAAAAAATCCCCAAATTAGTTACATTACGGATGTGCGTTGCACAGCTTCTATGCATGCTCGTGACTTCACCAGTTATTTTAAGATTTTCACACCAGATTTTCAACATTGCCATTTTTTTACACCTCCCCATGAACAGTACCGCTGTAATTTTTCACATCCTGTTCGGAATGTGTTTTTGCACCTGTGGTGCCAAATGCCATAGTCATTGTGCAAAAGCAGTTTTTGGCTAACAAACTGTTATTGCCACTGTTCATGAGGTGGGGGTCACAAAAAAACCATGTTGAAAATTTGGAGTGAAAATACCAACGAATGCCTGAGGTGTTAGGGTTTCCGACCGTAACACCCCACACTGTAGAGAATGACAGGCATCAAGGGTGTGACCTGGGATTCTTGCCTGTAATGCTCATACTATTCCACCCCCACCCACACCCTGCAGCCAGTGAGAGGCATCAAGGTGTGCCTCGGACTCTTCGGGCTCAAACTTCACCCCACTCTCCTATACAACACCCATCTCACCATATTTCCTGATGGAATTGGGTGCGCATAAGGGCCAAAGACCCCAAGGCACACCGTGACACTTGTCAGTGTCTGCAGGGTAGGATGTGGTGAAATGGTGTAGTCGTTATGCCTGACGACCCAAAGGCACAGCCCAATGCCTGTCACTCTCTGCAGGGTGGTGGTGGGGTTGGCTTCAGTTCAATACTTCCCTGCCATCCTATTATGCAGCTCTGTAACTTCTACACTACCAATGCCAATGCCAGCAAGCAAACATTCAGCATTGACAAATGCTTGTTGTATTCAGAGCATGCTTACTTATGGAGTTGGTTATGTTTATCTGTTGATTGCTATCTTAGTAGTCTGTGTATTTACACTTCAATAAACCTGCTGAGACTGCTGCTTAACCAGGTCTCCAGTTGCCTGCTTGTTTCTGTGACCACAGAGGTAATCTATTTGTTTTTGATTCCCAATATCGAGGCCACTGCCTCCACCTCCCCTATCAAAACACTTCCTGCTACTGGTCATAGCAGGATGCCCTCCCAAATGCCAGTGCACTTCTGGAGGAGTCCATAACAAAATGACAGCATGCATTGGCATTTTGCAGGATAGCCTGCTATGGTGAGTATGTGGCAGCGTAGTGATAGTGGAGGCAGTGGTAGTGGAGGTACCAGAACCTGGCCTGCCAGAGCAGGCAGCGGTAAGTTGGGATAGTAATGAGGAAGGTGCACCAGAAGTCTCCGCTAACATAGTAAGTGATTAAAATCCCTGAGCAAAAAGAGATTTTGGCCATACTGGGTCTTGGAGAACAGGAGTCACTGGAGAGTTTGATGGCTTTCATTGGACCAATGTATGTCTTGAACAAAGATGATGTAGTATGCAAGCTAAAAATCCCCACTAATGCAGACAGTGACAGGGCATCATGGGATTGCATCACTGGCTGATCATGTGATGCACTCCCTCCCCCTCAGGACATGCTGTACAAGGGGCCAACAAGCAAGGCTTCACAACTGTCACAAGGTACAGGGATTAGGGAGCAGGAATGTGATGGGCCGGGCCAAGATCACTAATCAGGTGGATGTGTAAACCTATGAACTGTGGTTTTGGGTGTCAAGCAAGGACTTGTGATGTGCAGGGGGGAGCTGACTTATGTACTTTTTAATGTTTGCTAGAAGGGGGAGGATAATACCATAACATCATGTAGTTCTCTGTAGTATGCTATCAAATTGGGATCAAATCATTTTGTCAGATAGCGTGTATCTGGCTTTGGGTGCAACAAATACCAACGGATGACTGTTCGGGTCAGTATTTTTGGATACCAATATGGATATGAAGACTCCATTTGTCCATGTAACCCCTCTACAAATGGGGGTTCCCGAAAAGTCTTCCTTGAGCTTGTCTAAATGCTCACTGCCAGGCTGGTGTCCTGCATTTTTGCAGTTTAAATGTGATTGCCAGAGACTGCCTGTATAGCCTCTGTGTACTGTCTCTTTAAAAGCTGCCTGGATTACAGTCATAATTAATCTGAAAGGGAGCTTTGTTAGAAGATGTGCTTGTTTGCTGATCATTTGTTAGAGTAGTAATAATATTGCAGTTTGTTCTAACCTGCCTTCCTTGCAGCATGGACAGTTCTGTTTGTTTCCATCATCTTGGTCCAGGACTGCTGAAATGGGCCAATCAGTACATTTGGGACTCTAAATGGAGCCTGTCTACAAGGGCTTGGTGGGGTCAAAAGTTGTAGGAATTGTAATTTTGGGTTTTTTGCTCCTAAAATAACCTGGAGGGGGAGCCCTTGTTGTGACTGACAGACAGATCAGCCAACCAAACCTTTTGGATCTTGGGGAAAGTCCCACACTGCTTGCAGTTTCAGTTAGATCTAAGTTGGGAAGTGAAGAAGTAAAAGAGCAGGAAAACTGTGGAAAGGCCTGAGTTTTGGCCTGCTGCCTGCCTGCTGTCCCTGAGAGGGAATGTGTGCCTTTTTCTGGACTGAATCCAAACTTGGAGAGTGAAGTAAGCCACTGAATTGTGACCAGGCTCCTACCTGAAGAAGACCGAAGATTTGCTGAATGCGTTCAGTCTGTCTGAACCGCTAGCTACCTCTGAACTCCTGGATTGTGCAGAGACTCTGTAATTGCTGGGTAGGCTTGGGGTGGGTCAGACATTGGTCAACTGGGTGGCAAACTGGTTGACGAGCAGAAAACAAAGAGTGGTAGTAAACGGTAAACAGTCAGAAGAGATGCAAGTCACAAATGGAGTACCTCAGGGATCAGTCCTGGGTCCAGTCCTCTTCAATATCTTTATCAGTGACATTGCAGATAGACTGGAGGATAAGGTTTGTCTGTTTGCAGATGACACCAAGATCTGCAACATAGTAGATGATCCAGATGGGGTAGGCAGAATGAGAAGAGATCTGGATAAACTATCACAATGGTCGGAAGAGTGGCAACTGGGGTTTAACGCAAAGAAGTGCAAGATCATGCATAAGGGAAGAGAAACCCAGAAGCTACCTATAGGTTAGGAGGGAAGTTGCTGGCAATCACAAGAGAAGGAGATGTGGGCATCATCATCACCGATGACCTGAAATCATCCAAGCAGACCTCTAAAGCAGTAGGTAAGGCTAGAGGGATGTTGGGGTGTATTAGTAGGGTATCACAAGTCAGAAGAGGGAGGTAATAATCCCTCATTACAAGACACTGGTTAGGCCCCATTTGGAGTACTGCATGCAGTACTGGAGGCCACACCTTCACAAGGACATTAACCAAATTGATGCAGTCCAGAGAAGGGCAACCAAAATGGTGCAGGGACTGCATCAGAAAACATATGAGGACAGGTTAACTGAACTCAATATGAATACCCTAGAGCAAAGGAGGGAGAGAGGTGATATGATTGAAACATTCAAACACCTTAAGGGCATTAACAAGGTGAAAGAGCCTAACATGTTTCAATATAAGAAAAACAGCAGGACAAGAGGACACAGCATGAGATTAGAGGGAGGCCGATTAAGGGGTAATGTGAGGAAGTTCTTTTTCACAGAAAGGGTGGTGGATGCATGGAGCGGCCTACCTCAGGAAGTGGTGGATAGGAATACAGAGCAGGGCTCCAAGCAGGCATGGGATAGGCATAAGGGAGCAATACAGATGAGTATGAATAGATAGGCCATTGACAGCAAAGGCCCATGGCACATTCATAAGGTAGAAAGAAATGGGCAGACTGAGTGGGCCTTGCGATCCTTATCTGCCATCAACTTTTATGTTTCTTTGTTTCTATTGCGATCGGAGGAGCCTTTTGCCTGGTACAGTGGAATTTCATTACATGTAAATGTACCGTGTGCCGCTAGTGGGTCACGATTTTGTTCCCCACTGTGGTTTGAACTTTATTCTGCTTGTTGGAAGCTGCATCCAGCCCCAAGGACTGAATCCAAAATCATCTCCATTGAGCCTGGGCCTTGCCACACTGGCCCAGCCTGACTACCCACTGCACAGAGAAGGCCATCGATGAGAGACCTACCTGGGGATCAGCTCCCTGCTTAACACTTTAACAGGAACGACGCCTCGGTGATTCGTGTGGGCCCCGCTTCTTGGGGTACTCCAGCTCAACAACCTGCAGTCTCAATGCATCCTGCCTGTGTCCAGTATTGGGCATCATGAGTAAACATCAGGGTAGCTCCCTGCAACAACAGCTAAATCTAAAGTGTTGTCATCTGATTGTCTGGTTGCTTTTTCTTTCACAAACTGAGCCCTCCGGCTCCAGATTACAAATAGTGTGTGTTGTGCATGTTGCTTTCTTCCATCACAGGGCCCCAACCAGCTGCAACGTTCCTGACTAGCCAAACATCTCCCTACCTGGATACCCAGAGGTGTGACTGTGTGGGGACTTAAAGGGCATGCATAACTGTTTGATTAATATAGCCTTTAAGCCAATCAACCTGATTACGCCCCTTCCTTGTTCAAGTCCCCTGAATAAATCAGATCTGACTTTTTCTGCATTTAACCTGACTGTGGTTCCAGTTTGTGCCAAGAGTACTGTACTGTTGCTATTTGCTGTGCATAACCTTGCTTTACGGGGGTCCCCAGGGTCAAGCCAGAGTAACCAGCCCAGGTGGTAAGTGCAAACAGTGTGGGTACTTGTATGGTGCACAAAGGGTACTGCGAAAGTAATTATCGTATATTGCTCAGGCCACTAGAAGGGAAAGAGGGGGTTACAGTGTCCCAGAGGGCTGTGCCCAGGTTAGTTTGACCACTACCAACCCTGACCTCCGGGTGGAGGCACCCATTGCAGAACCTAGGCCCCTTAACCTGCTACTAGCCAAGCAGCCAGGGGTAGTAGCCCATGGGATAGTGCCACCTAAGGGTTACATCCACAAATACTGACCAGAACAGTCAATGTGCTATCCATGAAGACCTGTTTTTTACAATGATGTCTATGATACTACATTTTCATGTGTAATGCCTTTTGACCCCAGAATGTCCTGGGATACTGCTCATATGCCTTCCTAACACAAAGTTATCTGGCACGCACATGAGTTGGAGGAATTCAAAGTATTTGATGGATACTCTTTTTTCCAGTGCTTGTAAACTACAATGGTTCATCCTGTGTAGTATATTTTCATTGTACTGGAATTGAAAAGTAATACATAAAGCCATAAGGAAAGAATATTTTTCTACTATCCTACATGTTGGCATCACAGTTTTGTTGCACAAAGCTAGTCATGGGTGATAACATTATTATTATTATTTACTTTTGCAACATCAAACACAGCTGTGTCCCTGGCTACAGTGTATCATTATGTAGTGAAGCAGGAGCTCTGGAATGTTACAAGATGTTGCGTCACTGTGAGTTGCGGGATAAATCCACAGAAGGCCCCCTTTTCCCTGGGCTGTCACTAGAGTGAGAAGACCCTTGATTCATTTACAAGCTTACTTTAGAAAGAGTGTCCAACAGAACCTGTACTTTGAAGTGAACAGAAGAATGTAAACGAGTCCACAGGGAGCATGAGAATTCCAGCCCTGCACATTGTGTTTCTTCTTCTGTGCTTAATCCATCAACCTTATTAGACTGTGCCTTCCCCCACACCTTCTGTGTAACTGATGACCCATTGCCTTTCTTCCTAGGTAGCATCAGAAGGGTCCATGCTGAACAGGTCTCTTGCAGTCAAGAAAGTAACAGTGGGGTTGACAGGAATCCAAACTGCTGATGTCCCAAATCACGTCTAGCAAAGAAAAGAAATGGAAATTGGTTTTAAACAGGACCTTTCATAAACACTGTATCCCAAAACACTTTGCAATACAGTAACATCTGGCAACAAACATATAGGTCTGTTTTATTGCACTCATTAGTGCAGTGAGCTGTAAATGAGCTTGGTACATCAGCAGACCTGGGTTTGATTCCTGCAGCCTCCGCTTGCATACTGTCTGACCCTAAGCAAGTCACTTAACCCCCTATGTTCCCAGGCTGCCTTGGTAAATGCTTTGGACCCAGTGGGATTTACCTGGTTACCACAAAATTAAACAAGCATTTGTCAATGCCAAATGTTGTCTCACTGGCATTGGCATTGGTAGTGCCAGAGCTAGAGACACATAAAGTGAAGTATTGAAGTGACGCCAACCCCACACCCACCCTGTAGAGAGCGACAGGTATTGGGGTGTGTGTTTGGGTCATCAGCTATAATGCTCATGCCATTATACCTCACTCTACCCTGCACTGACAAGTGTCGTGGTGTGCTTTGGGGTCTTTGGGCATTATACTTACCCCATTCCATAAGGAAATATGCTGAGGTGGGTGCAGTATAGGAGAATGGTGTGAACTTTGTAGCCGAATAGTGTAAGGCACACAACGATCCCTGTCACTGGCTGCAGGGTGGGGTTGGGGGTGGAATGGCGTGAGCATTACAGCCGATGATCCCAAGTTACACCCCTGACGCCTGTCATTCTCTACAGGGTGGGGCGCTACAGTTGGAAACCCTAACACTGTAGGTGTGTGTTGGTATTTTCACTCCAAATTTTCAATGTGGGCTGTTTGTGAGCCCACCTCATGAAAAGCGGCACAGTCAGTTTGTTAGCTGAAAGGTGGTTTTGCACAGCAGCTATGCCACTTGGTGACACAGGGATGAAAACATATTTTGGGCAGGATGTGGAAAATGACAACTGTATTGTCAAGCAAGTAGCTACTTCTGTCACTTTCTCAGAAGTACTACCTGTGAGAGGCAAGGGAGAGCATAGGAGTGCATGCACCAGGAACTTTAACTCATGGTTGAAGAACTGGTGCTGTGAGGAAGGGTTTGGATCCATTGGTGACTGGGGACCCACCTGAGGGATGGAGGTTTGTCTAGCCTGACGGCCTGCATCCATCCTGGAGGGGAATCCAAGCATCAATGATAAGTTTAAATGCTACATTGACATGTTATTAACTAGCAAAGGGGGTGGCAGGCCAGCAAGGATGGCACCTACTTGCTTCACCCCCCACAGCTAGCAGTGGAACCAGTGAACCAGAGGAGTGGCTATCTCTGCAAAGCAGTGTGCAAATGATGGAGATTAGTGCCCAAGAGGTGGATAAGCAGAAAAGGCAAAATTCAGCAGACAGACAGACAGCAAGGAGAACCAGGGATAAATGACAACCAAGGAAGGGCTGAGTAGAATAGTGAGACAGTCTAGGGAGGTCAAATCATGGAAAGCCATGTGTGCAAATGCCAGGAGCCTTAGCAACAAGATGGAAGATCTGAGGCTGTCATGGTGCAGTCAGACCTGGACATTGTGGCCATCACTGAAACCTGGTGTAATGATAACCATGACTGGGAGATGGTCATACCTGGCTACAACATATCTACAGAAGAGACGAGCAGGCAGGAAGGGAGGAGGAGTGGCACTGTATGTGAAAATGACTTAAGGGCCACAGAGATCCAGGAGGAACAAAATGGGGAGAGATACTGTGGGTTAAGCTGGAAAGGAAAATGGGGACAGCCATCCGCACAGGTGTGGTCTATAGACCACCAGCCCAGGAGGAAAGATAGGGAGTTGATGCTAGCCATCCAAAGGATGGCAGACAAGGGTGAGGTAGTACTGGTGGAGACTTCAATATTCCAGACGTGGACTGGACATCCCAGCAGCAGATCAACTAGCTGGATTCCTTTCAGGGTGCCTTCCTTAAGCAACTGGTCGTGGAACCAACTCGGCAGAAGGCAATACTGGACCTTGTGCTCACAAACAGGAACAGTGTGATGGGGTAACAGTGGGGAGCACCTGGGAAACAGTGACTACCAGTCATTGTGGTTTGAAATCACAGAAAGAGCAGAACCAAACCACACAAAACACGATCCTGGATTTTAGGGGGCAGACTTTGGGAAAATGGGGAGATACTTGAAAGAGGCATTAAGGGAATGGGACAGGAATCAGGGGCTGAGGAACAGGGCAGTATTTAAAATGGGGATTACAAGAACAACAGAATTATGTATTAAGCAGGTTAGCAAGAGGAAAAGGAAGAGGAGACCATTATGGTTTTCCAAAGAGGTAGCAAAGAAAGTGAAAGCCAAAAGATTGCATTCAGGCAATACAAAAGACACAGGCAGAAGGGGATAGGAGAAGTACCAGGAGAAGCAAAGGAGGTAGAGGTTAGTAAGGGAAGCCAAAGTCAGACAGAAGAACACATTGCAAAATCAGTGGGTAGAGGGGACAAAACCTTTACAGGTACATAAGTGAAAAAAGACAAAGGAGGGATAGTGAGACTGAAGGGGAGGATGGGGCCACGTGGAGGATGACAACAGTAAAGCTGACATACTGAACAGGTATTTCTGCTCAGTCTTTACTGAGGAAGAGGAAGGTAATGGGTCTGAAGGAGTACAAGGGTGAGAATGGTGCAGAAATGGACACAAGTCCCTTTAAACGAGAAAGGGTCCTGAAGGAACTGGAAGTAATAATGATAAAGCAATGGGGCCAGATGGGGTGCACCCAGGGTCCTTAAAGAACTAAGAGAGGTGGTGGCTGAACCTCTGGCTATCCTGTTTAGCCGACCACTGGAAACAGGGAGGTACCCAAAGACTGGAGGACAGCAGATGTAGTCCCTTATACAAAAGTGGGAACAAAGAGGAAGCAGGAACTACAGACCAGTCAGCCTCACTCGGTAGTGGGGAAGATCATGGAAGCACTACTGAAGGAGAGATTGGTGGAACATCTGGTTGTCAATGGACTACAGGACCCAAGGCAGTATGGTTTCACCAGCGGGAGGTCATGTCAGACCAACCTCATTGAATTTTTTGACTGGGTGAGTAGGGAGGTGGATCAGGGAAGGGCAGTGGACATGGCCTATCTGGACTTCAGCAAGGCCTTTGACACTGTGCCACAGAAGACTATTACACAAACTGGGGAATATGGGTATGGGCAGGACAGTAGTGTGGTGGGTAGGTAACTGGCTGGGTGGCAGGACACAGAGGGTGGTGGTAAATGGCTGTCACTCCACAGAGGGAAGATTGACCAGTGGGGTACCACAGGGATCAGTGCTGGGACCGGTCCTATTCAACATCTTCATCAGTGACATTGCGCAGGACCTAGAAGGCAGAATTTCATTGTTTGCTGATGACACAAAGCTCTGTAACAGAGTAGACACACCAGAGGGTGTAGACAGAATGAGAAGCGACCTGCAGAAACTTGAAGAATGGTCAGGGATTTGGCAGTTGAAATTCAATGCAAAGAAGTGCAAGATAATGCATATGGGGCACAAAAACCCTGGCACAATATATCAGTTGGGGGGTGAGGATATAGCGTGCACCAAGCAGGAAAGGGATCTTGGGGTTATCATCTCTGATGACCTCAAGGTAGGGAAACAGTGTGACAAGGCAGCAGGTAAAGCAAATAGGATGCTGGGATGTATAGGGAGGGGCATTACCAGCAGGAAAAGGGAGGTCATAATTCCGCTATACAAGACACTAGTGAGGCCCCACCTGGAGTACAGTGTACAGTTCTGGAGACCATACCTACGTAAGGACATAGACAGGGTAGAGAAGGTTCAGAGGAGGGCAACAAAGATGGTGCATGGATTGCATCACAAGTCCTATGAAGACAGGTTGAAGGAACTGAACATGTACTCCTGGAGGAGAGGAGGAGAGAGGGATATGATAGAGACATACAAGTATCTTACAGGGAGGAACAGGGTGCAGGAAAACACTATTTTTAAGGAAAAGATGTTCCAGGACTAGAGGCATGGGATGAAGTTGGAGGAGGACGATTCAGAGAAACATGAGAAAGAATTTCTTCACAGAACGGGTGGTGGACAAGTGGAACACCCTGCCAGAGGAAGTGGTGGGGCTGAAACAATCACGGGATTTAAGAATGCATGGGATAGACATAAAGGAATTCTGGAGGTCAGGGGTAAGGTGCAACAGACTTCTAGGAAAACAAACTGAACTTACAAGCTCAAATGGGCAGACTGGGTGGGCTATAGGCCCTTATCTGCCGACACTGTCTATGTATCTATGTATGTATCTATGTATTGTTCATGAGGAGGCATAAAAAAATGGCAACACTGAAAATCCGGAGTGAAACTATGAAGAATTGGTGAAGTCATGAGCATGCATAGAAACTGCACAAAAACATGTCCGTAACCCAATTATTGTTGGGAGTTTGTTAGCCAAATTTTCAACATAGGGATTTTGGGACCTCCCCTCATGAACAATGGTGCTGTGATTCTGTTAATCTGTCCCAAAAGTTGATTTCCCACAGCGACCACGCCATTGTGCGCTACATGTGCGGAAACACATTTTGGGCAGGATGTGAAAAATGACAGCTGTACTGTTCATAAGGAGGTATGAAAAAATGCCAGTGTTGAAAATCTGGCATGAAAATATTGCAAATTTGTGAAGTTACAAGGGTGCGTGGAAACTGCACAATGCATGCTTGTAACACAGTCATTTTATGGACTTTGGGCAACAAATTTTCAACATAGACATTTTAGGACCTCTGCTCATGAACAGTATCACTGTCATTTCCTCAAACTGTCCCGAAAATTGATTTTGCACAGCGACCGCTCTATTCTGCGAAAACACATTTCGGCCAGGATATGTAAAATGACAGCTGTACTGTTCATAAGGAGGTTTGAAAAAAATGCCAATTTTGAAAATCTGGAGTGAAAATATTACAAATTCACGAAGTTACGAGCATGCATTGAAACTGTGCCACGCATGCTCATAAAACAGCCATTTTTTGGATTTTTCCCATCAAATTTAAATATAGGCTTTTGAGAACCCCCTCATGAACAGTGACACTGTCGTTTTGTTAATCGGTCCCAAAAGGTGATTCCGTGCAGTGTCTGCGAAATCACCTTTTTTGGGACTGAATAACACCATGACAGTGCCTGAATTCATGAGGAGGGAT
Organism: Neoceratodus forsteri; assembly: GCA_016271365.2. NCBI lineage: Eukaryota > Metazoa > Chordata > Ceratodontiformes > Ceratodontidae > Neoceratodus > Neoceratodus forsteri. The sequence continues at coordinate 78,171,056 of CM057458.1, forward strand.
CCCAATAACCCCATGTTGAAAATCTGGTGCCAAAATTCCCAAAAATGGCTGAGATATGCAACAAAGTTGAAAAATACCTATTTTTGCCATTATACAGCTTACCGGCATTCCCTCAATTAAGCGAACAAACTTTGAGTGCAGATGAAGATTGTCGCGCCAGACTCGGAGGTAAGTATGGGGGGTGGGAGGCAGGTGCGAGAGGGTGCGCCGGGCTGTGGGAGGGGGCAGAGAGACCGTGAGGGACCATTTTCTTTTTGCAGGTTTAAAAACAAAAAAAACATTGCAGGATGGTTTTTTTTGCAGGGATTCGCACACTGGGTGGGCTCTGGGCATGCCACCTAAGTTTTTTGGGTGGGATTCTGTAGCTTAACGGGGGGATTGTGCACCGTCGGCACATACTGGGTGGGACACAAGCAGAGGGGAATTAGGCACCTTCTCGCATGCAACAGAAGTGAGGAGACATTATGCCAGTGGGGAGGCCCTCCACCAGTAAAATAAACAGGGCCGGGATAAACACAATGAGTTGGGCCCCCAGTGACAAAGAAAAAACTGTTGGGGGGCCGCATAATGCCGAGGGGATTGGGCACCTCTGGGCATACATTTTAAATGGGAGGTTCATTGTACCAGAGCAGGGTTGGCTCCCCTGTCGGGCATTATGACAGGCGGTGCCGCCCACATGCCGCCTGCACGCCGGGAGGCATGTTAGGCTGGCTGCATGAGAGCTTTGGTTCTACTGCAGCAGACCTTTTCTTAGATCTGGTGGCCACATTAGGGATGCATGAGGTCACGCCTTCGGCTGGCTGATTGGGGAATGAGGGATGCACCTTCTGATGCGTGCCCTCCATTCGCCCAACAGTGACCACGCCTCCAAATCTGCTACTACCGAAAGATGTTGGCTGGCATGCAAGAGCAGGCCAACATAAAAAAACAAACAAACTAGTATGTAAAGCAGCAGTGTATGTTTTTTTGTTTTTATTTTGTAAAATATTTTTAATATGAATGTGGATAAGCTTACAACACAGTCAGAATGCAGACATTGATGGATATACAGTATTGACACATGCAATAGCTTGGTACAGTTCATTGAGATACAGCAGGTGGTAGATGAAGATGACAGTATACAAAGCAGACTTTCAGATTCTCCCCCATACACGTGTGATGAGGTACCTTTGTAAAAGAGCCTCTGGCTCAAAGGTTGTAAACGGATGCGTAATAAATTAATTAATTAATTAATTAATTAATTAAATACTAAATTAGACTCAAGAGCCTGGGTATCAGTCCAGGAAAAGATCAGCTTCAACTGCTGACAGCCAGGGGCCCCAAACATCCCAAAACTGTGACATCTTGCCCTGGGCACCCAACTGTACCCATTCGAGCATTGTGCAGGACTTCACATTTTGCACCCCTCTAGTGACTGATGGAGGAGTCGCTGACATCCACAGTTATGCAATGGCTCTTCTTGCATTAATAAGTGCAATAGACCAGAGGAGATCCGATGCCTTGTAATTTGGCTGAGATGGGTCTGCCCCGAGCAGCAGTTCCAGAGGAGACTTAGACGGACTATAGCCCAGGACACTGGTCATTATATTATGTGTTAGATGCCAAAAGGGAGCTATCCTGGGACATACAAGTGCCAGGTGAATAAAATCCACCCAGTCAGCTAAGCATTTCGGGCATTGATGAGATTTGGTAGCATCCAATTCATGCAATCAAAAGGGGGTCGCATAAGTCCTGTGTATAAGATATAGCTGAATTTGCCGCAGTTTGTAAATGCACAAACAGTGCTGGTAATGGGAATATGCTATAGACGACTCCTTCCAACTGAGCAGCAGTGCATGTTAAAATGGAAATTTTGACCTGTACATTTTTATTTCATTTTAGATTGTCCCTTACCTTCTTTCCTCATTTTCAGTCTCTAAATGAGGTACAATCTTGGGAGAGGGGGGTAACCAGTGGGGTACCACAGGGATCAGTCCTGAGACCAGTTCTGTTTAATGTCTTCATAAGTGACATTGCAGAGGGGCTGAAAGGAAAGGTCTGCTTGTTTGCAGATGGCACCAAAATCTGCAACAGAGTGGATACTCCAGAAGGGGTGCAGAAAATGAAGAGGGACCTGGAGAAGTGTGAAAGATGGTCGGAGATGTGGCAACTGAGGTTCAATGCAAAGAAGTGGAAAATAATGCACCTGGGTAGAGGAAACCCTGGAGAGAGCCACAGGTTGGGGAGGGGGGCGGAGCTGACTGTCATCAAGGAGGAAAGGGATCTAGGGGATTATCATCTCTGATGACCTAAAAGTATCAAAGCAGTGTACAAAGGCAGCAGGGAGGACCAGTGGCATGCTGGGGTGCATAAGCAGAGGTATCACTAGCAGGAGGCAGGAGGTGGTGATGCCGTTGTATAAAACTTTGGTAAAGACTCACATGGAGTACTGCGTGCAGTTCTGAAGGCCACACCTGTGCAAGGACATAGATAAGGTGGAGACTATACACAGAAAGGCAGCAAACATGGTGTAGGGCTTGCACCACAAAACATATGAGGAGAGACTAAGGACCTCAATATGTACTCACTGGAGAAGAGGAGAGGAGACAGTGGGGGGTGATTGAAACTTTCAAATACTTCAAGGGCATAAACAGGGGGGCACAATATGAAATTGGAAGGGGGTAAATTACGAGGTAATGTGACGTCATTTTTATACACAGAAAGGGTAGTCAGTGCTTGGAATAGTCTGCCAAAGGAGATAGTGGGGGCAAGCACAGTGGAGGGGTTTAAGCATGCCTGGGACAGGTACAAGGGAAGCCTGAGAGGGGAGGCGGTGATGAAAAGTCATTGATCACATAGGGTCAGTGGCCACACACAATGTTTTATTTATTTATTTATTTATTGAAATGTTTCACCAGGAGGGCACACTGAACAACAAGCTGCTCATCTCACAGTGCAACCTAGGGGGAGGGGTTACATAGGGTGGTGAAGGATGATCAGTTACAATAGCATGTTGAAGAATGGGTTCTGGAAGAACTCCTAAAACTGAAGGTGGACAAAGCAACGGGGTCTGCTGGGATTCACCCCAGAATTCTAAAAGAATTAAGCAGAGAACTAGTGACACCACTGACTACCCTTTTTAACAAATCATGAGAGGATGGTGTGGTACCCGAGGACTGAATTAAGGCAGATGTGATTCCCCTTCACAAAAGTGGGACCAAGACACAGGCAGGAAACTACAGACCTGTCAGTTTGACCTCTGTGGTAGGGAAAGTGATGGAATCACTTCTGAAGGAAAGAATTGTTGTGTACCTAGAGGTCAGTGGGGTACAGGACCCAAGGCAGCATGGGTTCACAGCGGGAAGGTCATGTCAGATGAATCTAATTGATTTCTTTGAATGGGTGACCAAAGTAGTAGACCTGGGAGGGGCTGTGGACATGGCCCACCTAGACTTTAGCAAGGCATTTGACACAGTCCCACACAAAAGATTAATAGTTAAATTAACCAACCTGGGAATGGGTCCCAGGGTGGTAGCCTGGGTAAAACATTGGCTGGACGACAGGACACAGAAAGTAATTGTAAATGGAGTCCACTCTGAAGAAAGAGGGGTTACTAGTGGGGTAGCACAGGGTTCAGTACTGGGTCCAGTCCTTTTTAATGTCTTTATAAGTGACACTGCAGAGGGACTGGAAGGAAAAGTATGCCTCTTTGCAGATGACACAAAGATCTGCAACAGAGTTGATACACAAGGAGGCATGGAAAAGATGAGAAGGGACTTGGCAAGGTTGGAGGAATAGTCAGAAGTATGGCAGCTTGGAATCAATGCAAAGAAGTGCAAACTAATGCACCTGGGAAACAAAAACCCAGGGGAAGATTACACAATGGGGGGAGGTAGTAACAACAACAAAAATGGAAAAGGACCTGGGGTAATCATATCAGATGACCTTAAGGTTGGCAAGCAATGTGAGAAGGCAGTAGGGAGGGCTGGGGGGATACTGGAATGTATAGGGAGAGGCATCACCAGCAGAAAACAGGAAATTGTTATCCCCCTGTTCAGACAACTGGTGGGACCCCATCTGGAGTATTGCGTGCAGTTCTGGAGACCCCATCTCCGCAAGGACATAGACAGGATGGAGGCAGTCCAGAAAAGTGCAACTAAAATGGTACAGAGTCTGCAAGAGAAGCTGTACGAGGAGAGACTAAAGGAGCTTAATATGTATACCCTTGAGGAAAGAAGGAAGGGGAGGACATGATACAGCTGAATCCTTTTTAGAATTAATTTCTGTGTAAAGCTGTAGTTTAAATTGTCCAGACTTTTCAGTGTACTGCCTAGCATTCTAAATTTAAAGCCCAATCCTTGCCTCTCACTTTGCCACCTGTCTGCCCTCTAACCCACTTACGTCTCCTCCCTGTTTCTGTTACCCACTTTGTAGTTTAGCCTCCTCCTTCCAAATAACAGTGAGCACCCTGTTTCTTTGTTTGAGTTAACCACACCTCCCTGCTTGCCCCAACTTAATCCATCTCCTTTCCTCTCCCCCTCAGGTGTGTTGTGCCCACCTGGGGCTCGCACTTTGCCGCCAGAGGAAAAGCTACAAGCCTGTCCTGGGAAGCAACCCACAGCTCTGCTACTGCAAATTAGCAGACCCTGAGGCTTTCTTCCCCTGTTGAAACTGCTGCCCGGGATCCTCCGAACTCCGGTTTGTTGCAGAGCCCAGAAATCTACAGAAACAGCCAAAAGCCATATACCCCCTCAGGTACATTGGTATTTGGCACCTTTGGACATTCTGAATTTTCAGCGCCAGCACTCTGATTGGAGGATCTCAGCCTCACTGACTTCTTCCTGCTGGTCTCCATTTTACCTTGCTTCATTAGAGATGTTTTTCAGTGCTGCTGACCATGGGACTATCCTTTTTTGTAAAGCAAGAATTTTTTAATTTTTTTTATTTATTTTTTTTTTTTTGCGTCTATTTTCTCATTTGCAAATTATACTACACAGACACTAGAGGGCTACAACAGCTGTCTTTTCTGTTAAAGAGGAAACACATTATATTTTCTACTTCCTCTTCTGCTCTAGTGGCCTGGCATACCTCTCTTTCTGAGGACCATCCCCGGGGTTTTTCTGCCTGTTTCTCAGGCCGAACCATGGTCATCCACTAAGGCTGCAAGACTTGAACACCTGTCCCCACTCCCATTCTGTACTGGTGGAGCAGGGCCAGAAACAGAAACGAAAGCAACAGACCAATCTTGCTACACTGGATTGCAGCCTTGAACCACCTCACTGGCTCAGCTGCAAAGAGTTGCTCCACAGGTACGTTCGGTGCCAAAACCGCCTCTCAGCCAACAAAGGGATTTTGAACTTACGACACCTGATCGCCGATTGCACTAGGCTTCTAGTGACTTTTACTGCTGGCTGTTGTGGTGATTAGATCTACCATGGGAAGTTACAGTTGGTTCCTTGGTGTGTCACTAGCTTTACTAGTGCTCAGCTCAGTTCTTCAGAACCCTCATCCCTCCCTAAAGTGGAATAACCCTTGCGCTTCTCCCTGTCCAGCGTCCAACAGCTCCTTTCAGGTAACCATTCTGGACTACTAACTAGATATCATTGTTCACCTTGGGACAAATGACCTAGCTAGGCATGATATCAGTGCAATGTAGGATGAATCTGTGGAGTTGGGGAGGGGCCTCAGACAGGTTGCAAGCACAGTAACCTTCTCAGAGGTGCTGCCAGTGTATGGCAGGAGTGAGGCTAGGGTACTGCACATCATGCAGTTTAATGAATGGTTGCAAAACTGGTGCAGAGCACAGGGCTTTGGCTTCATTGGGGACGGGGGGTCCACCTGGAGAGATGAAGGTCTATACTTGCATGGTGGTCTGCATCTGTCCAGGAAGGGAAACAAGCTCCTAGGTGACAGGTTTAAATGCTTCCTTGGCAAGCTTTTAAACTATCCAGGAGGGAGGTGCTGATAGGAAGTAGGAAAGTTCAAGCCTCCCCCCACAAAACATGGCAGGTAGTAGGGTAAACACTGAGGTACAGAGCTTAACAGAGGGCAGGACAGGGGTAAATGGAAAAGTAGACAAGGGCAATAAGAGCAGGGATGGGGTAAAAAAGGATAAAACCAACATTAAATGGAGGGCAATGGGTACCAATGCCCGTAGTCTGGGAAACAAGCTTCCTGAGCTAGTAGTAACCCTGATGGAAGAGGAACACTTGGATATTGTGACAGTCACAGAAGCATGATACACAGAGAACCATGACTAGGATGTCAACATACTAGGGTACACAATCTACAGAAGGGACAGGGAGGGTAAAAGAGGAGGTGGAGTAGCTCTCTACATAAGGGAAGGGATCAAAGCTACAGAACTAAAAAGTAAAGGGGGAGGACAAGAGGCACTCTGGGTCACCTTAGAGACAGGGAATGGCATCACAATCCGCACAGGGGTTGTATACAGACCCCCGTCTCAAGGGGAGGCAATGGACATGAAAATGATAGAGGACATTCTCAAAATGGCTGAAAAATGGGAGATACTATTGATGGGGGACCTGAATATGCCAGAAGTTAACTGGACGACATGGACTGCAGCCACATTCAAGAGCAGGGTCATTCTCAATGCTCTACGGGGGCATGCCTTAGACAGCTAGTGGTGGAACCCACTCGGGAGGGAGCAATATTGGACCTGGTACTCTCAAATGGAGAGAGGATCACAAATGTAGAAGACATTGGACATCTGGTAACAAGAGACCACTGCACAGTGTGCTTCACAATAAACACAACCTTGGAGACAAGCCATACAAAGGCAAGGATACTGAACTTTACAAGGGCTGACTTTGGCATAATGGGTGAATACCTGAGGAATGCATTAGCAAATGGCCAAAAAGGAGGGGTGGAAGAACAATGGAGAAAAATCAAAACTGCCATCATGGAGGCAACAAGCCTTTGTGTGAAACAAATAAAGAAAACAAAGCGGAATAAAAAACCACTATGGTTCTCAAAAGAGGTGTCAGGGAAGGTTAAGGAGAAAAAGGCTGCATTCAAAAAGTATAAGGAATCACAGACGGAGCACGACAGGCAGCTGTATCAATTAAAGCAGAATGAAGTGGGGAAGGCAGTCAGAAAAGCAAAGGCCCAAACCGAGAAAAAGACAGCCAACTCAGTTAAGAAGGGGGATACAACCTTTTATAGGTACATTAGGGAGCATAGAAAGGTTAAGGGAGGGATAGTGAAGATTAATGAAGGAGAGGGGAGGTGGGCAAAGGGAGACAGTGAAAAGGCAGAGATACTGAATGAATACTTTTGCTCAGTATCCACAAAAGAAGAAAAGAAGGAGTTACCTAAACCAAACAATAGAAGCACTCTGGGTAGTGGGGTTGACGCCAGTCCATTTACAGAAGAAAGAGTCCTGAAAGAACTCCTAAAACTCAAGGTGGACAAAGCAATGGGGCCTGAAGGGATTCACCCTAGAATCCTAAAAGAACTAAGGGAGGACCTAGTGATACCACTGACCACACTTTTTTAACAAATCATGGGAGGATGGGGTGGTACCTGAGGACTGGAGGAGGGCAGATGTGATTCCCCTTCACAAAAGTGGGAGCAAGGAAGAAGCAGGAAACTACAGACCTATTAGTGTGACCTCAGTGGTGGGGAAAATGATGGAATCACTTCTGAAAGAATGATCTATTGAGTACCTAGAGGCCAGAGGGGCACAGGACCCAAAGCAGCATGGATTCACAGTAGGAAGGTCATGTCACACAAATCTAATCGATTTCTTTGACTGGGTAACCAAAGTAATAGACCAGGGAGGGGCTGTGGATATAACCTACCTAGACTTTAGCAAGGCATTTGACACAGTCCCACACAAAAAAATCAATAATCAAGTTAACCAGCCTGGGAGTGGGTCCCAGGGTGGTAGCCTAGGTAGCAAATTGGCTGCACAACAGGACACAGAAGGTAATAGTGAATGGAACACATTCTGAAGAAAGGGGGGTTACTAGTGGAGTACCTCAGGGCTCAGTACTGTGTCCAGTCCTCTTTAACATCTTTATAGATGACATTGCAGAGGGTCTGGAAGGAAAGGTATGCCTCTTTGCAGATGACACAAAGATCTGTAACAGAGTTGAAACACAAGGTGGGGTAGAAAGGATGAGAAGGGACTTGGCAAGGTTGGAGGAATGGTCAGACATATGGCAACTTAGATTCAATGCAAAGAAGTGCAAAGTAATGCACCTAACATACTAACATACTAAAATGCCAGCAGAATAGGCCTAATGGTCTTTCGTGTCTGCTCGTTTGGTCAGCCCCCACCCTGGGTGCTGACCTTGCTGCTCCCCTTGCCTTCTCTGGCTTCTCCCTCCCCTGTACCTGTCCCACCCCCTTTTGAACCCCTCCACTGTCTCTGCCTCCACCAGCCCTCTAGGCAGTGCATTCCATGGCTCCACCACCCTCTCAATGAAGTAGTACCTCCTCCTTTCTCTCCTGAATCTTCCCTCCAGCTTCCACCCATGCCTCTAGTGGCCCCTCCTCCTTCCTTCAAGCACCCTGACTGTTCCTCCCTATTTACCCTGTTCATGTACCTGAAGACCTCTATCATGTCCCCCAGTCCCTTCTCTTTTCCAATGTGTACATATTTAGCTCTTGAGCCTCTCCTCATAGGTCCTGTCCCCAAGCCCCAAATCATTTTGGTTGCCCTCCTCTGGACCCTCTCCAGGAGTTTAATGTCCTCTTTAAGTGTGGCCTCCAAAACTGCACGCAGTACTCAAGGTGCGGCCTCACCAAGCAGTTATACAGAGGGAGTATCACTTCCCTCCTTCTGGAGGTGATCCCCCTAGCTATGCATCCCAGCATCCTGTTGGCCTTGGCTGCTGCCCTCCTACAAGTCTCTGAGTTGTTCATCTTGACATCCACCACCACCCGCAGGTCTCTCTCAGCCATTGAGACTTGTAGCATTTCTCCCCAGGGTGTACACTTGGCCCGGCTTTCTGGCCCCCAGGTGGAGTACCTTGCATTTCCCTGCATTGAACCTCAGCTTCCACTTTCTATACCATCTTTCCAGAGCCTCCAGGTGCCCCTGTAGGGCCACCCTCCCCTCCTACCCATCCACCACCGCCCCTAGTTTTGAGTCATCTGCAAAGAGGCTCATCTCACTCCTGATTCCTGTCCTTATGTCAGAGACATAGGCGTTGAACAGGAGGGCCCAGAGACTGATCCTGTGGGACCCCACTAATGACCCTCCTTGGGGATGAGACTATCCTGCCAACTATGACCCTCTGGGTCCGGTCCTGGAGCCAGTTGCCTATCCATCTGATCATCTGGTTCCCAACCCCCATTTCTCCCAGTTTATCCAACAGGCCCACATGAGGAACAGAGTCAAATGCCTTGCTGAAGTCTAGAAAGAGGACGTCCACTGGTCTACCCAGGTCCAAGGCACTCATCACCCAATCATAGAACTCCACAAGATTTGTCTGACACGATTTCCCCAGGATGAATCCATGCTGTCTATCATCCAGGCACCCTGACTTTTCTAGGTCCCCCCCCCCCCAGCCTCTCCTTGACAATGCCCTCCATCACCTTGCCCACCACCGATGTCAGGCTGACAGGCCTTAGTTCCCTGCCACCTCCCTTGATCCCCCCTTGTGGATAGGCGCTATATGTGCCACCTTCCAGTCCCGGGGCACTCACCCTGTCCTCAGAGAGATGGTGAAAAGCTCTACCAGGGGTTTCGATAGGACATCTGCAAGTTCCTTCAGCACTCTGGGATGTAATTTATCCTGCCCTGGTGCTTTCTCCGTCTTAAGGGAGCTGAGGGCTTCCCTCACTCTCTCTGCTGTGATTTCCACTTCTGGTACCTCTTCTCCCTGCTCAGCCCTCCCCCCTCCTGCCTGGGAAATAAAAATCCAGGAGAAGATTACACAATAGCAGAGGAGGTACTAACAGCAACAATAATGGAAAGGGACCTGGGGGCAGTCATATCAGATGACCTAAAGGTGGGTAAGCAATGTGAGACGTCGGTAAGGAGAGCCAGGGGGATACCGGGATGCATAGGGAGGGGCATCACAAATAGAAAAAGGGAAGTGGTTATCCCTCTGTATAGACAGTTGGTGAGACCCCATCTGGAGTACTGTGTGCAGTTTTGGAGACCTCATCTACACAAGGACATAGACAGGGTGGAAGCAGTCCAGAAGAGGGCAACTAAAATGGTGCAGGGTCTACATCAGAAACAACATGAAGAGAGACTGAGAGAGCTTAATATGTATACCCTTGATGAAAGGAGGGACAGTAGGACATGATAGAAACTTTTAAGTACCTCAAGGGAATCAACAAAGTCCAAGAGGGTAGCATCTTTTAGAAAAAGAGATGTGGAAGAACAAGGAGGCACAATTTAAAGATAGAAGGGGACAGCTCAGGGGTAATGTGAGGAAATTTTTTTCATGGAGAGAGTGGTGGACGCATGGAACCGCCTTCCTGGAGAGCTTGTGGGGTCTAAAACAGTGGGGGAATTCAAACATGCATGGGACAGACATAAGGCAATTATAGTAAGGGGTTGCAGGAAGTAGGCTGTTGGTTAACTAGAATCTACAGCTTATCCAATAGGTAGGGAAATGGGCAGACTGGGTGGGCCAAGTGGTCCTTATCTGCCGTCAAAGTCTATGTTTCTGTTTCTATGACTATTGGGCTTCTCAGCTGTCTCTGCCAGGGATTGGGACATCTCCCAAGCTGCCTCTGCAGATTACTTTCCCATCCAGACACGAAACTTCCTACTCATGGCAAATTCCTGCCAGGACACTAGTGGCTGCAACACTCGGCCAGTATAACACCAGGAGGGGGTACAGGCCTACCCATCAACACTGCCTCCCCTATCGCCCAAAAAATAGTGTTTACAAATTACAGTTCACTGCCTTAAAAAGAATCCTGCTTCTTTTACCAACGTGCTCAGGCAATGTCGAACTTAACCCAGGACCATTAGACACCCTTGCTTCTCCATCAGACCTGGCAGGTATCAAAGGAATGTCTTTTATGCATCTTAATGCCTGTAGTTTGCTGAAAAGGTTCACCCTTTTCCAGGCTTGGGTGAGCCACACCCTACCTGATGTCCTAGTGATCACTGAGACCTGGCTTAAGCCAGCCACCCCAGACAATGAAATCAATATCCCAAATTATTTATTCTTTCGAGCGGACAGGCAATCAATAGGAGGTGCGGTGGCAATTTATGTAAGGGACAAATACTCAGCCACATGCATAGATGCATCATCCTCCCCCAAAGAATTTGAGTGCTTGACCCTAAAGATCAAACTTTCTCCTTCCAGTGCACTCTGTGTAATAGGCTGCTACAGGCCCCCTTCTGCCAGGCCTCATCTTCTGTTTCACCTCAGTTCCGTACTGGGGCTCAGTTCCTTGGAAACCATTATTCTTGGTGACCTGAACTACGATTGGCTATCAAGTGCATCAGCTCCCTTGAAATCCTTTTGTGACACTCTAGGGCTGGTGCAACTCATTGCCGAGCCTACTCACCCAAATAAAAAGAACCTTAACAACAGCTCCCTCTTAGATGTAATTTTGGTTAGCAAGCCACATTTGTTCTGTCATGTCAGAACATTTTTCTCAGACACTAGCGATCATTGTATAATCACCACCATTAGATCCGTGCACGAGCCACAGTTTGTGGCAAAGTTCTCTATCAAGAGGTGCAAACGAAACTTCAATTTGTTTGCATGTCTGCGACTTGAAACATTCACCACGAAGGCAGGAATTCTTCCTAGCCAAAATGGTTAACAGGGCATATACTATTTTTTACAATATGTTAAGTGAGGCTTTAAATAAGCATGCACCCTTGGTTAAGGTACGGGTCAGGAGCAGCACCTGCCATTGGTTCTTGCCTGAGCTCAAAGCTTCCCTCTAAGAAAGGGATACTTTATGGAAAAAACCAGAAGAAGCAAGAATGATTTGGATTGGTGTCTTTTTTAAGAGAGCACATAACAAGTGCACCATGTTGGTCAGAGCAGCCAAGGCTGCCTACTATCGTTCAGAGCTAGCCTCTGCTTCAAGAAATCCTTCAGAGCTCTGGAAAGCATTAAAAGACATGTCTGGACATACACCTGGTAATTCTATTACAGCAAAAATTAGGTCCCGTGGCAGCGTTATCTCTAACCGATTGGAGATATTGGAAGCCCTCAATAACCATTTTGCAATGGTAGGGCTAGTATTTGATACTTCCCCTGCCAATGACCTCCACACAGCTTAGGGCCACCAACCCATGAGTCCCCCCTACCGAGGAGGCCTTCTCCCTCCTGTCTGTCTCTCTAAAAGAGGTGGAAGACCTACTGCTGCAACTGGACACCAGGAAGGGAGCAGGCTCCAACTTCATAGAGCCATTCTAACTGAAATGTGCCTACCATGTGCTTGCAGTGCCAATCACCCACCTATTTAACATGTCACTCTACCAGGGTAGCTTCACCCCTCAATAGAAAATAGCTCATGTCATCCCTTTATTAAAAGCAGGTGACCCCTGCGATCTAAATAATTACAGACCAATCTCCCTCCTCCCCATCCTGTCTAAATTACTAGAAAAATAGTGTGTGCCAGCTAGGGGTATACTTAGAATCCAGAAGCCTATTAAACCAGGTTCAGTCTAGATTCAGAGCAAAGCACAGCACCATAACACCCCTAGCTAAGGTGACCAATGATTGGCTCCTAGACCTTGACAACAAGAAGCACGTCTGTGCTGTTTTCTTGGATCTTAGTAAGGCATTCGACACAGTCAATCACAGCCTGCTTCTTTCCTCCCTAAGCACCTTAGGCCTGGACCATAAATCTATGTGCTGGTTTGCAGACTACCTCAGAGATTAGAAACAGCAGGTTAAAGCTGAAGGTGATCTTTCTCCATTAAAATCTATGCTGAGGGGCATGCCCTAGGGCTCTATCCTTGGTCCCCTCCTCTTTGCAGTCTACATTAACAACATCAATGATGCCATCAAAAAAGCCAACATCCACTTATTCGTGGATGACACTGTACTGTACTTGAGTCGTCCCATGCTGGAAACAGCCTGTGAAGACCTCCAAGATGAATTTAACCTTCTACAATATCGGCTCATAAACAAAAAGCTTTTGCTCAGTGTGAAAAAGACAAAAGCCATGCTCTTCTCCTCCTCCTTGCATGCGGCAATTCCTGCTGGAGGGGGTGCTATCCCACAAATTACCACTGTTCTTGGAGAAACTCTAGAGTATGTAGCTAAATTCAAATATCTAGGCATTTGGCTCGATCATAAACTTTCCTTCGCCAACCATCTCTAAGAACTATAGAAGAAACCAAGGCAAAGATTAGGATTATTCTACAGAATTAACCACCTACTCATAAAAGGAGGCCAAGATTCAACTGGTTCAAGTTACCTTCCTATCTTTAATAGATTACGTGGACCTGCTCTACAGCCACCGCACTGCCTCTTTACTGGCTAAGTTGGGCACCCTCTACCACAGAGCTATCAGGTTCATTACTGGCCTTCCACTTTCCACACACCACTGCTCCCTGTACTCATCGTTAGGCTGGACTTCCCTTCACTATAGAAGGAATAGAAACGCCACCCTATGGGCCTTCAGAGCAGTGACCAACAAGCTCCCCTCATATGTCTCAGATAGTATTCCCCGGAGTGTGTTAGGCACCCACACTCTAAGGAGCTATTCCTTAATTGCCTTCCAAGTTCCAAGGGTCAACACTCATTTCGGCAAAGCTGCTCTAAGCTTCTCTTTACCCACATTGTGGAACAGTTTACATAGGAACTTGAATCTGAGCTGCCCTGTTAGCCTGAATATCTTCAAGGCACTCTACGATCGCTACATGAAAGCACCTTGCAAATGTTTCCTCACTGCTAGCCCACTAATTCCACAACTCCCCCTTTCTATCCTGACGCTCGCCATGTTTCTACCCCTGGCTCTCACTCTTTCCCTATTAACTCTTCCTGCTGTACCCACCCACCCTTTTCTGTCCACTCCAGCCTGGCTAAAGTCCAACCTCATCCATAGTAGTGTCCCAATTATCTACCCCTCCTCCGTCATTATCATAATAAACAAGTACACAACAGCCATCGTCACTTTCTGTGGTTTTAGCCCAATTTTCCCCCAGTCATCGGTAATATGTCCCTCCTCTTCTTTACTTCTCTAACTTGCCACCCCATACACGGCCTCTTTCCCCTATATGTGTAGTTGCCGGCTGCCTCACTCAAAAGATCTCTGCTTATAACCCCTGTATGCCTACGGTTGATTGTACATCTGCTGATTTCTTCAATTGTAAAATAATGCTTTTTTTTTCTTTTTTTATTTCAACCTTGTACTGTACTGTATACACCATATATACTTTTCTTCCTTGTATATTATTGCTTTTTGTATACCTGCTTCTGTACTGTACTTTGATGTATTCATGACCAGGTCCACCTTGCAAATGAGCCTTGCTCAATGGTGCCCACCTGGATAAATGAAGATTTTGATTGATTGATAGAAACATTTAAGTACCTCAGTGGAATCAACAAAGTCCAAGAGGGTAGCATCTTTCAGAAAAAGAGATTCAATGTCTTTATAAGCGACATTGCAGAAGGACTGGAAGGAAAAGTATGTCTCTTTGCAGATGACACTAAGATCTGCAGCAGAGTTGATGCACAGGGTGGGGTGGAAAGGATGAGAAGGAACTTGGCAAGGTTAGAGAATGGTCAAATGTATGGCAGCCTAGATTCACTGTAAGAAGTGCAAGGTAATGCACCTGGGAAACAAAAACCCTGGGGAAGAGTACACAATGGGGAGATACTAACAACAACAAAAATGGAAAGGGACCTGGGGTAGTCATATCAGATGACCTAAAGGTGGGCAAGCAATGTGAGGGCAGCAAGGAGGGCTGGGGGTTACTGGGATGCATAGGAGGCATCACCAGTAGAAAACAGGAGTTATTATCCCTCTGTACAGACAGCTGGTGAGACCCCTTCTGGAGTACTGTGTGCAGTTCTGGAGACCCAATCTCGGAAAGACATAGACAGGATGGAAGCTGCCCAGAGAGGGCAGCTAAAATGGTGCAGGGTCTGCACCGGAAGACATATGAAAAGAGACTTAAGGAGCTTAATATGTATAGCCTCGAGAAAAGGAGGGAGGGGACATGATAGAAACTTTCAAGTACCTCAAGGGAATCAACAAAGTCCAAAGAGGGTAGCATCTTTCAAAAAAAGGTGTGTGCAAGAACAAGAGGCACAATTTGAAGATGGGGGCGGCTCAGAGGCTAATTTAAGGAAGTATGTTTTCACAGAGAGGTTGTGTAGATGCATGGAACGCCCTTCTGGAGGAGGTTGTGAGTCAAAATCAGTGGTAGAATTCAAGCATGCATGGGACAGTCATAAGGCAATTCTAGGGTATGGGGGTAAGAAGAAGTAGGCTGCTGGTTAACTAGGATCTGCAGCTTATCCAGTAGGTAGGGAAATGGGCAGACTGGGTGGGCCAAGCGATCCTTATCTGCCATCAAATTCTATGTTTCTATGTAAGAACAAGAGGACACAATTTGAAGACGGGGGGGACAGCTCAGGGGCAATGTGAGGAAGTATTTTTTCACAGAGATGGTGGTGGATGCATAGAACAGCCTTCCTGAGGAGGCTGTGGAGTCTAAAACAGTGGGAGAATTCAAGAATGCATGGGACAGACATAAGGCAATTTTTGTGGGGGGGTAGGAAGAAATAGGTTGTTGGTTAAATAGGATCTGCAGCTTATCCTCTAGGTAGGGAAATGAGCAGACTAGGCGGGCCAAGCAGTCCTTATCTGCCGTCAAAGTCTATGTTTCTATGTGGTTAGTACAAACAATACAACATTGTAAGATTGTGCAACAGTTGGAACACAAGGTATTGTACAATAAAGAGTAGTGGAACACTGGGTAAATTACAATACATGTCCAAAATCATACAAAAGAACATATAAATGTACAAAGCAGTAATAATGTGATAGAACCATTTATAGTGCATCAATGTACCAGGAGCAGGCTCGAGGTAGTACGCAAGTGCTGTTGGAGTAAAAAGGATGGGGTTAGGATGTGCACACTGGTGACGCAGAAGGGCAGGTGAAGAAGAGAGGAGGCAAGAACTGAATATGAGGAGAAGGGGTAGCCATTTCCTGATTTCCCCCTTCAGGATGTTGAGAACCCTGCTGGGGGGGGTCATGATAGGAAGGCAGAAACTGGGGAGAGGTATTAAGGTAGGTTAAAGCATGAACAGCTGAGGGAAAGGTAATTGTGTAGGGCAGAGGTAAGGGAGTAGTTGGAGCAGGAGGAGTGTCATATTTCAGAGGGGAGAGAATTACAGATTTTAGGGAAACGATAGGCAAAACCAGTCTGACTGATGAGGGTGGAGTGGCGAGGGACCATCAAGGTGTGAGCGTCATTTGATCTGAGTGAGATAGTGGGTGGGGGGAGGTGGAGTGGAGAGAGAGAGAGAGAGAGAGAGGATGAGAGGTAGGAGGAGGGCCCCCCAAACCAGAATTTGGAGGTTAGTTTGGCACAGTGAGAGATGCGTCTGTGAGATAGTGGAAGGAAGGCTATCATTATCACCAATGTATAGGGCCTACATGCTGACCAGATGGGCCTAGCGGTCCTTATCTGCTGACAATTTCTACGTTTGTGGATGACACACAAATCTACAATAGAGTGGACACACCAGAAGGTTGGAAAGAATGAGGGTCGATCTGAAAAAGCTAAAAGAATGGTTAAGGGAATGGCAGCTGGGTTTCAGTGTATAAAAGTGCAAAACCATGCACTTGGGGCACAGAAATCCAGGGGCAAAGTACCAGTTCAGTGAGGAAGTATTAGCAACTTGACAGAGTGCTGGTTTAGGGCACAAAACATCGTCAGGTTTTCTGTAACTGTGGGACACTTGATATATTTCTAGCTTTACAATTTGCATTGTAAATTTGAATAAAATATTTAATTTCTTTACTTGCCTTGTCTTGTGAACTACTTTAAAGATTAGCTAACTTGGAGTGTGAGCCACTGTTTTCTGTTTGGTGCTTTGGATTATTAGCTAACACACCCATTTTTCCTGAGGTGACCCTTTTTTGGGGGATTTAAGTATTAGCAACCACAAAACAGGAAAGGACCTGGGATAATTATTTCTGATGACCTGAAGGTAGCTAAGCAGTGGGATACAGCAGTGGAGAAGGCTAGCAGGATGCTCAGGTGCGTAGGAATGAGTGTCACCAGCAGAAAGAGGGAGGTAGTATCACCCCTGTAAAGATCACTGATAATACCCCACCTCAAGTGCTGTGTTCAGTTCCGGAGGCCCCACTCCAAAAGAACATAGATAGGGTGGTGGTGATACAAAGAAGGGCAACCAAAATGGTGCAGGGCTTGCATCAAAAACCCAACAAGGAAAGACTCAAGGAACTAAATATGTAATCTCTAGTGGAAAGGAAGGAAAGGGGGGATATGATAGAAATGTTCAAAGACCTCACAGGTATTAAAATGGTACAAGAGGGTAGCATTTTCCATAGGAAAAGATGCTCCAGAACAAGGGGTCATGTTATGAAGTTGGAGGGGGGGAGGCTCAGAGGAGATGTAAGGAAATACTTCTTCACAGAGAGGGTGGTGGAAGCCTGGAACAGCCTCCCAGCAGAGGTGGTGGGTGCTAAAATGGTAACAGGATTGAAGCATGCATGCAATAGACGCAAGGGAACCTTAGAAGTAAGCGAGGGTGAGAAGGGAGGAGAAGACTAGAAGTACAGTAGAATGTGCGTGGCACAGTACGTAGGCAATATGGGGCAGACTAGGTGGGCCAAGGGGTCCTTATCTGCTGACAACTTCGATGTTTCTATGTATGACCCAGAAGAAACTATGCGTCCCTGCATTGGTTCAGCTCAAGCCCAGTGAAAAAGTGCAGCCTCAGAGAGCCATCCTTGGTAACTGTGAGTAAAAGTGAATGGAGTTCTGTGATTAGCACCTGTGCAAGTGTTCCTCATTGGATTTGCAATTGATTTGGAGTTTGGATTACAGATACCTAGTGTTGAGAGGTGAGGCAGCCATTTAAGTAATTGCATGGCCTGTGGTGTTTATATAATTACAATTGTTTTGTTTCTTGTTTAGTGTTCAAATGCCAGCCAATTCATGCCTACATAAACAGGCCTGCAATGATTTGACACTGGGTACCCAGGGACTAACATAAGGGAGCTCCCACTTTATTTCATAGTGACAACCTGAAAACAGGCTGGATGGGTAGCAGCCTCTGGTACAGGAGATCTCTGAATGGTATCATTTGCTGTGAAGTCTGGTGATGCACAGAGCTACATATGGTTGAGCCTAGTTTTTTTATCGTCACCTTGCGCACATGCGTGGTGAACATTTTGTTAGGAAAGTGGCTTTTGAGGGGTGTGACACTGTCAGTTCAATGCGAAGCAGTCTACAAGGCGCTTGTCACTGTCACACCAATCATAAACTAGGCTGTCCATGACACTGTTCTGGCTCTTGCTGGGGGAAACTGCATGTATTTCAAAGGACAGGCTGACCAAATCAGGTTGGTCACTCTTTCCTTTGATCTATGCCAATTTTAGCAAGCACAGCCGATCTGTTGTGATCAGCCTACTAAGGTTGAATTACACCTTGTAACAAAGAAAAACATCCATTGATGTCTGTTGCTACCCTACCCTTACTGTTCCCCCACCTGAACCTCCCACTCAGCACCTCCCCACAAACAATACACTGGCAATGGGGGTACGAATCCCCCAGTGTCACCTCCTGAAATAAAGGAAATCATCCCTCAAAGTTTTTTTTAATATACCCTGCAAAAGAGAAAACCACCCATTGACGTCTGTTGCAGCTGCCGCCATAAATGCTAGCCCAATACAAACTATTGATGTCTGTTGCTGCCCTACCCTTAATACCCTCCGCCCAACCCTCCTACTCAGCACCCACTACCCCACACACCTCCACAAAACATAACTCTGACATTGGGGGTGCCTAATCCCTCAGTGTAGCCTCCTGAAATAAGGGATACCATCCTTTGAATTTTTTTTTAAATAGACCCTGTAAAAGTGAAAACCATCCATCGATGTCTGTTGCAACCACTGCCCCCCCAAGTCCAACACAAACATAACACTAACACTAGGTGTGCCCAATCCCCCCAGTGTCACCATCTGAAATAAAGAAGGTGGCAGCAAAAGTGAGGGAAAGCGACAGACAAGAGAGCAGCCTGTCATAAATACAAAAGTACTGTGAGAGAGGAGGACAGGGAAGCTTACTCTGCGAAGTCAGGACAGACAGGCCGTGTGATCCGGGCAGCTAAAGCCATGAGAGAACTAAAGTTGGCATAGGAGATAAGGGAAGAGGAAAAGGACTTCTGAGATCCCTGGGGGCTATTAAACTAGTGGGCAAAAACACTCTGCACAACATATGTTTTTGCACATTTTGCCTGTAACTTACTCGTGGCAGCTGCTGTTGGCAGGCATTTGCTGTGGATTATTGTAATATAGTGACAGAGTTTGCAAAAACCCACAAAACCCACTATGGCCAGGAGTGAGCTGCAGTAATAGTTACTGTCATCAGCTGTCCTCCCTACACTGACACTAGCTTAACCCCTTCCCCAGTTCATCAGTCACTTTTCCCCACTCCTCATATTATTGTTCTGCTGCTCACCAATTAATGTTCTTTTTGCCGGTTTCATAGTTTACTATGTATTAATTTACTGTCTGGCAATTTTATTCTGAAGCTTATTTTGTCATTTGTATATTTTGTTTTACTTATTTCCATTATTACTATACAATTTATGTACGTTGTACCTTGGATTTGTTCTGTTCTCACTTCTTGCCCCAAGACACATCTGGAAATGAGTTGACACTCAGTATGACATTCCTGGTAAAACCTTTGATATAAGTAAAAAATAAATTACTATTCATTGCTGAATTTTAAATTATATAGTAATATCTCCCAAAGGAAAATAAGTTATGCATCAGAAAACAAAACAAATAAATGTTTATTTTCTGTATAAATTTGACTTTCATACCTTGTACTATGGTATAGTATTGTCTGTATATATTTATGTCTCGCTAACTTTGTACACTCTATGACAAATGTTTGTTACACGGCACTCCTATCCCAGGTCACCCCTGAAAAAAGGGACTGTTTTGTGTCAGTGGGCCTTTTAGTTACCAAAATTAAAATAAAGAAATAAAAATAAAGGAGAGGACAAGCTGCAAAGTAAGGATTGTCAGGATTAAGAGGGAGGGTGGATGGGTGAACACAGCGAAGAACAGGTGGAGACATTGAACAAGTTCTTCAGTGTTCTCTAGAGAAAAGTATGAACCTATGCTGCAGGAAAAACGTGAACAGAGTGGTCAGTGGGAAAAACAGATGGACCAATCCAGGAGGATGAGGTTTTAAAGGGCCTTAGGGCCTTTAGGGTGGAGAAGGCTCCTGGACCGGATGGAGTGCACCCGAGGGTCCTAAGGGAATTGGCAGAGGTCCTGGCCAGTCCTATGGTAGACCTTTTTAACACCTCGCTGGGGACAGAGTGCATGCCTCAGGACTGGACAATGGCTCATATGGTGCCTCTCCACAAGAGTAGACACAGGGAAGAACCAAGTAATTACAAACCAATCAGCCTTACATCCATTGTGGGTAAACTGATGGAGACCATACTAAAGGAAAGGCTAGTGAACCTTCTGGAGGTAACTGGTCTCCAGGATGATAGGCAGCATGGGTTTGTCATGGGGAGATCCTGCCAGACCAGCCTGATAGACTTTTTTGATTGGGTCACAGGGGCCAGAAGGTGGATGTCATGCATCTGGATGTCAGCAAGGCCTTTGACTTCATGCCACATGGGAAGCTGCTCAGTAAACTGAGAAACCTGGGAGTAGGGGAGAAGCTGGTGGGGTGGGTTGAGAGCTGGCTTCCGGGCAGAAATCAGAGATTGATAGTGGGGATAGAACTCTGGATGCCTAGGCCAGTGACCAGTGGGGTTCCACAGGGCTCAGTACTCAGATCTGTGTTGTTTAACATCTTTATTGGAGACATAGCAGAGGTTATAAAAAGTAAAATCTGCTTATCTGAAGTTGACACTAAGCTGTGTGGGGAGAGTGGACATTGAGGAGGGGAGACATGAACTCAGTGATGACCTGGCTAGACTTGAGAAATGGTTGGGTATCTGGCAATTGGGATTAAATGCCAGGAAGTGCAAGGTTATGCACCTGGAAGTTAAGAACCCTGGGGCCAGTTAATGGTTGGGGGGTGTACAAGTGTCCAGTTTGGTGGAGGAAAAAGATCTAGGGGTAATCATCAAGAGGGACCTGAAGCACTCTGCGCAGTGCCATAAAGAACAGCCAAAGCAAACAAAATGCTGGGACACACTGGCAAAGGAATCATCTCCAGAAAAGGGAATATCATCTTACCCCTTGGGTCATTGGTGAGGCCGCACTTGGTGTGCTGTGTGCCCTCCTGGTGGCCTTATCTGAAAATAGACATCAAGTTACTGTAGGGGGTTCAATGTAGGGTGACCAAGATGATCCAGAGCCTGGGGAGAAACCACATGAAGAATCTGCAGGAGCTCAATATATTCCCTGGAGGACAGACGAGAGAAGGGAGACATGATCAAAACCTTCAAGTACCTTAAAGGTATGAACAAGGTTAGAACAAAAGGCATTCTCAAGTTGAGGGAGAGGGGGTCCACTAGGGTGCATAGTCTGAAATTAGTGGAGGAAGATTCAAAAGAGGAATGAGAAAGCACTGGTGTCAAAATTGAATGAACTGCCAGAGAAGGAGGTTTCATGGAAAACAGTGGGCAGCTTTAAAAGAGGATAGGACAAGGAAAGTAGAGTCAAAATAGATGAGATGATGGGTAGGGGGAAGAGAGTGTGAGGGATGAAAACCCAGTGGGGAAAGGGAAGGGGGCAGCACCAGTAACATAGACAGAGAGCTGCACACTCGAGCAGACGTGATAGACCGAAATGGTCTCTTTCTGCTGGTGCTTTTATGTCTGTATGTATAATACCCATCCCTTGTAGATTTTTTTCCAATTATATACCCTGTAAAAAAGAAAAATGTCCATTGATGCCTGTTGCGTCGTTAGTCCCCCAACCTGACTCTCCCATTCAGCACTCACTAACAACCCCCCCAGCCTTTACTTACCCACCAGGGGTCCAACGCCGTAATCCTCTCTGCACCACAGACATGCCTTCACTCTTCAACGCCGGACCATAGACTGAGGAAATCAGGTATACAGTTCAATGTATTTCAATAGGGTTTTGAACTTAGTGGCATTACTTGGCCATTTTTGAATATGTTTGCCCTACATTTTCAACGTGCCTTTTTGGGGATCCCACCTCATGAATAATGGCAACAAAATTAGGCAAATCTGTCCTGAAAGGTGACTTTGCAATCTCTGCATGAAATCACCATTCAGGCAGGAGTTGAACATATTCTCCACTCCTTTTCATGAGCTGAGGTCATAAGAAGGCTATATTGAAAATTGGGGGTCAAAATATTAAATAACAACAAAGTTATAAGCCTACATTGAAATGTATGAATGCAAGCTCATAACTTTGGTAATTTTCAATATTTTGATTTGACCTCAAATTTTCAACATAGCCATTTATTCACAGTACCCCATGAATGTGCCAGCTGTCATTTTTCAAATCCTGGCCAAAACGTGTTTTCACACTTGTGGCGCAAAATCACCTTTTGGGCAGGATTTGAAAATGTTCTCCACCACTGTTCATGAGGTGGGCTCATAAGGAGGCTATGTGGGGTGATAAGAAGGCTATGTTGAAAATTTGGGGTAAAAATATGAGAAAACAACAAAGCTATGAGTCTGTGTTGTAATTTTTCAATGCACGCTCATAAATGTGGTAATTTTCAATATTTTTAACCCCAGCTTTTCAACATAGTCATTTTTTCACACCACTTCGTGAATGTGACAGCTGTCATTACTCAAATTCTACCCAAAATGTGTTTTAACACTTGTGGCACAAAACAGCATTGCAACCATTGTTTAATAAATGACACCTGTCATGTTCAGAAAGAGTGGTCATAAAAAGATTATGTTGAAATTTTGGGGTAAAAATGTAAAAAAACAACTAAGTTATGAGGAAACAAATTGTTCCAACTTTTACAGTACTCACAACTTTATTTTTTGCAGATTTTGGCCACTAATGTTCAACATATCCCTTGTGTTACCCCACCTCCTAAACATAGCAGGTGTCATTTTTCAAATCCCCTCTGAAACTTATTTCCTCAGTCGCACAGCAAAATCACCTTTTGAATGGGATTTGAAAAATTCCACCTGTCTCATTATAACGTCAAGTCATAAAAAGACTGTTGGACATTTGGGGTCAAAATATGGGAGTCCACTGAAAATGAGCTATTGCATCTTAGCTGCTCTATCCTGAGTAAATATATAGTAAAATGAGGTACAAGCAAGACCTCATACAACAGCAATACCAGCAGTAAACATTCAGCATTGACAAATGCTTGTTTCTATAATGCTTTGTTCCATTGGGGGTTCGGGCAGGGCTACTTGGTCCCATACCCACCCCTTCCTCAACCAGCCATCACCTCCCCTGCCACTTACCCAATCCAGAGACCACCCCCTTGGCTTTGTTCCCCATGGTGGTGCCAGGAACGATAGGGCCATCCTCCCTCCACCTGGATCCATTATCCGGTGTGGATCAGTAGTTTCAGGTGGCAGCATGGATCGGGGGCGGAGTGGGCGGGACGTCGTGGAGCCCAAGCCCCCGTTGTTTCTGTGTTCTCCCCTTAGCCCTGCCATGGCAGTGTGAAGGCATGCACATGTCACATAGCTGTGGCTCCTCCCTTCTTTGGCACTCGGACACTGCACTGTCCCCCAGGCCTCCATCTTACTGAGATATACCCGCCAACCCCAGGAGAGAAGTCCTCCGTATGCTCCATCCTCTCCCCACAGGCTGACCACCAGTGACCCAAGCCTATTCCCGAACTCAGGTCACCAGCATGTCAGGAGATAAGGCGCAAAGCGCCTCAGCCCTCAATGCCACTGGGCTGGCTGGTTAGACCTTGTTAATGGCCGCTACAGATACCCTGTTATGCTGCTTTCCCCCTACCTATGTTGGGCACCTAATTAGGGCTGGTTTGAAAGAGTATGCATACTTAATGACCTTTCTTTGCAGGGGTTTAGAGCTGTAATAAATCTGAGTTGTTCCTGCTAATCTGGCATTGCTACCGTCTCATTTTTGGGTACTGTATTGCGGGGGAGACCTATCCTGTAGAGGAGGTGGGTAAATTCCCAGAGGGTTGTACCTCACTATTTGCTAACCCACTAAATTGTAATCTCAAGGTGGAGGCACTGTTCATAGGCAGGTCACACACCTCCAAGCCCAGGGGCTCATTGAAGCTCAGTCTGCTTTTGAGTAGTGGAGCGAGGTGGGGTGTAACCCAAAAAATACCCTTACACGTATGGAGTACATGAGTACAATACTTATAGGCACATCAGGTGACATAATTTGTCCAATGAGACAGCATTATTTGAAGTGACCATCTTGATCCATTTTGTAAATATATTTATATAATGACTACGAGAATACTATCTATCTATCTATCTATCTATCTATCTATCTATCTATCTATCATCTATCTGATACACATCTTAAATGTACCTATAGCTATGATTCATCTGTAAATGAGTTTTTAGATATTAAATTTACAGTATGGTGGGTGAGAATGGGAAATTATGTTTGAACCATACAGAAAGCCAATTAGTGGCAAAAGCTTGTTGTGCGCTGGAAGTGCACATCCCTAGGCTCTGATCACTAGCATCCCCTATGGTCAGTTTCTCCATATAAAAAGGAATTGTACCCTTGATAGTACCTACAAAAGAGAGAAGGGGATGCTCTTGGCCAGATTTCAGGCCCGGAGGTATTCAGTCTACAAAGTTAAAAAGGTGAGAGAGAGAGAGAGAGAAAGGCTGATAAGGTACCCAGGGAAATCTTGCTGGCTCCAAAAGTGAAGGATGAAACAGACTCAAGTATTGTACTGCAAATTTCGTGACTTATTTTCATGAAAGATCATATGCTATTAGGACTATTATTAATAAAAGATGGTCAATTTTATCTGAGGATCCAGAATTAAGAGACATAGTGGAACCTCGGCCCAGGATTACTTCTCATAGGGGGAAGGATTTATCAGATGTTTTGGCTCATAGCCATTTTGCAGACAAAACCAAACAAAGTTTTAGCAAGATTTTTGTTATTGTAAAACTGGTAATATATGTAAGTATGTACAAGAGGGAAAATTCTTCAAAATTCTTATTACAGGCAGAGAGTATAAGTTAACCAAGCATATGACCTGTAAAACACTCTATGATATTTATGTGGGGTGCTTCACTCATGGAAAGGTATGGGTAATGAGTACCAATGCCCGTAGTCTGGTTAACAAGCTCCCTGAGCTGGTGGCCTTGATGGAAGAGGGATGCCTGGATATCGTCACAGTCACAGAAACATGGTACACAGAGAACCATGACTGGGATGTTAACATACCAGGGTACATAACCTACAGGAGAGACAGACAGGGGAGAAGAGGGGGAGGAGTAGCTCTCTATGTAAAGGAAGGGATAAAAGCAACTGAACAAAAGAGTAAACAGGGAGAGAGGAGGCACTGTGGGTCACCAGGACTGAAGGGCACCACAATCCGCACAGGGGTTGTGTACAGACCCCATGTCAGGGGGGGAATGGACAAGGATATGATAGAAGGCATTCTTAGAATGGCAGAAAGGAGATACTGTTGATGGGAGACTTGAATATGCCAGATGTTAACTGGAACACATTTGCTGTAGCAGATCCAAGACAGGGCCATTCTTGATGCCTACACGTAGGCAGGCCTTAGACAGCTAGTTTCGGAACCCACTCGGCAGGGAGCAGTCTTAGACCTCATACTCTGAAACGGGGGCAGTGAGAGGATCTCAGATCTAGAAGTGGGTTGCCATCTGGGGACAAGTGACCATCAAACAGTGTGGTTCACGTTAAACTCAGCTACAGAGTCAAGCCATACAAAAGTGAGGGTACTGGACTTTAGGAGGACTGACTTTGGCAAGATGGGAGAGTGCCTCAGAAAAGCACTAGCAAACAGGCTAGAAGGAGGTGTGGAACAACAATGGGGAATCATCAAAACTGCCATCACAGAGGCAACAAGCCTTTGGGTGAAGCAAATAAATCAAAATGAAAGAAAAAGCCACTATGGTTCTCAAAAGAGGTTGCTTTGAAAGTCGGGAAGAAAAAGATAGCATTCATGAAGTATAAGGAAACACAGAAGGAGCAGGACAGAGAGCTGTACCAGTTAAGGCAGAAGGAAGTAGGAAGGGAAGTCAGAATAGCAAAGGCCCAAACTGAGGAAAAGATAGCCAACTCATTTAAGAAGGGGGATAAAACCTATTATAGGTACATCAGTGAGCGTAGAAAGACAAACGGAGCGATAGTGAGGCTGAATAGAATGAATGGTGGGTGGGCAGAGGGGGACAGTGAAAAAGCAAGGATACTGAACAAATATTTCTGCTCAATATTCACAAAAGAGAAGGGGGAAGTGCCTAATCCAATTAACAGAAGCACTCTTGATAGAGGGGTCAATCCCAGTCCTTTCACAGAAGAAAGGGTTCTGCAAGAACTCCTAAAACTGAAGCCGGGAAAAGCAATGGGTCCTGATGAAATTCACCCCAGAATTCTAAAAGAATTAAGGGAGGAACTAGGGAAACCACTGGATACTCTTTTTAATAAATCATGAGAGGATGGTGTGGTACCCGAGGACTGGAGGAAGGCGGATGTGATTCCCCTTCACAAAAGTGGGACCAAGACAGAGGCAGGAAACTACAGACCTGTCAGTCTGACTTCTGTGGTAGAGAAAGTGATGGATTCACTTCTGAAGGAAAGAAGAGTTGAGTACCTAGAGGCCAGTGGAGCACAGGACCCAAGGCAGCATGGGTTCACAGCGGGAAGGTCATGTCAGACAAATCTAATAGATTTCTTTGACTGGGTGACCAAAGTAGTAGACCAGGAAGGGGCTGTGGACATGGCCTACCTAGACTTTAGCAAGGCATTTGACACAGTCCCACACAAAAGATTAATAGTCAAATTAACCTGCCTGGGAGTGGGTCCCAGGGTGGTAGCCTGGGTTAAACATTGGCTGCACAACAGGACACAGAAGGTAATTGAAAATGGATTCCACTCTGAAGAAAGAGGGGTTACTAGTGGGGTACTGCAGGGTTCAATATTGGGTCCCGTCCTTTTTAATGTCTTCATCAGTGACATTGCAGAGGGACTGGAAGGAAAAGTATGCCTCTTTGCAGATGACACAAAGATCTGCAACAGGGTTGATACACAAGGAGGCATGGAAAGGATGAAAAGGGACTTGGCAAGGTTAGAGGAATGGTCAGAAGTATGGCAGCTAGGATTCAATGCAAAGAGTGAAAATAATGCACCTAGAAACAAGAACCCAGGGAAGACTACACAATGGGTGGGGAGGTAGTAATACAACAAAAAGGAAAGGGACCTGGGGTAATCATATCAGATGACCTTAAGGTTAGCAAGCAATGAGAAGGCAGTAGGGAGGGCTGGGGTATACTGGGATGTATAGGAGAGGCATCACCAGCAGCAAACAGGAAGTTGTTATCCCTCTGTACAGACAGTTGGTGAGACCCCATCTCGAGTACTGTGTCCAGTTCTGGAGACCCCATCTCTGCAAGGACATAGACAGGATAGAGGTAGTCCAGAGGAGGGCAACTAAAATGGTGCAGGGTCTGCAAGAGAAGCCATATGAGGACAGACAAAAGGAGCTTAATATGTATACCCTTGAGGAAAGAAGGGAGAGAGGGGACATTGATAGAAACTTTTAAGTACCTCAGTGGAATCAACAAAGTCCAAGAGGGTAAAATCTTTCAGAAAAAGAGACTTCCAAGAACAAGGGGACACAATTTAAAAATAGAAGGAGGGTGGTTCAGGGTCAATGTGAGGAAGTATTATTTCACAGAGAGGGTAGTGGATGCATGGAACAGCCTTCCTGATGAGGTTGTGGGGTCTAAAACTGAGGAATAATTCAAGAATGCATGGGACAGACATAAGGCAGTTCTTGTGGGGGGTAGGAAAAAATAGGCTGTTGGTTAACTAGGATCTGCAGCTTATCCTGTAGGTAGGAAAATGGGCAGACTAGATGGGCCAAGCGGTCCTTATCTGCCGTCAAAGCAACGCATGCAAGAACAATTTGCAAGTGCAATTTTCAGGGGAAATACTGAGAGTGCCCTTGGTGAGTACTTTTTACTAGCCCACAACTGCACTACCCTGACTTCAAATTTAGGGCAGTTCACCGTGTTCCCAATCCACAAACAGGGGGTGATAGACTAAAGTTCTTACTACAGCTGGAAACCAGATTTTTTTTTTTTTTTTTTTTTAGTTGTTTAACCAGGAGTAACACACTAAGCTTAAAGCTTTTCTACAGGTGTGACTTGGGAGCACAGGGAAGTTAAGTGACTTGCTCAGGGTCACACAGTATGCAAGTGGAAGCTGTGGGATTCAAACCCAGGTGTGGTCTGCTGGAAGCCACCAGATTTGCAGCTCAGAGCCTTTAACCACTGCGCTATACTGCCTCCCTCATGTATTATAGATGTATTATAGAACTGAAAAGTTTATGGCTGAAAGAGCTCAATACTGAAGCTGATTACAAGCCCTTCTCATAAGGTGAATGAGCGGAGGTTTTTAGTGCAGTTTTTAAGGACAGATCAGCTAGTATAACTTCTTTCGGAGCTGTTTGTCATTTTGTCCTTGAGAAATTTTCAGAAGTCACTATTCATTGCACATATTAACGTCTGTTAAATTGAGTGCAATAAGTTTTGTTTATTTGTAGAATTATATGAGGCAGAAACAGGAAAGTCACCAATACAATTGAAATAATTATCCCCCGAATTCATCAACCAGTAATTTGTTCCTGTCCCCCTTTCCTCCCTTATTTCCCTTCCCATACTCTTGGTTGGTGCGGATTACATAGTGTGAGTTAGAAGCTACTGTTGCTGATTTCTAAGCCTGTGCCTGAAAAGGCTGCACGCTGTTGTGGTGAGAAATAAAACTGGAAAATTGGTTACATTTTACCTAAGATTTCCTTTGTTTATTTGAGTGTGGGGAGTGCCATCCCTGATTTTGCTGGGCATAGTGTGAGTTCTATAATTTTAACATTTGACACTTTGAAATGTGGTGTTTTAAATGCACATGGTAGAGTTTGCAAAATATTTTCATTATGAAGGTGTATTGGAATGGCAAGGCAAGGCAAAATTTATTTAAAAGGCGCCCAATCCCAGAGGCTCTGGGCGCCTTACAAATAAGTAAACACATATTTAACAATAGATCAATATAAACACAGAAATAATTATAAACATATAAATAATAACACTTCATATAAACATTACCCATAAATATTAAACTAAACATCAGATTACAAACGGCTATAGTCAAATTAGATCTATGAAGTAATAACTTAATCCAAAAAGGCCTAAGCGAATAGGAGGGCCTTAAGGCGGGCCTTCAATACCTCCAGAGTAGGGGCTCCCTTAACCCCAAGGAACAGCAAATTGTTCTCCCTTTACATGCTAATCATGATCACATTATGAATATTTAAAGGAATGGGGTATTTAGGCGTGTTATTAGTGGCCAGGCACTGCCCCTGACAAAGCCTTCTGGGTAAGGTGTTCTGCATGCGGTTACCCCCCCCCCCGACAGTGACATTTTGCCAGCAAGGTCCCCCACAGCAACTACAGCACCTAGCCGTGCTGGGAGACCTGCTGGAACCCGGCGCTGTCTGTCGGGGGTCCTGCACCCCTAATCAGCTCCAACTGGAGTTGAGAATCAAGTGGGAGATGGGGCCAGCCCTGTTTGGGGCCTGGGGCAGAGCCCCTAGAAAACAACAGAACAAAAGCGAACTGGCAGCCAACTGCAGAATGCAGTCGACCTGTCTGTGTGGCTGACGGGGCGTTCGACAAAATTTTTGTCGGACTCTCGTCGTGGATCCTTCTGTATGAGTGTTTGGCCATGGTGTTTCTGCTCTTTCTACTTTAACAAATATTAATTAAATGTAGTTAGTGGTGTGTGTGCCATTTGTTTGCTTTTTTTTAGGGAGGGCTATGGCACCTGGTATAAGCCTAACCCCTAGCAGCAGCAGGTGATTGAGCAGCCAGAGACATCATTGGGGATGGGAGGTGCAGCAGCTACTAATGTCCTTCATGCGGAAGCGTGCACAGGGCCCTATTGGGCAGAATTTCACATCCGCTCCTCCTGGGGAGGAAACACCAGCTGGGCAGGGTTAAGGACTCAGTCCTCTGCAGACCCCACACCCAGTAACATGGCACGCCTCCCATCTGAGGATCCATTTTGCAGCCTTCCGAGCTGCCCCATCACTGGGAGAAGCCGTGGAGAAGACGGGGGCTGGACAATAAGTCCATGGGATGCTGGACTGATAGGGCTGCAAGGGTCGGTGCTGATAGGGGCACAGCTAGAGGACAAATTAACAGCAGAAATAAAAGTCTGCAAAATTACATTTGAAGTTTTCCACCGAAATACACTGCCAACTTTGCAAGTAAAGATTTCTGACCTCGTAAATCAAGGATTCTGTTAGATTATTTTTCACACTTTATGAACATACGAAATTACCAGCAGATTCAGGCCATATGGTCTATCTAGTCTGCTCAATTGTGCAGCACTTCAGCTCATTAGACTGCAGCTGCCCCCCCCATTAACTCTTCCCTCCCCCAACTGCTCTCCCGGTATGTACTTTCCCCTTGAATTTGTCCCACCCCTCTTGAAGCACCCCACAGTCTGCACTGATACCAGTTGCTCAGGCAGTGCATTCCACCCTGTTACCACTCTTTCAGTGAAGTACTGCCTCCTCCTTTCCCTCCTGAATCTGCCCCCCTTTAAATTCAGGGAGTGCCTTTAGTATCTCTTCTGTTCTGGAGAGTGAACCCACAGTGGAAGCCTACTCTGTTCATCCCCTTCAGGTACCCGAAGTTCTCGATCATGTTCCCTCTCTCTCTTTCTTCTATCCTCCAGGGTATACATGTTGAGCTCTTTTAGTCTTTCCTCATAAGTTCTATCCCCCAACCCCTGGATCATCTTTGTTGCTCTTCGGCGCACTGCCTCCAGTAGTTTGATATCCCTTTTCAAGTACGGCCCTAGAACTGTACATAGTACTCCCGGCGCGCTCACCAGGGACCTAGCACAGGGCAATATGATTTGCTACATCTGGATGCAATCCCCCTTGCTATGCACCCTAGCATCCTGTTAGCCTTAGCCACTGCCTTCCTACACTGGGCTGAGTGGTTTAATTCCCCGGTCACCAGCACCCCCAGATCCTTCTCATTGGATGTGGACAGTTTGATACGATCCGTCTAGTAGCTGTATCCTGTGTTTTTTGCTCCGAAATGCATCACCTTGCACTTCTTGGTGTTGAACCCAAGCTGCCAGGTGTGTGACCACTCCTCGAGTCTTGCCAAGTCCTCCTGCAGTAATTTGCCACCCTCCTCCCCATCCACCTCAGCACAGATCTTGGTGTTATCGGTGAAGAGGCTGATCTTATTCTTGATCCCAACCACTATGTCTGCGATGAAAATTGTTTATTTGGCAAACTAAAAATAAAATAATGAAAATGGTAAGTAAAGAAACAAAAAAAGTAAACTGGTTATTACCAAGGCATCTAACAGACCCAAACTGTGATTCTTTAAGATATGTATCCTTACTAGGCACATGCTTATGAAGGACAGGCTACCAGTGCTCACCATCTCATTATCAGCACACAAACGCTGTGTACTGCACTGTGTGCTCAGGACTTAATGCACTTATCCTCCTTAAAGTACCACTGACCTGCTAAGTACATTACGCAGGGGTCCTAATAAACTGAGGGAAAAATTGATTTCATCCGTGTCCTGTTTTAGAAGGTTAAAGGTGATTTTATACAGTTGATCCAGCAACAGCAGTTCACACTGGTATGAGAAACTAAGATGCCAGTGGACAAAATAAAATAAAATTAGACAGGAAAGTACAGATAAGGGATTGAGGCAGAACATTTTCTACAAAGTGTAGTGAAAAATCAGCATGTGGAACATGCAGCCATCAAAGGTGAGTAAGTACAGAATAAGGCATGACAGAGGGGGGATTATTTGTGTTGCAAATGTGTTAGAGCTGATATTTTTTGGTTAACCTGCTAGTTTCGGCTGAATGTCTCCATCCGGCCTAGGAAGTGTTTACAGACCTTTTTTAAATTAATCCCATTTCTTCCCTGACTAACACTACTCTGTTTCTTCCACTACTCTGTCTTGCTGACCCCTCTCTGCTCTCCCCCCCTCCCCTTTCCTATTTCTCTCTCTCTCTCTCTCTCTCTCCCCCCAGTCCCTTGGGCCACTCCTGGCACCAGTCTCTATTAATTCACTCACACCTCCATTGTCCGATTTCTAACTATAGCTGTCTGCTCAGCTCCCTTCCCCACCAACCGCTTAGCCCTACTTAACCTGCTTCTTTTCTCTCCCCTATGCCCTTAGGAGGCGGCCCCTGACCCGGGAGCACCGGAGCCCCCACAGCCACTGAGAAGCGGCGCCTCTCCTCTGCTGCTGTCCTGAATCTCCAGGACTGCTGAAAGCAGACAGGTATGGCTCTCCAACCCTCACTATCTACCCCTTCGAACTCTGTCGCCAGGGATGCCGATTGGACAGCACTGCACATCCAGCGCGCCCCATTGGTTACAACCTTAAGCCTGCTGGAATCTAAACTGTGCACCCCCTCGCTGAACCCACGGCTAACCAAGACCCTGTATGTAATTCCACAGCGTGGCTCCTGTAGACCCTGTTTTTTGTCTGTCCCACTGGCCCTGGCCCCGACCTCTATTAAATCTGCTCAAGCTCCTCCTCTGTCAGTAGTAGCAGCTGCCCATTGGTTCCTCCTCTCACCTTTCCACAAAGGTACAGCAAATCATTGCACAACTGCTAGCCTTAACATTAAAGCAGACTACTGTCAACCCTAATATCTTAGCAACTGTAGTGGGTGAGCACACCTCACCTGATATAATGACCCACACCCGCTGTCAGTGGGCTGCCCACTGCAACCCACCCTACCTCAATCCTCCCCCCTTAGAGCTTTGCCAGCTGCTTTTACCCTCTCCAACTGTGGAAGTGTAATCAGCACACAATGTGTCTCCCCCTCCTTCTTGTACTAGCACAATTTCTACTACCTGCAGGTCAGGGGAGTCACCAAAGATACCACTCTCTACTCCCACATCTTGACTCCTGCCTTGGCTCCAATACTTCACTTAAAATGGAGGCAGTATAGCATAGTGGTTTAAGGCTCTGAGCTGCAAATCTGGAGACCTGGGTTTGAATCCCACAGCCCCCACTTGCATATACTGTGTGACCCTGAGCAAGTCACTTAACTTTCCTGTGCTCCCAGGTCACACCTGTAAACAAGCTTTCAGCTTAGTGTGTCTCTCCTAGTTAAACAATTGGAAAAAAGAATATCTGGTGTTACCCTGGATCCTAATTCTACTCTTCTTATCAGGTAACATGCACCCAAATCCTGGTCCCACTATGCCCCCTAGGCCTAGAGGGTATAAAGGTCTTCGAATAGCTGCCATGAACATATGTAGTATCCATAGAAACATAGAAGTTGGCGGCAGATAAGGACAGCAAGACCCATCCAGTCTGCCCCTTTCTTTTTCTACCTTATAAATGTGCCATCAGCATTTGCTCTGTCAATGGCCTATCTATTCATACTCATCTGTATTGCTCCCTTATGCATATCCCATGCCTGTTTGAAGCCATGCACTGTGTTCATGTCCACCACTTCCTGAGGTAGGCCGTTCCATGCATCCACCACCCTTTCTGTGAAAAATAACTTCCTCACATTACCCCTTAACCGGCCTCTCTCTAATTTCATGCTGTGTCCTCTTGTCCTGCTATTTTTCTTATATTGAAACATGTTAGACTCTTTCACCTTGTTAATGCCCTTAAGGTGTTTGAATGTTTCAATCATATCACCTCTCTCCCTCCTTTGCTCTAGGGTATACATATTGAGGTCCATTAATCTGTCCTCATATGTTTTCTGATGCAGTCCCTGCACCATTTTGGTTGCCCTTCTCTGGACTGCCTCCATTTGGTTCATGTCCTTGTGAAGGTGTGGCCTTGCCAAGTTTCAGCAGATCCAGGCCTGGATGGCCCTTAACAACCCAGACATTACCTGCATAATAGAATCCTGGCTAGCTAACAAGACACAAAGTAATGAGATCTCCCTGCCAGGCTATCAAGCCTTCAGGCTTGACAGAAGGGGCAAGAAAGGAGGTGGCTGCTTAATCTACATCAGGGACTCTCTCCACTGTACGGTCCTCCTGATAACCGAGATGGCTGATGACCACAAACTCCTTGCCATGAGTGTCCAGATCGGGTAGCGTGACAAATCACTCATCATTGCATCGGTCTACCTACCGCCTAAGAAAGCCCATGATGGCCTCCCGAAGTTCTTGGGTGCAGTCACTTCTCTAAACAAGGACTATGAACATATTATAATCAGAGACTTTAACATTAACTGGGATTGCAAAGACTGTATCCACCAGAGGGACACCGTGGGCAATTCATACGTATCGCAGCTCGTCACTGAACCCACATGGAGAAACCACAAAACAAGCAAAAACACCCTCATCGACTGGATCCTCTCCAACTCCGCCTCCCAGATAGCGGAAGTCACAGTACTGCCAGATACCTGGAGCGACCACTCCCCTATCACCCTCAGGTGGTTCAACAAATTCATTAAAAACCTGCCCATCACAATCAACAGCAGGGTCCTACGCAAAGGTCAACTAGGGTCTCTCAAATCTGCCCTCTCCCACTTTAACTGGTCACCCATAGATACACTGCCCGACTTGGAGCTTGCCCTAAAGTTCTTCGTTGATGGTTTCAACCAGGTCTGTGATATATATGCCCCAGAAAAAAAGAGGAAAGCCCGCGGCTGCAACAATGGCTGGATCTCAGGTGAGCTCCTAGCCCTGATGTGCGAAAGAGACAACCTGTGGTCAAAAGCTAGGTCAGATGTACTATGCTCATCAGGCAGGCCAAAGCAAGATATCACAATGAGCAGCTGAACATTGGTTGTGGCGATGGCAAGATGTTCTGGAAGAGTATAAAAAAACTACTCAGGAAAGAGGAAAAATTACACCCCCAACAGCTCCTCATCAATGGCACCCTCTCATCTGACCCACTATTAATAGCGGAATCCTTCAACTCAGCCTTCACTGACCTCAACGCAGTCCTGCCCCCACCTACCTACAACCCTTCAGCAGCCCAACAGCACTCCAACACTCCCACCCACAACCTCCTAGAAATTCTGCTTCAGGAGGGTGGCAACAAAGGAGGCCCTGGTGTACATAAAAAAGTTCTTGGGAAAACCAGAATGGGGAGTGATGGAGTGGATATGAAACTGGTCTCCCTCACACTGGACATATTTATTGTTCCAATCACCAAGCTATTCAACAAATCTCTCACCCTTGCAAAGTTCCCTGATGTCTGGAAACAGGCTCTGGTGACCCCCATACCCAAGATGGAATACGTACAAAATGCTATGGATGAAGGCAAACTATTTTTATTTATTTATTTTAGTCTTTGGTAACTGGGTAAGGACCACTAGGCATAAGTGCCTGTTTTCAGGGGCAACCTGGGAGCACTGGGCAGTTAAGTGACTTGCTCAGAGTCACACAGTATGCAAGTGGAGGTTGTGAGAATCAATCTCAGGTCTGGTCTGCTGGATGTATCAAGCTTGTTCACACCTCGTTCCTCTAACCTCTAGGCTATACTGCCAGCCCAACTAGTCAGATCTGTGTTCATAAACCTAACAAAGACCTTCGACACAGTGAATCATGCCCTCCTCCTCCTGGAGCAGCTGCGAAGCCTGGGAGTGGCTGCCAATGCAACTCAATGGTTCCAGGACTATCTTACCAACCGGACCCAGATGGTTAGAAATGGTCACTCAATGTTGGACCCAAGAGGCATCACACTGGGAGTCCTCCAAGGGTCAATCCTGGGACCCTTGCTTTTCAGCATTTTTCTAAATGATCTACCGAAGGCCTGCAACACCAAAATCATCCTATATGCAGACGATGAGGTCGTCCTCAGCAGCAACCAGCATATTAAGAAGTTACAATCAGAACTGCAGACATCTTTCCACCTGCTTGAGGACTGGATGAGCAATCACAAGTTGCTGCTCAGCTTTAAGAAAACCAAAATAATGCACCTCTCCAGTCCACAGCACAAAAAAAGGTTCCCCATCCTCTCCATTTCAAACAAGGACCAAGCACCACTGGAGCAAGTACACTCTTTCAAATATCTGGGGATCACCCTTGTCGACACTCTCTCATATGCCCATCACATAGACCAAGTGGTTAAGACAATCAACTCCAAAGTAGGAGTGCTCTACAGACATAGGAAGTACCTCACACCTGATGCTCTCCACCTTGCGGTCTCTAACTCTATACTAACTACCATAGCTATAAACTGGTTATCTATGGAGGAGCCACTGACACGGCCCTAAAATGGGTGCATATAGCCCTAAACAAGGTGTTTAGACTCACCCTCTCTGCAGACCGCCTCATGCATACATACTCACTCTACGAGCAGACAAACTGGCTACTGCTGGAATGCAGAATAAAATTCCAAACTTGCCTGCTTGGAAAAAAGGATCTCCTGAGGAAAGCCCCCCAATGCATAACTGATATCCTCTCAAGGGCCGGCTCGGAGTATGGCACCCATGGCAGAAAGCAGGGGGCTCTTGCAGTCCCCTTCTGAAGAACAGCACTTGGACAACGCAACTTCTCATACAGAGCACCTCTCTGGCTCAGCAAAATTCCAGAACTTGCCCTCAGTGTCTCAAAATTCAAATTCAAACTCAAGCACTACCTTACCTCAAGATCAACCTATGACTGTTCCATGAATGCATATCACCAGTCTCCCCAGCAGCTCACCATAGTGGCCCTTCGGGTCTACCCCCTTACAAACCCAGGGCTGTGCATACCACCACCCCCCCATCCCTTAGAAAATGGGCAAAGAAATTTCTCCATTCTGATTGGCTGAGACAGTAATTTAGGTGGGCATCTATCAGACAATAGATGCCCACCAAATAAAAAGCCCCAGCCCAAACCTTTCTGATAGCCCACCCAAGTATCTGTCTGCCCAGCCTGCTTAGTCACTGGCTGAAAGTGCCCAAATCAAACAGAATATGCCGCCATTTTTTTTCACTTGCTTAGCGAGTGGCCAGCCCCCTCAGCAATCGGTACAAAAATCACAGTCTAACATTTCTTCTTGGGCTGCCTGTTTTGCTCATCACCATACAGAAAAAACCAAAAAACACTCTCACGGATGAATTGATCTCATCGGCACCTCTCTGCCCATCTTCTCCAAGCTGCTCCTCAGTGTACAACCGCCAGCCGCTATTACCACCCGATGCCGCTTGCCTCACACGATTACCACCTTTCTCTCATTCCCTGTCCCACTCAAGAAACAAAAATGAAAGGGGAAAACATATCAGCTTCATTTGTTTTAATTAAAAAATAAACAGGTACTTCGTCTCTCTCATTGCCAGGTCATTTCCTCACTGTGCCATCTGCATTCTCAGAAGCACATGACTGGTGAGTTGGGGGGAGTGGACGTGGACTGGTAGCTGGAAAAAAAGAAAGGACAAACACAGACAAATAGCAGGAAGACAAGAAAATGGATTACACCCTCTACATCTAAGTGAGTTTTTTTGGGGGGCAGTCAACTTTTTGAAACCAATATGTATCGAAGGATCTCTGCCTGTGCATTTCTTCATGAAGAGGACAGTAACCATGACAACCAGCTGTAGCTCTAAGTATGGAGGCTTCTCTAGGACAAATATCCATATTGCAAAAGAAAAAAAACTAGTTGTAATACAGGCAGAGGAACTATTTTATTATAAAGCTTATATTAAAATAATGTCTCATTAACTTTTTTTATTAAATGAATGTTTTTTTCACAGTGGACATTTTCTAAGTGCAATAATACCCTCAAGGGAGGGCGGTATTAGGAAATACCAGACCTTCCAGGGGCTATAAGGTACTCCGCCTGCAGCATCGGGCCTCATTATGCCCCTGGGCGGTCCGGTATTTCCCAATACCGCCCACCCTGTCAGGTATTATTGCTTACTTGTTCCCCTGTTTCTCCCCACCTGTGGCCTTCAGGCCCCCATTTTGTCCTTTCCCCACTCCCCTGACAAACCCACAGCTGCCAGACAAGGCCCCCCTGCTCAAGGCTGCTCCCCACCCCTCCCTCTGGGTAAGATTATATTACGATGTCTGTACCATGTAATGTAATGTATTTCTATTGTAACTTGCCCTGTTGTTTCAGAACTCCTGTCTGTTGTATTGACATGGAATCTTTGTAAAACCGAGTGGTGGGTTGGAGTCCTGAGCCCAAAGGGTGAGGGACTTCAAAAAAATGCAAGGCACATTAACATAGTATAATCCCCCTGATTATTCCCCTTATAAAATGTTTAGCAATGTTAGTTTTTTAGCAGAGTAGTAGCATTGTAATTTGGTGCGGTATCTTTAAATGTCTGCCTTTAGGGTATTATCATAATTAGACATGTGACAGGGGTTATGGTGCAGCTGGTATGCTGCACAAATTGAATGTAAATGCACTACAAATGAGTGAGTAATGTTTAAGCAAATAAGGCATGACAGAGGGTGCATTACAGTGGGATAATGACCCCTCTCGGGTAGGCTGAAGCTGAGGTGAACCCGAGTGCTTCCACCACCCAAGAAGGTCCGTTTGCCCAACCATAAACCCCCCCGAGTGCCTTATTGCAATTATTAAATGGGACTTTGTTTTAGTAAATTGGATGTATTTTTTAAACATATTTTTGTTTAACTACTTTCAGCCTTGCTGTCGTGTTGGGATAATGGTATGGCTGAAAGTATGTCTTGGCCAGTCAGGAGCCAGCATTCTTAATACCCATTTCATGATGTTGCTTTAAAGGTATTCCTGACTTTTAACTTCCTCTACTTTCCATGTGATTGGGGAGGCTAAGCTGGAAGGCTCAACTGTGCTTCCCGTTCTCTCCACGTGATCTGAGTCAGACCTGGTGTTGATTAGATGTCATGTGACCTTATTCCGGTGAACTGCTGGGCAGCTAAAAGTCAGGCAGAAAGTCTGAGCTGTCCTCTGTTTCTAGGTATGTAGATATTACCTTTTAGAGCGGTTTGTAAGTTTTGCTGATAGTTTAGTGGTGTAAGTATGCATATTTCTGTTGTCTTGTAGAATCACAGTTTTGAAATATATTTTGTGTTTGTAGTAGATGTTTAAAATATGTTTTCTTGTGAGAGAAGCACAGGCGCTTTTGGGGTTGGATTTGTGAGTAGGAAGTACTGAATCAGTTTTCAAAGTTGGATGGATTTCCTTTACAGTCTGTGATTTTTTTTTAATGTTAAGCAATAATGTGGGGGTATATATCTGTGGTGATTTGCATATGCAGCCCATGATGCTTTGCATTGTGGGGGCATGTGTGATTTGTATTTCTTTGAAACTTGGCTTCCCAGGCAAATGCCCTTTGGGGTAACCATTGCCTCAGTGCTTGCGCACAGAGGTTCTTTGTCCATATATATATATATATATATATATATAAAAATTTATTTTTTAATTTACATGATTTGTTTTTGATGTTGCTGAGTTTGATTTGCATTGTGACCTTTTTGACCCTGAGGAATGTAATTAACATATTGACCTTTTCACTCCAACTGTTGGTGCTCTCCAGTAATGCACCCCTATCAAGTCTTCTGAGTAGGAGTATATGCTAGGTGAACGCAGCACCATGTGACGGGGTCCTAACCAATGAAGAGTCAGAAATGACCAGACACCATTTTATTAAGCAACTCATACCTGCATTTTCCCGAGAACAGTGACTCTGTGGCTGTCCTGAAAGAAGTAATAGAGGGTTACCATAAGAGAGCAGGTAGGTAGGGATGAACACCAGTATGTAAGAGCAAACTTGTAAGTTGGTCTTTTCCTGTTCCCATAACGTTTTTCTTCATATTGTCATGTAAATGTCTGAAATCTTAAAGAACCACTCACATAAATGTGGAAGGTAAGTCATATCAGGGTGATGTCTGTCCCAGGCTCTAAATAAACCATTAACAAAATAAAATATTCGTATTTAATAAGATTTCAATATGTTTCATAGCCCTGCACTGCTCTGGAGCCTAAAGCTGAAGCTCCACCCCCAAAACAGCATTCTGATGATGCTAAGTGAGAAAGAGGGCTATATCACGTTTATCTAATAGTGAATTTATCAGGCCACATTTTATTCTGAGAGTGATACATTAAACGTAATACCACCCCCAAATATGAAAGGTGGCTTAAGTTTAGAAATACAGTAACATAATTTGATGGCAGAAAAGGAAATGTAGGCCCATCCATTGTGCCCTAGTTCCCTGTCTAATTCTACACCCTGAACCCTATTTGGTCACAGGTGCCCTTCCCTTCTCCCTTTCCTCCACCTGTTATACCACTGTGCCTATCTCACACAAGCTTGAAGCTCCCTACTGTTTCAGTCCACACCACCTCTTCTGGCAGGCTGCTCTAGGCATCCACCACCCTTTCTGTGAATAAGTATTTCCTCACATCCCTCTTAAATTCCCTCGCCCCCCAGCTTCATTGCATGCCCCCGTGTTCTGGCACTCCTGCTCCTCTGAAAGAGACTCCCCTCTTGCACCTTGTTCAACCCTGTGAGGTACTTAGAGGTCTTAATCATGTCCCTTTTTACTCTCCTGTCCTCCAGGGAGTGTATGCCAAGCTCCCGCAGCCTCTCCTCATATGGTTTCACGTGCAACCCCAAACCATTTTTGGTAGCCCTCCTCTGGACTGCTTACACCCTGTCAATATTCTTGTGGAGGTGCGACATCCAGAAGTGAACACAATACTCTAGGTGGGGGTCTCACTAACGAGCAATACAGTAATATAACTGCCTCCCTTCTCCCATTAGAAATCTCCCTCCTTATGCAATCCAGCATTCGGCTAGCCTTGCTTACTGCTTTGTCGCACTGCCCTGCCACCTTAAGATCATCAAATATGAGTACTTCTAGGTCCCTTTTACTTGGTGACTGTACCTCCCCCTAATCTGACATACAGCCCCCTGGTTTCCCCACCCTAGGTGCATGACTTTGCACTTTTTGGCAATGAACGATTTTGAAACCCAGCTGTCACCCCCTAGACCACTCCTCAAGTTTCCTCAGATCCCTTTGCATTGTCTCCACCCCCTTCCTGGATAATCACCCTGTTGCAGATTTTTGTGTCACCTGCACAGAGACACACTTTCCCCTCCAGTTTCTCAGCAATGTCACTTATGAAAACATTGAAGAGGACAGAACCCAGCACTGATCTCTGTGGCACTCCACTGATCACTCTTCACCCCCTGAGTAACTGCCATTTACCACCACCCTCTGATTCCTGTCATTCAAATAATTTGATACCCACCTTATCACCTCCCCCCCCCCCCGGTTGCTAAGGTTCTTAATTAGCCCCCTGTGTGGCACAGTGTCAAAAGCCACATCCACTACCTTCCCTTGATCTACAGTACATTCCTAGTCACCCAGTCAAAGACAGCTATGAAATTTGTTTGACATGACCCCCTCCTTGTGAAACCATGCTGCTGATTTTAATCAAGTCCACTAGTCAGCTGCCATAGTGGTCCTCGGCACCCAAGGCACCACTTCTCCCCATATTACTCTCCTCTCACCATTTAAGCAGAACATACAGACCACATTAGGGGCCCCTATGCAGCCCAGGACCCTCACCCAAGTATGGTAAATGGTCACTGAGGGCTGAAATGCAAAGAATTGTACCCTCTGATGGAGGCTTGACCAAGAATGACTAAACATACCACCTCAACTTCTGCATACATGGAGTCTGTATATACCACAGCAAAGTTAGTGATGCATGTATGTTCCTACAAGAATGCTTGGAATGTATATCGTGCACCTACCACTTTTCTGTAAATTTGTTTGTAACTCTTTGCACATGTTGTATTTTGTATTCTCAATCTGTGTGTGTATAACTGTCTTGGACAACAGCAGGTCCATCTTGTAAATGAGCTTGCTCAATGATGATCGCCTGGATAAATAAAGATTTGATTTGATTTGATTTGATTGTCTTGCAGCCCATTTGCATCCAGGTACTCCCTTAGTCTCTACTTCAGCAGGGTTTCCATTAGTTTCCCCACCACTGATGTGAGACTGACTGGCCCTATAATTGCTAGCCTCCTCCTTGCTGCCTACTTCTGCAAAGGGATGAGAAACCAGTGAGAAGTTTAGTAAGGTTACAGTGTAAAGCGCCTTTCCCTGACTACAGTGGAACTTGCAAGTATGCAACACAATACTGCAGCAGAGATACTGCAGGAAACAAGGCAATTCCAAGGCAGTTAATCCCTTTTGTCATGCAGCATTCTGTGACACAGTGCTGCACTCTGGTGGGCTCCACAGTATATTATACAATGAACAGAATGAAGCCCCATTCAGTGTAGTAGGTAGGTACCTACTTTTGCAAACCTACTGCAAAAATTTCAAATGTAAAGCATATTATAAATCACTAACGTGATTTCAGCCAGTCAGCAGAGCACAGAGCTGCTGTACCTCTTATGCAGTGCACAGTGTGCTCTTGTGTGGGAGCGCTAGGAGGGAGTGTCCACTTCAACAGCAGGGGGAGGATGACAAAATAAAATAACAAAAAAAGACCAAACTTATAAGTCACTCAAACTAAACTTGAGTGATTTATAACAAGTTAATAGGGCCTCTGAGGCATGCCTTTTACAGTATAAGAGACTCCTGTCCTGAGGTTTGGCCAGACAAAACAGCTCAGTCTTGCCTTGCGATCCTATTACTCAAACCTCAGGTTCGGAGTCTCTTGTACCATTAGAGACTTCCCTCAGAAGCCTTATTAACTTATACTTTGAGGAGCTTTCTCAGTCACAGTAGAAAACAGGTCTTGGAAGACCAACACATCCCATATTTTAAGTGGGACTGAACAGGCAAAACGCTCCACACTGCCCAACAGTGAATAATTTGAGAGGGGACAGCAGAGATGGGTGTTCAGTATATGAGATCTTCTGGTAACACTTCAAGTTTCCTTAACTACACTGTGAGTGCATTGCAGTTGCAATGTAGTTACATGCAACAAACATGTAACTACAGTGTA
This sequence comes from Neoceratodus forsteri, assembly GCA_016271365.2. Classification (NCBI taxonomy): domain Eukaryota; kingdom Metazoa; phylum Chordata; order Ceratodontiformes; family Ceratodontidae; genus Neoceratodus; species Neoceratodus forsteri. Next base: position 78,214,252 of record CM057458.1, read on the forward strand.
ATTACCTCTGTTGCCTGTAATTAGTGATTACCTACCTTGCAGTTATGTTGAAACTGACACTTAAAATAGAATGGAACTGATCTTCCATTCAGTCCTGGCATAGATTCTATTGGTGGAAACTGAAGAACAAGGTACCAAACATTGGGAGGAATTGTACAAGATCCTAGGCCAGATGAAATCTTGGGGGATGTCTTTAAATTTAGGTAAGTGCAAGGTTTTGCAGCTGGGAAACAGGAGCATTCTCCATTAATAGCATTTGGGGGTTTATGAACTAGGCCACAACCAACCTGAAAAAGACCTGCGAATTATAATAAATGATTGAAATCATTCAGATTAATGCAGAGAAATAGCCAAAAGGGCTAGTAGACTATTGGGGTAAATTTGGAGAAATTTCAGGTCAAGAAGCAGTGAGGTCAATAATGTCACTGTATTGGAGTTTGGTTAGACCACTTGTAGATTATGGTTCCAAGTTCTGGTCCCCTTAGCTAGAGGGTGACAAAATTGAGAAAATACATAGAACAGCAACAAAGCTGGTCTGGGTAGAGGGTTGGAGGGGTGCTATAAGAAATGCCCTATGAGGATAGGCTGGATAAATTAAACTTCATGAGTCCTGAACAATAGCATATTTGAGGTGATTTAGTTACCAAGTTTTGCATTTCAAAGGACAGTAGACTTTGCAAAGCTCTTAATATTGAATTCAAGTAGGGTTATTATGGGATATGGGGTCACAACAAGCAACTTAGAACAGAGGACATTTACTACACACAGAGGTTTTGGGGGGGTATGGATCAGCTAACGTTGTAATGTGATTTATTGCATGGATAAAAACTTGCTGAAAATGTCTAGAAATTAAATGATCCTGCAGGGCTTAGACGTAAGGTTCTACCAAAGAGTAGTGGGGAGCAGTTTTTATGGAATTCTGGCCTTCTTCTGCTTAGAGACCCTTAGTATAAACCTTAGTATATAGACAGATCAGGATAATCAACCCACTAGCTTGAACAAACAAATCACACACAGAGGTGGCTCCTCAGGGAATTGTGATTCTCACAGAATGTACATGTACAAAGTTACAGCAGAGCAGGAGTCTGGTTGGACTACTTGTAACAGAAGACAGACCTCTTGCAGATGCCTGGGGCAGATCTATTTTCTGCTACTGCTTCTGGAGTGTTTTTAACAATATGTGATTAAATAAAGATGGACTTTTGGCACTTTAAATATCCTGAAGGTTTCTAAATTCAGAATGCTGTGTGCCCAGCGATCTGCAATGCTGAACAGACAAAAGAAACAAGTAAACACATCTGTATTTGTATAGGGCCTTTCATACAGGCATCTCAAAGCACTTTACACTCAACACAGAACTCACACTGAGCAATCACTGAGGTACAGTCACTATTGGGGTGGCACGCGGCAGCCATTCTGTGCCAGCACACTACACAACAGCTCTCCAACTCTCCATGCCCAGATATAGACTGATAAAAAATATTGAGCTATGTTGACCTGTTGGTGGATTAGTGAATGGAGGAAGTCTGGCCAGGACACCAGAGAAATGTCTCTACTCTTGCACCTGAACAACCACCAGAACAAGCAGATGGGACCACAGTTTAATGTCTCATCTGGAAAACAGCATTTCACAAGTCTAATGACAGCACTGTGTCCACCAAATCCCTTGCTGGGCTTTGCTATGATTACTTTATAACTGAGGGGAGAGTGCCCCCTACAGAGCTACCAACATCTCTTTCTGCAATGGCAGGTGTTCATTGGAGGTCTCTCATGTTATTACCTAACAATCTGAACACTTTTTATCCTCCTAGTCTGTTCCTCCACTAGTTGCGTCAGGAAGCAGTTCTGGAAGATGTTTGCCAGTGCCTGATTTTAAGTGCTCTGTGCCATTGGGATACTCCCGTCAACATCTGGTATGTTATAGCTGGCCCGGTGATGCAGAGGGCAGAGGCACTCATGCCTCACCTGCTGTCACACTGGTGACCCCAGTTCAAGAATGACCCTGAGATGCTCTCGGGTCAGCCGGGGGGAGAAGGACTGCACATCCCAGTGGATGCTCTCCTCCTCTGGGGAGGGAAAGCAGACTGCATCACTGCAACATTGCCACCTAGGTGACTATGGGTGGTGATGCAGTCCAGAGCATCACTTCTGGGTGGGGGACACTGTCTGTTGGAAGAAGTAAGCACATCCTCTGACATGCACACGTACAGCCATCGTTTCCACAGAGCATCTATGCGTCGGGGACCAAGAACATGGAAAATCATTGCTGGTAGCAGGATCCCACCCATGCTGAGCCTTGCAGACCCCCCACCACCTACTGGGCACAGGGACCACCAATCTCAGTGCGGCACTGGAAGGGTGCTTGCAGGGACCCCCCCCCATGACCTCGCCACAGGGTGCAATCTGTGGAGCACTTGGTGGCCCCCCAGGTAAGTCCCAGTGATGGCAGGTGATGGCAGTTGGGGGAGACGTGAGGGCTGAAGGGGGCATGCAAGCTGGGGGGGACAGGTACTGTATGTTGAAATCTCCTAACAGGATGGCTTCCCCTCCAGTTGCTGCTTTCCTGATCTCTCTCTAAAGCCATGTCCACCTCATCAGCCTGACTAGGTGGCCTGTAGCTCACACCCAAACAGACAGCACTTCACCTCCACTGTAAGCTTCATCCATGGTGATTCTACCATGCCTGCACCCCATCTCCTTATCCACCATCACTCTGATACCTTTCCTAATGTACAGTGCAACCTCCTACCCTTTATCCTTCTGCATAATATGTAGCATGGGACCTTGAGGTCCCAGACTCCAAGCTGTTGTGAGATGCCCATATTTCCATCAGCCATTGGGGTAGTCATCTGCTACCATTGCCTGAAGAACACACATTTTATTTCAAAGGCTTCTGGCATTTATTTATTTATTTAGTTTTTGTTGACCGGGTAAGTAAGTGCACTAGACAAATCCTGCCTATTTTCAGGCACGACCTGTGGAAGGGGGATACAGATGAATGACAACTGACCTTGAATCAGATTAAGCTATTGATGGTATTTTTAGTGAATGGGGAGAAATTTGGCCAGGGCACCAGGGAAATTCCCCTACTCTGCCTGCAGGAGTGCTGCCACTTCCTGTGGACAGGATGGAGGGACCCATTTTGGAGCCAGACACAGGAGGAGGAGGAAGTGCTGATGTGGATGTGGATGAAAGACCTATTAATTTATTTATTTATTTATTTTAGTTTGGGATTAAATACCTTTGAGCCATAGGCTCATTTACAAAGGTTCCAGGTCAGACATCGTACAATACAGATAAGACAGACAACAGTAGTAGTACAGTGGTAATACAGAATCAAGTAAAAGACAACAGCAATGAAATTCTAGCAGGTACAGTAGCACTAATTACTTCATAGGTAAAAATCACTATGAGGAAGATAATAATTATAGGTTCTCAGACATCTTCGAATTCTTCAAGGAGATTTCAGTGTCATTACATCTAGAATGGAGGTAGGATGTGCCCACTGGCTGTAGAAGGCAGCAACGGTGTTGAGAAAGTGGGCAGAGGGTGGTTAACGGGCCTGAGCGACAATGAGGGAGGGGCAGCCAGCGTGGGGCTAGGGGTTGGTTGTGAGAATGGCAGCCAGGGTAGGCATTGTCAGGGAGGCAGGGGAAAGAGAAGGGAGGGGTTAGGAGGGAAGGAAAGGAAGATAGCTAAGGGGCAGAGGAGATGGAAGGTGGGGAGAGAGAAAGGGGTGGAGGAGGAAAAAGGGAGGGGTAGGGTAGTATGTGGGGAGTTAGGTGGGGCGTGGGAGAGAAAGAGAAGTGGGACAAAGAAAAGGCAATGAAAATACAGGAGGATGGGTACAGGATGAGGAGGGTCAAGAGCTAGTCAATGATGTGTGGAGCAGGTGAGAGAAGTAACAGAGATACAAGGTCAGAGGTTTCAGGAGCAGAAGAATGCTGAGAATGGGTCAGGGTGCACAGGGGCACTCACACGTACTTGGAGAGGTAAGATGGGCACAAAGACCAGCTTTGAATTTTCTGATCTTATTGCATCCAAAGAGGTCAGTGGGTAGGTCGTTTATCCACCTGGGACCCCTATAGGACAGGGATCTTTGAGCTATTGAGGTACGCTTGAAGGGTGCTAGGAGTATGCCCTTGGAGGTCCTCCTAGTGCTCATAGGTGGTTGGACTTTTTTAAATAGACACAAGGTGGAATCAGGAGCAAACCCAAGGATGGCTTTCATTCCCACAAGGCAGCTTTGGTACCGGGCTCTGAGGTGGAGGGATAGCCAACCAGTTGCTTCATAGAGGTCATAGAGGACCCAGCAGGGCTGATACTAGCCAGACGATCTCAGTGGTACCTGATGGAAAGGAATCTAAAGTTGGAAATACTACTTTTGTTGCAGAAGACAACTCTAACCATCCTATGGCTCCTCTTACTCAGGATAAAAGAGATTTACAAGGTACTGTATTTATTCCTACACCTGTATCTTCACCTGAACTATCACAAGAGAGTTTGTGACAAGTCTTTAATATGCACAAGGATTTTATGAAACAATTGTTGCAAGAGGATAATGCTTTAAATATTGATATACCAGACACCACCTATCCTGCTGCTGCGGGACACATTGCTGATGCTGTACCCTCTCCTCACATTATCAGTGCAAGCTTTTCTTCTGAGAGCTGTCAGCAACCTGCTTCTTTGCACCTTAGGCAGATGAACAGAGACCAGCATGACTTTTCCACCACTTGGTCCCCTGCAGCAGCACTAAAAGCAGCTGGCTGGCAGAGACTTACTGAGAAAGATCCCTGGTCTTCACCAGAACCTGTCAGTGATGGGGAGATAATCTCTGTGCACAAACATTTGCACAAATTCCTCACCCGATAGCAGCTTCCTTGCAGCAACCTTCTGCAGCTCCCGGGAGTGTTTCTGACTCGCACACAGCAAACGAAGGCAACTTTCACCCACTACAGGATTCTCTCTCTCCAAGGAAGTAGTTAAGTTACAAAGAACATCAATTCACCTCCAAAACAAATTTGATGTTCTGCAATCTGAACACTTAGAAGAAGACTCTGAATATTCATCAGTGGAATCCTCCCTTCCTGAAGGCACAACAGACACAGAGGGGAAAGACAAACCTAAGGGGCAACAGAAAAGGAAAGCTATACTCAAACTGAAAAATACTGATAAACAAGGCAGGAAAGGCAATTATAAACCATGACAGAATCTCTCTATTCACACGATAAATGTCAATAGTATAAAGGGAGCAGAAAAAAGGAAAATAGTTTTCTCAGTGCTGTCTCTTTTACATTTTGATATAATCTTCCTACAGGATACAGGGTTGCACACCTTATCAGAAGTGCAACAAGCCACTGAAGCGTGGTTCCTAGGACCATACTTTTGTTCTTTAGGTGAGGATACCTGTTCAGAGGTGGGCATATTGTTTAAGCATCCAAAGATGAGATTATTAAAACGTTTGATCCGATTCCAGGAAGAGTTCTAATTCTAGATGTACTGTTACAAAATTCTCCATACAAGCTTATATCTATACACCCCAGCTGAAGTCAGTACTCTGTGATATCCTACAGATAATTCAACCATATTTACAGAGATCACATACCATTTTTTTGCTGGGGATTTTAATTGCCCAATTAGGGCAGAAACAGCTAAACAATACTGTGATTCGAATTTACTGGCACAATTGACACAAAAATCTAATCTGTGAGACGCAGTATTCCAGTATACAAAACAGGAGCTCCCAACTTTCCACAGAGGATGTCTAACATCTTGTATAGATTATGTATTTTTATTTAAGACTACACCTATTAGTAAAGCTGCAGTTATAGTGACAGAGTTTTCAGACCATAATGTAATTTCAGTATCTCTGGGGGAGCAGACAAAAAATTCAAAGGGGCCAGGTTACTGGAAGCTTAACACCTCCCTGCTTTCTGAACAAGGGACAAAACAAATAGTACAGGACATTTTACAGGCTAGGCAGTCAGTGTTCATTTTCTTTGAAAACCCAATTATTTGGTGGTTAGATACAAAGAAGGACCTCCAAAGACTATGTAAAAGACTGAGTAGAAACAAAAACAGAGAACAATATTTACAGTATTTACAACACAGATGGAACTTACAACAACTCATCATCATTGCATGAAACTGGACAGAATTTGACCTTACCAATCACTAATTTAAAACAAAAAATGTTAGATTTCCATAATAAAAAAGCCACTGTATTGCATTATCAACAATAGTTTGGAACCACAGGTAAAACAGAAGTGATATGTCCTTATGAACACTGGCAAAAACAAATACAAAGTAAAACAACGGTCAGAATGCAAAACAAAAATGGGATAGAATATACGGATCAAAAAAACTTTAAAGAAATTGTGACTACATACACTATTCTGCTTAAAGTTGAACCAGCATAACATTCTGTGGTGATTTGCTTATGCAGCCCATGATGCTTTGTATTGTGTGGGCATGTGTGATTTTATATTCACTAGAGATACGTACGCTTTTCTGCAAGTAGATAATGGAGATGCACATAGTTTCCTGGAAAACCTGGACATACCATTCTTAGACCAAGAAGAGCTACAGACATTAACGATAGAGGTACAGGAGGAGGAAGTCGAGAATGCAATATCTTCACTAATAGGGAATAAAGCACCAGGGCCGGAATGGCCTACCGAATGAAATAATGAAGTTCATAAGTCAATATTTCCTGCAGGAATTAACCCAAGTGTTCAATGCAATCTTGAGTTCAGAACAAATACCTCTAGAATTAAATTAAGGTATATTAACATACATATATAAAACAGGAGACAAAGCAAAATTGAAAAATTGAAGACCAATTACTTTGCTAAATTATGATTTTAAAATATTAACAAAAATATTAGCTGCAAGATTATCGAAAGTAGCATTTAAACTGATCTCCCCGGCTCAATCATATGCGATTCTGGGAAGACATATACAGAGTCATCTAATACCATTAAGAGAAGTAGTAGAGCAAGGGAAACTGGGTAACACGGATGGATATATGGTGTCCCTAGATCAAAATAAAGCATTTGACCAGGTAAACCATGATTTCCTATGGGAAACATTAAGGTATTATCATATATCTGAGAAAATGGTAAAATGGTTAAAATGTATTTATAGAACTGCAACTGTTAGACCAATAATTCAAGGTTGGAAGGGCCCTCTTATACACTTGAAAAGGGAAGTCAGACAAGCTGCCCCCAAGCCCTATATTATATGATTTTTTATAGACCCTTTATTAAGAGCAATAAATGAAAGGGAAGAGATCAGAACACTAACAATACACACTCACATCATGACACATAAACTTATTGCATATGCTGATGATATGACTGCAATGGTGCAGGATGAGAGGTCTTTGTGTAAAGTTCTGGGCATATGTGAGACATCTGGGAACATTTCGGTGGCATCTCTCAATTTGGAGAAACACAAAGGGCAATGATTGAACTATCAGTTAAGGTGGTGGGAGGGATATAAAAGGTATTGAAATTACAATAGAGCCAATAAGAATTTTGGGAATATTGTATGGAAATGAGAATTTAGATAGATTAAATTGGGACAGGAAAGTGGATATTGGCAAACAGAAGGTAGCACAATGGAATGAGTGGAAACCTAGCAAAAAGAAGAGAATATATCTTATCAAAACTTATGTAATACCTGTCTTCTTATATATTAGGTACATCTTTCCACCACCAAAAGAATTAGAAACAACACTACTAAGCACATTTTTTCAGGCCTGCTGGGGAAGCAGGCTGAATCCTATAAAAAGAGATATTTTAAGTTTACCAATTAGGAAGGGAGGTTTGAATATACCAAATCCAATTTTATTTTTTAATAGTTTTTTCTTGGATGCCAATATAAAATCTCTGATAATAAATGTACAGAAAGGGTGGGAACACCTTCTTAAACCAAAATGCACCCACTGGCTACAAATGTGGGAAACAAACTCTCTTAAAGTTTTAAAAAAATCAGCTTTATTCCAGAATATATAAGAAACACTTTCTTGAGAATAAAACAATGGGAAGTGGAGAAATAGCAGATGCTAGTAATGAAGAGGGAACAGCTATATTTTTACATATTAGAAACCACCTGTTTAGTGGAAGAGGTTTTTGTAAAGTGTCCCAGAGAACATAGAAAGGCACTAGTTACATTCCTAAATAACAAGCAAATACCAGAATACATATGGGATTTTCATTGGCTAGCATGCCATGAAAAAACTAATGTGAAGTCAAATCAGAAGCACAAACCTCAACATGAAAGGATATGCAGCAGATTACAATGTATAAATGTGGAAGAAACTATAATGCATTTACTATTTCAATGTTCTTTTATCTCAGGCTTCTGGAATTTTATAGCACAACAATGGGGGAAGAATGTTTTTAGTACAATCAGCTATGAAAATATTACGTATGGAGTGTTTGGAACCGAATGGCAAAATGGCATATTAGCACCTTACAAATAATGATGGCAATCTTTAAATGGAGTATTTGGGCCATGAGGTGCAATTTTGTGCTACAATAAAAAGAAGAGGGTTTTACAGAATTATTAAATAAAATCACAGTTAACTAAAAAAGTGTTTATGGGACAAAAAAAGCTATTATGGCAAGAAGGAAATTATTGGAATTTTGGAAAGCACTCCCGTGGATAACGGACAATGATTTCCCTATCGCATAGGGAGTAATGTAGAGGTGGATAGATAGCATGGCTCATGAAGTAGAATGTGAAGGGACAGGAAGTATGAACACATCTTAGGGAACTTGACTGAAATGTTTTACCTTAAGGGTAAGGAACAGGTATCATATGCCAATAGTCATGTATGTTAAATGATATATACACATATATATATTTTGTATGGGATTGTATCCCACGGTTATTAAGATTGCTTGGTGTGACTTAATACAATTGTTGAATATATGCAACTTCGATGTTGTCAAATAAAAAATATCCCCTACTCTTTTTTAGACGTACCATGGGATCCTTAACATCCATCTGAACTACCACCAGAACAGGCAAATGGGACCTCGGTTTAACGTCTCATCCAAAAGACGGCACCTCAGGAGTGCAGCACTCCCCTCATGCTGCACTACAGTGTCAGTATTGGGATTTAACCCAAGTGTCTGATGTGGGGATAGAACCCATAGCCTTCTGATCTCCCAACCTCAGAGGTGAGTGTGCTACCTGTTGAGCCACTGACACTGACCACCATCTATGAACCCTGCCTGCTGTCCTTCCTCTGCCCCTAGCCCAGTTCTAGTTTGCTTGTTACCTTTAATAAACTGTAATTCAGACCATCACACTCATCAGTTTTGGCACTCACTCCCGGGTATGAGGCGCACCCTGTGCCCTTTCTGTGTTACACCCAGACCCCTGATTGCCCCTTCCAGACAGGCAAGAACTTTCTATGCCTCCATCAATTTGATATACCCCATGGATTGCCCTAGCCACAGCCTCCCCACTACTAGTTTACCTGTCTTCAGATAAAGTCCTCAAACTTTTTTCACAGTGTCCTTGCTCCCTCTCCCATGGGTTAAAAGCCTTGTAGTTTAAATAGACCATAGCCCCACCAAAAGGCACCTGAATCTTCCAAGTGAAACCACTCCTCAGCACTCTACCCTTTCTACCAATCATTGCATTGGAAGATTTTCAGATTCCTAGCCTCCATCTCTTAAGTACTATGAGAACCTCTAAGAAAGTCATCATAAAGCCAGCCCATTAAGTCTGGCCCCCATTGCTCTGAAATTACCCTTTTTTTTAATTACGTTATCACGACAGGAATACAACATAAAACATGAAACACAACATACTTAGCGATACAGTGCATGAGTTGAGGAAATGAATACGTATCAGAAAATCATTCTTGAAGAATCTAGGTATTACATATTGCCTACATAAGAAAGTGCAGTGAGCAGGCCCGGACACTTTGAGGTAAAAACAAAACATAACCTAATCAGGGGACAAAGGTGGGATCTCTGGTCATTGCAAATAAAAGCTATCTAGACCACCGATTCTTCCCCCTTTCCTTTTGTTGTCAGATGGTATAAATCACCATTTCCATTGTGTATACTGAATTTGCCAAGTTATTTATTTTTCTATAGTAGGGATTACCCTAGTGAACTAACGTTTTGTAATGCATTTCTTTGCCATCGAGAGAATACCTAAAAGGCATCTGGTAGCTACATCTTTCAGTTCTTTCAGAAATAGCATAAATAAATATAAATGTTTAGTTAACTGCATTTGCAGGCCAAAGATCAATTGTATGGCATTCCTGATAGAGTCAAAAAGGGGGGGCCAAATGGGGACAAGCCCAGAAAATACGGTGATGTTCCACCCACTCCCCCCCACATTGTCTCCAACAAAATGAGTTAGTGGCCATGTTACAATGGACCTGCTGCACTGGGGTGAGAAAAAAGCAGATAAGGCACTTCCAACTAAATTCCCTCCACTCTACAGAAGACATGATTTTATGGGAATTAGTACAGGCCAATAGCCACTGATCTGGAGAGAGAGGTGTAATAAGCACCTTGATCAAGTTATCCAATACTGAAAGACGAAAGAGGACCTGAAGTTGAAGAAGAATGGAATATAAGTAAGAAACCACATGCTGTGTAATATCTCCCCATTCTGCCCATATAGTGATGCTTGCCAAGGGGTTTTGCAAGTCTAGAATAGTGCCTCATCGAAGCCAGGAAGAGAGGAATGCCCTAACCTGGAACTACCAGAAAAAATCCTTTTGCAGAATACCTAGGGTTTGTTTAATGGTCTGAAATGGTTTAACCTGATCCCCCTCTAACAATTGATAAGGACAGTGTAGGCCTATTCCATACAATTCTTTATATCTGGCATCCATCCTGCCCAGTAAAAAGTCTTTTTGAAGCTGCAACAGGAGCAACCATAGCATCTGCTCCTTAAGCCCCGCCTTTCGTATCCACCTCTTCCAGACTCTACTTGGGGTGGTAACAAAAGGGGAATTACACAGGCAAAGAATTTGTCTGGTAAGAAGATAAAATATCAATTTCTAGGGGGAAAGCAGAGAGTGCTGCTTGTTCGAGCTGCGCCCACTGCAGTGATGGATCATTTTTGAGCCAGTGTATTAATAGTTGAAGTTGGGTTGCTTTATAATGGAGGAAAAGGTCAGGAAATGCCAAACTCCCTTGGGATTTAGGTTGGCAAAGATGTGAATATCCTATTCAAGGTGGATGGCCATTCCAAAGAAATCTGCTTATCATTTTATGCCATTTGTCCCCGTACACCTTATCTATCCAAATTGAAAATGACTGAAGTAAGTAGAGAAACCAAAGTAGTACTGTATGACCATTTTAATCATTGCAATACATTGTTCTAAAGTCAAAGGACGCACCGACCATTTATCTAATTCTTTTTGGAGATGGGTTGTTATTGGGGTAAAGTTAGCCTGAAAGAGCCCAGGTGTGGAGTTTGTTAAATTCACCCCCAAATATCTCATATGTGGGAGATTCCAGCGGAAGAGAAATTGGGATTGCAGTCATGTTGAAGGGAAAAGGTTAATAGGGAGGGCCTCTGTTTTAGTCTAATTTAATTTATAACCAGAAAGGGAACCAAAGTTGTGCAGAAGAGCCCATAACTTCGGAAGGTCGGCTTCCAGCACATTATCTGCATACAGCACAAGGAGATGTTCCCTGACATCAGGGCCTGAATATCATCTGATGGAAGGATATTGAAGTGTGGCCTGCACTAGGGGCTCCATGTAGGGCACAAACAAAAGGGGAGTGAGGGGGCAACCTTGTCTGGTTCCGTGCTGTAGGTGTATGTGAGGAGATAAGTGTCTAGTCGCCTGGATCTGTGCTTGCCTTGGGGAATACAGAGATGATCACAGATCTAAAAAGGAGAGAGAAAAAACAAACCACTGTAACATGATGTGGACAAAGGTCCAAGACACATGGATGAATGCTTTCTCCACACCAAGCCTAAGGGCCAAAAGGGGCTGTCCCATAATATTAGCATGATGTCTAATAGAGAGGGCTCTTCAGATGTTATGCGTTGTCTGTCTGGTCCACACAAGCCCTATCTGGTCTGGGTGGACCAGATTAGGGAGAAGATGATTGAGATGATGTGCCATAATAGACATAAAAGTTTTATAATCAGTGTTGAGAACTGATATCAGCCTATATGACTCACAGCGCTCCAGTGGTTTACCCAATTTTGGAATAACTGAAATGACAGCATAACTCCAAGATGGGGGAGGCGAAGATTCTCCAGAAATCAAGTCATTGACAACCCAAAGGAACAAAGGGGAGAGTCTGTGCTCCAATTTGTGGAGGAACTCCATGGGTAACCATCTGGCACCGAGCATTTCTCCGGTTTTAGCCTCCACAGAGCTGATGTAAGCTCTGGCCCCAAAACTGGCACCATCAGTCCTTCTATGGCCTAGTCTGTAAAACCTGGAAGCTGTAGGCCAGAAAAGAATTGTTCCAGGACTGTTGGATCTGGGTCTGGGTCCACCGCATAATGTTTTGCATAGTAGGTAGAGAAAGCTTCAAAGATATGTTGACGATCCTTATGAAGTAGATCGTGTGGGTTTTAATCTTTGTAATTGTAGCTTCCTGCCTATAACCCCTAATTCTGTGTGCTAATACTCTAGCTGCTCTGGGTCCCCCATCATAGTACTTTTGTAGGAGATAACGTAATGCCTTTTCAGTTTGCTGTAAGGTGAGGTCATCCAATTGCTTTTTGATCTTATTGAGGAGTATAGGGTCTGCTAATGTACCCTGTTGAGGTTGCATTTGGAGAAATTGCAAGGTACCAAGGAAATCTTCCTGGTGTGCTTTGCAGTCTCTTTTTTTTTTTGAACTGAATAACTTATTAAATGGTCTCTTAATACAGCCTTCAATATATCCCATACCACTGCCGACCTTACAGAGGGGCTGTCATTATGTATTAAGATATCTGTAATCAGCTGTTCGACATGCTGTATGAACTGGGGATCTTTAAGTTAAAAGGTACCAAGCACCAGGTAGTGTTTTTTTAAATAGGCCTCAATCAAGCTCAGTGACAGTAGGGGCATGGTCCGAGTAGGATATGGGACCCATCAGACAGGAAGAAATCCTACGCAAATCCTCACTAGCAGTAAAGACATATTCAATCCGACTATAAGTTTAATGGGGGTGTGAGAAGTGTTTGAAGATCATTTGTTGTGGAGAGAGTGCTCTCCAGACATCAATCCAACCCAGCGAAACTAGCAATTTATGGAAGTGTTTGTGGACTGCTGGGGAGCGAGTAGCTCGAGACACTGTGGTATCCTCATTATGGTCTAATAGAAGATTACAGTCACCTGTAATGAGTAAAAATCCCATCTGATTATCAAGGACTAATTTCACTATGCGCTTAAGAAAGTGAATATCTGAGTCAGAAGGCAGTTACCAGGATGCTAAGGGGATTGGGCTACCCTCTATCTGTCCCTGTACTATTACACAGCAACCTTCTTTGTCCTTTATTACCTGGAGTTTCTGGAAGGCCACATTTCTCTCTATTAGAATAGCTACCCCTCTCCATTTACCCTTGCCATATGTAAAGGAGTATACTGCAGAGTACCCAGACTTAATGAACTTTGCACTTTCACATCAGTTTAAGTGGGTCTCTGGAAGGCACACAGTTGACAGTTTTCCTTTTCCAATAATCAAGAACATTTTTGCACTTTTAACATGATTATTAAGCCCGTTGACATAAACTGAGTATACTTTTAGTTTCGGACTACTCATCATAATTTATGGAGTAAGGAGCCCAACTGAAAGGTTTGATTTCTCTGAGAGGGCACAAAAAAATCCCTCCTGCTACCCAGTTCTTGTTGTCCTACATGACCTGCCTCAAAAGGCCTGCACACTGCACCATCTACAGCCAACTTATACACCTTGACCATGAACAAACATAAAGCAACAGGAACGGAACAAACATCAACCTGAACTATGTACAAAGGGCTGGAGAAGTCCTGGGCTTCCAAGGTAGGAGTTCTGAGCATGAAAGAACTCTGCACCACAGAAGGGAGGTATACACCTTCACCCCCTACAGCAGGGAGGTAATGAAGCTAATCTTCGACCTCCAAGGAGCAACAGCTCCAGGGAAAGTTAGGGTAAGGTGGGGAGCTGAGGGGGGGGGTCCCGATGCAGAAGGGAGGTGGATAGGAAGGATGCCACAATCTGGTAGGATGAAGAGTAACCAAGGTACGGCTGTTCAGTGTGGAGCAATTTATCTGCACCCCTGCATAATTAAGAAATGTAAAAAGTTGAGAGGAATCTATATTATGGTAAGATAGTCTATAAAGGTTGGGAGAAGAGAACCATTTACCCAACTGGCTGTACTATAAGATAGGTGCGAGGTAGATGGTAGGGAAGACCTCAACCAAAACCAAGAGCCCTGCTCCTCCCATGCCCCATCCCATCTGCAGATTACAGTAGCAACACCATGCAGAAAAAAAGGCAAAGGGTAACACCCATCAGCTTAAGTCCATGTCCTGTAAAGGTGAACCAGCAATGTTCAATATAAAAGAGCAAAGTTTTTTAAGCAATATATAAGAAAAATATGTTTTGATACTCAACGAAATATAGATAGTCCTGATTGCCTCCGATGGAACTGAAGTAATCAATCAATCAATCAATCAAAATCTTTATTTAATCAGGCGAACATCATTGAGCGTAGCTCATTTACAAGATGGACCTGAGTGGTCAAGAAGTGCAAGTATTATTACATAGACAATAATAACATAAACAGTAGTACAATGACATAAAGTGCTAATATATAACAATATACATATATACAAGGCACATTAAAACCTTTTAACCTGTAAGAAAAGGAGGCAATGGGTATAGCAGGCATAATATATAAATTATAGGTCCTAATTGGCTTTTATGAGTATATCCAGTGACTGGAATAAAGAAGTAGAACTAGCATAATGGAACACTGAAAGGGGTGGGGGTAGGTAGGGTCGATTGGCCTTAGAAAGCAATTGCAGAGTTCTGGGAATAGGTGGAGAATAATCTTTGAAGGATGTTAAAGGTAAGAGGCTATTTAGCTTCATGGTTTTTTGGAGTGAGTTCCATGCAACTGCTAGTGAGTAGCTGATAGCGCCCTCCCAAACTGGGTGCAGGCATTGGGGACCTTAGAATGATAAGTTTGTTGATCCTGTTGTATGGCCTAGAAGTAATTTGGTAAAACAGTCTGTGATATAGGCGGGTAGTTTGCCTGATAAGGCTTTGAATATCCAAATTGCAGCATTCCTATTTCTTCTGTGTTGTAATGATGTCCAGTTAACTGCCTTATAAAGGGAGCAGTGATGGTGCTGGAGGAGAGGTCAGTAATAAATCTGATGGACCTGTGGTATAGGGTGTCCAGCTTATTTAAGAGGGGAGGAACAATGGCCATAGAGAAAGTCAGCATAGTCAATGAGGGATAGAATGATGCCTGGATTAATCTTTTTGGAGTCTCTGTTGAGGTAGTGCTTATTCTAAAAATAGACCAAGCCTTTGCCTCAGTTTTTTTAGTAGCTCCTCAATATGGACAGAATAGTCAAGCTTGTTATCAGTCCAGACTCCAAGGTATTTGAAGTTATCAATGAATTCCAGCTTCTCTCCAAGGAAGGTGGATAGTTGTAGGGTGGTGGGTGATGGGGTAGTGGCAGAGCAACTCTTTGTGGCAAAGAACATAGCTTTTGTTTTTTTGGCATTTAGAAGTAGCTTTTTATCCAGTAGATTGTGTTGCAGGATGGAGAATTCAGATTGTAGCAGTTCACAGGCTTTAGGTAATGAAGGATTGCTGACATATAATACAGTATCATCAGCAAACAGATGAATGTTGGATTGAGTGAGGTTGGCATCAATATTATTAATATAAATGGCAAAGAGGATGGGGCCAAGAATAGAGCCTTGCGGTACACCTCTTAGCAGTGGTTTTAAGGTGGATAGGTAATTTCCATTTTTTACCAGTTGTGACCTATCTGATAGGTAGCACTTGAACCAGTTGAGTGAGAGAGAATCCAGCCCTAGTGAGCCAAGGGAGGTGATTAATGATTCATGATCCACTGTGTCAAATGCTTTACTCAAATCCAGGAACACAGCACAGGTACTGTTCTTCTTATCCATGGCAATCTGCCAATCGTTGGTTACTTTGGCTAAGGCCGAAATGGTGCTATGCCATGATCTAAATCCTGATTGTGCTGAATTTAGGAGGTTATTGTTATCCAGGTAGTCCCTCAATTGTGAGTTTACTAACTTTTCGAGCATCTTGGATAGTACTGATAGGATGGAAATGGGCCTGTAATTATTGAGGTCCATGGGATCACCAGATTTAAGTAATGGAACTACTTGAGCTGTTTTCCAAGTGGAGGGAATGGATCCAGTGGTGAGGGAAAGATTGAAGAGATGAGTGAGGGGGGCAGATAAGACGTGTGATGCAATTTTAAGGAAGTAGGGATCCAGGGAGTCTGTACCTGCACTCTTGTAATCTCCTGTAATCTGTCATTGTATAGTTCAGTGCAGCACTCAAGATATTGAGCCAGCTCCTTGTAAAAGTTGAGCCATTTGAGCAGCGTAATATTGCTTTTGTGGGATGTGTGAGGTGCAGCTCGGCACAGAAAAGACCCCAAGTGTGGGGCAACATGCCTACATGGCCAGCCTAAGCATTCAGTGGTCCCAGGAGACCCCACCACAGGGGGAAGTCCATGGGGCAATGTACAGCAGGATGATAAGTCCCAGAGATGATGGTTGATGGGGCTGGAGGTAAGCAACAGGCTGATAGGGACAGCTGAGGTCAGAGAGATAGAACATAAAAGTAAATAGAAATCATTCATATACAGGCTCCAAGGGATCAACGAATCACACCAAGACTATCAAAATTACACAGCCCTCTGAGGAAGCGACCAGAGCTCACAGAAGTTTGGGCATTATTGTATATTTATCAAATCTGTCTCCTTCATTAAAAAGAAATAAAAATGTAGAAAAAAAAACACAAAAATAGCATGTTGAGGGAATTTATTCCCTAGAGATGGTAAGATGTTCTCAGGTGACTTGGAGCAGACTTCTCCAGATTCATTATTTCTTTTCCCCAGAGTGAGGCCACACTGGGATTATTG
This sequence comes from Neoceratodus forsteri, assembly GCA_016271365.2. Classification (NCBI taxonomy): domain Eukaryota; kingdom Metazoa; phylum Chordata; order Ceratodontiformes; family Ceratodontidae; genus Neoceratodus; species Neoceratodus forsteri. The sequence continues at coordinate 78,231,377 of CM057458.1, forward strand.
CTGCCTATGTTCCTGTTCAAAAGGCTGTTGGCCACGTTGGTGATTAATAGGCTTTATCTTTTAAATCTTCCCAACTGGGTGTATCACTGGAGACAAAAAGATGTACAATCGTATTTTGTTTTTCTGAACTCCTGTTGATTTTATTTGAAATTTCAAAGTCTTTCTCATTTGTTATCCCAGCACCCACAGGGCAGTTCCTTTTATTAAGTTCCCTAGCTGCCTGTGCTGGATCATTCTGACTCATGTTGTCCAGTAAAAGCATATTGTTAGACAAAGAGGGGAAAATAATTTGGAGAGTTTATCAAAATATTTGAAAAATCCAAACGGCTTTCAACATCATCCAAGTTTACTATAAAACATGTTTTTACACGTAGAGGGTTACTTTCTCTGTTAATTGATCTCTCTCCCTGGCAATGACGAAAGTCATTTAGAACAGGCCCATACAAGTTATACTTGCCCTGAAAACAGCTGTAAACTGTATAAATTGCTCCAAAGAGGAGAAAAGCATTGCACCTGGAAGTAATTTATTCCTGAAGGAACTGTTTATCCAGTGCTGGTTCCAGGTCAGTTAATGTCCAGTCATTACTCTCCAAGTGTACCTGATGCAACTAGTTATGTGTTGTTGAATTACAGTACAACAGTACTGTGTATGATGCCCTTTTTAAATGTTGTAATTATGTTTATTTATTCTTCTCTTGTTATACTTTACTTGTTGATAAACTCCTAAAAAAGAAGCCTGGTCGTGAGCCTACCTGGTTAACAAACAAACACACATACATAAACAAACACACACATACATAAACAAACATACACACACACATAAACAAACATACACACACATAAACAAACATACACATACATAAACACACACATACATAAACATACACATACATAAACAAACATACACATACATAAACAAACATACACACATAAATAAACATACACATACATAAACATACACATACATAAACACACACATACATAAACAAACATACGCATACATAAACAAACATACACATACATAAACATGCACATACATAAACAAGCATACACATACATAAACACACATATACATAAACATACATAAACATACACATACATAAACATACACATACATAAACACACACATACATAAACAAACATACACATACATAAACATACACATACATAAACAAACATACACATAAACAAATAAATAAATAAGTAATAAATGCGGCCCATTTATTAACCATAATAAGCATTTCAGATAAATGGAGAGTACTGTAAATGTTTCACATTCCAGTGCACATACCTGTGAACAAAAAATAAATACAATAAATAAAAATAAATACTGTAAATAAATAAATTGGCAGTCTGGGGTGGAAAGGCCTATGACAGAACTGTATTGTGTTCAGCCATGGCCACCATGTCCATAAAGTCAGGGGGGGCCCCCATTCCCCCAAATTCCTATCCAAGTATTGCTGCTTGAGATGCATAAAATGCTTTTAAAGTGTCACTTTGTGTTCCCCTGAATTTAGTTTCAATTGTGTCTTGTATGTGTCTCCACAAATCCTCTTGGTATGCTATCCCTGCTTTCCACTACATATTACAACACAAATGTAAGAGCTTAACAAGGACATGAGATATTCTATGTAATTCTAAAATAGTCCTTACCTATAAATCAGAAACACCCCCTGCATTTCCTAATGTGGCAGTAAAGATGGAACAGTAACAATATGGAACCCAGTACTGGAAAAATCGCTTCTATAGAAGGCTTGGGGCAGTCCTCCTTGAAAATGGAACGAGTTGTAAATTTCTCTAATGAGACACATTAATACAAGGGTAAGCCCACACCCCCACACCCCTCACCGGTCTAGGGGATTTTTGAGCAGTGTCACATGACTCTCAAAGAAGGATGTCACAGCACAAATGCTACTTTTATTAAGCTGGAATCCTGGGTCTGGGGGATTGGAACCAGCTCGGAACTGGCCACCATTAGTTGCAATAACAGTTACAAATGTAAATGACCACACCACCTGCAGAGTCCAAATGTACATTTATTCTCACAACACTCACTGATGTCAGCAGGTGTAAGGTACGGGGGACACTTGAATCTGAGTTAATAGCTTTGGATGACAAAATCCCCTACAGTTCAAAATTAAATCACCATTCTAGGGAAGTGGAGGATGACTGTGTAGCAGGCGTGTAAGTTGCAGCCTCTAAGGTAAAATTCCATAGTGGTGGAAAGGGTATCCCTTCAAAATAGCGAAGGAGTAACAGCGAGTGAATAACAGCGAATGTCACGTGAGTGAAGTGGTCTTCACAGTGCATGGTTGTTTCAGTGATGTTGGTAGTTGTAGGCAGAAATGTAGGTCAGGGATGTACAGTAAGCCGACTGGTGTGGGCTGCAAAGTGATGCTGGTAGCATAGTTTACAGGTTAGAGTTACTGCCTGAGTGTACTACATCCAGCAGACTTGGGTTTGATACTCATGGTTCCTGTTTTGTTTTGTTTTTTGTGAAAGTGTTGTGCCCGCCTTTGTGCCTCCCCCCCCCAGTTTTGTCCCCCCTCCCAAGTTGTAATATGCAATGTCTCTCCCCCTCACGACTTTGTGCCCCTCCCCTGAATTGCACACCCTGGGAGTGAGAATATATAATCTGCTCCCCACCCAGTTTCTCTTGCTCTCCCAGTTGTGTCCCCTACCCTTGACTTAGATTAATAAATCTGCTCTCCTCCCAGCTCCCCCACCCATGTTGTTCTCTGTTGTGGTTGTGCAAGGTTTTGGGTGGTCACTGTTTTTTGTTGTCACTGTTATTGTTGGCGCTGATTTTGATGCAGTCTTTTTGTCTTTGCTGTTTTTGTTTTGCTCATTTCGCACAGAAACAGTGGAAAGACATTTTAATAAACAATTCAGATCTCACTCATTACATCCTACAGGACAACTTATGACACAGCATGAACCTTGGGTTTTTGGGCTCCCAGCAGTTAGGGGACAGAGTCCTACACTCACACATAGCAACTGAGATAGTTGTATTAATAGTTGATCCATAGAAATAGTGCTTGTGTGACTTTGCCATGCCCATGTGCATGTGAAGAGATGCTTTAGGCCCAGCTGGTCACCAGCAGTTAACATCTACATCCTCTGTTCCCAGGCACAAGGAACAAAACCTGTGGACATTACTCCCACAGGAGAGCAAGAGGCAACCACCTGACTAGAGAAGTTGTGAAGTTTTAATTTACCAACAAAGTTCAGATAAAGTGGCCATATTCCTTCTTTATGAATCACTACACAGTTTGCCAATTTCTGGGCTAATTTTGCTGCTGCTTCATGACCACTTCACCCATGCACTTCATGAACAAAGACTGCGGTAACTTTACCTAAAGGTGAAGAAAGGTGAAGTTTTGCTGGGGAGGGAACCTCAGAAAGAGGCTCATGATAAACAAGTCATTGAGGTCACATGGTACAGAACATTGGCAGTGGCGTCAGCTATGATGCAGCGCATTAACTTGCAGTAAATGACATGTCACAAAATACTGCAGTAAAACAGGGTCTAATTGCCATTGAATGACACTGTTCACTGCAGTATACTGCAGTACTGTGTGACTTACTGCAGCATCACATCCTGGCTGGCACCACTGTATATAGAATGTATGCAGCCAGTTTTACTTTGCAGTTCTGAGAGTGAAGTGCGGGGGTCACAGAGCTGCTTCTCATCTTGTTTTCCGTCTGGAGGGAGGTATCTTTAGGGTGACAAGGTCTGACAGGGCTTGCAGGCCATTTATTTACTTATTGAATTTTGTTGACTGGGTAAACCCACTGGGCCAACTGGAGTCCTTTTTTCAGTGGCGAACCAGAATTAATTACAGAGATACAGCACAAAAACAACAATAGTTCTGAAACACAGAGAAACTTTGGTTGTACACTTACAGTACAATGGACAAGTTAAACTACAGAGAAACGTTGTTGGACGACATACATACATAATCTATTTATAAGACTGTAACATTGTACAAGAAATAAGTTAAATGTATTTTACAGTGAAAGTTAGGATTATTTACGTGGTAATAACGTATGGCATTTAGAAACTTCATGTGTGCAGCCTGGTCACAACATAAAGAACTGCACGTCTCTAGTACATTGATGTGCATTTCTGAAGTGTCCCAGACTCCTAGGGTCAGATTTTCAAAGAGTGGGGCGGGGCTTGCATCAAGCCCCGTGTCAAACGCGTGTGTCACCGCAGCGGTAGCATTCCCCAATACCGCAATGGCACCCACTTTTACATTCTTGAGCGCATTTGTGACAGTTTACCTGCTTTACGACAGCTTGCGGCAAAGTTTAGCCACAAACTCCATGTTAGGGGTGCTGAACAACACAAGCTAGATCATAAAAAGGTGATTTAGTCAGCATCGACTGGATACAACTGAACTCATATTTTATTTCTAAAAAGTGCAAATCATATCAATATCTTAGTGCTTGTACAGAACATTGAAAAAATTCAGCAGTTAAAACTATAAATAACAATTAAAAACATCAGTGTCACAGTATTCAAAAATCTCCAGTTCATACACACTCCTGGAAGACGAGTTTAAATATATGCGTTTTTAAGGTAGAGATGTAAAAATCCCTTTAGACTGGCGCAAGGTCGGTGCGCCATATCTTTGGTGCTCCTGAAGCTTGCAGCAATTCAGACTGTCTGAAAATATGGCCTCTTCTATCTGGAGACCTTGACAGTGGGCTTCCCACCCCGCGAGGGAGGCATCTATGGTGAGAATCACCTCTGGCTCCAGCAGGGAGAAAAGAAAGCCCTGGAAGAGGTTCTCCTCCACTTATTACCATAGCAGGGATCTCATCAGTGACTTGGTCACTTGAATGGGGTAATTTCAAGGGTGTGATGCACGAGACCATTGGGTAGTGAGGATCTACTGAGCCATTCTCATGTGCAGCCATGCGGGGGGGGGCTGCGAACATCATGGATGTCATGAGTCCCAGCATGCGTTGCATGGAATGGGCTGGGACTGACCTGCACTCCCTGATAAAGCATGCCACCTGCAAGATTGCTCATCCACTGCTGTCTGGAAAGAAGGTTCAAGCCAGGGTAATCTCCAGGACAGCTATAAACAGGAATACTTGGGAAGGTTCTAGCTGAGACTTGAGAGGGTTCAATAAGACTCCCACGAATGTTAGGAACTGCAAGACAATGGCCACTGCCAGTCCTGTTTCCAGTCTGGAGGAGCTTTTCAGAAGCCTGTCATCCAGGTATGGGAAGATTTGCAGTCCTAACTTTCTGACATAAGTATCATAAGTACATACGAGCCAAGCAGTCAAATGCCCATAGCAGCTCGCCAACTAAATTTGATAACCCCTGATCATCATTCTAGTGCAATAATCATCTATAAACATGCACTGTGAGTACTACAAAAACACTTCATAAATAAACGGCATCAGGGAAAGCTCAAAGGGAAGGACTCTGAACTGGAAGTAATACCCTTCCACACAGAAATATAGGTACTTGTAGTGTTTGGGGTGCACCAGTATGTGTTGGTATTCATCCTGCATCTCCAGCGAGGCTAACCAATCCTGGGACTTCTCGGTATGGAAGTAGTGACCCCAGAGATACCATTTTGAACTTTTCTCATTCCATATACTTGTTGAGTGTCCTGAGATCGAGAATGGGGTGCCTGCCCCATGATTTCTTGGATGCCAGGAAGCAGTGGGAGTAGAACCCTTTGTTCCGTTCTGACTCTGGCACTACCTCCACTGCCCTATTGCATAGAAGGCCCACAGTTTTCTGACATGGAAGTTCTGTTACGTGGGCAGATGGCAAAAAATGTCTGCAAGGAATTCTGAAGTGAATTCAATTGATTTTTACAGGAATTTTGGCCAGCAGTTTTTTAGTGTGTGTAAGCTTTATTTTCTTTACGTTTACTTTTCCTACTTTAAATCCGTATATTCCTCTCTTTTCCACTTTTCCAACACTCTTTTTTTTCTGACAATATTGCTTTAGTTAATCTTTTCTCATTTGGATTTTGGCCCTTTTCTTCTCTCTTCTAAATGTGTTTTCTTTGTCTTAATCTTGCTAGATAGACATTTATGGCAAACGGCCTATTGTCTGCCAAACAGCCACCTACCATTCTTTCGGCTGCACTCAATCCTGAATCATAATCTACCTCCTCCTTCTCCTCCTTTTCCTTCAATTCATCCAGCCCAGCCAGTGACACAACATCCCACAGCAGACTGGTTGGGATCGTTGGTTTGCCCTTGAATGTTTTCACCTCCAGTTTTATTTATTTATTGAAATTTGTTAACCAAGTAAGCCCACTGAGATATATTGTCCCTTTTTCAGGGGCAACCCAGGATTAATTATATTCAGTAACAGACAGTGATTTACATTCAGTGAGAGACATATTACACACTGAGACGGGGAATCGATGTATCAATAAACATTTGGGGAATAAAAGTTAACATACATAGGTAAGTTAATAAACATAGTTTACAAATTGAATCAAATACACAGTAGATGTAAACACATTCCAAGCAGATGAATGAAACATGACTAAAGTGCAGGCAGTCCCCTCCTAAGGGCAGTAAGTGTAGGTGATGTGCAACATGAGAACAGGTGCAGCTTGGTAGCAAATATGTTGAGTAAGGATAATATACCTTGGCCCGGATATTCAGACTGTGCCAGGCTGTGGCTCAAGCCTGGGCACAGTGTAACTAGGCTGCGCAGGGGCGTTAACTGGGCGATATTCAATGGAGCTGCACCATGGCACAGCATCGTTGAATATCGCACCCTGGCCACTCGCAGTGTGCATGGTGCAGTGGCACTGCACCAGTGCAAGTGGCCAGAGTGGAGCAGGGGGATGGAGCTAGGTTTAAACAAAGTTATTATAAGATGGATTGGAAACTGGTTATCAAACAGGAAACAGAGGGTACGTATTTACTCAGTTCTTTCGGACGAGGGTAGGGTTACTAGTGGTGTCCCTCAGGGATCTGTACTGGGCCCGTTACTATTTGGACTATATAATAATAATAATAATAATAATAATAATAATAATAATTTTATTTATAAAGCACCTTTCAATGTGTCAAGGTGCTGAACAATTTTCAAACAATCCAAAACTCTAAATAAAAATCATAAAACATCCATAAAAATCAGCATATCATCCAAATATCATATATATAATAAAAAACAGACATTAATTCAATAACTTAGTTATCTGAAAAGGCCATATTCCATAGGTATGTTTTCAAGTCTTTCTTGAATAACTCCACAGAGGTGCACTGCCGTAACCGGCATGGTAGAGAGTTCCAAAGAGTGGGTGCAGCATGCAAAAACGCTCTGCTGCCAGAAGATTTTAAACACACTCTTGGGATCTCTAACAACCCCATGTCGGCCGAGCGGAGTGATTGGCCAGGGCAGTAGGGAACCAGGAGGTCTTTCAGATAGGCTGGACCTGGTCGTGAAGGGCTTTGAAAGTCAATAGAATGATTGTAAAGGTGATCCGTCACCCCATAGGAAGCCAGTGCAGTTCGCGCAGCACGGGAGTGATATGACAGGACCTACTTGCCCCAGTCAATACCCGGGCTGCAGCGTTCTGCACCAGCTGTAGGCGACGGATTTCAACCCCAGAAAGCCCAAAGTAAAGGGCGTTGCAATAGTCCAAACGTGAAGATACAAAAGCATGGACCAAGGTAGGCAGGGAGTCGGACGGAACAAGGTGCCTAAGCCTGGCAATGTTCCTAAGATGATAAAAGGAAATCTTGACAACGGCTGACACCTGAGATTTAAGAGTCAGCCTGTCGTCAAGAATAAACCCAAGGTTACGCACCCGTTCAGAGGACGGAAGAGATACCCCACCGAGAAAAATTCCAGATGGTGCACCAATACACGGCCTCTCAATCCGACCACCTGGGTCCACTACCAGAACCTCTGTTTTCTCCGAGTTCAACTTTAGCCAACTAGAATCCATCCAGTCTTGGATCTCCCCCAGACAGTTATTAAACACCGAGAGAGCTCCATCCTGGTCGGGTGCAAAAGACAGACAGAGCTGGGTATCATCTGCATAACAGTGAAACCTCAGCCCATATCGTCTTATGATACCTCTGAGGGGCAGCATATACACTGCAAACAACATGGGTGACAGCACAGATCCCTGAGGCACTCCACGCAACAAAGAAATTGGGTCAGAGGAAAAAATCCCCGACCCAACTCTTTGTGATCTCCCGGTGAGGAATGACGTGAACCATTGCAAAATGGTTCCAGACATTTCACAGATCTGCCCCAGGCGGGCTAATAACACCATGTGGTCCACAGTGTCAAAGGCCGCAGAGAGATCAAGAAGAACCAAGATAGAACGTCTCTTCTGATCCCTCGCCATCAGAAGATCATTTAACACCTGAACCAGCGCAGTCTCGGTGCTATGTCTTTTCTGGAAGCCAGATTGGAAGGATTCGTAGACATTATGGATGGTTAAATGGTCATCCAATTGAACAGCTACGACCTTCTCAATAACCTTCCCAATAAAGGGGAGGTTAGAGATAGGCCGATAGTTTGAAAAACAGTCTGGGTCCAAGGAAGCTTTCTTCAAAAGAGGAGTCACCACTGTCTCTTTCAGAGAGCAGGGAAACTCACCTAACTCCAAGGAGCACCAGACTATTTGTGCCAGGACCGGACCGATGATATCAAAACAACCCAAAATAAGGGGAGTCGGTCCGGGATCCAAACCACAACTTGCGGGACGCATAGTATGGACGATCCTCATGATGTCCACGAACTCAGGTCGACGAAAGGAACTCCAGGAGAAATGGGGCACTGTGATCCCACGCTGTCCAAAAGCATCACCCTTAGAGGATGCCGGACCCAGGTTTGCCCTGATGTCGGCCACTTTAGTTGCAAAGTATAGAGCGAGCTCATTGCACTCTACTTGCAAAAAAGCTTTCCGAACTTGCAGGCAGGCTGGGTTGCACAGTCTGTCTACCGTTCGGAACAGCTGAGCCAGTCGATTCTGAGCAACTGCAATCTCCCTGGACAGGAATTCTGCCTTCTTATGGGTGACTGCAGATTGATAGCTAACATAATGTTCCATCAATCTAGAGTGGTCGGCATCAAGGGCAGACCTGAGCCAGTGACGCTCTAACCTTCGCCCCTGTCTCCACATCTCCCTCAAGGTCCCGTCAAACCACGGGGATCTGGGGCGAAGGGATAGGGGGTGCTCACAAACAGGAGCAATAGAATCCAGGGCAGTCGTGATGGCCTTATTATAGGCCAGCACCAGTGCTTCTGGACTATTGCTCACCGACCCGAAGGATGATAGGTCAAGGACCGCCACTAGACCTTGTGGAGTAACATTCCATAATGGGCAGTACCTGACCATCTCCACAGGGGCTGGTCTTCTCAGGGGGGTGCAAAAATTGAACCTCACGATGTAGTGATCAGACCAGGCAACTGGTTCCACCCCCATGTCGGATGCGTCGATCTCTAGAAGGAAGACTAAGTCTAAAGAGTGTCCATATTTATGCGTAGTAGTGGAAACCACCTGTGTGAGGCCCAAAGAAGACATCAATTGGAGGAAGTGATTACCAAAATTAGAGAGTTCATCGTCGACCCAGGCATTGAAATCACCCAGAACCATCAATCTGGGTGACTCAAACGACATGTCAATGAGGAAGTCTGCTACTTCCTGTAAGAAACGTCTCCCATCTCCAGGTGGATGGTAGATGAGCACGATTCAAACACCTACACCTGCTACGACTGTGCACTCAAAAGACCCAGCCTCACGTACTACTACATTCGTGAGACCCAATTCAGTCTTAAAACAGACTGCAACCCCCCCGCCCCTGCGGTCCAATCTCGGGCGATGTATTACCGAATACCCGGCCGGAGTCATGGCCTCCAATATAAGGCCAGAATTTTCATCCAGCCAGGTCTCGGTGATGCAAGCCAGGTCTGCCGAACCAACAAGATCGGCAATAATGGCGGTCTTATTCCTAACAGACCTGGCATTGCATAACACCACGGTCCGAGTTGGACAAACTTCGAGGGTTGTCGAGCCTGTCTGCCTACTGAAATCAGTAGTGCCCTTGGGTATGGATACCAGACAAGGTAAACCTCGATCTGGATTCCATTTCGCCCCAGGGCGCCTTCTGGACCTAACAACCCCGATATGATGAACCCGCTCGTTCATCCTACCCTGTTCGTCAACCCCCCCCAGCCTCCCACGAACAATACCCAGCACTCTGCAGTGCTGGTAGATGTCAAAATGCAAAGGAGGAGTAACAAAGGGGTGGACGGCGCGAAGGGAGGAGGAGGATGAGTAGCGCACAGCCGTGGCGGCTGAAGGCCAGCACATGTTGATATTTAACTAAAATACACTGAAAACCCAAAACAACTAAATCAACAGTCAACCAACAAATAAAACATAATAAATATAACCTTAAATAAAAAGAAAATAAGTCTTCACCTGAGCTATTTCCCTACTCCCCGGATTGCTCTCACCACCGGGAAAAGAAGGAAAGGCACTCTCACTGCCTAACCATCATAGGAAATAACAGAGGACAAAGAACTAAAACTCCTCCCAAGTTCTCTCACAACTGGGGGATGATGTTATTTGATCTTCCCACAGCCAGGAAGGAGACAGAATTTTAAATCAAAAATAAAAATAAAAGTAAAATAAATAAATAAAAACATAAAACTTAGGGACACAAAGTCCTCTCACCACCTAGTGTCCGAAAGCAATAATCAACAATCACTCAATACAGAGCTAAAATTTAACATAATTAAATAAAACCCAAAAAGCTCAGAGTTCCATTAATAAATCCACATCAGGCAGGGAACAGTTAAATGAAGCACAAAAAGGAGGAGACGACCAAAAAGTCACGAAGTTTAACCGAGGTGATTCAAGAATCCAGGAAACTGAATCCAGAAAAGGTCAGCCACTCTCATACCCCTTATCTCCCAAAAAGAGTGTCCTTTAAAAGGAGTCTAACCCACCCTTACCAAAGAACCATGAAAAGTATCACAATTGTAGCAATCCTCATGGTTCAAGGGAGTGGGGTACTCCAGCCGGCTCCCCGACTAAGAAAATATCCCAAACCCCCTGCAGTGTAGCAAAGCCCCAAACAGACACCTACCGGGGTATTTAGCAACAGAGGCTGACGCCAAACATTCCACAAGTGTGTTGATAGAAGACAGTCTGTAATAAGATCACCAAACAAAACGAAAAACCTCGGAACTCTAAGTTTCCGAGCTGTCCAATACTTTAGTTCCTTGACCTCCGCAGATCCAAAACACCCCAAAAACCAATATTTTGAGGGGAAAGAAAAGGAACAAACCCAGTCAATGACACTCCTGAAGCGAACCCACCGCAAATCCACCACGGTGTTCTACATAGCGGGGCTCTTCAAGCCCTATCCAAAATACAGACTCTTCTCTACCACGAAATTCGGCCAGGAAAAACTCGTGACTTGTGACTGAAGATCCTGACGTCCTCAGGACAGAATAAAACTCCACATCCTTTCTGTTTTACCGAAAAAGTCCAAGGGCTATATATCCTCGCATCCACACAGATAAAAACTCCTCGTTCCCCCCCCCGGGCTCTGCACTGAAGTCTAAAAGAGAATAAATAAAAGTAAATAAATGCCCAACCAGCATCTCTCCACCGAATGAATCTTGCCGCGACGACGAAAACCACCACCGACCGTGGAGCTCAGAAACATATAATTAAACACTAAATCAACAAAATAAACTAGTAGCAAACTAAAAACTAAGAAAACTAAAGAATAAAAACAAGTTCAAAACACAAACAAAAACGCAAACGACAGCAACACGCCCAGCCTGGCGGCCATCTTCATCTGACACCATATATTAGTGATATGGGTAATGGGGTGGAGACTTACATAACCAGATTTGCAGATGATACCAAAATTGGTGGAGAAGTTACGACACTAATCAAATATAATGAACTAAGGAATAGTCTAAACAAAATAGAAAGATGGGGTGAACAAAATAATATGAAATTTAATGAAGACAAATGTGCAGTGATACATTTTGGATAAAATAATCCAAAATACTCATATCTCTTATATAATAAGACAATAAAGAACAGTACTTGTGGAAAAGACCTAGGTGTATGGATAAATTCTAGATCATCCTCAGGCACACATATCGTCAAAACAATAGGAAAATGTAACAGTATTATTCACTACATTAAAAGAGCTTTCCTTTCAAGGAACAAAGACTGTGTTCTTAAGTTATATAAGACATATGTACTCCCCCATCTTGATTATGGTTCATCGATCTGGAGCCCATATTTAAAGAAGGATATTTTAAAAGTGGAAAAAGCTCAAAGGAGACTGACTAAATCAATAAATGGCCTAAAAAATAAGGAATATGCAGACAGATTAGTAGATCTAAATCTGTACTCCTTGGAAACCAGAAGAATTAGAGGAGATTTATTATTTTATACCGTATCATGGAAGACAAGGCCCTAATGTTACAATGTAGCATAAAAAGGGTTCATAAATTAGTAAATTCTAAATCACACAGTAAACAAATATTTATAAATAGGGCAAGAACAAATAGGCACCAGAACATTTATAATATACGAACACCAACAATTTGGAATAATTTGCCCAAAAATGTAGTAGAAGCTACCTCTTTTGACTCATTTAAAAATAGGTTAGATAAATTCCTGTCATTGAATATTATAAGAAATATTATACAATGGGCACTAAAGAAATCACAGAATGCAGCATTCTGATTGGTTGGCTGGCATCTTCCCACCATTGTAAATCCACTAGCGTACCCACTGGAAAAGGTGCCAGCCAACCTCATCCCATGCGACCAATAAAAATATCCCTTCGAGCCCCCACAGTACCCCAAATCACCGCCATATTGAATGCCGCCACAAACGTGCTACTGCGGTAAATTTAAAACAAATATGACTTCGACATTTACACTGTATGATGAAAACGAGTTAGAAAACAGTTTCAGCAATGAAAATGACTTCTCCGACACAGAAGCCACCTCCTCAAACCCCACAGCAAATATAATATGACCACGTAACAGTCTGGTACTCCCCCCCCCCACTAATCCTACACAGGCAATGGTAACACAAACCGCAAATGCCCCAGAAACTGCACACGTACCTGGGGAAATTCTGCAGTCTGCCTCTGGTGATCCCAGTATGTCAGCAACCGTAGGCCCCTGCAAGAAAAAAGCAAAACAGTGTCGCCAAGAGACGTCAGAAAATAGTCTTCAAAACCTTGAGGTTAGTTGAAATTAAATCACTACAATAAAGCAAACTAAATGGGCAATGAACGTTTTTACTGACTGGCTTAAGAAAAAAACATTTCCATAGACTTATAAACAATACTACTTGACAACCTGAGTTGCGTGCTCCGGCACTTTTACAGTACAGTAAGGAACTGTAACGGGCAAGAATATGGGCTAACAAGTTTCGTCGGCTTATGATAAGGCATAAATCGTTACATGAATGATCCCTCAATCAGTAGAGCAGTCAATTTAATGACAGACCCCATCTTCAATGCATGTAACAATGTCTTCATAGGAATAGTCAAACAATACCGAAAAGCAGGAAAAGACAAAGCAACACACCATAGCCCATTAACTAAAGAAGAACTACACTATCTTACACAATCACCAGTCTTATCACCACTAACAGCAACTGGTTTAATTAACAAAGTTTGGCTGGATATCCAGTTACATCTAGCTCGTAGGGGAAATGAGGGAGTCCATGGCTTCCATATACACTCTTTTGAAAGATACATTGCTCCAAACGGCCTCCAATATTTGACCAAATCATACAATGAACAAACAAAAAATCACAAGGACTTTCAAGACCCAACACGACAATGTCACAGAGGATTTATGTTCGAGAGGCCTGAAGACCTGCTCTGCCCAGTCACAAGCTACTTAAAATATATTGCAAAGCTTCCTGAAAATCCTCCAGCTCTCTTTTGCCACATAAAAAAACTACCACAAGCTGACCGTGACAAACTCAACACATGGTACACCTGAGAACCTATGGGTGTCAATTTCTTAGGCAAAATGTTACCCAGTATCTGAAAGCAAGCTGGCCTTCCAAAAACGTATACAAACCACTGCCTCAGAGCAACAGTGGTTACCCTACTAACAGATGCTGGACTAGAAGCAAGACAAATCATGGATATAACAGGCCATAAAAGTGAAAGTTCTTTAAAAAGTTATTGGAGACCGAACTTCCAACACCATGAAACATGGGCATCCATTATTTCAGGCCAAGAACCACAGCCATCTACAAGCAATGCAATCAGCCAATCAAACCGCCCAAAACATTTTCTTTCCCCTCAAACTTCAGACCAAACATCAAGACAAATAAAACTGTACGCAACTCATAATCCACATACGGAAGCCCAGCCATCCTCCTCATCACTATCTAACGAACCTGCAACACTAAAAACCACAGTGATCCATACTCATTTGAGTCAATGCTCCCAAAGTACGACAGATGTCCTAACAGAAGATGACTGCAGTTCTCAAATCCTACAACAAACTCAGCTAAGGGAAGAACTATACTACTTAGAAGAAACAGATCAGCTTCTGCAAGATGAACTGCACCATCTCTACCAGATGACAACAAATCCACCTACGCACTTCCAAAACACAGCAGTAAGAGCATATCTGAAACCTCAGCAAACTATTGCCCCAGAAATCCAAACTATGCCTCAAATCAATCACTTCATCAACTATGGCGAAATAAACTTCTTCCTTGGCGCCAACAAAAAATAATGAAGTGTCACACATAAGCACCTAAAACATGAGGTAAACGCACATCTCAGTAAACTCACCTCTATTTCAAAAAAAGCACATTCTAAACTATTTTTCTCTCTTTCTCCCTTCCAGCAAAACGTCACAAACTATAACACCAAATAATAAAAATACCTGCTAAACTCCCACAGTTGCAAAGCTGGAAGATCTTCACGGAGCAACAGCTCTCGATGATCTGCAACGCTCTCCAACACAAGCAAGCCACGTGACAGCATCAAAAACTTCACATCCCCCACACAAATCATACAAGCTTCTTAAAGCAATAGAACCTAACTGTTACAGACTCAACTTCAATAAAATGAAAAAAAAAAACGAACTTTATAAAAGTTTTTCTTTTTCCTCAACAGCACTACTGCTTACTTCATTACAGGTTGGACTACAGAAGCTGTGCCTCTTTACTTCACTGTACCGCATGTTCCTATAATGTTTTACTTCGTTCTTAATAGTATAAACACTTACTATAATAAAAGTTGCAATACAGGCAAACTGTTCTTTTCAAAACGTTGAATTAATTGCACAGTATCATACATGAATAAACTCATCGTTCAAAACTTCAGTTTCTTCTTCATGATTTACCTTCTATTACTCACCCATACACAAATAAGGGACTACTTTTTCTTGTGTAACAATAAAATGATCAAAACACATTAAAAATAAAAAAATATACAGATATAACAATTTTTTTTTCTCTTACAAAAAAAGTCACACATTGCATAATAGCAATATACCCCTCCAGGGTGTGAGTATACTGGTGGATTTACCACTACTGGTGTGGTTAAGTCACTCGACTGTGCCTCATGACCGAACCACACCAGCTGTGGTAAATCCACTAGTATACCCACAACCTGTCCTGGTATATTGCTATATTAACAGATAAGCCCACTATGAGTGGGAGACAATTAAGTGGGTCAATGGCCTACTTCGTCTATACATACCAAGTTACCAAGTTTCATTACGCTACGCGCAACTATCACGATATTCAAAAGTGCATATGCAAATGGGCCATAATGTGTGCAAGGCACAAATGGGTCCATTTGCATGTCATTATGGCCCCATTTGCATGCAGGTGCACTGATCCTCGGCGACTTGAGCCTGGTGCCCTGCCAGGCAGCAGCCGTTGGGGACCGACGCCCTCTGCACAGCGCGGCAATGTGCCCCTCAGCCCGATCGCAGGCTTAAATAGAAATATATCACATCCTATATCCCTGGTGGTCCAGTGGACTGCTGTCAGCCTGTTCATGGGCTTGGGTATAAACAAATAAAGTCCTATATCCCTGCTGATCCAGTGGACCGCTAGCAGCCCGATTACGGGCATTTGTAAGAATAAAACGAAATCCTATATCCCTGGTGGTCAAGTGGGCAGCTGTCAGCACGATCGCGGGCATTTGTAAGAATAACACTAAGTCCAATATCCCTGGTGGACCAGCGGTAACCCCCTCCCCACCAGCCCACTGAGCCCCACTGCGGGCCCCCCCCCGGTCAGCGGTGGGCAACAGTACCCCACCTGCTGCCCTGCCACCTGCTGACTGACAGCATAAGTAGGGCTGTATGCCCATTGGTCCACAGTGTGAGCCAATGGGCATGCAGCCACATTACCATACTACACACATTCCAGATATGTGAATGGATCCATTCACATATCTGGACCGTAGTACGGGACACACGCTCATTGGCTCACGCTGTGGACCAATCGGCATACAGCCCTACCTTCATTGTCTGTCGGCAGGCTGCAGGGGCATGGGGTGCTGCTGCCTGCCGCTGACGGGGAGAGGGTGGTGGGGTTCAGTGGGCGGGTGGGGAGGGGGGTACCACTGGTCCACCAGGGATATTGGACTTAGTTTTATTCTTACAAATGCCCGCGATAGGCTGCAAGCAGTCCACTGAACCACCAAGGATATTGAACTTAATTTTATTCTTCAAATGCCCATGATCGGGCTGCGAGCAGTCCACTAAACCATCAGGGATATTGGACTTACTTTTATTCTTCAAATGCCCGCGATCCAGCTGAGAGCGGTCCACTGGACCACCAGGGAGATAGGACATTTTTATTTTAAACAGATGCCCGTGATCGAGCATGGGGGTGCCACCACGAAAGTGCAGCCGGAGCTCGGGTGGCCACCCACAGGTGGCAGCTGCTGTGTTGCGCCTGCAATATGGCAGCTCACCTGTGGTGGCCAGCCATTCCCCAACTCACCTGTGTGCAGGCGCCAAGTGGGGGTTGTGCATGCATGGACTCAGCACATCCCAGGCTGAAGACTCGGGATGTGGGTATGTATGGCACGCCCACCTGCGCCAGATACATTACTGATGCGCTCCGGCACATCGGGATTTGTGCTAGGCACAATCCCCATTTGAATATCGCACATCAATGGGTTGTGAATGGCACAACACTGTTGCACCATGCACAACCCTTTTGAATATCTGGTCCGTTGAGTAGAAAGCATACAAAACATAGCTAATAGTAGGTATATGATTGGCAGGGAGTTTTGCTTGTGTAGTGGTAACAACGCTCAGTCTCTCTTGTGCTTTTGATAACTGTTTTTTCAGCAAGTGTGTCTCATCTACACATTTTATCAAAAGCCCAGTCATATTGTGTACCTGGTCCTGGCCACCTTCAATGATAGGTGTAAGGCCACGTTTATACTGTGGGTGCAGCAAGGTGGCAATCTCCAAATCAGCAGACTGCAGGATGCTGGAAATATGCGTACTGCAGTCCAACACACAGTGCTGTGTTCCATCAATGCTCAACTTTCAGACTCACTACCTGCCTCCAGCTGCTTCTGGACAGTTCTTGGAGAAAAGCCTGCCTCAGCACTTGTAGAAGAGATATGGCCTGACTTATACACACAGTGTCCCCACCCACTACCTGTGTTGCTTGCTCAAATGGCCTGAGAATCATTATCAGACCATCCATTAGTCACCACTGGTCTGTTGTCAGAGACATAGAAACAGAGACAATGGCAGCAGAAAAAGGCCAATGATCAATCCAATCTGCACCATGGTTCTCTATCTGACCCCAGGACCTAATGTCCATTCAGAGTCTTAGCCCACACCCCATCCACCCCCATTCCCCTCCCACTTTCTATCATCCCGAGTAACCTATATGCCCATCATGTTGTCCCAACCATGCTTGAAACTATTTAGAGGTTTTAGTGCTCATCACCTCAGCTGGCTGACTGTTCCAGAGTTCCACCACCCTTTTTATAAAGTAATACTTCCTTATGTCCCTTCTGAACCTTACTCCTGTCAGTTTCCACTCATGCCCTTGTGACCTCGAACTGCTACGCATTCTAAATAATTCCCCTGCAGTTCACTGGAAGGAAAAGTATGTCTCTTTGCAGACGACACAAAGATCTGCAACAGGGTTGATACACAAGGTGGGGTGGAAAGGATGAGAAGGGACTTGGCAAGGTTGGAGGAATGGTCAAATGTATGGCAGCTTGGATTCAATGCAAAGAAGTGCAAGGTAATGCATTTGGGAAACAAAAACCCAGGGAAAGAGTACACAATGGGGGTGAGATACTAACGACAACAAAAATGGAAAGGGACCTGGGGGTAGTCATATCAGATGACCTAAAGGTGGGCAAGCAATGTGAGAGGGCAGTAAGGAGGGCTGGGTGGATACTGGGATGTATAGGAAGAAGCATTACCAGTAGAAAACAAGAAGTTGTTATCCCTCTGTACAGACAGATGGTGAGACCCCATCTGGAGTACTGCATGCAGTTCTGGAGACCCAGTCTCCGCAAGGACATAGGCAGGATGGAGGCAGTCCAGAGGAGGGCAACTAAAATGGTGCAGGGTCTGCACAAGAAGACATATGAAGACAGACTTAAGGAGCTTAATATGTATACCCTCGAGGAAAGGAGGGACAAGGGAATACGATAGAAACTTTCAAGTACCTCAAGGGAATCAATAAAGTCCAAGAGGGTAGCATCTTTCAGAAAAAGAGAAGTTCAAGAACACGGGGACACAATTTGAAGATAGAAGGGGGACAGTTCAGAGGTAATGTGAGGAAGTAATTTTTCATAGAGAGGGTTGTGGATGCATGGAACAGCCTTCCTGTGGAGGTTGTGGAGCCAAAAACAGTGGGGGAATTCAAGAATGCATGAGACAGACATAAGGCAATTCTAGGGGTTGGGGGTAGGAGGAAGTAGGCTGTTTGTTAACTAGGATCTGCAGCTTATCCATTAGGTAGGGAAATGAGCAGTCTGGGTGGGCCAAACGTCCTTATCTGATGTCAAAGTCTATGTTTCTATGTTGTTTATTCCTTTCAGGAACTTGAAGATCTCTATCACATCTACCCTCTCCTTTCTGGTCTTCAGTGGGTACATGTTCAATACCTAGAGGTGCTCCTCATAAGGCCTGTCCTGTTGACCCTGAATCACCTTTGTTACCCTTCACTGTGCCATCTCCAGCCCATCATTACCTTTCCTGAGGTAAGAACTCCAGAACTGGTCACAGTACTCCAGGTGAGACCTCAGCAAAGATTTATAAAGAGGTAGTATTACCTCTTTCCTTCTCCTGTCAATACCATTCCTTTTTTTTTTTAAACTCTATTTTTGCTCCCCTACCTACTCCACTGAACTCTCTCTGACATCCTCCTTTAGCCACAGTCTCTACCTCCCTGGGTGTTCCGACTACCTCTTCACTCCTCTCCAGCACTGAGCATCCCCCAGGTCTGCCCTCCAGGGAAGGGTTGCCCCTGCCCAGGGTGCTCTTTCTTATAGTATTGAGCACTGGGCTGGAGAGGAGGCTAGCAGAGAGGGCCAAATCTGACTCCAAGAGTGTTGACCATGGGTGGGAGGCCCTATCGCCTATCAGTGGGCTGAGGGGGTATTTGTTACTTGAACCCTTGTGGAGCCTGGGCCAACAAGGCAATGTACTGCCATGGCTCCACCCCAAGGCATACGCCTGCATCGCTACATTTGGCTACCTCCAGCCGCTGCCAGAGGTCGCTCCATGAGCAAACGCTCCCCAGGCCCTCCCTGGGAAGAGAGAGCAGTCCACCGGATGCTCAATCTCTTCCTTCCCCTGCCAACCCCCAACAACCCAGGCTCACTCCCGAACCCAGGTCGAGTGCATGGCGCGAGGTGTGTGTCCAGCTCCTCAACCCTCAGCCACTGGGCCGGCTGCGTCAGTACCATTCCTGATGAACCCCATTTTCCTATTTGCCTTAGTATAGGTTATAGGCTTTGTTTCACTGGCTTAATTATTTGAGGGTGTCACTGATGATAACTCCTGTGTCCCATTCCTCAGCCATAGTGCTAAATCTAAACCCAC
This sequence comes from Neoceratodus forsteri, assembly GCA_016271365.2. NCBI lineage: Eukaryota > Metazoa > Chordata > Ceratodontiformes > Ceratodontidae > Neoceratodus > Neoceratodus forsteri. The sequence goes on from CM057458.1 coordinate 78,251,463, forward strand.
ACTCTTTTCTGGGGTTCTTGTTCCCTAGGTACATCACCTTGCACTTCTTGGTATTGAATTTCAATTACCAAACCTAAGACCACCTTTCTAGCGTTTGCAGGTCAGTCTGCATTTCCCTGATTCCATTATTGCTATCCACCCTCCCACAGAGCTTAGTGTCATCTGCAAAGAAGCACAACCTGCCCCGATTCCTTCTCCAATGTCGCTGATGAACATATCGAAGAGGACCAGGCCCAGGACAGATCCCTGTGGTACCCACTTGTGATCTCTCTCTCTCTCTTCTGATATGACCCCGTTAACCACAACCCTTTGCTGCCTCCCATATAGCCAGTCGCCTATCCATCTTACTATGTCCCTAGCCACACCCAGATCCTCCATTTTCTTCAGCAAGCCTTTGTGAGACACCAAGTCAAATACTTTACATACGAACATATGAAGAAGCCAGCAGAAGAAGGCCATTTGGTCTATCAAGTCTGCTCGTACTGCAGGGTCCACAGCTTGGGCTAATGTCTCTGCCCTCCATCCCCACTCCTCCCATCCTCCCTACCCATGATCCTTACCTTCCCCCATGTCTATCCCAGCCTCTCTTAAAGCTGCCCACTGTCTTCAACGAGATGACCTCTTCTGGCAGCGCATTCCAAGTGTCCACCACTCTCTCTGTGAAGAAGTGCTGGCTGACCTCCCTCCAAAACCTCCCACCCTCCAGCTTAAGACTGTGCCCGCTCATGTTATGGTTGCCACTCAGCTTAAAGAGACTCTCCTTATCAACCTTATTTATCCCTTTCAAGTACTTGAAGGTCCCAACCATGTTCCCTCTCTCTTTCTCTCTCCTGTCTTCCAGGAAGTACATGTTCAGTGCCCTCAACCAATGCTAGAAGCCTGGTTAATAAATTAGATGAATTTAAGCTTATGCTTCATGCCCAGGATGTACATTTGGCACTGGTCCCCGAGACATGGGGCAATGATAACGATACATGGGACAAAAACATACCAGGATATAATTTATTCATTAAAAACAGGAAATACAGGAAAGGTGGAGGGTTGGCTATTTATATCCAAGATACAATGAAATGCAAGGAGATGCTCGAAGGTGTTGAGGACATAGAAGCATTATGGGTCAAAATATACCCCCAGTCTGGCACTTCAACAAAATAGTGACTAGTATATAGGCCTCCTTCTATATCCCTGGAAAATGATACCAAAAATTTTAAAACACATCAGGAATTAAATCCATCTGACAACATTCTCATCCTGGGTGACTTTAATTTTCCCAACATAGATTAGACAACACACAGTGGAACCAGTAAAACCGATAACTCCTATCTTGACACACTAGTACAGATAGAGCTCGAACAAAAAGTCCCTTATGCCACTAGGAAAGGTAAAATATTAGCGGTCATATCATTCAATATGGGCAACAGCATAGATAATTTTACTACCATGGCACCAGTGGGCAATAGTGACCAATTGTGTGTGAACTTCCAGGTTCTGGATCAATCTAAGCAGACCGGGACAGGGGTTACTGAAAGATTACATTTCAGAAAGGCTAACTTCACTATCATAAAGGAAAACATGGCAAAATGGGACTGGGAAAACTATTCTGTGGGCCACACAACTGAAGGGAAATGGGATTTACTGATTTCTGAACTAAAAGGCAGGGTCCTTAAAAATATACCGACCATAAAAAAATATACCACCAAAGAACATCCCCTAGTTGGATGAAGCTCTCTATTAAGAAGTTAATCAATAACAAAAATAGATTGTTTAAGTGCATTAAACATGGCAACCAACAAATAATTCCGGTTTATAGAGCATCGGTTAAAAAAGTTAAATCAGTGATAAAATTAGCTAAAGCACAACGTGAAATAACCCTGGCTACTAGGGTTAAAGACAATAAAAAAGCTTTCTTTTCCCATATAAATAACTTCAAAGGAACTACGAACTCAGTAGGGCCTTTTACCAATAATTCAGGGTTACCTGCTAGCAACAAAGAAACAGCCGATATGCAAAACAATTATTTCTGTTCAGTGTTTAATAACAATGCTACCAAAATATCAGAAAACATACTATTACCCAAACCAGGACAAGTAATTATAAACCCAACAGATGTACAGGAGAGACTTAAAAAGCTAGCTGTTGATAAATCCCCGGGGCCAGATGATCTTCACCCTAGGGTTTTACAGGAACTCGACAATTATATATTCTTACCCCTGACTCACATATTCCAGCACTCCCCAGACTCCAGTGATATACCATTAGGCTAGAGGGTTGCCACTGTGGTACCCCTCCTTAAACAAGCATTTGTCAATGCCGAAAGTTTGCTTACTGGCATTGGCAGTGGTAGTGTAGAAGTTACAGAGTTGCGTAATAAGAATGGCAGTGAAGTATTGAACTGAAGCCAACCCCACCACCACCCTGCAGAGAGTGACAGGCATTGGGGTGTGCAGTTGGGTCATCAGGCATAACGGCCACGCCATTTCACCACACCCCATTCTGCAGAGACTGACAAGTGTGACATGTTCCTTGGGGTCTTTGGCCCTTATGCGCACCCCATTTCATTAGGAAATACGGTGAGATGGGTGCGATATAGGAGAATGGGGTGAAGTTTGGGGCCGAAGAGCCCAAGGCATACCTCGATGCCTCTCAGTGACTGCAGGGTGTGGAATGGTACGAGCATCACAGACAAGAATCCCAAGTCACACCCCTGATTCCTGTCATTCTCTATAGGGTTAGGCGATTTAGTTGAAAAGCCTAATACCTCAGGCATTCGTTGGTATTTTAACTCCGAATTTTCAACATGTTTGGTTTGTGACCCCACCTCATGAACAGGGGGAATATCAGTTTGGTAGCCAAAGCTGCTTATGCACAGTGACTACGGCATTTAGCACCACAGGTGCAAAATATTCAACAGACTGTAAAAATGACAGCTGTACTCTTTCATGGGAGGTGTAAAATGGCTATGTTGCAAATGTGTACTAAAATATTTTAAAAAAAGGTGAAGTCACGAGCGTACATAGAAACTGTGCAATGCACACCCGTTATATAAGTAGGTTGGGGATATTTTATAGCAGATTGTCAGCTCAGGCATTTTGGTGCCTCCGATCATGAACAGTGTCACTGTGATTTTCTTTATCTGTGCCGAACAATGATTTCCCACAGCGACCACGCATCTCTGCACTGAAAGTGTGAAAACACACTTCGGCCATGTTGTGAAAAATGCCAGCTGTACTGTTCATAAGGAAGTGTTGAAAAATGCCACTAGTGAAAATCTGGACTGAAAATATTACAAAGTCATGAAGTAACGAGGATGCGTGGAAACTGCACAATGCTCACTCGTAACACAGTCATTTTATGGACTTTTGTCACCAAATTTTCAACATAGCCATTTTAAGACCTCTGCTCATGAACAGTGTAACTGTGAGTTTCTTAATCTGTCCTAAACATTGCTTTGCTTCCAGCACCTTTATGCGCTACATGTCTGATAACACATTTTGGGAGACATATGAAAAATTGCAGCTGGACTGTTCATTAGGAAGTTTAATAAAATGGACATGTTGAAAATCTAGAGTGAAAATATTAAATTTGCAAACTTACGAGCATGCATAGGAACTGTACAGACGCACGTCAGAAAAGTCATTTTAGGCATTTTTCACCAAGTTTTCAACATAGCCATTTTAAGACCTCTGCTCGTGACCAGTGTCACTGTGGTTTTGTTAATGTGTCCCATACATTGAGTTTGCACACCGACTGCGCCATTGTGCGCTACATGGCGGAAACAAGTTTTGGGCAGGATGTGAAAAATGACAGCTGTACTGCTCATAAGGAGGTGTGGAAAAATGGCAATGTTGGAAATCTGGAGTGGAAATATTGAAAATTCGCAAACCTACGAGCATGCGTGGGAACTGTCCAACGCACACTAGTAAAACAGTCATTTTTAGGAATTCTGTCATCAAATTTTCCACATAGCCATTTCAAGACCTCTGCTAATGAACAGTGTCACTGTGATTTTCTTAATTTGTCCCGTACATTGATTTCGCACACCAACTGCGCCATTCTGCGCTACAAGGGTGGAAACACAGTTTGGGTGAGATGCGAAAAATGACAGCTGTACTACTCATAAGACAGTGTGGTGAAATGGCAATGTTGAAAATCTGGAGTGAAAATATTGAAATTTAGGAACTTACGAGCCTGCGTAGGAACTGCATAGCCTTACACTCGTTAAACAGTAATTTTTGGAATTTTGCAGCAAATTTTCAACATGGGGTTTTGGCCACTTCTCATGAATGATGTCACTGTCATGGCGGTATATTAGGTCCCAAAGGGTGATTTGCAGATCACTGCACAGTCACTGCGCAAAATCACCCTCGAGTCCCATCACGCATGACAGTGACATCATTCACAGAAGGGGTCCCAAAACCCCATGTTGAAAATTTGTGCAAAAATTCCAAAAAGCCTGAGATATGCTACAAAGTTGAAACCCCTATCTAGCCCATTATACAGCTTACGGCATTTCCTCAGTTCGCGTCGGCTTTGAAGAGTGCAGGACGTGTTCCCGATCCAGCGATGATGCGGCGCCGAGCTCCGGAGGTAGGTATGGGGTAAGGGGTGTGGGGGAACTGGGTGCACAGTGGGTGGGTGCGGGTTGTGGGAGGGTTCGGGGAGGCAGCGCCGGACCGTTTTGTTTACAGGGCAAAACAAAAACAAAGGCGTCGTGGGACGCTTGCCCGCGCTGGGGTGGTCTCCCAGCGTGGCACAGGACTTTGGGGAGGGGCGCGTTCTCAGCCAATGGGGATTGGGCACCCACGCCAGCAACAAGACGGATTGCCATGCTGGGTGGGCTCCCAGCGTGGCATCAACTACTGGGGGGGTAACCGAGACGATGCAGCTGAGCCGACGGGGATTGGGCACCCTGTCGGCTATACGCTGCGTGCAGGGGGCGCGCATGCCTGCGGCTGGAGGGGGAAGCTGCACGTGAGCAGCTTCTTATCACTGCTCACTCAAGCGTAGCTCCCCCTTTCAACTGTATGCCACTGCATTTTGGAGCGTGTCATAGACAGCTCCAAAATGCATTGGCTTACAGGGGCCCCGCCTGCCAGCACAGTGCCTGAATTGGAGGAGGAGGTGACACACCTCCGAAATCTCCGATGAAGGCACTATGTTTCTTGCACATGCGTGCAAGCAAACATAAAAAGGACCCAAAACAAAACCTGAAAATTTCAGACCAATCAGTTTGACATCTTTAATGGGTAAACTACTGGAGTGCATAATTAAAGATTACATACAGCAGCAACAATTGACACTTGGGGCTACTGATCCCCACCAACATGGATTCACTAAAAATAGGTCTTGTCTGACAAATTTAGTGGCTTTCTATGAAAATGTTAATAGGGAAATAGATAGGAGAAACTCCGTCGACATTATATTCTTGGACTTTGCCAAGGCTTTTGACAAATTGTCCCATTCAGAATTGGTCAAAACTCTAGTGGAACTTAAGCTGTTTACTAATATCACACATTGGATTGCCAAATGGCTGGAAGGACACCAACAACGAGTGGTGGTTAATGGTGTCTACTCGGAATGGGCCAAAGTCATGAGTGGAGTGCCACAGGGGTCAGTCCTGGGTCCCATCCTTTTTAATATATACATTTCATCACTAAAACTGGATTCACCAAACATCTGGTTGCCCAAATTTGCAGATGACTATCGTCTGGGAACAGTAGCAAATGGATTGGACAGCACCACTGCTCTGCAGGATGCAATGGATCACATTTTTACTTGGACTAAACACAGTAAATTGGCTCTAGATGTTAGCAAATGCAAAATCATGCACTTAGGTACCCATAATAAACAGCATACATATTTCTTGAACAAAGAACCTTTAATTGTAACACACTGTGAAAAGGACCTTGGTGTGAATATAAGCCCTGATCTTAAATTTAATATTCATTGTAGGCACCAAGTGAAAAAAGACCAACCAAATACTGAGTTGTATCTTCAGGTATATATATCCAGTCGAGCTAAGGAAGTAATACTCCCCCTATATGTCACATTGGTCAGGCCCCACCTGGAGTACTGTGTTCAGATATGGTCCCCATATAGGAAAGAAAACATAAAAAGGGTTGAAGCAGTACAGCAAAGACTGAGTAGGTCTATTGTGGGTTTAAAGGAGACACCTTATCAAGAAAGATTGAGAACACTTAACCTTTATTCACTACAATACAGAAGACATGGGGGGACTTGTGTATGCTTTATAGAGCAATGGAGGACGACAACCTTATTGCTGAAATTGGTCTTGTGCTTAATCATGGCAGCGTTAGTGGTAGGAGCCACTCCAAGCAACTCCACCTAGAAAAATGGAACTTACTACTAAGAAAGAACTGGTACAGCCAAAGGGTGGTTACAGTTTGGAATGCTCTTCCATCGGAAGTAATTGAAAGTAAAGACATGAACACTTTTAAAAATAGGTTGGACAAGGTTATGAGTAATCTGACTAAATTTGAGGTTAGTTAAACTTACAGCACTCAGGATTAGTTAAAATTATAAAAGGCAAGCACTAAGGACGTAAGTCTATTACAAGCTTGATTCGATCTATGAAATCTATGAAACCTCTCCTCGTATGCCTTACCCTGCTGACCGGCTATTATCTTTGCTTTGCTTTGGGAGCTTTGCTGAAGTAGAAGTAAAGTAATTTCATGGTATGACCCCTATCCAAAGCTCTTGTCACCCAGTCAAAGAATATTATCAGGTTAGTCTGACAAGTCCTTCCTGCCATGAACCCAGGATTTTACTATCCTGGAGACCTGCTCTCCAGGTAGTCCAAGAGGTCCTCTTTGTCCAGGGACTCCATCACCTTCCCAACAGCAGAAGTAAGACTGACAGGTCTGTAGTTCCTAGATTGTTCCTTGACTCCCCGCTTATGGAGCAGAACTACATCTGCCACCCTTCAGTCCTTTAGAATTACTCCTGTCTGATGAGCTACTGAATAGTCCTACCAGGGGTTCATCTAGTTCTGCTCCAGTTCCCTGAGCACTCTCAGATGCATCCCATCTGAACCCAGGACTATTCTTAGTGCTGCTAGCTCTTTCCATACCCTTTCACTTCTAAATACTGGTTGCCTCGTCTCTGGCATCACATTTGGGGTCGCTTTGATGCCACTCTCTGGCACGTGCCCGCTGTCTTCCCTAGTGAAGACAGAGCAAAAGTAATCATTAAAGATGGCAGCCTCTTGTGCATACTCCTCTGTCACCCTACCACCCTCAGACAGCCCAATGATTCCCCCTCCTTTCTTCCCTAATATACCGGAAGAAATGTTTCTCTCTGCCCTTGACCCTCTCTGCAATAAGCAGCTCTGTGTCTGCTTTTGCCTCTATAACTTGCCCTCTGTGCCTCCTTATTTCTCATTAAGTATTCTCCTCATTCTTCCTCCACCTGCTTTTCTCTGTACCTGGAGAAGGCCTTTTTCTTGGCCCTTACTGATCCTAAACCTTGCTGAGAAGCATAATGGTCTCTTGAACATGTTCCCTTAGGTTACTGTTCTTATGTGTAAATTAGATGCCTCGAGAATGATCCTCTTTATTGCCTCCCATCTCTCCTCCACACCTTGTAAGCTGTCTACCCCTCAGTTCTCAGATGGGGTTTTCCAATACCACTGGCCAGTTCAAATCAATTGGAGTTGTGCTTATTGTTCCCGAGTGGGTCCCCTACTCTCACAGCTCCTACCACCTCTGAGTTGGTGAGCACCACACTGAGAATGGCCTCCTGCCTGGTGGGTTCAATAACTAGCTGTACCAGTAAATAAACAGTCCTGGAATATATCCTGCAAGGCTTGACTTCTGATGCTTCTGGCCACTGGAACATCCTAATCAATGTCCATCAGGTATAGATCACCCACTACTACTACTTCACCCTTTGCCACCCCCCTTTCTAGTTCTTCCCCAAGCTGTCTGAGTCTCTCTTCCCCTTGCCTTGGTGGTCTATAGGTCACCCCTAAGTATAGTTTCTTGTCTGAGGCCGCTGTGAGTTGCACCCACAATGACTCTGTCTTCCCATTACTACCCCTGATGCACCCGTCTTCCACAACTTCAATGCCATCCTTGACATAAAAGGCTACACCTTCTCCTCTACCTTTTCCTCTATCTCCCCTGAACATTGAGTACAGGAACTGTCAGGTCACAGTCGTTATTTTCTGTGGCCCATGTTTCTGCGATGGCCACAAGGTCCATCTCAGTGTCTACCATCATTGCCTGGAGCTCGTTGATTTTGTTGCCCAGGCCTCCTGTTGTTAAGGCAGCCTCCCTTCCATCTAATTCCAAACCTTTTTTGCTATTTACCTGTCTTTCTGCCTTGTTCTTCCCTGGTCCTCTTAGCTTTGTTGTTTTTCATGATGTTTGCACACTTTGTGTTCCCTATCTCTATTGCCCCTTCTCCAAGCCCAGTTTGGACCTCAACTCTATTTTTAACCACTGTGCTGCTACAAGTCTCCAGATATGAGGGAGTACTAGCTAGGTTCCCCTTCCTCTCACCTGTCACTGTGGTTCCCTAGTCCCGGTCTCCTCTGCAGTTAATTTAAATGTCTGATACAGACATCAAACTTCTGCCCCAGTGCAATGGCCCTTTCTCTTTTCAAGTGGAGTCTGTCACCCTTGAAGAGTCTCCTGTCCCAGAAGTTCCCCCAGTCCCCCACAGAGTGGTACCCCTTCTTCTCACACCATCCCTTAAATCACCCAGTAAACTCCTCTATCTCATCCCTCCTTATTCTATCCTTCTTCCTCTCCCTGCCTCACACAGAAAGGAACTCGAAAAAGGCTAGGGATGCTGAGTGTGCCACCAATCTGTCCTCCAGCCTACAAAAGTTCTGCTTCACCATCTCCACTGACTAGTTCTCCAGATCATTAGTACCCAAGTGTACCAGCACTCCCAGCTCCCCAACCCCCCCACCATCCTTCCTATCCTGTCTAAATCCTATATTGCCAATGCACCAGGAAGGCACCTGACCATTCCTCTTCCATCCAACTTCCCTCCCTCCACCCTCTCCGCACCCCTAATCTTTGAGTCTTTGACCACTAAGACTCTCCTGGTAGACTTGCTGTTGTTCAACCCCTTGTATGCCATCACGTTGTCCTGCCATGGATACTCCCAAACTGTCATGGCTTGTGTGGCTAAGCTGGTATTCTGAGATAGCTTTATACTGCCCATACAAGCGCTCTGTCACGAATGTCAAGTTCTATATTGTGATGACTTCCAAACTCAAATGAGGCTGAGACAGTTTGCTCTGTATCTGTAGCTGTCACAGCTGGTCACAAGCTTGTCCAGAACTGGCAAAGTGGGCACAGATTCAACAGGACACAGTCAATAGTGCCTAAACATCAAACATTGTTTGTTTTATTACCGTTGCACAAGCACTTTGAACAGACCCTGGAATTGCTCTTTTTTATAAATAAAGTGGATTTGATTCGATTGGAACATCAGGATGTGATAGAAACTCCTGCACAATATTCAGACAGTGTGCCAGGCATGGCACTCTGAAAAACTCACCATTTCTGATGCATTTTAAAACACTGGAGCCATTATCACTGGCAATAAAATTCACTTGGAGTGAACGAGGTTGCAGCCACTCATCAATCTCTGTTAGGAGTACTGACAAGATTTTCTTAGCAGTGTGTGCTCCAGTGAGACTGTTCAGTGAGACTTTTCATTGCCAGATTGGCATGTTGGTGAATACCAGAAGTGTGCAACCACTAAAATTTGGCTTAGTGCAGTTGCTCACTGACCAAGAAACAAATATGACCCCATGCATCTGTGCCCTATAAGCAGGGCCCCGTGTTTTCCGCGGTTCCGCGGCCGTGGAACTATCCGCAGAAAATTGCAGAATTGTAGTGTCACCCGCAGAATTGTGCCTCAGCCGCAGAAGTCACAGCCGGCAGTGGAACTGCCACAGATGTCAAGGCCGACTGTGGAACTCCCTTGGAATTACAAATAAAAAGGCAAAAGCAGACATTAAAAAACCCTCCTGGCAGTACTACCTGGCATTTTGAGAAGCCCCTGATCTGACAATCTAGCCTTCTCGACGATGAATTCTCAACTTGCATCTTACCGACAGGTATTTGTTACTGACAGCAATAATCGCTAGTAAAGTAAAAAAAAAAAAAACACATAGCTGAAACCTGCACAGGATAGCTGGTGAAATAAAAAAACATAGACACAGACCTAAAACGGTAAACCCGTATGCCTATTATCAAGCCCAAATTGAAAAGGCATCTCAATTTCTTTCCTGTCATGATTTTCTCGGTTTTGCACAAAATAGCAGGTTAGGTAAAAAAACAAACACAGACCCAAAACCTTAAACCCGTATAGCTGCCAAATACTAAATGAAAATGAAATCCCGGCAGCAGTCAGCAGCGAATAGCTAGTAAAGACTCGATTTCTTTTAAGCATGTTGTAATGGGTGTAATGAGCGATCTGTTTTTTTTTTTTTCAGAGGTTGTCATGTTATTTAATTATTTAAAAATCACTGTTGTGGTACCAGCGCAAACAGCGAAAAAATGCAAACATTTGGGTTGCGCAAAGAAACGGAGATCAAAATATTCATCATTTAATAACTGGCACACCAGAACTGTGGCAAATAGAATTTATTGCTAGATGCCCCGAAAAATCATTTACCATGTCTTTCTTTTCTCCACTGAAGTCGACCTGTCTAAGAGTCAGAATTCAGTATCGCAGACTTCTGCCATAGTGCTGCCTGAAGAAGACCAGGTTTCCCTGAATTCCACTGATTGATCTATCTCTTTGTACTGGTACGTACAATATACTGGCCAGTCTCCCCGGTACCTGCTACAGTGAGTGTTGGGAGGACTTTGTCCACGGACAAGACACTGCCGGTCCTCATTTTAAACATGAATGTGAACAAAACTGCAAAATACTGTCCAGCTCACTGTATGTGGAGCTGGGATTTCAGACTCTGCCATGTATTTCTGTGCCCTGAACTCCATGCAGGACCCCTATCACCTGCATCGTCTCTGAAGGGAGATGTTAACATGCAGCCTACTAAAAGTATTGGAAACATAATCTGGCATTCATAGTGCAGTGTTTTGCGCAGGTTGTGTTTTAAATTCCCTTGGAAGAGTTCCCTCTCACCCATAATAATACTTAAATTCTGGAGACTGCATGCGTCCTAGTGCCCGTGCCTCTCAAATGTACCTTACCCTTAAAATGAGTTTGTCGTCTTTCTCGCATGGAAATGGTGCTGCCCACACAGATATATGTGCTGTAAATTGAGACTTTAAAGCAGAAATTCATAATGTTCTAGGATGCCTAGTCAAAAGTAAACTCTGCACAAATAAACACCCTGGTTTTCTTAAAGCTTACATGTCTCAGACTGTGTCTCTCATTGTGATGGTCAGTGTCCATGAGCGATCTGTTCTAATTAAAAATGATACACCTGCCTCTGCAATTACAGGCAACCACAAATAGTTTGCTGCTATTACTGCCTCTTTTAGGGGCATTTTGTTCTGTTCAGGCTATTGAGAGAAAGTTGGGCTAATTACAGTTAGGGTGATTGTTGCGGGATTGAGACCTTCAAGGGACTGCAGAGTCAGGCAAAACATTGTTGGACATTTGAGTGTCGGGGAAAACATACGGATCCCACACTAACTCTCATCCTCCTCAGAAAAAAATCCTGATTAGTTGCTCACCAAACGAAAGTGCAAGAGCTTGGTTCTGGGTATTGGGACATGACTGTTACTGGCAAAATTGGTGTCCTCCAAAAGGTCCCAAAGCACTGCACACCTTAGTCATGTCCCTTCATTAATTTTTTTTATTCTCCTACTGTGTTAGTGTTCTTCTACAAATCCCCTCTCCCAGTGTTGGGGCAAGTGGCGAATTTGAGCTGGCGCGAGAGAGAGAGAGAGAGAGAGGCGCTGTCATCTTCATAGCTAAGCTGCAAGCAGCATGAAATGTAAGGTATCGCGTTAGGCTGTGACCTCCCAAATGGATCTGACCTCTGAAGTGTATGCAGGTGACGAACTTCGAATATTCACCAAATGAAGTTTCGAGCACTGGGAGCGGAGAGCAATGATTATTGTTTTGGGGTTTAGGTAGTATGAGCTTAATTATATATTAAATACCCTATCCCATCTGCTGACTGACAGTGACTGATAGTGACCTCTTCTGTGAGGCAAAATTGAGAGTGAGAGAGAGAGCTGTCACAGGTAAGCACAAAGGAGCGATTCTGGTTTTTAGCTGTTTTGCATTATTAGAGTATTTTACTTGATTTGATAATACAAAACAGCTTTGCGCTAATACCGCGCTGATGTGCTCACTCTGTTTTTTTTGTGTTTTCTACCCATTGGGGGAAAAAGTTGACAGTAAAGTCCTGTGTCCATGGGTGCTCTCTACTTCTTCCTCCCTAACTGCTGTGTGTGGGGGGGGGGGCTATTGTGTGGTTGTTGGCACTGAACGTCAATTCACACACACACACACACACCATGGCAAGGCACTAGTATAAGCCCCATTTTCAAAAGGTTAGCACAGCACGAACTGGGCTTGTCCTATGCTAACCTTGATAGTGCCAGCTTTTGGGGGTGTGCCCATATTCAAAGGGCAGAGATGTGCAATGCACCCCTGACAGCACTGTTGCACACAATATTGTGCTGTGCCTGTGCAAATGAGGGTTCCCTCATGCATATGCAGTGCAGCACAGTATTGAAAGTGTTCACAAGTGCTAAACGGCCACCAGCAGTTTAATGCTTCTGAAACCCAGCCCTTAGTGTGCAGACCCATCTGCCCACTGTCAAGGGCTGGGTACCCTAGCAATTCAGCATCTCTCCCCTGTCCTGATCACTTCCCAGGTATTACAGTTATAATCATTGGTGGTCAAGTGGTCTCTCCCTTGCCCTGATCCCTTCCCCAGTATTGTATTTATAATCACTGGTGGCCTAGTGGTCCCTCCCCTGCTTTGATCCCTTTCCCAGTATTGCAGTTATAATCATTGGTGGTCAAGTGGTCCCTCCCCTGCCCCAATCCCTTCTCCAGTATTTTCAGAATGAGGCCTGGTGGTCTAGTGGTTCCTCTTAGCCCCAATCCCTTCCCTGGTATTTTCATACTAAGACCTGGTGGTCTAGTGGTCCCTCCCCAGCCCCGATCCCTTAACCAGTAGTACAGTTATAATCATTGGTGGTCTAGTGGTCCCTCCCCAGACCAGATCACTTCCCCAGTAGTGCAGTTTGTAATCATTAGTGGTCTAGAGGTCCCTCCCCAGTCGATCACTTCCTGATAGTGTATTTATAATCCCCCATGGTCCAGTGGTCCTGCCCCTCCTCCCCCATTCTCAGATCACCATCCCAACCTAAAGAAGTACATTCTCTGGAAGTTTAGTGGCCCCCCACCCTCGCAGGTAGTGACACACCACCTCACTCCCTCAACCTGGCCCATGCCAGCGAATGGCACAGCCTTCCTCACACCACAATGGCCAGTCACTAGCTGAAATGTCAAGGAGCATGTACAGTACATAGTATGCGTTCATTGGCTGACTGGTCAAAAGTCTTATTGAGCCATTGACAGTACAAAGACCACCTTGGGTTAGATGCCTCACTAGAATACTCATCAGCCTGTTTTATTCTTAAGTGCATACAGTCATTGAAATAACTATCTTTAACATTACTCAGGTTACAACACTCTACAAATGCACCTTAATATGCTGTTTGCAGTCCAATAATTTCATGATAGCTAGTGTGCTGTTATTTTCGCAATGCATTTCCAAAGCTGACTATAAGCTCATCAGTCACTTTGATTTATGTATATTTTATTACTCATTTGCTCAGGATGGCCCAGCTGAGATATATCTTGTTCTCAGTCTGGTTCTATTTCTAACCCATTAGCTGGGTGGACTGCAGCACACTTGGAGAATATGTGACTTGCTCAAGGTCACACAGTTAGTTTTAGGTCTGGTGGGGTTTGAACCTGTAATCTCCCCCTGGTTCCCAAGCTGATGAACCAGTAGCCAGATCATACTCCCCCTTCATCCCATCTGTCATCACTAGGAGGTACAGTAGAAGTCTTGGTGTGGTGTGGTGTGGTGCAGTGAAGTTTAGTGCAGTGTAGTGTAATATAGTCTAAAGTAGTGTAGTGTAGTACAATGTAGTGTCAAAAAGTAAGGTAGTGTAATGCAGTGAAGTGTCAAAAAGTAATGTATAGTGTAATGCAGTGAAGTGTAGTGTAAAGTAGTGTAGTGCAGTGCCGTGCAGTGTAGTGTACTGTAAAGTAGTATAGTGCAGTACAGTGTAGTGCAGTGTAAAGTAGTGTGGGGTAGTGTGCTGCAGTGTAATGTAGTGCAGTACAAAGTAGTGTAGTGCAGTGCAGTATAATATAAAGTAGTGTGCAGTAGAGTGCAGTGATGTGTAGTGTAAAGTAGTGTAGTGCAGTGTAGTGTAGTGCAGTGCAGTGTAGTTTAAAGTAGTGTAGTGTAAAGCAGTGTAGTGCGGTGCAGTGTAGCATAGTGTAAAGTAGTGTAGTACAGTGTAGTATAAAGTAGTGTAGTGCAGTGTAGTGTAATATAAAGTAGTGTAGCGCAGTGTAGTGCAGCACATTGTAGTGTAGTGTAAAGTAGTGTAGTGCAGTGTGGTGCAGTGCAGTGTAGTGTAAGAGTGGGAGATAGGAGGAGGGCGTATGTTGTACCTTTATTTAAAAAGGGAAAGAGGTCGGTGGTGTCCAATTATAGACCAGTAAGTCTGACTGCAGTCCTTGGAAAAGTCGCTGAGAGTATACTGAAAACAAAAATAGAAGAATGCTTAGAACTACTAGAATATAAGGACGAGAAACAACACGGTTTTAAGAAAAACAGAGCTTGTAGTACAAACCATTAGTGCTTTTATGAAAGTGTTAAAACAAAATTAAGTAAAAATATACCTATGGAAGTAATAGTTTCGGACTTTCAAAAAGCCTTTGACAAGGTACCCCATGATAAATTGATTAAAAAATGAATACAAATTGGATTGGATAGTCGTATTATATTGTGGATAAGAAATTGGTTGAGCAATAGGACTCAGATTGTAAGAATAACAGGTGAACTATCTGAAGCTATTAAAGTCGAAAGTGGGGTCCCACAGGGATCCGTGTTGGGACCTATTTTGTTTTCACTATACATCAGTGACTTACACCAAGGAATCATAAATCAAATAGTGAAATTTGCTGATGACATCAAGTTAGGAGGACCGGTAAAAACATTAGAGCAGTAGGAGAGATTAATAGGGGATTTAAAAAAGATTGAGATGTGGGCAGAAAGGAATGGTATGAAATTTAGTATAGAAAAATCGGGTTAATGCATTTAGGAAAAAAAATGGGAGTAAAAATAGATATAAATTAGATGGAAAGAAGATAAATGAAGTTGATGAAGAAAGAGATTGTGGGATAGTAATCGATAATAGATTACATTTTAATAAACATCAAACAGTGGCTATACAGAAAGCCAAGAATATGGTAAGAAACATAAAAAAAGTGTTATAAATAAATCAATAGCATGTATGGTGCCAGTATATAGAACTTATGTTAGGCCATACTTAGATCATGGGTCACAATTATGGAATCCATATATAAAGAGGGGAAAAAAGAGTTGAAGGAGTACAGAGAAAATATACTAGGATGATAGGAACAATAGGGAGGTTAGAATATGGCGAAAGGTTAAGAAGAACAGGACTGTGGACTTTAAAGAGAAGGAGAAAGAGTGGGGATTTAATGATGTTATTTAAAATTATAAATGATAAAGAATTAAAGGGTGAGATGAAATTAGAAGTGCAGGAAAAAACAGAGGGATTAAAAGATGTAAAAAGCAGATTAGGTTAGAAACTGCAAAAAAAATGATGAATATTATTCATTCATAAATAGAACAGGGAAAATATGGAATATACTGCCAACTGATGTGGAAAAGAGTAGAACGTTGACAGAATTTAAGGGGAAGATTGATAAATATATCGTGTGAATTGGATTGTGGTGTGCCCACTGAGGTGGGGGACAGTTTATATGGACATAATGTCTTATACTGTTCTAAAACCAAGTATAAGTAAAGTAGTGTAGTGCAGTACAGTGTAGTGGAGTATAGTGTAGTGCAGTACAGTGTAATGCAGTGTAGTGTAGTGCAGTGTAGTGTAAAGCAGTGTAGTGTAGTGTAGTATAAAGTAGTGTAGTGCAGTGTAGTGTAGTGTAGTATAAAGTAGTGTAGTGCAGTACAGTGTAGTGGAGTGTAGTGTAGTATAAAGTAGTGTAGTGCAGTGTAGTGTAGTATAAAGTAGTGTAGTGCAGTACAGTGGAGTGGAGTGTAGTATAAAGTAGTGTAGCGCAGTGTAGTGTAGTGTAGTATAAAGTAGTGTAGTGCAGTACAGTGTAGTGGAGTGTAGTATAGTATAAAGTAGTGTAGTGTAGTGCAGTGTAGTGTAACGAGTCAGTGTAGTGTAGTGTAGAATAAAGTAGTGTGCAGTACAGTGTAGTGGAGTGTAGTGTAGTATAAAGTAGTGTAGTGCAGTACAGTAGTGGTGTAGTGTAGTATAAGTAGTGTAGTGCAGTGTAGTGTGAGTGTAGTAAAGAGTGTAGTGCAGTACAGTGTAGTAGTGGAGTAGATGTAGTGGTCAGTGTAGTGTGAGTGTAGTGTAGTATAAAGTAGTGTGCAGTGCAGTGTAGTGTAGTATAAGTAGTAGTGCAGTACAGTGTGAGTGAGTGTATAAAGTAGTGTAGTGTAGTGTAGTGTAGTATAGTGTAGTGTAGTGAGTACAGTGTAGTTAGTGTAGTATAGTGCAGTGTAGTGTAGTGCAGTGTAGTGTAGTGTAGAATAAAGTAGTGTAGCGCAGTACAGTGTAGTGGAGTGGAGTGAAGTATAAAGTAGTGTAGTGCAGTGTAGTGTAAAGCAGTGTAGTGTAGTATAAAGTAGTGTAGTGCAGTACAGTGTAGTGTAGTGTAGTATAAAGCAGTGTAGTGCAGTGTAGTGGAGTGTAGTATAAAGCAGTGTAGTGCAGTATAGTGTAAAGCAGTGTAGTGTAGTATAAAGTAGTGTAGTGCAGTACAGTGTAGTGGAGTGTAGTGTAGTATAAAGTAGTGTAGTGCAGTGTAGTGTAAAGCAGTGTAGTGTAGTGTAGTATAAACTAGTGTAGTGCAGTGTAGCGTAGTGTAGTGCAGTGCAATGTAAGGCAGTGTAGTGTAGTGTAAAGTACTATAGGTAAGTAAGTATGCTTTTTTCTTAAGCGCCCTTTCCCTGGGGCTCAGGGTATTGTACAGGATACAGGCAAGAATTAAAATAGGGCTATAAATAAAGAATTAAAAGACGTATATAAAATCCATCAAGAAGAATTACAGCAGCTAGGCTAGCAAAAAGTAGAACAGCGCAAAATCCCAAATGCCTCTCTAAACAGATGCGCCTTTAGACCTCGTTTGAAAGCTTCCATGGAAGGGGCCTCCCTGAAGGACCTTAAAAGCAAGTTCCACAGGGCTGGTGCTTCCACCTCGAAAGAACAATCTCCTAAAGGTTTTAAACCAGGCCCTGGGAATCACTAGGAGGCCCTCCTTGGAGGAGCAGGGAGTGCAAGGGGCAGGCAGGAGGCAGGAGGTTACTCAGGTAGCCAAGGTCCGGTCCGTATACGGCCTTGTAGGTAAAAAAAAACAAAAAAACACTTTGAAGGTGATCCTCCACCTCACCATACGCCAGTGCACATCATTCAGGACCAGAGTCATATGACAGGACCATCAGCAATCTAGCTGCTGCATTCTGCTCCAGCTGCAGGCAACATAGGACCCCTCTACAGACCCGCAGGTAAAGAGCATTGCAATAATCAAGCCTGGAGATTACAAAAGTGTGCACTAGTGAGGTCAGATCATCTGGGGGGATTAAGGCTTTAGTTCAGGCAACGTTTCTAAAGTGGTGGAAACCACTCCAGACAAGAGATGACACCTGAGCCTCCAGTGTCTAAGTCTGGCATCCAGGATGATGCTCATAGTTTTCACCTTTGCCATACTGTAAGGGGGGGGGTGGGATCAAGCATCAAGTCTGTTCCCATCCCAGCAGCAACTGCATCCTGCTGCCAACCAGGCTCAGTCACCAGCACCTCTGTCTTATCTGGACTGAGCCTCAACCAGTTAGAGGACATCCAGTCCTGGATCTCGGTCAGACATTTATTTAGCACCACCACTGCATCACATGTCCCTGGTGCAAATTACATGTACAGTTGGGTGCCATCTGAATAACAGTGAAACCCCACACTGTATCATCTAATGATCTCACTAAGGGGCAACATGTACACTGTGAACAGCATGAGTTAGAGGATTGAGCCTTAGGAAACTCCACAATGCAGGAGCATCAGGCAGGAGGAGAAGCTCCCTATCACCACCCTCTGTGTCCTGCCTGTGAGAAAGGACTCAAACCAGCTGATGACAGTGCTGATGAGTCCACAGAGCTCCCTTAGGTGATCCAACAATACCACATGGTCCACAGTGTCAAACGCTGAGAATAGATCGAGGAGAACAAGTATTGAGCGTTCTCCTTTATCTCTAGCCCTGAGGAGATCATCATGCACCTTGACCAATGTAGTTTTAGCACTATGCCCCGACCTAAATCCTGATTGGAGGGGCTCATAGATGTCAAAGGCCATGAGGTGTGTCTCGAGCTGCAGAGCCACTATATTTTCGATAACCTTACCCAAAAAGGAGACGTTAGAGACTGGTATATAATTTGCCAAGACATCAGGGTCAAGATATGGTTTCTTCAAGTGAGGCTTCACCAGTGCCTCTTTTAAGGTGCTATGGAACAGCCCCTCTGAAAGTGAGCACCAGATTATCTCGGCAAACACTGGACCAACGGACTTGATGCATGCCACCAGGAGACAAGCCAGGTCCAGCTCACAATATGTGGGCTGCAGCTTAGAAATCACCCCCAAACCTCTCCTACCCCCACTAGTCTAAACTCGCTCCAGGCAGAGGGGGTGCTTCCCGACACAACCATCTTGCTACTGTGGGGCTGAGACCACCCCATTGGAGAGATCCTGGACCTGATGGTGAACACTCTGTCAGAGAAGAACAGAGCAAACTCCTTGCACTTAGGAGCTGAATCGACCCTTCCTGGCTGTAGGCAGGCTAGACGAAGTAGCCTGTCTACAGTCTTAAAGTGTGGAGCCGGTCTGTTCTTCCCTGCAGCAATCTCCCTTAACAGACATGCTGCCTTCTTATGGGAGATTGCCCTTTGATACTCACCATAGTGAGTTCTCAAAGCCAGCCTGTCCTCCTCAGACCACGATCTCTGCCAATGATGTCCAACCTCCGATCCCTGGTCTTCATCTCCTTGAGCTCCCCATCAAACCAAGCGGATCTCAAGCGGAGAAAACCAGGTCACATATGGACCAGCACAACAGAATAGAAGGCTAAGGTGACAACCCTATTATAGGCTGCCACCACCTCCTTGTACCTGCTGCACAGACAGCACTCACTTCTGAGAGATCTAATGCCACCATCAGTTTCTGTGGGGACAGTCCCCTTAAAGGGTAGTAATGGACAAACTTCACAGCGGAGGACTAACGGGGGGGGGGGCGCAAACAAGAATTGTACTGTTCATTGATCTGACTACATGACTGGATCAATCATGAGATCAGTTATCTCAAGTTCCAGCAAGAATACTAACTCCAAGGCATGATCGTAGTTGTGGGTCCGCAGAAGCAACAGCTTGTGCAAGGCCCAGTGAAGTCATCATCTGGAGAAAGCCTTGAGCAATCTGCGATAGTTTTTCATCAATCCAAGCTTTGAAATCACCCAGAACCATCACTGGGTGACTCCAACACTCTCTCGGCAATGAAATCTGCAGCTTCCTGCAGAAATTCCGTCTCGCGCCCCAGAGGCCTACATGAGACCGATGCAACCTGCACCTGGACTCCTGCACACAGCCACACATTTAAACGATAAAGTAGAACCAACTGGGCACACAGAAAAGTTCAGATCAGATCTAAAATAGATGGCCACACCCCCATCCTTGTGTTCCCTTTTCAGGCAGTGCACTATGGAGAAACTAGCTGGGGTAGATGCCTCCAGAACTGGGCCAGCGTCATCTCCCAACCAGGTCTCCATGATGCAAGCCAGATTGAGCATGGAAATCAAGTCCACTATAACTGCAGTCTTGCTCCTCATCAGTCTCACACTGCACAGCACAACCCGAAGTGGACAGGCAGAGGTTCCAGCCGAGCAGCTGCCTGCCAACTTGGTCTGATGGGAACCCTGGGTATGGGTACCAAACACATCTGGCCTCTCCCTAAGCCCCCATTTAGCCCCAGGATGCCTCCCTGACCACCCCAATATGACTCTGTCCCACTGCAACCCAAATACCCTGCCACCTACCATCCTGCTTTCTCACAATCTCAGTCACTACAGTGCAGTGCAGTGTAGTGCAGAATAGCATAGTGTAAAGTAGTGTAGTTTAGTGTAAAGTAGTGTAGTGTGGTATAGTGTAGTGCAAAATGGTGTAGTATGGTGTTGTGTAGTGAGGTGTAAAGTAGTGTAGTGCATTAACAGTGTAGTGTAGTGTAGTATAGTGTAGAGCAAAATGGTATGGTATGGTGTTGTGTAGTGATGAGCAAAGTAGTGTAATATAGTGCAGTGTAGTGCAGTGTGGTGTAAAGTAGTGCAGTGTAGTGTAGTGTGGTGTAAAGTAATGCAGTGCAATTCAGTGTAGTGTAAAGCAGTGTAGCACAGGGCAGTGTAGCACAGGGCAGTGTAGTGCAGGGCAGTGTAGTGTTACATAGAGTAGTGCAGTGTAGTATAAATTAGTGTAGTGCATTGCAGTGTAGTATAGTATAGTGCAAAGCAGTGTAGTGTTACATAAAGTAGTGCAGTGTAGTATAAATTAGTGTAGTGCCTTGCAGTGTAGTATAGTATAGTTCAAAGCAGTGTAGTGTTGTGCAGTGTAGTGTATCAGTGTCAGTGGCTCAGCAGGTAGCACACTCACCTCTGAGGCCGGGAGATCAGAAGGCTTTGTGTTCTATCCCCACACCAGGCACATGGGTTAAATCCCAATGCTGACACTGTAGTGCAGCATGAAGGGGGTGCTGCACTCCTGAAGTGCAGTCTTTCAGATCAGACGTTAAACCAAGATCCCATCTGCCTGTTCTGGTAGTAGTTCAGGTGGATGTTAAAGATCCCATGGCACTTCTCGAAAAGAGTAGGGGAAAGTTTTATTAAACATAAAATCAGAATACATCCACCATAAACGCACAACAATAATGGAATAAAAAAACCAAGAAGAATGGAAATCCACAATACAAAAAAAAATCTATTGTAGGAAACAGTTAAGTCCTCTTGATAACAATCTAACAATCCTCGTTCTCAATCATGTAACTGCCGCATCTGTATTTGTAATCCAATGCATTCCTTTCCATAATTCTAAAATATCATGATTCAATAATTGATTATATTCCATAAAATATACATTCAGTACATCTTTAACAATTTTCCTGGTTAATTCAATATATGTACTTTCTTTTTGTTGCAAGGTGAACAGACATCTGGCCATCCAAATATTCCACTTAATTATTGTGAAGAGTAAATGTAAAGTACTTAAATTCCATTTTTGCCAGGCATTGTTGACTTGACCATACATGATGTTAACATAAGTAAAATTCTCAAACAAAGGTTCTTTCCACTGTTTTGCAAGATAAGCCCAGAAATCTTTAATAAAAGAACATTGAAAAAAAGATTTTCTATTGTTTCTATGGTATTGAAACATTGTAATCTGCTACATATTCTGTCCTGTGTTTATGTTTATGATTATTTTTTATGTTTATCTTTTCGTGGCATGATAACCAGTGGTAGTTCCACATGTGGACTGGTATCCTTGGATTACTTAAGAGTTCAAAGTGACGCCTTGGACAGGGATGGGCACAATTCAAAGGGCTCTGGAACCGCACAGATAGATCGCATTAGATTCTTGTATAAGATTTTCTGTGTGAGGCCAAAATAATCTGTTGGGTCGTGTCCTTCCATTGTTTTATTCTAAGAAAAGTTTCTTTAAGGTACTGTATTGTTTCTGGACACCTCAGTACCCTAAGTGTGAGTGTTTCCCATTGGCGAAACCAAGACTTACAATTATCATATAGCCAAATTTCCCATCCCCTTTGTGCATAAATTAAAAGTGGTTTTAGATGAGACATAAAAAAACACTATTGAAAAACAAAATGGGATTAATCATATCCAGTCCACCTTCTTTGACTGGTAAGTACATAATGTTCCTCTTCATAGGATTGAGGCGACTGCCCCATAAGGCTTGAAAAAATAAACACATAAGAAAGGCTTCCAGCTGACTGGGAATTGGGAATACATAAATATAGGAAAACTGGAACTAAAAAGGTTTTAATCAAAAATATTATTTTCTTTTTCCCTATCTTACTCCTGTTATATTTTATACTTCCCAGCTGCTATCTTTTCTTCCCAGTTCAAGATTTCCACCCCAGGGGGAACTAAATTTTACCCCCAAAATTGGTACTGGGTTTGTTGTAAGTTGAATAGGGCCAATGTTGGTTTCTCAATTAGGAGGATTCCCAAATAACATCCCAACACATGTATCTAAATTTAGCGAAGCACCAGAAAAAGTGCCAAAGGTTGAACATAGCGAAATGACCGAAAGAACAGAGACTTGGTCAGCAACCATAAGGCACAAGTCATCAGCATACACCAAAGCCTTAGAGGTAGCCTGTACATTTGGCCCAACTATAGGGCTACTAGAGTGATGACAATTAATTTTCCGTAATAATGGGTCTATGAAAAATGTGTATAAAAGGGGCTCATGGGGCACCCTTGCCTGACTCCCCGTTTAATAGGTATCTTAGGGCTTATTCTCCCATTTACCACAGGCACTATAGTAGCTGTTCTATAGAAAGATTGAATCCAGCCTATCACCATGGGGGGGTATATTATAATGACGTAATGTTTCCCATAAAAAAATCACGACAAATGGAGTCGAAAGCCTTTTTTTGATCCACTGAAACCACGTATCCAGGGCAGGTGTTAGAATAATAATAATAATAACTTTATTTAATATAGCACCTTTCATAATATCAAGGTGCTGCAAAAAATACAAACACATTCAGTAAATTCAATAAATATCAATAAAATCACAGAAAATCGGGAAAGGCTTTGCTCCATAAAAAGGTCTTCAGTGCCTGCTTAAAGCTCCCCACTGTCCTGCACTCCCGCAGCTGACGTGGCAGAGAATTTCAGAGGGTCGGGGCAGCAAACGCAAAAGCATGAGCCCCGGATGACTTTAAACTAACCCTTGGAATCTCCAGCAACCCCATGTCAGTTGAGCGAAGCTGTCACACAGGGGTGTAGGGAATCAGAAGCTCTTTCAAGTAGTCAGGACCAAGTCCGTGTAGGGCTTTGTAGGTTAACAAACCTACCTTAAAGGTGATCCACCACTGAATAGGCAGCCAGTGCAGATCGCGCAGCACTGGGGTAATATGGGATTTCCTTGATACCCCAGTCAATAAAACATGCAGCAGCATTCTGCACTAGCTGCAAGTGGTGGATATCAACCCCAGGAAGCCCTAAGTAAAGGGAGTTACAGTAGTCAAGGCGCAAGGTCATAAAGGCGTGGACCAAAACAGGCAAGTCACTGGATGGAATGAGATGCTTGATCCTGGCAATATTCCTAAGATGATAAAAGGTTAATTTGATGACTGCCGACACCTGATGACGAAGGGTCAGCCCATCGTCGAGTAGCACTCCCAGGTCACGCACCCGTTCAGAGGTAAGGATCTGAGCGCCCCCAGAAATAAACCAGAGGGCAGGTCAGTCCTCAACCCCTCTGTTCTGCAACCCAGGTCCACCACCAAAACCTCAGTCTTTTCTGCTTTCAACTTTAACCCGCTGGAACTCATCCAATCCTGGATTTCAACGAGGCGACTGTTAAATACCGAGATAGCACTAACCTGGTCGGGGGCAAAAGACAGGTAGAGCTGGGTATCATCAGCATAGCAGTAAAACCTCATCCCATACTGTCTTACAATGTCTCTGAGGGGCAACTTATACACTGCAAACAACATGAGAGACAGCACTGAGCCCTGGGGCACCCCACAAGGCAGAGAGAAAGACTCAGAGGAATATATTCCTGAGACGACTCTCTGAGTTCTACCGGTGAGGAAAGATGAAAACCATCTGAGCACTGTACCAGACAGCCCACAGATGGACCTCAGGTGCTGGAGCAAGAACCCATGGTCCACAGTGTCAAAAGCTGAGGAGAGTTCAAGGAGTAACAAGATGGAACGGTTTCTCTGATCTCTTGCCATCAGGAGATCATTGAGCACCCAAACCAGAGCAGTCTCAGTACTATGCCTCTTATGAAAACCCAATTGGAGAGGTTCGTATAAATCATGGATGGTTAAATGGTTCTCCAGTTGAGTTGCCACAACTTTCTTGATAATCTTTCCCACAAAAGGAAGGTTCTAGATAGGTCTGTAGTTCGCCAGAGTCTCCAGGTCCAAAGAACCTTTCTTCAGAAGAGGTGTCACCACCGCCTCCTTCAGGGAGCTTGGAAACTCACCCAATTCCAAGGAGCACTGGACAATCTGAGCTAAGACCAGGCCTATGATAGCACTACAACCAAAAATCAGGGAAGTAGGGCCCGGATCTAAACTACAGCACGTGGGGGTGCATCCCTTTGACAACCCTCATAATGTCAACGAACTCCGGCAGGTCAAAGGTACTCCAGGAAACACCGGACATAATGACTGAGCACCGACCAACAGCATCCCCCATAGAATGAGACCGACGGATCTTCTGCCTGATGTCGGCCACCTTA
The DNA here is from genome assembly GCA_016271365.2 of Neoceratodus forsteri. Classification (NCBI taxonomy): domain Eukaryota; kingdom Metazoa; phylum Chordata; order Ceratodontiformes; family Ceratodontidae; genus Neoceratodus; species Neoceratodus forsteri. The sequence goes on from CM057458.1 coordinate 78,276,268, forward strand.
TTCGCAAAGAATCAAGCAATCTCATCACACTCCATTTGTGAAAAAACTCAACGGAGCTGCAGACAAGCTGGGTTGCACAGCTTGTCCACAGTTCAGAAGAGTTGAGCTGGTCAATTTCTAGCAACAGCGATTTCCTTGGACAGGAATTCTGCCTTCTTATGGGAAATCGCTGATTGATAGAGTTTATAATGCTCTAACAAAATAAGATGGTCGGCATCCAAGGCGGATCTCCGCCAGTGACGTTCTAACCTACATCCTATCCTATGCAACTCCTTCAGAGACCCATCAAACCATGGGGCCCGAGGGCAAATTGGAAGGGGGGAAAACATGGATGGGAGCAATCAGATCAAGAGCTGAAGAAATAGCCCTATTATAGGCCACAACTAACAGTTCTGAATCTGTGCTGGTCACACCGAACACTGAGAGGACAATCACGGCCGCCAGGTCTTCAGAGACGACGTCCCACAAAGGATGGTAATTGACCATCTCCACAGGGGCAGACCTTCCCAGGGGGGCTGAAAAAGTCAACCTCACAGTGTAGTGATAGGACCAACCAACAGGTTCCACCCCCAAATCGGTGGCCTCTATCCCCAGGAGGAAGACCAGATCAAGAGAGTGACCACCATTGTGAGTAGCTGAGGAAACAACCTGTGTGAAGCCCAGTGATGTCATCAACTGGAGGAAGTGTTGTCCAAAAAGTGAGGATTCGTCGTTGACCCAGGCATTGAAGTCACCCAGAACCATCAGTCTGGGCGACTCCAATGCCATATCGGCGGCGAAGTCTGCTACTTCCTGCAGGAACAGCTTTTCATCCCCTGGTGGATGGTAGATGAGCGCTATCCTAAACCCCACTCCAGTTACCACAGTGCACTCAAATGATTCAGCCTCCTCAACTGGTACACCAGTGAGGCCCAATTCAGTCTTGAAACAGACCACAACGCCCCTCCGCGATCCAATCGCGGGCAATGGCTCACCGAGTACCCGGAAGGAATAGCTGCCTCCAAAACTGGGGCAGCATTTCCATTCAACCAGGTCTCAGTGATGCAAGCCAGATTCACTGTTCCAACAAAAGCTGCAGTAAGCGCAGTTTTGTTCTTAATGGATCTGGCATTGCATAACAATGCCCGGGTTGGACGGTATTCATGAGCCGTCGTAGCTACTTGCCTGCCCAAAAAGGAGGAGCCCTTGGATATGGGGAATAGACATGGATCACTACGTTTCAGATACCATTTCGCCCCAGGGTGTCTTCTGGTCCCAACAACCCCTATGGGAGAGAACCACTCATTCGAGCTCCAATGTCCGAACCCCCCTGCCCAACCCCACCTGCCCACCACCTCTGCAAGCAATCCCCAGCACCCTACAGCACTGGTAGATGGAGGCAGGTGGGGGGCAAGAATGGGTGGAGGGCACGTAGAGAGGAGGCCGAATAGCACAGGACTGGGGGAGCAAGCAGGCACATTCCCCAAGATGCCACAAAACTGTGGCAAAACAATACAAAGAATCCTGATTTCATAACATAGTCAAAGATAAAGTTGCAGTCTAAGCTTAAAAAGCTCCTAAAACATTAAAAACATAAAACACCCCAAAACACGCAAAACAAAAGTGAAAAGTAAAACAAAAACAATAACAGCATAAAATAAAATCCTCGGGAACCAGGAACTCTCACTAACTGTTACCCCAAAAACAACCCTTTTCTAAATTTTACTAAATAAAATAAAACTAATAAACTAAAGACTGAATAAAATAAACCCCCGGGCTACACAATACTGTCACTATGGAAGCCAAGGGAGACTGAATGGTACTCTCGCTACCACATATACTTGTGAAAAATAATACAGAAATGAAATAACAAAACCTCAAAAGACAAAATTTACAAAAAAGTGTTCAAGGCAAAGTCACTGAATAAACATCCCCAATCCTAGGCACTCTCACTGCCAGAACTTCCAAAAGCAGAGGGATACTCCGTATGAATATATGTTAATGACGGAATGGCACAGAACCAGGAACTTGACACATAACCCGTAGATAAGACCCCAGAAACTCTCTCACTGATTCATATGGGGTTTTATATCATAGAATAGTCTGGCCACCAAAGCAAGCACTAGAACATCTTCAGGACTAGCTTCCTTCCCAAATTAAAACCCGAAGGTAGAACCCTAGCCTACCACTGTACTACAGTGGTTGCTACGAAACCCCAACGGAGCCCAATGAATTAGGTTCCCAGGGGTTCCCTAGAGGAAAAGGCCGCCACCCACTGACTCCCCAGTGATGGACGCCCAGCCTCTGCACCACTACAGTCCGCGGGGCCTGGGCTTCACCAATTAGGGCAATAACAGTAGGGAATTAGGCTCCAAAGTCCCCACATCCAGATAAAATCCATGAAATAGTCCAAAAGTTTATATCCATTTGTTATAACTTCTCTCAATAAAATGAGGTGGTCTTGAATTTTCCTCTGAGGAATGGCACAAGTTTGTTCTGGAAAAATTACTTTTTCTGCCACTAGGACAAGCCTTTTTGTCAAGATTTTAGTAAAGAATTTAAAGTCTGCATTTAGCATGCAGATTATCCTCCATTTATTCAAATCTGCTCTTTCCCCCTTTTTATATAAACAAATTAAAGTTCCTTTATTAAAGTTGAGCAGAATAAATCCCTGATGTTTTATTCCCAATATTGGAGGCTGTCTCCTCCTGACTGTAATGCTACTGTGTAACTGCTCCTCTGTCTCACCATTGGAGTATGTCTGCTCCTGTTTGTAATTGATGTCTAATGTATTTCTCCTTTAAAATTACCTTATAATTCTCCCAGGTCGCACCTGAAAACAGGTACTTGCTGTCTAGCGTGCTTACCCGGTTACCAAAAGCAAATAAATAAATATTGCCTGAATCTAGCACTGTATTGAACACAGAAGTGATCGCCTCACTTAAGTGTTCTATGATTTTATATAATTCGTTGGGAAGACCATCAGGTCCAGGTGTAGTGTTATTCTTTAGGTGTTGGATACCATCTATAACTTCCCCTAGTGTTACTGGTTGATTCGCTCTAAAAAGTAAATGGAGGGTTGCTATTGGGACCTGGATATCCTGAAGATATTCCTGGATTTTCTGGGGATCTAAAGGGAGAGCTGCAAATAATTTTACAGAAAATTCAGTCACTATATCTAGAACTTTATCTTGTGATGACTGTTGGACTGTAATGTGGTCCAATAAACAGGACACAGATTTTTTCCCTACCTGTCGGGCATTGTAATCAAAGGGCATATCTCCTCTGCCGTACCTTGCGTACCAGACTTGTGCTGGTGATAAAGTTGTGCAGCTTTTTGTTTAAGAAAGACCATCATGACTTTTTGTACTGAATGGCTCTGTTGACTCAAATCCTGACCCGTAGTACTTGCAATAGTAAATACATTTTGCAAGTGGTGGCATTGCTGCAGGGATGTGAGGTACTCTGTATTAAGAAAAAGAAGAAGAATCAGCATTTATATAGCGCTTTTCATACATCCAAAGTGCTTTTACAAGCAATACTAGACTGGTAGTGAAGTAACTGAATATTAGTGTAGCCATATGGCACATCATCACCCACACACAGCCTAGATAATTGCATGAACCGGTTTATGGGAAGGGGAATGTTGGCTAGGACACCGGGAATGTTCCCTACTCTTTTCGAAGAGTGCCCTGGGTTCTTTTACTTCCACCTGGACACCTTCCACAGGACAACACCAGGATGGGCAGAAGGGACCTCGGTTTAACATGTCATCCAAAGGACGGCACACCCCAGCAGTACAGCACCCCCCAATACTACACTCAGATGCCAGTGATTTTTAGGTGCAAGTCCAATCCAGGTGTGGGACAAGAACCCATGACCTTCTATTACATTTTATTCTGCTATATAGTTTAAAAAAATGAATTAAATCAGATTTCGTATCTTCCCACCAACTGATGGGGTCGTCATAACAAATCAAGACTGACTTCCTAGCTGCCTGGAATTGTCCTAGTGAGTTAAGGAAAGTACCATCCTCTAACAACTTGGTGTTAAATTTCCATACACCTGGCCCTTTGGAAAGGGGGAGATTACTACCCAAGGTGATCGAGACCCTCTTGTGGTCTGAGAATGCTAAGGGACATACAAGAGCTGATAAAATGTTTACATTCTGGGACAAGAAAACATAATCAATCCTAGTTGCTAGGGCACCCTTCTGGAAAGTGGGGGTATGTTGTTTACTGTGTTCCAAGTATGCATCTCGCAATATTGTGGTGTGTATAATTATATTTAAGGATCGTGAATCGCAAAATATTTTTTTTGTTTTGAAGCAAGCACTTTTATCTTGGAAACTCAAACCGCAGTTAAAGTCTCCAGTAAACACCACTTGTTTGGAGGTATGAAAGTAGGGAAGGATGAGAGTCAAAAGCTCAATTTTTGATTATTTAGTTTGTGGTGCATATAAATTGACAAGGCGGAAAGGGATTTGTTGAATCAGGGCATCAAGTATGACTGCTCTGCCAGGGACCAAATCATATAGTTTCAGTAGTTTAAAATCAATATTGTTAACTAATATACCTATGCCAGAACAAGCATCCTGTCCAATGGACCAGAATGATGGACCAAGAAGCCAGACTCTCTTGACCTGTTTTATTTCATGAGAGGTGTGAAACTGAATGCCTTGTAGGAAGATCAATCCTAGCTGTAAGGGTGTGAGAAAGGAAAAAAACTGTGTTTCTTTTTTTATTCTTTTAATACTATTAACATTAATAATATGGCAAGTAACAGTGTAGTAAGACATGTTAATACCAAGAAAAAAGAAGGGCCTCAGTTAGGGATAAAGCTGTCTATTAAAATTACTTTTTCCTGCTGGACAGTGTTGCCCCTTTCATTTTTGTCTTTGCTTTTCGTTTTTATGCCCCTTTTCCCTTTGTACAGATCTCTGTATCAGTCGTACCTTCTGGGTGAGAGGAGAGGAGAGGATAGAAGTAGAGTCCAACTCATTTCCTGAATCCGCTGACGTCTCCTGTAGGATTTCATATGGGTTTGACAAGCTAAGGGGAGAGGGCCTGATAGTTTTTTGTTTTTTTTGGGGTAGCTTTAGTTTTGTCCTAGTGTACGCTGCAATTGGATTGTGTGTGGGTTTTGGGGAGGAGGCATCTCTGAATTTACCGGGAGCTGGCCATCAGGGATCTCAACTACAGGCAACTGTACTGGGGGGGGGGGTTAACCACAATATTCACCTCTGAAGAAGGATTCATCTGAAGTATGGGGGTTAAATTAATAGAGGTAGATGGACCCACTTGGCTTGGATCAGGTCGTACTGGACTAGGCCTATTTTTTATCTTGGCCTTTTGAGCTGTGTAGAAACATACATAGAAACATAGAAACATAGAATTTGATGGCAGATAAGGACCGCTTGGCCCACCCAGTCTGCCCATTTCCCTACCTACTGGATAAGCTGCAGATCCTAGTTAACCAGCAGCCTACTTCTTCCTACCCCCACCCCCTAGAATGGCCTTATGTCTGTCCCATGCATTCTTGAATTTCCATTTTTGACTCTACGACCTCCTCAGGAAGGCCGTTCCATGCATCTACAACCCTCTCTGTGAAGAAATCCTTCTTTACATTACCTTTGAGCCATCCCCCCTCTATCTTCAAACTGTGCCCCCTTGTTCTTGTACATTTTGTTTCTGAAAGATGCTACCCTCTTGGACTTTGTTGATTCCCTTGAGGTATTTGAGAGTTTCTATCATGTCCCCCCTCTCCCTCCTTTCCTTGAGGCTATACATATTAAGCTCCTTTCGTCTCTCTTCATATATCTTCCGGTGCAGACCCTGCACCATTTTAGTTGCCCTCCTCTGGACAGCTTCCATCCTGTCTATGCTTCTGGAGATTGGGTCTCCAGAACTGCACAGTACTCCAGATGGGGTCTCACCAGCTGTCTGTACAGAGGATAATAACTTCCTGTTTTCTACTGGTGAAGCCTCTCCTATGCATCCCAGTATCCCCCAGCCCTCCTTGCTGCCCTCTCACATTGCTTGCCCACCTTTAGGTCATCTGATATGACTACCCCCAGGTCCCTTTCCATTTTTGTTGTGTTAGTATCTCACCCCCCATTGTGTACTCTTCCCCTGGGTTTTTGTTTCCCAGGTGCATTACCTTGTACTTCTTAGCATTGAATCTAAGCTGCCATACATTTGACCATTCCTCTAACCTTGCCAAGTCCCTTCTCATGTTTTCCACCCCACCCTGTGCATCAACTCTGTTGCAGATCTTTTTGTCATCTGCAAAGAGACATACTTTTCCTTCCAGTCCCTCTGCAATGTCGCTTATAAAGACATTGAAGAGGACCGTTCCTAATACTGAACCCTGCGGTACCCCACTAGTAACCCTCCTTTCTTCTGAGTGGACTCCATTTACTATTACTCTCTGTGTCCTAGTCTCCAGCCAATTCTTTACCCAGGATGTCATCTTGGGACCCACTCCCAGGCTGGCTAACTTGTATATTAATCTTTTGTGTGGGACTGTGTCAAATGCCTTGCTAAAGTCTAGGTAGGCCATGTCCACAGCCCTCACTGATCTACTACTTTGGTCACCCAGTCAAAGAAATCTATCAGATTTGTCTGGCATGACCTTCCCGCTGTGAATCCATGCTGCCTAGGGTCCTGTGCCCTCTGGCCTCTAGATACTCGACAATTCTTTCCTTCAGAAGTGATTCCATCATTTTCCTATCACTGAGGTTAAACTAACAGGTCTGTAGTTTCCTGCTTCTGCCTTGCTCCCACTTTTGTGAAGGGAATCACATCTGCCCTCCTCCAGTCCTCGGGTACCACCCCATCCTCCCATGATTTGTTAAAAGGGTAGTCAGTGGTGTCACTAGTTCTACCCTTAGTTCTTTTAGAATTCTGGGATGAATCCCATCAGGCCCCATTGCTTTGTCCACCTTCAGTTTTAAGAGTTCTTTCAGAACCCTTTCTTCTGTAAATGGGCTGGTATCAACTTCTGTATCCAGAGTGTTTCTACTGTTTGTTTAGGTACCTCCCCTCTTCATTTGTAAATATTGAGCAAAATATTTGTTTAGTATCTCTGCCTTTTCACAGTTTCCCTCTTCCACCCACCCTCCCTTTATTAAGCCTCACTACTCCTCCCTTGGTCTTCTTTGCGCTCCCTGATGTACCTATAAAGTTTTATCCCCTTCTTAACTGACTTGGCTATCTTTTCCCTCGGTTTGGGCCTTTGCTGTTCTGACTGCCTTCCCAGCCTCCTTTTGCTTTAACTGATACAGTTCTCTGTCCTGCTCCTTCTGCGATTCCTTGTACTTCCTGAATGCTTTCTTTTCTCTTGAACCTTCACTGCCACTTCCTTTGAGAACCATAGTGGTTTCTTACATCGTTTTGTTTTGTTTATTTGCTTCACACAAAGGCTCGTTACCTCTGTGATGGCAGTTTTTATTATTCCCCATTGTTCTTCCACCCCTCCTTCCTGCCCATTTGCTAGTGCATTCCTTAGTCACTCACCCATTTTGGCAAAGTCAGCCCTCCTAAAGTCCAGTACTTTTGCCTTTGTATGGCTTGACTCTATTGCTGTGTTTATTGTGAACCATACTGTTCGATGGTCGCTAGTTCCCAGATGGCTACCCACTTCTACATCTGTGATCCTCTCACCATCTCCATTTGAGAGAACCAGGTCTAAGATTGCTCCCTCTTGAGTGGGCTCCAATACTAGTTGTCTAAGGCATGCCCCTGTAGGGCATCTAGAATAACCCCTACTCTTCAAGTGGCTGCTGCAACTGCACTCCAGTTAACATCTGGCATATTCAGATCACCCATCAGCAATATCTCCCTTTTTCTGCCATTCTAAGTATACTTTCTATCATTTCCTTGTCCATTTCTCCCCTGAGAAGGGGGTCTGTATAACCCCTGTGCGGATTTGGTGCCATTGCCTGTCTCCAAATTTACCCACAGTGCTTCTTCTCCTCCTCCCTGTTTACCCTTTTGTTCTGTTGCTTTTATTTCTTCTCTTATGTAAAGAGCTACTCCTCCTCTTTTACCCTCCCTGTCCCTCCTGTAGATAGTGTATCCTGGTATGTTTACGTCCCAGTCATGGTTTTGTGTGTACCATGTTTTTGTGACTGCCACGATATCCAGATGTTCCTCCTCCATCAAGGCCACTAATTCAGGCCAGGTTCATCACATACATTACATTTACACTCATTCAAGCATGTTGTATTTAACTGGCCTAACTCCCCACATAAATTGCACTTAACTGTGTCACAAGCACTGCTCAGATGAGAGGGGTCCCCACATCTGTAGCAGGCCTTTGGTTGGCCTGGGTAGAACAGGACCCCCCATCTCGACCCACAAAAAAATAGTTTGGTAGATGAACTACCCCTAAACCATCAGATTTTCTACCCCCCCGTCCATGTTTTCTGTGTCCAGCATGGCCTTAGGTTCACCAATAACTGTGCAGTGAAGTTTTAACCAGTACAACACATCAAAAAGATCTACACACTCATTTTGAAACAAGATGGAAATTGTCTTATATGCAGGTTTAGTCAGTGAGATGGCCAAAAATGGAGTCCACAGGGCCGTACACTTAAGGAAGTGATACTTTGACTACAACCTCTCTAGGCCTCGAGAGGTTTTGAAACTAATATCAAAGGTAGTTTCTCAGGAAATGTGTATGAGAGCATAAAGTTTGTGACAGAATAACTTCATAGAAACTTTTAGTAGATTTCTAACTACAAACAACCAGTCCGAAGGTTCAGGCATACCACCAATGTAAGAAAGTCTGACTGCATTATGTTGTTTAGCTGGTAAAATAAGCAGCCGAAATAAAGAGGAAAATGTTTTTTTCTGTCTGTCATGTTGTTTGTTTAGGGGGACTTCAATCTGAGGTATCACAGTGTTATGTTGCCCAACTGGGTTTTCCAACTGCTGCAGATCCAAAACAGGGTTCTGGGTCAATGCCAGGCCTTCTGGAATAGCAAGTGGGTCACTGTTAGAGTCTTGTACAATATTTTCCTGCACTTGCACGCTGCTCGCATTCTGCGGCATAGGCATAACAAAGTCTTCTGGGGTTGGCATGCGAATGGGAGACTTGCCAGAAACCCACTGCGCTGAATTCGGCTGTTTGTTTATTTATTTATTTATTGAAATGTTTCACCAGGAGGGCACACTAAACAACAAGTTGCTCATCTCATGGTACAACCTTGGGGGAAGGCGTTACGTAGGGTTGTGAAGGATGATCAGTTACAATAGTATGTGGGTAATACAAACAATATAACATTGTAAGATTTTGCAACAGTTGAAACACAAAGTATTGTACAATAAACAGTAGTGGAACATTGGGTAAATTACAGTACATGTCCAAAATCATACAAAAGAACATATGAATGTACAAAACAGTAATAATGCAATAGAACCATTATAGTGCAGGAGTGTACCAAGAGCAGCCTCGAGGTAGTACACAAGTGCTGTTGGAGTAAAAAGGATGGCATAGGTTGTGCACGTGGGTGACCCAGAAGGGCAGGTGGAGAAGAGAGGGGGAGAGGCAAGAACTGAATATGTAGAGAAGGGGTAGCCATTTCCTGATTCCCCCTTCAAGGTGTTGAGAACCCTGCCGGGGGGGATCAGGGTAGGAAGACAAAAACTGGGGTTAGGTATTAAGGAGAGTTAGAGCAGGAACAGCTGAGGGAGAGGTAATTGTGTAGGGCAGAGGTAAGGCAGTAGTTGGAGGAGGGGTGTCATATTTCAGGGGGGAGGGAATCCCAGATTTTAGGGAAGCGATGGCCGAAACCAGTCTGACCGATGAGGGTGGAGCAGTGGGGGACCATCAAGGTGCAGGCATCATTAGATCTGAGAGAGTGGGTGGGGGGAGGTGGAATGAGAGGATGAGAGATAGGAGAGGAGCACTCTGAACCAGAATTTGGAGGTTAGTTTTGCACAGTGTGAGATGCGTCTGTGAGACAGTGGAAGGAAGGTTAGAGAGTGATAGAGTTCACAGTGGTGGGAGCAGGAAGGGGAGTCAAGAGCAAAGTGGCAGAAGGAGATAAAAAGAGTGTCCAACTTGGTCAGGGAAGATGTGGGAGCAGCACCATAGACTACGTCACAGTAGTCAAAGATGGGGGGTATCATCTGGACAATTTCACGCCTCGCAGTCAGCGGAATGCAACTACGATTCCTATACAGAGCACCAAGCTTGAGGTGCAGTTTCTTCAGGATAGCATCGATATGCACAGAGAAGTTGAGGTGCTGGTCCAGCCAAACCCCCAGATATCTAAATGAGGAAGTGTCCTCCAGGATTGTCCCATCAAGGATGTGGAAGGTGGGTAGGGCCAGGAGCCTAGAGAGTCTTTGCCTGGTGCCAAAGGTCATTGAGACTGTCTTCTTGGCATTTAGAAAAAGCTGGTGAGAAGCAAACCAGAGCTGAACTTGGTTGAAGTCATGCTGCAAGCTGGTTTCCACAGCAGCAGGGTTTTTGCCAGAACTGTGTAAGACAGTATCATCATCGTACATGTGGATAGATGAGAATGAGCAGGCTGTGGAAAGATCATTAGGGAAAATAGAGAAGAGTATAGGACCAAGCACTGAGCCCTGAGGGACACCAGTGTTGATGGGGAGTGAAGGGGAGATGGAATCATGGATTCTCACTGATTAGGTCCTGCCAATGAGGTAGGATTTAAACCAGTTGGAGGCTGATGGAGCAAGGCCAGCTGAGGAGAGGGAATCAAGAAGCAGGGGATGGGAAACAGTATTGAAAGCTTTGGCTAGGTCGACAAAGATGGCCGAGGTGATCAGGCCATCATCCATCCCTGAAAGAGTGGAGTCAGTAAGCCTGAGGAGGGACGTGGTTCTTGAGTGGTTCTTCCGAAAACCAGATTGAAAGGGGGTGAAGAAGGAGGAATTGGAGAGGAAGGGTGAAAGTTGAGAGAGAACTAAATGTTCTTGAAGTTTGGCAAGGGTAGGAAGGAGGGAAATGGGGCAATAGTTGCCAGGAGTGGAAGTGTCACCACCCTTGGGGAGAGGAAGGACTACAGCGTGTTTCCAGGATGAGGGTACTTGGGCAGAAATAAAGGAGAGGTTAAGGATTAGGGAGATAGGATAAGCAATTGCAGGAGCAGAAAGGTAGAGAAGTTTAGGATCGAGCTCATCTGGTGAGGAGCCTTTAGAGAGGTTCAGGGATAGGAGGGCACTAAGAGCTTTGTCAGAGGAGATAGTGGAAAAGGAAGAAGGGGTAGGGGTAGGCACTGGCTGAGGTGAAGGGCTGAAATTAGTAGGCAGCAAGGGGGAGAGGGAATTTAGAAGAGATGTGGTGCATGAGGTGCAGTAGGCATTAATTTAATTGGCCACGGAGCCAGGATCAGATACTAGGGAGTTATTTATTTTGAGAACTGAAGGGGGAGGGGAGAGGGGGGAGAGAGAATAGGGCATGAACTACCCTCCAGAATTTAGATGGAGAGTTAATGTTAGACAGGAATGAGGAGTTGAAATAATTGGTCTTAGCCAGTCTAGTAGCTTTAGTACATGAATTGCATAACATTCTGTACTTGGCATTGTCGTTTGGATGTTTAGTAGATTTGTGTTTTCTCCAGGCCCGATCATGCTCCCAGAAGCAGGCCAGAAGTTCGGGACTGATCCAGGGGAGGTGAAGCCCATGGACTCTGGTCCTTCTGAAAGGAGCAAAGGCATTCCAGGTGGCAATTAATTTATCCTTAAAATAGTCAAGGGCTTGGTCGACAGAAATGGCAGTGGAGAGGGGGGCCCAGTCAATGGAAGCAAGTGCAGAACTGAGTGGGGTAAGGTCTAAGGATTTAAGGATCAGAGCGGTGTGATTTTAGGGGGAGGTTTGGGGCGATGGACCTTACGTACAATGAAAATGGGATTGTGATCACTAAGAGCATCAGGGAGGAGACTACATTTAATGATGTGGTGCGGGTGGGTTGTGAGCGCCCAGTCAAGCAGGGTGTGGTTTTGTGTTTTGGGATTAAGGCGTATGGGCTCAAGTATAAGTTTGAGTGAGGTTTATAGCATTGACATCATTGCGTAGCTTGTTTAACTTGGGAGACAACCAATTTAGATTCACGTCACCCATTATGAACAGTTCACCAGATTGTGAGAGGGAGGTGATATTGGCTAAGAGTTCAGTCGTGACAGAGGGTTGAATGGTTGGGCTGCAATAGATGTCAGTCACAAAGATTGGGCTTGAGAAAGGAAGGGTAATGCAGGTGACAAGGGCTTCATATGTAGCTGGGATGGAGGTAGCTAGGGTGGTAGCAAACTGCAGAGAGGACAGGATACACATGGCACTCCCCCTCCGTGACCCAATCGATGTTGTCTGGAAAGGGAATACCCAGGGATAGCAATGGCATTGTCAGGGATGCTTTTTTTGAGTCATGTCTCAGTAACAATTAGGATGTCAGGGGAGTGTGAAATCAGAGTTCGTAGAAGGTCGATTTTAGGTAGCAGTCTGCAGATGTTCAGGTGGAGGAGCCTCAACCCATTAGGAAGGGTTGTAGTGGAAGTGGGGTTTGAAGACATGTTGTTTGGGTAAGGTTTCAGGGTAGGAGAAGATGTAGGACCAGGGTTGGGATGGATGTTCCCTGATGAAAGAAGGAGGAGGTCAAGGATTAAATAGTGTAATTTTGGACTTTTGTAATTAGAGTAGGGAATACAGGAGGACAGGGAAGAGGGAGGGAGGGGTGGAGAGAAGGAGATAAGGAAATGAAGAAAGGCAAAGTGACTAGGAAGGGAAAACAGATGCTGGAGAGTAGTAGGAAAAGTGGGGTCTGTTTACAAGAGGAGCAGTGGGGGTGATTGACAGGATGAAGGAGGTACTGTATCTGGAAGGCAAGCGGAAAGAGAAGTGGCAATTGGTGTAGAGGGGGAGACTGGGATAAGGGTAAGAACGAGGAAGGGTGTTAGTAGGAGGGAGATGGAAACCATTCTGGGTTGGGTGGTAGAGGCTTTCTACAGACTTGCAGATTCAAATCACACCACTGAATGTTAGGATGAAGATAATTTGCTTTAGGTATGAATGACACAGGACTAGAAGTGTAAGGGGAGATCAGTGGGAAGAGGACTGTAGCCTACACATCTTGTTGCCCTCTAGTGGCTTTACAATACAATCTGCAAATGGAAAAGTAGTTCTATCATAGAATTAGGAATACAGTCTAGACCTCTAAACTTCCAAGTTCAAACACATACAAGTACAGTTAAAATTACACTTTAAACTGAAGAAATTCAGCACTGAGTATTTAAACAGTTCAGATATCAGAGGCAATACTGGATTGGGGTAAAAAAGGTTAAATAAACTGGCCAATGGTAGTGACATAGTCCAGTCAGGAGGGATTTGAATATGCCTGGCAGGATGTGGAAACAAACAAGGAGATCATGGTCCATGGACAACCAATAAGAGCTGTCCCAAAAGAAAGGCAGTTGTCCTTAGAAAATTTACAGAGACAGCCACGCAGCCTTGAGTTCCTGGAATGCTGTCCAGGCCGTACCTGCAAGCAATGGCTCGGGAAGTGTGGCAGCAGGCTCTTCTCATCATGGAGGCGTGTAGACCCCCATCTGAGGTGCTGTTAGCCCAAAGGGCTATCAGAGGATGCCTGCAAGCAATGGCTGGGGGATTGTGGCAACAGTTTCTTTTCGCTGTGGAGGTGTGTAGACCCCCGTCTGAGGCACTGTTAGCCCAAAGGGCTATGAGAGGATGCCTGCAAGCAATGGCTCAGGGAGTGTGGCAGCAGGTTCTTCTCGCTGTGGAGGTATGTAGACCCCCCATCTGAGGCACTGTTAGCCCAAAGGGCTATGACAGGATGCTTGCTTCTCCCAACCTGCTCCCTGGAGAGTGATTTCAACAGACCAGGGCTCTAATCCAGGAGCAGCATTTCCTTGAGAGGCCATATCTGAGGTATGCAACATTTTGTTTAAGTTAGAAGGTTAAGGAATACTCACTGAGGCTCGGAGAGGTTCTTTCAAGGTAGAGATGCTCGCAGTCTCGCTCTGTCCCCTGGCAGACGACGGTTCCTTTAAGGATTTATTTCCTGTGCTCAGCTGACTTTCTCTGACAGCGTCAGCTATTCTGTCAGCCCTTAGCCACCAAATCTTCTGCTGCAGGGTCATTTTTTTTAAACACAAATTTTCATTCCTCTGCGTAGAGCAAACGCTGCAATTCTTGGGTTTCTACTGTGTCCTCGATAGAAACCTTCACAGATTCATTCTCCTCAGGCAAATCCAAGTCATTCCCTAACTCCATACACTCGTCCTTTTCCTGGGCTGTTACATTTGTAAGGCAATGTCTGACTTCTTGCTTGTCCTGGTACATACATTTCCTTTTTTCCATTTTCCAAATTATTTGGAGCTTCAGTCTCTGGCAATGATGAGGTGTGAGTGGAGACTTGCTCTTCCACCTCCACAGCAACCATCCTCGCTCCAAGGCTATCATCCACTATCTTGGTCTGCCAGAATCTCCTCTATTGGAGAGTAGGGGAATTTCCCCATTGCCCTGGCCAAATGTCCCCCCATTCACTAAAAATACCACTAACAGCTTAATCTGGTTCAAGGTCAGTTGGCATTCATCTGTATCCTCCTCCCCCGGGTCGTCCCTGAAAATAGGCAGAATTTGTCTAATGCACTTACCCAGTGAACAAAAAATAAATAAAATAAATAAAGTAGTGTAGTGTAATGCAGTGTAAAGTAGTCTAATGCAGTGCAAGGTAGTGTCGTGTAGTGTAATGTAAAATAATGTAGTGCAGTGCAGTGCAATGCAGTGAAGTGTAGAAACATAGAAATACAGCAGAAAAAGATCAGAGGTCCAATTAGTCTGCCCGGTGTTCCCTATCTGCTCCAGGACCTATTGTCCGTGCAGGGTTTCATCCCTCCCTGAACACCCCTTGCTCCCCTCCCTGCTACTACTGACCTAAGCAACCACCATACCCTTCACTCTGTCCCAGCCATGCTTGAAACCATTTACAGTCATGGCACCCACCACCTCTACTGGCAGACAGCTCCACCACGCTTTCCATAAAATACAACTTTCTCACATCCCTCTTAAACCTTCCCCCACCACTGTCCACTCATGACCTCAGGTTCTTGTCTCTGTACTCCTGTTAAATACGTCCCCACAATTCACCTTGTTTACTACCTTAAGGAACTTGAAGGACTTTATCATTGTTGTTTTGTGTTGTGTGGGATATTCATTGCAGACACATCATTGGGCATCAAGAGCAAGACCAGTCTGTTTGCTGATGACACCAAGATGGGAGCGGTGGTGGATGACCTAGGGGAATGGCAGGGGTTGCAGGATGATCTGGCAAAGCTGGAAACCTGGTCAGACACCTGGCAACTGGGGTTCCATGCCAAAAAATGCAATGTGCTGCATTTTGGGGTGAAAAACCCAAGGAGGAGTTACCAGCTGGGGGGAGTACAGCTAGCAGAGACAGAGGAGGAGGAGAAGGATCTGGGGGTGCTCATTATGAGGTCAATAAACAACTCAGCACAATGTAGGAAGGCAGCTGCAAAGGCCAACAAAATTCTGGGTTGCATTGCAAGGGGTATATCCTCGAGGAGTGGGGAGGTGATTCTGCCACTGTATACTGTAGATCATTAGTTAGACCACACCTGGAGTACTGCGTGCAGTACTGGTACCCGTATCTGAAAAAGGACATTAAATTACTGGAGGGGGTGCAACACAGGGCAACAAAGATGATCAAGGGGCTGGGGGACTTACCATATGAGAGGAGGCTGAGGGACTTGAACGTGTACTCACTGGAGGAGAGGAGGGACAGGGGGATATGATTGAAACCTTCAAGTAATAAACAAGACAGGCACAGTGGGGCTGTTCAAAGTAAGGAAGGGGAGGGACACCCAGGGCCATGATATGAGACTCGAGGGAGGAAGGTTCAGGAAGGAGATGAGGAGACACTTTTTTACGGAGAGGGTGGTAACTGGGTGGAATGCAATACCGGCAGAAGTGGTATCAGTAGAACAGTGGACTGCTTCAAAGGGGCTGGGACAGAGCAAGAGTTAAGGTCAAAGGCAGGGAGGGAAGGGTGGGAGGAGGGAAGCTGCAAAATAAGGGGTGCTGGCTGCACATTTGAACAGACTTGATAGACCTCTAGGCCTTTATCTGCTGGCAAATTTCATATGTTCATATCATATACTCCCTCTCTTGCCTGGTCTCCCGTTTATACACATTTAGCGGCTTCAAATGATCTTCATAAGATCTGCTCTGTTAGCCCTGAATCATCTTGTGTACCCTGCACTGCAATCTCCAGTCTGTCCCTGTCCTTTCTTAGGTGAGGATTCCAGAACTTAGTATAGTATTCCAGATGCAGCCTCGCCAGTGACTTATGCAGATGCAGTAGTACCTCCTTTTTCCTGCTGTCAGTAACCCTTTTGATACACCCCAGCATACTATTAGCTTTACTATAAGCCTTGTTGCACTGGCTTGATTATTTCAGATAGTCACTGATGATGACTCCCAGGTCCCGTTCCTCTGCTGTAGTGCTCAGTTTAACCCCTCCCATCAAGTTATCTGTCCTGTTTTTCACCCAAATATATCTGAAGAATTGCTTTCCCCACAGTTGATCCTCTGTGTAAAGTAGTGCAGTATAACGTAGTACAGTGTAATGTAGTGTAACATAGTGTAGTGTAGTGTAATGCAGTGAAGTGCAATGCAATGCAGTGTAGAGCAAAGCACTGTAAAGTAGTGTAGTGTAGTAAAGTGCAATGTAGTGTAGTGTAGTGTAAGTAGTGCAGTGTACCATAAAGCAGTGTTGCATAATGTAGTGTAAAGTAGTGCAGTGTAGTGCAGTGCAGAGTAGTGTAGTGTAGTGAAGTGTGGTGTAGAGTAGTGTAGTCTAGTGTAAAGTAGTGTAATGTAGTGTAGAGTAGTGTAGTGTAAAGCTGTGCAATGCAGTGTAGTGCAGTGAAGTGTAGTGTGGTGCAGTGTAAAGTATTGTAGTATAGTGTAAAGTAGTGCAGTGTAGTATAGTGCAGTGTAGTGTGAAGTAGTGTATTGTAGAATACTATAGTGTAGGGATGTGAAGTGTAGTGTAGTATAAAGTAGTGTGGTCTAGTGTAAAGTAGTGCAGTGTAGTGTAAACTAGAGTAGTGTATTATAGTGCAGTGCAGTGTAGAGTAGTGCTGGGTAAAGCAGTGCAATACAGTGTAGTGTGGTGAAGTGTAGTGTAGTGTAGTGTAGTATAGTGTAAAGTAATGTAGTAAAGTGTAGTAGTGTGTATGGATCCAAGCTTTCGGTGACTGATGTATTTGTTTTAAATTCAATGTGAACTGTTTTATTTAAGTAATTTGTGTGATATTTGATGTGTTTTTAATTTGTGAGACACCTTGGTTTTGGAAAGGCGCTATAAAAATAACGTTTTATTATAATTTATTATATTATTATAAAGAGTAGTGTAGTGCAGTGCAGTGTAGTGTAGTATAGTGTATAGTAGAGTAGTGTAGTGCAGTGCAGTGTAATGTAGAGTAGTGCAGTGTAAAGCAGTGCAGTCTAGAGCACTGTAAACAGTGCAATATAGTGTAGTGCGGTGCAGTGTAGTGTATTGCTATGTAGTGCAGTGTAGTGCAGAGCAGTGTAAAGTAGTGCAATGTAGTGTAGTGCAATGTAGCATAGTGCAAAGTAATGGAGTGTGTAGTGTAATGTAAATTAATGTAGTGTAGTATAATGTAGTGTCAAGTAATGTAGTATAGTTTAGTGTAGTGCAGTGCAGTGTGTAGTGTAGTGCAGTGCAGTGTAGTGTAAATTATTGTAGTATAGTGCAGTGCAGCGTAGCGTAGCGTAGTGTGAGTGTAGTGCAGTGTAGTGTGACATAGCATAAATTAGCGTAGTGTAGTGTATTGTAGTGCAGCACAGTGTACATATGAACATACAAAGAAGTCAGTAGAATTAAGCATTTTGGTCTATTTAGTCTGCTCATTTTGCAGGGTTCTCAGCACAGGCTGGTGTTCCTGCTCCCCCCTTCTTCTACCATTCCATCCCTCCCCTCCCCCACCTTCCATGACCTTTATTTTCCCCCTATATCTATCCCAGTCTGTCTTGAAGCTGCCCACCATCCTCGATGAGATCTTCTCTTCTGGCAGTGCGTTCCATTTGCACACCACTCTTTCTGTTAAGAATTGTCTTCTAACTTCCCTCTTACACATCCCCCCTGCAACTTTAGGCTGTGTCCCCTCATGGTTATGCTGTAGCTTAGCCTGAAGAGACCCTCCCTGTTCACTTTATTGATCCT
Source organism: Neoceratodus forsteri (assembly GCA_016271365.2). Classification (NCBI taxonomy): domain Eukaryota; kingdom Metazoa; phylum Chordata; order Ceratodontiformes; family Ceratodontidae; genus Neoceratodus; species Neoceratodus forsteri. The sequence goes on from CM057458.1 coordinate 78,294,500, forward strand.
TTTCAAGTACTTGAAGGTCTCAGTCATGTCTCCCCTCTCCCTCCTGTCCTCCAGGGGAAAGCATGTTTAGGACCCTTAGTTTATCCTCATACAATTTACCCTGCTCCTCTAAAATAATCTTTGTAGCCCTCCTCTAGACCATCTTCATCAGGTTGATGTCCTTTATAAGGTGAGGGCTCCAGAACTGCACCGTATACTCCAGATGCGGTCTCACCAGTAACCTGTACAAGGGCACTACTACCTCCTGCTGCCTACTGCTAATCCCCCTGGCTATGCACCCCAACATCCTGTTTGCCCTTGTCTCTACCTTCTTGCACTGGGTAGAATGCTTCAGGTCACTAGTTATCACCACTCCCGGATCCTTCTCCTCCTCTGCAGGAGATACCCGGACCTCTCCCAGGTAATACTCTGTCCTGGGTTTTTTTTGCTCCAGTATGCATAACCTTACAGTTCTTGACATTGAAGCTTAGTTGCCAGATCCCAGACCACTTTTCAGTGTAGTATAGTGCAGTGTGGTGTAGTGCAGTGCAGTGTAATCTTGTATAGTGCAGTGCAGTATAGTATAGTGCAGTGTAAAAGTAAAGCAATGTAGCACTATAAAGTACTATAGTGCAATGCAGTGTAGTGTAGTGTAGTGCAGTGGAGTGTAGTCTAATGTAGTGTTGTGAAGAGTACATAGATACCTAGATAATGATAACAGAAAAAGGCCCGTCAGCCCATCAAGTCTGTTCATGCTACCTAACTACTCTGCACTGGCTTAGTGGCCGTCCTCCCTTTGTTTCTGCCAACTCTTTTCTAACTAATGCCATAGGCCTGTTCCATTCCTGTTTGAAGTGACTCACTGATTTGGCCTGTACCACTTCCTCCAGCAGCATGTCCCACTGGTTTGCCACTCCTTTAGTGAAAAAGTACTTGTGGGTGTCCTGTTGGAATCTCCCCCTGCAAGTTTCAGTGAGTTCCCCCTTTTCCTGGTACTTGAGAACAAGGAAAAAGGCACCTTGGCATCCCCCCATTCATCCCATACATTTGCTTGCATGTTTCAATCACGTCACCCCTTTCTCTGCTTTTTTCAAGGGTGTGCATGTTCACGTCCTGCAGCCTCTCCATATATGTCTTGCTCCCTAGTCAGTGGGCCATCTTGGTTGCTCTTCAGTGTATTGCTTCCACCTTGCCACCATCTTTCCTCAGGTATTGAACCCCAATACAGTACCTTGCACAGTATTCCCGATGCAGTTGCACCACTGACCTGTAGAGTGGGAGAATCATTCCCCGGCTTCTCCTGCTTATCCTCCTCCATGAGCATCCCAGCTTTCTGTTTGCCTTACCTACAGCTCTGTTCCAGTGTCCTATTGTTTCTATGCTCTTCGATATCATGATTCCCTAGGTCCGTTTCTTCTGTGGTGCTTTCCAGTACCATCTCCCCACCATTTCATATTGCACTCTTGGGTTCCTTTTGCCAACGTGCACCACCTTGGTATTTTTAGCATTGAAGCCAAACAGCCATACAGTATCTTTGACCAGCTCTTTGGTCCGCTTAAACCCTTCCTGAGTTCTTTTATGCATTCCTTTGTGTCCACCCTTGCACAGATCTTTGTGTCATCCGCAGAGAGGCAGATCTTGCCCTTGATGCCTTCCTCTATGTAACAAATGAACACATGGAAAAGGACCAGGCCCAGTACCGACCCCTGAGGTACTCTGCTTGTTATGGCCCTTATCTCTGAAAACTCCCCACTTACTACTACCATCTGTGTTCTTCCCCTCAGCCAACTCTCTACATGTGTCATCAATTGTTCTCCACCCCTTGGTCTTATAGCTTTCTGACCAACCTCCTGAGGGGGACTGAGTCAAAGGACTTGCTGAAATCCAAGTACACTACATCGAATGCCTGTCCCTTATCGGCTGGCCTGGTCACCCAGTCAAAGAAGTCAACCAGATTTGTCTGTGTAGTGTATTGTAGTGTATTGTGGTGCAGTGCAGTATAGTATAGTGCAGTGTAGTGTATTGCAGTGTAGTGCGGTGTATTGCACTGCAGTGTAGTATGCAGTGTAGTGTAGTGTAGTGTAGTACAGTGTATTGCAGTGTAGTGTAGTGCATGTTGAGTAGTGCAGTGTAGTGCAGTGCAATGTAGTGTATTGCAGAGTAATGCAATGTATTGCAGTGCAGTGTAGTGTAGTGTAGTGCAGTGTATTGCAGTGCAGTGTAGTGTAGTGCAGTGCAGTGCAGTACTGTATCTATATTATACTATACTATACTATACCAAAGTATCAGATGTTTAAAGGGAAGCACCTGGTACCTAACAATATCCTTGAGCTGTGCAATTATTCTCCCATAATTATGCACCATGGCATGTCTTTTCACACATATAACAATGTAAGAGAAATGTCTTTCTAATTTTTTTTGCAAAAATTCCAATATATGGGGCTCGATTTTCAAAGCCCCAATTGCTACTAAGCCCCGGTGAGCCAAGGATATGGGCGACAGCGCCATGTAACTTCCTGCCCAGCAGTCGGAGTTTCCATCCATGCACCAGGTGCCGCAAGTCGACCAGCATTTTCTGGTCTAGCTTGCAGCATTCCCGGGGCTGTTCTTATGGAGCTTGCACAGATATTCCACGCAAACTGCCGTAAAACATGGAAATTGTCAAAATTGCACCCAAGATTGGAGAATCAGGTGCCGTTTCCCGCAAAGGGGTTCGGTGCACTGCCAGAACCTAAATGTCGTGGCACAAGGGTTGGCAGAAGGTCTGTACCATGCTTTGAAAATTGAGCCCAGTGTGTTTACACAAGTAAAACAGTAAATTTCTTACAAGATTGATAAAGTAGTGCCTTTCAACAGTAAGGGAATCCCAGAACTCTAAATAGTGACTGGCAGTCTGACTGACACCGCAGGCACTGTAGAGTGTAATGATCTGACGTGGTACACTGGCTCTTGGTTTGAAGAAGTACAGGACTGTAATTATGGTCTCATAAGTACACTCCTGTACTGGTCTGTCAGCCAATCAGAATGATTCATTTTCTCACCATGTTATACTATACTATACTATACTATACGCAACTGAGAACAGTGACTCGTATACAATATCCTTAGAAAGGGATCTTAGTTCTTGTGGGTTCAGCCCAAGTTAACCCTTACCTCCATGGGATTGTCATGTTCTTTATCAGGCAAGCAGACTAATTGTTCTGTTGTTTCCCACAGTAAAATAATAAAAAAAACTCCAGTTTGGTCAGAACCTGAATGGAAACTAAATAAACCGTGTGCCAAAACAGGCCTGTGAATGAGTTTAGGCCCATCTGGTCTTAGAAAAACAAGGAAACAGGCAATCAAGTCATCGTTCTCACAGATGGATAGTTTTCAAGGAAAACACAATGCATACTATGTTTCTGTCTAGACCACAGACAAAAATGCTGGTAACTGACCTATCAAAAGAATGAAAGTATAGGGCAGTCTCGCTCTGAAGAGACGTTGAGAAATGGATGTTTACTGAGTTTCTCTGTACTGTATCCATTTTGTAGTCCCATCCTGTAACACTGCAAATTAAACAGCATGAGATTTCAACGCAGAATCACATTTACTGCAGCTACATTTACATTACAGAGATTCTGCTGTATCCATCAACAACTTTTAGGATATGATCTTGAGACAGAATTTAGCTTACATTCAATTATTTTCCTATTTTTCCCACCCTCCCCCCTCACTCCATCATAGAAAATGAGGGAAACTAAACAGAAAATATTGAATTACACTGTAAAATTCTGTTTTAAACCTACCTCTCAGCCTTTCTACACCAAAATGTGTGATGAGATGTGTGACAAACAAGCAAAATGCGTCACACATCATCAGAAATGGCACTGCAAGCTCAGAACACCACGGCTATTAGTGCACTAATGTTCATAATGTTTGCTCATAATTGAGTATTATGAATTTCTGCTTTGTAGTGTCAGTGGGAAATGTGGAATATGAATTTCCCACTGTGGGGCAAAGGATTTCTGAGAGGTAAAATAAGTGACGTGCCTCATAATGTGTGACCTTTGAGAGGTATGATTTTAAAATATTTTCCCAGAGGCTGGAGAATTGCTTCAAATAAAGATTTATTGCCTGCCAGAAGAGACTTATTTATTTCATTAAGTACTAAAATATCCAGAAGTGGGTCAACAGGACAGATCGGCTCGAGGCACTGAACATGTACTCGTTGGAGACCAGACGAGAGAGGGGTGATATGACAGACACCTTTAAGTTCCTGAAAGAAATGAATAAGGTGAACTGCAAGGCGCTATTTAGCATGAGCGCATACAGCATGGGCTGGCAGTATAGCCTAGAGGTTAGAGTAATGAACTGTAAATGAGCTTGGCACATCCTGTACACCTGGGTTTGATTCCCACAACCTCCACTTGCATACTGTGTGACTCTGAGAAAGTCGCTTAACCTCCCTACTGCTTCCAGCTCACCCCTGAAAACAGGCACTTGTGCTTAATGGGGCGTTACCCAGTTACCAAAAGAATAAAAACAGAAAAAAAAAAAAGTAAAAGTTTAAGGACATGGGGGCATGAGTGGAGACTGATGGGAGGGAGATTCAAGGAGAATATGAATCATGGAGCAGTCTGCTGGCTGAAGGGGGGGCCCAAAAACATAAATGGTTTCAAGTACAGCTGGGACAGAGCAAAGGGTATACTGGTTACTCGGGGTACCACCTACCATCTGTAGAGGCTCTTCTCACCTGATCATACCAGGAATCCATGGGCAATTCACAACTCACTGCTGCATTGCTCTCTTGGTTTGAGCCCCCCTTGATAAGGCCTGCTTTCAGCTCCTTTGGTAGATTTGCCCCCAAATATCCAACCACCCATGACAGAGGTGAATCCCATAAGCACACCGGAAGCCAGGAGATTGAGCTTGACCCTGGTCATGGGGGGCAAGCAGACTGTTATCTGCCCTGCCAATCACTGTTTTCTCCATTTTTGTTTCCCCTAACACTGCTGTGGTATGACATGCCTAGGCATGCACCCACACATGTCTGATTGGCACCCACATTGGCAGTGTCCCTCCCACCCTCTTTTTGCTGGGGATCAAACTTGCTACCACCCAGCCTTTGGTAGGTGTCTGACAGGGGACAGGCTGCACAATACTCCCCTCCCAAAGGAGGTGAGCTGTCCTCGGAGCGCTCGTTCCTCCTTCCCCTGGCCAATCCCCAATGACATGAGCTAACTTCTGAACTCAAGTCACCATTGTAGCGAGTGACACTGCTAACACTGTGCTACTGGGCTGGCACCATCTACATTTGTTTATTGTCAATATTTTCGTTACTACTAAGCAGTATGAGCTTCTGAAGATACAAAGTTAACTGAAGTCTCTTATGGCAACATCACGTCGGAGAGATCTTTGACATGATTTCATGATGGTGTTTCCTCCCATCAGTTCAATACTTTAAACAGAGCAAATCTTGTGACTGTCTATAAGCAATACAATGTGTACTGCATAGTAGCTGTGCAACGAAGCAGGGGAGAACCTGTTTTAATTTCAAAAATTCTTCTGATTCTACTGTAGTAAGAATCAGTGTGATAAGCATCTGTTATCCTTGTTAGTGTCAGGTGCTTGGTTAACAGCAGTCTTTCCTCTAGTCCAGGATGATCAGAGAGTTATGGGTTCACATCCCACCCCAGACCCTTGTGCTAACACCCATTACTGAAACTGTGGCAACACTGCAGTCTTAACGGTGGTGTCCTTCAGATGAGATATTAAACTGAGGTCCATCCTGCCTGTAGCAGACACCCCGGGGCTCTTGGGATTCCCCCTCAGCAAACCTTCCAAGGGGGCCAGCATGGGTTGCTTAAAGTTGTGCTGCAGTACACTGGGTACTTGAGCCTAAAAGTGGTGTGGTGCCTCCACCTGACGTAACTATATAAAGTACGGGGATGCTGACACACAAGGCTAATACCCCCAGAACATAGTACATAACTTTCCCACGCAGTCCCTCTAAAAAGCAAATTACACTGTAATTGCAGTAAGAACTTCCAAACCAAGGCATACTGTTCAAAGAAATTATTTGTGTAAAAGGGAGGGTACAGAGAGAGCAAGGGGACAGTAGATAAATGGGTGCAATTGGGTAGCAATAAAATCCTTATACTCTATGCAATACGCAGTAACAACAAGAACCACACACACTCTGCCCACCCTCCGGCAGTCCTTCAACTCCCACGTGGGTGCACTTGATTAAATTCCCCCCAAAGGCCATGGGTGAAAGCTCTCTTTTTAATTGCAGTGAGTACCTCACTAGGAATGCAGCTGCTGCTAACAGAGTAGGAGCTCTTTGGTGCATTTTAACTGTGACAGGCAAAACTAACTGTAAAACCCAAACTGTTACATGAACATACGAAGAAGCCAGCAGACGAAGACCATTTGGTCTATCTAGTCTGCTCATATTGCAGGTTCCACAGCATGAGCTAATGTCCCTGCCCCCCCACTCCTCCCTTCCTCCCTACCCATGATCCTTACTTTCCCCCATGCCTATCCCAGCCTCTCTTGAAGCTGCCCACCTCTTCTGGCTGTGCATTCCAAGTGTCCACCACCTCATCTGTGAAGAAGTGCTTCCTGACCTCCCACCTAAACCTCTCCCCCCAGCTTAAGACTCTGCCCCCTCGTGTTATGGTTGCCACTCAGCTTAAAGAGACTCTCCTTATCAACCTTATTTATCCCTTTCAAGTACCTGAAGGTCTCAATCATGTCCCCTCTCTCTCTCCTGTCTTCCAGAGAGTACATGTTCAGTGCCCTCAACCTCTCATCATATGCCTTACCCTGCTGACCAACTGTCATCTTTGCAGCTCTCCCCTGGACCTTCTCCAGCCTGCTAATCTCTTTTTAAAGGTGTGAGCACCAGTACCGAACTCCATAATCTAGATGTGGCCTCACCAGTGACCTGTACATGGGTAGTATAACTTCTACTCTCCTACTACTGATCCCCCTAGATATGCATCCCAGCATCTTGTTTACCTTTGCTGCTGCTTTCTTGCACTGCGTGGAGTGCTTCAGGTCTGTAGTGATAATCACTTCCAGGTCCTTCTCCTCCTCTGATGCCTATACCTGAACTCTACCCAGATAGTACTCCATCTTGGGATTCTTGGCTCCAGTGTGCATAACTTTGCATTTCTTGGCACTGAAGCCAAGCTGCCAGAGCCCAAACCACCTCCTCTGCTTTTCCAGCTCATCCTGTTGGTCCCGTATCCCTTCAGCTGTGTCCGCTGTCTCACAGAGCTTGGTGTCGTCCGTGAATAGGCACACTTTGCTCTTAATGCTATCCCAATGTCATTGATGAAGACACTGAACAACATCGGCCCAAGCACCGAGCCCTACTGGACCCCACTGGTGACCTCTCTGGTGCCAGAAAACTCTCCCCCTCACTTCCACCTTCTAGGTTCTGTCCCTCAGCAAGTTTTCCACCCATCTGGACATCTTATCCCCAATCCCGAGATTTGCCAACTTCCTAATCAACTTTTTGTGGGGCAGAGCATCAAAGGCCTTGCTGAAAGTCAGATAGAGGATGTCTACCGCTTGGCCCCTGTCTACTGTCTTAGTGACCCAGTCAAAGAAATCAGTCATGATCTCCCCCCACCCAATGAACTCATACTGCCTCACATCCTGGAGACCATGCTCCTCTAGATATTCTAACAACCTTTCTTTTGTATGGTCTCCACGAGCTTGCACACAATTTAGGTCAGACTGACTGGTCTGTAATTCCCTGGGTCATCCTTGGGACCACTTTTGTAGAGGGCACTATTATGTGCTGTTCTCCAGTCTTGTGGTACCATGCCTGACTCTAGTGAACTATTAAATAGGCCTACCAGTTCCTCAGTCAGTTCCCTTAGTACCCTTGGATCTACTTTGCGTGGGCCTCATGATTTGTCCACCTTCAATGCCAGCAGCCCCTCCTCTATCTCTACATCTGTGCCCCCCCCGCTCCTCTTCTTCCTCCTGAAGGCACTGTTCAGTGTTGCTGAACAATTAAACTGTAGAAAAGGGGCCCCTATTTGTAATCTGTGCACAAATGGGTGGCCACCTGGCAGGATGGCCCCCAAAGATCTTCTGCCTGGGTCTATTAAAGTGACAAAGTTCCACCAAGTGCTTCTTCCTCAGTCTTAGTATGCACAATCACAGTTTTCCCCAGTTGCGAGGCCAAAACCCTGATGATTACTCATAGCTTTGTAGTTTCACAAGTACTAGGAGGAGAAAGGTAGCAGGCACTCACAAACTGTTTCACTGTGTACATAGGATTGCACTGCTATTCCCATAGAAACATAGACTTTGATGGCAGATAAGGACCACTTGGCCCACCCAGTCTGCCCATTTTCCTACCTACTGGATAAGCTGCAGATCCTAGTTAACCAACAGCCTACTTCCCCCTACCCTCCACTATAATTGCCTTTAGTCTGTCCCATGCATTCTTGAATTCCCCCACTGTTTTGGAATTCACAACCTCCTCAGGAAGGCTGTTCCATCGTCTGCTCACCACCTCTGAAAAAAATACTTCACATTGCCCTGAGCTACCCTCTCTATCTTCAAACTGTGCCCCCTTGTTCTTGCACATCTCTTTTTCTGAAAAATGTTACCCTCTTGGACTTTGTTGATTCCTTTGAGGTACTTAAAAGTTACTATCATGTCCCCCTCTCCCTCCTTTCCTCGAGGGTATACATATTAACTTCTTTAGTCTCTCTTCATTTGGTTTCAGGTGCAGACCCTGCACGATTTTAGTTGCCGTCCTCTGGACTGCCTCCATCCTGTCTATGTCCTTGCAGAGATGGGTCTCCAGAACTGCACGCAGAACTCCAGATGGGGTCTCACCAACTGTTTGTACAGAGGGATGACAACTTCTTGTTTTCTACTGGTGATGCCTCTCCCTATGCATCCCAGTATCCCCCAAGCCCTCTTTATTGACTTCTCACATTGCGTGCCTGGTTCCCAGGTGCGACTTCAAGCTCTTCATTTGATACAGCTTCACAGGCAGCTGCACATGCTCCCTGCTGGAATGCAGGCTTGCCAGGAGTCATATGGTTTTCACTTGCTGGTCTCAGTTCTCTCACAGTTTTTCTGGTGCTGCAGATGCAAGGGTTCCCGGGACCCTGAAGTAGGGAGTAGCCTTCTCAGTCAATCAGTTGTTCTTCAGAGGAGCTCACCTCCCACATGGCAAAGTCACTGGTGGGACAGGAAAACCCCAGCTCTAATTCTTACATTCAAGCTGTTAGTTTTGATACAAACTGTTGCTTCCTTCACAAAAGAGTCAGTTGCTTGTTACCCAGACTTCTTTGGCCTACCAGGCCTGCAGTTCCTAGCAGGCGGCTGGCTCCCGCAATTTTCTCTCTCTCTCTCTACTCTCTCTCTCTCTCTCACAATCTCTCTCTCTCTCTCTCTCTCTCCTCCTCTCTCTCTCTCACTCCCCCTCTTAGAACCATGCCCAGATCCGTGGGGACAGGGACATTCCCTTTTGTACGGGATGAGACTCGATGCCTTACTGGTCAAAGTCTTTATTTATTTATTTGTTTTAAATACGTTTTACCAGGTAAGAACACAGAGCCCAGGGCTCATTTCCAGGTACAACCTGGGGAAGGGGAGGAACAGGACAGTGAGGAATCTTACTGTGTTTGTACATTACATGCATTACACATTCCAAAAACAAATGAAACAAGTACACGGTACGCAGCAAGTCTTGTTGCAGTAAATGATAGCAACGTGACAGGGTAGCCCCAGGAAAAGAAGTAAAAAGTAGAACCACAGCTGTCCCATAGAGGATCACAGCAGTAAGCACAATGTACGTGACTGGGTCAATATGATATGTATTAGGTAGATGAGTTAGATAGGCTTGGGAGGGGCTTGGAATTGGGGACATAACATCAGGGATTTGTAGTGTGGGAGTTGATCAGAGCCTTGCTTGATGTGGGGGAGGGGGCAGTGGCATTAACTGGGAGATTGGTCCAGGTGTAAGGGAGCCTGTAACTTATGAAAGCATTAGGGGGACACTGTGCCATTGTCAGGTGCCATCTTTACAATGAGATGTTTGACCATGGTCCCATCTGGCTGTTTTGGTGGTCGTTTAAGTGGACATAAAAGATCCTATGGCACTTCTCGAAATGAGTAGGGGAAGTTTCCTGGTGTCCTGACTAAATTTCGCAATTCGCTAATCCACCAACAGATTAACTTGGCTTAATATTAATCAGCATTTCCTGTATCCCAACCCCGCACCACCTGATGAGACAGAACACAAGAAGTTATTTCCTAATCCGCCTTTCCTTGTCAACAAAAACAGACAATCTTTGAGGAATATTATGCATGGTCTAGCAACATCATGAACACTCATGAAGTTGCTGAACTTTCAATGAACCATGATGAACTGAGATGAAAATGAATTTCCATAACTCATTTTCATACTGGAACACTGTTTGTCACTTGAATGACATAAATAATAATAAAATCACAGCATCTTGTCCTCATACCACATTTGCTCCTCTAATGCTCAACCCTTCCGCATCCTCACTGCAAACCCTCTACTGGATAGTCAGCCTTCTCTGTCTGCTTTCCCGCTCTCTGGAATAATTTCCTCTCCTTATTCAACTTTCATCCTCAGTTTGCTGTCTTAAACTGCTCTTGTTAGCTCATCTCTCTCCACTGTGCCGCTGCAGCTAGCCAGTCACACTGCTTTTTGCTGGCTCATGCTTACCTCAGGTCACCTCTGCACATCGCACGCTGTTCTACTATTTTAATGACTTATTACCTATAACCTTTGAAAATGTTTGTCCCGTTTGTTCTTTTTAATGATTTATTGCCATTTTTTGGAGCACAAATGCTTGCATGTTGTCCTGTTGACATGTGGTGCCTGTCAGTTGCTGGCTTATCATACCAGCTATGTACCCTTGCTGCTTCTTCAACAGCATGTACCAGCATGACTGGTCTAATAGGATGGACCAAGAATTTGTCCACCCCTGCATTTCCCTGGCATGCAGAAAACCTTTCACCACTCTTTCGTAAGTTGCCCTTGCACAAGGAACTAACACCTTCTTCATTAGCTCCCAAGGGTCTGGCTCACAGAATCCCAAAGGAAGGATGGGACTTCCTGGGGGTGCTCCTCTGCTTGGGATGATAGATTCCAGAATCTATGCTGCAGCAAATGAGAAAGAACATCAGTGATGTTATTATCTACACCTAGCGCATGCAACACCTTAAAATTCTTTGTATGCCTACACCACTCCTGTTTCTGGTGCTTTGTTGGATTGTACCAACTCTAGCATATGAAATGCACCACAGAGGGCCATCAGCAAGGCTGTCCTAAAGATGCATACCTCCACTCTGTCTGAGTATACCTGCTCCAGTTCAACTCATACCCTTTCCAACAGGCCAGGGCTAACTAGCCACCATTGGTCTAACCCCCCAGAGTATACCCTGGGTCCAATCTTTTAACATTTTCAGAGTACAAATGTTTTTGTGTTGTCCTGTATACCAGTGGCTTTCAAAAACCATGCTGCGCCCACCAGCTGCTGACTTACCAAGCCAGCTGTGTACCCTTGCTGCTTCTTCAACAGCATGTGCCAGCATGACTTGTCTAATGGGATGGGCCAAGCATTCACCCACCACTGCATTTCCCTTGCATGCAGAAAACCTTCCACCCCTCTCCTGTAAGTTGCCTTTGTACTAGGAGATAATGCATTCTTCATTAGCTCCCAAGCTTCTGACTCATCAAATTCCAAAGGAAGGGTGGGACTCCCCAGGAGTGCTCCTCTGCTTTGGTCGACAGATTCCAGAATCTCTGCCACTACAAACAAGAAAGAGCATCAGCGTTGTCACTGTCAACCCCCGGCACATGCAGTGCTTTAAAATGGATGTTAAGCATTAAGCATTTTAAAGCAAATACCTCATCAAGTCTCCAATTGGTGCTTTAGCCCCCAGTTGACCATTAATTGTATGTAGCACCCCCATGTTGTCCAACGGAAAGATTACCTTTCTGTTCCGAAACTGGGGGCCCCATATTCATAGGACACCATGACTGGAAAATACTGTAACTCAAGCAAGGTGACGTTGAAGAACTTCATGGACTACCTGGAGAGCAGTGGACTCCAGGACAGTAAACAGCACAGCTTCATGGCAGAGAGGTCTTTATCTGGCCAACCTGATAGTATTCTTAACATAGAAACATAGACTCTGCCAGCAGATAAGGACTGCTTGGCCCACCCAGTCAGTCCATTTCTTCCTGCCTATAGCATCACCTCAGATCCTACTTGATCTCCAGCCCATTCACCCCCCACTTCCCTTTCCATAAGATTCCCTTATGCTAATCCTATGCATTCTTGAACCCCACCATTGTTTTTGATCCCAGTTGCTGGAAGACTATTCCAGAAATCCAGCACTCTTTCTGTAAAGAAATACTTTCTCACATCTCTCCTGAATCTACCCCACTCCAGCTTCTTATTGTGCCACCTTGTCCTCGAGTACCTTTTTTTCTGAAAAATACTTCCCTCCTGTACCTTATTTACCTCAGTGAGGTATTTAAAAGTCTCTATCATATCCCCCCTCTCTCTCCTCTCCTCTCTTCCAGGCTGTACATATTTAGCTCCTTAAGTCTCTCATCATAGGGCTTCTGATGCAGACCCTGTATCATTTTAGTTGTCTACCTCTGGACTGACTCAACTCTGTCTATGTCCTACCAGAGATGTGGTCTCCAGAACTGGACACAGTACTCTAGGTCGGGTCTTGCTAGCGATCTATACAGAGTGTTGGTGATACCCTTCCCTATGCACCCCAGTATCCCACTAGACCCCCCAACTGCCTTGTTGCACTGCCTGGCCAAATTTAGGTCATCCAGTATGATCACTCCCAAGTCCCTTTTTTACTTGGTGACCATCAGTACAACTCCTCCCATTTTTTACTCTGCCCCTGGATTTCTGTCACCCAAGTGAATTACTGTCAAGAAGTCATGGTAATGGATGGACACAGAGACATTTGTAGCTTGAATGCTAGGCAAATACTTTATTAACAGCCAGAAAGAAAAATACGGACTGAAAATGGCAAAAATAAATCAGAAGCATAACATATCCATAGGCTCTTGATGAGGGGGAATAGCAGGCGCAATCTTCGTTGATCTAATCAAAGCGTTCGACACAGTCAGTCATGACTTACTTTTACATCTACTCCCCTCCCTCAACCTAGCCCCGGACACAATACACTGGTTTAAGAACTATCTCACTGACCGAACACAAGAAGTCAAAATCAACACCACCCTATCCACCAAGAACCCAGTTCAGTCAGGTGTACATCAAGGATCAATCCTAGGCCCTCTATTATTCACCCTTTTCCTGAACTCCATCCCAAAAGCGTGCAATGGTAAGCTTCTGCTCTATGCAGACGATGCAGTAGTTTACTGGAAAGATAGCACCCCCAACTCCCTCCAACACAAGCTTCAAATTTACTTCCAGGAACTAGAAGTTTGGTTCGCAAAGCACCGGTTAATACTAAACTATATCAAAACAAAATCCATGATCTTTGCGCACCAACAAAGCCCCTATAATAGCTCCCACCTTAACATCTCCAACTACCAGGGCATCAAAATAGACCAGGTCACACACTTCAAATACCTTGGCATCACACTTGATGCTTCACTCACCTATCACACACACATCAACCACCTCTCCTCCTCAGTAAACACCAGACTAGGGATCCTCTATAGGCACAGACAATGCCTCCCACCGCAGGCCCTACGATTGGCAGTGACCAGCTCGGTCATATCTTTGGTAGACTATGGTATTATAATATACGGGATGGCTGACCCCACGGCCCTGAAATGAATCAGTCTTGCCCTCAATAAAGCCAGCTGTCTGGTCACAGAAAGTGACCGACTTACCCACACCTGCGACCTCTACAAAAAAGCTGACTGACTGACCTTCAAAGGAAGGCTAAAATACCATACCTGCCTCCAAGCCAGGAAAATTCTTTTGAAGATTGCACCCACTGGCCTTCACTCCCTAATACAACCTAACACCCACAGGAGCACCCCAAGGCACCTAGCAAATATGCCCATCCATGTCCCCCACTGAAGGACCGCACTAGGCCAATGGTCCTCTAGTTATCGGGCACCTGCCTGGCTCAATGAACTCCCATCTCCCTGGCCCCAAGACTAGGCCAGTTTAAAACCGGCATCAAGAGACATCTCATAGACTCAGAGACATGTAGCTGCAGCTGAGCACGCTACACCACTTCGACGCAGGGTTGATAACCAACCCCTAGATGCTATCCAAGTACTGCAAATGTTGTTACAATTATGGAAAGCACTAAAGTATCACCCTTATGTGGCATGTTCAACAGACCCAGGGCTGTAAGCAACCCTTAAGAGATTATTCAAGATCTGTATATGTATGATGTCATTATGTAAGCACCACTGTATAACACTAAGCCATGAAGCATGTTTTCTCGCAAAAATCTGTTTGTTTGCCCAGACATGGAGCCTTTGCAAAGGAGTCTCTGACTCAAAGGTTGTAATTCCGAAACTTTAATAAATAAATAAGTCCATAGGTTCTCCAGTAAACAACTAGAGCACAAGACGAGGTCAGCACTCCACCAATTTCTCCACTCATCTGAGGTGGTTGGGAAAAGAAGACCCATTTATACCAATGGGGGGGTCAGGTGGTTTACCTGAAACCCTGCCCACTAGTTTCCAAAATTCTTAAATTCTGATATAACCACTATTTACATACAAACTATAAAGTAAAACATTATTGTTTTCTAAATATTTACAACAGTGCTTTTGGAATCTAACTTCCTAACTTATTTATGAATATTTACAATAACTTCCAGTAGCAGGCCCTTCCCCTTGAGCTAGCCAGTATTTAGACATGAGAAACAAGGCTGGCCTGCTCTTAGAAACAATGGGTAGCACAAGGGAGAGGAACTCCAGCTAGGAAGGTATTACCTTAGCTCCATACTTATGCAGTTTATTGGGATTTACTAGGATTTGTAGGACATAACGGGGCACAGGGCCCATCGTGAATGTCACCCACACATGTGGGATATTAAACCATCAAATGTTGGTTATAGTATAGTCTGTCCAAGTTACTTTTGACTACATCTATGGTGATACTTTCAATGGCTTCTTGTGCCAATTGATTCTAGGCCATGGGGACCCTGATTGTAAAGAACTGGTCTCTTTTAACTGATACAGATTTTTGGATTAGTAATTTGCGATTATGAGATCTAAGATTACCCCGGGCATTACTGAATTTAAAATTAAAATCTTCTATACTTTGTTTAGCCTGAGTAAGCTTATATAGGAGTAATAAATCACCCCTTTGTCTTCTAGCCTGGAGAGAATGTACGCCAGTCATTTGTAATCTGCTAGAGTATGAACAGTGTGTTAGTCTTGGAATTCATTTCATAATTGTCCTTTGGGTTCCTTCAATTACCTTTATATCCCTATTTAGGTATGGAGACCAAAACTGGGATCCATAGTCCAATAATGGTAGTATATAGGTGGTATAGATTGGTAATAGAAGTTGTTCCACTCTACTTATAAAGAAACGTTTGATCCTAGTTATCATAGATTTTGTGGTTTTAGCTATTTTCAGACAGTGGCTGGAAGATGAGAGGGAACTATCCACCATTATACCTAAATCTTTTACATTTGTGACAGATTTCAGTAATGACTGATTTAGTATGTAGGCATAGTTTGGCTTGTTTCTTCCAATACAGAGTACAACACATTTATCAGTGTTCAGCTTCACACCATTTAGTTCAGTCCAGCTTTCTATTTTTGCCAAATCTGAAACTAATGATAAGTGCTTATCAATTGTATTAACTTCTCCACCCAATTTGGTATCGTCTGCGAATTTACTAATTAAGTTTTCAGCATTCCGACCCATGTCATGAATGTAAATATTAAAGAGAATGGGCCTGAGCACTGAACCCTGGGGTACCCCACTTCCCATTGTTCCCCCCTCAGAGCACACTCCATTATTATGCACACACTGCTTCTTATTGGACAACAACTATGCATCCATTTAACAGTGTCAATTAACTTATTATGTAAGACTCTATCAAAGGCCTTGGAAACGTCTAGCAGTATTACATCTGATGAGCTCCCACTATCAATATTTTTACTAATGGTACCACAAAACATGATTAAATTGGTTGTACACAATCTCCCCTTAAGGAACTCATGCTGGTTTACATCATTTGTCCTGGTTTGTTCTAAGTGGATTTCTAATCTATTTTTAATTAGTCATTCCATAAGTTTACAGCAGTGAGACATTAAACTTATTGGTCTGTAATTTTCAGTTTTACTTCTATTGCCTGTCTTGTAAATAGGAACGACTATCGCTATTTTCCAGTCATCGGGTACAAGGCCTTCCCATAAGGAGGCATTAAAAATGATAGAGAGTGAAAGTGACAATATAGAGGGATTTTTTTTTTTTTTCAGAAAAATTGGGTTCATTTTGTCTGGACCAGGACTAGAGGTATTATCCAAATTTGTTATTAACTTAAATACATCCTCTCGTGAAATTGGTGTAGACACTGTATTGCTTGATGGTACAGGTAGTGAAGTATGTGTTGGGGCAGAAAAAACCGGAACAGAAATGGTTGTTAAATTTATTGGCTATGTCCTTATCATTTTGAAGCACTTGATGATTCTCAGTTATTGGTCCAATGCTTTTGACTGTATTTCTACAATTAGAATTCATAGAGGAGTATAGAAGTTTCCTGTCTTTGGTATGAGCCAGTTTAAATTCCAGTTTACTCCTTACTTGCCTAATGGTATTTTTTAAATTTTTCTGCACTAGAATAGATCTCTTTCTATTTTGGGGCGTTGATTTCATTTTGTAGTTTTTATACGCTTTTTGTTTACCCTTAAATAGTTTTTTTAACTTTCTGATTTTACCAAACAGGAACTCTACCTTTATTATTTTACTTGGTTTTTAATGGGACATATGCATCGTCTGCTTCACTCAGTATCCCTATAAAAATATTCCAAGCCTCTATAGTTATTTTATGTTTAAGTGTAGAGTCCCAGTCTAACTCAGAGAGGCTATGACATATTCTGCTACTTTATTATATCTTTACTCTGCAAACAATTGTCTTTATTTTACTATGTAATAACTTCATTTGGCACATAAAGTAAATACTGGTGCAGTAGAAACAAAACATAGCATTTATACCATCTGAGTAACTGAGTAGAATGCTTGCTACCTTGCTATGTATACCCAGTCAGCTAGGCTTCTTTCATTCATACATGAATCACAATAATATAGTTTAAAACAAAATACATTCCCCATAACCATTATTTGTAGAAATGGCAAGCGAAACATAACACATTTTAACTCAAGGAGCGTCAGGCCACTAATTGGTTGAGGCTGTATTGCATGTTTATACTTAGGCCCAGATATTCAAAAGAGTTGAGCCATGTGCAATAGGGTTGCGCCTGCGCAAGTCCAAAATGTGCCATTCTGCGATATTCAGCAGGAGGCAGTTGCGCCCCCCCCCAAATCATGCTGAGCAACAGCGCAATGATAATGAAGGCATGCGCAACTGAAGGGGGAGGAACCATGCATAAACTGCACAGCCCGATATTCAGCCCGGGCCTTGCAGAGTTATGCAGGCACAACCTACTCGCCTGCACAGAGTTGAGCCGAAAAAAAGGATCAAGTCGAGGCCACCCACAGGTAGCTGCCACATTGCAGGGGCGCCTTTGTGGCAGCCTACCTGTCGGTGGCCCTCGACTGTTCCCCGCTGCTTACAGCCCCACATGCCCGATCACGCGGGCACTTTAACTCCCCCACCCCGTGGCTAATCGCGGGCAGTAGTATAGCCCCCGGTAGCGATCGTGGGCGATAAGTATCCCCCACCCAGTAGCCTGATCGTGGGCGGTAAGTACCCCCACCCCCGGTAGCCCGATCATGGGCGCAACATTATGTCCCCTAGTAGCCTAATCGTGGGCATATCATTATCCCCGAGCAGCCCGATCGCGGGCACAACATTGTTCCCCACCGAGTAGCCCAATCGCGGGCATCAGACCTCCCCAAAGTCCAATATCCTGGTGGTCCAGTGGACGCGGTAGCCTGATCACGGCATTCCTCACCCCCAGTCTGAAATCCCTGGTGATCTAGTGGCCCTCAGCCCACCCGCCCACAGAGCCCCACCACTCTGCTCCCCGTCAGCGGCCCGGGCAGCAGCACCACCCGCCTGCCGCCCGCCGCCCGCCCGACTGACAGCCAGCTCGGGGGCTGCCGCCCGATGGTTCAAACGCAGGCCGTGGGCGTACAGCTCTCCGTTAAAGTCCCAGTCAGATATGTGAATGAATTTATTATCGGCGCAACTCCATTGAATATCGCCTGGCCACACCCAAGCGCAACTATTTTGAGTGGCGCAGGGGCTTGCGCCACAAAATGGCGCAGTTTGAATATCTGGGCCCTTGTGTCTAAAATATTAGAAAACGTTCCCTGCAATACAGCCTACTTCCAGACTGTACTACACGGACACATACAACCAAAACACCAATGTGTTTTACCTCAAAAAAATAAAATATTTGTTGGAAACAGCATAGTTCTTGCTGCTCCTCATTTGCCAGCAGCCAGCACGTGAATATCCTGTGGAGAGATTGGTCGCTGGTAGCTATGGGCAAGGAGAGAGCAGAAGAAGAGAAAACAAATGATATAAAAATGAAGCGCTACCTCGCGAATGTGCGCACTGTTGAGCAACCTACAAATTAGCACTGTGCGACCGTATACACAGCATCGAGCAGCAACAGACGCCTGCAAATACATTACGGGAGGCTAAAATGCCTCATTGAATTCATTCCTCAGTGCTAGAAGGAGCAAAAACATTATTTTTCAGGTGCTACTGGTGCTTTTCTAGGCCTACAGGCAGACTTTAAAAGCACCAAAGTAAAACAAAGGTTTTCGTTTACTCCGTGGGAATAGGAGTACCGATATTCTACCTTTACTGTACTGACAGCCACTAAACCAATACACACCGTGGCTGCTATGTTTGATTCGAGCCATTGTCTTTCTATATTTATTTTAATGCACAGGTTCTGGCTCATTGAAAAAAAAAAGGGGGGTATCGAAGGTTGGCAGATCAATGTATACTGGTTCCAATTAGGGATGCAGAGAACCTTCCCAGTTGTCCTAACTGGAAAAGGGGGAAATAAAGTATGATATAGAAAAGCACACATATAGATAAGTATGCTGCTGCAGCAGACGTCAAGGGGAAAAAGAAAGAAGATGGAGTCCAGTTAACAAAGCATGGTCTTAGCAACCCAATGACAATCTCCTCCCCACTCAAGAGGAAAACCTGGGGTAATATCCAAGGGTTTTCATACCCATTACGATTCTCTAAGGTCAGATCTAGTATTAGATCTCTCCCATATGTCCTGCCAAAGGGATATCATGTGCAAGGTGCATAAGTTTTTCCCTGTACATACTGGGAACTATCAATTGCTCTATAGTCTTCCCCGTACTTGGATGTATACACTCCTTACACAACACACCTTTATTGATTTATACCTGGGTCCTTGGACAGTACCATTCCCCACCTGCTGAAAGAAAGCATGCAATGAGGTGTCACTTTTTGCTGTAATCCAAACACATTACTCTTTAAATTATCACATAAGTCCTTCTCTGTGTCCACATGACTTATAGTCCACTGAGTTCTATCATGCCTTCTTTCCTTCTTGATTTTCCGGTCTTTCCACTGGAGGCCCAAAAAGTTCTGCATCAAAAGAAAAAAGGCATGTCCACTGTTCCTCTTGCCCTGGTAGTTAAAGCACTAACATCGAGCAAGTCAGCCACAAAACGCTTGAAATCAGGATGGTCATGACCAGCTACCACAGTTACTGGGAGATAGGGAACCACACCAACATCCATTTGTCGCTCAAGTCCTTTAATACTCATAATGACTTTCATCGGGGTAAAAATGGGTGTCACCATGTATACATGTTACCCCAGTCTTGGAATCAGTAGTCATATAGCTCTCCACCACATCCAATCTGACCAAAGTCTGTTTACTGCCCTAGTCAATTAGTCCATTTACAACTTCCTGACTGATGGTTACTGGCAGTAAATACTGTTCCCAGTTAGCCAATGATAACTGGGTTGTGTAGTCTTCCATTTGGGGCAAAAGCGGGCTATATGACCTTTATCCTGGCACTCTCTGCAGATTATATCAGGGTTGTACTGTCTTTTTGATTTGAAAGTCTGTGTACCCCCATAGCGGTCCCGGTAGTAGTAGAAGAAGTAGTGTTAGGCCTTACTGTGGGGTTTGCAGGCCCGGTACCTGGTCCAGAATCACCTCTTTGTCAATTTGGATAAGTGGCCAAATAATCATCAGTGAGGGAAATGGCTTTCTCTGACATTTCTGGCCAATGCTCTCTTACCCAGGTCTGAACATCAGGTGGCAAAACCTTGACAAGTTGTTCCAATATGATCATTTCTATTATCTGCTCCAGCCTCTTCAGTCCAGGCTGTCACCACCTGTGACATAGTTTTTTAAGCCTTACGTATGCCTCTTGTGGGTTGTCAGAAGCATGGTACCTGAAAGTTTGAAATCGTTGTCGAAACATCTCTGGACTAATATCATACCAGTGCAAGATTTCTTGATGTACTGTATCATAGTTCTGTACTTGTTGACTGTCCATGTGACTGTAGGCCAGCTGAGCCTTTCCTGTCAAATGTGGTGCCAGCTGGATGACCCACTGTTCCCTTGGCCATCCACAGGCATGTGCCACCCATTCAAAAGTCATCAAATATGACTCAATGTCATCTGCATCTCCCAGCTTTGTTATCTTAATGTCCTTAGGGAGGTCAGTGGATGAAGAAGGTGGTCGTGCACCCATAGCCTGCAAGGCCCTTAAAGTGAGTTCATGCTTCTTATCCATCTCTACTTGCTTTATATAGAGCCATCTCAGCAGTTCCCTAATATCATCAGGTGGAACATGTCCAGGAGGTTCACCTTCATCAGAGACATCCTCAGAGGGTCCTCCAGTCTCTCCTTCCTCCTTTGCTTCCATCTTTGCCATGTAGGTCTTACTGCGAACATCCTCCAGTCCAGTCATCAGGAGTTCTCCCCGCTTGTGAGCCATAGTGCAAGTAAGAACACTGCTGAGTCTCTCAGGCTCCTCTCCAGTTTCAGGCTGTTGCATTCAGTGTCCACCTGGGCAGGAAAACTACCCACTGTCCAACCAATCCCACTGCTGTCACCAGTGTCAAGAAGTCATGGTAATGGATGGACGCAGAGACAGTTGTAGCTTGAATGCTAGGCAAATACTTTATTAACAGCCAGAAAGAAAAATAAATACAGACTGAAAATGGCAAAAATAAATCGGAAGCACAACATATCCATAAGTCCATAGGTTCTCCAGTAAACAACTGGAGAATAGGACGAGGTCAGCACTCCACCAACCTCTCCACTCATCTGAGGTGGTTGGGAAAAGAAGATCCATTTAGACCAGTGGGGGTCAGGTGGTTTACCTGAAATCCCGCCCACTAGTTTCCAAAATTCTTAAATTCCAATATAACCACTATTTACATACAAACTATAAAGTAAAACATTATTGTTTCCTAAATATTTACAACAGTGCTTTTGGAATATAATTCCCTAGCTTATTTATGAATATTTACAATAACTTCGAGTAGCAGGCCCCTCCCCTTGAGCTAGCCAATATTTAGATATGAGAAACAAGGCCAGCCGGCTCTTAGAAACAATGGGGAGCACAAGGGAGAGGAACTCTAGCTAGGAAGGTAAGTATTACCTTAGCTCCATACATATGCAGTTATTTCATTATATCTTTATTCGGCAAACAATTGTCTTTATTTTACTATGTAATAACTTCATTTGGCACATAAAGTAAATACTGGTGCTTTAGAAACAAAACATAGTATTTATACCATCTGAGTAACTGAGTAGAATGCTTGCTACCTTGCTATTTATACCCAGTCAGCTAGGCTTCTTTCTTTCATTCATACATGAATCACAATAATATAGTTTAAAACAAAATAACATTTCCCCATAACCATTATTTGTGGAAATGGCAAGTGAAACATAACACATTTTAACTCAGGGAGAGTTAGGCCACTAACTGAGTGAGGCCCTATTGTACGTTTATACCTAGTGTCCAAAATATTAGAAAACACTCCCTGCAATACAATCTACATCCAGACTATACTACACGGATGCATACAACCAAAACGCTAATGTGTTTTACCTCAAAAAAATATATATTTGTTGGAAAGCAGCATAGTTCTTATTGCTCCTCATTTGCCAGCAGCCAGCACGTGAATATCCTGTGGTAGCTATCGACCAGGAGAGAGCAGAAGAAGAGAAAAAAATATATAAAAACAAAGAGCTACCGTGCGAATGTGCACACTGTTGAGCAACCTACAAATTAGCACTGTGCGACCGTACGCAGCATCAAGCAGCAACAGACACCCACAATTACTTTACAGGAGGCTAAAATGCCTCATTGAATTCACTCTTCAGCACTAGAAAGAGCAAAAACATTATTTTACAGGCACTACTGGTGCTTTTCTAAGCGTACAGGCATACTTTAAAAGCACCAAAGTAAAACAAAGGTTTTAGTTTACTCCGTAAGAATAGGAGTACCAATAATCTACCTTTACTGTACTGACAGCCACTAAACCAATACACACCATGGCTGCTATGTTTCATTCAAGCCATTGTCTTTCTATATTTATTTTAATGCACAGGTTCTGGCTTGTTGAAAAAAAAGGGGTGGTATCGAGGGTTGGCAGACCGATGTATACTGGTTCCAATTAGGGATAGCAGAGAACCTTCCCAGTTGTCCTAACTGGAAAAGGGGGAAATAAAGTATTATATAGAAAAGCACACATATAGATAAGCATGCTGCTACAGTAGACGTCAAGGGGGGAAAAAGAAAGGAGATGGATTCCAGTTAACAAAGCATGGTCTCAGCAACCCTATAACAATTATTTTGTACTTTTTTGCATTGAAGTCCTTCTGCCAAACCCTTGACCACTCTTCAAGTTTTCTCAGGTCTCTGCTTATCCTTTTCTCACACACACACACACTCACACACAGAATGTCAGCTCTATTGCAGATTTTCATGTGACCTGCAAAGAGGCAAACCTTCCCTTCCAGCTCCTCTGCAATGTCACTTATAAAGACATTAAAGAGGACTGGTCACAGCACTCATCCCTGAGACACCTCACTGGTCACATTCCCTTCCTTTGAGTGAACTCCGTTTATCACCACCCTCTGTCGCCAATCTTGGACTGGATAACAAAGGTAGTGGATAAGGGCCACGCTATCAATTTACACTGATTCAGTTTCAGCAAGGTTTTCAACTCAGTGCCTCACAGAAGGCTGCAGAAGAAGCTAGAGGATCTGGGAGCAATAAACGGCACAGTTAAATGGATGCAAAACTAGTTGGAAGGGAGACAACAGAGGGTTGTGGTTAACAGAGGGAAATCAGAGGAAAGGGAGGTCACCAGTGGAGTGCCACAAGGATTGGTCCAGGGTCCAGTTCTTTTCAATATGTCCATCAGCGACATGGGAGAAAGAATCCAGAGCAAGATGTGTCTCTTCGCAGGCAACACTATGCTTTGTGGCAGAGTAGAAAATGAGGAGGGGGTTAGGAACATGCAGAGAGGCTTGCAAAAGCTAGAGTAAATAAATATTTCTGTAGTGCCTATTCCCAGATGCTCTGTGTGCAAGAGAGGTGGTCAGTGGTTTGGCGGTTGAAATTCAATGCCAAAAAGTGCAAGGTGATGCACATAGGGAATAAGAGCCCCAGAACAGAGTACTGTATTGGGGGGAGGGGGGGAGTAATGCTGGCAACAACCTCTGAAAAAAGGGACTTAGAAGTCTTCATCAGTGACACTCTAAAACAGTCAAGCCACTTTAACAAAGCCTACAGCAAGGCAATCAGGATTCTTGGGTGCATAGAAAGGAGTACTGACGGCAGAAGAAAGGAGGTATTACTACCTCTCTGTACATCACTGGGGAGGCCCCACCTGGAGTACTATGCCCAGTTCTGGAGTCCTCACATAAGTAAAGATAAGGACAGGCTGGAGTGCAATGTAGGGTGACCAAAATGATTCAGAGCCAGCAGGGCAGATCTTACAATGACTGGCTCAAGGCACTGAACATGTACTTGTTGGAGGCCAGACGAGAAAGGGGAGATATGACAGAGACCTTCACGTTTCTGAAAGGAATAAACAAGGTAAATTGTGACAAACTATTTAGGATATGTAGCGGATCAAGAACAGGGGGCACGAGTGGAAACTGATGGGGGAAGGTTCAAGAGGGTCATAAAAAATGTTATTTTACAGAAAGGGTGGTGGAGCCACGGAACAATCTGCCAGCTGATGTGGTGAGTGCCAGAACTATCAATGGTTTCAAACACGGCCGGGACACAGTGAAGGGCTTAGTGGTTGCTCAGGGTGGTAGCAGTAGGGTGGGGAGCATGCAGGCTGATAGTGTGGGTTAGAACCCTGTATGGACAATAGATCCTGGCTTTGTTAGGGTTTTATGAGCAGACTAGATGGACCAATTTTTTTTCGTCTGTCATCACTAAGTTCTGGGTTTGTATTCCTTCTATTGGTGGCTATGTGATCTGCAGTCAGGTTTCACTACCTGCACATGAAACTGCCAGAATCCTTGAAATTTGCCAGTCTGAGCTGCTTGTGGATCAGATAAACTGTGTGAGTAATGTTTCCCAAAATAAAGGTGAAGTCAGTCATGTTTACCAGGTCCTGACCAGTACCACTACATCTTATCTGAAGGCACTGGGGAATGTGCTCTCTTACATGTGGCTTTTTGTATATTTCATGAGTGCTGTCTGTCATCCAGTATAAGTGCTGTTTACACTGTAGCTATCTGTTTTGATTCAGACCATTGGAATGCATAACTGCCCACAGGGAGGTGTATGGAGACCCAAGCTAGAGACAATAGGCACATCTGTATTATTTTGTGGCCTGTGATAATACAGATGTTACACTTAGGATTAATGTACTGACAAGAGAGGATGTGACTACATTTGATGTCTCACTTCGTTTGGATGGGCACTGTGTTAGTTAGCTCAGGTAGCTTTCTATAGCTAATGTTCAAATTAATTCATTCAGCACACAAGATTTAACCACCATTATATACACTGAGTTACAATAACCCTTTCTGTGTTGCGAAAAACAGTGTGCTGCTCCTCCTTTCCTCCATATGAGGCTATTCTTGGTAGCTAAACAGTTTTGGAAGATACAGTGAGATGCTTTTGTAGGCCCCCCTTCCCCAAACTGTCTTGGGGCATGAAAGGATTCATTGATGTACCTGGGGACAGGGTCTACAGAATAGCGAAACATCTCCGAGCATTGCACCACCATGGAAATAAAGTAGGAAAACTTAGCCTATCTCTCAATGGCTTCAGCTTTTTCTCTCTCTCTCTTTCTCTCTCCCTCCCTTTCTCTCGATCTTTCTCTCTCAAGCGATCTCTCTCACTCTCTCAACTGACGTTGCCCCCAAACCTCCATCACCGGATCCAGGCACCTCAGATGATCTGCAGCTTCAAGCTCCCCCTTGGCTCCCAAGCCCCTCGATCCCACTGCAAACTGCTGGAAATCTTCTGGAAAGACAAACTCACGGAACAAATAAATATAAGGGGCTTTCCATTTCATTTACCCCATTTTTAACTCAAATAGACAAAATCACTACTCAGTTTTTTCCAAACAGCTCTTTATGTTCACCTGTGCCCCAAATGATTTCAGAAGACACAGGGGCACCATCCTAATCCAAGATATAAAGCAGCTTCATGGGGCTATAAAACGTTTTACAAACTCACCCAGCTAGAAACTCTCAAGCAGACATAAGATAGCAAACAGGCAGTACATGCAAGGCTGTTATTCCCTTTGGAAGCTCAGCTGATTTACTTACATGGATCCTTCGTATTAGAAGAACCATGCAGGCTTCTTTCTCACTGGCACGGGTAAGCCACTACTTTTACTTCGTTACCTTTTCCCTTGTCTCTTTTTCCTGCACTGGTCAGCGTGCCCTGTCTCTGCTCGGAGAAGCAAGCTGCTTCTCTCACCTGGCCCCTTTATTCAACCCAAACCCCGACAGGGGTCCAGAATTTTCTCTTCTTGAACCAGGCCCTGTAACCCATCCATTTAGCCTGCACTCAGACTGCTTCAGTATGACCCCCTCCAGCTCTGCAACTCCTCAGGTTCTCTTACTCCTGCTCCCATCAGTGCTACAACCCTTTATGGGCCTAAAAGGCCAGCTCATAAATAGTGGCCCCAGGGCTGGCCCAAACCTTAATACCTGACCGTCCCAAAGCATACCCAGGCCGCATCCCTGATGCCTAACTACCACCCTCGAGCTGCCCTGCCACGAGAGGAAGCCTGGGCTCTGCCACCACCCAGGCCCCCTGAGCAGCTTGAATCCTTTCTGGCATCCCTGGCATCCACTCCTTTCTTGTGGTACCCAAGATGACTATCCAGGAATGGCCCCAACCTCCTCTCTGCATCCCTGCCAAACACATCCTGGGTGTGAATTAAGCTCCTGACCCAGAGCTGCCCTCCAAGGCCTGTCTGAAGACCTCTGGTCTGCCTGGCCCTTACAATGCCAGCACCCCAGGACCTGCCCCTCCAAGCAGGCCCCTTAAGTGGGTGAAAGACACTCCCAGGCCCCCTCTACACCTGAGCCACCCTGCCACACCAGGTACAGGAGGGGACCTTTGCCAAAGGCTCCTCCCCTTGGAGGACCCTGCCAAGGCTCCCTCAGCCTCTGGCAGCTCAAGCCACACCTACACAGGCTCTAGGGGCTCCTACCTGCCCTACCATCTACCTACAGGCCTCCGCCATCCCAATGATGCAGTACCGGCTAGCTGGCCATCCTCCCTCGGAGCTCCCATCCCTGTTCCTTGACGCCACATGGCTGCATGGGAGCCATCCCTGACTACTGACTTATGGGGTGAGGTCCCCACAGGCCCAACCTGAACTGTTGAGCTCCCTCCTTGTCTGCCTCTCCTGCTCTTCCAGCCACCCTTCCAGCCTCAGACCTACTGCCCAGGCTGGAAAAGCCCAGATCATCCTGTTCCAACCCTATTTATACCCTATTTTGCCTGCCCCCTGCTGCCACCTTCAGGCGTCCAGCAGGGATTAACCCCCAGAGCACTAACAAATTCCCAAGCTCTGGGGGGTTGAAGTTGGAATGGATCCCTAAAGGGTGCATAAGCCCCTCTCAAGAGAGAGGGGCTTGCACTCTTCCCTCACCCAAAACATCATTCCCTCCTGAAAATGATGGCAAAGGGCCCAGTGACGGTCTCCTCCCAGCAAGCTGGGTATGCACACTCCCCAGCCCACAAAGGGAAACACATCATATCTGGCCAAAAGGGCACCTCCCAAACCAACCTTTCTAGACTCAATTTACCCTACGAAATAAAACTTACCTGTGCCAGGAGATAATTATAAAATGTTAAAAAAAACAGAATTAATTCTTTTGTCAAAAGACAACCACAATCCTTGATTTCTTATTTTATAAACTTCAGCAACATTGTAAAGAATATTGAGGTAGTTCTAAAATTTTAACAAACCCCATTATACCTCCCTTCATAGATAAACATGTTACTCTGTGTACAATTCTCTTATACACACACTCACATACACACTCACTCCTGCATTCTCACACCACCCTTAACCAGCCTTCACACTATTATGTGTCAATAATCTCTGCATTCTGATTAGTAAAGCATAAATTAGGTCCTTGTTTTTCAAAAACTATTTACAGTCACCATATTCTGTGCCATGAAGCAACTGTCCTGGTGCAGTTCATAAGTCTGATTGCAGGAGGCCTAAGTGGCAGGTCCCCCTTCTGGTGGAAAATAATATTCAGATCCAGTTTGGTGATCAAGTCCCCAAAAGAATCTCGATCTATGGTGTAACATTTGGTCCATGTCCCAGCCAAATCCTGGACCAAGGCACAATTTTTGAAGAGGGTCAAACCAGACCAAGCCCCTGTGTGGCACATTGTCCGGGCCTGCTGGATCAGTTGCTAAGAGGGAACACCTCCACCTCCAGGACAGTTCTTCAATTGGTCCAGCTGCTCCTTGAAGATCCATTCTTTCCTCATCTCCTTGATGATATCCCAAACCCTCTTGGGCATATATGGGTAGTCCATATGGGGATACTCCACACAGAGCCTCTTTGGACCCATCTCTCAGCCTGGCTCCATTCTGCCACATCTCTCACATTGGTCCTCCTGGCTTGCCCTGGTGGTAACCACATCCCACTTCTGTACTTGATGTTCAACAGGTCACTGGGGTTTGTTTAACCCATCCATATGGGTCCAGAGGGTTTTGGCATGGACTGGAAGCTGTGGGGTGCGGTCTGCTAAGGTGATCACCGGATGATGAAAGGCCTGGGGATGGCTCAATATACTTGATAGCTGTGGAACTGGAACCATTTGCCAATATATTTTTCCTCATCTAGCTCCTGTTCTTCCCAAGCCTTAACATGCTCTCTGGTCTCTGTTGGTGCAACAAAGAGCATGGAGCTAAGCCCACTGGGCTTTAAGATCTTTAACACGACTCAAGACACAGGCTTTGATTTGGTAGACAGAGCCAATGAGTTACTGCCAGACAGGTGCCGATGCAGGGACTCCCTGGGCCCTGGGGAGCCTCCCGCCAGTTTTTTAAGACCCCTGCCCCTCCCTCTGCCACAGGGATATTGGTAGCCAGTGCCAGGGAGCAGGGCAGATGACTGCTCCACAACACCCCCTAATCTCTCCTTCCTTTCTGCTCCCTTTTCTTCCATGGCTTCAACGATGATGTCGGAGGAAACGCACCTGGCTTTAGTGGTCTGGCCCAGGGCACCATCCCCCAGAGAGAGTCTATCAAATGCTCTGGAATCTCCACTAGCAGGTGACCATAGCATATAAAAGCCCTCTGTGGCACTGGAAGGAGGCCTCCAAAAAGAAACTGATGGGGCACCATCCAAACTGCCTCCCGGGGCCGAACTGGAGCAAACTCTGCAAACAGGCAACCTTGCAATGCCTTCCCCCCCAATATCCACACCTCACACATCACTAATTGATCTGTCCCTTTCCGCCGGCCTTCCACAGCCAGGAGAGCAGTGAGGCTGGAACTGTGGCAAGGGGTTCCTCCTGAGGGGACACCTCTTCTTCAGCTTTCTGTCCCTCGCCTGCCATGATCCAGCGCCAATCCATGCGGCCACCTGCTAAAGTCTCTACCCTGCTGCTCCTCACAGTACCCAGAACACTCTTACTTTTGATGGAGATTTTCTTTTGGTTTCCTGTTCCTGTGTGGGTGTGTGCTGCTTTGATTTCTGTCTTTCAGCTGGTTCTCTCTCTGCTCCACTTCTGCCTGACTGCTCTGCAAAGATGGTACTCCCTCAGCAGTTGCTTTTGCTTCTTCTCTGCCATCCACCAATCGGAAGCTGACAGAGCATCACGTGACCAGTCAGTCATGCAAGCACACCACACCAGGCATGCTGAGGCCTTCTACTCTTTCAGACCTGCTCCCACAGCTAATGTAAAGTGTGCCACAGGGCCTACTTTGGCCAGGGTACCTGTCAGCACCTCGGACCCGGGGAACTCGGGGTCCAGCAAGGTTTTGGAGTACAGGGAACATCTCAGACAAGCCTCCATGTCTAGCCCCCCTTCCCCAAACTGTCTAGGGGCATGAAAGGATTCATCTATGTACTGGGAGGAAGTAGGCTGTTGGTTAACTAGGATCTGCAGCTTATCCATTAGGTAGGGAAATGGGCAGACTAGGTGGGCCAAGCGGTCCTTATCTGCCATCAAATTTTATGTTTCTATGTTTCTATGGGAGAAAGGGTCTACAACGTAACGAAACATCTCCGAGCATTGCACCATGGAAATAATATAGGAAAACGTAGCCTACCTCTTGACAGCTTCAGCTTTTCAGTGCACCCCCGATCACTCTCACTCTTAACTGATGCTGCCCCCAAATCTCCACTGCCGGATCCAGGCACCTCAGATGATCTGCAGCCTCCAGTAACCTTTGGCTCCCGAGCCCCTCAGTTCCAGTGCAAACTGCTGGAAACCATCTGGAAAGACAAACTCACAGCACAAATAAATATAAGAGGTTTTCCATTTCATTTACACCATTTTTAACTCAAATAGACAAACTCACCACTGCAACCCTTTATAGGCCTAAAAGTCCAACTCGTAAATGGTGGCCCTGGGGCCAGCCCAAACCTTGATGTCTGACTGTCCCAAAGCATACCCAGGCTGCCTTCCTGATGCCCAACTGCCACCCTCAAGAGCCCTGCCACCACCCAGGCCGTCCGATCAGCTTGAATCCTTTCTGGCATCCCTGATGTCTGCTCCTTTCTTGCGGTACCCAAGATGACTATCCGGGAATGGCCCCAGCCTCCTCTCTGCATCCCTACCAAACACATCCTGGGCTTGAATTAAGCTCCCAATCCGGAGCTGCCCTCCAAGGCCTGTCCGAAGACTTCTGGCCCGCCCAGCCCTTACAATGCCGGTGCCCCAGGACCTGCCCCTACAAATAGGCCTCTTAAGTGGGTGAAGGACACTCCCAGGCCCCCTCTATGCCTGAGCTACCCTGCCACACTGGGTACGGGAGGGGACCTCTGCCACTGGCCCCTCCTCTGGGAGAACCCTGCCAAGGCTCCTTCAGCCCTGGCAGCTCAAGCCACACCTACACAGGGTCCTAGAGACTCCTACCTGCCCTACCATCTACCTACAGGCCTCCCCCATTCCAACAACACAGTACTGGCTAGCTGGCCATCCTCCCTCGGAGCTCCCATCCCTGTTCCTCAATGCCACGTTGCTGCATAGGAACCATCCCCAACTACTGACTTACGGGGGGGGAGGGGTCCCCCACAGGCCCAACCCAGGACCATCGAGCTCATAGAAACATAGACTTTGATGGCAGATAAGGACCGCTTGGCCCACCTAGTCTGCCCATTTTCCTACCTATTGGATAAGCTGCAGATCCTAGTTAACCAACAGCCTACTTCTTCCTATCCCCCACCAGAATTGCCTTATGTCTGTCCCGTGCATTCTTGAATTCCCCCACTGCTTTTTTACCCCATGACCTCCTCAGGAAAGCTGTTCTATGCATCCACCATCCTCTCTGTGAAAAAATACTTCCTCACATTGCCCCTGAACCGCCCCCCTATCTTCAAATTGTGCCCCCTCGTTCTTGCACATCTTTTTCTGAAAGATGCTACCCTCTTGGACTTTGTTGATTCCACTGAGGTACTTTAAAGTTTCTATCATGTCCCTCCTCTCCCTCCTTTCCTTGAGAGTATACATATTAAGCTCATTTAGTCTCTCTTCATATGGCTTCTGTGCAGACCCTGCACCATTTTAGTTGCCCTCCTCTGGACTGCCTCCATCCTGTTTATGTCCTTGCAGAGACAGGGTCTCCAGAACTGCACGCAGTGCTCCAGATGGGGTTTCACCAACTGTCTGTACAGAGGGATAAACAACTTCCTATTTTCTACTGGTGATGCCTGTCCCTGTATATCCCAGCATACCCCCAGCCCTCCTTACTGCCTTATCACATTGCTTGCTTACCTTTAGGTCATCTGATATGACTACCCTCAAGTCCCTTTCCCTTTTTGTTGTTGTTAATCCCCCCCCACCCCACTGTGTACTTTTCCCCTGGATTTTTGTTTCCCAGGTGCATTACTTTGCAGTTCTTTGCACTGAATCTAAGCTGCCATACTTTTGACCATTTCTCCAACCTTGCCAAGTCCCTTCTCATCCTTTCCACCCCCCTTGTGTATCAACCCTGATGTAGATCTTTATGTTGTCTGCAAAGACTAAGAGGCATACTTTTCCTTCCAGTCCTTTCACAAATGTCACTTATAAAGATATTAAAAAGGACCAGACCCAGCACTGAATCCTGCAGTACCCCACTAGCAACCCCCCTTCCTTCAGAGTGGACTCCGTTTACTATTACCTTCTGTGTCCTGTTTTCCAGCTAATTTTTTACCCAGGCTACCACCCTGGGACCCACTCCCAGGCTGGATAATTTGTTTATTAATCTTTTGTGTGGGACTGTGTCAAATGCCTTGCTAAAGTCTAGGTAGGCCATGTCCACAACCCCTCCCTGGTCTACTACTTTGGTCACCCAGTCAAAGAAATCTATTAGATTTGTCTGACATGACCCTCCCGCTGTGAATCCATGCTGCCTTAAGTCCTGTGCCCCGCTGGCCTCTAGGTACTCAACAATTTGTCCTTTCAGAAGTGATTCCATGATTTTCCCTATCACTGAGGTCAAGCTAACAGGTCTGTAGTTTCCTGCCTCTGCTTTACTCCCACTTTTGTGAAGGGGAATCACATCCACCCTCCTCCAGTCCTTAGGTACCACCCCATCCTTCCATGATTTGTTAAAAAGGGTAGTCAGTGGTGTCACTAGTTCTCCCCTTAGTTCTTTTAGAATTCTGGGGTGAATCCTGTCAGGCCCCATTGCTTTGTCCACCTTCGGTTTTAGGAGTTCTTTAAAACCGTTTCTTCTGTGAAAGGACTGGTATCGACCCCCCCTATCAAGAGTGCCTCTATTGATTGGATTAGGTACCTCCCCTTCCTCTTCTTTTGTGATTACTGAGCAAAAGTATTCCTTCAGGATCCCTGCTTTTTCACTGTCACTCTCTACCCACTCATCCTCCCCTTTATTAAGTCTCACTGTCCCTCCCTTGGTCTTTCCTCACTTACTAATGTACCTATAAAAGGTTTTATCCCCTTCTTAACTGAGTTGGCTATCTTTTCCTCAGTTTGGGCCTTTGCTATTCTCACTGCCTTCCCTGCTTCCTTCTGCTTTAACTGGCACAGTTCTCTGTCCCGCTCCTTCTGTGTTACCTTATACTTCCCTAAATGCTATCTTTTTCTCTCTAACC
The DNA here is from genome assembly GCA_016271365.2 of Neoceratodus forsteri. NCBI lineage: Eukaryota > Metazoa > Chordata > Ceratodontiformes > Ceratodontidae > Neoceratodus > Neoceratodus forsteri. Next base: position 78,327,394 of record CM057458.1, read on the forward strand.
TTCCCTGCCATCTCTTTTGAGAACTCCCTCCTTGCCTCCCTCTCCTGCTATTCCAACCCTTCCCCCCCTCCTCCTCCTCCTCTCCATCTCCTCTCATCTAGCATCAGGCCTACTGCCCTGGCTGGAAAAGCCCAGAACTTCCTGTTACAACCCTATTTATACCCTATTTTGCCTGCCCTCTGCTGCCACCTTCAGGTGTCCAGCAGGGATTAACCCCCCCCCCAGAGCACTAACAAATCCCTAAGCTTTGGGGGAGTAGAAGGTGGAAGGGGTCCCTAAAGGGAGCATAAGCCCCTTTCAAGAGAAAGTTGGCTTACACTTTTAAAAATAAACATTACTAGATTACCATACAGGGGAATAATGCATCAGTTGGTGTGCTTTAAAAAGCAGTAAACTAACAGGGTGTACGATTATTGGGTAATTATCAGCGCACCCCTCCTCTGCGGATTGTAGGCATGAGGCATTAGCCAAGTGCCCTTCAACCACAGGGTGGGGGGTGCAATAGTTACCAATAACTGCAACCCTGAAGTGTGTTACTGCATTTATAAAATGGCACCAAAATAATAAAAAAAACACAAGACTAACAAAATCATTAAATTAAGAATGACTAAATCTTCATTACTGGTAAATCAGTTTGCATACCAAACAGCTGGGCTTGTCCCATCAAAGCGGACAAATTGGCTGATAGGTAAGTCAATCGATTGTTAGTTAAACCTTTTTTTCCCCCAACTGTCACAGTTACTGAGAATTCCAAATCAGTATAGTTCCAAAACTTGAAAGGCACTTTCTAGACCTGTGTGGTTATTGGTCAGTTAGCACTCTGGTCTGAGCAGCTATTGACCAATCAGATCACTGTTTTTTTTGGCACATTTTATAAGAGAATGTAATACACACCTGAGGTGTGTGATGCTACATAAACCCCGAGAACAAAGTTTGAGGGGTTTATTTAAGTATAACACACTCAGGGTATGTATTACTCATTTATTTATTTTATTTTAGTCTTTGGTAACTGGGTACGGCCCACTAGACACAAGCACCTGTTTTCAGTGGCGACCTGGGAGCACTGGGCGGTTAAGTGACTTGCTCAGAGTCACACAGTACGCAAGTGGAGGTTGTGAGAATCAAACCCAGGTCTTGTCTGCTGGATGTACCAAACTCATTCACACTTTGTTATTCTAACCTCTAAGCTATACTGCCAGCCCAATTAAAAATTATTAAATGAGAGTAACCACACCCACCCATGTTTTATTTCATACAATTGATTAGTCATCGGTTTTTTTCTACTTCTCCCTCCCCAATATTAGTTATGCAGTGACATGTGAATAAAATGTAGCTATTCACCTGTTTCTGTTAGGAAACTGTTGAAAAGGTTGTAGCCACTCTAGTTTTAGGATAGTATGATTTTATGCTGTTGAACAAATGACTGGCACTCTGGTAACACCTCCAAACAGAACCGTACTGCCATCACTGTTTTTAACTTGTGAACTACAAAGACATTGGTCACTTAAGACTTTTTGCGGTCAGAAACTACATTTGTAATTCCGCTTTCAGGTCAGGCACTGAGCCAGGATGCACTGTTGCCCGTATACATGACACACTCTCTGGCTATATCCCTGTTTTGCCTCATCACTGACTCCTCCTTCCCCCAACATGCCACCATTCTCTGTATACATTTGCAACTCTGTGGCACTTGCATTCTCCCCTATCTTTGATATCTGCCGCCACTCATTGTAATTCACATTGGCTACTCTGCACCACTTGCTTTTTATCTGTCTCCTCCCCAGTCTCTGCCCCCCCAAAACTTGCCAACCATCCACCATCTCTCAGCCACACAACATACTTCCATTCTCCGTATACATCACACGCTGTCCGGCAATTGCTCTCTCCACCTATCCCTGATTCCTCCCCCCACCTCCTACTATTTTCAGTACTTTACAGTACCTGGTCTCTGCCATTTCTTCTCTCCCCTATCATCTCTGCCCCCCATCCTACCACTTTCAACACTACTTCACATTACCCGCTATGTTTTATTTCCTCTCTGTCTCTTCCCTCCTCTGTCTCTATCTTTAGCCCTAAAATGCCACTATTATCGTGGTACATTAACCACTCTCAGCATTTGAGTTCCACTCCTCTTCTGCCCATCTCTGATCCCCCAACATCCTTCCATTCTTGACATATCTCTGCAGCTCTGCACCACTTGTTTTTTTCTCCCTTCCCTGATCTCTGCTCTTCCAAAACCCTGGTATTCATCACTATTCACATTACCTGCTCTCTTGTATTTGTTTTCTGTCCCTCCCCTCCCAATCTCTTCTTCCCCCAACATTCTGGCCTTGTCCCTACGTTTACTTTACCAAACAAATAGAATGCACTTCAGTAAACCTAAACATAAGAAATATACATATGGCCAAAAACAATTCAAACTTTGCATGGTTATTTTACAAAATAATGTTACCCCTAGGTTGTCTTGTCTGGGTTCACAACCCTGCCTGGTGACTGTACAGGGCCCAGCTGTTTGGGGGAGTTAGGTTAGTTCTTTCTCCTGCGGTAGGGAAATTTGTCCCAGAACAAACAAGAAATAGCATGGGGCCTCCACCCACAGAGAATAAGTGGGCCAGATGTTGTGCGCAATACCTACCCTGGAATACAGTACAGTGGAAGCCACTTTAGACAGACCTGGATGTCGCGGGCAATCGGATAAAACAGACAAAAGGACAAGACCCAAGTTCAACCCTATGCACCCCATATTAAAAAAACAATGTTAATGCGGACCATAGCGGCCATATTTATTGGACGCCTGGGGCTTTGTTTCAACAGTTAGCACCAACGATAATAGCCCTGTTAAGCACCTGTTGCTCTCCTGTTGCTCATTACCATCTAGCGAGTCCTGCTGCTGATTTAATTAGAGCAGCACCTTGTATTCAAATGGTCTTGCAAGTTACTCTGTGCTGTATCTGTGCTTTTGTTCTGTTGAATTATTGCTTATAAGCGTGTCACCATCCCTCTTTCATGGAAAGTTGAACTCCTGTAGCAGATAGAGTCCCTTCCCAAAAGAGCATCCGAGACCTAGCTGTTCACTTGTCCCTGCCAAAGTCCACTGTCTCAGATTTAATCTGCGCCAAGGAGATTTTTAGTAGATGGCACTCAGATCAAAACCTTGCACTCAGCCTCACAGTGTGTTAAAAAAAATGCTATTGCTTGATGCTGTCCATTTAATGAAGAGTGCTTGGGATAGCGTAACCAGAGAAACAATATGCCACTGTTTCATGACAGCTGGATTTTCGCACCCTCAGCAGGAACATTTTCTGGTTGTAGCTGAGGAGCTTATTCTTCCACCCACTGGTCTGACGGAAACAGAGGTCGACTCGCTGTGCCATCTGAGTGAAAATGACTCAGAGCCCCAGACGGATGCCATCTCTGATGTGCTAGCCGCAATGAAAGCTGACAGGGATGAGGTGACTGAACATACAGCGGCAGAGACAGAAGATGATGGAGAGTCAGAACAGAAAATTGTGTCCTGTGCTGATGTCCGTGATGCCCTAACAACTCTGCAGCATGCCATGAACCAACGGCTGGATACCCTTCCGAACTGGGAACTGCTTGCTCGCACACAAAAAGAATGGTACAAATACACTTTAGGTAAAGGCAAGCAGAACAAGATTACAGAGGTCTTAACTTGAATCGACCACACAGTCTTGAATCATTAAGTTGTAAGCCAAGCACTTCCACCCAAACCCCCCAACACCTCCATGTCTATGTCCTTATCACACGTGCAGTACTGTACTGTACTGTTCTTTTTCAGAATTTATTCCTATTTCTTCAATAAAGATGAATGTTTAATCAAACAGTACAGCTGCCAGTGTTAGTGTACCAAAACATCATAAACAGTATTGATACATGTTAAAAATGTACAGACTGCTGAACCGCATATGAATAAATGCACTAAGTTTTGGTCCTTGTGTAAGTTCGGCTATCATGGATGAGCACTACAGAGGACAAAATCAGTCGGAACCAGCTTGTTATTCTAAAGTGGCTTATACTATACCTCCCCACAGTGGACTGGACCACCCTCTGGGGACCAACAAGACTGTCATTACCTTCACCAATAAACACATCAATCAGGTTACACAAAGTGGACACACATACTCACACACACACGCACACACAAAAGTGAAGTTCCTCCAACAGGCCATAGTGTGCGAGCACAATTTAATGAACATGACACTCCAAATGTTCAGAACACCGAACTATTTAATCCTAATGAGGTAATTGTAATCCAAAAGAGAAAAGTGCCAAACGCCCAGCCACCAGCCCCAGCACTCATGTGACCCATGGCTGCAGCAGCTCATATCTAGCGGGAGCCAGCATACAGCAGCAAGTTGGGCAGCATTTTGCAGTAGACTCCTGGGGCCTGGATATGAAGCGCTTTGGACTCTGTCAGGCACTTCACAGCAGCACAGCCCTTCTAGCTCAACGCTCACAGCACACAGTAGCAGTGTGCAGCGGCTTCATGGTTCTCAAGGAGCCCAGACCCCAAGAGCAACCCCCACGATCCAACTCCTCTCTGAATCGAGAGTATTTCCATACTTGGAGCACATGCCCTGTGGCTTCCTGTTCCCCAATCCACCGCACTAGATGAGAGCTAGCAGGCTCCTTACCTGGCTCCAAAGCAACCTGAGTAGGAGGCAGGTCTCGGTCTCTGCACTGTACAGCTCAGCACCTTCAGTCTGCAGCAGTGACCCACAGAAACAGACTCGCAGTGGTTTCTTTCAGTAGGTGCCCTGCCTGGCACAATTTGACAGCTTTCACTAAACAGGTGCCTTTCCGTGGGTTCTATGTAAGGAAGGCAAACATGGAAGGGTGACCCTCAAAACAGCCCAAGCAATTTGCGGAAAGCTGGAACGGCGGATCCCAAAAGACACGAACATCAAAACGGCAAATGGAGTGCTTTTTAAAAAAGAAAAGAAAACACAGACACCACCACCACAAACGTAGGACAATGGGAGAAGACGGGGGGGTACCACAACATGTGGAGGACGGGGACACAACAACGATGGGGGGGTCCTGTAAACAGCTCCAAGAGGAGGAGGAGGAGGAGGAATGGCCAGAAGCACCATCACCATGGGCACATGTGGCATGAAAGCATGGTGCACAACTGCACACAGATGGCAGGAGTGCAGTAGGGACGCAGGGTGCAGCAGGGTTGGAGACACCGGGCCGGGGTACGGGCAGAGTGTCGGGGGGGTGGAACAGCACCCCAGACTGAACAATATAGCCCAGCGGATGAGGGAGGATGGGATTGCAGGGATGACAGTGGTGCAGAGGCATCCACCCGGCCGGTGCCACACCCAACTACAACTGCAGCTGAAAGTTGTAGGCGAGCCCTCGCAGGCAGTCGGGTGTTGTGTGCTTCCCATACTCTGCCACAATAGCCTCAATACACTTAGGGAGGTCCCAGTACATCCTCTTCTGTGCAGCAGCACTGGCCCCAGAGAGCAACTGCTCCATACGAACCTCACTCAGGTGCTGTTCCTCCCTGAGGCAATCGAGGAACCACCAAATGCTGGGATTGCTGGCACTGAGCCGGGGTGCATGCAAGTGGAGGTTGTGGGAATCAGACTCAGGTCTACTGGATGTGCCAAGCTTATTTTCAACTCATTAGTCTAACCTCTAGGCTATACTGCCAGCCCATATGGCATTACAGTTTTTGTAATTACTGTGACAAGGTAGAATAAGACCCTGTCAAATTTGTTTTGGAGAAAGTGTTTAAATGCCAGGATCTGTATTCATTCATTTTCTGTCTCTTCTGTCCGGTTGCACAACTAATTTTTCCTGAGACTTCGGACTTGATCAACCCGAACAGTCTCGCAATCCTTTGCCTCTCACTGTCCCTCTGTTTTTTCTTGCTGTCTGTTTTTCCTCCTTTGCATAGCTATATCTGCTGATATAAAGTTTATGAGAATCAATGTATGGAAATGTAGCTGATATTGAGATCTCTTTCGTTTAGAAAATGTTTAGTGTTGCTGTTGAAATGCATATGTATTTATAATTTGAGATAACTGTAAAAAGCCAGAGGTTATGTGAGTGCAAATGCCTGAGCAATTTGCAAAGGCTGGGGGACCTCAGGAAGCTCTCAGTGTTCTAGCAGCTCCTGCAATTGACAAAAAAACAGAATGCTTTGCAAAGACAAGATGTTTGCTTGAGGATGGGTGTTGAAGAGACATAAAAACAGCTAAGCTGAGCTGCAAGGGAGATGTTTTACAAGAAATATTTTATTTTTGCTTCTGTACAGTTACTCTGAATAGGTTTATTTTATTTTATTTTACTGCAACTACAAATAAACAGTTTCCTGACCTGTGCCTCAACAACAGATGGTGTTAACAGTGGGATTTAAGCCATGCATACCCTAAGACAGGAGATTTGTGCATGGGTACTGGACCTAGTACCAGGGAAACACAGAGGAAGGTATGGATTCTGCAGCAGCAAGTCCAGGAGTGGTTACCAGTAGAATGGCAGCCAAACTAGCAGAGACATAAGTCCAGTTTGAGATTGTACAGCCAGTACAAGTTATGGAAAAAGAACAGGCAGTGGCAGAACCTGAAAGCCTGATGGACTTTTTCAAATGGTGGGCTATACATCAAAAAGAGACTGAGACGCAGAGAGAAAAACAGATTCAGCATTTAGAAGCACAGAGGAGAGAAGAGATGCAGTGACAGGAGCAGCAGATGACAGAAGAGATGCAGTGACAGGAGCAGCGATGGCTGGATGCCTTGCAAGCTATCAAAGGCAGAGGATCCAGTACAGATCCAGAGGAGCAACAACATGCAAGCAACTTAAAGGCCATTAAACGTACTAAGTTGTGTCCCTCAGATGATACTGAGGCATACCTGACAACTTTTGAAAGAGTTGCCACAGCCTGCCAGTGGCCAAAGCAGTGATGGACAATCAGACTGGTACCATACCTGACAGGGAAATCCCAGCTTGTCTGCAGCAGAATGGACATTGCACATTCAGAAAACTATGACCTGGTGAAAAGCGAAATCCCGAAAAGGTACAACATCTCCAGAGATACCTACAGGCAGAGATTTCGATCTCTGAGGTACAACTCGGTTGACAATCCTCGAGAAGCCTTCACCCAACTCCAACAATTCTTGATGAAGTGGATCCAACCAGAGGGAAAAACAGTCCCACAGATCATCGGCACATTTGCCATGGAGTAATTCATCAACACATTGCCTACAGATGTGCAGCTGTGGGTAAAGGAACACCAACCAGAGAATGGGGAAAAAGCTGTTTCTTTGGCTGAGGACTACCAAATGGCCAGACAGCAGCGAGGTAACAGCCAAGCACCGGTAAAAAAACTATTTTTCCCATTTAAAGCAGCAGTACTACAAAAAAAAAAACTGTGCTTTTTTTGACAGTTTATTCCCTGTGCCCTGCTAATCATATACCTGGTGATCTTTCTCACTGGCATTGTACTATCGCAGAGTAATTTGCTCAGTTATTCTCTGCTTTTGTTTACATGTCTGTCACTATGCATGTTGCGCTGGAACCCCCTCTGCTGCCAACTGCACATGTGAATGACTTGCAGGGACATCGGGAATGGTCAGCAGAGGGTCCCTCTGCTGTTGTCAAAAGACGTGATGTGACCTGTAGAAAAAGTGCAGCTGGAAATTAGTCAGCCGCCATATTTGTTGTAGCGCTACAACACTTCAAATAAATTGCAAATATCTAAAAAACTAAAGACGACTCGGAAAAAACATTTACAGATATGGAAACTGGAACTTTGGCCGCATGCTTACAGCTGAAAAACAGAATTTTGATAGGTCACTTCCTGATTTCGTAGTACTGCTGCTTTAAATTCCAAGCCTGCTAAGAACTCTGGTGGGGGTAGCAAATATGTGCCAAAATACATTATCTTCTATAATTGTAATAAGCCAGGCCATTTTGCAAGAAACTGTCATAATAAAGAGAGTGGCACTGGAGCAGATTTGTCCATGGCAAGCTGGGGCAAGTACCTAATAGATGTGAAGGTGGGGAATAAGACTGTAAAGGGACTCATTGATTTGGGAAGCAGACAGACCTTAGTGCATGTTAAAGTGCTGGGAACACGCTATGCAAAGGGACCAGGTACTGGTGTCATCGGCATCCATGGGGACACTCAATACTATCCCACCACCCAAGTGACTCTGACCGTTAAGGGATTGTCTCACCAAATGAAAGTGGGGGTAGTACCTAAGTTACCTGTACCTGTGATTATTGGAAATGACTTTCCAGGATTTACTGAATTGATCAAAGAGTAGTAAGTCCTGATGTTTTAGCAGCTATGGTGACAAGAGCTCAGGCAAAGAAAATTTCAGACAGTGGGGACACTTTTCAGTTCTGTGATTTTAATTCGGACCTGTTTGAGCACAGCTCCAAGATCTGGAAATCCAGGAGAGAAAGACAAAGCCTGAAGAAACTATGGCAACCAATGACTGATGGACATGAAGGGTTAAAATATGAAAATACTGAAACTAAATTGATAACTGATTGTGATTTTCTTTCAGAGCAAGCTAACAATGTTTCTCTCCCAGGTTATTTCAAGCAGCTAGGGGTAAAACCAAACAGGGTGGACCAATGTTTAAAAAATTTAATGAATTACTGTACAGTTTGGGTTAAACCTCAGACACAGGAACAGACGGAACAACTGGTTGTACCACAGAAGTATAGAACAGAGTTGTTACAGATGGCACATGATAGCCCTATGGCTAGTCACCCAGGAAGGGATCGCACCCTTGCCAGATTGCTGTACAGATTTTACTGGCTGGGAATCATGAAGATGTTGTTACCTATTGTAATTCCTGTGCTGAGGGTCAGAAAGTAGCCCCAGTCACTAGAAAAGACAAGGTGCCCCTGGTTCCCCTAACCTTAATAGATGTGCCTTTTGAGAGAATTGCAATGGATGTGGTTGGTCCTTTAGACAAAAGTAAAAAGGGTAATAGATTTATCCTGGTAGTATGTGACTATGCTACTCAATACTCAGAAGCAGTTCTAATGTGTACTGCTACAGACCCAAAAGTTGCAGCAGAGCTTGCCAAAATATTCAGCAGAGTGGGCATACCTAAAGAAATTATTACTGATCAGGATAGTAATTATGGTGCTGCACTGCTTAAAGAGCTGTACAGACTGCTAGGTGTCACTGCCATAAGAACCTCCCCCATCACCCTCAGAGACGGTCTTGTTGAGCGTTTTAACCAAACTCTAAAATGCATGTTAAAATGGTTTGTAAAAGGGGAAGGGAAAGACTGGGACCATTACTTGCCTTATCTACTTTTTGCTTACAGAGAAGTGCCACAGGCATCAACAGGGTTTTCGTCATTTGAAATGCTGTATGGTAGGCAGCCAAGAGGCCACTGGATGTGATAAAAGAAATGTGGGAAGATAACAACACTCAGAAACAATCTGTATCTTCTTATATGTGTGCCCTAAGAAAGAAACTGGCAAAATATGTTGAAATTGCCCATAGTAATCAGGAAGAGGCTCAAAACCAGCAGAAGGTGTATTATGACTATGGGGTAAAAGAAAAAGTTTTTGAGCCAGGTGAAAAGGTTTTGCTGCTGTTACCCATATCAGAAAATAAGTTGTTAATGAAGTGTGCAAGGGCCATATAAGGCTCTTAGACATACTGGCACTGTTAACTGACTGGCAATATAGCCTAGCGGTTAGAGGAACGAGGTGTGAATGAGCTTGATATATCCAGCAGACCAGACCTGAGTTTGATTTTCACAACCTCCAGTTGCATACTGTGTGACTCTGAGCAAGTCACTTAACCGCCCAGTAATCCCGGGTCACCCCTGGAAACAGGCACATGTGTCTAGTGGGCCTTACCCAGTTACCAAAGACTAAAATAAAAAAAAACTATGAGATTGACGAGACTCCTTAAAAGAAAACCCCTTCTGAGATTTACCATGCTAACCTTCTCAAGAAATGGGTTGAAAAAATGCCAAACGCTGCCTTGCTAATTTTACCAGAAGCTGATAAAGAAGATACTGATGTAGCTTATGATAGAATGGAACAAACTGTAAATGCTGATGCTGTAAAGATGAATGTTTCCTTAACCTCAGGACAAACTGCAGACATTTGTAATGTGCTAAAAGACATTTAGCAGTACTTTTACCATGGAACCAGGCCAAGCAAAAGGGGCTGAGCATGTAATAGTGACAAAGAATGCTCGTCCTATTAGGCAGAAGTCATACAGGTTGCCAGAGCGGTTAAAAGCTGATGTGGTTAAGGAAATACAAAAAATGAAAGAACTGGGTATCACTGAGGAGTCGAGGAGTGCTTGGTCATCTCCCATGGTAATTGTAAACAAAAAAGAAGGGGGCATTAGAATCTGCCTTGATTTCAAGAAACTTAATCAAGTGTCAGAATTTGACAGTTACCCTATACCCAGAATAGATGATTTGGTGGATAGGCTAGGGAGTGCAAAGTATATCAGTACCCTCAATCTCACCAAGGGTTACTTGAAAATACCTTTAGCTAAAGAATCCAGAGATAAAACTGCATTTGCCACCCCTATAGGATTCTATCAGTTCACCATTATGCCCTTTGGTTTACATGGTGTGCCAGCTACATTCCAGAGGTACATGGATGTCATTTTATCGCCTCACACTGGTTATTGTGCTGCGTACCTAGATGATGTCGTGGTGTACAGTCACGAATGGAAAAGCCACCTGGAACACCTACAAGCAGATATCCAAGCTGTCAGAAATGCAGGTCTGACAATTAATCCTACTAAATGTGCATTGGGCATGCATGAAACTAGATATTTGGGCTATGTGTTAGGAAATGGAAAAGTCAAACCAGAGATTTCTAAAATAGAAGCTGTAGCTAACAGCCCTGTACCTAAAACAAAGAAACATGTCAGGTCATTTATAGGGCTGGCTGATTATTATTGGAAATGTGTTCCCAACTTTGCTGAGTTAGCTACTCCCCTCAATGAACTTACAAAAAAATGGTACCCAAATAATGTGAAATGGACTCCAGAGTGTGATGAAGCTTTTCAAGCCATAAAGGCTGCATTATGTTCAGCACCTGTTTTAAGAAGCCCAGACTCTGAGAAACCATTTCTGCTACAGACAGATGCATCTGCGGTAGGCCTAGGTGCTGTTGTAAGTCAAACTATTTATTTATTTATTAGCTTTTGGTAACCGGGTAAATGCGCTAGGCTACAATCCTGCCTATATTGAGGCACGACCCGGGAGAGAACAAGACAAAAGTACAGATAATCACAGTAGTGCAAATTAATAAATAAGAACAACATAAGAGTTCAAGCAATATTGTACAGAATACATGTTAGGAAAGATAAACAAAATTAGTACTTCAGGATGCCGTTAGAGTCAAGGTAGTGTAGTGTAGTGGGAAGGCTAGTGCTCTAACTGTACTACTCCAACAAGTAAATACATGACAAGAAGACAAGAACAAATATACCTGTAGATGGGAAAGAACATCCTACTCTGTATATAAGTAGGAAGTTGCATGACAGAGAGAAAAGGTACCCCACTATCGAAAAGGAGTGCTTAGCAGCAAAGTGGTCCATGAAGTCCCCAAATTATATTTGCTAGGGACTGATTTTGTTCTTGTAATTGATCACAGTTCTCTCTGTTGGCTTCACCAGATGAAAGATAAAAATTCCAGAATCATACAGTGGTACCTGGCACTGCAGCCATTTAAATTCTCTGTGATTCACAAATCTGGTAAAGAGAATAGCAATGCTGATTTTCTGTGAAGATATGGATCAGGAATTGAGGGTTCTGATGGCTGACCAAAAAACAATTGATGTGTGGATTTCAACTGTACTTTTTGCTGTACTGTTAAAAATATGGATGCAAATGTGCTTAATGTCTGAATGCAACAAGTGTTATTAGAAAATAAAGAGTTTTGGAAACCTGTTTAATAAAACAGGTTCCTTCTCAAAGAGGGGGGTATATGTGACAGGGTAGAATAGGACCCTGTCCCATTTGTTTTGGAGAAAGTGTTTAAATGCAAGGATCTGTATTCTTTCCTTTTCTGTCTCTTCTGTCTGGTTTCGCAACTAAATTTTCCTGTGAAACTTCGGACTTGATCAACCCGAACAGTCTCGCAATCCTTTGCCTCTCACTGTCTCTCTGTTTTCTCTTACTGTTTGTTTTTCCTCCCTTGCATAGCTATATCTGCTGATATAAAATTTATGAGAATAAATGTATGGAAATGTAATTGATATTGAGATCTCTTTTGTTTAGAAAATGTTTAGTGTTGCTGTTGAAATGTATATGTATTTATAATTTGAGATGACTAAAAAGCCAGAGGTTATTTGAGTGCAAATGCCTGAGCCTTTTGCAAAGGCTGGAGGGACCTCAGGAAGCTCTCAATGTTCTAGCAGCTCCTGAAACTGACAAAAAACAGAATGTTTTGCAAAGACAGGATGTTTGCTTGAGGATGGGTGTTGAAGAGACATAAAAACAGCTAAGCTGAGCTGCAAAGGAGATGTTTTACAAGAAATATTTTATTTTTGCTTCTGTACATAGTTACTCTGAACAGGTTTATTTTATTTTGTTATTGCAACTACAAATAAACAGTTTTGCACAAAGGGCGTTGAAGGATCTCATCAGTAAGGCCACCCTGGTTGATGTTTGGCAGTTAATTAATCCTATGTCACGTCAATACACCTTTTTCTCTGCCGCACACAAGACATACTCTCGAATAGACTATATTTTAGTTAGCTCGTTTGCAATACCTGGGGTAACATGGGCCGAGATAACTACCAGAGTAATATCTGATCATGCACCAGTCAGTCTGGAATACCGGTTAGCCATGGGGTCTAGGCGGTCTCCACAATGGAGGTTAAATTGCCAGATGTTGAAGGAGGAATCCTCGCTGATGCACATTCTGGACTTCATCAAGGACTTCCTGGAAAGTAATCAAGGCTCAGTGGATCGTAAGGACCTAATTTGGGCTGCTTTAAAGTGCTCTCTTAGGGGAGAACTGATTAAAATGGCCTCTAATAAGAAACGTAGGCAGCAGGCGCAATTGGATTCCCTGCTAGGTTCGATTAGGATGGAAGAAAGTAACTTATCCTGTGTCTCAACTCGTGCAGATTGGGCTAGGCTTCATCAGTTGCAGGCCCAATATGAGTCTAATGTCTCAGAAGGCGGAGCTGGCCTTTTGAGGACTAGGCTTCAATATCTAGTTGTAGGAGAGGCGGGAAATTGCTTCATGCGCATCCGTCAACTAGATTCTTCCCACTTCATAAGCGGGAATACGTAAGGGACATGGGGAGCAGGTTTGCACGGACCCAGGGAAATGGCGAATGCCTTTGGCTTGTATTTTCAGGAGTTATATGCGGTTGACCCAGAGTGTAAACTCTTCATGGATGACATTAGGCTATTTCTCAGATCAGTGGAGTCGCTAAAATAACGGAGGGCGATGCAGCTTTTCTGAGTGCTCCAATAACGGTTTTAGATATCCAGCAGGCCATCCAACAAATGCCTCTAGATAGGTCCCCTGGCCCGGATGGGTTCCCTAGTAATTTTTACAAAGCTTGCTATTCGCTAATATCCCCAATTCTAAAGGAAGTCTTTCAGTACTGGTTTGATAATGGGTTATCAGAGCCTAGTTTCCTGGAGGCGACGATTTCTTTAATTTTAAAACAGGGGAAGGACTCTCTCAGTATGGATAGTTATTGGCCTATCTCCCTTCTAAATAAGGACATCAAAATTCTAGCAAAAATCTTAGCTAACAGGTTGTCCAATGTTATGGACAAGTTGGTTAGTAGGGAACAAGTGGGTTTTATGAGGGGGAGATCGTTCCAAGATCATATGAGGAAGTTATTGCACTTGATTACTGTTGTTAAGGATGCCAAGATCCCAGCAATACTTATTTCATTAGATGCCGAAAAGGCATTTGATAGGGTATGCTGGGATTATTTGTTTGCTGCCCTGTCTGCCTTTGGTTTATCCGATGTGTTCCTGAGATGGGTCCAAATCCTATATTCTTCCCCTTCTGCTAGAGTAAAATGTAATGGGCTTATGTCGCTGGTAGTAAAGCTGGAGCGAGGCACGAGGCAAGGTTGTCCCTTTCTCCTCTACTATTTAACCTATACCTAGAGCCTTTATTACATAGATTGGCTAGAAACTGTTTGATTAAGGGTATACAGGTGGGGATGCCAGATACATGTATTCGTATACGCAGATGATATACTATTACATGTTGAGGATCCGAGACTCGGTTCCAGCTATCTTGGAGGAAATAGATTCCTTTTCCAAAATATCTTACTCCAAGTTAAATCGCACGAAAACGAAGATTCTCCCCTTAAATACCAACGTTAGGAAGGCTGATTTATCATCGTTTGGCTTATGTTGGGAGGTAAAGTCACTTACGTATCTCGGGATAAACATTAGCACTGGACTGAATCACATGATCAAAAATAACCTGAGTAGTCTAGTTAAAACCATTTCTGGGGATATGGATAGGTGGAGACTGCTCTCTCTGTCACTTTGGGGTAGGCTGAATGTCATAAAAATGAACATTCTGCCCAGATTATTATACCCCTTGGGTATGCTCGGGGTATACCTCCCAAAGACGTGGTTTACCAACTTACAGAGGCGTTTAATCTATTTATTTGGAAGGAAAAGGGCACGACCTATATTAAATTAACAGCCCGAAATTAAAGGGAGGACTTGCTGCTCCTCTCTCTTTCTATATTATGTGCGTGCAGCACGTAGGCAAGTTGGTCTATTGGAGTGCTAGGGGTGCCCAATCAGCTTACTTGCCCTTATGGGTTGACATAGAGCGAGGGTTGGCGAAGAGGGCGAGCTGCTCTCTATGGGCCCTGTTATATGCCTCTCCATCGGCTATACCCAAACCATTGAAAAATAACCCTATGGGATGGTCGTTAAAGGCCTTTCAGCAGTTGCAAAATTACCTCGCAGTTAAATGGTATCTATCCATCAACCAACCCATTTTGAGAATCTCCACATCAGGGTTGGGGTAAGACCCTGTCTGCCACATTTTGGCCCCAGGTAAGCCACCTTAGAATCTCGGATTTTGGGTGAATGGGGTCCTCGGTCTTTGATCAGTTGGTGAACGTTTTCGGGGCTGTGGATCAGGACCTCTTTAAGTGGCTACAAATTAGTAAGGCCCTAACATCTATTTTTTCTCAGAGGGCTCTAGTTGATTATGGGGACTGAGACACCGATATACTTTTCACCATAGCCTCTCAACCAAATTCGGTCTCTAAGGTATACAAAACACTTCAGGAATGGGATCACAGACTTCCTCTAGGGGTATGCTTCTATTGGACAAGGGAGCTAGGAATATCTGAGGCACCCGATCTCTGGAAGAAATTGTGGCTTACAATGTATAAATATGTAAAACAAGACCGGTTGAGGATGGTACATTTTAACTTTATGCACCACTTATACTTATCCCCATCCCGATTGTGCAAATATGGGGCAAAGGATACATCTCTTTGTGCGAGGTGTAGGAAGGAAGATGGTACTTTATATCACATGGTATGGTCATGTCCTTCAATTCAGGTCCTTTGGCGGGCTATCATCAATCTCTTAGACCCTATCCTTGGCTTAACAAACTTGTTTACCCCTGAGGTATGTCTGATGAGCCTTTTTCCAGTTGACACTTCCAAGGCTAAAAAGGCCCAAATGTCGCTTTTATCCGCTGTGGCTAAATTGGTTATCTTAAGGCATTGGACCAGTGATAAAGCTCCCTAATTGTTGGAGTGGTACTGAGAATGTACCTTGGCAGTACAATTAGAAAAACATATCGCTTGTATGCAGAATAGATTGAAAGCATACACGGCGCTTTGGAGTTCTTTTGAAACGCTCCTTATGACGTGGAGGCCTGGCCTCTGAACACCTCAAGGCTGGCAAGTTAGGTGTGCTTATGCGTAGCCTTGGGAGGGGTGGGGGAGGGAGGGATTTTATTTTTCCGATGAATGGGTGAGTTAGTGTCTGGTTGTTTTATATTCCTCCATTTTTCACTCTCAACTATGTATCTGTATTGAGGTGTTTTTTGTGGAAATTAATAAAGATGTTTAATAACAAAAAAACCAAAAAAAACGTGCTTCACTTACTTGATTGGGGTCGGGTGAATCAGAGGTCAGATGTTTGACTGTGCACAGCATTCAGCATGTGGAGCAAAGTTTTGTTTGCACTCTGAAGCAGAACTGAGAGTTTACTTAACAAACAATTAAATGTTTACGGCTTCTGGAGGAAGGGGGAGCTTATTACTTTGCATCTTGGTGCCACCACTCTGGTAGTTCAGCTTGTTTTCATTGGCTGCTCTTGCTAGATACCACTAGCTGCAGGGAGAGTGGTGGCATGGATTGATTTGCCCATGTACTGTGTTTTGCTTGGCAAAATTAGTGCCAGTTGTAACATTATCTTCTGACAAGGACATGGCTGAAAACCTGTTTCAGCCAATCAGGAGAAAGGATTTTATAATGCTTAATTGACAGAGGTGAGGTGAAGGAAAGAAAAGGAAGGTTAAGGAGTACTCAGGAGGTTAATTCTTTTCTCACCATTGCTTATTACCTTTCACTTACACATAGCTCTGCAAATACTCCAGCTTTCATGGGTTGGAAATAATCAAAGTAATTATTGGGCAGTTCAGTATCTAACTGGAGAAGCATTAATGGTAATTGAAAGTAACAGCTTCTTGGTTCACAGAAACAACATAAAACTGGCAAAATGTAATTTGTATTTTAAATCATTTATTCTCAGTTTGGCTTTGAAGGCAACTGTACTGGATATAAAATCCCAACATAGGGAATAAACCATTAGCTGAGTTCTGCAGTTAACATCATTGCTTGAAACATTTCTTACATTTCCTCAAGGAATATTCAGCAGCAAAGGAAATATTTCATTTGCATTTTTGACACCATTTAGAGTAATGAGACCCTTGACCAAATGCAGGAATGAAGTTAAAAAATGGAAAACATCAGTGCAAGTGATTTCTTTTTTATGGTTATTTCAGAGTACCTGTGACACCATGCCAAACCACTCAGAAACCACAATTAGTCACACTGTGAGTGTACCCCTTCAGACCACTCTGGGAACAGTGGAGGAAATTGCCTGTTGATGCTGTTCTAACAGTCCCTCACTGCCAAGGCCTAACAGACAGCAGCACTGTAGAGGAAGAACGATATGAAGCTCAGGTCTGCATCAGTGGCATGAACAAAATGTATCGCTATGCATCCAAATCTGCCAAAACCAAGATTCACCCTTTGACTTGATGATGTCATTGTTCCCTGTGGTGTCTCTTCTAGATGAGTGAAGGATTCTGCTCCCTGGACTGTACAGAAAGTCACTGTTATATAGATATACAGCCAAAAGTAAAAACAAAATCACATTGCATGACAGTACTTTTTAAGGCAATAGATGTCCTTTACAGGGTCTCACTCTCAGACATCTGATCAGATTTTCACTTTTAACAGAAATCACAAGAGAATGACCTTCAGCTGCTCTGCCTTTCAGACATCACTTTTTTGTTTATATATGTGGGATTAAGTCGAATGAAGAAAACAAAATGCGAAAATAAAAAAAAACTGTTAAATTCGCAGATCCCTCATGTTAGTGTTTTGACTTGTGGAGTTTGTGATGACTCTAACGAACTGTTCACACCCAAGACATCGACATGGTGATGTTTCCATTGCCTCGTGGTCTACCGTACAACAACCATGTTTCTCAGTCCAGGACTCAGAAGCAAACCACAAACTTGACAGATTTTGAAGGAAGTGATTACTCCATACCTGTCATGCTCCATCTTAATGAACTTATAACACAGCCTGTCTAGTCTGTTGAAATTTCTTTTTACAATATTGGTTTTAATATGTGCTTATTACCATTAGCTTAACTGACATAAAAGTTAATCTTGTAAAAAAAATAAAATTAAAAAAAATAAAAAATAAACAGTTTTGTGGAATTTTACAACTGCTCCTGGGTTTTCTCTGTGCTTCCTGACCTGTGCCTCGACGACAATTATAATTTAATTAGCTGCTCACAAGTTAGAAATTCTTGAGTAAAATATGGTTTCAAGTTTATGATAAATTCAATAAAAATCAATTTGACAAAAAAAAAGTCTGTTGACCCAAGGGTGTGGGAGAAAAGCTCACACACACATCCTGCATTGTTAATTCGTATGGCTTATTGAGCCACTGTTCTCAAATCCCCCCCAATGTCAGTACTGTTTGTGGAGAGGTTGTGGGATAACAGATGGACCAGACACTGAACTTCAGGTTCAACACACAATCTCTGTGTGATGTTTATTCAAAATACAAGAAATAAGATTCTGCAATGCCATATTCCTTCTTCAGTACATCCGTTTGCAGCCACAGACTATGAATGTCCTTTCTCTGCATTTAGCCAGCACCTACTGCCACTAAACTCTGATCCTATCCACTGGTTGAGATGTAGCCACCACCCCTATGTAAGCCCCATTTGCTTAGGTAGTGGGGGCTCAAAAAGAAGAAAAGCAAAACAAGCTATAAACAAAGAACCTCAATGCAGAATCACTGAAAGAAAGGTTACCTCAAAGGGCATTGGTAACAAATCGAGTTTCAAAGAAATACAACATCATACTTACTTCCATACTGCAATGCATCATGGGATATATGCAAATCATCATGACATTTCTCACTTAAGTTTACAATATACATGCATTTTAAATAACACAACTAGCTCAGTTTCTATAATAGTCACCTAGTACTTTTTATCATTTTCAAAAACACCTAGTGCCATGGTATTTAACATTTACAGGTTTCATAAACATAAGGGCCCAGATATTCAAACTGCGCCCAAAAGGTGCGCAATAGCAAGAGCAAGCGCAAGTCTATTGCTCCCATGCGCAAGAGACGCGATATTCAAAAACGGAGCAGGCCAAACTGCGCCTACAGCTGACGACTGAATATCGCACCACCTGCGCCATAGCGCAACTAGGGAGGGGAAGCTGAGCAGACCTGATGCGCCAAATGCAACAAGGGATGTTCAGCTGAGCAGTCCAGAGGTGCCATAGCGCAACCAGGGATGCCTCCCAGCAGCAGAGCAATGTAACTGCACAACCAGGGAGGTAGGGGCCCACCACCTATGCCACAGATGGGCACAGGAACACACAGCAGAACAGACATCGTCCCCCCACACCCCAAGCACTGCACAACTGGGGGAGGGCTGGAATAACCACTGGCCCATGGAGACAAGCAAACAACCCACAGCCGGGCCATGGTGCCCCATCACACCTACCAGCAAGCTGTGACTGGCACACAAGGAGGGCTGACCACCCCATGCCACACCAACCCCCCAATGCAGAGCACACCCTGCACTGTGACCCCCAGACACCCCACCATGAGCAGTGGCCACCACTGCAGGAAACACCATGCATGCCACCTCCCCCACTGTGACACTGCAACCCTGTGCACCACAGAAACATGCAAGCCAGCCCCACCATGAGTACCCATCAGCGGGTGGCAGCACACAGCAATGCAACAACTGCAGACACAGTGCCACCATGCACAGTCCCCCCAAGGTACTGCTGAGAGACCAACCATGTGTCAGCACATGAGGTACCCCACACAGGATAGGGCGTGCCCTGGACACCACCACCACCAGTGGTACAGCAACCTGCACAGTATTCCAATGACACACCCCAACCCACCACTGGCCACAACAGCCAGCACAGACAGCCACAGTGGTGCGTGGAAGCATGCACCACACCGGATGCCACACAGTGTATGGACAGACACCCACCCATACCCAAGGGCACAACAACACAGGGACGCAGTGGTGGGGCAACCAAGCCCCCATCGTGGGCCCATGTAAACTGTGTACACACAACCCACAGTCCTCCATGGCACTGGAGTACCAGCCACCCTGCGCAGGCACTGTGGACCCGTACACCACCAGCATTCACCCGGAGCACAAGTCACAGACAGTGAGGCACATCCCCTGCAACACACACAAGGCACAGCATGGAGGTGGGACAACAACTGTCGTGCTCACAGTGCCACCCGAGGCAGACATGCACCACACCAGTGACAGGAGGCAACCCAGCAATGTGATGGGTACAGTGGCTGCCCTGCAGGGACTGCCACCACTGACATGCCAGTGGACCGTGCAGGTCACAGACATGCATGTGTGTCAGCTGCACAGGCCATGGACGGGCCGATGGGTGCACCATGGACATAGAGCACACACCATGGACCACTGCACAGTCATCCAGTGCACAGGGCACAACACACACACCACAGACACTGACTGATAGCTACCCCCACACCACAGTCACCTCCACATGGACACACACACATACCCATGACCACACCACCCCTGACGCCATGCACACCACTGCAGCTGAGCACCTATAGCCCGCTGCAAATCAGAGACCACCACAGTATTCATATCAAAATTAAATGTATTGAACAAATATATAAAATTCAACTATATACAATATTACATAAACTATATACAGGTTGGGGGGGCCACAAACAAAGTGGGGATGGGTAGGGGGCAGGGTTGGACAAATGGGATGGGAAAGGAGGGGAGTGTGAGGGTGGGTCCAGGGGGGTAGGGGAATACAGGGACTGATTGATCCCTAGCAGGAGCGCCTTTCCCTGCTCCAACTCCTCCGAGCTCTGTGCCTCCGCAGGACCCCGGTGTTGTCTATCGTTCTGAGGATGTCCAGTGAAGCCCTCACCACCTGGAGTATCCCCTGCAGCACCTCCCTTATTTCCCATAGCTGGCATGTACCTAGGACAAGGGAGCACAGTCAATAGGTGTGAATGCACAACCCCATACAGCCCGCCCACTGTGCATGGCATACGGCCGTGGGACATACCTCTGTGATGGTGTGTGACCGCCCGCAGTGATCATGTCCACATGACCTGCCCACCCAGGTGCATACAGCCATGCGGAACGCTGCACACACCCACCGGCCAAGTCACGCACAGCACCACTGTGGCTGTTTAGTGACATGGCTATGTGGTGCAAAGGCAGTGGCACAGCCATGTACCCGGTGCACGCATGGACCACCATCGACGCACTCCCAGACATGCATTGCCACTGGACAGTGTTGACTGTAACAAGTCGCGTGCATGGCAGTGGTGTTGATGGATGGTGGCCATGCCCCGCTGCCCACCCTGTCACACAGCATGCAATAGTAATCATGAATATATGGCACTCACCTTCATCGGGCCGGTCCAGTGGGCGGTGCGGGCCCTCGCCCCACCTTGCTGCACCATGCTCTTCTTGCCGCCGCTCTTCATGGGCACGGTGGCATTCCTCCAGGCCTGTGGGGCAAACATGGAGAGAGGAACATCAGTACAATCCCGTAGCAAAGTCCCCCTGCCCCCAGGTGTGTGCCTCCCACCCAGCCAGACCCACCCACCCCACATCCTGTGAACACCACCACAGCCAACCCCGGACGGTCCCCCCCCCCATGTGCTGGACACATACAACACTGTTACCCATATGGACTATAAAAGTGTGTTGACATAACCCCTACCTGACCATGGCACCGTGCCCCTCCTGGAACGTGCCCGCAGGCATGCCAGTAGCTCCAGCTCCCTCCGCCGCAGGTCCCCATATCTGTGGCAGCACTACTCTATGCTCCTCCCCCATCCTGTGGCCTCCTCAAGTGCAGTGGCCACCTCCTGCCACACCTGGGTCCTAGACCTGTCCTGGGGCACCTCCCCGAACAGTGGCCCATGGTGTGGCTCCACAGTAGCCACTAGGTTGGCCAGCTTGATTGCAGACCACTGGGCTGCCCTCCTGTGTGCCATTCTCGCTGCTCTATTTGGCAATATGGTGCTCTGCAGCGCGGCTCCCCACGTGCAGATGCTGTGCGGTACAGTGCTGCCATTCCCTATCATGCTGTCACCGAACAGCGCGATAGAGGTGCACCCATGCCTGACGCATGGCGCCTAGGGGGAAAAGGTCAGACACAGCATCAAGGGTCTCTGGCTATTGGACACGCAGAGCGCCATAGGAACCCAATGTATGTAGCATGATTGGCTGCCTGTGTGCCACCGCCATAGCAGCCTACCGCGCAGTTGGCCCAGTGTGCCTATGATGGCCCAGTGCCATGTAGTGACCATTACTACAGCGCCACTGGCACAATGGTGGCCGTGCCCTGCATTGCCTACCATGCACAACACATCATCAGAGCGGCAGACACCTGCGTCAGCAACCCGGGTATGCGCAGTGAGGTGTGTACTACGCATGTCACAGAACTGCGCCATTAGCTCAGCATGTTCAACACAATTGCGCAAAGTGCAACAGCGCAATATTCAGCCGTCATATGCAAATCATCTAATTAGCCATTCAATGGCACATCACTGCAATTTGCATCTACTTAAAGTTGCGCCTCGCCTCATTTGCATGGGTTGCGCTATAAAAGTGCGACATTGGGCTGCAGTGGCCATAGTCGGTTACTGCAGTCTATTGGTGAGTTGCATGCTGTTTGGGAGTGTGGACTGTGGATTTAGGGACATGCATGGGACTGCACAGTCACAGGTAACAACTGCCATTCTTACAGGCTACATAATGACCAAGCAAGTTGTTGGAGAGGAGGAACACAGTGGTGGGAGGAGGAGGAGGACTAACTTTACCAAGGCTGAAACCGAAGCCCTGTTTGAGACCTACCTGGATCAGGGGCCACTTCTCAGTGGACAGCGGGGAACACCTCAAGCCCATGCTGCTGCATGGGAGGAGGTGGCACGTGCTGTGAACCTGCATGGCAGCCACCAGCATTCCATGCAGGAGTGTAAGAAAAAGATGGGCACGGACAGGAGGAGGATAAAGGAGAAGGTGGCTGCTATCAGGGCAACACATGCTGCAACAGGTGGGGGACAGCCGGAGGTGGTACAGCTGACCCCACAGGAGGAGAGGCTTGCTGGAAGCATGCAGCGCAGTGCCATTGAGGGTGTTCTGGATGGTGGCTTCCAGTCGGGTGGTGGCCCATCACTGCATGGTAAGTCATGGTCTGTCTGCAGGGGGGGCAGGGTAGGTCACATGCAGTAACGCAACTTTGCTTTCCCTTACAGATCCTGAGTGTCTGCATGGGTCAGTGGTGGTGGGCCTGTCCACTGAGGATAGTCAGCTGGAGATGGAGGAGGGCCCATCCACCTCCACAGGTATACGTGGATCATTGCGACAGTGGGGCCGCCTGGCTGTCCACACTGATGTCGTTGTAACAGGTGTGGAGGAAGCCCTGCCTGTATCCCAGCATGCTGGCATCCACGGATGCCAGCATGCTGTAACTGGGGCCGGTGCAGAGTCCATCACCGGTGATGATGACGCTAACATCATGGGCAGTGACACATGTGTGCCACGGGATGGCCACACAGCAGGGCACTTTGCACCCATGGCTGTGGGTGGTGCTACTGTGGAGGCCTGCGTGTCAGCACAGTCCCAGCCTGTGCCTGTCAGCACCAGTGGGGCAGCAGTGGTGTCTGTTCAGGACAGTGGGACTGTTGTAGCCACTGTGGCAGCACCAATGAGCCCTAGGGAGTGGCAGCTGGAGGAGCAGCATCAGCAGTCGGCCAATGGGCTTGGGGGTACAGGGTTCAGTGGCTGCATCTGTGCACCGCCTGTGGACATGCCCAGACCTGGTCCTGGTGCGCAGCACCCACCCTCAAGGGGTGCTGATCATCAGGGCCGTGCACACCCTGAGGGACAGGATGCCGAGGAGGCAGATGACCTCTTGGACGAGCACACCCGCCTACTGAAAGCATCAGTCCAGCAGCAGATGCAGCTTGCGACATCCGTGGATGCACTGCGTGTGGCTCTGGAGTGGGCAGAGGAGCATCACAACAGGGACACCGCTCTGATCCTGGCAGGGATGGACCATTTGCGGGAGGATGTGACCGCTGCCATTGACAGGCATGCACAGGCATTCACTGCTGTCATGGCCACAATGGGCACACAGTCAGGTGCCCATGCATCGTGGACACCACGCAGTGCACTGTCCACCCCCTGTTCCCGGCATCATGTGACTCCCACCCTGTCGACACCGGGTTCAGCTGTGGGCATCCCGAGCACTCCTGGCGAAGGCATGTTCGGTGTGCTGCAGACCCCTGCACGAGCACGGTCGCGTTCATGTAGTGGAACCCCTGGGGGACCATCTGTGCCACCCCATGAGGCCAGTGGTCAGCCTGTCAGTGCTGGGTGGTCTCAGCGGGGCCGCCCATGGATCCGTGGTGGCTGGGGCACTGTGTCGTGTGACTTACCTGTCTCCCAGCACGGCTACTGTCTGGTGCTGCCCTGTGTGCATTGTGTGTTTCAGTGGGCAGTGCACAGGTGGGTACCCGGCCCTGCATGCGGACACACAGTCCACCTGCACACCCTCCCAGCTGCTGTCCGCAGTTGTGTGTGCATGATGATGCCTGCATTGCTCTGTACACCAATGTGCAATGGTGCTCAGCATCTGACACACTCACATGGACAGGCAGTGGGCGTGGTGACCTGTGGACATGTGTGTTGCTAGGGTTGGCATTCTGGGTCGGTGTGCCTCCTGCCTTCTGTGCACGTTTGGTGCATTGTGTGTGTGTGTGTGTGTGTCCATCCATGTGGCATGTTAATCCTCACCCATCCCTGGTTGTGTGTGTGCTTCTGTGCCCTGCCACTTCCCTTGATGGCATGCACCCCTGGTGTGTGTCCATGCGTGTTTGAGGGTTGTGCCTTAGCCACTGGTGGTTGCACATGGCCCCATGACTTACCTGGGTTGGCTGAAGTGCTCTTCCGTGATGGTGTCCCGGTGCAGCTGTGCCAGCCGGATCAGTCGGGGGTCCCATCGGCCATGGGGGGGCTGCCCATCACTATCATCACCGGCGTCCTCATTGTCCCCATTGCTGTCCCCCTCTTCGACCTGTACAGCTATCCCACATTCGTTGGCCATGTTGTGCAGGATGCAACAGGCCAGGAATAGCCCATAGGCCTTTGAGGGGCTGTACAGCAGGGCACCGCCAGAGGTGTGCAGGCAATGGAAACGTGCCTTCAACATCCCGAACACATGCTCGATGACATTATGTGTGGTGGCGTGTTCCTCATTGTAGCGTTGCTGTGATGGGGTCGCAGGCCACTGGTAGGGTGTGAGCAGCCAGGGACGGAGTGGGTATCCACTGTCACCTGTGTGTAGAGGGCGGAGGTTAGTTTGGTGATCAGCATCACCCTGCCCCAGGCCATGTAGGCCACTACCCATGTCACCTCTGGCCATGCCCCCCAGGCCCTATGATTGTCCATGTGGTTTGCATACTCACCCACTAGGTGTCCAGTGGGGATGTCCCCACTCTCGAATCTGTGGTACAGTGCTGACTGGTGCCAGATGAAGGCATCGTGTGCTCCCCCAGGGTGCATTTCACAGACGTGATTATGCACCCCTGGCAGCCAACCACCGGGCAGTTGATGCTGGCATGGCCCTTGCGATTGATAATGCAGCCCCTCGTTTGCCAGGTGGTGTGCGTGTAGCCACATGGGTGCAGTCCTGGCCCTTGCACGCCAGGCATACGTGCTACCCTGTGGAACTCCTGTATTTTTACTGTGCGCTCCGCTGGTGTGCTGGAGAAATGGATGTGCTCCACAGCATGTGGCAGCAGTGCGCTGAGGAATTGGGTGAGGTGGCATGACATGGCCGACTGGGTTATGCCTGTGGTGTCCCCAGTTGGTCTCTGGAAGGTACCAGTGGCGAGAAAGCACATGCAGGCTGTTACTTTAGTCTCCACTGACAGGGCATGGCTCCGTCGTGTGGGTGCCTGCATCACATCACTGCACAGCTCACAGAGCTGCCTCAGAATTGCGCTATTCAGGCAGTACTGGCCCACAATCTCAGTATCAGTGTACAGCTCGAAGCTGGTGCAGGCTCGGTACTGCCTGTTGGGGGCATACCACCGATGGGCCCTTCCATGGCCACGCCCCCTCGCCTTCTCACCCCCCCTCATAACAGCCTCCATCTGGAAGGTGGCACTGGCCATGTCCCTGGCTTGTGTTCACCCCCCCGGCAGCTGTTACTGTATTCCTCCCGCTGTCCTCCCTGCTACTTCCCCTGCACCAGAAACACCTGCCTGTGGTGGCCTCTATGCTGTGTGGCACTTCCCCCTTCTGCACTGGCTGTAGCTCCCCACATCTTCCCTGTGCCTGTGTGTTCAGGTTGCCCTTTCCCTAGCCTGCCCTGTGTGTCCCTCCTGCCCTGTCTGTCTGCCTAGAGTTCTGCCTCATGTGGCTTCCCTGTAGCATTCTTGTGCCTCTCCCTTGCTCCTTTTATTTTGGCTCATTTCCGCTTATGGCATAACTTCCACTTGCTCCCCTATTGTGCATGGTGCAAGTTGTTGAATATCGCCTTTCGTCATTTTATGCATGTTTCTCCCCTTGATTCGCATGCCTTCATTATCATTGCGCTGTTGCTCAGCATGATTTTGGGGGCACAACTGCCTCCTGCTGAATATCGCAGAATGGCACAATTTCGGACTTGCGCAGGTGCAAGCCTATTGTGCATGGCTCAACTCTTTTGAATACCTGGGCCAAGGTATATATATCAAGGTATTTTATGACATAGTAGTGCTATTACATACTAAATCCAACAACAATTAACATGACCTGTTTTACGTACACTTGGAGGTCACCACAATAACCTTCCTGTACGAGGACCTGAGAGGGAAAAGGAAAATTAAAGTGGACACTATAGCATAGTCAAGGGAGGGAGAAGGGGGTGCCCACAGGTGGCCAACCTTATGGACTAGAAATAGTAAAGGATAGATTAGGCTTAGAAATAGAAGAACTGTTGCAACAGATTTAAGAAAAGGTAATTCCTCAAGAGTGGCAGGAGCTCCTGGTCACACTGTTCTTTCTGAATATTCTTTACAATTTTTAGTAGGTGCTAAGAGCCAGTGGTTTAAAATGAACAGTTCTGCAAGCTGAATACCATTACCCAAGTATGCCAGTTATTTACCTTGGAATGGATTCCCTTTCTAGCAGTATATTTTATTAGCCATTTAGCAACCATCAAAGAAGGAATTAGAAACATGTTATGTTAGAAATGTTATAGGATACACTCAAGGCACCTATAATTTTTTCCATGGTTATTTTGTGACGTTGTGAGGTTTTCAAGTAATAGAGATCAGTTTGCAAATGACATTATTTCTTTTAGTACTTTATACGGATTCTTAAAGCAAGTGTTCTTGATATCAAGGACTGCATCAACCAAGGAGGAACCTTGTTCCAGCAGCTTTTTTCCTTGTTTAAATCAAACTGTCAGCATTAAGGACAAAAGCAGGTGGCACATGAGTTCTTTTCTGCATACACATGCTGCCTTGTGTCATTGCCCTGCTACCCTGATGTGTTTGTGGATCTTTTTCTGCACATCATATTGTTCTGTATATCAAATCATTCCTGCTGGCCACAGCATCGGGGTTGAGCACTAAAGGGCGTAATGTGAGTAAATAACTTATTTATTTATTTATTGAAAATGTTTCACCAGGAAAGGCACACACTGAACAAAAAGATGCTTGTCTCACGGTGCGACCTGGGGGGAGGGGTTACAATGGAGACAGGTATACATACAAAAGTTGAATATTGAAATAGCGCAATACAGATAATGTACATAGTTGGGTGGGATTACATTAGCACTTTTTACAATAGGAGAAACAGTACAGGACTTGAACATCAAGGACAGGGTATACATATTATGGGAACACATCGAAGTTAATACATGATTACATAAGTGCCAATAACAAGACTTGAGTGTCAGTAACAGGACTTGAGCTGAAGCGAGATGCACCAAGTTGACAGTAGGAGTTGGAGAAGAAGATGGGGGTGGTATATGTGCGGTGGGGGGAAGGAAAGGGGAGCAGTAGCAGTGTGTGAGGCTGAAGAGTATGGGTTACTTAGGAAGGAGGGGGAAGGGAAGGGAGAGATTAGGAGGGAATAAGAGTGAGTGGGAGTGAGAGTGTGAGTGCGTAGGGCAGTGTATAAGGCAGACAATTAGGCGAAGGCCGAGCCACTGGTCAGGCACTAAGGGGGGATGGTGGAAGAGAAGCTATCGGGGGGGGTCAGGGGCAGTTACAATTTGGTGCAAGGAAGTTAGTGAGGGCAGAGGATAGGGAGTGTTTGGATGATGAATGGCGGATCTGAGCCGGCAGGCCGTTCCAGAGTTTAGAGAAGAGGTAAGAGAAGGCTGATTGGCCGGTGGTGTTCCTACGGTGAGGGATGACTAATAGCCTAGCATCAGAAGACCTGAGGGAGTGGGTGGGAGTAGGAGGAGAAGATAGGGAGGATGCGAGGTAAGGAGGGAGGAAGCCGAGCCAGAAGTTGGAAGCGAATTTGGCACTATGAATTAGGTGCCAGTTGTTCAGGGATGGCAGGGCCAGTGAGCGGTAGAGCTCGCAGTGATGTGCATGATTGGTCTGTGCTGGTGCTCCGAGAGTGTGGAACCCCCTTTAACCAACATAAAGTGTATGTGAGTATGGACACA
This sequence comes from Neoceratodus forsteri, assembly GCA_016271365.2. Taxonomy (NCBI): domain Eukaryota; kingdom Metazoa; phylum Chordata; order Ceratodontiformes; family Ceratodontidae; genus Neoceratodus; species Neoceratodus forsteri. Next base: position 78,355,879 of record CM057458.1, read on the forward strand.
GGCTCATGTATCATAGGTTGTAAGAAAATAAGAACACAATAAAGATGGAAGCAGGGTTTTTTTTCCAAGTTTACAGGGTTTTTTTAAGTTTTTGTTGATCAGGAAAGGAGGACTAGGCAATTCTGTCTATTTTCAGCCTTAGTTCAGCAACTCATTATACTCATCATACTATTATCAAAAGAGTACGATAAACCAAGGTATGTTACTGGTTGAATGTGATCACATGACTGTGTGTTTTTCCAGAACAATAGCACAGGTCATGTTGATCAATCAGTCTGCCTATAGTGTCATCACTGATGAACGCTGCTCTGGACATCCGGTTGAGCCTTCGACAAAGATGGTCATGTAGCATGATTGCTCCAGTCCTTGGGCACCGCACTTAAAATACATCCACTTGAAAAAGTCGAAATTGAACAAAACCAATGGCAGAATTTATTACATTTCATTCGCCTGAAACAAAATCTATCTTTTGGATGAGACGTTGAACTGAGGTCCCGTCTGCCTGTTCTGGTGGTTGTTCAGGTGGCCATTAAAGATTCCATGGCACTTCTTGAAAAGAGTAGAGGAATTTCCCAATGCCCTGTCCAATTTCCCCATTCACAAAAATATCACCAACAGCTTAATCTGGTTCACTGTCAGTTTGCATCCCCCGGACAAGGCTGAAAAAAGGGAGAATTGTCTAGTCCTCCTTTCTGGTCAACAAAAGAAAATAAAAAGCAACACTTTATTGCTACTTTCCTATCAGAATCATCAATTAAAAATTAATTGGCTCCAACAGGGAAATGGCAGGCAAGGTGGTTGCTCTGGCTGGAGAAGACCTCACAGCTATACAGACTATGTGTGCCAGAATTTTTGCAGAGGTAACTGCTTTTAAATCTGCCCTTTTTACACTCGAGTCCAGGTCAAGCAGCTTATCTCTGGAATTTGCTAATGAACCTACCCACCATTCCCTAGATAGGCAGGCAGATGACAGGGACACTGAAATTGCCAGCCTCAAAAATGAGCAGGCAGTCATGTAGGACAAGATCGATGACCATGTCAAGGCCATCATAATAATCTCTGAATAACTGGGGTCCCAGGACAGAGGGAAAAATGTCACTGTATTTGTACAACATCTCCTGGCCAAGCTACTGGGTCTGCAGGGAGTATGGTTGGATGTCTAGCATGCCTGCAGAACACTTGCCCAGAGGGCAAAGGCTGGAGAAAAACTCTGACCCATCCTAGCCCTTTTCTTAAAGCCTTCTATCAAGAAGATGCTGGTACAAGACTAGAGGCAAAGGTCCCCTGACTTGGCATGGACACTGAATTTCTTTTTATTATTACGTTCACTTGCGCGCATGCGCAAGGAACGTTTTGGGAGAGTAGCACACTTTGGAGGTGTGCCTCTCCCTTGCAATCCACTGCTCAGTTGAGCAGGCTGGCGGTCCTGCACCAATGGGTGCAGGAGCTGTGTATGACTGCGATGGTCTTCGCTTCAAAGAAAACCACCGCTGTCATACAGAGCAGCGCATCACGCCATCCCTCGGTGGTCACGCTGCCCCGCCACACCTCCAAAAGCTTTGGTGCTACCGCTGGGAGCCCACCCAGCGTGGCAAACGGCCCAGCTGTTGTTTTGCCGACAGGTGCCCAACTCGTCAGCCCTCTGCCCCCAGCCATCTTCTGCCATGCTGGGAGCCCACCCCAGCTGGCAACCGCCCCACGTTGTCAGCCGACGGGGTGCCCAATCCGTCAGCTACGCGAGCGCCCCAGCCATCTTCTGCCATGCTGGTAGCCCACCCCAGCGTGGCAAACGTCTGCGCCGTCAATTGTAACAAAAAAAACAAAAACTGTAAATTAAAAACCGTCCCCACGCAGTCTCTCCGCCCCTCTCACAACCGCATCCACCCACTGCGCACCTACCTTCCCCACACCCCCACCCCATACTTAACCTCTGGAGCTCAACGCGACGATCTTCGGGACCGGGAACACGTCTGCACTCTTCAAGCCGACCGCGAACTGAGGAAATGCCGGTAAGCTGTATAATGGGCTAGATAGGGGTTTTCAACTTTATTGCATATCTCAGGCATTTTTGGAATTTTGCACCAACTTTTCAACATGGGGTTTTGGGACCTCTCTCATGAATGATGTCACTGTCATGGCGTTATTCAGGCCCAAAGGGTGATTTTGCAGTCAGTGCACAGTCACTGTCGAGAATCACCCTTTGGGGCCCTTAACACTCATGACAGTGAAATCATTCATGAGAAGGGGCCCAAAACCCCCATGTCGAAAATTTGGTGCAAAAATTCCAAAAAATGACTGTTTTACGAGTGTGCGTTGCGCAGTTCCTATGCAGGCTCATAAGTTTGCGAATTTTCAATATTTTCACTCCAGATTTTCAACATTGCCATTTTACCACACCTCCTTATGAGCAGTATAGCTGTCATTTTTCACATCCTGCCCAAAACGTGTTTCCACCTATGTAGCACACAATGGCGCAGTCGGTGTGCAAAATCAATGTATGGGACACATTAAGAAAGTTACAGTGACACTGTTCATGAGCACAGGTCTTAAAGTGGCTGTGTTGAAAATTTGGTGAAAAAATTCCTAAAAATGACTGTTTGTTTTACGAGCGTGCGTTGCACAGTTCCCACGCACGCTCGTAGGTTTGCGAATTTTCAATATTTCCACTCCAGATTTTCAACATTGGCATTTTACCACACCTCCTCATGAGCAGTACAGCTGTCATTTTTCACATCCTGCCCAAAACGTGTTTCCACCCATGTAGTGCACAATGGCGCAGTCGGTGTGCGAACTCAATGTATGGGACACATTAAGAATATCACAGTGACACTGTTCATGAGCAGAGGTCTTAAAATGGCTGTGTTGAAAATTTGGTGACAAAATTCCTAAAAATGACTGTTTTATGAGTGTTCATTGCGCAATTCCTATGCACGCTCATAAGTTTGCGAATTTTCAATATTTTCACTCCAGATTTTCAACATTGCCATTTTACCACACCTCCTTATGAGCAGTGCAGCTGTCATTTTCACATCTTGCCCAAAACGTGTTTCCACCCATAGGCAGACAATGGCACAGTCGACAGCGAACTCAGTGTAAGGGACACATTAAGAAAAATCACAGTGTCACTGTTCATGAGCAGAGATCTTAAAATAGCTATGTTGAAAATTTGGTGAACAAATTCCTGAAAATAACTGTTTTACGAGGCGCCCAGTTAGCTGTTCCTCACGCTCGTAAGTTTCATGAATTTTCAATATTTTCACTCCAGATTTTCAACATTGCCATTTTACCACACCTCCTTATGAGCAGTATAGCTGTCATTTTTCACATCCTGCCCAAAACGTGTTTCCGCCCATGTAGTGCACAATGGCGCAGACGGTGTGCAAAATCAATGTATGGGACACAGTAAGACAATCACAGTGACCCTGTTCATTAGCAGAGGTTTTAAAATACCAATGTTGAAAATTTGGTGAACAAATTCCTAACAGTGACCGTTTTACAAGTGTGCGTTTCGCAGTTCCCACGCATGCTCATAGGTTTGCAAATTTTCAATATTTCCACTCCAGATTTTCAACATTGCCATTTTACCACACTTCCTTATGAGCAGTACAGCTGTCGTTTTTCACATCCTGCCCAAAACGTGTTTCCGCCTATGTAGCGCACAATGGGGGTAACAAAAAGGTCATGCTGAAAATTTATTGTGCAAATACCAGCAATTGCACAGGACATTAGGGTAAAGCACATCACTGCAAATACCTGCAAGCGAACATTCAGCATTGACAAATGCTTGTTATTTTTACCTTTGTTTTACCAGGAGACACACTAAGCTGAGGCTTGTTTACAGGTACAACCTGGGAGCACAAGGAAGTTAAGTGAATTGCTCAGGGTCACACAGTATGCAAGTGGGGACTGTGGGATTCAAACCCAGGTCTCCAGGTTTGCAGTTCAGAGCCTTAAACCACTACACTATACTGCCTCCTAATATAATCCTTATATCAGAATTTCTCTGCCTCAGTTAACAAACACAAATCTGCCATCACCCCCATCAGAAACCTGCTACAGCAAGTGGGAGTGAAGTTCAAGATGACATATCCAGCTGTTTGTAAAACAGTGAAAGAGAATTTCACCACTTCAAGGAGCCCTCCAAAGCTTCTGCCTTTGCCCACAAGTCCTGAAATGTGCTAATGCCCCCTCTCAATACCCTCAGCAAGCCAAAGCAAAATCATGCTAACCTGGGGGACATCCAGCAAGATATGGACACCTTGCCATACTCCCCAAACCCCTCGACTAGCACTGCCCCACCTGAACAATGGCAACATCAAAAATCGAGAAACTTCAAGAGCAGCTCTGCAAAGGGCCAACCTCCCTCCAAATACTCCAGGCTGAACACTGGGCCCCAGACTACATACAATAGAAGGCAGGATTCAAACAACAAGAAGTCTTGCTATATTATGACAATTGCAGTGAGTTCCCATCTTCGAACTGCTCCGGAGGTGAAATAGTTAACTTTCCATGCAGGCATGGAACTTAGAGCGCGAGCTCAGTTGAAAACTCTGTTGTTCTTCAAACGCAAACTGTCAGATTCTTTACTCCGCCTCACTGAACAGTCGTTCCGGAGATTTCTCCTTCTGCTCGGTTCATTTTGTCGGTTTTAAAGTATTATTTTGCCGGTTTTCAACCGAAATTAAGCCGCAACCAGTCGGTTCAAGCTCTGTCTGTGGTAATGTAAGTAATAGATAGATTTTACATTTGGTTTTTCTGTGTGGAACTTGTAATTCATTATCGGTTCGGTTTGAACCGATCAGGTTGTCTTTAAATCTACTAGTCCTTTTTTAGTGTGCGGTTCTCGGTTCTTATCGGTTCTAAAAACACGGATTTCATTACGGTTTTTCCACGACCCGTGACACGGTTGGGAACCGATAAGGTGTCTTGCTTGTGTGGATTGCCATAAATGGGCAAGTTGGTTAGGCTGGCATTATGTCTGAGAAACCCAAAAGAAAAACGGACCCACTGGTTTCAACACTGTGGTGTTTGTGGGAAGCTTGATAAGGCTGACCCACACACCACATGTGTCTATTGTCTGGGGTTTGACCACCTCAATTCAGACTGCCAGATTTGTCAGAATTTCCCTGCTGCCACCATAGATAAGAGAGTTGGTAGGCTCAGGGAAAGGGAGGCCAAAAAGTCCGCTGATCCGGATGGCCAGCCCGGTTCGGTACCAACCGAACCGGAGGGAGTGCCTTCTGACCAGGGCGATACTTCCTCGGGCAAACGAAGAGCCGGTTCTGAGGAGCCAGTTCCAGCAAAAAGGACTAGAAAGTCAGCTAGCATAGAGCCAAAAGTTCTCTCCCCAACTGCTGAAGAAATAGCTAAAGCAATTCAAATTGTCCAGTCTCTCTCCCCGGTTCCGACCAAACCGACACCATCAGGGAGGCGTTCAGTTTGACCGGTTCCACCGGTTCAAGATTATGATTTTGAGGATTTTTGTGAACCGGAGGAGGGGGAAGAGGAATATGAGGAGAGTGAATATGGTTTTGAAGATCTGGATGTGCCCATTGAACCGGACATCTCTCCAGATAGACCCTTAGGGGTTTCTCCTCCAAGGCTTTCTGAGTCCCCTTCTCATTTCATGTTTTATAAGAAAGTTGCTGAAACTCTCCAGCTCCCTGTTGAGGAAGCTGTTGATGACCAAGAGGAGCTGGACTATGTAGAAATGATGGATATTCCAGAGTCTAGGAGACTGTCTATTCCTTTGCATAAATCTTTTCGGAAACAGACAGTAAAAGTTTTAAAAACTCCTCACACTATACCTCCTGTGGATAAAAGGATGGACAAGAGGTATACCTTATCAGGCTCCGACACTGATTTCCTCGCTCAACAATGCAGCCATGTGGGGGTAGTGCAGGCTGCAGCCTGTGACAAGGCTAATATTCCCCTAGCTTCACCGCCCCCGAGAAGGACTCCAGGAAGATTGATGCTATGGCAAAGAAACAGTACATGGCAGCATCTTTTGGACTCAGACAGGCAAATTAAATGGCTTATGCTGCTAGGTACCAGAAATTTAGATGGGATACTGTGCTGGCCCTAGCGAAACAAGTCCCTGACCAGCTTGCCAGGGAGCTGGAACAGGTGGCTATGGATGGTATTGAGGCATCCAAGGTGCAATTTCATGCTGCAGTGGACTCTAATGATGTTTCATCAAGAGTCATGGCTACACCTGTGGCACTCGCAGGATGGCTTGGCTCAGATGTACTACCCTGTCTCAGGATACCCAGTCTAAGGCCATGGATTTTCTCTTAGGGTAATTCTCTGTTTGGGAGCAAACAGAGAATTACATGAAGAAAATGGATGAATATAGGACCACCTATAGGAGTGCACAGGCCAAGGAAAGGCAGGCCACTCCTCAAAAGCAGCTTCCTAGAGGCAGGGCAGGCCTTTTCACAGGCCTTTTTACCAAACCCAAGCTTCCTCCTCTGCCTATGCCCAGAGGGGGTTCTTTAGAGGGAGAGGCAGACGGGGTACAAGCAGGCCTGCTTCCACCCCTCAGCCCAAAGCCCCTGCCAAGCAGGCACCCTGATGGGATTGCCAGGGCCGATTCTTCTCTACCTGTAGGGGGCAGGCTGGCTTACTTTGTCCAGGACTGGAAGTCTTTAACATCAGACAAGTGGGTCCTGGAAGTAGTAAGCCAGGGACTGGTTCTCAGCTTCAAAAAATTTCCAAAGCTGAGAACCAGATCTTTTCCACCTGCAACTCCATCAGAGGCACTCGCCCTAGAGGCAGAGGTCTCTACCCTCCTGGCTCTCAGAGCCGTGGAAAGGGTTCCTCCCCTACACCAGGGCAAAGGTTTGTACTCCCGGTACTTACCCCAAAAGACAGGAGAATGGCGGCCCATCCTGGATCTCAGATACTTAAACAAGCACCTTTAAAGCCAAAGTTCAAAATGGTGACTCGGGAATTATCACCCCTCTAAGGCCAGGGACTGGATAGCTTCCTGGACCTCAAGGATGCCTACTTCCATATTCCCATCAGAAGCTCCCATCGAAAGTACCTCAGGTTCGAGCTGCCCTCAGGCCACTACCAGTTCAGAGCAATGCCCTCCGGCCTCACTTCTGCTCCAAGGGTATTCACCAAATGCCTGGCAGTAGCAGTTGCCTACCTGAGAAGGCAAAAGATTGCCATCTTTCCTTACCTGGACGATTGGCTCGTAGTAGGCCAGTCCCCAGACCAGGTCAATTTACATCTTCAGATAACACAGCAACTGCTTACCTCTCTAGGTTTCCCTCCACTCCTACTGTCCTTAGCAGTCCATCCTCCCCTGTACCTTTCCAGGAATCACAATCTGTTAACCTGTGCCCAGGGACGGGTTTGGTATCCGAATCTCAAATCTCTCAATCTCAAGGCTTGGTTCTTGAAGAGTTAGAGTTTGCTGATTTACACCTTTCCCAAGGTGTAATGGATATATTGAAGGCCTCAAGAAAGCCTTCCACCAGGGCTACTTATAATTCCAAATGGAAAAGGTTTTCCATATGGTGCTCGGAAAAGCATATTTCCCCAGACTCTGCTGATCTACCCACAGTCCTGGATTATATGGTCCATCTGAATTCTTTGGGGCTGAGACCAGCTACCCTGAAGGTGCATTTGGCAGCTGTGTCTGCTTTTATTTCAGCAGGTAAATCCTCTCTCTTTCAGCTCATCCTGTATTTTCTAAGTTTTTAAGGATTGCTTCACACCAACCCTCCATTCAGGGATCCTGCCCCTGCCTGGGATCTTAATGTTTGCATTGCTCAGCTTATGCAACCCCCCTTCGAGCCCTTGTCTTCAGCTGAGCTCAAGTACTTGACTTGGAAAACTGTGTTTCTGGTAGCCATCACCTCTGCCAGATGCATAAGTGAATTACAAGCGTTGTCAGTGGAGCAGGAGTTTATCTCCTTTCACAGAGATAAGGTGGTCCTCCGGACTAACAGAAAGTTCCTACCTAAGGTGGTTTCAGATTTCCACCTTAATCAATCTATTTCTCTTCCAGTGTACTTCACTGACCACTCCTCCTCTGGTGAGAGGAGGCTGCACAGCCTAGATGTGAAAAGAGCCCTTAGTTACTACATAGAGCGTACCAAGGGTCATAGGTTTGACTCCCTCCAACTGTTCCTCACTTATGGGGAAGTTGGTAAAGGGAAGCTAGCCACTAAAAGATCCATTGCCAGGTGGATTGTCTCTTGCATCCAATTCTGCTACGAGAAGTTGGGTAAAGTTCCCCCCTCAGGCCTGAGGGCTCACTCTACCAGAGGTACAGCTGCTTCTTTGGCTGCAGCCAGAGACATTCCTATTCTAGAAATATGTCAAGCAGCTGCCTGGAAAACAGTTCACACTTTTACCAAGCACTACTCCCTGGACATCCAGGCTAGGAGTGATGCTCGGTTTGGCACAGCCGTGCTTCAGAGCCTATTCCCTAAGTAGGTTCTGTCCCTCCTCCATGGAGGTACTGCTGTGTAGTCTGCAATTGTCATAATATAGCAAGACTGTATGTTGTTTGAAGAAAAAATTACTCACCTTAGTAATGTTGTTTCTTCTAATGGAGTCTTGCTATATTATGACCTCCTTCCCTCTCTGCCTGCCCCTCTCAGAACCTCTGTTTTGGATGTGGGTGGGCAGTACAGTGTTGGCACTTTTTTGTTGCCCACCTTGTTGTTTTTCACCCTCCTTTTTGGGTGAATTGGTGTTGTGTTTTTGCATTTTTGGGTCTCCTGACTTGAGTCTTTGAGGCCAAAAAATGAGTGTTTATGTTAGTAGCCAGTTGGCTAGTGTAGGTTTACAGCTTCCACACAGAGCCTTAGTGAGTTTTAGCTCGTAAAGATCTGACAGTTTGAGTTTGAAGAACAACAGACAGAGTTTTCAACCGAGCTCACGCTCTAAGTTCCATGCCTACATGGAAAGTTAACTATTTCACCTCCGGAGCAGTTCGAAGATGGGGACTCACTGCAATTGTCATAATATAGCAAGACTCCATTAGAAGAAACAACATTACTAAGGTGAGTAATTTTTTCTTCCAGCTCCCCAGGGGACTCGTCACAAAGCAAACCATATCTGCAGTACACAAAAGAGAAGCCAACAAGACTCCACCCCCCCCATACAGCCACTGCCAAGTGACTCTGTTACCCTCCAGCATCATCCATAGACCCCTTCATGGGCAGACTCTGTATAGCGATCTGAGCCCCTTGCAGTGCTCCAGGACAGTACCATCCCAATCCACCTCCTCTAATGGCTCCAACACAAAAATACGCTTACCAGGGTCACTTATCCTGAATGAGTATCCTTTACTTTGAAAAAGTTTACAGATAGTCATATAAACAAACTATTTCTACATGCTTTTTGCCATGTTTGCTTCATGTTACATGCTGCGTACACTGTCTACAATACAAAACGTTTCACCTACTCAATGTAATCAAGGTACGCCCTGCTCTGTGCTAAACTTAACGCCCTGTCTAACACCTCTAAAACAGCTCCCCCAACTGAGGTCAACCAGGGCATTGGCATCATTTTTAGCTGTATCCCTACAAGGGTGGGTGGAGTGGGTACTTCAACAGCAGCGGCAGTGGTCCCACGGACAAGCACATGTTAGTGGGACTCACCAGCTGACACAAATTTGATTGACAAAATGTGTAAAAACTTGTAGCACCCCCCAGTGGTGGCAAGCTCGCCCTAGAGGCAACACCACCCCCCAGCAAATACTAGTGCATGGCTGCCCCTTCAACCTTTGCTGACTGCATGGGTGGTTGGGCACACCTCTCCCCCACTGCATCACACATATTGTGTTAGCTCAAGTACAAGGACAGCACCACCATGACAAACTCATAAACAAAAGCATGCTGTCTGCAGCTGGGTATTTCTGCAGACACAGCACTCCAGAATCAAGTCCCTTCCCCCCCCACCTGGCAAGTGTACCAACCTGCACCACTCACTACCCCCTTACACATCTAATGCAAGTACACCAATAGCTGCTGTCAGTCCTCCCACTTGAGTCTCTCTAATACCAGCGACCACTTCTTGTGATGGTGCTGTTCCTGAGACCGTGACCACAACACATGTATGTGGGTCCCGAAATAATTCTCTGAGGGACAAATTGTGGTTGCTAAGAGCTAAAAAGATGCACTTCCTGGTTTAGGGAGTCTTTACAATACAGCAGGAATTTGACAGCTTTAACAGCCCTTGTATGCAACATGCATGCATTTGAAACGGTACTTCCCACTGGGTGCCTCAGGAGTCTTGGCAGTGAACTGTATGTTTACAGGCATCATTTTCCCTCACAATTTAGATTGAACTCCCTCTGTAACTGAATCTTGGCATTGCTAGTCTGATAGCTTCCCTTTTAGAAAGAAAAGCAATATCTACATCACTCACTGTAGAAGTTAATACAGAAAGCGAGTACATCTAGTAGCATGGAAATTAAATCATAAAATGTGTGTGTAAATTGACAACCGCTGAATGCACAATTCCATGTATTCTTCACAGAGCTATCCCCTCCAAATACAAAGCAAGTCACCCTTAACTATACGTCTTCATACCCCCAGTACCTACATGCAATGTAGGCACCCCCCTCACACATATCCTCTTTTCTACCCCAGCACTCAGCCCTTTCATGGCTAGCCTGTGACACCGATCACCAATACAGCTGTTGATTTCAGCCCTTCATCCCCCTGCAGAGTGTCAGGGGTGCATGGTCTAGGCTGCATGGCTGTTAGCACATGGAAAACTTGCTGACTTGATTACATGTACTTCTATCACCGTGAATGGACATAGCTGAGCAAGCAGATCACTCGCCGTTTGCAGACACAATTGTGAACTGCGGCAGCAATTCCCAGAGGGGCAGACCTCGTTCCCCTAGTAGGTATAAACTGTGGCTCCAGGGGCAGAAGGTAGTGTGTGCTACAGAAGTTGCCCCAAGACAAACTCCCCCCCTCCCATTCAGCCTATCCAGAGATGTACAGCAGTTAGCAGGCAACCCTGCTACTGCCCCAGAGGTGAACCTTCCCACCCACCCAGCAGGTGCAGCCGTCCTACTGTTACAAGATCCCTAGCTAACACTGGATGTACCTCAACCACAACTAGCAAATTATATATATCCCCCCTCTCTCTCCATTCTCCCGCAGAGACCACCCCCCCTCCCCCGAGGAGACCGGAGGTCGCGAGGGCCTGCCCTGAAGCCCTCCCTGCCCGCAGAAGCCCCAACCCCGAGACACACCAGAGACCACCCCTCCCGAGGAGACGTGGATACGAGGGCCTGCCTGAAGCCCTCCCTGCCCGCAGAAGCCTTTAACCCAAGACACACCAGAGACCACCTCCTCCCAGAGAGACCGGAGGTCGCGAGGGCCTGCCCTGAAGCCCTCCCTGCCCACAGAAGCCCCAACCCGAGACACACCAGAGACCACCCTCCCCGAGGAGACCGGAGGTCACGAGGGCCTGCCCTGAAGCCCTCCCTGCCCGCAGAAGCCCCGAACCCTAGACACACCAGGTAATTCTACCTTGATCCAGGCTGCTGCCACCACCGTTGGCCATCTGGCGCCTTTTCTGAAATGGCCACAAGCTCCCCTGCTCAGCGCATGAATCCCGGCCAGAGTAGCACCTCGAGTTGCTGCCCAGGCTCAAACGGAGCAGAACTGTTACTTTTGTGCCTGATTTTGAAAGTTTTAAAATGAACCAGCTAAAACTATTTGTATTTGCCTGTAACTGTATTTAAAAGCTTAGAGTCACTGCAAGCCCAGGACCTGTGTTCTATCTGAAATCCCCCCCCATCCTTCGCTGGTATTACTTAAATAGCCTCTGCCCTCGAGATATTTTGCTGCTGTCGGGACACCCAACTTCTCCATTAGCTCCTTAAATTGTTTTGCCACTAGAGGGAGCCTGATTAAGTTCGAGCAATTTGCTCCCAATACCTCACTTGTCACATTTTACTGCTCTCTAGTAGCTGTTTTCACTTGGTGATTTATATTAAAGGAGCCCTCTGCTGTCTCTTTCCTCTCTACCTCACTCCTTTCTCTAGTCAAAAATGTCCCCTCCTCCCCCTCCTAGCGCTCCTCATGGGAATACTTTGCCTTCCTATCCTCTTTGAGCTTTACTGCTTGAACACATCAACAGCTTCTGCCAATACTTATACTCAGTTTGACTTCTACTACTCCAACATGCTTGCTACTGCCACTCCACTACCTCTACCCCCCTCTGCTCTCATCAGCAAGTGTATTAGCCCAATAGTCAGATACCTTTACCTTCATCTGAAGCCGCCACCCTGCATGTCTATCAGGGTGTACCTCATTACCCCGCTATGGTTACTAACCCTATCTCTTATACTATCCGGCGACATTGAGATCAACCCTGGTCCATCTCTAGGCCCTGTCATAACCTTGCCCCCGGCCACCACTCTCCCAAACCGATGGACTAACTTTCGCCCACCTGAATGCTAGGAGCCTTATGGCCAACCTCCCTGACCTCCAGGCTTGGATCTATACTAACGCCCTGGACGCCTCGCCATCACAGAAACCTGGCTTTAAGCCCACAGTGCCTGACTCTCAGTGCCACTTTCCTGGATACAGCATGCTTTGTATCGACCGCCCTGGCACTAAAAGGGAGGTGGCCTTGCCCTCACTTCAAAACTCACCTAAACATTACCCTCTGCAGGACCCCTCCTACCAAACTGTGAAATCCTGCACCCCTACTGCTTCTTGGGGTGTAAAGAAACTCCATATTTTTGTACTTATATCCCCAAAATGCTACAAAAGGCATCACTGAACTCCTAGGGTTTCTGCCTACAGTTACAGGCAAGAATGACATTATCTGCCTTGGTGATTTTAACCTTGACTGGTCCGAGAAAACTCAGCTAACATATCCTCCTTAGCTAGCAAGGCAAATCTATCCCAGCTCATACATGAACCCACAAGGGTCTCACGTGGGGCAACTGTGCCACCCTCCTTGACTGGATACTTACTAACAGGACTGAATATGTTGCCTCAGCCGATGTGCTACCTGGACACAATTAGTGACCACTATCCCATCTACTGTGTCTGGAACACTGTCATTCCTCCCTCCTGCTAAAACTGTAACCTTTCCTAATCTCTCCGCCGTCAGTCATGAGACTTCTTAACTGACCTAAATCGGTTGACTGGTCCTCGCTACCAAACAGAGGACATTAACATAGCCACAGAATATTTCAACTCCGTCCTCCTCTCTCTTCAAAACCTTCACATCCCGGGTCACCACACGTAGGATGGCAGGAAAGTAACCAAGTGGCTAACACGCCCCTGCTTCAACTTCTCAAATCTAGGGACAAACTTTGGTCCAGGTGGAAGATCTCCCACCTCCGCAGACTTTGAAGACTATCGTGCATTACGTAACGACTGCAAAGACAAATCAGATACAAAAGCACCTACTATAGAAACCTACTAATAACATCCTCTACAACCGCGCAGGTACTGGTCCAAAATTAAGGACATTCTCGGCAATGACAAGCAAGAGAATCCAGCTGACATGAACATTCAAGGTGTTCACTGCACCAACCATGACACCATTGCCAACGCCTTCAATGCCCTTTTTTTCTCTCCACCAGTCGCTACTCCTAACTAGCCCACAACCTGACTGTCCCTCTTCTCCTCCCTCGCCCCTCCCACCCTTCCCTTTCATTCTGGCTCCAACCACATACCTTGAAGTTCACAAGCTACTTAACTCCCTTCCGACGCATTAGAGGTCAAGGCCTGAGGCATCCATCCTTGCATGCCGGCAGTATGCACCTTGGCTGAACCAGACCTATCACCTGGCTTTTAACCTCTCTGATCTGCACGCTACTTCCCATCCACCTGAAAACTACCAGAACCATCCCTATATACAAAAGGGCGATGTCAAACTCATGTCCAACTACCGCCTATATCTCTTCTGCCCACTCTCAGTAAGCTGCTTGAAAAATAGTCCACCGCCAGCTTGCTTGCTCACCTTGACATGTTTAATCTTCAAACCCTGTCCAACATGGTTTCCGCCCGGTCACAGTACCACCTCTGCACTTACACAACTTACAAATGACATCAGAAATAATATGGACCGTGGCCTACTCACTGGGGCCATCTTTATCGACCTGTCTAAAGCCTTCGACATGGTACACCATCCTCTCATGCTAAAGAAACTCCAATCCATTGGTCATCTGACCAAGCCCTCTCCTGGTTCCATAGCTATCTTGACAATCGGACTCAGGCAGTAGCATTTCACAAGGCTCTTTCCTCCCCCCTAAACATCTCCTGTGGAGTTCCCCAGGGATCCACTCTTGGACCTCTACTCTTCTCCCTCTTCCTAAATGATATTCCCACCATGTCCCGGCATAGCTGCACTCTTATGTACACAGATGACCTTGTTCTTTACTCTGGGTCAAAATCGGTTGCTGCCATCAACTCCACTCTCACTAATGACTTCCATTCCTGCAGACCTGGCTCTCTAGCAACCACCAAGTCCTGAACCTAGAAAAACCTGTGCTATGCTATTCGGATCCTCTAAGAAACTGTCTGCCCTCGCGAACAGGCTCCGGTTCAATGCTTTGATGGCTCCCTCATCTTAAACATTGAGTCCTTCAAGTACCTTGGGGTCACTTGGATCCCACACTTGACCTGTCTCAACATGTCAATATGGTGTGCCGTCGTCAATGCTAAAATTGGCGGAGCTTATCACGCATGCCACTCCCTCACTCCTTCCACTAGACTTTCTGTTGCGAGAGGTTTTCACCCCAGCTCCAATATGCTCTGCCCTCCTCTTTGCTGAAAACTCTGCTACACTCCACAAATGGGACACTGTCTACAACAACATCTGTAGATTCGCCTTAACTGCCCCACATCTTACCCATCATTGTCTCCTTTACGCTGGCTTAAATTGGCTGTCACCTAAGGATATTCGAGCCTACCCTGGGCTGCTTTATCAACTCCTGTCTAGACCTCCTGCCCTGTCTATCTTGCCAACCTCCTGACTCCTGCCTCACACACCTGCACCCTCAGGTCTTCCTCTGTCCCCATGCTCCACTAGACCTTGCATGACAAAATGGGTGAACAGGCATTTGCCCATTTTGCTCCCAAATTCTGAACTCACTCCCCTTACGGTGAAAACTTCAGCCTCCCATCGAGAATTCAAAATTGCTGTTCACCCACCTTCTAGCCTCTGGCCAATGCAAATGCTCTTAATTTGCTTTGTCCCACTGCAGGCTGTCGGGTCTGACCCTGAGTACTACACTAAGTTCTCCCATGCAATATGCTTGTCTAGGTGGCTGTGAACCTTGATGTCTTTACTGTCCTCAGCTGTCTTATGGTTACCCTAATTGCTTTATTTTACATCCTTGTTATGATCTATGCCTAAAATGTACCCTTATGTAACTACTACTGTGCTACCCAATGTATATCTTGTTTTGCTCCTGTACACCTATATTATGTCTGTTCATTTCTGCATATTGTAACCAATGTCCTGTGCTCTCCTGGGTCGTGCCTGAAAATAGGCAGGTATGTTGCCTAGCGCACTTACCCGGTTACGAAAAGCTAATAAATAAATAAATATATGCAAAGTGATGCATATCAAAACCGGAGCTCTCTCATGCAAATGTACACCTCAGGTGGAACTGCAATGCTCTGAATACGGAAAGTCAAATGCACCGAGGGTCAAATATGCTAAGTTTGTTGGTTGCCTTCTGCCTGCTTGGAACATGTAAATCCCTGCTTGCCTTTATTGAAACCTACCTCTCCTGCTCCTCCGCCAGCTACAGCAGCATGTTTAGCTCTGCAGGTCCATCATAGTCACCTCAAAGATTCCCCTTACATGGTTAGTGACCTCTCTATCTTGAGCCATCTGTCTGCAGGGTTCATAAAAACTCCCAAGTTTCCAAACTCTGACTAATGAGAGGTCCTTCACTATCACCACCCTTAGCACCCACTACCTACAGAGGTGAATGGAGAGTCATCTGGTACCCTTACTGTGCAAAAGGTTCTTCTGCACTTTGACATGGAGAGGAGACTCCCTGCAGTGCCAACCCATTATGGCCTGACAAAACTGAGAACAGCTTAAGGAGCTGCTAAACTGATTCTGGTAGTGGGGTGCTATGAGCAGGTGGTGGGGTACATTGTCAGGATATGGGGATGCTGCCACTTTGCTGATGACACAACAGGAGCAATAAGGATGTACTAGCATGAGGATAAATGAAGTATAGTGCTGTGGTTTAGGGCACTGAGCTGCAAACCTGGAGTCCTAGGTTTGAATACCACAGGGCCAACCTGCATACTATGTGACCCTGAGCAAGTCACTTAACTTCCTTGTGCTCCAGATCGCACCTGGAAACAACTTTTGGCTTAATGCACCTTTTCTGGTTAAACAATTTCCCCTTCCCTTCCTGTCTGACCATACAGGAGGCAGTATAGCGCAGTGGTCTAAGGCTCTGAGCTGCAAATCTGGTGACATCCAGCAGACCAGACCTGGATTTGAATCCCACAACTTCCACTTGCATACTGTGTGACCCTGAGCAAGTCACTTGACCTCCTTGTGCTCCCAGGTCGCTCCTGTAAAAAAGCTTTCAGCTTAGTGTGCTATACCTGGTTAAATAACTAAAAAATAAAAAAAAAAAATACTTCCTGAGCCTAGTGGACACTCCCATCTCGCTGCCTTCCCCTGCTGTACATCAACATAAACTCCCGGGGTAGCAGTATCAAGGTCTCTACAACTCCCCAGAGCTCGCCACCTCCTGGAGGGCCTGCATATTTCAGGCAGCTCCCAGGATAGAAACATAGAATTTGACGGCAGATAAGGACCGCAAGGCCCATCCAGTCTGCCCATTTCTTTTTCTACCTTATAAATGTGCCATCGGCCTTTGCTCTGTCAGTGGCCTATCTATTCATACTCATTTGTATTGCTCCCTTATGCCTATCCCATGCCTGTTTGAAGCCCTGCACTGTA
The DNA here is from genome assembly GCA_016271365.2 of Neoceratodus forsteri. NCBI lineage: Eukaryota > Metazoa > Chordata > Ceratodontiformes > Ceratodontidae > Neoceratodus > Neoceratodus forsteri. Next base: position 78,372,826 of record CM057458.1, read on the forward strand.
TTCATAGCCACCACTTCTTGAGGCAGGCCATTCCATGCATCCACCACCCTTTCTGTGAAAAAGAATTTCCTCACATTCCCCCTTAATCGCCCTCTAATCTCATGCTGTGTCCTCTTGTCCTGCTATTTTTCTTATATTTAAACATGTTAGACTCTTTCACCTTGTTAATGCCCTTAAGGAGTTTGAATGCCTCGATCATATCACCCCTTTCCCTCCTTTGCCCAAGGGTATACATATTGAGCTCTGTTAATCTGTCCTCATATGTCTTCTGATGCAGTTCCTGCACCATTTTGGTTTCCTGCACCATTTTGGCTGCCCTTCTCTGGACTGTCTCAATCTGGTTAATGTCCTTGTGAAGGTGTGGCCTCCAATACTGCTCGCAGTACTCCAGATGGGGCCTAACCAGTGTCTTGTAAAGAGGGATTATTACCTCCCTCTTACGACTTGTGATACCCCTACTAATACACCCTATCACCCCCCTAGCCTTACCTACTGCTTTAGAGGTCTGCTTGGATGATTTCAGGTCATCAGTGATGATGATGCCCAAGTCTCTTTCTTCCTTTGTGACTGCTAGCAACACCCCTCCCAGCCTATAGGTGGCTTCAGGTTTTCTTCCCTATGTGCATGATCTTGCACTTCTTTGCATTAAATCCCAGTTGCCACTCTTCTGACCATTTTGCTAGTTTATCCAGATCTCTTCTCATTCTGCCCACCCCATCTGGATCATATACTCTGTTGCAGATCTTGGTGTCATCTGCAAACAGACAAGCCTTACCCTCTAGTCCATCTGCAAAGTCACTAATGAAGATGTTGAAGAGGACTGGCCCCAGGACTGATCCCTGAGGTACCCCACTTGTGACTTGCATCTCTTCTGACTGTATACCATTTACCACCACTCTTGGTTTTCTGTCCGTCAACCAGTTGCCACCCAGTTGACCAACTTCTGACCCACCCCGAGCCTACCCAGCTTATTTATCGATCTTCTATGTGGAACAGTGTCAAAAGCTTTGCTGAAGTCAAGGTAGGCGACATCAACTGCTCCCCTTGGTCCACTACTCTGGTTACCCAGTCAAAGAAATCTATGAGATTAGTTTGACAGGACCTCCCTTTTGTAAACCCATGCTGTCTTGGATCCTGTGCCCCTATGGATTCCAGGTGTTGCACTATCCTTTCCTTAAGGAGTGCCTCCATAATCTTGCCCACTACTGAGGTAAGACTGACTGGTCTGTAGTTCCCTGCCTCCTCCCTGCTACCACTCTTGTGGAGCGGGATCACATGAGCCCTTCTCCAGTCTTCTGGGACCTCTCCTGTGCTCAGAGACTCACTAAACAGTTCTGATAATGGCTCTGCTAGTTCCACCCTTAGCTCCTTAAGTACCCTGGGATGTATGCCATCAGGTCCCATTGCCTTATCCACCCTGAGCTTAGCAAGCTCTTGTAGGACCCTTTCTTTTGTGAAGGGGAGTAGTGCTCACCTCCCTGCCCCCTGTGTCCATGGTGCTGAGCTGTGGGCCCTAACCTACCGTCTCTTCAGTAAATACTGAGCAAAAGTATCGATTTAGGATAGATGCTTTTACAGGGTCCTCCTCCTCACATGCTCCCTTTTCTCCATTAAGCTTAGCAATAATACCCCCTCTGGACTTTCTCCTTTCACTAATGTATCTATAGAAAGTCTTGTCACCTTCTTTTACTGTTCGTGCTAGTGTTTCCTCAGTTTGGGACTTTGCCTGCCTTATTGCCTTCCCTGCTTCCCTTAGGGCAGTTTGGTATGCCTCCCTATCTTCATCCCGCTGTGTTCCCTTATATTTTCTGAAGGCCAGCCTTTTGGCTCAGACCTTTTCTGCTACTGTATTTGAGAACCAAAGTGGTTTCCTTCTTCTTTTGCACTTCCTTTTCTGTCTAACACAATGGGATGTTGCTTCAAGTATTGCATCCTTAATGCTTGCCCACTTTGCCTGTACCCCCTCACCTCTGTTTCTTTTTCCCAGGGCTAGCTTAACTCTGTTGGCCATCTTATCAAAGTCAGCTCCTCTGAAGTCCCATATTTTTGCCCTGGAATGGGATGATTTAGATGTAGCAGCCAAATTGAACCATACCATTTGATGGTCACTGGCCCCCAGGTGACCTTCTACCTGGAGATCTGTGATCCCTTCCCTGTTAGTCAGTACTAGATCTAGGATAGCCCTGTCTCTTGTGGGTGGTTGTACCAGTTGTTTGAGGCCCTCCCCCTGCAGGGAATCCACTATGTGTCTAGTTCTGGCAGATGTTCCTACTGGTATTGACCAATCTGTATCCGGCATGTTGAAGTCTCCCATTATCAGAACCTCCCCTTTAGCTGTCATGTTTTGTATATCTTCTAACAGTAATGTGTCTATGTCCTCCCCCTGGTCTGGGGGCCTGTAGACAACCCCGGTTCTTATGGCTGTCCCACTTCCTGTTTCCAGGGTGACCCACAGTTCTTCTGGCTCCTTATTTGTGTTCTGAATTTCTGTAGCTTTGATATTTTCATTGACATATAGGGCCACTCCTCCCCCTTTTGCACCTCAGTCTCTTCTGAACAATACATAGCCAGGTACTGAAGTCTCCCAGGTGTGGTTACTGGTAAACCACGTCTCACTAATTGCTACTATGTCCAGTTTAGCCTCTGACATTATTGCCTGCAGGTCTGGGATCTTATTTCCCAGGCTGTGAGCATTTGTGTACATAATTTTTCATTGGCCAGATTTCGGTGTGTTAGTTGTTGGGTGAGGTTTGGCATTACCCCTGTGCGTCATATGAGAAGACAAACCTTTTTTCTTACTTGGTGATGCAAATGAACTGCAAACATGCTGAATCCCTGTTTGACCACTAGCTGAGGGGGGGAGGGGTGTTCTTCCCATTCGACGTATGGGGTGCTGCACCCCTCTCCCCATTTGCTAGTTTAAATATTTTGCAAAGACGTCAAACTTCTGCCCCAATGCACTGACTCCTCCTTAGTCAGATGCAGTCCATCAAATTTAAAGAACTTTTGCTCCCAGAACTGTTGCCAGTTCCCTACAAATCTGTGTCCTTTTTCCTGGCACCAGCCCTTGAGCCACATGTTTAGCTCCCCTATCTCCCCTTCTCTGACCTTCCGTCCATCTTCCCCTCTCCCAGACTGGCAGGATCTCAGAGAAGGAGATGCCGGATGAAATGGATGATAGTTTGTCACCCAGCCTGGTCAGGTGTTCCTTGGTCTCCACAACTGACCGGCTGGCGAGATCATTAGTCCCTATGTGTACTAGGACATCAATGTTTTCTCCTGCTTTGTGAACAATTTTAGCAATGCGGTCAGTGTCTCTCCATGCTGATGTACCTGGGAGACATCTGACCATTACCCCTGGCTGGAGATGGGTATCAACCCCTGAATCATGGAGTCTCCTATGATCAGAAGTTTTTGGAGTTCCTTTTTGCTTTTTTTGTTTTGGTTCCTGATTTGGGTGAGTTTTGTTGTGCTAGCTCCTGTGCCACAGTGTCCTGCTCTGCAGTGTCTTCTGCCTCATTGTTTGATTTCAGAGATAGAGGCAGATACCTGTTTGTAGTGTTTGTATGTTTTTTGGAGGTAATATGTTGGAGAGCAGAGAGTGATGGGGCACCCGATTTGCCCCTCCTAACCACCTGCCAACCTCCTGGACCAATTTCCTTCTGCGGTCGAGGTTTTTCTGTTGGATGTTGGGGAAATGGCGGGCAGTTCTTATAATATATTTCCTCTTGAATATGAAATTTGAGGCGTGCAATCTCTGCCCATGCTGCCCGGAGCTGAGCCCTAAGATCTCCAATGGTCCAGCATGTAGGACAGTGTCCTAAATCCTGTAAGACTGTCCTTCTGAAAATTGTTCCACAGTACCTGCAGTTAATGATATCCATTCCAGATAAGTTGCTGGGTTTATAACCTAGTCAGAGTAATTAGAAGGAAGAAAATGCAAGTAATAGTTTGATTGTGTTTTGTTTTTGTTTAACTTGTTATAACAAGTTAAATTACTAGTGCCTCACTGTAAATGAGCTCACCTTGTGGATGCCCCACTGATCCGCCCCTTCCTGCTCTGCCACAGGAAATGTCACAACTGTGGTACCCTATAAAAGGAGTGTAGTGTGGGGGTGGTTGGGGATGGGGGTGGGTGGCTGGGCCCTTCCCCTGCGGAAAAAGAAGAACCACGGATGAAAGAACAAGGAGGTAAGAGCAGAAACAATCAGTCAACAACAAATGCAGTAACTCTGAAAGCTTATCCTAATGTTAGATAAAACTGTAAAGCCTGTAAAGCACCACCTGTAATAATTTCAGAGAAGATATACGCTGTAAGAAACACTTTGCTACAGAGAAAAATAAAGCAATGAAATGTTAGCAACAAACAGTAGCAATCCCTGTGAGTAAAAAATAAAAACAACACCACACAGTAAATCTGCTTAGCCAAAAGAAGTCTTAATCCTTTTCCCTTGCTCTGGTAAGGTTCTCTACTCTGCCTTTCAAGCAGTCTTAGAAGGAAAGAGCTCAGGTGAAACTAGGTGCCTTGGCCAACAAACCAAGTCTTCTAGAGTGTTAGAAGGTCCACCCAGAGGTCAGGGTTAGTAGTGGTCAAGCTAACCTGGGCACAGCCCTCCAGAATGCGACACTGGGAAAATTAGTAGACCTCAGAGCTTCAGGAGCAATAAGGGTGTACTAGCATGAGGAAATATGATGTTAGAGGCTCATTTAAGGAGACAGGAGACTGACCTAGTGCCAGCAAACGAGGAATGGCTGGCTCACCTAAAAGCGATACATAACACACAGTCTTGGGTCCACAGACTCCCCCCAGAGGTGGGTCCGGATTATTATCAGATGGACCTCACAGGTGGGGACTTGTGCCCAGAGCAGACAACCAAAAATAATTAACAGTCTACAGTCCTCACAACCGTCAGGTGAAATAGGTCTCATGCACCCCCCCCCCCGTAGATAGAGTTCCTCCTGACAGAGTGGGGCAGCTCCACACCTGTTTGTGCTCTTTTGCTGATGTACACTGACCCCCTCCAGTGGGCTCCACCCTCCTACAGTGTAATCTCGATGGTTTAGTTCCAGAGGCCATTTCTCTAAAAGGCTGCTCTCCAATCTGAGACCTTCTAACCCTCTATTATACCTGGCAGACACTATTTCCTTCCACCCCTATGTCTTTCTCACATGCCACCCTATTGGGTCTAACCAGACAAAACCCCCAAGAAGGAAAGGTGAGGCTTTCACCCTCTTTTATACCACCTCCACCCCCACTTACCTTCTATTTTTGTCCTCACTGACCAACCTTAGATCTGAGTCTCCTCCCTTCCCTGGATCAGGTTACCCTGTCACAGCAACTACATACCGGAGAGAACTTGGAGAGGTAGGAAGCTTCCTGATTCCTGCCTCTTAGGCTGACTTGATTCACACTGACTTGGGGCAATGATGACCTGACGCGCCCCTTGCCCATGGAGGGTTAGACGATACTGTGCTTGGTCAACTGATCTTTAGGTACTGACAGTAACCACTTCCTGGGAGCCTCCTTAGCTCTCGTGGGCAATTTATAACCTGTTGGTGTCCACCATCTTATGTTATTGTAACCCCTAGGTGGCACTATCCCAAGGGCTACTACCCTTGCCTGCTTGGCTAGTAGCAGGTTAAGGGGCCTGAGTTCTGAAGCGGGTGCCTCCATCCGGAGGTCAGGGTTGGTAGTGGTCAAGCTAACCTGGGCACAGCCCTCCAGAACACTTTAACCCCCCTCTTTCCCCCCTAGTGGCCTGAACACTGTACAATAATCACTTTCACAATACCCCTGGTACACCACACAAGTACCCACATGGTTTGCACTTACCACCAGGGCTAGTTCCTCTGGCTCGACCCTGGGGACCCCCTGTAAAACAAGGTTATGCACAGCAAATAGCAACAGTACAGTACTTTGAGCACAAACAGGAACCACAGTCAGATTACATGCAGAAAAAGTTAGATCTGATTTATTCGGGGGACTTGAACAAGGAAGGGGCAAAATCAGGTTAACTAGCTTAAAGGTTATATCAATCAAGCAGTTATGCATGCGCTTTGAGTCCCCCCACACAGTCACACTTCTGGGTATCCAGATGGAGAACAGATGGGCTAGCCAGGACTGTTGCCCGGAGTTGCAGCTGGTTGGAGCCCTGTGATGGAAAACACAACATGCACAGTACACAATATTTGTAATCTGGAGCCAGAGGGCTCAGTTCGTAAAGGAACTGAAATGAAACAACAAGACAATCAGATAACACATTCAGATTAAGCTGTTGTTGCAGGGAGCTACCCTGGTATTTACTCACGATACCCAAGACTGGACACAGGCTGGATGAAAATCGAGACTGCGGGTGGTTGATCTGGAATGCCAGGAGAAGCAGGGCCCACCTGAGTCGTAGAGGCGTTGTTCCTGTTCAAGCATGGAGCAGGGGGCTGATCCCCAGGTAGGTCTCTCGTCAATGGCTTCTCTGTGCAGTGGGTAGTCTGGCTGGGCCAGTCTGGCAAGGCCCAGACCGAATGGAGACAAATTCGGATGCAGTCCGTTTTGGGCTGGATACAGCTTCCAGCAAGCAGAAAACAGTTCACACAGTGGGGAACTAACTCACAACCCACTAGCAGCTCATAGCACATTTACATGTACAGGAATTCTACTGTACCAGGCAAAGTGCTCCCCAGTCACAATCGCAAAGTCTCTGCACGCACTGGGAGGTTAGGGGTAGCTGGAACTCCTGACAGGCTGATTGCATTCAGCAAAATCTTCAGTCTTCTTCAGGTTGAGCTTGGCCCACTTCAGTAGCTTACTTTAGTCACACAAACTTGGATTTAGTCCAAAATAATTCTCTTCTCTCCCTCTCAGGAGCAGCTGGCAGACGTGCAAGCCAAAAACTCAGCCCTTTCACAGTTTTCCCATGCGAATCCACTCAGGATTGCTGCCCAAAATACACCTGAGCTCTTCTCATTTCACTTCTCAGCTCAGAACTAACTGAAAACTGCCAGCAGCCCAGGATTTGCCCAAGATCCAAATAATTCGGTTGGCTGATTTGGCTGTCAGTCAAAGCAAGAGCTCCCCCTTCAGTTGCAAAAAGTTCAAAACTACAATTCCTACAGATTTTGACTTCAGACAGCTCCTGCTGTCCGGCTACATTTTAGGTCCCACCAGAACTGATTGGTCCAATTTGCAGTCCAGGACCAAGATAGTGGAGACAAACAAAACAGTCCTTGCTATAAAGAAGGCAGGTTAGACAAACTACATTATCATTATCACTCTAAATGATTTTCAGCAAGTAGTTACATCTTTCAACAGAGCTCCCTCTCAGGTTACTTAGGTTGCAATCAGGCAACTCTTAAAAAGACAGTACACAGAGGCTATACAGGCTCTGGTAATCACATTTAAACTGCTAAATGCAGGACACCAGCCTGGCAGTGAGCATTTAGGCAAGCTCAAGGAAGACTTTTTGGGAACCTCCATTTGTAGGGGGGTTACACCATTGCTTATCTTTTTTGTGTATATTGTTGGATTTGTGATGAAACACTTTGCAGTGCTCACAGTGTGCACATTTGTGTTACAAACGTTAATGCTTATGGAAGTTGTCATTTCATACTTCTAGTTTACACGTGGCCTCCACGCAGAAGACATCCCACAAGAGAAAGGGGTATCCCCAAGGGGATTGTAATATGATATCCAGCTAGGGATATAATGGGTCCTCACAAATGCATCTGTAACCCCTAGATGGCGCTATCCCAGGGGCTACTACCCCTGCCTGATTTGCCACTAACAGGTTGAGGGGCCTGGATCCAATGGCGGGTGCCTCCACCCAGAGGTCAGGGTTTGCAATAGTTAAACTAACTTGGTCACAGCCCTCTGGGACACTGCAACCCCCCTTTCTTCCCACTAGTGGCCCACACAATATATCAGAATTACCTTCACAGTATACACTTACCCCAGGATTGGTTCCGGCACTGGGACCTCCTGTGAAATGAGATACAGTGCAACAATCACAGTACAGTACTTAACATAGACAAATACCTCAGACGAGTATAACTTTGCTGAAACAAAGCAGCTCTGATTTATTTAGGGGGATATAACAAGGACAGGGGAAATCAGGTTAATTAGCTTATCACTCTAACAATCTACCTATGGCTCTGTGCACAGGCCTATCCCTATCAGTTACTGTCCCTGGGTACCCAAGCCCCAGTGACTAGTCCAAACCGTGGCAGCTGGTAGGGCCCTTTCACACAGAGAAAAGGAAAATTAAACAGTCAGCAGTACAGTAATTCCATTTGATTTAATGTGGCAATTCAACAGGGAGCGACCCTGAATTAGTACTCACGACCTCCAAATAAGATAGGGTCCTTCAATATCAGCAGGGCTACTCTTGAGCTCAAAGAGACTCTTCACACATTTATATAAAAGAAAGCACTATACCAGGCAGGCTGCATCTGTATCCGATGCAATTACTGCACAATACCGGGAGAACACACAGCGGATTCAGTTCCTGACAGACCGAGTGCAATTTTCAGCAATTCCTCCAGTCTTCTACAGGGTGAGCCTGGTTTCTACTCTTCAGATATCCTTTGATTCTCTTCACAGGACGGATTCAGTCCTAACAAGCTGTTACACAAGCTGCAGACCGGAACTCTGGGCCTTACACACGTTTTTTGACTAAAATCTGCACACTGAAAAAGCACAGGGCTCCTTCCTTCTTCACTGCCAAAGCTCAACTGAAACTCCAACCGACAAAACCGGGCACTTCCTTTGAGTTCCTCCCAGTTCTTGACTGGATTGGCTGTCACTCACAATAGACTGCTGCTGTTGGTCCAAAAAGGCACTGAAGTCTAAACTACATCTCCCAGAGTCACTGCCCATACAATCCTCTTGTGGCTGGCTCAGATTATGAGTCCAAGTTCTGATTCGTCCAAGGCACCATTTTAGAGCTAGCTTACCCCACACTGATTGGTCCAGTTCAGCAGTTCAAAACCAGAATGGGGAACTAGGCAGACACTGTTCTGACTGCAAAAGAAAGCAGGTTAGACAAACTGTAATTTCATTATCACTCTAAATGGTTTCTGGCAAACAGTTACATCTTTCAGATAGGTTCCTTTGCACTCCTAGTGACTGCAAAATAGAGTGAATTGGCAGCAGCTTGAGTGGTACTCAATCAAAAGAAACACACAGTCCCCATACAAACTAATTATGTCTGCAAGCAGACAGCTCTTAAAGAGACAGTACCAGAGGTTCTAAAAACACTCATTGATAAATGGCTTAAACGCCAAACACCATTCAGGCTTGGAGCATTCAAGCAAGCTCCTGGAAGTCTTTTGGGAACCCCCATTTGCAGGGGGGTTACACATCTGTCATCACCGTCCCCCTCAGCCATCCCTTTACACTTTACAGATTCCAGCAGCCACCGATAGTCTATCAATCCTCTATACTGTTTGTAACCAAGGCACTGTGTCCCAATGGGCTACTACCCCTGCTTTGCGGGCCTGACCAAGGTTGAGGGGCCTGGGTCCCAATTTCCGATTTAACAAAGGTTCTTTCCCAAGATAACATTTGTTGCCCAGTGCCTCCACCCAGAGTACATTTTAAAAGTGGGTATGATAATAAACTAGTACAACCCCCAGGATACTGTACTTACCCACCTTACAGTACTGTCACCCCGCACATGGATTAGCATTAACCCAAACCCACAGATTCCATATTGCTGAATTATTGACTCACTCTAATAATATGCTCATGACTCAGGTTTATAAAACGGCTAACCAACAATTTATTTACAAGGGGTGTAGGGTTAGGAAAGCACAGATAGAAGTGGAGATTAAGCAACATTGTAGATTGGCATTCTTGGCATTGCACCAAAACAATCATTTTGCATTTTAAATTCAGACATTTGTCAGTGCTGACCATCCACCAACCTTCTGATGGATTCAGAATAGTCTTTCTAGCAGCTTTAGATCTCAAACATTAACACCCCAGTTGGTACCAGTCCTCAACCCAAAACAGAACCCTGCAATTCTATAACTGGGTACCCAGTACTATATGTTGCAGGCCTAATACTGTTGCAGCTGGCTGGCCGGCATTGGCGTGCTTAAGGTAAATCACAATTAACATTTACCTTTTCGTGGGTTAAGTTTTAACTTGAACTCTGTAGACATTAGATACTGAACTTTGCAGAAACATAACAAAAACTATTTACAGTCCCTCCAGATGCAGAGCTAAGTCTGCTTACTCACGGTTATGTAGTCAAACATTTGCAGATGCAGCAATGATTCTTACAGTCAAATATGAGGTAGACATAATTTGTAGGATTTGAATCTTGGCTGAGACGCAGGGCAAGGGCTTGTGCTGACCACCTTTTAAGCAACTGGCCCTTGCAGCTTTGCAGGCTGGAACTTCTCTCGGCTTTCTATAGCAGTTGCCCATCTTCTTAGGCTGAAGTCACGTTCTGGAAAATACAGACCAGCAAAGGGACCAGGGCTGGCATGCCTCAGACCCCCACGTCCAGGCTTGACCCATTAAGGGGAGGCCCAATGGGATTGTCTAGCTGGCACACTACCAGGCTGGCTCCCAACTCTGGTCTTAAATAAAGTCTCTCTCTTTTCTTTGGCATTCAATTGCTTTTGACCATTATTGGCATTTCAACCACACTGCCAGCGTAACAGCTGTGGCCTTTCATTAAGACACAGTCTCAAAAGGACTCAGCCATACACACTGGACTTCAGGGAAAACCCAATATCTTGTACCAAAGTTTTACTTTTCTCATTTGAACAGTTTCATAATCACAAATGTCACTTTCCACATCATGCAGATGCTCACAGTCAGACAAAAGTCTCTTTTCTCACTCCTGGAGATAGACACTGGCACTTAAGTCAAGTCCCTCAACCAAAATAGACATTGGAGCTTAAGGCAGGACTCCCAACCCAATTAGATGCTCTTATATTGCAATAAATTCACTCTACATTGAAGCGTCTCATAAGTTGAATCACAAGCAAACAGTTCATCTTGGCAAGCATGGCTTTGCAGCTCCAAGCAAGACATCAAGCTGTTTACAGGCAATTTCTGGTAAGCTCCTTTTCCCAAGGAGACTCCCATTCCATTCCTGTAGTACTGGACCATCAATCTGCCATTTCTCAGACACAGGACCATTTACGGTCATTCAATCAAACAGGTCTCCATCCTATTTTGGTGCTGAGTTAACGCAGGGTGCAGACAGAACTGATCACCTCTTGGCATTAGTGGGTTCTTGCCTCTCCCCCCCAGCAGGTCTCCATCTTGCTTGCACTTCACAGTAGATTTACTCACTCAGTATTTGTCATGCAGCTCTCTCACAGCTGTAGTTGCATATTCTTACAACACTCTCATCACTGAGGTGGCAAATCTTGAAGCTGTCACAACTGTAGGCAGGTTCCTTACAGCTCTCTCACAGCTGAAGTTGTAGTTCAGGGCTCTTTGGGCAGATTCTTCCCAAATGTGGAAAGGCACATTGCAGGCCCTGGGGAACAAGTAACTGGTAACCCCTAGGCCTACACTCTCAATCCCTGCAGTCACATTTCTTTAGCAAGGGGCCAGTGCCCTCCTCCCTGTGAAGGGGCTCCCGCAGAACTGGACCCAGAATAAAAAGTCTCTGAGGTTTCGGGAGCTTCTGACAACTCCTGATAAGCTGAATCACTTGTCTTCTTGAAAAATTAATATTCTTCAGGCTTCTTTGGTGCCTGATTGGCTATTTGAATGGTTGCCAAACATTGTCCCTGCTCTTTCCCCTCACAAAGCTTTTGCATAGTCCAACAAGTCCACTGCAAAAATCCTGGCTTTCCAATTGGCTGAATTAGGGTCAAGGGCTGCAAACATGGCTTCTGCACAAACAATTTAAACTGCAGTCCATACAAGTCCCAAGTTTAATATCCTGGTGCAGCCAGAATAAATACTCTCATTTATTTCTTGACCACTGTTCGTTAGCAGTCACTGTAACCTGTTAAACATTAGCTGTGCTTAACATTTATTTTTAGTCCCCAACCTGCACATCAACAGTCCCCAGGCACTAGACAGGCTTGCACATCAATATTTATCTAGCCTCATTAATATGCATGAGGCAGGGCCCAGCGCTGATAGGCGCTCTTTACTTAAAATGTTTGGAGGTTTCTCTTAGACCTCCTTCAAGTCTCCGGTCCCTGTACTGCCACATTACGGGATCGGGACTGACCAACAGGCTACCGTTTTACTGCTATGGCAGTAAGAAAACAAAAGTGCGCTAGGCCGCCTGTGCGGGCTGCCAGCTTGCACATCTGTGCAGCCACAACTCAGCGGTTTGGCAAATTTGCTCCTCCAGCCCCCACTCCGAACTGCCAAGCAATCAGGGGCTGGATGGAGGGCTTACGAGCACACTGGGGACTCGGGCCAGGTGGCGGTGCAATTGCAGAGGGAAATGGGAAGAACGGAGAGGCAAATACAGGTAAACCCCCACAGGGAGGTTACATGTTGCTCTTCACAATACTCTCTGTAAGCTGCCTTTCCCATCACACCAAGCCCAGTTCACACAGATCAACATGGCTGATACACTGGCTCAACTGGGTAAAGATATTTTCTTGTACACCACCTGGAATGTCTGTGATCTTCACTCTCTTGTCCAGGGAAAGCAGACCCTTAACTATTTAAAAAAGTCCTGACGTGAAATTGCTCTAATTCAAGAAACACATTTATTGCCAGGAGAAACACTTAAGATTGGGTGGGAAAATTCATAGGTAGCTCTTTCAGTTCAAAGGCTAGAGGAGTAGCCATACTGATTCATAGAAGGCTCCCAGCCCAGATCCAAAAAACTTGCTAGCGTAAGGAAGGCAAATGGGTCATAGTATGAGTGCAGGTATATGACCAAACCCTTCTCTTGGTAAATGTACATGGCCCCAATGCAGATTCACCTACTTACCTCCCAGAAGTCGCATAGCATATGGCCATCATGCTAAACCCAGAAGATGTTATCATGCTGGGAGGGTACGTCAGTGAAGTATGGGACCCATTCCTAGATAAGCTGAGATATACACCTCCCCCTACCCAAGGTGTGCCAAGCACTGCATCTCTGGCACAGGAATTCCATCTCATGGACCACTAAAGGGCCCGGATCTTCCCCACAAGGGGCTCTCATTCCACTCTGCTCTTCACAATAACAGCAGCAAGATAGACTTATTTCTTATCCAGTCACAGCATATGCCCCTCTTGCAGGGAGTACACACAGGTCCCATAATAATTTCAGACCACACATGTGTCCACCTAACATTATCTGCTGGCAAAGAGTCTCCATCAAGAAGCAGGTGGAGGCTGGATAACTTCCTGTTGTCCGACCAAAAGCTTTAGAGTTGATTAGCGACAGAAAGGGGGTCTATTTCCAGCTCAATGACATGCCTGAGGTCTCCAGTGCCACAATAGGGGATGCTTTCAAACTTATACACAAGGCAGAGTCATGACAAATGAACAGACTGCCAAAAAGGACTGGCCCCAGGACAGATTCCTGAGTGGGGTACTTCAGTGATCAGTTCTGGGGCCAGTCCTTTTTAATGTCTTCATTAATGACATAGCAGAAGGACTGGAGGGAAAGGTTTGCCTGTTTGCAGATGACACCAAGATCTGCAACAGGGTGGACACTCCAGATGGGGTGGAAAAAATAAGGAGGGACCTAGGAAAGCTGGAAAAATGATCTGAGGTGTGGCAACTGAGGTTCAATGCTAAGAAGTGCAAAATAATACACCTGGGATGTAGAAACCCTGGAGAGAGCTACAGGTTGGGGGGGAGTTATTGGAGGTAACCAGGGAAGAAAGGGATCTGGAGGTTATCATTTCAGATGACCTAAAGGTCACCAAGCAGAGTACAAATGCTACAGGGAGGGCCAGTGGCATGTTGGGGTGCATAGGCAGGGGTATCACTAGTGGAAGGAGGGATGTGGTGATTCCACTGTATAAAACATTGGCGAGGCCTCATCTAGAGTACTGTGTACAATTCTGGAGCCCGCATCTTCGTAAGGACATAGACAGGGTGGAGGCGGCTCAGGGAAGGGTGACTAAGATGGTACATGGCTTGCACCAGAAAACAGATGAGGAGAGATTAAAGTCCTCAATTTGTATTCACTGGAGGAAATGAGGGAGCGGGGAGACATGATAGAAACCAAGCCATAAACAAGGTGCAAGTGGGTGACATCTTCCAGTGTAGGAGAAGTATAAGACCAAGGGGGCATAATATGAGATTAGAGGGGGGCAGGATAAGGGGAAATGTGAGGAAGTTTTTCATCACAGAAAGGGTGGTGGATGTGTAACCCCCTACAAATTGGGGTTCACTAAAATGTCTTTCTGGGCTCCTAAATGCCCACTGTCAGGATGGTGTCCTGTTTTACAGTAGTTCTATTTGTTTTCCGGAGAGCGCCCTAGCAAGCCTCTGTGCCTGTCTCTTTAACAGAGCTTCTAGCCTGTGTTTTGGAAATCCATCTGGGCTGGGTCCTAGTAATTAAGGCTCGTGACCAGCTAGACAGTCTGTCATATTGCTCCATTCTGCAGTCGCTGATAGCACAGAGGGAGTCCTGTTAGGAAATGTAGTTATTTACTGGTTATCTGTTAATGCTGAATGTTGGCTTGCTGGCACTGGCACTGGTAGTGCATGAGTTGGAAAGAAGCACAATAGGATTGGCAGTGAAGTAATGAACTGATGCTGACTCCAGCCCCACCCTGCAGAGAGTGACAAGCACTGGGGTGTGCCTTTGGGTCGTTGTCCATAATGCTTATGCCATTTCAGCTCACCCTACCCCGTAGACACCGACAAGTGCCATGGTGTGCCTTGAGGTCTTCGGGCCTTACATTCACCTCATTCCATAAGGAAATATGCTGATGTGGGTGCAGTATAGGAGAATGGGGTGAACTTTGGGGCCGAAGAGACTAAGGCACACCTCGACATCTGTCATTGGCTGCAGGTTGGAGGTGGAATGGCGTGAGCATTATAGCCAACAATGCCAAGTGACACCCCTGACACCTGTCAGTCTTTACAGGGTGGGGCATTACAGTTGGAAACCCTAATGCCCCAGGCATTTGTTGGTATTTTCATTCCAAATTTTCAACATGGGCCATTTGTGATGCCACCTCATGAACAGTGGCACTATGAGTTTGTTTGCCGAAAGGTGATTTTGTACAGTGACTGTGCATTGTGGCGCCACAGGTGCGAAAACACATTTTGGGCAGAATGTGAAAAATAACAGCTGCACTGCTCATGAGGAGGTGTAAAAAATGGCACTGTTGAAAATCTGGAATGAAAATATGGAAAATTGGTGACGTCACAAGCGTGCATAGAAACTGCACAACGCACGCCTGTAACGCAATTATTTTGGGGATTTTTGTAACCAAACTTTCAATATAGGTATTTTGGGAACTCCAGTCCTGAACAGTGTCACTGTGATTTTGTTACTCTGCCCCGAACATTCATTTCCCACAGCGACCACGCCATTGTGTGACACGTACGAAAACACATTTCAGGCAGGATGTGAAAAATGACAGTTGTACTGTTCATAAGGAGGTGTACAAAAATGACAATGTTGAAAATCTGGAGTGAAAATATGAAAAATTGGTGACGTCACAAGCGTGCATAGAAACTACGCATGCACGCCCATAACACAGTTATTTTGGTGATTTTTTTTATGAAATTTTCAACATAGGCATTTTGGGACCTCCACTCATGAACAGTGCCACTTTGATTTTGTTAGTGCGTCCTGAACATTGATTTTGCACAGCGACTGCGCCATTGTGCGCCACATACACCAAAACACATTTTGGGCAGGATGTGAAAAATGACAGCTACACTGTTCTTAAGGAGGTATGAAAAATGGCAATGTTGAAACCTGGAGTGAAAATATTAAAATTGGCAAAATTACGTAGCGTGTTGAAACTGCAATGCAAACTCAGAATATAACTATTTTTGGAATTTTTTCACCAAATCTGCAAGATAGGGTTTTTGGGACCCCACCTCATGAACATGATTTCGAGCAGTGACCACAAAATGACCTTTCGGGGCCAAGTAACGAGATGACAGTGCATGTGTTCTTGAGGTGGGGTCCCAAGCACCCCATGTTGAAAATTTGGAGGAAAAATTCCAAAACATGGCTGAGATATCCACCTAAATTGAAAAAAAAAAACACATTTATGCCATTATACAGCTAACCAGCATTTCTTCAGTTCACGGTCGGCTTTGAAGAGTGCAGACGTGTTCCCGCTCCACCGAAGATCACAGCGCCAGCCCTCCAGAGGTAAGTATGGGGTGAGGGGAGATGTGGGGAGGCAGGGTGCGCAGAGGGTGGGTGTGGGTTGGTGAAGGGGGAACCGAACACAATGAGGGACTGTTTTCTTTGTTTCAGATTAAAAAATAAAATAAAAACAACACAGGCCATTTTCTTTTTTTCAGGTATGACAAAAATGTTGGGCACACTGGGTGACTTGGGGGGTGATGTTGGCCACACTGGAGTGGGCTCCCAGTGTGGCTAAAGCTACCAGATCAGATCCATTTCTTGCTCTCACCATCAGCAAGCCACTAACCTCCCCATACTTCACACAGCGTAAAATGGCAAAAGCAGGATGGACCCCCGTGAAAATGAGATGCAGTGTCTGATTTGGGCCTTCGTAGGCAAAGTCATTCAAAAAAAAATAAACCATAAGGTTGCTTGCCACTTGTTCTGGTCTGTTTTGCTGTGGCCTGTCAAACGCTTAGAGTGATGCTTATTCTGTAAAAGTAATAACTTCTTATTTAAAGCTTAATATTGCATTGCAGTGTGTGTCTAAGGCTTTATTTTTTTTAATTTCACTCGTTAGCAAAATATTCGTACTTCATTTGAGTACCACATCTCAGTCTTTCTGTGTTTCTTGTTTTATTCTCTTTCATTTTGATGTTCTTCTGGCCTTGGTAGCTTCGAGTGTGGCACACAATGTGGGTGGGGCGGGGGCAGGAACATGCCGATGGCGGTCAGCTTTCAGGCAGGAACATGCTGACGGCAGTCGTCTTTTGTACAACGGAGGCACACTGGGTTGGGCACCCAGTGTGCATACACCTTTGGGGTATTTCACATGCCAACACGGGTGATTGGGCACCCCGAAATCAGTTTTATAGGGGTCATGGAGGAGATGGCAGCTGACGCTGCTGCCATGTTTATTGCAATGCTTCACCAGGAAAGCGGGCACATTGAGACGCGTGTTATTGTGCCACTGCATGACGAGCTTGTCTCTGATTGTAGCGGCACTTTCTTTACAAGTTTTGCCCACTTTACATATTTCTTGTGTCAGTGCCTGCATGCTGGTATATTGGGGAGTGAGAGATGGACCAACTAAAGCGTGCCCTACATTCGCACACACTGACACACCTCCGAAATCTGCTACTACCACAAGATGTTGGCTTGCGTCTCCGAGGCAAGCCAACATAAAAAGGAGTTTGTCTAACCTGCCTTCATTTGCAGTTTGAGCTTTCGAATAGGAGCCACCATTTTGGTTCTGGACTGCCAGTACTGGACCAATCGAATCTCTGGGGACCTAAAATGGAGACTGTCCCCAGGGGTTGTATGGGAAGGAAATTCTATAGCATTTGTAGTGTTAGATGTTTGGTGCCTAAACGGACCTGGAGGGGGAACCCCTACTGTGACGGCCCTGCCACCTCAGCCCAAGTCCCTGCCCGGAATCCAGAGATCACCTCAGGGAAAGACTGGCTTGGGGATTTGGCCCCCTGCTCAACACCATCAAACAGGTAGCGACCACCAGGAAGTGAGTCGTGTAGGCCCTGCTTCCCCCAGCACACCGCATCAGCACCATGAGGTCTTCATCTTGCCTGTCCTACATCCAGGTCTGGGTTGCTTGAGTACGAATCAGGGTAGCTCCCTGCAACAATAGTTACAAATCACTGTGCGTCATCTGATTGCTTTGTTTGGGTTATTGCTAATGGACAGAGCCATCTGGCTTGGGATTACAGTTTTTTAGGTTGTGCACATGCTAACTGTCTTTCTTTCTAAAGGGCTCCAACAACAGCTGCAACGCCGGCCACCCCATGCAACACTTCAGGCTAGCGTGTATAAGATCTGGGTACCCAGGGTTGCAAAACTAATCATCAGGGACTTACAGTGCATGCTGAATCAACCTAAAGTAAATCAGAGTGTCTATCATTTGATTAAATTCATGCCCCTCCCTTGTTCACGTCCCCTGAATAAACCTGATCACTTGTTTCATATTTAACCTGGCTAGTGTGCATATTCTTAGTTGGGTCACAGTGAAAGGTTTTGCATTGTTTATCACTGACCTTATTTTCCAGGGGGTCTGCAGGGCAATTGCAGCAGACCCAGCCCTGGTGGTAAGTGCAAGGGGTGTGAGCATATTCTTAGTGTTGTCCAGTGTATGCAAAATATTCTAAGGTATTCCTGTTTAGGTCACTAGAAGGGTTGGTGGGTGGTTATAGAATCCCGGAGGGCTATACCAAAGCAGTCAAGCTACCCCAATACCATTCCTCTGGGTGGAGGCACCTGTTCACAAAACTCAGGCCCCTCAACCTGTACCTATTCCCACAGGCAGAGGTAGTAGCCCATAGGATAGCACCACCTAGGGGTTACAAATGCATGGAATAGTGTGCCACAGGAGGTAGTGGGAGCAAGCACAGTGGGGGGATTTAAACCTGCATGGGACAGGCATAAGGGAACCCTAGAGATGGGAAGGAGATGCTAAAGTCAATGACCAAGTAGGGTCAGAGGCCGCAGATAAATTTAGGGTTGCAGGCAGACTAGATGGGCCTAGCGGTCCTTATCTGCCATCAATTTTTATGTTTCTATGTAAAAGGGAAAGGTGCAAGGAGTTAGACAACCTGGAGCAGCAGCTGAAGCTTAAAGAAAAAGCATTCAACTCCTCCACAAGCAAGATCCCCAAGGATTTATTGTTAGAGATACAGCAGTTGTGCTATTGCATCAATGCTCTCTTTTACAGCTCTCCCCAGCGTGCAGTTCTTTAGACATCTCACAAAATATGGGAGTCTAGGGAGTGAGACAGCAGACTCTTGACATATAGAACAATTGTCTCCTAACCCAATGGGAGTATCAGAACCACTAGAGGGTCTATCACTTCCATGCAAATGGAAATCAGAGCCACCTTTCTCAAGTTCTACTCTGAGCTCTATGAGTCTCAAGGTACCCCCCCCACCCCCACCCGGACAGCCTTTCCCTTTCCAGGATTCCAGCTTTATACCAGATAAGTGTTGCCTGCAGTCTCTGCCCTCTCCAAAGGGAAAACACCCGGACAGGACAACTACCAGTTGAATTCAATCAAACATTTTAGCCCCGATTAAGGACCAGTCTGTTGAACACATATATCTCAGCTCTGGTGAAAGGCACACTTCCACCTTCAATGACAGAGGCCCTCATTGTACTGCTCCCCAAGTTGTGCAAAGATGCCCAGCTTGTCACCAACTACCGGCCCATCTTATTACTCAGTGTAAATGCCAAAACTTCTGGCCAAACTCCTTGCAACAAGACTGGGCTCTGTAATCCCTTTATTAGTGGACAAGCACCAAACAAGGTTTGTCACAGGGTGAATGGCCATGGACAGTTTTCTTGCTGTCATAACTGTGATTGGGGCTGCATCATCCCAGAAAGATCCAGCACTTCTAATGTGTGTGGACAGAGAAAAGGCCTTTGACTCTGTTAAATGGGCTTACCTATACCAAGTTATGGATAAGATGGCCACCGGCCTGGCATTCATTTCATTCATCAAGCTCTTATAATCCAATCCTATGGCTCGAATCCAGATAAACAGCACTATCTCCACTCAGTTTACTTTACACAGGGGCGCTAGGTGGCACTGCCCCCTTTCACCCCTGTTCTTCCTCCTTGCCATGGAACCCCTACTATGCAAGCTATGGCAAACCCAGTCCATACAAGGCATAAAATTGGGACAGGCCTCTCAAGACCCTAGCTTACAGAGATGACCTACTTCTACTCTCTAACCCGGCAACCTCTATCCCCTTAGTACTGGCCATCCTGTCACACTCCCATTGCATTTCAGGACTGAAAGTCAACTGGAACAAAAAGGAAATCCTCCCCATCAACAGGGCTTGCATACCTGAGTTTATTGCATGTTTTAAGCTGAAATGGTCCAAACATCAGTTATAGCATTTAGGGATGTCGCTTACCCCGAACCTTAACCAAATGGTAGATAAAAATCACAAGTTAGTGATAACTGACCTTACCAGGTGGAACAAACTCTGTGTCATGTTCAGAAGGATGATAGTAGCCTATAAGATGACCATGCACAACCAGTTGATTTTCTCAATTACAGTCATGTGCCCAGATATTTGCCGCACTGTAATTGGTACCGTCTGAATTGTTTTCTGCACCAGATATTGCCTATGTGGTGGGATCCTTTTGCTTCCTGTCTGAATCTCTGATGTATTTTAAATGTTGTGAACCCACCAGCATGTTAAATGTTGTTATATGAAAAAGAAAAAGAGATATATTCTCACACCTTACACTCTCTCTGTCATATGATGGATGGATATAGCTGGCAGTGGTACTGTAGGTTAATGAGGAGAGTAAGTGGGCTAGCTGGGATTTCTTCTACCCGTACCACCACAAATCATGGATCATGAGTTAGGAGGGGGCTCAACCACAAAACATTGGCTCCTTTGGGATTGGAGGGGGAAGCCTTATAAAGATGGAATTAACGTCTGGCACAGTGCAAGGAGAAACCATTTTCTCCCTAAATCAATCTGGGAGGATGGGGGATGAGTGGGTGGTGAGAAATAGCTGAGGTGGGGGAGGGGGTAGCTAAGCTAACTACTGTAGCTACAGCCTTCTGCAGAGGGATAGTTTTTATGTTTGCTTGCACGCATGTGCAAGAAACATAGTGCCATCATCGGAGATTTCGGAGGTGTGTCACCTCCTCCTCCAATTCAGTCAGTGTGTTGGCAGGCGCGGCCCCTGTAAGCCAATGCATGCTGGAGCTGTCTATGACAAGCTCCAAAATGCAGTGGCATACAGTTCAAAGGGGGAGCTATGCTTGAGTGAGCAGCGAGAGATATCGCCTGCTCATGCGCAGCTCTCACACACACACACACACACACACACACACGCCCCGTGGCGTGCGCCTTCCCGCCCCGCCGCCTTTGCTGTCATAGCCGGCGGGGTGCCCAATCCCCGCCGGCTGTGCTGCGCTCGCCTTCCCCAAAGCTTTCCAAAATGCCATGCTGGGTGCCCTCCCCAGCGTGGCAACTAACGATATAGCCGACGGGGTGCCCAATCCCCGTCGGCTCCAGTGTCCTCACCCCCGAGTATTATGCCACACTGGGAGCCCACCCCAGCATGGCACTGATGCTTAGGCCGACGGGGTGCCCAACTCCCGCCGGCTGAACACCCCAACCGCCCTTGTGCCACGCTGGGAGCCCACCCCAGTGTGGCAAACGCCCCGCGCCCTTTTTTGTTTTTAACCTGTAAAGAAAAACGGTCCCATCGTAGTCTCTCTGGCCCCCTCCCACAACCCGCCACCCACTGCGCACTCTGCCTCCCCACACCCCCTTCACCCCATACTACCTCCGGACCTCGGCGGCGACGATCTTCAGTGGACCGGTACACGCCTGCACTCTTCAAAGCCGACCGCGAACTGAGGAAATGCCAGTAAGCTGTATAATGGGCTAGATAGGGGTTTTCAACTTTGTTGCATATCTCAGGCATTTTTGGAATTTTGCACCAAATTTTCAACATGGGGTTTTGGGACCCTTCTCATGAATGAGCGTCACTGTCATGGCGTTATTCAGGCCGGGAGGGTGATTTCGCAGTCACCGCGTGAAATCACCTCTTTGGGCCTGAATGACGCCATGACAGTGACATCATTCATGAGAAGGGGTCCCAAAACCCATGTTGAAAATTTGGTGCCAAAATTCAAAAAATGACTGTTTTACGAGTGTACATTGTGCAGTTCCTACGCAGGCTCGTAAGTTCGCGAATTTTCAATATTTTCACTCCAGATTTTCAACATTGCCATTTTACCACACCTTCTTATGAGTAGTACAGCTGCCATTTTTCACATCTCACCCAAAACGTATTTCCGCCGTGTAGCGCACAATGGCGCAGTCAGTGTGCAGATCAATGTATGGGACAAATTAAGAAAATCACAGTGACACTGTTCATGAGGTGAGGTGTTAAAATGGCTATGTTGAAAATTTGGTGAAAAAATTCCAAAAAATTACTGTTTTACGGGCGTGTGTTGTACAGTTCCTATGCACGCTCGTAAGTTTGCAAATTTTCAATATTTTCACTCCAGATTTTCAACATTGCCATTTTGCCACAACTTCTTATGAGTAGTACAGCTGTCATTTTTCACATCTTACCTAAAACGTGTTTCCGCTTCTCATGAAGCACAATGGCGCAGTCGGTGTGTGAAATCAATGTAATGGGATAAATTAAGAAAATCACAGTGACACTGTTCATGAGCAGAGGTCTTAAAATGGCTATGTTGAAAATTTGGTGAAAAATTCTTAAAATGACTGTTTTACGAGCGTGCGTTGCACAGTTCCTATGCATGCTCGTAAGTTTGCAAATTTAATATTTTCACTCCAAATTTTCAACATTGCCATTTTATTACACTTCCTTATGAACAGTACAGTTGCAATTTTTCATACGTCGCCCAAAATGTGTTTTCGCACATGTAGCGCACTATGGTGCTGTTGGTGTGCGAAAGCAATGTTGAGGACAGATTAAGAAAATCACAGTTACACTGTTCATGAGCAGAGGTCTCAAAATGGCTATGTTGAAAATTTGGTGACAAAAGTCCATAAAATGACTGTGTTACGAGTGAGCATTGTGCAGTTTCCACACACCCTCGTTAGTTCATGACTTTGTAATATTTTCAGTCCAGATTTTCACTAGTGCCATTTTTCCACACTTCCTTATGAACAGTACAGCTGTCATTTTTCACAACATGGCTGAAGTGTGTTTTCACACTTTCAGCGCAGAGATGCGTGGTCACTGTGGGAAATCATTGTTCGGCACAGATAAAGAAAATCACAGTGACACTGTTCATGATCGGAGGCACCAAATGCCTGAGTTGACAATCTGCTGTAAAATCCCCAACCTAATTATATTACAGGTGTGCGTTGCACAGTTTCTATGTACAGTGACTTCACCATTTTTTAAATATTTTACTACAGATTTGCAACATTGCCATTTTTACACCTCCCATGAACAGTACAGCTGTCATTTTACATCCTGTTCAAATGTTTTTTGCACCTGTGGTGCTAAATGCCGTGAGTCACTGTGCATATGCAGCTTTCAGCTAACAAACTGATATTCCCCTGTTCATGAGGTGGGTCACAAAAAAAAATGTTGAAAATTTGGAGTGAAAATACCAACGAATGCCTGAGGTATTAGGGTTTCCAACCATAACGCCCAACCCTGTAGAGAATGACAGGCATCAGGGGTGTGTCTTGGGATTCTTGCCTGTGATGCTCATACCGTTCCACACCCTGCAGTCAGTGAGAGGCATCGAGGTATGCCTTGGACTCTTCGGCCCCAAACTTCACCCCATTCTCCTATATCACACCCATCTCACCATATATACTAATGAAATGGGGTGCGCATAAGGGCCAAAGACCCCAAGGAACACCGTGACACTTGTCAGTGTCTGCAGGTTGGGGTGTGGTGAAATGGCGTGGCTGTTATGCCTGACGACCCAAACGCACATCCCAATGCTTGTCACTCTCTGCAGGGTGGTGGTGGGGTTGGCTTCAGTTCAATACTTCACTGCCTTTCCTATTACGCAGCTCTGTAACTTCTACACTACCACTGCCAATGCCAGCAAGCAAACATTCGGCATTGACAAATGCTTGTTATGTTTGTCTTTATAGACGTTTTCAATAATTTCATCCAAAAAATGAGTAATGAACAGTTGATTATCTGGGCATACCAAATATTTGAAAAAAAGAACTTGCACGCCCCATTGCAAGGGTGTGTAAGTGTGGCAAAGCAGCAATTCTTGGGGGGAGGGGTAAAGCAATTAGCTTCACCTTGGGCTTCACTTCCTGAGGAACCGCATTACTGACTACCCTTATGCCTTAACTCTTAACTCATAATTTGCTGTTTTGTGCAATGTCAGATCCACAGAAAAGCATTTGAAGATGAGAATTGCATGGTGGCCCATGATGGGATGAATGAAGTTATTCCAGTTCTGAACCAGTACTAATCAAAACCCTAAAATATCCAGAAAGGTCCTTGATTTCAAACCACTTTTTAAACTTAGTAATTTGCATGTATACTTGAAAGGGAAACAGTGCCCTCATAGTCTGAAAGCCCCTGAGGAATAATCACTGTGTTAGGGTGAAATGTTGAGGTGTTTTCCTCTGCATTGATTTGGTGTTTCAGACTTTGAAATTCCACTACAAGTTTAATTTTCAAAGCTCACTTGTGTGGGCCAGTTTATTGGTCTGATGCATCTTTCACTTCCACCTGGACAGTTAATGACCAGAGATGGGCAGAAAGGGCCTTGGTTTAACGTCCCATCCGAAGAATGCCACCTCAATAGTGCATCACCCCTCATACCTCACTATATATCAGTTATGGGAAATACTCCAATTGCTTGGCATGGGACTCGAACCCATGACCTTCTGATCTTCTGGCCCCAGCAGAGAGCACGCTATCTACTAGTCACTGACACTTTTTGAGCCCTTAGAAAGGCTGATAGATCTGCTGTAGCTACTGTATCTACCAGTCTAAATATATAAAATGTACCCTAGCTGTTTAAGAATCAACAGAAACATACCATATACTTTGTATTATTTTCATTGCATATATGTTAGAAATAACAGTTATTTAATAGCACCGTGCAGGGCCGGGGCTGACAGAGAGTTCTCTCTACAGAAATCTTCCCGACTTGACAATAACAACAGGACAGGAGGACACAGTAAATGATAGGTGATGGTCTGAGAGGAAATATTTTTTTAAAAACGGGTAGCAGCATGCACACACAGAATATATTCAACCCTCCCACCAACCCTTTTGAAATGATGTCTTTTTTTTTGATAAGTCGATTTTGTTGTTTGTGTTGCCAGCGATTAACCCCCACAGTTTCAACAAGTTTTTTTTTACTCAATGAGGATGTGCATGCCTGCTACAGTTTTTAAAAAAGTTTTTATAATTTTTTTTTTGTAGTACTATGCCAAATACCCATTTTTATGTAGTGTTTGTAATTTATTTTACTTTCAGAGATGACTATTGATTCTAGAGCAGCAGATCAGTCAGAAGTCAGAAAGGGGTTAGATGTTATCCAAGATAGTCTTGGCACACAGGGTACATCACTGGAAAACAACTACCAGCAATCAATACAGTCATTTACAAATTTAAGTTAACCTTACAAATAAAAGATTGAAGAAAAATGTGTGAGTGTAAAATTCTTTCATATGTTCCACAGAATCAGAGAGTAGCCTCTAGCTTTTGTAGTCTTGCTAGACAGCAGTTCAGTGGAAGAAACAAAATGGTGACTGACATGAGACAGGACACGAATGACATGAGAGACAGGCTGATGCAACATTCCCTTTCCCCTAGTACTGGGCCAGTAGCACTGCTATTCTTCTTCAACATCACTGCCAACAGGCTCATCATCACTACTGTCCGAGTAGTGTTTTGGAAGTGCCCCTGATAATCCTGCAAATACACCATAGTTTAGTTTAAGAAAAATTACAATTTCAACATTTTCTGGAAGGTGAAGTGGTCAGGATAATTACTGGGTGTGGTTCCCTGACCTGACTTTTAAAGATTGTTCCATGTTCCATGAATAATCTCTCGGAACCAAAGGGAACAACCACCCTATTCAGAAATTTAGCTTGAACAGAGTGAAGTCTAACCAGGTGTACTTGATGGCATGCACATGGCTGCGAGTCCTGATATAACCACCCTACTTCAATCATGGTCTGATCTATTTGCCCTGTTAAAATTACCTTATCCTAAACCTTTGTAGTTATTTTTTAATATTTTTGTACAACTTATATATTTATCAATAGTCACAATGAAGTTTTACCCCTGCATTGTTAGTCAATGACTTTATAAGTAAAAATATTTCATCGAAAAGAAATACCAGGAAATGTCATATTGTCTTAATTCTTTACTTTAAACTTGCATGCAGAATTAGCATAATTTTGATCAGCATTGCAAGCAAACAATATATCTTTAATTGGAGAGGAAGTCTCTTCTACTTTTAGATACAATCATACCAAAAAAATAAAATAAAATGCAAGGATCATCCTTCTCTGCTCCTAATGTCAGGATAAAAGCAATTCTATCTGCACAGAGCCATACCTTGAAGTCTCAAGCGAAGTCCTAGGCAGAAGGACATGCTGTCACTGCTCCTTCCTCTCTTCTGCTATATCCTAGCTCAAATGGGGTCTAAATTCATATTTATTTTATTTCGTTTTTGTTGACCGGGTAAGTGCACTAGACAATTCCTGCCTATTTTCAGGCACGACCCGGGGGAAGGGGGATACAGATGATTGCCAACTGGCCTTGAACCAGATTAAGCTGTTGGTGGTACTTTTAGTGAATGATGGAAATTTGGCCAGGACACCGGGGAAATTCCCTTACTCTTTTTGATAAGTGCCATGGGATCTTTAATATCCACCTGAACTACCACCAATCCAGGCAGATGGGACCTCAGTTTAACGTCTCATCCAAAAGACGGCACCTCAGAAGTGCAGCACCCCTCTCATGCTGCACTACAGTGTCAGTACTGGGATATTAACCCAAGTGCCAGATGTGGGAACTGAACCCACATCCCTCTGATCTCCCGGCCTCAGAGGCGAGTGTGCTACCTACTGAGCCACTGACGCTGCATATGTTCTGGATGGAAGGCACCTGATGTACCTCCTGTTACCCTGCTTGTAGAAATGTAAAAGTATGTTGCAAGGTGTCAAAAAATGTCTTATTTTAGAAGTGAAATGCCATGTTAGATTCTTACTTCATTGGAAAAGTGTTTGTAACTTTTTAAACCTTTGCATCTAGCTCTAAAACTCTTGTTGCTATACAGAAAGTACCTTGTGATCAATCCTGCATTCTAACAGGAAACCTTCTGAAAATGTGTTATTTTTACTTCCTCAGTGGAAATTTCCCCATTCTACACAAGTTCCAAACAAGATATTCTTTAAACTTTAAAATGTTAATGATACAACTAGGAACTTCGTATGATTTTGAAGTCAGTCTTCTAAAAAAAAGCATAAACAACACATACTTTGAAAAAGCACATAATTAAATCATTCTTGTTTTAAATTAATATTTAAACTATTTCAAAGTAAGGCACACAATTTATTATTGGCTAAACAGCAGCTTAGCAGTCTAAATTATGCTTGGCAATAAGGTTTTATTTAATTTTATTCAGGAAAAGCAGAAGTAAAGCATTTTTCAATTGTGATTGTTTAATTTAGAGAAGAGTCAATAAATCAAATATATTGTTGATGTGTCTCTGTATCAGGTAGTCCAAATATGGACTCAGGGAGATTGCAGATTTTCTAATTTCCACTCAGTTGACAAAAAAATATTGAAGAATGAAATGCTGGATCTGCTGGGTTATGCAGAGCATAAGTGTTTATGATATTAACCAGAAGACAATTTTTTCCATTATATTGGAGCGATAAGCAGTGGTAATATTCAGGATGTTGCGGTAGCATACTGTAGAAACATTGATGCTGTCACCAAGTTGATGTCTGGGGTGTAACAGAATGTTGTCAGTACACAAGACACATCTGACATGAGCACTGGTAAATGATTGAAGAAACAGAGCAGTTGCTGAGATCATTCGTCTCTTTCTGTCAGTGGTGTCTGCCTACACTTTGTGATGTCTCAACGTAACTATGGCTGTATGAAAAATCGTGTGCGTACTTTATTGTGCGGACTGACATTTTCCGAAAGGCAACATAAATATGATGACAGCAGAGGTGCACACTATCTCTGGCAACTACAGAACAGTAAGACAACAATAGCAAGACCAAGTACCACCAGTATTGTATTTAATGGGGATAACAACCAAGAATGCAATGTTCTAATCTAATTTAGTGGGTTTTTAACTTTAATTAGGGAACTGAAGCTCCACTATTTGCTGCTGTAAAATGTTTAGGTGTGTTAACATGAGATTTTGTGTATGTTGTGCAGTTGAGTGCTTGTTGAAATTGCATGTTTTTGTTTTTCAAGGCAAGCTGAAAAATTGACACAGTGCCTAGAATAGTGCTTAATTTGGATATAGAGTCTTGAATGAGGCCTTGTTGTGTGGTAGTAACTATTGTAGTTTGTAATATGAGGTGAACTGTTAACTGTTTTGCAGTACAATTGTAATAAATTTAGTCCAACAAGTTTTAAATGAAAGACTCCACAAACATCTAGCTAAAGTGATGTTTTGTGGCAGAGGATCCCAAGCTGGTTGGCGATCTCTGTGTCTTTTTACTCCACACTTGTTTTTGTGTAGCAGAACTGGTGGCCCAAGTCATAGCTACTAATATGATTCACAACCAGGAAGCCCAGTATAGCCTATCTGGTGATCCCTGTGCCACCAATTAAGAACAGATTGTGACATTTGAAGCACACTGGCCCCACCAAAAAAGAGAACACTTTTCAACTGACACATTGAAATTAACTTGGTCCACAGAGACAACCACACAATTAAGACCATGTAAAAACAGTTACTAACCACTGGTATGCATTGAGGGTGCTATTTACTGCAGGAGTATATGTAGGTGTGTGCTGTACATGTATATGGGGTGGATGTTGTGCTAGGAGAATTATAATAATAATACTTTGTTTTTATAGCGCAATTCTAAAATCAAAGTGCTTTACATAATTAAAACACATATAAATAAAATAAACAATTAAAAGAGTGATGATGCAGGTGCAGATAAATCAGATAAAATGATCACTGAATGCTTGCTTAAATAAATAAGTTTTCAGGGCTGCCTTAAAGCTCTCCATGGTCCTGCACTCTCGAATCTGATGAGGTAGAGAGCTCCACAGAGTGGAGGCACCATGCATAAAGGCCTGGGTCCCAGATGTTTTCAGACAAACTCTGGGAACCTCTAACAACCCCTTGTCAGTTGAGCAGAGAGGGCAGCCAGGGCTGTACGGAGTAAGGCGCTCTTGCAGATAGATCAGACCCAGTCCGTGCAGGGCCTTATAGGTTAGAAGTCTGACCTTGACGGTGATCCACCACAGTACAGGCAGCCAGTGCAGTTCACACAGCATGGGAGTGATATCACTCGAACGAGGAGTTCCCATCAACAACCGTGCCGCAGTGTTCTGCACCAGCTGCAAGTGACAGATATCAACCCCTGGCAGTCCCAGGTACAGGGAGTTGCAGTAGTCTAAGCGCGAGGTCACAGAAGCATGGATCAATGTAGGCAAGTCACCAGATGGAACAAGGTGCCTGTTCCTGGCGATGTTCCTAAGATGGTAAAAGGATGACTTGATGGCTGCCGACACCTGTAAACGCAGTGTCAGCCCATCATCAAGAATCACCCCCAGGTCATGCACCTGTTCAGAGGAAGGCAGCTGGGCACCCCCAAGCCAAAGACCTGAGGGAGACCCTGCTACTGATCTCTCTATCCAGTGACCCGGATCCACCACCAACACCTCAGTCTTCTCAGAATTAAATTTCAGCCAACTGGATTTCATCCAGTCATGGATTTCCATTAGACAGCTGTTAAAGACCAAGACCGCACTATCCTGGTCAGGTGCAAAAGACAGACAGAGCTGGGTATCATCTGCAACGCAATGAAACATCAGGCCATATCATCTTACAATGTCTCCGAGGGGCAGCATGTACACTGTGAACAACATAGGGGACAGCACCGAGCCCTGAGGGACCCCACACAGCAGAGAGAATGGGCTAGAGGAAAAGACTCCTGACACCACCCTCTGAGATCTGCTGGACAGGAAAGATTTAAACCAACTAAGGACTGGACCAGCCAGGCCACAGATGACCCTCAGGCACTCGAGCAGCACCCCATAGTCCACAGTGTCAAATGCTGAAGTAAGATCAAAAAGCACCAAGATGGAGAGGCGCTTCTAGTCTCTTGCCATCAGAAGATCATTGAGCACCCAAACCAGAGCAGTCTCGATACTATGTCTCTTCCAGAAACCAGACTGAAGTTGCTCGTAGATGTCGTGGATGGTAAGATGATTCTCCAGTTGCAACGCAACCACTTTCTCAATCACCTTCTCAACAAAGGGAAGGTTAGAGATAGGCCTGTAGTTAGCAAAGCAGTTTGGGCCCAGAGCAGCTTTCTTAAGGAGTGGTGTTACCACTGCCTCCTTCAGGGAGCTAGGAAACTAACCCAACTCTAAGGAGTATCACACAATCTTTGCAAGGACCAGGCAGATAGATTCCATACACCCCAATAACAGGCGTGTTGGGCCCAGATCCAAACTACAGCATGTTGGCCGCAAATGCTGGACAAGCCACATGACATTAATGATCTCTGGTTGGTCGAAAGATATCCAAAAGAACTGAGGGAAGGGGGCCAAGCACTGACCACCGTCAACCCCATAGAGAGCACTGGACTGATTTAGGCCCTGATGTACTGTACTGTTGCTAGTTGCTTTGCCTAACCTTGTTTTACAGGGGGTCTCCAGGGTCGAGCTAGAGGAAACTGCCCTGGTAGTAAGTGTAAACAGTGTGGGTACTTGTGTGGTGTATAAGGGGTATTGTGAACGTAATTATTGTGCAGTGTTTAGGCCACTAGCAGGGAAAGAGGGGGTTACAGTGTCCTTGAGGGCTGTGCCCTGGTTAGCTTGACCACTACCAATCCTGACCTCTAGGTGGAGGCACCCATTACAGAACCTAGGCCCCTTAACCTGCTACTAGCCAAGCAGGCAGGGGTAGTAGCCCTTGGGATAGTGCCACCTAGGGGTTACATCTTGGAAGCTCACCGCTGGGATTTTGTGCCTTCTAGTGGCCAAAAATTATGAATTATTGTTAAAGATTAATGGCTACCCCAGTAGAAATGGCTGTACACCAGTTGGTGGGGTGGTGTACTGGGCAGGAGATCGACCTCCACAATGCCCTGTTTATATTGGATATTCCCCTGAGCATTGGTAAAGGCACTGTAGAAGGAGTACTTTCCAAAGCTGAATGTTTAACAAACGCTGTGGTGGTGGGGCGACAGGCTAATTTGACCGCCCAAACTTTCATGGCCTTAGTAGAGTGTAATGATCCAGTGGACAGTTCCAAAGTGCCATGGACTGTTGCCTCAGAAGGGGCCCCAGCCACCTGGAGAGTGATAACTAAAGACAGCAAAGCCCCTGCAGGGGATGAGCCCCCACCGCTATGTGAGACTTTTGAGGGAAAGTTGGCTAAGTTATTGCTGGAGGAGGGAAAGACTGTAGAGGATTTTAAGAGACTACGCTTGTTGCCTGGGGGTGATCCTTCTCCCGCACTTCTGCCCACCCCAGTACCAGGTCCTGCTCCAGCTCCTGTGTCGGCACTCCTGCCCGTGCCTGTAGTTAGTCATGATACATACCACAAGTTGAGGATGTTCTCAGGCACCTTCCCCACCCCCAGGGGGAGGACGACTGGGAGACTTGGATTGACTATGTTGCCCCCTCGGTACCTGAGTGGCAGTGTGCGGAGGCTGAGAAGCAGAAAAGAATCATAGAAAGTTTGAGGGGTCCCACCCTTGAAGCCATTAAATTTCTGAGGTCCACAAACCCTGATGCATCTGCTCAGAAGTACCTCTCTGCACTCGAAGGCAATTTTGGGAGCACTGAGTCAGGTGAGAATTTGATGTGGAAATTCTGAGGTACCAAACAATGGAAAAGGGAAAGTTTGTCTGCGTATGTTGCTCGTCTAGAAAGAGCTTTGCAGAAAGCTTACCGGAAAGGTGGGGTAGCCACCAGTGACTTGAACCATATGAGATTGGGGCACATACTGCAACATGCAAAGCATTCTAAATTGCAGATCATCCAGTTAAGGCTCCAGGATAGGAGAGATAACCCACCTGACTACTGTGACTTGAGAAAGGAACTCCGGGAGGTTGAAGGGGAAGTGGGAGATTGTAATTATGGGGTGAGTGCAGCTCAAGTGATCATGGCACTGGAAGGCCCTTCCGAAATGGAGACCACTAAGGGTGTCCCGCCGTGGGCTAAACGGTGGGGAGAGGAGTTGCTGAAGGAAGTCAGAAAGGTACAACCAGATGTTCTCACTGAGGTATCCCCTGTTGACAAATACCCTGGCCCCTGTCAGGGCATGACTGCCATGGGGGTGGGGGTGCATTCTCAGGCATCCACTACTGAGGGTGGCTTTTTGGCTGAGCTCAAGGAATTGACTGCCATACTAAAGGAACTTTTGAGACATGGCACACTATCAGCAGGAGCCAGATCACAATCTCCCATCAGTGCTCCAGCATCCCCTGCAATGCTCTCTCCAAGGATGCCCCGAGAGCCTATCATTTGTCATAATTACGGCAATGATGGTCACATGAAGAGGGAATGTCGTTCTCAGAGGGACTTAGAGAGAGTGGTGAGCCAGCTTCAAGGGGAGTTTCGGAAACTGAATCAGTGGTCAAGGGGTGCACGAAATGATCGCAGTGAAGGCTTCGGACATCCTAACTCAAACCGTCTGTCTAGGCCTCTGCTGCTGTCCCTCCCGACTGGTCCAAAATAGTGGGCCCTTCAATGGAGACTACTGTGGCTGTAAATGGTATTCCTACTCGGGCTGTGCTTGACAGTGGGTCACAAGTGACTATTGTCTTTCAGGACTGGTATGACAAATACTTATCTGATATGCCATTACAATCCTTGGAAGGCATACATGTGTGGGGGCTGAGCAACAAGTCTTATCCCTACTTAGGATATGTCCACCTTTGGTTGTCTTTTCCTGTAACTGTAACTGGTGTGGAGGAACAAGTAGAGACACTGGCCCTAGTGTGTCCCCCCACTGGACTGAATGATGGGGTTCCCCTGTTAATTGGAACCCCCGCTACATGTTTGGGAGGCTAGCACAACTCTGTCACGAGAAACAAGGGCGACGGACTGGAAGGGCTCTAAGAATTCTGGCTCTGATCAAGAGGGCCTATGACTTGCAACAGAAACCCGAGGAAGTAGACCAGGATGAACCAGTGGGGATCGTGTGGAAGAAGGATCCCAATTCAATGGTACTGGCCCCTAATGCCCAGTGTACCATTCAAGAAGAGGTTCACCTCTGTAAAGAAGTCAAGAACAAAATACTGATGTTGGATGCGTCAGGCGATGGAAAATTGCCAGAAGAATTATTGGTCAAGCTCAGCATCTTGCCTGCTAATGCCCATGCCTATGCACGATGAGTGATGGTCCAGATTCACAATGTGTCAGATCGGGAGATCCAGGTGATCAGAGGGTGCATCCTAGCTATGGTACACTGCACCGACACTACAGTGTTGCCCAGCAACAAGCACCCTGGCAAGAAGGAGAGAGTGACCCCAGACTTGTTTGACTTTGGTGACTCCCCATTGCCAGCTGAATGGAAGGCTAGAATTAGCAAGGGACTTGCCCAGAGAGACCAAGTGTTTTCATGAAGGAATGGGATGTGGGATATGTCCAGGGTGCGGAGCATCACATACACCTGCACGATGAACGGCCATTTTGAGAGAGGTCCCGACGCCTAGCCCCAGCAGACATAGATGATGTGAGAAGACACCTGCAGGAAATGCTCGCTGCTGGCATGATACAAGAATCCGGGAGCCCATACGCCTCTCCCATTGTGGTTGTGCATAAGAAGAATGGGTCTGTGAGGATGTGTGTTGATTATTGAACCCTGAACCGGCGGATCATCCCAGACCAATACACTAAGCCTCGTATACAAGATGCACCGGACTGCTTGAATGGGAGCAAATGGTTCTCGGTGTTGGATCTTCAGAGCGGATACTACCAGATCCTGATGGCCCCGGAAGACCATGAGAAAACAGCTTTCATCTGTCCATTAGGGTTCTACGAATTTCTGAGGATGCCACAGGGGATATCGGGCACCCCGGCCACCTTTCAGCGACTGATGGAACGTGCGGTGGGAGATATGAATTTGCTGGAATGCCTAGTGTACTTGGACAATGTCATTGTGTTTGAGAGCACTTTAGAGGAACATGAGAACCGACTGTTTAAAGTCCTAGACTGACTGGAAGACTTTGGCCTCAAGCTGTCCATTGACAAGTGCCAGTTTTTCCAAACTTCCGTGAAGTATGTGGGGCACATAGTATCTACAAAAGGGATAGAGACTGATCCCAGTAAGGTTGAAGCACTGACTACTTGGCCCCAGCCCCATAATCTGAAAGAACTACAACATTTCCTGGGGTTTTGTGCGTACTACCGAAGGTTCATAAAAGACTATTCCAAGGTGATTCGCCCACTCTTGAACCTTACCCAGGGTTACCCTCCTACCAATTGTAAATGCAAAAAAGGGTCCGTTAAAGAACCAGAAAAAGAATACTTCCACCTAGGCGAACTCTGGGCCCTGCTGGACGTCCGACTGTGAAGCAACCTTCCATGAGATCATATACCAGCTAACCCACACCCCCATCCTCGCCTATGCTGACCCCACCAAACCCTATGTGCTGCATATGGACGCTAGTCTGCAGAGTCTAGGAGTGGTGCTGTATCAAGACCATGAGGATGGCCTGAGACCAGTAGCTTTCACCAGTAGGAGCTTGACCCCGTCCGAACGAAACTACCCTGTGCATAAGTTGGAGTTCCTTACGCTAAAATAGGCCATCATTGACCAGTTTCATGAATACCGCTATGGGGCAAAGATATTGGTGAAGACTGACAATAACCCGTTGACCTATGTACAGACTTCAGCTAAGTTAGACGCCACTGGGCACTGGTGGCTTTCTGCGTTATCAACCTATGATTATGCTGTTGAATACAGACCGGGCCTGAACCATATTGATGCTGATGCCCTATCACGAAGGCCCACTTCCAAGAGTGATTGGGTCAGGTTGTCTGAACCTGACATTCAAGCATTGTGGCAAAAGTTTGATAGAGATGAACAGATGTCTGCGGACACAGTGGACTGTTTAGTAGATTGCTTGGGCCCTTCTGACACCTGCATACCAGTTGCTTATTGCCACTTCTCTGCTCTAGATATTAGTGCACTACCTCAATTTGACAATGACAGCATTCAGTGGGCTTAATCCCAAGATCCTATGATTCAGCCAGTACTTGATGCCCTGCATGTGGGGAAAGATGTGTCTAAGTTACGTTCCACTGACTTGCGAACTGCTTTATTGTTTAATGAAGGCCCCAGATTGAAGTTGCTCAATCTGTTGTTGTATATAGAGACAGTAGATCACAGTGGCAAAGTAGACAAGCAACAATTGGTTCTGCCCACGGCCTTTAAAGATTTGGTACTGAGGTCCCTCCACAATCACATGGGGCACCTCGGTATTGACAGAACCCTTGACCTGGTACGATCTCGCTTCTACTGGCCCAAAATGGGGGCCAATGTTGAGCACCATGTAAAGACTTGTAGTCACTGCCTGCAAAGAAAAGCCCTGCCTGAGAGAGCTGCCCCCTTGTTAATATTACTACCAGCACTCCCATGGAACTAGTCTGCATAGACTTCTTGTGTTTAGAACCTGATCAGCGGAACACTGGCAATGTGTTAGTGGTTACGGATCATTTCACACAGTATGCACAAGCTTTCCCCACCAAAGATCAAAAGGCATCTACCGTGGCCAAAGTGCTAATGGAAAATTTCTTCATCCACTATGGTGCCCCCCAGCAGATT
Source organism: Neoceratodus forsteri (assembly GCA_016271365.2). NCBI lineage: Eukaryota > Metazoa > Chordata > Ceratodontiformes > Ceratodontidae > Neoceratodus > Neoceratodus forsteri. Next base: position 78,408,583 of record CM057458.1, read on the forward strand.
CATTCTGATCAAGGCAGAGACTTTGAGAGTCAGCTAATCAAAGAAATGCTCTCTCTATGGGGGGTGCGAAAGTCAAGAACCACCCCTTATCACCCTCAGGAGGACCCTCAACCGGAACGCTTTAACCGCACTCTGCTAGACATGCTAGGCACCCTCCACCCAAAAGACAAGCATAAACGGAGCCAGCAGATTAGCACCTTGGTACAAGCATACAATTGCATAAAAAATGATGCTACTGGGTTCTCTCCCTACCGCCTCATGTTTGGGAGATAGGCCCAGCTGCCTGTTGATGTCTGTTTTGGGATCTCTCTAGATGGGGTCCGAGCCAAAAGCTACTTGCAATATGTACAAAAACTGAAAGCTCAATTGAACAATGCCCATCAACTGGCCCAGACAATGGCTGCCAAGAGAAGTCTAGCCAACAAAGAGAGGCATGATAAAAAAGTAAAGGCTCAAGAGCTTTGACCTGGAGACCGTGTGTTGTTACGCAATTTGGGACTGCATGGTAAACACAAAATTGCTGATCGGTGGCACCATCTTCCCCATGTAGTAGTTGGAAAGTTGGATGATTTACCTGTGTACAAGGTGCGCCCAGAGAACAACTCCAAAGCTGTCAAGACCATGCACCGTAACCACTTGCTACCTATTGGCCAGTTCATAATTGAGGCTGAACAATCAGAGATTGATTCCCCTGGGCCGGTGACTCGTGCTGCTGCAAGGAAGAGACACAGTCAACCTACCCCAGTGGATACAGATTTAAGGGTTCCCCCCAGCAGGTCCAGATTGATAGTGATTGTCAGTCAGATTCTGATGATAGTGAGTGTGACAGTGCCTATTACCCATCCTATGAATTGAGTCAGTTGTTTCGAGGAAATCCTATGACTAATTGCAGGGATGAAGCTGGGCCTTATGGACTGGCTAACCGTGCCAGCTTGGTCTTTGGAGCCAGTACTCCCTGAAAGTGAAATGCAAAGTATCTCGTCTGAAGATGCTGATTCCCTGTGTATTGTGGAACTGTATGATTTGCCTGAAGGAAGGGCTGATGTTTTGAGTCTTTCTGGTGACATACCAAAACTTGAAGAACACTATGAGAGTGCTGACAACCCCCCTTCAGTGCCTCAGAGTTTGATTGTGCCTGAGCCTTCGCAAAATGAGTCAAGTGTTATAGAAACAGAGCCTGCAGAGCAGGGAGCCAACAATGCCCCAAGTTTGGATGTTCCCATCCAGGCAGATGCACCCCTCACAAGTGATGAAATCCCCAAGACTGTTGCTGAAAGTACAGAGATTGTGGTTGTTCCCCCCCCCAGAAAGACTGGCCGAGCTGTCAAGCCAGTATTGCGTTTCAGCTATTATTCTCCAGGGAGGCCTGTGGACTTGCCGCTCCATGTAGTTCACAAAGGTATTTATGTTTCACCAAGTTCACTGCCCAAACTGAGCTTGACGGCCCATTCCAGGTTACTTGTTCTGCCCTCTCACCATGGTGCCCCTGCCTCATCCAGCCCCAGGTTAGCTGATATGGAGGGGCCCCCTCTTGCATTGTTCAGGGCACAAGACATTATTACCTGATTTAGTATAGTAATGTTCAATTGACTTGTGTGAAAGATGCCTAATGTATTGTCAGAATGGATAAAGTATTGGGAAATGTAGTGAATATGTATAGTAAAGTAATAAGTTTATGTTAACTTATGCACGATGGCACAGACTTGATGCGGACTCCAATTTTTCTCCAGGCAGGCAAAGGTGTAACCCCCCTACAAATGGGGGTTCCCAAAAAATCTTCCTCGAGCTTGCCTAAATGCTCACTGCCATGCTGGTGTCCTGCATTTTAGCAGTTAAATGTTATTGCCAGAGAACACCTGTGTACTGACTCTTTAAGGGCTGCCTAGATTTGCAGTGGGGATTAATCTGGAAGGGGGCTGAGTGTTGTCGTGTTCGAGTCCCGCCCGGGCTGCCTGATAATCTCTCTGTTTCTGCCATCGCTAATTCCGCAGAGGGAGCTCTGTTAGAAGATGTAACTGTTTGCTGAAAACCTATTAGAGTGATAATAATAATGATAATGTTTGTCTAAACTGCCTTCTTTGCAGCAATGACTGTTTTTTTTATCCCCACCATTTGGCCCAGGACTTCGAAATGTACCAATCAGTACTGGTGGAACCTAAAATGGAGCCGGACTACAGGAGCTGTCTGGAGTCAAAATCTGTAGGAATTGTAGTTTTGGGCTTTTGGCGCCTTTCTGCACCTGAAGGGGGAGCCTTTGTTGTGACTGACAGACAGATCAGCCAACTAAACCTTTTGGATTCTGGGGAAAGTCCCAGGCTTGCTGGCAGTTGAGTCAGATCTAAGTTGGGAGCTGAAGAAGCAACAGCTTGAGACAGTCAAGCTGCCATCTAAGTAGGTTCGCGAGGGAGAACTGTGGAAAGGCCTGAGTTGTGGCCTGCAATGTCTGCCTGCTGCCCTGAAAGGGAGAGAAGAATTATTTCGGACTAAATCCAATTTTGTGAGAACGAAGTAAGCCACTGATTTTTTACCAGGCTCATACCTGAAGAAGACTGAAGATTTTGCTGAATGCGATCGGCCTGTCAGGATTTCCTACTGCTTTTGAATCCCCGATTTGTGCAGAGACTTTGTGATTGTGACCGGAGAGCGGTTTGCCTGGTACAGTAGAATTTCCTTATATGTAAATGTGCTGTGTATTAAAAGGGGTTGTGATTTGGTTCCCCACTGTGTGAACTGTGTTCTGCTTGATGGTTCCATAGAATCCTTTGCATGTAAATGTGCTGTGTATTGAAAGTGGGTTGTGATTTGGTTCCACACTGTGTGAACTGTGTTCTGCTTGCTGGTACCATAGGATCCTTTGCATGTAAATGTGCTGTGTATTGAAAGTGGATCGTGATTTGGTTCCCAACTGTGTGAGCTGTGTTCTGCTTGCTGGAAGCTTTATCCAACCTAATCGGACTGAATCCACATTCATCTCCATTCAGCCTGGGCCATGCCACGCTGGCCCTGCCAGACTACCCCACTGCACAGAGAAAGCCACCAACGAGAGATCTGCCTGGGGATCAGCCCCCTGCTCCACGCTTGAACAGGAACAACATCTCGACGAATCGTGTGGGCCCTGCTTCTCCTGGCACTCCAGATCAACCACCTGCTGTCTCGATTTTTGTCCCACCTGTGTCCAGTCTTGGGTATCGTGAGTAAATATCAGGGTAGCTCCTTGCAATAACAGCTTAATCTAAGTGTGACATCCGATTGTCTTGTTGTTTCTTTTTCTTCACAAACGGAACCCTCTGGCTCCGGATTACAAATAGTGTGTACTGTGCATGTTGTCTTTTCCATCACAGGGCCCCAACCAGCTGCAACGCCGGTCTACAGTCCTGGCTTGCCCATCTCCTCTCTGCCTGGGTACCCAGAGGGTGTGACTATTTAGGGACTCTGAAATGCATGCATTGCTGTTTGATTGATAGAGCCTTTAAGCAAATCCACCTGATTACGCCCCTCTCATGTTCAAGTCCCCTGAATAAATCAGATCTAACCTTTTTTGCATTTAATCTTACTGTGGTTCCAGTTTGTGCTAAGAGTACTGTACTGTTTTATTTTTTTGTTTATTTATGAAAAATTCAGAAAGACCTTTGAGTCAAAGACTCATTTACAAAGGTTTACACGTCGGACATAAAAAGTATAGGGACAACATTTTTACAGATTACAGTACATTAGAACAGGCATAGGATAACATAGGTGTTCAGTAAGTGGCTATCAGACAAGGATAACAGAAGTTTCTGTTGCTAGCTGCTTTGACTAACCTTGTTTAAAAAGGGGGTCCCCAGGGTCAAGCTAGAGGAAACTGCCCTGGTGGTAAGTGCAAACAGTGTGGGTACTTGTGTGGTGTACAAGGGATATTGTGAACGTAATTATTGTGTAGTCTTTAGGCCAATAGAAGGGAAAGAGGGGGGTTACAGTGTCCCAGAGGGCTGTGCCCTGGTTAGCTTGACCACTACCAACCCTGACTTGTGAGTGAAGGCACCCGTTACAGAACCTAGGCCCCTTAACCTGCCACTAGCCAAGCAGGCAGGGGTAGTAGCCCTTGGGATAGCACCACCTAGGGGTTACATGTGCATGTAGGTGAGAATTAGTTAGGAAAAGACATTGATAAGAGGTGACATGCAATCCAGTAATGAATACCTGTATTACATTTGTGTATGCCAAAAGAATGCTGAAGTGCATTGTAGCGTAGTGTAAGATGTCTCTAGATGCAATTTTCATATTTTTAAGGTTTTTGCCTTAAAAAACATGGACAAAACAAAACTATAAGCACATTTGTTTTAAAGGTGTTGATTAAGAAAGAGAAGCCAGGCAACAGTATGTGCTTACATGCACAAGGAGGTCAAGTGACTTGCTAAAGGTTACACAGGGTAAAAGTGTTAACTGTAGCCGGCCCAGTGGCGCTGAGGGTTGAGGCGCTGGACGCTACACCTTGCTCCAAGCCAGCGACCCTGGTTCGGGAATCAGCCCGGGGCATCAGGGGTCAGCAGGGGGAGGGAAAGGATTGAGCATCCAGAGGACAGCTCTCCTTTTCCGGGAGGGAGAGGGATACACACTCGGCACCTGACTGGCCTCTGGTGGAAGCCGGAGGCACAGCAAGTGCATGAGTGCACAGAGGGGACTGGGAGTGGTTGATGTCAGCGGCGACGCCTTGACTTTGGGGCATGCACCACTCCCACAAGAAAAAGGGAAAAATCACTTTGCAGCGCTCTCGGTAGATGGAGTACCAGGCCCCGATCCCCAATGCCCCTGCCTGTCCTGGTACCAGTGTCTCGACGACAACAAGAAGGACTTCGGGGGTGGCCCGGCCCCGTGCCCACCTGGGGGATATATCCACGGCTACATGAGGGACGGACTGCACCAGGCTCCAGGTAAGAGGGTGGGGACTAGAAGGCCGTAGGTGTCTCCCGAAGAGTGGGAGTGATGCGGGGCAGAGGGAGTATAAAGAATAAGTTCAAAAAACAAGTGTCAACTGTGTAAGTTTAAAAACAGAAAGTAAAATAAAAGATATGAGGTAACAGTTATAGTATTGTAACAGGAGACATGAGCAGTCAAACACAGGAAAATAAGAACAGATTTTATGACTAATGAATATATTTGTTATCATGCTTAGCAGATTAAGGTACAAAACAGAAACCTTGGGACCCACTTGTAAACGAGTTGGGAAAGTGAAAAAACTTTAAATAAATAATGGAATACCAGTTAACTGCATTATGAAATTATTAATTATGGAATGACAGTAAATGGTTAAATGTAAAAAGTGAGTTGCAGAAACAAGGGGATCGCAGAAAAAAGGAAGTAGACAGCCTGTTGACAGTTTGGCAGAAGCCAAAGTAGCTTTTAAAGGAGAACAGTGACAATACTAAGCTCCCCACCCCCGAAAGGCTTACCTCCCGATTAAGCTTTTGAGACTGAAAAACACCTTTTTTCCAAGCAGGCACTTACTTTATTTTTATTTCCTAAAATCCGCGAACCGGAAATATGGCGGACTGTGTGTGGCTCCATTTACCATAACAGTGCGGCGCCACACTGCTTGCTTACATTTACGTAAGGTATAAAGCACTGGTAATAAAACACGGGTAGAAGTACGACATAGAATGGTGGAATGGCAAAAAAAATGTATAGTGTGGTGGCAAAAATATATAGGGTGGTGGTAAAAAATATTGCGTGCTGGTAGGAAAATATAGGGTGGTAGCCCACCCCACTAAAATAATAAATGGGGAACACTGTCTAAGCATACCAGGTAGTCTACACAGCCCTGCCTGCACTGGGATTATCTTCCTGGGAGCACATCAGTGTGAGAATCTCTTCTACTTAGAGGAGTGTGCTTTCCTTGTTGCTGGTTTTCTAGAAACATCTAGCACTCTCAGCAACTCCTCTGACAGATTCAAACTAGAGAACTTTAGCTCTTCACGAACCATGTCCTCAGACATTTTGTTCTGAGGTCTGGGAACGTTATTCTGTCCCAAGATAGAGTCATCAGATTGTATCTTAATGGCTGATTGATTGGAATCCTGTTGGATAGGGTCAAGAGTATTGAGTACACCTCATTCCATGCCAGCAACCCGGGTTCGGTGATGAACTTGGGCCGCCAGGGGTCGGCAGGGGGGAGAGAGGGACTAAGCGTCCAGTGGAGGCTCTCCCTCTCTGGGATATGGTGGTACATCTATCCCACTGCTATATCGCCATCTCCTGGGTGAACCCAGGATTGGTGATGCGAGTCGGGACACACAACCGGAGGGGCAGTATCAGCCGAGAGCCCTGGGAGGAGTTGCGTCTCAACGCATGCCTCCTGATTGGCTCTCCCTGTGTGCTGATGACTGCAGGGTATGGGCTTACAAGAAAAATGGAAAATGGAACCCGTCATTCCTAGGTGACGACCCTTCCTGTGCCAGATCACGTCACCAGCGATCACCGGGGGCAGACTCCATTGTGTCCACCCACTCCAGCGTTGTTTGGGGGAAGTTAACGGGCATCCTTCCCTCGCCCCATCCAGGAGGTATACCAGGGACCTAGGATCTCTGAGCGGGGGGGGGTCCCTCTAGGAGCAGACTCAGTGGGTGCCAAGGGACATAGTGAGGGCTTGAGGGGCTCTGAATGAGTGGAGAATGGTAATAGTAAGGCTGATAAAGAGAAAGATTAAAAAAAAAAAAAAAAGAGTATTGAGTACCAGGCCTGTCTGGCTCAGTCCGGGACCATCAAGATCACTGTTGCTGGCTCTGTCCTGAGCTTTATGAGCACTCTCTGTATGAGTGGAAATGGTGGGAACGCATGCAGAACCTTCCTGTCCAGTCCACAACTAAGATGTCCTCTGGGGACTGCACTCCTTGCTGGTGGCCTGCAACACAGCTTTGAGAGGTGACTGTTCTCCAAAGAGGCAAACAGATCTATTTGTGAAATACCCATCTTCTGAAAATTGAAGCCAGCATTTGATGATTTAAGGTTGACTCGTGACTGGGTTTGTGGAATCTGCTGAGAGAGAGCCTGCCAGTACATTGTCCTTGCCAGGCAGATGTGCTGCAGAAATCTTTGCACCCAGGTAATAAGTCAGATCCCAGACCCTCATAGCTTCTGTCCACAGTTCGGAGGATCTTGTTCCCCCTACCTGTTCATGTAGTGCATTACTGTAGTATTGTCTGTCCGAATTTGGACATACTTGCTCCGTAGCTGGAAGGAAAAGAACTGTATTGCCAGCAGTACTGCCCTGAGCTCAAGGAGATTTATGTGCTCCAGAGCCTTCTGAGGGCTCCAGATGCCACATACTTTGAGATCTTCTAGGTGGGTACCCCACCCTAGGAAAGAAGGGTCTGTTGTAAAAACTCTTGTAGAGGATTGCTGAAGGAAGCGAATGCCCTCTCTGAGGTTGCTTTCCTCCTTCTGCCACTTTAGTGCTTTCACAAACGCCTTTGTGTCTGGCAACAGCTTGGACGGTGAGCCTGACCTTTGGGACTGGTGATCTCTTAGAAGGTACTGAAAGCTGGCAAACTTTCGCGGAAATCCCACTAAAGCGGAAGGCACAACTTTCACCCAGCTCTAGTTGAGGTGACTTTCCCTTTACGGTAACTCCATTTTCATTTGTTCTTTGTACATCAAATTTGGTTGAGTTTTCTCGTAGCGTGAACATAACATACAATCAAACTATAACATTCGGGATATAGGGCTGGAGTTTCAGACACTCATGTCCATTTTTTGGATGTGAGTGCAGAATTCTGCTCAAGAAGCTAGACCACAAAAAGCTGGTCTAACTCCCAGGACAGAATTCCGCAGTTGCATCCTAAAACTGCTGGAATGGTAGCTAATGCATTCATTTGTCTGTGAATAGAATGCAGACATCTGGATGCATCTGGATGGATGCATCAAACGTTTGAAATACAGACACAAATACTGAGTCCGGGCAACTGAAAATCCTGCCTATAAACTTTACCTATCAAAGCAGAACGTTACTAACATAAGCTATTACATGAATTCAAACAGATCTACACAAAATACCTAAAAGGAATAATTCTGCTGGCCTGCTGGCACAGCAGTAGAGTTTCTGCTTGCAGCGCCAGTAAGCCAATGTCGGGAGTGACCTTGGGAGTCAAAGCGTTGGTCGGGAAGAAGGATCGAGCATCCTAAGGACTGCTGTCCTCCTTCAACAAGGGAGGTGGTCACTGGTCAACATTATTCTGGCCCATAGTGGTGGCAAGGGGTTGACATTCTGATGCTACACAATGGGGGGTGGTGGTGGTGGGCAGATGCCCGGTGTGCTGCTTACAGGAGCATGCACAATACCGCCATTGACGCCATTGCACGTCCCTTTCTCCATGCCAGGAGAGAAAAAGAGAAAGACTGATGACCAGTAGGATGACACCAGTTTCCCACAGGCCCCACACCCAGCTATCTTGGACATGTCCTGCCAGGTAAGTCTCGGAGGACACCAGAGTGAAGGTGTGGGGGCCAGTGGATGGGGGCTAGTCAGCACAGGGAGAGCATAAAGAAATCAGCAAAAAAAAAAAGGAACAGCTCTAGTTCTCATCAAATGCTACCATCAAAAGAGTGATATCTAAAAATAACACACATTTTCATCTTATGATAATATCAGCTGTGGCCTGCTTAAATATGTTCTTATCCTGAACCACAGGTAACATAAAGCAGCTTGTCCCAGGCTGCTAGCACAGTCTGAAAAGCATGCAGTCTAGCAGTACTGACATTTACATGAATAATGCTCATTCCATTACAGGTATTTTCTTTGCCCTGGTGGGACCCAAGAACAGCAGAAAGTTTCCTTTTATACTTTGCTGGGTTTTTTTCCCTGAGAACTGAAGCATCTTTTAAGAATTTTGGTAAATGCATGCATGTGGTGCCACGGGTTTACACAAAGATGTTCTCCAGTGTGGAAAGCAAAATATACAACATCTGTGTAAAGGATGTGCGGCAGAGCTTTGGAACCCTCGGGCTTACACAGATGCAGACGGTGGAAAGCTAAGCCAGTCTGCTACTGCTTCCAACATACAGCTCAGCTGTCCTGGATTTTCAGGGCGTGTCTGATTTTACCTCTGAACATTCCTGGTTCCTGCTGAATTCTGGCTTTTCTGTTGCTGAAGAGTAGAGATTTGAATCATAAAGGTATCACACATAAGTGGTACAGTCCTTCTTCCGAACATGTTTTTTGATAGAGCTGTGCAACAGAAGTACTATTCCACTTTTTACAAATATCTCGCTTAGATATCTCTGATGAAGCATGATGTCCTCGTGCAAAATGCATATGGTTAATTAATCTGTCCTCACAGTGGTTAGAGTTCCATCTTTACCTACATGGCACTCACTTGAAAACCTTGCCACTTTTATAAAGCATGTCTTTGCACTTTAATAAAGTTGACTGCTGTACTGGACTTCAGCACTGCTGAGGCCCTTGTTCTAACACTGGGACTGCTTTAAAGCATCAGTACTACCAAATCAGGAAGTGATCTATCAAAATTCTGCTTTTTGGCTGTAAGCATGCAGCCAAAGTTCCAGTTTCCATACCTGTAAATGTTTTTTTTAGTCATCTTAAGTTTTTTAGATATTTGCAATTTATTTGAATTGTTGTAGTGCTACAATAAATATGGCAGCTGACTAATTTTCAGCTGCACCTTTCCTTCAGGTCACATCACGTCTTCTGACTACATCAGTGGGATCCTCTGCTGACCATTCCCGATGTCCCTGCAAGTCATACACATGTGCAGTTGGCAGCAGAGGGGGTCCCAGTGCAACATGCTTGGTGGTAGAAATGTTAAAAAAAGCACAGGATAACTGGGCAAATTACTTGGTGATAGTACAATACCAGCAGGAAAGAGTACCAGGTACAGTATATGATCAGCAGAACCCAGGGAATAAACTGTCAAAACAGCACAATTTTTTTTTTCATAGTACTGTTGCTTTAACTTCTCAGGGTTCATCTTCGGGCGCTGCTGTCTACAGTTTGCTGTTAGTTTAAGACCTTGGCTAAGGCCGTTATGAGACACATATGACTTTTACTGCTCAATAAATATTTTATTGCCAACTCTCAAGCCCGTTGGTCTTCTGCCATTGACAGAAAGAAAATTGAAATGTAAAAAAAATAAACATATCACTGTACCCTCATTTCCCATGAAAAAGTCCTTCCAATCCACCCTGTGGATTCCATGCAAGAACTTGTACAATATGTTTCAATTATATCCGCCCCTTTCCCTCAGGTCCACCAACTGTGCCTCCTATAACCTCCCCTGTGGCCCCTGGATAATCTTTGCAGCCCTCCTTTGTGTGGTCTCTATGTGGAACATGACAGGAAATGTCACACTGGCAGTTCTGTAAGTACAGTGATCTAGGGCATAGCCATATGTGAATACGTAGTCCCAATGACCCTTTGCCCCCTAAAAGATGTCTGCTCAATTCATTACTCTCTGATCACAGGTTCAATATTGAGGACCAGGAGCACAGTGGAGCCAGCACCGTGAACCTGCTAGACAGGTTGCGTCAGCAGACATAATGGAAGCAACGCAGAAAGTTCAGCACTCCCACTGCAGTGCATCAGTGACTGTCCTGAGTGATGGTTCCTGACTAGTTGCCAGTTCACAGGGTTCACCGTGAAACCATATCCAGCTAAACTGAGTCCTTTTTGCTGCCCTGGGCAAGGCTGTGGGCTTACTGGGTGCACTTATATGGATAGGTCAAGGGTCAGATACTGTACATCAGCCACTTGTGTCTTCCATGTATTGGCCACTGGTAAAACTCTCCCACTGATGGCCAGTGAGTGATGTGAATGGGGTGGGGGGGGTCACTTAGAGAATTATTAAAGTTGTTATAAAACAGTAAATAATGTACAATGAGGGACAGGTGTTCCAATCACCCAAGAAACTATATACTGCCTGTGTGACCATCTGCTGAGTTTGGCCTTGTTTGCCTTGTGTTTACTAGGATACCCTAACTGAGATGCATCATCTAATTTTCAGTGAGGTCCTGCTGTTTTCACACTTCTGCAGCTGGGTCGACTGGAGCACTGGGAGTTTTTGACTTGCCCAAGGTCTCATAGTGAGCATTTAGCCCTAGCGGGGTTCAAACCTGCAGTCTCCTGGTTCCTAAGCCAATGCTCTAATCATTAGACCATTCTGCCTACTGAAAATACTGGATGGAAATGTTTATTTTTATTTTGCAGTTTATTTACCCAGAAAGTCCAGCTGACATTCAGTGTCTCATATTCCAGGGATGCCCTGTTTTTTCCCAGTTTTACAGCAGCAGACTAAAGTACTGAGAGGTTATGTGACTTGTTCAGGGCTGCACAGTAAGTAAGTGGCTCTGCTGGGATTTGAAGCTCAGATATTCTGGGTCCCTAGGTCTGCTGTAGCCTCTAGGCTATGCTGCTTTTTAAATTATCGTCCTGAGTGGACACAGTGCACTAGAGGGACATGCAATAACAGTGCCAAAAAGTACTCAGCATGGAGAATGACAGCGGTACCAGCACTGTCAGTGGTAATGAGTAGGGGAACTCAGGTTCTCTCAAATCTGTTCCGTTTAGGCTGGCCAGGTGGCACTGAGACATTGGATGCCACACCTTACACCACACAGGCGACCCGTGTTCGGGAATGAGCGCGGGCCGCCAGGGGTCGGTGAGGAGGAGATGGATCGTGTGCTCGACGGACAGCTCTCCATCTTCAGGGAGGGGGCTATCTTGCAGTCAGTGTACACCTGATCCCTGGTGGAGGCTGAAGCTCTGCACTACGCTGCTGCAAGACAAGTGAGGCGGGAGCACAGCAGCTGCTTGATGGGGCCATGCATAGGTGCGTGCACGAGCCCACCGCAGGCGTCATTGCATGCCTGGCTCCTGCAGGGGGAAGGAAAACATGAAACGTCCCTGGTGGCAGGTCATTGAGGCTTGATGGCCATCCCCATCTTGCTCCGTCTCTGGAGGTGACTCCCCGAAACTGGATCCTGTCAGTGGTTGGGGGGTCCCCACTACCCCACCATTGGGGGTAAGCCATGGGGGTTACAGGGGTGAGGGCCTAAAGGAGACGGAGGCATGAGGGCCAACCAGGGCCAGGGGTGGGGCAGAAATAAGTAGCAAAAAAGATATATATATATGTTCTGTTTGCATTTTGCAGATTTTTGGAAATTCTCACTCAGAGTCAATCCTGATCCAATTTTTTTTTTAATTTACTATGCTTCATGCCGGTATCAGACCTCCAAGGGCTCAACCCTCAACTTCCCCAACCTCTGCCCACCCCAGGGATGGTAATTCACCCAGGCTTACCCCCACTGGGAGGGGTCATCAGGCTGCACTGCCTCCATGGACAACTGGTCAAGGGTCCCAGTGGAATACCACCGGAAGGGCCTCCTGGGCTTACCTCTGGGCGGGGCCGTGAGACCAAATCGTACCAACAGAAACTCATCACTAAGTCAAGGATGGCGAGGAGCCCGAGAGATTGGGTGTCATATACGGAGCTGGCAGTGAAGTTTTTGTTAACGGTGAGTTCCCCAGGAGACATAGTGCACAATGTGAAATATCTGCATGCCTCACTAACAACTTGGCCCTGGCAGCTGTATTCCCCCCAGCCTTCATCAGGGGTCAATCACGCACTGGTGACTTGCCGTCCCCCCCCCAGAGGAAGAGAGCAGTCCCTAGGATGCTCAATCCTCCTCCCCTGGCTGGCTGGCTGATGTTCTGAGTCCATATCCGAATTCGAAGCATTGGCATTGCAGACGGAAGTCAAACCGCTGCACTGATGGGCTGGCCATATTCTGATCCAGTTCTGATTAAGGAATCAGAATGGAATTAGGGACATAATCAGAATATTTGATTTCACAATCTGCATCCTACCACCTGAAAAGAAAACAGTTCTCATATTGAAAATTCAGTAATGATACGGAGAGATAGGCCCTCCCCAAAACGTGGAGGGGGGTCGCCCTTATCTACAAAAAACATCTTGATATTACTGTATGCCCACCCACCGCCTCCCCCTCAGTCTTTGAGTCCCTACACACAGCCATTGCCCTTGGTGCAAAAAACTTCACATTATCTGGGCCTACAGCCCACCCACTGGAGGTATCACAGGTCTTCAGGACTTACTTAATCAAACAGCCATGAGTACCAAGCAAAACGTGGTCATAATCGTAGGAGATTTTAACCTAAACTGGCTGGAACCAACTCACGACGCACTGCTGACTAACACAGAGTTATAACCTTCACCAGACCCTAACTGAGCCTACTATAACCACCCCTTCTCTAGCTACATCCACCCTCATAGACTGGGTACTGGTGAATTGCCTTGACCATGTGCAAACTACAGGCATCTTGGCAGATGCTATCACACACCACTCACCCACTTTCTGTGTATGGAGTCCGGAGACTGCTCCCCCACCACCTCCACGCTGCATCACTATTACCAACTTTGCCAAACTGAACGTGGAAGCTTTTCTCTATGATGTTTCCTGTATCAACTGGTCTGACATCTATTGCTCCCATGATGTTCAACTTGCCCTTGATATCTTCATTAACAACTTCACAGCACTCCAGGATAAACATACTCTGAAGGTCACCAGAAGGGTCAGGGGTAAACAAACAAGATGGTTACACAAGGACCTGCTTGCCAACCTGCACACTCGGGACAAACTCTGGAAGAAGTATAAAGAGTCCAGACTACCAGTGGATTACAATACCTACAGGGCCTCTCGGAGCACCTGCAAAAAACAAATCAGAACTGCAAAGAGCATCTACTGCAAGGAACTGCTCACTAACTCGGCTGTTAACCCTATAAAATTCTGGGCGCACATAAAGACCTTTCTTGGGGCTGCCCAGTCATCGACCCCAGGGGATATGATCCTAAATGGTGTGCATTGCAACAAGTCGAACACCATAGCGAATGCCTTTAACAGACTTTTCACGGACATGTCTCAGTACACCTCGTCCTTCGCTTCATCTCCCACAACATCTCAGCCTTACTGCATACCCATGAGATCTGCATCTGATGCTGACCACTGCCAACTAACTACTACCCCCCTTTCTACTTTAAAGCTATATCTAGGTCTGAGGTCCAAAGGCTATTGCAAAACATATCCGACAACACTAGCCCTGGCTCCGATTCACTCGAGTCACGACTCTTGAAGCTAGCGACACCACTGATTGCCTCACCTTTGGCCAAGATTTTCACTCTGTCTCTCTCTCTTGGTGTTGTCCTTGATCTCTGGAAGATTGCCCGAGTTACGCCCATCCTGAAAAAAGGTGACCCAAAGGATATTAACAACTACAGGCCCATAGCCATTCTCTCTGTGCTAAGCAAGCTACTGGAGAAGCTTGTTGCAACCCAAACAATTGCCTATCTTACAAAGAACAACCTTCTCTCAGACACTCAGCATGGTTTCAGGAAAGGGCACAGTACCTCAACTGCCCTTCTCAAATGCACTGCTGATGTCCTCTGCAACATGGACAAAGGCCTACTCACTGGAGCAGTATTTATAGACCTTACCAAGGCTTTCGATCTCGTTGATCATCCCCTGCTTCTCTCAACCCTGCATAGACTTAACTTCTCATCCTCAGTAGTTGACTGGTTTAACAACTACTAATCAAACAGATTACAACTTCTTAAATTCAACTTCGCTCTCTCAGATGTGACCAGCACTGACATCGGAGTAGCCAAGGGGTCCATCCTGGGACCCCTTCTCTTCTTGCTTTACATTAACAACATAGATTCTACCATAGTCTCCTGCTCAGCTATCCTATACGCTGATGATCTGGTCCTCTACTCCAGTGCAGACAAAGTCAACATCATCAACGAAAACCTCTCCTCGGATTTCAGGAATGTGCAAACATGGCTGAATGCTAATAAGCTCATCCTCAACACAAAAAAAGCCCAATCCATGCTATTTGGCACTGCCCCCAAATTTAGGGCCTGTAAGGAACCCCTCCTAGTCCATGACTCTGAGGGGTCTCTCATCGACTGTGTCACGTCCTTCAAATACCTAGGAGTCCTCCTTGATAAATCCCTTGATTTCAGTCTGTACATACAGTCAACATGCAAAGCTACAAATGCCAAACTTGGAATTGCCTACAAGACAAGTCACCTGCTAACACCATCTGCTAAACTGGCTATTGCCAAGGGTATTCTGCTTCCAGCGCTGACATATGGTGTCTCCACTTTTGCTAGTGCCAATAAGACTGCTCTCCATAAATGGGATGTTGCATATAACAACATATGTCGGTATGCCTCCTCTTCACATCGCCTCAAGCACCACTGCACACTGTATAACGAACTGGGCTGGCTCCCCTTCTGCCTACTGACTTTACTCCCTCTCTGTAATCCGAAACCAATCACCCTCCTCCCTTGCAGCTCTACTTGTTCCACTGACACCTGCTCGCGGACTACGCTCGGCAAATAAATTTCTACTTACTGTACCCAGGTGTCTTACTTCTAAAGGCTCTGGAGCATTTCACTGCACTGCCCCGGCCACCTGGAACTCCCTCCCATCTGCCCTAAGACAGGCAAACTCCCACCCAATATTCAAAAAAGAACTATATCGCCACCTATCCCAGGACCCTTATACATGCTTTGATCCCACTTGAGGCCTCACAGCTAGCCACCCTACCTTGCCCAGGACACTGCTACACTTCTGAACAAGCTTTGCCTTATTTCTGTCTTAGTAGCTGCCACTTAGCCAGTCTCAGTTGTTATTTGCTTGTACTACTGTCATCTTGTGTCATCTCTGCCTAGCCATATGTATAATCTCAAGCGCTGTCTGAATTGATCTGTATTCTTACCTACATGTAATATATATTATGTAACCATATACTATGTAATTGTATAATCTCATCTCTTTTATGTATGTATTCTCCCGGGTCGTGCCTGAAAATAGTCAATTCTTGGCTAACGCACCTAATCCGGTTAACAAAAACTAAATAAATAAATAAAATAAACTTCCCACTGCCGGTCCCACACCTCACCTTGCATGACACTCCCCCATTCCTACGCCCCCTGTGTCCCCCACTCTCTGTCCTCCACGCCCCTTACCTTTGGTTGGACTTGGATGAGCTCTTGGGACTGACTCCTATAACTCTGTGTTCATTTACAGCCTTAAGTTTTTGATTCAGACATGCAACCGTCCCCACCACTGCCAGTTCTGCTCTTGGAACAATCTTCTCCCCTGGACCACTGCACCATTGCACTCCTGGGTCCCAGTCAGCCAGCTGAGTGAGTAAATAATTATTTTCACTCCTCCAAAAGGAATGGGGTCATCTGCTAAAAACATGCCAGTAGAGCAACTCCAGCCATTACAGACTCACTCCTCCAATCGGTGCCTGCAGGGAAACTAGAGGTGGCATTATGGCCCACCAGCACCAGACCTGTGCTAACTCAAGAGCACCTTGCTCCCAGTCCAGTGTCTCTGTGGCTGAAGAAACCCGGAGTTTGGTGCTGGTAGTCTGGCTCTAACTCCCCAGCCTGGGCTGACTGCGTTAGTGTTAGGATGGAGATTCTCTCGGTCAGGATGGGAGGGATAGGGAGTCAGCGGACACTATTTGTGGCTGACTGTTAATGCACTCTTGTTTATAGTGGAAATAAAAATACATAGTAACAAAAATGTTTCTTTTGGCAGTGGCTGTATGCTCTGTGTGTGCTATTAATGCAAGCTATTAGTTGTGGACAGGAACACTAGGCTCACTGATTAGTCCAGGACTGAGCATTGTGGGGCGACCACAGAGGAAGCTTGGGGGGAGGCTAATAAGGGCTGCCTAGGGCTAGTAGCCCACTAGCCTGGAGGCAGCACAAAGGAGGAAGGGCTAAGTCTTGCACCTAGCAGAACTGTAGCAGCACTGTAAGTGAGGAGAAAAACAGGGGCGTTAAGAGAAGGAGGGAGGACTCAGCTATGGAAAGCTGCAGTGGTCACACCTGTTCACAAAAGTGGCAACAAGTCCAACCACTCAAACTACAGGCCAATATCCATACTTCCTCTGCTCTCTAAAGCACTTGAATGCATAGTCACTGATCAGCTTGCGGAATATCTGGAGGAGTACCAGCTGCTGTTTCCTCAACAACATGGCTTTCGAAAACAACATAGCACCACTGCTGCCCTAATTAAATTTACTGGCTATATCTACAATGCATTAGATCATGGGCAACTGGTGGGGGCAATATGCATTGACATCACCAAAGCCTTCGATACTGTCAATCATGAACTTCTGCTGAGCCAACTTACTACCACAGGACTCTCTCCAGAGTCCATTGCCTGGTTCAGAAGCTACCTCTTCAAGAGGGAACAAAAAGTTAAAATCCAAAACTTCCTCTCAGATAGCCAGCTGGTCACAACAGGTGTGCCACAAGGATCCATTCTCGGCCCTCTCCTCTTTGGCTATTCCTTAACACCCTCCCTCATGCTGTAAAAGATAGCATTTTACGATATGAAGAAGATGCAGTACTGTACACAAGCCATGCAAACCCCGTAGAGATGGAAAGGCAAATGCAGACAAATTTCTCGGCAGCTGAGAAATGGTTTGTCAATTCAAAGCTGCTATTGAACTATAACAAGACGAAAACTATGCTCGTCACCTCTGCCCAAAACAAACACAGGTCCTACCAGCTATATATATTCAACAATCTTATGTCTCCCCTCGAAATGGGACTGCATTTCAAATATCTCGGCATCACTTTAGACAGCACCCTGTCCTATAACCGACACATCGACCTAGTCGCCAAAAATGCTAACGCCAAGTTGGGCCTGCTCTACAAAAATAAATCCTACCTTACCAAAGATGCCATAAAAACTGCTTTCGCTAGCTCTGTTCTGTCAATTGTAGATTATGGCCTGGTGATATATGGTGCTGCAGCCCCTACATCACTCGAACGAATCAAAACCACCCTTAACAAGGCCTGCAGGCTTTTACTAAATGCTGACCCGAGGACACACACAAATGACCTTTACTCCCTTTCTGGCTGGCTTAATCTCAGCAATAGGATACAATATCAGGTCTGCCTGCTAGCTAAAAAGTCCATCCTCGGACTAACCCCTCCCTGCATACAGAACCTCCTAAGGCCACATGATTCCACCAGATTAACCAGGGGCTTAAACACCTGCTCCCTAAAAGTTCCCTACCGTCACACCTCCCTGGGGCAACGTTCCTATGAATACCGAGCACCTTCCTGGTTAAATATCCTAGGTGAAGATATTCTTAAGGAAACCAAGCTCAGACTGTTTAAATTTAAATGACGTGCTCATCTTGACATGGCCAGCCACTGAGAGCACAGGACTTAACACAGTCTTGGCCTCCGTACAACCATGGGAGCCCCCAGCCCAACTCAGACCACTAGGTGGAACTCAGCTACTCTCAATTTTACTTTACTAAAACAAAAATAAAAAAAAACAAACATGCCCAACACTTGGACAACAGAGCTGCTCTATAGCAGCTCTTGCCCTACCTATCACTTTCTCGTTCCTTCCAACATCCCCATCTAGCTATCACTACCCCTTCTTTCTCTACTACTTTAATGCTCTAATTTTATGAATTGTCAAGATGTGTACCTTTTACTCTTATTTTAAATCTATTGCTCCTCATTAGATATCAGTCTTATGTATAATCTGTGTTTTGACGTGGATCCTCTGTGAACGAGCCTCTGGCTCAGAGGTATTTTCCAAAGAATAATAAACTGTAAACTTTTGTCACCTGTCCCAGGTGGGCAGGGGTTCAGTTGTGATTATCAGAGTCAGATGTGGAACCAGATTCTGATTCAGCATCCAAAGGCTTTTCTCAAAATGTGGATTTCAGGCTTTCCGTCGCAAAATTCAGAATCCCCCCCCCCCCCCACCGTGTCCTCCGCAACTCCTGCACCAAACTTATACGCCAGGCTAAAAAGAATTACTTCCTGTCGTATTTCAACTCTAACCTCAATCACCCAACAAATTTCTGAAAAAGTATCAAATCCCTCCTCCCCCAGCCCAACCACCAATCCTGACCCTAAACATCCAAGGTGCTACCGTCACTGAGCCTGGTGAAGTGGCCTCTGCGTTCAATTCCTTCTTCACCAGCTGTGTGGACTCTCTCCTATCAGCTCTCCCGCCCCCAGCCACACCGAGTACCTCCCCAAAATCGCAGCCCACCTCCCAGCCCTTTAACTTCTCTTTTCGCCTGGTCACCCCAGCCGAAGTGTTAAAAGCACTGCAGGCTCTCAATCCCAACAAAGGCAAATGTCCCACAGGCCTGAACGCCAAAATGTTAAACTAGTCTGCCCTCACCATAGCTGTCCCGCTGGCCAACCTTTTCAACCTCTCCTTTTCATTAGCCAAAAAAACAGCTGACTGGAAACAGGCAACTGTCATCCCCCTTCCCAAAGGCGGTGACCCCCTCCTCACCGGGAAATTACCACCCCATCTCCCTCCTCCCTATTCTGGCTAAACTGCAGGAACAACTTGTTCTTGCCCAACTCTATTCCTATCTGGACGCATCCTCTTTCTTCACCCCCTACCAGTCTAGTTTTCGCAAATCGCACTCAACCATCACCTCCCTAATAAGGATCACTGGCGTCATCCTCACCAGCATGGACAAAAGGCACATCACCTCAGCCATTTTTATCAACCTGGCCAAAGGCTTCGATACCGTCTCACACTCACTGCTACTAGCCAAATTAAAAGATGCCGGACTCTCTGGCTCTGCCACCAGCTGGTTTCATGCATACCTGGGAGGCAGACACCAATCTGTAAAAATCATCCCTCACACATCTAGTCCCCTGCCAGTCACTATTGGTATCCCCCAAGGCTCAGTCCTGGGACCGTTACTTTTCTCTGTTTTCTTAAATGATCTCCCATCGGCCTGCCCACACTCATCCATCCACATGTATGCAGACGACACCGTACTGTATGCCACCGGCCCTTCCGCCGGAGAAGTGGCCAATGTACTGCAACAGGACTTCAACGCAGTTCAGCAATGGTCCCACTCCAACCAACTGTTCCTAAACTCCCCAAAAAAGTCTCGCTAACCTTCGGCTCACAGGAGGGACTCTCACGCATAGCCGCTCACCCCACATTCCAAACCTTGGACGGGACCCCCCTAGAGATATGCACCTCCTTCAGATACCTAGGGGTCTGGCTAGACCAGCACCTTGACTTCTCCACACATATCGATTCAATTCACAAGAAATTGCACCCTAAACTTAGCACCCTATATCGCAACAAGGGTTGTATCCCCACACCATCCCGGAAGGAAATTGTTCAAAAGATGATTCTCCCATTACTTGTGTAACCCCTAGATGGCGCTATCCCAGGGGCTACTACCCCTGCCTGATTTGCCACTAACAGGTTGAGGGGCCTGGATCCAATGGCGGGTGCCTCCACCCAGAGGTCAGGGTTTGCAATAGTTAAACTTACTTGGTCACAGCCCTCTGGGACACTGCAACCCCCCTTTCTTCCCACTAGTGGCCCACACAATATATCAGAATTACCTTCACAGTATACACTTACCCCCAGGGCTGGTTCAGGCACCGGGACCTCCTGTAAAATAAGATACAGTGCAACAATCACAGTACAATACTTTAACATAGACAAATACCTCAGGCAGTATAACTTTGCTGAAACAAGCAGCTCTGATTTATTTAGGGGGAATATAACAAGGACAGGGGGAAATCAGGTTAATTAGCTTATCACTTTACTATCTACCTATGGCTCTGTGCACAGGCCTATCCCTACCAGTTACTGTCCCTGGGTACCCAAGCCCTAGTGGCTAGTCCAAACCATGGCAGCTGGTAGGGGCCCTTTCCACAGAGAAAAGAAAATTAGTTTAAACAGTCAGCAGTACAGTGATTCCATTTGGATTTATTGTGGCAATTCAACAGGAGCGACCCTGAATTAGTACTCACGACCTCCAAACAAGATAGGGTCCTTCAATGTCAGCAGGGCTACTCTTGAGCTCCACGAGTCTCCTCACACATTTATATGGCAAAAGAAAGTACTATACCAGGCAGGCTGCTTCTCTATTATGATCGCAATTACTGCACAATACCCGGGAGAACACACAGCAGATTCAGTTCCTGACAGACCGAGTGCAATTCAGCAATTTCTCCAGTCTTCTACAGGGTGAGCCTGGTTTCCACTCTTCAGATATCCTTTGATTCTCTTCACAGGACGGATTCAGTCCTAACAAGTAGTTACACAAGCTGCAGACCGGAACTCTGGGCCTTACACACATTTCCCGACTAAAACTGCACACTGAAAAAGCACAGGGCTCCTTCCTTCTTCACTTTCAGAGCTCAAAACTGAAACTCCAACAGACAAAACCGGGCACTTCCTTTGAGTTCCTCCCAGTTCTTGACTGGATTGGCTGTCACTCACAATAGACTGCTCCTGTTGGTCCAAAAAGGCGTCGAAGTCTAAACTACATCTCCCAGAGTCACTGCCCATACCATCCTCTTGTGGCTGGCTCAGATTATGAGTCCAAGTTCTGATTCGTCCAAGGCACCATTTTAGAGCTAGCTTACCCCACACTGATTGGTCCAGTTCAGCAGTTCAAAACCAGAATGGGAACTAGGCAGACACAGTTCTGACTGCAAAGAAAGCAGGTTAGACAAACTGTAATTTCATTATTACTCTAAATGATTTCTGGCAAACAGTTACATCTTTCAGATAGGTTCCCTTTGCACTCCTAGTGACTGCAAAAATGGAGTGAATTGGCAGCAGCTCGAGTGGTACTCAAACAGAGAAGCACACAGTCACCCCCATACAAACTAATTATGTCTGCAAGCAGACAGCTCTTAAAGAGACAGTACCAGAGGTTCTAAAAACACTCACTGATAAATGGCTTAAACGCCAAACACCATTCAGGCTTGGAGCATTCAAGCAAGCTCCTGGACGTCTTTTGGGAACCCCCATTTGCAGGGGGGTTACACCCTTCCTAGCCTGGGAAAGCTTGACGTCCGTGTCAAGCAAGTACTCCCATAGGTTTTAACTGCAACCATATACATTTGCATTAGGCTCACACATGTAATCATCAGTCAATATATCATTTTACCAAGAACACATTTCTGAAACATTGCAGTACGTCACTCTTTACACAGTATTACATACACATTGTACCATAACTCAAGTTATTACCTCTTGTACATGAAACCTGAAGAGGGGCCCTTCCTATCAGTTACCTTGGGGCTGGATGGGGCAAGGGCACCATATAGAGGGCAACACAAGTAACTTGGAGTTAGCACTGACGCTCAGTTTGGGCAATGAGCTCGGGACACATACACTCCTTTATGGACAACATTGAGAGGCAGATCCACTGGCGGCCCAGGGAATCATAACTGGAGGTGCACCACAGGCTTTACAGCTCGACTCAGTCTTTCTAGGGGAACTGTTACAGTCTCTGCACTCTGAGCCTCATTTTCAGCATTGTCCTCATTTGTCAGGGAGTTTCCATGGGGTAGAGAGGCTAGAACTTGGGGCACTTTCAGCTCCAGAAGTTACAGTTTCTGGAGTCCACAACATTTGGCTCGCATGGAGAGCTTTCGGACACTGGCAGTGGACTGTCAGGGCACTCAAAATACTCTTCTTGTTCTGGTGTATCACCAGTCTGACCCTAATCCATCATTTTCTCCCTGAAAGCTCAAACAGTTCAACCATGCACAATGATTCCATTTCATCTGATCTGATGCTTTGCACTTCACTTTCTGGGAGCATTGGCTCCAGGGACGAAGCTGGGGCTTGGACAGTCCAGAAGGCCCAGCTTCATCTCCAGTATTGACTAGGGATTGCCCAGAACAATTGACTCAGTACGTAAGAAGGATAGTATTCAGTCACTCTCACTTTCTTCCGATATGGACTGACAGTCATGCTCAACTGGGACTTGTGGAGGGAACACTTTAACTTTGCTTCTGTAGGTGCAGACTTTCTTGATCTTTTCTTAGCAGCAGCTCTAGTCACTGGTCCAGAGGGGCATCTTCTGGGGCTCGGACTCAATCAAGATTTGTCCAATGGGCAGTAAATGATTTCTATGCATTGTTTTTACATCTTTTGAATTATTCTCAGGCCTTACTTTGTACACTGGCAGATCATCTAGTTTGCCCACTACAATGTGAGGGAGATGGTGCCATCTGTCAGCAATCTTGTGCTTGCCATGCAGTCCCAGATTTCTTAGCAATACCCGATCTCCCTCCTGGAGTTCCTGTGCTTTCACCTTTTTATCATACCTTTCTTTGTTGGCCAGATTTCTTTTGGCAGCCATGGTTTGAGCCAGTTGGTACGCATGAGTTAGCTGGGCCTTTAACTTTTGCACATACTGTAAATAGTTGTCAGCTTGAACCCCATCAGGAGAGACCCCAAAACACACATCTATCGGTAGTCGAGCTTCTCTTCCAAACATCAGGCGGTAGGGGGAGAACCCAGTGGCATCACTTTTGGTGCAGTTATAAGCATGTACCAGGGTGCTAATTTGTTGGCTCTATCTAGGCTTGTCCTTTGGGTGCAGGGTGCCTAGCATATCTAGCAAAGTGCGTTGAAACGTTCAGGCTGTGGGTCCCCCTGGGGGTGGTAAGGAGTGGTTCTGGACTTTCAGACTCCACAGAGAAAGCATCTCTTTGATCAGACGACTCTCAAAGTCTCTCCTTGATCAGAATGGATTCTTTGTGAGCCCCATAGTGAACAAAAAGTTTTCTACAAGTACTTTGGCTACAGTGGATGCTTTCTGGTCTTTGGTGGGGAAAGCTTAGGCATATCTCATGAAATGGTCAGTGACCACCAGAACATTACTGATATTTCTTTGATCTGACTCCAAACTCAGAAAAATCAATACAGACCAGCTCCATGGGTGCACTGGTGGTTATGTTAACAAGGGGGCAGCCCTCTGGGCAAAGCTTTCCTCTGTAAGCAGCGACTACAAGTTCGAGTGTGTTGCTCCACATCAGCCCCATCTTAGGCCAATAGAATCTGGATCTCACCAAGTCAAGTGTTCTGTCTATACCAAGGTGCCCCATGTGGTTGTGCAAGGACATCAGTACTGAGTCTCGAAAGGCAGTGGGCAGCACTAGTTGTTGTTTGTCTACTTGTCCCTCTGTCTACTGTTTCTCTGTATAACAGTTTAGTGATCAGTTTCAACTTAGGACCTTCTTTGTATATTAGTGCAGTTCTCAAATCGTGGAGCGTAATTTGGACACATCTTTCCTGCATAGAGGGCTTCTAAAGCTGCTTTGATCATGGGATCGCGGGATTGAGCCCGCCAAATACTGTCATTGTCCAGCTGAGGCAGTGCACCAATGTCTATTGCAGAAAAGTGGCAATAAGCAGCAGGTATGCAATCTCAGAGGGTCCCAAGCAATCCACCATGCAGTCCACTGCGTCCGTGGACATTTGTTCCTCCCTGTCAAACTTCCGGCAGAGTGCCCGAATGTCAGGTTCTGCCAATCGGACCCAATCATTCTGGGGAACAGGCCTCCGGAGAGAGCATCAGCATCTATGTGGTTCAGACCTGCTCAGTATTGAGAGCATAGTCATATGTAGATAATGCAGAAAGCCACCTATGGCCAGTGGCATCCAACTTAGCTGAGGTCTGCACATAGGTCAAAGGATTATTGTCAGTTTTACTAGTATTTTAGCCCATAAAGTACTCATGGAATTGGTCAACAATAGCCCACTTCAAAGCTAGGAACTCTAACTTATGTACAGGATAGTTCTTTTCGGATGGGGTCAGACTTCTACTGGCAAAGGCCACTGGTCTCAGGCCATTCTCGTGCTCTTGGTACAACACAGCCCCCAACCCTTGCAAGCTAGCATCAGTGTGCAGGACGTAAGGTTTTCTTGGATCGGCATAGGCCAGCACTGGAGCATGGGTAAGTTGATATATGATCTCATGAAAAGCAGTCTCACAATCAGGAGTCCAGCGGGCCCCAAATACTTCACTCGGATGAAAATACACTCTTTCAGTCTTGAGGGACGCTGACTTTTGGTATTTTTTGTGGGTTGGGGATACCCTTGAGTAAGGTTAAGTAAGGGCGGATCACTCTTGAATAGTCCTTGATGAACGCCGATAATAACCACAGAATCCCAGGAATCTTTGCAGTTCTTTAGATTTTTGGGCTGTGGCCAGGTGGTCAAGGCCTCAACTTTACTTGGGCGGTCTCTATTCCCTGTGGATACTATGTGTCTCACATACTTTACTGATGTTTGAAAGAATTGACACTTATCAATGGACAGTTTAAGCCAAAGTCCTCCAGTCGGTCCAATACCTTAAATAATCTGCTCTCATGTTCCTCCAGTGAGCTGCCAAACACAATAACATCATCTAGGTATACCAGGCACTCTAGTAAGTTCATGTCCCCACTGCACGCCCATCAATCGCTGAAAAGTGGCTGGGGCACCTGAAATCCCTTGAGGCATCCTCACTGAATTCATAGCAGCTAAGCGGACAGATAAAGGCTGTCTTCTCACGGTCCTCTGGGGCCATCGGATCTGGTAGTCCATCATGGAGATCCAACACAGAGAACCACTTGCTCCCATTTAGGCAGTCCAAAGCATCCTGAATGCGGGCATTGTGTACTCATCAGGGATAGTCCGCCGGTTTAAAGATGCTATAATCCACACACATCCTTACTGTCCCATTCTTTTTCCTCACTACCACAGTGGGGGAAGCATAAGGGCTTCTGGATTCTTGTATTACACCAGTAGCTAACATCTCTTGCAGATGCCGCCTCACATCATCTATGTCAGCAGGTGCCAGGCGTCGAGACCTCTCACGAAATGGTCTTTTGTCATGCAGCCGGATATTGTGCTCAGCTCCTTGCACGCATCCTACGTCCCATTCCTTTAAAGAAAACACCTGGTCTCTCTGGGCAAGCTCTCACTGATCCTCACTTTCCATTCAGCTGGCAACGGGAGTCGCGAAATCAAACAAGTCGTATGCGTACTCTGTCATTCTTCCCGAACTCTTGCTGCTGGGTAGTACTGCAGTGTCTGCACAATGCACATTAGCCAGGATGCAACCTCTATTTACCTCGAATGTCTCATTCAGACACATTATGAACTTGGACCATTACCCTTCTGGCATAAGCATGGGCTCTAGCGGCAAAATACTAGGCTTGACCAGCAGTCCCTCAGGCAATTTTCCATCGCCTGGTGCATCCAACATTAATATTTTATTCTTAACATCCTTTCTGATACGGACCTCTCCTGTAAGGTACACTGGGCATTTGGCGCCAGGATCAGAGACTCAGGATCCTTCTTCCATACAATTCCGACCGGTTCTTCTGGTTCTATTTTTTCAGCATCTCTCTGTGCCTCATAGGCCTTCTTAATTAAAGTCGGAACTCTTAAAGCTCTACTAGTCTTTGACCCCTGTTTTTCATAACACAACTGTGCCAGCCTTCCGAACATATGAGCATTTGTTCCAATCAACAAAGGGACACCATCATACAGTCCAGTGGGGGGACACACTAAGGCTAGGGTCTCTACTTGTTCGGCCACTCCAGCCACAGAGGTGGGGAAAGACAGCCAAATTCGGATATACCCGGAATAGGGGTAGGCCTTCTCACTTAACCCCCATACATGCAGTCCTTTCTAATGGTTGTAAGGGTACATCTGACAAATGCTTCTGATACCAATCCTGGAACATAATTGTCACTTGGGAGCCACTGTCTAATACAGCTCTTGTAGACACTCCATTCACCTTTACAGTGGTCTCCATGGAGGGACCCACTATTCTGGACCAGTCTGAGAGGAGGTGTGGGGGGCCTGGGCAACTGACCTTGCCACAAAAAGACGTGAGTTAGCATTTTTGGTGACCTCACTGGGATCATTTTGTGCACCTCTTAACCACTGATTTGTTCTCCGAAGCTCTCCTTGTAGCCTATATGCAACAGTGTCTTTTGGGGACCGGCATTCCCTCTTCATGTGCCCATCTTTCCCGCAATTATAGCAAAACATACTTTCTGGAGTTTGAGCTGGCCGAGGCGCCACACTGGGAGCCAGTGCGGGGGTACTACTAACTGGAAACCTTGGTGCCATCTCTGTCTGTGTGTGATAAGCATTTGAGACATCTCGTCAGTTTCTCCACTTCCATGGTCAAGGAATTGAGTTTGGAGCTGTTATCAGCAGGAGATACATGGTGGGTACCCCACCCCATAGCAGATGCAGTCGGATATAGGTCAGGGCCTGTACTTGCAGGTGTGGCCTTCATAAAGGGACTGTTTTTGAATTCCCGGATCTCTCTCAGCAGTTCGCCCCATTGTGACATATCTTTTTCCTTGTCAGAGCACTCATTGACTGTCAACCTCTGCCCCTGAACTTCACTTGATGGGTCACCCTCAGTCACTCGGGTCGTAGCCACAGCTGTTGGTGCAGGTCCCTCCCGAGGTCGCTTTTCTCAACTCCTCGAATTTCTCTCATTAACTCATCATAGGAGGGTGGGATTCCAGTCGATTTGCCAGGCGAACTGAAGCAACAGCAGTTCTGAGAAGGGGCAGACTTAAGGATTCTGTCCAGTCTGGTTCGGTCCAGTTCAATCGCTGGCAAACTACCCTTTCTGAGGCATTCTTGCAACAATTTTTCCAGCTGAGATACATACACAGACAACAACTCCCTTGGTACTGTTGTGCATTTCTTACTCTCCACCATAGGTCCTCATCAGAATCTGGGCTCCTATACACATTCTCCAAGGCCTCAAGATAGGCCTGTACAGTCGCCCAGGGTTACTGGCCCGCTTAGCACGGATGGTAGCCAGGGCAGGACCTCGGAGGCTATCACTAACCCTCTTTCACTTTTCGCCTTCCGAGCATTGCCATTCTAGCACTTGGGGGGCAACATAGTCTATCCAGGTCTCCCAGTCATCCTCCCCTTGGGGGGTGGGGAGGGTGCCAGAGAAGATCCTCAACCTTCAGTAAGAGTCGTGACTAATGGCAGGTGCAGAAATTGGAGTCTGCATTGGTTCAGCCACCATTACGGGCACTGGAGCGGGAGAAGGTGTTGGGGGAGGAACACCCCCAGGTGGCAAGAATAGTTTCTTCAGGTCCTCCACAGTTTTCCCTTCCCCAGCAAACCATTTAGCAAATTTCTCCTCAAAAGTTTCAGACAGTGGTGGGGGCTCATTCCCCGGTCTTTACTGTACGTAGTTATCCTACTCAGGCAGTGAGGGTTCCTCTGGGGTAATGGTCTGTGGCACTTTGGAGCTATCTATGGATCCTTAAACTCTACTAGGCCAGGAAAGTGTGGGTGAGCAGATTAGCATGCCGACTCCACCACCACAGGATTTTGTAAACCTTCCACCTTGGAAAGTACTCCTGTACAGTGTCCGAGATGATACCCAGGGGATGTCCAGGATAAGCATAGCATTTGGGGGTCAATCTCCTCCCCAGTACACCACTCCACCAGCCGGTGCACAGCCACTCTGTCGGGGTACCCATTTTTTTTTTTTACAGTGGTTCATAATATGGCCACTAGAGGACACACAATCCCAGCGGTGAGCCTCCAAGATGTAACCCCAGATGGCACTATCCCAGGGCTACTACCCCTGCCTGATTTGCCACCAACAGGTTGAGGGGCCTGGATCCAATGGCGGTGCCTCCACCCAGAGGTCAGGGTTTGCAATAGTTAAACTTACTTGGTCACAGCCCTCTGGGACACTGCAACCCCTTTCTTCCCACTAGTGGCCCACACAATATATCAGAATTACCTTCACAGTATACACTTACTCCAGGGCTGGTTCAGGCACCGGACCTCCTGTAAAATAAGATACAGTGCAACAATCACAGTACAATACTTTAACATAGACAAATACCTCAGGCAGTATAACTTTGCTGAAACAAGCAGCTCTGATTTATTTAGGAGAATATAACAAGGACAGGGGAAATCAGGTTAATTATCTTATCACTTTACTATCTACCTATGGCTCTGTGCACAGGCCTATCCCTACCAGTTACTGTCCCTGGGTACCCAAGCCCTAGTGGCTAGTCCAAACCGTGGCAGCTGGTAGGGGCCCTTTCCCACAGAGAAAAGAAAAATTAGTTTAAACAGTCAGCAGTACAGTGATTCCATTTGGATTTATTGTGGCAATTCAACAGGGAGCGACCCTGAATTAGTACTCACGACCTCCAAACAAGATAGGGTCCTTCAATGTCAGCAGGGCTACTCTTGAGCTCCACGAGTCTCCTCACACATTTATATGGCAAAAAGAAAGTACTATACCAGGCAGGCTGCTTCTCTATCCCGATCGCATTACTGCACAATACCCGGAGAACACACAGCAGATTCAGTTCCTGACAGACCGAGTGCAATTCAGCAATTTCTCCAGTCTTCTACAGGGTGAGCCTGGTTTCCACTCTTCAGATATCCTTTGATTCTCTTCACAGGATGGATTCAGTCCTAACAAGCAGTTACACAAGCTGCAGACCGGAACTCTGGGCCTTACACACGTTTCCCGACTAAAACTGCACACTGAAAAAGCACAGGGCTCCTTCCTTTTTCACTTCCAGAGCTCAAAACTGAAACTCCAACAGACAAAACCGGGCACTTCCTTTGAGTTCCTCCCAGTTCTTGACTGGATTGGCTGTCACTCACAATAGACTGCTCCTGTTGGTCCAAAAAGGCCCCGAAGTCTAAACTACATCTCCCAGAGTCACTGCCCATACCATCCTCTTGTGGCTGGCTCAGATTATGAGTCCAAGTTCTGATTCGGCCCAAGGCACCATTTTAGAGCTAGCTTACCCCACACTGATTGGTCCAGTTCAGCAGTTCAAAACCAGAATGGGGAACTAGGCAGACACAGTTCTGACTGCAAAGAAAGCAGGTTAGACAAACTGTAATTTCATTATTACTCTAAATGATTTCTGGCAAACAGTTACATCTTTCAGATAGGTTCCCTTTGCACTCCTAGTGACTGCAAAAATGGAGTGAATTGGCAGCAGCTCGAGTGGTACTCAAACAGAGAAGCACACAGTCCCCCCATACAAACTAATTATGTCTGCAAGCAGACAGCTCTTAAAGAGACAGTACCAGAGGTTCTAAAAACACTCACTGATAAATGGCTTAAACGCCAAACACCATTCAGGCTTGGAGCATTCAAGCAAGCTCCTGGAAGTCTTTTGGGAACCCCCATTTGCAGGGGGGTTACACCTGACTATAGTGACGTAATCTATGGCTCTGCACCCCCCCCCACTTGTCAGCCTGGACACACTCTTCCATTCCTTCTGTCGCCTCATCCTGGACTGTCCACAAATGGCTCACCATTGCGACCTATACAGCTCCCTACTCCTGCCCTCACTCCAGCCCGCAGACAGATCCATTGCGCTGGGACTATAGCCAAATACTGGACTGAGTCCCTTCCCCCATACCTCGACTCCATCCTCTCAACACCGCCACTACCTGCCTACTCCCTCAGAAGCGTGGACTCCAGGCTTCTCCATGTCCCATTCATGGACACATCCAAAGGTCAAGCTGCTTTCAAATACCGCGTGCCCAAACTTTGGAATGCCTTGCCTACCGACATTAGACATACCACTAACTCACAGCATCTAAACCTCCTCCTCGGTGCCCATTTCTCCCCCAGATGCACATGTTCCTAGCTCTGGTACAGCCTACTATAGCTGCTTCCCATTCAACATGCGGGTAGCAGCTTTACTCTTCAATTCACTGTAAATATCTCTTCAGAATGTATGAAAATTGTCGTACTCTCTCATCACTGTAAATATGTTTATGACATGTCTGTGTTGTATTACTGTACCCTACCCATCCTCCCCTAGGACGCATCTGGAATCGAGTGCCCCCCCCCACTCAGTATGCTTTCCTGGTTAAACTCTTAAATAAATAAATAAATAAATAAAACCTGAACTCTAACCCATCTGATTCTGTCAGGAGCATTCCAAGCAACGATGGTATTAAGTGCTGCAATAACTGGGCTAAAGAACACTTTAAATCTGGTATTGTCAAATGGGAAGCAGTGAGGGAAATAAAGGTAGAGGACCCACTAGCCGACAGCGATCACCAAACGGTGTGGTTTAATATCATGATGTGCAGGGAGCCAGAGAAATCAGTTACTCGGGTGGTAAACTTCAGGGGGGCGGACTTTGGGAGGATGCAGGAAGTACTGAAAGGGAAACTGGAGGGCATAAGGCAGGAGATGAACGTGGAGCAGAAATGGGATACAGTATTATTAAATGGGGGGTTACAGAGGCAACAGAAGCCTGCACCAAGGCACAGAGTAAGAGGAGCAAAGCAAGAAAACCACGCTGATTGAACAGCGAGGTTGCGAAGGTGGTGAGGGCAAAACGAGTGGCGCACCAGAGGTTTAGGATGATGGGGAAGGAAGTGGACAGGGAAGAATATGCAAGGTGGTCCAGGGAGGTGACCAGAAAAGTGACAGAAGCCAAGGCCCAGAGCGAGCTGAGATTAGCACAGGGAATTAATGGGGGGAGAAAGACTTTTTCAGATACACCAGGGAGAAAAGGAAGTGCAAGGAGACAATAGTGATGATAAAAAGGGGTGGGGAGTGGATGGAAAAGGGGGAGGAGCAGGCAGAAGCACTGAATGAATACTTTTGCTCAGTGTTCATGGAAGAAAAGGGGGGACTGCTACCAACATGGGCTGGGATGGTGGGGACAGGTGGAGAGGAGGTGACAGATGGAAGAATTGAGGCAAGTAGAGTCCTAGAGGGACTGAGGGCACTGAAGGTAGACAAGGTACCAGGGCAAGATAGTATCCACCCAGGGTGCTGAGGGAGATGGCGGAGGTGTTGGCGGAGACGCTGGCGGATCTGTACAGCACCTCACTGGAGTCGGGATGTGTGCCACTGGACTAGAGGATGGCACATGTAGTACCATTACACAAGAGCGGGCCAAGGGATGAACCGGGTAATTATCGTCCAGTAAGTCTCAACTCCATAGTGTGCAAACTCATGGAAATGATACTAAAGGAAAGACTGGTGTCATACCTGGACGACAATAGCCTCCAGGATGTGAGGCAGCATGGGTTTGTTTCAGGGAAGTCTGGTCAAACCAACCTCATACAGTATTATGACTGGGTGACAGGCGAGCTGGATAAGGGTCATGCGGTGGATGTTCTTTTCTTGGACTTCAGCAAGGCCTTAGATTCGGTGCCTCATGGGTGGCTTAGGGGGAAGCTAACTGGTGTTGGGGTAGGGGCAAAAATGATGAACTGGATTACAAGCTGGCTGAGTGGTAAGCTGCAATGGGTGGTGGTGAGAGGGGAGCTCTCAACTCCAAGGCCAGTGATGAGTGGGGTGCCACAGGGCTCTGTGTTGGGGCCAGTATTGTTTGGGCTCTTCATATCAGACATTGCACATGGGGTGGTGATCAAGGTAAGTCTGTTTGCTGATGACACCAAAATCAGAGCAGTGGTGAATGGAGAGGAGGGATGGAAGCGGCTGCAGGGGGACTACGCAAGCTAGAGGAGTGGTCAGAGAGGTGGCAACTGGGGTTCAATGCAAAGAAGTGTAAGGTTATGCACTTGGGGTGAAGAACCCAAGAAGAGAATACTGGCTGGGGGGGGGTTAAGCTGGGGATCACTGAGGAGAAGGACCTGGGGTAATGATAACAAGGACCATGAACAACACTGCCCAATGCAGGAGAGCGGCTGCAAAAGTGAACAAAATACTGGGGTGCATAGTGAGGGGGTTTTCATCGAGGCAAAGAGAGGTGACCTTGCCCCTCTACATGTCATTGGTAAGGCCGCACTTAGAGTATTGTGTGCAGTTTTGGAGGGCATACCTAAAGCATGATATCACGCTACTGGAGGGGCTACAGAGGAGGACAACAAAGATGATATGTGGAATGGAGGGGAGAGACTATGACAGCAGGCTGGGAGTCCTGAATATGTATCCCCTGGAGGATAGAAGGGACAGGGGGGACATGATAGAGACATTCAAGTATCTGAGAGGAATCAATAAGGATGGGGCAGATGGGGTCTTTAAGTTAAGGAGGGGGAGGGTCACAAGGGGGCATGGGCTTAGAATAGAGGGGGAAGATTTAGGAAGGAAATGAGGAGACACTATTTCACAGAGAGGCTGGTAGCAAAATGGAACACCGTACCAGAATGGGTGGTATCATGTAAATCTTTGAACAGCTTCAAAAGGGCATGGGACAGGGAACAGGGGAGAGTGAGGGTGGGGGAGGTGGGGGTGGCAGTGGGATGTCAAAGGGGAAAAGGGGGTGGGGCAGCTGCAAATTAGGGGTGTTGGCTGCACACTTGAGCAGACTTAGATAGACCAGGTGGTCTGTTTCTGCTGGCACATTCGTATGTTCGTATGTAACTCCCATCCTAGGCCAGCTGTGAATGACATGCCCAATGGTGACATCATGAATGTCAGCCTGTAGGAGACTTTACCTATTAGGATGGCATTTGGGGGTGTCACAGGAAAAAACAGATAATTCATTTTACGACCACTGTAATTAAGAAAATATATATATATATTTTTTATTTCTGGGCAAATTTCTAATATAGGTACTGTTTTGTTCCCCTTTAAGATAACAGCATTCAGGATCACAAAAGAGATGCAAGATGTCAGGAAATGTAGACTTAAGAACCCTAACCGTACCTGTTCTGCAAATCCTGCAACTACAGATGCTGCTCTATCAAACTATATTTATCATCTGCACCAGGGGTCGGGGGGATATGGGGGGCAGTTCCCTCTGTAAACACAGTGGGGGCCACACACTTGAGCAGAGTAGACTGTAAGGCCTTTATCTGCCGGCACATTCGTGTGTTCATATGTATGTATTCAACCCAAGTAACTATGAAAGAGTATTACCTTCCCTACAGAGAACGGGGGCACTTAAAGATTTATTGACATGGGAAAAAATTCCCCCACCCACAGTGCACTCCCACTCCTACTCCATCCCAAGTAAATAGCAAGCATTTGTCAATGCCGAATGTTGTCGCGTTGGCATTGGCAGTGGGAGTGGTGTAACTAGAGACGCATAGTGCTGTGATTTTGTGAATGTGTCTCAAAAGGTGATTTTGCACAGCAAGCACGCCATTGTGCGCCACAGCTGTGGAAACACGTTTTGGACAGGCTGTGAAAAATGGCAGCTGGACTGTTGATAAGGAGATGTGCACAAATACCAGTGGTGAAAATGTGGCATGAAAATATTGCAGATTGACGAAGTTACAAGGGTGCGTGGAAACTGTGCAATGCACGCTTGCAACACAATGACTGTATGGAGTTTCAGCACCAAATTTTCATCATAGGCATTTTAGGACCTCTGCTCATGAATAGTGTCACCGTCATTTCCTAAAACTGTCCCAAAAACTGATTTCGCACAGTGGCTGTGCAGTTCTGTGCCGGACGTGCGAAAACACATTTCAGGCAGCTGCAGTGTTCATCAGGAGGTATGGAAAAATGCCAATGATGAACAGCTGGAGTGAAAGTATTACAAATTCACAAAGTCATGAGCGTGCGTGCAAACTGTGCAATGCACGCTCATAAAACATTCTTTTTATTGACTTACGTTCCCAAATTTTCAACATAGGCATTTTAGGGCATCTGCTAATGAACAGTGTCACTGTCATTTTCATCATGTGTCTCGAACACAGACTTTCCACAGCGACCACGCTATTCTGCCCCGGAACTGCGAAAACAGATTTTGGTCAGGATGTGAAAAATGACAGCTGTACTGTTCATTAGGAGGTGGAGAACGATGGCACGGTAGAAAATCTGGAGTGAGAATATTAGAAGTTTGCGAACGTACGAGTATGTGTGCAAACTGCACAATGCACGCTCGCAACACAGTCATTTTATGGAGTATTGTCAATAAATTTTCAACACAGGCATTTTAGGACCTCTGCTCATGAACAGTGTCACTGTCATTTTCGTAATGCGTCCCAAACACTGATTTTGCACAGCAAATGCGTTATTCTGCGCCGAAAGTGCGAAAACACATTTCAGCAAGGATGTGAAAAATGACAGCTGCACAGTTCACAAGAAGGTGTAGTAAAATGCCAAATTTTGAGAATCTGGTGTGAAAATATTGCAAACACGCTAACTTACGAGCGTGCGTTGCGCAGTTGCTATGCACCTCGTAAAACAGTCATTTTATGGAGTATTGTCACCAAATTTTCAACACAGGCATTTTATTTATTTATTTAGATTTTGTTTACCAGGTAAGCCCACTGAGACCAATAGTCCCTTTTTCAGGAGTGACCTGGAGTTAGTTACAGAAAAGGACATTTAGAAACAGTTATATACAGTAGTTACATTTGTTACACAGTTTTACATTAGCAACATTATACAGGGGTAGCAGTCAGGTTCACATTCAGACTCACACATTATATACAGTAGGTACATTAGTTACACAAGTGTACATTGGTAGCAGTATATAGGGATGGTAATCAGTTACACAAACTGGCCCATATTAGTATTTCATGACAAATCGGAGGGAAGTTCAGAGCAGTGCAACGGCCAGGAGAACTGGTCTAGGGAGCTAGTGGTTACAGCCACAGGGACTAAGATTGAGAAGATATAGTTTGAGTCCATTTTTGAATTGGGTGAGGGTAGTTGAGTCTGTCAAGCTAGGTGGTAGAGAGTTCCATAGGTGGGAGGCAGCAAATTTGAAGGAACGTTTGCCTTGGTTGGAGCGCGTCCTAGGGATGTCGAGGGGGTGATTTGCAGTTGATCGCAGGGTTCAGGTTTGTTCTTTGGGGGAGAGTAGTTCACTAAGATGGGGAGGGGACCAAGGGTAGTGAACTTGAAAGCGAGGCAAGCAACGGGATAGGCTAGTTTGTGCCAAAGTATGGGCCAGTTTTGTTCCTTAAGAGCCTCGCAGTGATGTTTCCTAGGGGAGGAGGAGTTAGTGGTGAAGCGAGCCACTCGGTTAGAGTACGGAAAGTTTATTGAATTCTGTCTCACAGAGGAACTGCAATAGTGGAGCTCCATATAGGATGGATGGGAGAAGATTGCAGCAGGCAATTGCACGGCGTGCTGTAGAGGATAGAGAGTTCCCCAGATGGTAAAGGAGGCAGAGCTTTTGATGGGTGGACCTGGTTATGGAGTCGATATGGGATCGGTAGGTCATTTCTTGGTCTAGATGGATCCCAAGATATTTAAAACTGGACATGACCTCGACTCTTTTTCCCTGGCTGGTGCAGATCTGGAGAAGCTGACTTCTGTCAGAGCCCAGACGTCTAGAGCCAAACAGTATGACTTTAGTTTTTTCTTCATTGAGTTTAAGGGAGTTTGCGGAGAACCTGGCCTCAAGGGTGGAGAGACTATCCTGCAGTTTTGTTGAGATGACACAAGGTTGGGAGTCACTGCAGTATATGACAGTGTCATCTGCATACAGAATGAGTTTGCTGTGGGGGCAGTTTCCCTCGATATTATTGAGGAAGAGTGAGAAGAGCAGAGGGCCCAGGATTGAGCACTGTGGCACCCCAGCAGTGACTGATCTGGGTCCAGACTGTGTACCCTTCCAGCAGACTTTTTGGGTACGGTCACTCAGATAGCTCTCAAACCAGGAGAGTGAGTGGTGATCCAGTCCTAAGAGCAGGAGTTTGGAGAGGAGGAGATTATGACTAACCAAGTCAAAGGCCTTGGATAGGTCAATGAAGAGGGCGCCCATTGGGAGCCTTGGTCCATAGAGGAAAGGATGTCCGCAGTGAGCCGGATGAGCGCAGTGTTGGTACCATGACCCTTTCTAAAACCATGCTGCACATCAGCCATGAGAAAATGCTGCTCAAGGTAGTCTTGTAGCTGGTTTGAGACTAGTCTTTTCTGAATTTTCCTGTAACCCATCACCCCTGCCTTTTTACCAAAATGACAGGTGGCATGCTGTTGGCACTGGCAGCAATACCTGGTGGGGACCTGGGTTCGGGGAGAATGAGGTTACCTGGCACAAGGGGACCTAGGTTTGGCTACTCTGCACAGGGGCACCCAAGTAAATCCAAACACAGGAAGCAATAACTGTAATGTCCAGAACCAGGGTTGGGATTTTTCAGTGTGGCTTTTATTCATAACTAGCTGAGCACAACAAAGCATAGATGGACCCCCATGGGGCTACGTTTACTGATAATGCAGATTAGAGACTACAAGGTGGTCCACTTAAAGAATGAACCCATTTCTACTGTTTTCAGGCTCTGGACCCACCAGGCACACAGCCCGGACTTGCATGTGCTTTGGATACACAGCCCGACTGGCCCGGCTCCCCTGCCGGCCACTTGACTGACGGTCCATTTAAAGAATGAACCCATTTTACTTGTTGTGGCTCCCAACACCACTTAGAGTCTGCAACCCCTAGAGAGATTTTCTTCTTACTTCTTCTGGCTCCCATCTCACAAGGAGAATTCCTTTCCCAAGCTGTGGCTCCCCACACCACTTAGAGTCTGCGACTCCTAGAGAGATTTTCCCATTTGCGACCCACGTCTGGGTACCTACCTCATCACTGGCCAGGCGCATGAAGCAAGTAGCAATCACAGCAGAAATCCGTAGAGGTGGACCTGGTTACTAAAGATGGGGGGTTTGCCCACCTCCAGCTCCCACAGCCCATACCCAGCCATTTCTCTGGAGAAACTGAAACTTCGAAATGTAGATTAAACGGTGGGTGGACTGTAGCACCCCCTCTACAACATTACTTGAATTCACACAGACTTTAGATTTTGACACTATTCCATTGTTTGTCCTAGTACAATAGGTCTCCCAAACAGTAGTCCAAATCCCAGCTTTTCTTCACATTTCCCAAACTGAAGAAACACATTTTTGCCCTCTCAAATTAGAGCAAAACACTCACCCTTTTGTTGCAGGTGCCCCACAGGCGAAGTACAACTTTTTCCACTTTTAAGACCAAACAGAAACTGTTAAAGGCAGCTTTCTTCCTTTAGCAGACATTAGGGGATTGCCCCTGGAATCTACATAGAGATACTTTACTCCCCCCCCCCCGGAGGGAGGGGGCACTGAGACCTGGACAGCGGTCTCCACCACTTGAAACTGGACACTGACCTTCTTTCACAGAAGGTAAACAAAAGACACTTCCTTCCTGCTGGCAGGCAAGCAGGAGACTTCCTTCTTGCTTCAAAACAAACAGGAGCCTGACTTTGAAAACTCCCAGCGTTCTATCTCACTCCCTCTGCTGCAGATTCCAATGTGGCTTATGCAGCTGCGACAGTTCTATTGGTGATGTCATCTCTCAGTCTCAGCTGAAACTGAGAACAGAGTGAGACAGTGTGAAACCCATTTAACTGGAGTTTCACAAGCTGCCTTCCCTGCCTACCAATAGGTCTTACTGGGATTCTAGTAACCCCGGGTAACAAGGGTTACACTCGCCTTGACCAGGAAAATGATCTGTCCCCAGTCATTATGCACCCGGCCTTAGGCCATCCCACCCTATGTGCTACCTGCTGGAGGGGATGATCAGGCCCCCTCCTACCATGTGCAAGTACAGGCAGGCAACACTAAGGGCCTAGAGGCCTGTAGCTGACATATCAGCCTCTACACTATCCACTTACTATGGACACCTAGTGGCTCTAGTAGAACTATCCAGAGCATAGCCCTGATAGATCAGTACTGCAGTCCCAATGGCCACTCAGGACCACAGCCTGTCTATCCCCCCTAACCCTCTAGGGAAAACCTATCTGCCTCTAACATAATATTCCAAAACAAAAAACAACCCGGGGACCTCCCCGACCTTGGGCAACCTGCAACCATACACCATTAAGATACCAATTACTGCCTCCTCCCTCCCTACCTCCACAACCACAACTGCGGAAGGAAAGGGTTAATACAGTAACAACCATAACAATAACAACATAGTACTTTAGATTTCTACACAATAAAGCACTGATGAGGAACTCCGATGAGCCCCTCCTCCTCTTCTTGTCTTCTCTTCTGTCTTCCCAGGAACACCTGTAAGAAAAAGACAAAACAAAACACACTCCTAAT
Organism: Neoceratodus forsteri; assembly: GCA_016271365.2. Taxonomy (NCBI): domain Eukaryota; kingdom Metazoa; phylum Chordata; order Ceratodontiformes; family Ceratodontidae; genus Neoceratodus; species Neoceratodus forsteri. Next base: position 78,447,440 of record CM057458.1, read on the forward strand.
CTGCATACACAGTCTACCTAAACAACCCCTACCATACAAAAACACTGAACAATCCCTAAAAGATTTTTTACAAAAAAAAGGTAGAAAAACAGTATTTACATTAGAATACAACAATGACATTATTTACAATACACATTTGGGGGGATGGAGTGCCCTAAAAGTCCCAACTAGTGACCACAAGGCCCGAAGGCTAGTCCAATAAAGAGTCTTTCCTAGGCCGGAGCCCGGTGAAGCACAGTTCTAAAAGGCCAAGGTCCCAAAGGGGAGAGTCTTTGTGGACAGTTCACACATTTTTGAAGTCTGTAGTGTAGGGTGTGTACTGCAATGTCATAAAGATAGGAAGGTTTCGGACTTACCAGCCATTTGTAGTACAAGAATCTGCACGAACCTGGTCCGCAGCCGAAGACTCTCCCTGGCAGCATTTCTTCTGATACAGCTGGGCGGACATCTTCCAGGAACCACAGGAGGGCACATCTGGAAACAGCTGGGCTGATGTCATCAATGGAGACGGAACCTTAGAACAGGAACAAAAGGAAAAACAGCTGGTCCGACATCATCCAATTACCAGGCGATGAACAGGAAACAGCTGGGCTGGTGTCCTCTCTAGATCTGAAGTCATCTGATGGGCCAGTAGATGGTTGCTGAACAGGACAGTACACTGTAGACTGAAGAATGTGGAGCACCTGAGTCCTTGGTTATTCATATTGGCGGATCAATAAGGGCACTTCACAGTCTAGTGTGGCAGTATTGACTACCACTGCTCGGCTCTCCATTTTGTAGGCATGGGCTTAATTACTGGGAGGTCCTTGCACTGAGGCCAATAGTACCGGGGGTCAGGGGCTTGAATTATTACCCGCCTACGCATATAATTCACACAGTGGGAGATTTCACGCCCTCTCCGTCCACTATTCTCACTCTGTCCATAAACAGTGTCCTGCCTCTTCCACTGGGTATACTTTCGTGAACAGTCTATTCTTTACATGCTGGTTGGCCCCAGGATGCACATTTTCATTGCTTCATCCCAGATCCAGGATTTCCTGCAGTCCTCAATCTCCTCCCAGACTCTCCGAGGAAAGGTAGGAAAGGTCATACCATAGATCTCATTTGCCTTTCTATGAACCAGTCTCTCCTCTTTACTTGCTTTGGTCAATCTGAGACCGCTGGCCTGGCTTGGGGGTGGCCAGTCCTGTTTCTGCCAGCTTCGCATTCTCAAAGAAATTAAAAACGGATCCCTGACTTCTTCCTCTTGTAAAGCCAGGGCAGTGGCATCACCACCTTCTTCAATACATTCCTCCGAGGCAAGATCTTGAGGCTGTGTACCCGTTCCTTTTTCACAAGGCCACATAGGTTCCCCCTCATCTTCCTCTTCAATGAGGATCTGAGCCCAGGAGTGAGCAGTCGTTCTCACCCCGAGACTATCCATTCATCACTAGGCGCGGAGGTCGACACCTCCCATTCAAAGGCATCCCGCATCTCATCTTCACCTAAGAGACTTGGGCTAGACCCCCCCCACCCAGGGGTCTATTGATGCTTTATCCGAACTTCCTTTCTGAGATCCAGCATCCAAAACTTCAACTTCAGTTTCAATCTCTAACTCTGCACCCTCTAGCTTTGTGCCACACTCCCCCGAGGGACCTTCCTCCACAGGCTCCGCCTGATGCTGTGTGCTGCCAACTGCAGATTCCTGAATTTTTGTCCATGTGGGAGCCAAACAAATTGGAGGCGCTTTATACAAGTCATATTTTTGAAGGCATCCAGCACAGTGAGGAATCATGAAGACATCCCTTCCAGCACTCAAGCATATTTGGCATACACCCACTGGATAATTAGGAATTGCCACATCAGGAGGGAGTTGCCCTCCATAGCACCACTTTTCAATATCACTCAGTCTATTTACTGCTGCTGTTACTGCAACCCGGGCATGATCTGGGTAACGAGCTGGTCCTGAGGCCATAACTGCAGAAAAATAAACAAAAGTTCACTGTAACTGAAAGTCCCACTTTAATGAACACACTCTGTAGTTTTAAAATGGCTACTCTGCTGCTGTGTTTACTTTACTACCCCACCCTGTAATGGCGGCGGCAGCACTCCTGTGCATCAACATTTAAAATCTGGCTCAAGCCACTGCGCATCCGATTTACACCAGCTACTGATAACTTTTACTCAAACTGCACAACTTGCTTTGTTCTGACTTTGCACACATTTACAGGATTTCCCTTGGACTTTTCACAAGCTGGTAACATTCATTTAATTCACAGTCCCTTAAAAGCTTCAGGTTTCAGCTCAGGATTGCCTGCTTCTACTAGTGTTGCATTTTGCTACAACCCACAGTCTCTCTCTGGCTGCAAACTTTAAACTGAGGCTATTTTACTTCCATGCACACATTCAATGGCTTTACAGACTTGCACTTGCTGGCAGGACTTCACACAGTCATTACTTGCAAAGCGACTACACTGCTGCACACACATTTTACATGGCATTACTGAAAATCACTGATTGAGCAGTTTTATGAAAATTTACTCACTGTTATTAGTAGCAACTTGCTGCAATGGGGTAAAACGGCCTGCAGCCAGTTTTTGAAGGCCTTGGAACACAAACGGGTGGGCAGTCTTAGCGATCGTCGTTTTAACCACCATAATCACTATTTCCACGATCGATTTGCGGGTTGAGTCCGATTTTAAACTAATAAGTCTATTTTTTGAATGTTTACAGTGCTTTGAATACTTCGCGACGCTCCTCCACTGCCAGTACACGCACTACACTCTGTCTCCCTCTCGAATGCTGAGGCAGTCTCTGAAGAGCTGGCTGAGGGGCGGGACTAATGGCAATCTGACCAACAACACGACGCCATGCAAATAAGCCTCTTCTTCCTCGCGAGGGCTCCTCACGGCGATCGTCGAGCAGGCAAATTAAAACTGTAAAATGCACTTTTTTTTTCCAACTGACTCCACGGCGGGAGCCCATTTCAACCATGTAACATTGCCATTAACTCTGCAGTCTCTCCATTTACACAGAAAGCATTTCCAACATCCAGGGCATAATTTCTCTGTTGCTACCCCTAGTCTTCCACACTTTCCTTCACAGAATTCATTTTAAAAGCATTTCAAACGTCCAGGGCATAATTTATCTGTTGCTACCCCTAGTTTTCCACACTTTCCTTCACAGAATTCACTTTAAAAGCATTTCAAACGTCCAGGGCATAATTTCTCTGTTGCTACCCCTAGTTTTCCACACTTTCCCTCACAGAATTCATTTTAAAAGCATTTTAAACGTCCAGGGCACAATTTCCCTGTTGCTACCCCTAGTTTTCCACACTTTTCTTCACAGAATTCATTTTAAAAGCTGACAAAAACGCTGTAAACAATTTTGATGCAGGACAAGGGCACACTCTTTGGCTTTAATGCTCCTTGGTAAACAGTTGGCATTTTTTAAACAGCAGCACAAGAGTCACAGAACATAGCAACACACTAGGGAAATTGCTTCAGCTTTTTTGGGCTACCCCTTCTACCAGATAGCCAAAACGCTAGCCCCCTTGCCCAAGCACCTTCCTTCCCGAACAAATCCAAAGTGGTGCCTCCATTTTTGTAACCCCTCACCCCTGCCTTTTTACCAAAATGACAGGTGGCATGCTGTTGGCGCTGGCAGCAATACCTGGTGGGGACCTGGGTTCGGGGAGAATGAGGTTACCTGGCACAAGGGGACCTAGGTTTGGCTACTCTGCACAGAGGCACCCAAGTAAATCCGAACACAGGAAGCAATAACTGTAATGTCCAGAACCAGGATTGGGATTTTTCAGTGTGGCTTTTATTCATAACTAGCTGAACACAACAAAGCATAGATGGACCCATGGGCACTACGCTTACTGATAATGCAGATTAGAGACTACAAGGCGTCCACTTAAAGAATGAACCCATTTCTACTGTTTTCAGGCTCTGGACCCACCAGGCACACAGCCCGGACTTGCATGCACTTTGGATACACAGCCCGACTGGTCCGGCTCCCCTGCCGGCCACTTGACTGACGGTCCATTTAAAGAATGAACCCATTTTACTTGTTGTGGCTCCCCACACCACTTAGAGTCTGCGACCCCTAGAGAGATTTTCTTCTTACTTCTTCTGGCTCCCATCTCACAAGGAGAATTCCTTTCCCAAGTTGTGGCTCCCCACACCACTTAGAGTCTGCGACTCCTAGAGAGATTTTCCAATTATGCACTCCACGCCTGGGTACCTACTCATCACTGGCCAGGCGCATGAAGCAAGTAGCAATCACAGCAGAAACTGAGAGGTGGACCTGGTTACTAAAGATGGGGTTTGCCCACCTCCAGCTCCCACAGCCCATACCCGGCCATTTCTCTGGAGAAACTGAAACTTCGAAATGTAGATTAAACGGTGGGTGGACTGTAGCACCCCCTCTACAACATTACTTGAATTCACACAGACCTTAGATTTTGACACTACTCCATTTGTTTGTCCTAGTACAATAGGCCTCCCAAATAGTAGTCCAAATCCCAGCTTTTCTTTACATTTCCCAAACTGAAGAAACACATTTTTGCCCTCTCAAATTAGAGCAAATCACTCACCCTTTCGTTGCAGGTGCCCCACAGGCGAAGTACAACTTTTTCCACTTTTAAGACCAAACAGAAACTGTAAAAGGCAGCTTTCTTCCTTTAGCAGACATTAGGGGATTGCCCTTGGAATCCACAGAGGGATACTTTACTCCCCGGAGGGAGGGGGCACTGAGACCTGGACAGCGGTCTCCACCACTTGAAACTGGACACTGACCTTCTCCCACAGAAGGTAAACAAAAGACACTTCCTTCCTGCTGGCAGGTAAGCAGGAGACTTCCTTCCTGCTTCAAAACAAACAGAAGACTGACTTTGAAAACTTCCAACGTTCTATCTAACTCCCTCTGCTGCAGATTCCAATGTGGCTTATGCAGCTGCGACAGTTCTATTGGTGATGTCATCTCTCAGTCTCAGCTGAGACTGAGAACAGAGTGAGACAGTGTGAAACCCATTTAACTGGAGTTTCACAAGCTGCCTTCCCTGCCTACCACTAGGTCTTACTGGGATTCTAGTAACCCCGGGTAACAAGGGGTTACATTCCCAAGGGGACTGAGAAGGAAGATTAGTCTATAGTTTCCCAATTTGTCTCGGGGCCCACTTTTGTAGACAGGTACAATGGTCACTACCTTCCACATTGTTGGGACTATACCTTCCTGAAGTGACCTATTTATGAGTAAGGTGACAGGACGGGCGATAGCCAGGGCAGCAGCCCTCAGAAGGCGAGGTTCAAGCTGGTTATGTCCCAGCGAGAAAGAGGGGTTAATTTTGCATAGGAATGGTAGTACCTCTGACTGTTTGACCAGCTTTAGGTGGAATCGAGGCCGTGGGTGCACCCATGCATCTCCAAAGTAAAGGTTAGGCCTGGGGAGGACCGAAGGGGGTGACCCACTTGGGATAGAGAAGGAGGCACAGAAGGCCTCAGCAACTATGGCTGGGTTATTTGTCAGTGAGTTCCCCCACCCGGATGGAGTCCATTTGACTACTTGAGGAGCCCTTGATGAGTAGGTTTATGTGACCCCACAATTTTTTGGGATCCCGTAGGTGCCTAGTTTGGAGATCATTTAGGTACTGAGATTTGGCTTTTTTCGAGGATTTCTTACACTGATTTCTCAGCTCTCTGTACTTTTCCCAGTCTGTTGGGTTGCCAGAGGATTTGTAGGTGCCCCATGCTCTGTCCCAGAGGAGCATGGAATGCTTGAGGCACAGGCTCAGCCATTTGTGGCATTTTCCCTGTACCCTGAGCTTTTTTCTCGGGGCATGCACGTTCAATGCAGACAAAAAGATCTGAATGAAATATTCAAGTGTCTCGTCGAGTGTGGGGAGAGAGATGATAGGGGCCCAGTTGGTGTTCCACAAATGGGAGCAGAAGTCGGCAGGTACAAACCTACTGTAGTTTCTCGCTTCAATGACCTTTTCGGCAATTTTTTGAGGCTTATTGGACCAGATGCAGAAGATAGGTGAGTGATCACTCAAGGAGTCAGCCATAATCCCTGCTGACAGTATACGGCCCGGGCAGGAGACGAGGATCCAGTCAATGACAGAGTGGTTTCCAGTCTTGGGGTTATGTCTTGTGGGGAGGTCGATGAGCTGGGTAAATGGGGAGCCAAGTAATGGGTTTTTAGTAGAGGAGGAGAGTAGGGATGGCCAGTGGAGACTGAAATCCCCAAGGAGTATGGTCTCCCCCGTGGAGTAGTCCTCAAGGTGGTAGTTATGGCTTCCAAGGAGGAGGCAGCAGATTGTGGTGGGAGGTAGACACCTCCTATGGTAAGAGGTTTGGTGTTTCCAAAGAGTACTTTTACGAGCAACATTTCAGCCAGGGGATCACTATGAGAGGGGGAGTCCAGCTCTGAAGCTCGAATGTCAGTGCTGACGTAAATGATGACCCCACCTCCCTTTTTCCCTATCCTGTCTTTTCTAAAAGTAAGCTAGCCCACTAGGTCCACTTCGTGGGGGAGGATCTGAGGTTTGAGCCAGGTTTCTGTCAAGGCTAGTATGTCAGGCTTATATAGTGCCACCCAAGCCTCGAGGTCATGGAATTTGTGCCTTAGGCTGCAAATGTTCATATGAGCAAGTTTGAGTCCTTTGGAATCAGCCCACATGGGCATGAGGGGTTGTTGAGAGTGAGATTTGGGGAGATAGGATCTGGATTAGATTCTATGTCCCTCCCAAGGGCTAGGAGGGTCCTGCCCAGATGGCAGGACCTCTGCTCATGAATAGTATCACTGTCATTTTTGTACTGTGTCCCGAACACTGATTTCGCACAGCGACCACGCTATTCTGCGCCGGAAGTGCGAAAACACATTTCAGAAAGGATGTGAAAAATGACAGCTGTATGGTTCACAAGAAGGTGTAGTAAAATGCCAATGTTGAGAATGTGGCGTGAAAATATTGCAAATGCGCTAACGTACGGGCGTGCATTGTGCAGTTGCTACACACGCTCGTAAAACAGTCATTTTATGGAGTATTGTCACCAAATTTTCAACAAAGTTATTTTAGGACCTCTGCTCATGAACAGTGTCACTGTCATTTTCGTAATGTGACCTGAACACTGATTTTGCACAGCGACCGTGCTATTCAGCGTCGAAAGTGCAAAAACACATTTTGGGCAGGATGTGAAAAATGACAGCTATACGTTTCACAAGAAGGTGTAGTAAAATGCCAATGTTGAGAATCTGGCATGAAAATAGTGTGAGTGCGCTAACTTACAAGCGTGCGTTGCACAGTTGCTACACACGCTCATAAAACAGTCATTTTTTGGATTTTTCCCACCAAACTTGCAACATAGGCTTTTTGAGGGCCCTTTCATGAACAGTGGCACTGTCATTTTGTTACTGAGTCCCAAAGGTGATTCTGCACAGTGACTCGAAATCACCTTTGGGACTGAATAACGCCATGACAGTGCAAGAATTCATGAGAAGGGTTCCAAAACCCCATGTTGAAAATTTAGTCAAAATTCACAAAATGCCTGAGATATGCATTAAAGTTGAAAACCCCTATTCATTCCATTATATAGCTTACGGCATTTCTTCAGTTCGCTGTTGGCTTTGAAGAGTGCAGACGTGTTCCCGGTCCACTGAAGATCACGCGCCAGACTCCGTGAGGTAAGTATGGTGGGGTGAGGGAGACAGGTGCGAGTGTGGGTGTGGTGTGGGGAGGGGGCACGAGACTACGAGGGACCGTTTTATTTTACAGGAAAAAGTGGAAAACCCATCGAGGGACAGTTTTTCTTTAGAGGATTTGGCATGCTAGGTGGCCCCAGCATGCCACCTAACTGTTTGGGGGGTGTTCCAGCCGACGGGGATTGGGCACCCTCGCCGGCACACAACGGGGCAGGAGGAGAATGCCGACGGGATTAGGCACCCGCGGCACACAAAGAAAGGGGGGGTATGTCGGGGGATTGGGCTCCCTCGGCATTCAGCAATTGGGGAGGGAGGTTTATGCCGACGGGAGTGGGCTCCCACTGGCACACAAAGAAAGGGGGTTACTGACAGGGGATTGGGCACTCAATTTGGCACTACTTAGGAAAGTTACCTGTCGCAAACCATGCACATAATGGCGGCGATATTAGCAAGAAAAGGACCGCTGCATATGACAAGCTTTGCTTGGATTGCAGCGGACCTTTTCTTAGATGTGCTCACCACATTATGTATGCATGGTGTGGCGCTGGCATGCAGGCTGATTGGGGCATGCGGGACGTACCTACTGGTGCGTGCCCTGCATTTGCCCAACAGCAGCCACGCCTCTAAAGCTGCACTGTCCCACTATGTTGGTTGCGCAAGCACGTCAACATAAAAACTCCCCCACCCACATTCCACCAACTGTGCAATCCCATTTCCACTCCTACCCCATCCTATGTAAATAAAAAACTACACATCCCACTGTGCAACCCGACTCCCACCACATACTAAGTAAATAAAAACTCCCCCTCTCACTATAAAATTCCACATCCACCTCATCACAAATAAATAAAAACAATCCCCCTACCACATCCCACCCACTGTTCAATCCCATTCCCACTCCATCCCAAACAAAAACTCCCCCACCCACATCCCACAGACTGTGCAGTCCAAATCCCACTCCATCACAAATAAATAAAACAATCCCTCTCCCAAATCCCACCCACTGTTCAATCCCATTCCCACTCCGTCCCACACAAAAACTCCCCCACCCATATCCAACAGACTGTGCAATCCCAATCCCACTCCATCCCAAGTAAATAAAAAATTCCCCCTACCTCATCCCACCCACTGTGCAATCTTACTCCTACACCATCCTAAGTAAATAAAAATACCCCCTCCCACTAACTGGACAATACTACTCCTGCTCGATCTCAAGTAAATAAAACTTTACTTTAAAACCTTAACTGCATCCCACCCTCTGTGCAGTTCCACTCCCTCCTCATCCCAAGTAAATAAAAATTCCCCCTCCCATATCCCACCCATGATGCAATCAAACTCCTCATCTCAAGTAAATAAAAACTCCACCTCCCACATCCTACTCACAGTGTAATCCCAATCCCACCCCATCCCAAGTAAAAATAATTCCACCCTTCCATATCCCAACCACTGCGTAATCCCACTCCCACTCCATTCCAAGCAAATAAAAAAATCCACTCCCATTTCATATCCACAGTAACAAGCTTGAAAACGCTACTAGGTGAAGTAATCTGAGGTTGATGGGTATGGGTATGCCGAATTTAGAGATTCAGGAAATAACTTGTGACTTGGTAATAGTACTATTCACTAAGTGCTTGGGATTTATTAAAGAAAATTTACCTCCACTTACCTCCACGTCAGGGTGTTTAGAATGCCCATTTTCTCAAAAACAAGGCAATCTTCAGCCTCCATATCTGCTACACCCGTTACACCTGAACCTGTTCCTACATTTTCCAATCAACGTAAACCTTCCACTATTTTAATACAATTTGTATTAGAACTGAATAGAGACTGTATAATAAAAAAGCATGCCTGGAAGGGGCATTAAACTTTTGGCAACATAAAGTGTACTTATATCTAGACGCAAGTCCACAAACGCAGGAGGGGAGACGTTGATTTCTTCAATACCGATCTGAGGTCTCAGAACTAGGTGGATAGTTTTTTTTCCTTTACCTCTGCAAGGCATGGGTCATTTTGGAAACTACGACATTTATTTTCCACAACCCCGACCAGCTGAATGCTTTTATTCAAGCACATCAGTCAGCCCAGAAGAAAAGAGAATTGGATTTTTCATTAGATGATGGTGAAACTGACCTTAAAATTGAAATGGAATTGTTGAAGCCGGTAACTTAAGAACAGAAGAAACAAGATCCCAGACCTGGTGGCAACAATGACAGAGGCTAAACTGGACATAGTAGCCAATAGCAAGACATGGTTCACCAGTAACCACACTTGGGAGACTACAGTACCCGGCCATGTACTGTTCAGAAGAGACTGAGGTGAATCAAAAAAGGGGGGGTGGCCCTTTATGTCAATGAAATTATCAAAGCTACTGAAAAAGCAGGGACACTGAACGAATACTTCTGCTCAGTATTCACAATGGAAAAGCAGAGGGAAATACCTAATCCGGTCAGTAGAAGCACTCTGGATAGGGGGGTTGATATTAGTCCTTTCACAGAAGAAAGGATTCTGAAAGAACTCTTAAAACTGAAGGTGGATAAAGCAATGGGGCCTGATGGGATTCACCCCAGAATTTTAAAATAACTAAGGGAAGAATTAGTAACACCACTGACTACCCTTTTTAATAAATCATGGGAGGATGGGGTGGTATCTGAGGACTGGAGGAGGGCAAATGTGATTCCCCTTCACAAAAGTGGGAGCAAGACAGAGGCAGGAAACTACAGACCTGTCAGTTTGACCTCAGTGGTAGGGAAAATGATGGAATCACTTCTGAAGGAAAGAATTGTTGAGTACCTAGAGGCCAGTGGGACACAGGACCCAAGACAGCATGTATTCACAGCAGGAAGGTCATGTCAGACAAATCTAATTGATTTATTTGATTGGGTGACCAAAGCAGTAGACCAGGGAGGGGCTGTGGACATGGCCTACCTAGACTTCAGTAAAAAAATGTTGTAGGTGCCGTATTGGTCCTTTTAAAAACAGATCCAGAAACAAATGATTTGATACCTTTTATTGGACCAACATGGATGTTACAGAAAGAACAAAGTGCTTTAGCTTTCGAACCAACCAGGTCCTTCTTCAGAAGCTTTGTGGCAGTTTTTCAAATATCCCATACTATTAACACCAGATTATATAGAAAAAGCAGAAATAATTCTCATTGGTTTAACATATACATTTAAAACATAATAGAAGATTACGTCAGAGAAGCTAATTAACACCAGTATGCCTTAAACTGAGGAGCCTCAGAAGGGCAAAGGTTATCAAGAATTCTCTACAGCCAGAGAGTTCTTGTCACATAAATTTTAAAATGTCTCAGTATGCCAAGAAAGCATTCTAGTGATAAAAAACCTTGAGTGGCATTCTCCTAATACATGTAAGATGAGCTTACAACTTACATTCCAATTGTCCTGGTGTATTAAAGGACAGATAATGAGAGACAAAATCCTGAAATTAGGTATAACTGCAAGTTGAAATCAAACCTCAAATTAACCTACACATATAAACATGATGCATGAAAGTATCACTTGTGGCAAGTGCAAAAAAAAAAATCCTTGTCAAGGACCCCAAGAAAACGAGACCATGAGCCCTGATAAATGCAGATTTCAACACAGAGTCTGTGTATAACAAAATGCACAGAATCAGTCTAAGCAATCTAAATGAAAACCCAAAGGAATTACACCTTTAATGACCCCCAAGTAAATGAGATATGCATCTTAATATGAGCAGTTGAAAATGTGACAGTGTGAAATCCACCCACTGACAACTAATAGAAGGAAATAAATGCACACTATATGTGAAAACTAAGTGTTCTAGCCACATAACAACTGCCCCATGCCACGCTCCACCCACACATATGTGTGTACATACACCATACCACACCCCATACACACACACACACCTGCACACCCCACACAACCACAACACACAACAAATATAGCAAACACATTCTGCACACACCACACCACACCACGCACAACAAACAAAACACACATACACACCATACCCACAACACATAAAAACACAACACACCAAACACACACATACATACATCAGTATACACACACACACACACTCAAACGCACTCACCACAGTGTTAAGGTGAAAAGTCAACAATGTAGATAACCATAAACTTACAAAATCAAAGGCCGCTGAAGAACTAAACTGTTTATGTCCATCTTTTAAAGTAAAGGTCTGTGTAAGTTTAAGTGGAATAATGTGTCATGTACCCAACATCAATGTTCAATCCATCCGCCACCATATTGAGAAGTAAAATAAGTCTAATTTCAGAAGCCCGCTCTTGTTGCGTACTGTTGAAATGTCCTTTAAGACCATCACAGACATATCTGAGATTGAGTGGTCATCCTGGGAGAAGTGCGGGCTACTGGTTTCTCAATCATCTTGTGATTAATAGAATGTCTGTGTGAATTCATTCTAGTGCGGAGTTGTTGGCTTGTCTCCCCCACATAACCTGTGCGAGGACATTTCTTGCATTGGATAAAATAGACCACATTACTTGATGTACATGTATAATTCCCCTGTATCCTGAATAGTCTGTTTTGTGATGTAACCACACAGTCTGAAGTGGAAATGAGGTTACATGTCTTACATGTGCGTTGATGACAGGGTCGTGTACCATATGATGTCATGGTATTCTGTTCCGGTTCAAGTTGACTCTTAATAATCAGGTTGGCTAAATTAGGTGGTTGTTTAAAAGATAGTAGTGGTAGTTCTTGAAAATACAGTTAAGGGTTTCATCCTCACTAATTATTGGATGGAGATCCTTAGTAATCTTAATGAGGAGTTCAAGGTCAGGATGGTATGTGACTACTAAGGGTATTCTGTTGGTAGTCATCTGTTCCTTATATTGCAGTAGCTGTTCTCTTGGGACCTGTGTTGCACATTCCACTGCTCTGTCAATTTCCCTGGATGAGTGTCCCTGCTCAATAAAGGTGTTTTTCAACATCACCAGATGTGTGTCTCTGTCTTCCTCATTTGAACAGAGGCGTGATACCAAGTGCTTGACTATATATAACAGATTTCTTTGTGTGGCTCGGTGATTACTTTTCTTGTAAGTACCTCTGTCTGTCTGTTGGTTTCCTGTAAAGACAGGTATGTAGGGTACCATCCTTAATAGTGACAGTGGTATCCAGAAAATGTACACTTGTGGCAGAATATTCTAGGAAAGCTTTATAGTTGGGTGGAGGTTATTAAGTTCTTGGTGAAAATCTTTATGTGTCAGTGCCTCTGTCCAAATTATAAACAAATCATCAATGTAACGGAAATAAGCGAGTGGTTTATTGTACAGTGCCTTAGAAAATCCTCCTCCAAATTCGCCATAAAAGATTAGCATACTGAGGAGCCATCCTGGTTCCCATTGCGTTCCCATAGTTTGAACATAATGTTTACCATTAAAGCTGAAGTTGTTATGTGTCAAAATGAATTCAGTGAGTTTACTCACAACCCAGGGTCAATGTTGGGGTCCAATTCTTTGTCATGCAGGTATTTGAGGCAGGCTGAAATGCCATCTGTGTGTGGAATATTAGTGTAGAGGGAGGTTACATCCATCGGGCTAAAGGGTATCAGGTGGTAAGTCCTTAAAACCAGAAAGTTTATGTAGGAAGTGAGTAGTGTCCTTGATGTAACTATCCCTTTGTATAACCAGTGGTTTGAAAATAGCTTCTACAAACCCTGATATCCCCTCTGTCAGGGTGCCAGTACCAGAGACTATGGGTCTACCAGGATTTCCAGGGTTATGTATTTTAGAATTGGGGTACCACAAGGTTCAGTACTGGGGCCGGTCCTTTTTAATGTCTTTATAAGTGACATTGCAGAGGGACTGGAAGGGAAAGTATGCCTCTTTGCAGATGACACAAAGATCTGCAACAGGGTTGATACACAAGGTGGGGTGGAAAGGATGAAAAGGGACTTGGCAAGGTTGGAGGAATGGTCAAATGTATGGCAGCTTAGATTCAATGCAAAGAAGTGCAAAGTAATGCACCTGGGAAACAAAAACCCAGGGGAAGAGTACACAGTGGGGGGTGAGATACTGACAACAACAAAAATGGAAAGGGACCTGGGGGTAGTCATATCAGATGACCTAAAGGTGGGCAAGCAATGTGAGAAGGCAGTAAGGAGGGATAGTGGGATGCATATGGAGAGGCATCACCAGTAGAAAACAGGAAGTTGTTGACCCTCTGTACAGACAGTTGGTAAGACCACATCTGGAGTACTGTGTACAGTTCTGGAGACCCCATCTCGGCAAAGACATAGATAGGGTGGAGGCTGTCCAGAGGAGGGCAACCAAAATGATGCAGGGTCTGCATCAGAAGACATATGAAGAAAGACTAAAGGAACTAAAGATGTATAGCTCAAGGAAAGGGGGGACATGATAGAAAACTTTCAAATACCTCAAGGGAATCAACAAAGTCCAAGAGGGTAGCATCTTTCAGAAAAAGAGATGTGCAAAAACAAGGGGGCACAATTTGAAGATAGAGAGGGCACGGCTCAGAGGTAATGTGAGGAAGTATTTCTTCACAGACAGGGTTGTGAATACATGGAACAGCCTTCCTGAGGAGGTCATAGAGTCAAAAACAGTGGGGGAATTCAAGAATTCATGGGACAGACATAAGGCAATTCTAGTGGGGGGTAGGAGGAAGTAGGCTGTTGGTTAACTAGGACCTGCAGCTCATTCGTTAGGTAGGGAAATGGGCAGACTAGGTGGGCCAAGCGGTCCTTATCTGCCATCAAATTCTATGTTTCTATGTTAAATTAAGAATACACATAAGGAGCCAGGAGAATTATGGGTCACCCTGGAAACTGGAAATGGGACAGCCATACGAACTGGAGTGGTCTACAGGCCTCCAGACCAGGGGGAGGACATAGACACATTATTGTTAGAAGATATACAAAACATGACAGCTAAAGAGGAGATTCTGCTAATGGGAGACTTCAACATGCCAGATACGGACCGGTCAATATCAGCCAGCGCATCCGCCAGAACTAAGCACATAGTGGATTCCCAGCAAGGGGTTGGGGGGGGCTCAAACAATTGGTACAACAACCCACAAGAGACAGGGATATCCTGGATCTAGTACTGACTAATGGGGGAAGGATCACAGATCTCCAGGTAGAAGGTTCACCTGGGGGCCGGTGACCATCACATGGTATGGTTCAATTTGGCCACTAGAACTAAATCATCCCATTCCAAGGCAAAAGTACTTCAGAGGATCTGACTTTGATAAGATGGTCAGCAGAGTTAAGCTAACCCTGGCAAGAAGAAATACAGGTGAGGGGGTACAGGCAAAGTGGGCAAGCATTAATATTGGGTCCAGAAGACGCCATATGGTGTCGGAACCATCCATTAGAACCTGACCTGAAATGGCCAGCAGGACTCAATGAGTTAAGGATGCAATACTTGAAGCAACATCCCATTGTATTAGGGAGAAAAGCAAGGGCAAAAAAAGGATGAAACTATGTTAGTTCTCAAAAACAGTAGCAGAAAAGGTCAGAGCCAAAAGGTTGGCCTTCAGGAAATATAAGGGAATGCAGCAGGATGAAAATAGGGAGACATACCAAACTTCCCTAAGGGAAGCAGGGAAGGCAGTAAGGCAGGCAAAGGCCCAAACTGAGGAAACACTAGCACAAACAGTAAAAGAAGGGAACAAGACTTTCTATAGATACATTAGAGAAAGGAGAAAGTCCATAGGGGGTATTGCTAAGATCAAAGGGGATAAGGGGGAGTGTGCGGAGGAGGACCAATGAAAAGCATCTATCCTAAATAGATACTTCTGCTCAGTATTTACTGAGGAGAAGGTAGGGCAGGGCCCACAGCCACGCACCATGGACACAGGGGGTAGGAAGGTGTGCATAAGTCCCTTCACAAAAGAAAGGGTCCTACAAGAGCTCGCTAAGCTCAGGGTGGACAAGGCAATGGGACCTGATGGCATACATCCCAGGGTACTAAAGGAGCTAAGAGTGGGACTAGTAGAGCCACTAGCAGAACTGTTTAGTGAGTCTCTGAGCACAGGAGAGGTCCCAGAAGACCGAAGAAGGGCTCATGTGACCCCACTCCACAAGAGTGGCAGCAGGGAGGAGGCAGGGAACTACAGACCAGTCAGTCTTACCTTAGTAGTGGGCAAGATTATGGAGGCACTCCTTAACAAAAGGAGAGTGCAACACCTGGAATCCATAGGAGCACAAGACCAAGACAGCATGGGTTTATAACAGGAAGGTCCTGTAAAACTAATCTCATAGATTTCTTTGACTAGGTAACAAGAGTGGTGGACCAAGGGGGTGCAGTTGATGTCGCCTACCTTGACTTCAGCAAAGCTTCCGATACTGTTCCACATAGAAGACTGATTAATAAACTGGGTAGGTTTGGGTGGGTCAGAAGTTGGTCAACTGGGTGGCAAACTGGTTGGTGGGCAGAAAACAGAGAGTGGTGGTTAAATGGTATACAGTCAGAAGAGATGCAAGTCACAAGTGGAGTACCTCAGGGATCAGTCCTGGGGCCAGTCCTCTTCAATATCTTCATCAGTGACGTTGCAGATAGACTAGAAGGTAAGGTTTGCCTGTTTGCAGATGACACCAAGATCTGCAACAGAGTAGATGATCCAGATGGGGTGGTGAAATGAGAAGAGATCTGGAAAAACTGGCAAAATGGTCTGAAGAGTGGCAACTGGGGTTTAACGCAAAGAAGTGCAAGATCATGCACATAGGGAAGAGAAACCCTGAAGCCACCTATAGGTTGGAAGGGGAGTTGCTGGAAATCACAAGAGAAGAAAGAGACTTGGGCATCATCATCACAGATGACCTGAAATCATTCAAGCACACCATTAAGGCAGTAGGTAAGGCTAGAGGGATGTTGGGGTGTATTAGTAGGGGTATCACAAGTCGTAAGAGAGAGGTAATAATCCCTCTTTACAAGACACTGGTTAGGCCACATCTGGAATACTGCATGCAGTACTGGAGGCCTCACCTGCACAAGGACATTAATGAAATGGAGGCAGTCCAGAGAAGAGCAACCAAAATGGTGCAGGGTCTGCATCAGAAAATGTGAGGACAGATTAACGGAGCTCAATATGTATACCTTAGAGCAAAGGAGGGAGAGAGGTGTTATGATCAAAGCATTCAAATATCTTAAGGGCATTAACAAGGTGAAAGAGTCTAACATGTTTTAATAAAAGAAAAATAGCAGGACAAGGGGACACATCATGAGATTAGAGGGAGGCCAATTAAGGGGTAATATGAGGAAGTTCTTTTTCACAGAAAAGGTTATGGATATATGGAACAGCCTACCTCAGAAAGTGGTGGATATGAATACAGTGCAGGACTTCAAACAAGCTTGGGATAGGCATAAGGGAGCAATACAGATGAGTATGAATAAATATGCCATTGACAAGAGTAAATGCCTATGGCACATTCATAAGGTAGAAAAAATGGGCAGACTGGATGGGCCTTGTGGTCCTTATCTGCTGTCAACGTCTATGTTTCTATGTAACAAGCTTAGTGGAATGGTAAAATGTATCAGTTAAAAACAATAAATGAATAAATAAAAGATTTGATAACCAAAATAAGGAACTCACAGGTATTCTGTTGCTTGAATGGACATTTTCACTGTTTTTCTACACCTAAATATGCTATTTTACCTCCTAATTTTAAAGGAGTTAATTTTCTGTAAGTTGCAGTAATAGTGTTGTCCTTCATTTAGCTATGGGCAATAGGCTTTACATTTTTACATTAATCACACTTAAATGAAGGAAATCTAAGGGTTGGAATTTATATTTCCTTTATGATTAATTCCTCTGCAATACTTGTCCCTGCCATATACATGTAGACTAATATTTTAGAGAGCTTCCTTTCATTATTTTTCTGACATCAGTTAATATTTGATACTCTTATGGGTATAGTAAATAATATTATGTGGCTTTTTAAAATGGCCAATTTGAACCAACATGCATATTCTTTGCTTAAATAATAACTTGGCAGTTAACCAGCAGAGTAATGTTTTATAAATATTTTTTTTTTCTATTTAGGGTTTGTAAGAACATTCCAGGGAGGGGAAGGTCCATGAGGGGAAGCTGTTCTTATCCTTTCATAAATTTATTTTATAGTGTGTGGTGGAATGTGATTGTGTATGGATTTCCATACACTCGAAAAAGTTGTTCTGCTTTAGTAGCTACATCACAATGCAACCGCCACCAAACAACACTGTTCATTGGACAGGTGGTGGTTAACTAGTCCGTGCGCGAGCTGGCCAGCCAGTGGAGACTTAAAAAGTGTGAGTCTAGAACAAAGTGCTGCAACAGATCAACAACAGTAAGCAATTTTTGTTTTGTTTTGGGGCACCATACACTATAAAGAAAAAGTGTATGGGCGCCCAAATACACAACCGCACTATTCTCAATACCTCGTGGAAACCACTTAGTATGAGAATAGTGTGGTTGTGTATGGGCTCCCATACATTATCCTATATATTTTACACTGTTACCTTAGAGTAATAGTGAGACTAATTTTATGGCTGGTAAGTCTAGTTTAGGTTAATATTGAACTTTCTGCTTGAGGTAACATGGAATGTCAACCAGCAAAGGATTGAAAGTATAGAGCATTTTTCATTTTACATTTTTTTCTAAACTTCCTTCTCCCATCAATAGAACGTAGCCTGTACTATTGTGCACTGATAGCATTTATTTATTAAATACTTTGGTTTATAATTCTGTTTAATATAGTGCAGACATTATGAATGCAACCCGATGTCTGTGTCATTTGACTAAAAAAAAACAATAGATTATATGCAAATAAAAAAACTCCCCCTCACATCCCACCCACTGTGCAATCCCATTCCCGCCCATCCCAAGAAAACAGAAAATCCATCTTCTGCATCCCACCAACTATGCAGTCCCACATCCACTCCATCCCAAATAAACAAACCCCTCCCCCACACACATCCCACCCACTATGCAATCCCACTCCCACCCCATTACAAGTAAATAAAAAAATAAAAACTCCCCCTCATGCATCCCACCCACTGGGCAATCCCACTCCTACCTCATCCAAAGTACAAAAAAACTCCCCCTCCCACATCTCACCCACAGTGCAATCCCACTTCCACTCCATCCCAAGCAAATAAAAACTCTCATATCACACCAACTGTGCAGTTCCACTCTGACACCATCCCAAGTAAATAAAAACTCCCACACCCACATCCCACCCACTATGCAATCCCACTCCCACCCCATACCAAGAAAATAAAAACTCCCCCTCCCACATCCCACCAACTGAGAGTTCCACTCCGACCTCATCCTAAGTAAATAAAAACTCCCCCTCCTACATCTCACCCACTGTGCAATCCCATTCCCGCCCCATCCCAAGTGAATAGAAAATCCATCTTCTGCATCCCACCAACTGCGCAATCCCACTCCCACCCCATCCCAAGTGAATAAATACGCCCCTCCCACATCCCACCCACTGTGCAATCCCATTACCACCCCATCCCGAGTAAATAGAAAATCCATCTTCTGCAACCCACCAACTCTGCAGTCCCACTTCCACTCCATCCCAAGTAAATAAAAAAAAAACACCCACATCCCAGCCACTGTGCAATCCCAGCCCCACCCCATCCCAAGTAAATAAAAACTCCCCCTCCACATTTTATCAACTGTGCAGTTCCACTTCGACTTCAACCCAAGTAAATAAAAACTCCCCCTCCCATATCTCACCCACTGTGCAATCCCACTCCTTCCTCATCACAGCAAATAAAAAATTCTCCCTCCTACATCCCGCCCATTGTGCAATTCCACTCCCACCCAATCCCAAGAAAATAAAAACTCCACCTCCCAACAATCCCATTCACTGTGCAATCCCACTCCCACCTCATCCCAAGTAAATAAAAACTCCACCCCCACATCCCACCCACTGTGCAATAACACTCTCACTCCATCCCACATAAATAAAAACTCTCCACCCCCCCACATCCTACCCACTGTGCAATCCCACTCCCACCACATGCCAATCAACGTTCACTCTAGAAATTAAATTTGATGGATCGATTGACCCACTGCCTTTGAAAAGGTGGGTCTTGTTTGAAAAAAGCGCGGGTCATTTGAACGATCAAATGAACATTTTTTTAAACACTAAGGCCAGGATATTCAAAGCAGTTGCGCCTTGCGCCGACGCAAGAGCAGACTTGTGCCAAGGAGCGATATTCGGCAGAAGCCATTACACAGCGCAACTCTTATTGCACCAGTGCACAAATATAATGAATGCATGCGCAAGAGCAGGGGGCGTGCCCATGAATATATGGCGCAGTACGATATTGCACCCTGGAACCATGGCACAAGTGCAGAGCAAAACCTAGATGTGCCGAGCAGACTTGAGCCTATAAAAACAGGGCACAACCACACAGACAGCACTTGCGCCAGGCAAGAGGGAGAGAGAGTGGCAAGAGACTGAGACAGACAGACAAACAAACAGAGCAAGAGAGACAGAGCCAGTGAGAGACAGAGAGAGACTGTCACAGGCAGCCACAGGGGGAGAGGGACAGAGGTGGCAGTGGAGAGTGAGCCAGGTGCTGTGAGAGCGAGAGGGACAGGTAGGCACAGTGCCACACAGTGCACCAGGGTGACACACAGCCCACAGCAGCTGACCGTCCAGGCGGAGACAGGACAACAGGGGCCATGGATAGTGCACCCTTCCTAATGGAGGCCCTAATGAGGGGTGTGAGGGGGCAGGAGGAACAGCGACGTGGCACAGGAAGGGCCCATCGGTGGTATGCCCAGAACAGGTGGTACCGTGCCTGCACCACCTTCGAGAACTACACAGACATGGAGATTTTGGGATGGTACTGGCTGAACAGGGCCATTCTGAAGCAGCTCTGTGAGCTGTGCAGTAAGGAGATGCAGGCACCCACAAGAAGGAGCCACGCATGTCTGTGGAGACAAAAGTGACAGCTGTCATGTGTCTGCTCACCCTGGGCACCTTCCAGAGACCAACAGGGGACACTACAGGCATAACCCAGTCAGCCACATCATGCCTCCCCACACAGTTCCTCAACGCTCTGATGCCACATGCTTCAGAACACATCCATTTCCCCAGCACACAGTCGGAGTGTACAGCAACCATGCAGGACTTCCACAGGGTAGCATGTATGCCTGGCGTGCTTAGGCCGTTGACTGTACCCACGTGGGCATCCACCCGCCACCTGGCCCTGAGAGTGTGGCCTACATGAATAGGAAGGGGTTCCCAAGTATGAACTGCCAGGTGGTGTGCGATGCCAAAGGGCACATCACCAGTGTCTGTGCCACACACCCTGGGAGTGCACATGATGAGTTCATCTGGCACAGCACTGTGCTGTGCCACAGGTTCAAGTGTGAGGACATCCCCACGGGTCACCTAGTGGGTGAGTATGGGACGGGCAAGGGGTGTCGGGCAGAGCAGGCCATGGGCTGGGGAGGGCAGGGTGGGTGTGCTGGAGAGGGCACCAGGGATAGGCAAGGGCACAGCAAAGGATGACACAGGGCTAACCATGTCATTATCCACACAGGAGAGAGTGCCTATCCACTGAGGCCCTGGCTGCTCACCCCCTATTGGAGCCCATCATCCCCAGTAGAGGAACGCTACAATGAAGCACACACCAGCACGCAAAATATCATTGAGCACGTATTTGGGATGCTGAAGGCATGGTTCCATTGCCTAGACAGGTCTGGCGGTGCCCTACAGTACAGCCCCTTGAAAGCCTGTAGCCTATTCCTGGCCTGCTGCATACTGCACAACATGGCCATTGATAATGGGATAGCTGTCGAGGCTGATGAGCGTGACAGTAGTGGGAATGATGATGGCAATGGTCGAGGGTGGTGGACAGCCCCCCCCAGGTGGAGGGATCCCCGGCTACAAAGAATGGCATGGCAGCATCGGGACACCATCGCACAGGAGCACTATGGTGCACGCAGATAGGTGTCGCATAACCCACGCAAAGGCCACACACACAGGCAGGGGAATGCATGGCAGTGGGCATGCACACACAGAGGCGTGGTGCAGGGGTAGGGGTGGCAGTGGCACACAACCACACACAACTGCACACAGCAGCACACAGCAACACACACACGCACCCATGCGCCCAGGCGCTGGCAAGTGGTGGGGATCAGATAGATTGCACTGGTGCACAGGCACAACCAGTGCAGAACTGCCCTCATCATGCCCATGCCACATGGGCCAGAGGCCGGGCAGGCATGCACACAGGCGGCGTGCAGCACGACATACAGGCACCACACCAGTGGTATGCACACACATGCCACCCATGCACGCACAGAGCAGTGGCTGCAGACTGCGGTCAGGGCGGCATACACATCAGGGCTGCCACACAGAACCATGACCACCATGGCCACAGGGTGGCCACACCAGGGCCGATCGGCAGCCACAGGCTGCTCATCAGCCACAGGGGGTGTTAGTAACAGCCCCCCCAGGGGTTGTACTGCAGGACCAAGACTGGGTCCGCGCAGGGGTGTGTAGGCGCCCAAACAGGCCTGCCCCAGGTGTGCCTGGGATGCCGACAGCAGAGCCCGGCATCAACAGGGTGGGTGTCACCCAACGCCGGGATCATAGGGTGGACAGTGCACTGTATGGGGTCCATGGTGGCTGGCCACGCTCGGTGGTAGCCAGCAGTGCAAGGCCATCTGTGATCGCATTGGTTATGCGATCCTGGGATGCAGTCATGTTCTCCCACAAATGCTGTATAGCCTCCAGGAGCTGCACAGTTCCCCTCTCATGCTGCTCAGCCACCTGGTGCACCTCCGTGCGCAATGCATGCACCCCAGCAGCAAGCAGCACCTGTTGCTCCACGGAGGCCCGCAGCAAACGGGTGTGCTCTGCCAATGGGATGGCACCCAGGGGAACCACCCATGCTGTCCAGGATTATGGTCAGATCATCATTGGTGTCAGACCCTGCTCTGATCTGTGTCTCCACACAGAGGACGCTGAGACTGGCATCCTGTAGAAACACATCCAAGACCTCGTCTGACCCCATGCCCAGGACATCCGACTGGACAGTGGTGGTGTGCTGCAGACGATCAGACCCCCAGATGCCCATGGAGGTGGATGGCTGGTCCTCCGGGTCTGGGCCTGCCTCCACGGCTGCTGCTGGTGCCCCATTCTCCACATGCAGGCATGCTGGAGCTGAAAGAGAAAGCAGGTGTGTCAGTGATGCTATTCCCCATTCCCCCCCAGGCCCCCTTCCCCCCCGACACAGCCACTGCATGCTGTGCATCCCTGACATACATACCATGCAGTGATGGACTGCCACAAGTCTGGAATCCTCCACCTGGCACACCCTCCACAGTGCTGCGGCACATGGTGGCTGCCACCAACTCCTCCTGTGGCTTTCCAGGCTGCACGTATGGCCGCCACCTTCTCTTTGATGCGCCACTTATCTGTGCCCACCTTCTCATGGCACTTCTGCACTGACCACTGGTGGCTGCCCTGCTGGTTGACGCATGCCACCACCTCCTCCCAGGCCCCAGCCCTGTCCTGTGGCGTGCCCATGGCACCACTCAACAGTGGCTTCCTCTTGAGGTAGGCCTCAAACAGGGCCTCTGCCTTTGTGAAATTGGGCCTGCGTTTGCAAGCAGGCCCATGCTCCTCACCCTCCTCACGTTCCGACATGTTGCTACCTGTGGACATGGACAGCACAGTGTGTCAGTGTTAGAAGCACCCTACTGCATCCCCCCTGCTGTGCTGGCTGGGCTCAGTGTGCCCCAGCAACATGCGCAACTTACCTCAGATGGATGCAATACTGGTCCATGGCCTGTGCCAGTCTGTGGCGCTTTTATAGCACAATGCATGCAGATGAGCATTGGCGCAACGGTAATGGCATGTGATTTCTCCAGTGTGCCACGCAATGGCTGATGAGCGCTTTTGCATGTGGTGGCTGAATATCATGAATTTGCTTCGTGCGCAGTGAGATTGCTCCAGAGCAAGTCGCGGCAAATTGCACATGCATGCGCACTGCGCAGGACCGCAGTGCACATGCGCCGGTCGGTGTGCTGCTGCCAATTGCGCACTGTGCACCCACTGTGCAATAGGGACTGTGGCGCAGGGTGTGCCATGCCTGCTATTGCACACGGGCACACTGTGCGGTGGCCAACCCCTGCCCTTGGTGTGACCCCCTGGCCCCTTGTCACTCCCCTGCCACATGCCACATCTGGGCACACCCATATCACGCATCTCCAGCATTGCACGATGGGTGGACACAGCGCACGTACCCTTGCTCGTGCATCTGGTGCTTGTGGTGCATATGTATGCCTTCAGCCACCATTTTGCTTCCCCACATCGCTGTTGGCACTATGGTGCAGCGTGGTGTTCGGTGGGCAAGGAACTGGTCCCAGGTTGAACTGGTAAACCTGGTGGCATGTGTCCTGCCACACGCCCCTCAGCTATTTGGACAGGTGCCCCTGCAGTAGCCAAGGGTAGTGGTGTGGCAAGGGATTGCTGCCAGTCTGCAGCAATTCACTGGGGTGGCCAGAACAGGGCAGCAATGCTGCCACAGGTATGGGGACCTTGTGCGACGGGACCCAGAGTGCCTGCGATGGCTGCAGAGAATGCATAAGGCAAGGGGCTGTGCCATGGCCAGGTAAGTCAGCCCATTTAGCATGTGCACCCTAGTGCTGTACAGTGGTGTTGACTAGGCTGCCTGGCATGCCCTGCAGAGGGGTACACTGTCATTATGCGCATTGCAGAGTGGCATTGCCAGCCGCAGGTTGTGTTATGATACAGCCGTGTGGGCCATTTTGGGCAGGGGAACACCCTGTGCACAGGGGTGGGGGTGGTGGGAAGATGCTGTGGATGTGTCCTGATGTGTACCTGTCTTTGTTCCATTCCTAGGACCTGAGGATCACCGCCATGTGAGGGTGGAGGGAGCAGCACAGCAGGCCACAGTGGGCCATGGAGGCAGTGTGGGAACAGGAGCTGGACCAGCACGGGCAGCGGGGTAGTGGATGCGGGCATGGCCACCTGTGCCATGTGCCATGGCAGCTGTGTGTGTCACACTGTGCATGGTGCATGCCACTGTGCGCAGGCCATTGCACACATGTGCCAGCTGTTGGTGGGGTGGGTGTGTGCCTGGCTGACACTGTTGTTGCTGTGGTACTGCTGGTGCACTGCGCCGTGTGACTGTCATTACGCAGTCGGGTGGCCATTGAGCGGCAGGGACCACCTCTGTGCAATTTACTGGTGGGCCGAGTGGCTGGCAAGCGTTGGCCCATCCCCCTGTGGGTGGTCGTGGCGGGCACTCCAGAGATGTGTGTTCCTGCTGCCCATTGCGCACGAGTGGGCATGGTACCTTGGGACATCGCACTGATCACCTGTCCTATCCCTTGTCATAGGTGCCCAGCGGAGAGGGCGGCTGCCTCTGCACTGCCAGCTGCTCTGGCAGATAATACTGGTGACATCCACGACCATGGAGGCAGTCCTGCAGATGCGCCAGATGATGTTGGCAGACTGTAGGTGGAGGGGTGGGCCAAGGGTGGCAGGGCATGGTCACTGTCAATGTTTGCCCCAGCATTCCTGTTTCCCCTGTTGTACCTCCCCCATCAGTCCCCCTTCACTACTGTACAGTCCTTGTTCCCTGTCCCCTTCCCTCACTTTCCTACCCTCTCCCACACTCTTGTTCATGTGTATAGTTTTGTATTGTTCAATATATATTTTTTGACGTACCTGCCTGTGTCCATATCTGCTTTGCAGGTGGCATGTGGAGCCATGCTGCAGTTGCACAGTGTATGTCCGTGTGGTGTGCATGTGTCAGTGCGCATGTTGTGCATCTACCGTTCACTGCTGTGTGCTGTGGTGTGTCCCATGGTGGTGATGTCCTGCCGCTTGGTCAGTGGCTGTGTCTTGGGGTGCCCATGGGGCGGCTCACAGGGGTGTGTGGTGTGCGTGTGCTTGCCTACATGGTCCTGGGTGTGGATTGCTGTGGTCTGGGTGGGTGGGGGCACGTCCTGCAGCCTATGGGGAGACTCCATTAGTGGCCCTCCGTTGGCCATTGGTGCCACCTGTTGCCTGCTATCAGTGCCACCGTTGTGTTCTGGGGTGGGGTGTCTGAATGCCTGTGTGCGCCCTGCTGGTGGTGGCTTCCTATGGCCTGACACTGTGCTTCCCTGGCTCTGTCCCTGGGTCTGTTTGCTGTGCCATACCCCCGTTGCTGTGCTGCTCTGCTTCCACAGTTGCCTGGGGCATCTCTTTCTGTGCCATGGCGCAGATCAGATTGTGCCGTGGCGCATGTCTGTTTGCACCATGGCACAACTCTGTTTGCACCATGGCGCATCTCTGCCATATTCAGCTGGGTTGCGCTGGTGCAGTTCGGCATGTGCAGCCTCTGAATATGGCACTCATTGTGCCATGGCACATTGGTTTTGTGCTGCACCGGACTTGCGCTGACCTTTGGCGCATTTCTGAATATCTGGTCCTAAATGTAACACTGATTGCAATAATTGAAAAAAAATCATTTTTACCATAATGCTTTACTGTAAATGCATCACACAGGAGGGAGAATCTGACTGCAAGAATAAAGACACAATGAGAAAAAAGTTTACCAAGAAATACATTTGGAATGTAGCCTGGTAAGCAGGGCAGGCAGAAGAAACAAGTGAAATCCTCCACCATCAAGAAGAAAATAGGCCATTTTAGCGGCTGCAGGGTAAGGAGAAGGAAACAAGTCCTCCACAATCAAGAGGAATAAATTAGGCATGTGACCTGGCAACAGGGCAGGCAGAAGAAACTAGTCCTCCACCATCAGCAAAACCATTGGCCATGATGATATAGCCTGTCAGCAAGGAGGCAGAAGAAGCAAGTCCTCCACAGTTATTTAAAAAAAAAAAGTGAGCATGAGGTAGCCTGGAGGGCACACCCTATTAGAATATATGTTTTGATTATGTTACAGATCTGACAGTTCACAAGATGTCACCACCCAAAGGAAGGCAAGAAGACAGAAATAAAGTAATGTTTTTCAAGTCTTGACTTGCTCTGCTTTTGTTTTTGGTTTTTTTGTTTCTTTATTTGGGATTTTTTTTGTCTAGATATTTATAGTTAGACATATAGCGGAAGTAAAAAAAAATCAGTCAAGCTGCTGAAATAACCATCTTTGCTTCTTTTCCCTCCAGATAATGATAACAGAAAGAAAATTGAAATCAGCCTGCCATACCAGCATTTAAATATTATCTCTCTACTGGCTCTACGATGTCGGTTCGACAAATTATTTGTTGACCGACATCACAGCGACAGATTTATGTTGACCACAATTTGAGGCCGACATAAATCCTTCTGGGGACAACAGTTTCTTTTCATTGGGGGGCTTTGCCCCCTGACACCCCATGTGGGAGGCCCAGCCCCTCGCATCCCCCAAACTTAAGGATTATCAACTCTGGGTTGGAGTTGATTCAGGGAGGGGTTGTAGGACCAGTGGAAAGAGTGCCGGGGTTCTGGGCGGACTATTACAGCGAACTGTTGAAGTTGTCAGCATCGATGTGTTCGCTATAATCGTTTTGCCATGCGAAGGGTATACCCTCTTGGCTCTACCCCTCTAATTTTCTGGGGATACACTGGCTGGTCTCTATGGCTCTCCCTGTCGCCCTCACACATGAATTATATCAAGGTGGTCCGGGGTGGGGGTAGCATATAATGCTTTATATCCATATTATTGTCTCCATCCCCCCGTGCTGTCCCAAAGGGGGTGGAGGCTCTAATTAATGATGCTGCCTATGCACCAGACACTTTTAATTGTACTGCTCTAATGTAATTGCGTGCTGAAATATATGTATTGCTATCCTTTTGTAGTTCAGGTTGCTGAGGACTTGGAAAAGTTCAATAAAAATTATATTTACAAAAAACAAAAAAAAAGAAAGCAGCCTGACATGTTTCCTCAACTGCAACTGTCAACAAATCATTTACTCTTATGGCAGACTACGTGTTTCATATGTAATTTTTACAATGTTCTCGGCATAAAACCCCTCTCAGTCTGCTATATGAACAGGTAAAGTTAGACCTAATGCAGTCAATTTCAACAGATCTGGGAAGTCTGATTTGTGATACATGTATCCGTTAATGAATCCTCAAAGTGTTTGCATGTTGTCTCTTGGATTCCCTCCCCTCACCACAAAGGACTTCAGCATTTCCCATTCAGTTTTGGTGCATTCAGCATCCACATGGGGTGGTGCCACTGCCTTGTAATCTTTGTGTCTCTGCCCTTGATCATGATGCCCAAGCAGCACGTCATTCTGGCTGTTTCCCTCAGGTTTCAAGTTTGGACAGGAGGCCAACTGGACAGAGACCCAAGACTCCAAAGACTGCCAATTTGTTTCCTGTCAAAACTTGGCAATTTAAGTGACAGGTTGTCAAGCAATGTGTTTATGAAATGTTCCTTGACCGAAAGGTTCTTGCCTATCTTCAGAACATGATGGCCCTTGAATATCATTTGCCCTTTCTCATCTTCCTGATATCCTTGTCCATATCATGCAGGTACATTTTCTCTTTGGTACCAGATTTTAATTTTTCCGAGTCTAAGAAACATTTGTCCATGCTCACTTGGAACCCCTGTAACAATAATCGAGATGTCCAGATCTCT
Organism: Neoceratodus forsteri; assembly: GCA_016271365.2. NCBI lineage: Eukaryota > Metazoa > Chordata > Ceratodontiformes > Ceratodontidae > Neoceratodus > Neoceratodus forsteri. Next base: position 78,475,725 of record CM057458.1, read on the forward strand.
CTTTTGAAACACGTGGCTGAGATGTATAACTGCAGCTAGAACATCATCATCATATAGTTTGTCATAACACAATTATATTTTGACATTTTTGAGGCATAACCTTTTGATCAAGGATCCGTTTCCTTACAAAAGAAAAGTTATAAGGGAATCCATGGTGTAATACACAGTCTCCACTGCTTTGTAAACCACTCTCCACCTCACAGCATGGACCTCCTTCACTTTTAAAGTTGGTTCTTCCAGCATTTCTTCATTTTTTTCCCCCAGCTGGTCAACTGTATTAGGTGATCTTCCAAAATGATAGAAAATACCAGTTAGAACCTCCTGGTATTCTTTCAATGCTTGTGAATGACATAGTGCCACTCTACGAGTCACAGAGTGAATGCTAACTAACATCGGGTTTTCTCTTAACATCTACCCAGTTAGGCTCTCTCCAGTTCCTGTCATGGCCTTTGCTCCATCACTTCCAAAGCCCATAACTTGTGACATGTTAATTTCTCTGGTGTCTAAGAATTGTTTTACTTCCTTACAGATCCCTGCTCCTGAGGCATCTGATATTTGTTAGTTTTCTAGGAAATGAGTGGCTGACACGTAAGTCTCAGGATCAAGCACTCTGGCATACAGCACTGGCTTTTGTCCACAGTGATTTCCATGCTTTCATCACAAATTAATATGGCATATTGGCTTTTTTCCAATTTGTTAAACACATCCCACTGGATTACCAATGTTATGCACTCCAAGGTGTCACTGGCCATACATTCTGACGAATAAGATGCATTTTTTGCAACATTTAGTTTGGCCACAAAAGGACAATCTAAAATAGATAAAAATTCCATATGGCTAGTATATTTAGGTATTGGCAAGTTTTCTTTAGCCATCCAGTAGACACGTTTCATGGCCACTAAACCTGCCTGTTCTTTCTCAGAAATAGCTTTTATGAATGCATGTTGCAAATCTCCCTGTGTATGTTCTGCCACCATAGCATGTTTACGATAAGATGAATCAGCATGCCTTGTCAGGGTGCTTATCCTGAAGTTGTCAGCGCATGCAGTAAGTGCATTTTGTTTTTTTCTATTTATGCGTGCAGTACAGGTCATAAGTTTTTTCTCAGAATTGTATTGTAACCACCTGTACGTAGTGAGTCAGCAGGCCTAGAAATTACGTTTAGTGAGTGCACATGGAAAAGACTGGGATGGAGAACTCGGTTCACAAGCAGCAGACTCAGTATCATGGGGGACAGCAACGTCAACATTCTCTGTATTTATTTCTGATTATTTATTTTATTTATTTATTTATTTAAAATTGGTAACCGGGAAAGGCACACTGAACCAAGGCTCATTTCCACGTGCGACCCGGTGGAGAGGGTGGGGATACAGTAAAGTAATAACAACAGAGTTGAGCACACCAAACTAATAAAGTGCAGGCAACAGTAGTGCAACTTGACAAGCATGTACAACATCTGCATCGGATGGCTGGAACAAGACGCACTAAACATTCAGAGGTACAATCACCTGGTTGAAACAATCAGTGTAATAAAATTAGGGGAGGTAAAACCAACCCCAGGGAGGGGGCCTGAGCTGGGGGCGGGAGAGAAAAAAGCAGGTCAAGTGAGGAGTTGATGGGGAAGGGCATGAGTTTAAACTGCTGCTTAAGAGAAGTTGGTGAGGGTGAAAGACAGACAGAAGAGAGGAGGAGGTTCCAGAGTGAGGAAAGGTGTTAGGCAAAGGCAGACTGTCCAGCAGAGGAGTGAGGTTGTGGGAGAGAGAAGGAGTGGGAATCCCTGGAATGAAAGGAGGAAGAGGTGGATGTAGTGGGGAAGACGAGAGTGGAAAGATGCAAGGGCTTTGCCCCAAATCAGTATTTTTAAAGATGAAAGAAGCTCAGTGGTGCAGGCACAGGATGAAAGAGGAACTATATAGAGAAAGGAATAGGGAGTGCAATGTTGAGTGTGAGGGGGTAAGTTTGTGACAAAATGACAGAAGGGTTACAGAGGGTGTTCAGGCTGGCAAGGGAAGAGGAGGGGGTGGAACCGTACCACATCCGCACAGTCAAAGACTGGATGCACCATCTTGGTAACCAACTCCTGGCAGACATGTGGGGACAAGCAGCCTTTATTATGGTACCAGGCACAAAGTTTGGGGTGGAGCTTTGCATGAACAGCATCAATGTGAGAAGAGAAATCAAGTCTGCTGCCAAGCCACACACCTAGATATTTAAAGGAATGAACAGCTTCAAGGGGGGAGCCATCCAGAGTGGTAACACAAGGGAGGAGACCAAGCCCGGCCAGTTTCTGGCTGGAACCAAACATCATAGACATTGTTTGTTTTTTGGGGATTTTTTTTGGTGTTGACCCGGAGTTGGTTGGTCTGAAACCAAAGCAGGACATTGTGGAAGTCTTGCTGAAGCGAGACTTCCACAGCCTTCGTTGATTGTCCCAAGTAGAGAACTGTGTCATCTGCATACATCTGAATATGTGAGTTGACACAGGAGATGGGGAAGTCATTGAGGAATACGGAAAAGAGGAAGGGACCCAGGATGGAGCCATAAGGGACCCCAACCTGGACTGGAAGTGGAGGGCATAGGACACTACTGACCTGAACCGACTGCTGGTGGCCTGAGAGGTAGGAATGGGACCATGCAACTGTGGAGACTGAGAGGCCAGCAGAACTCAGCTGGTCCAAGAGGAGTGGATGGGCTACTGAATCAAAGACTTTAGCCAGATGAATGAAAATGACAGCCGTGATGTACCCCTGATCCATCCCAGAGAGAATGGAGTCAGTGACCACATATTGAAAATGACTGCATCTCCATCCCTGACTATTCCCTCATCCACCAGAAGCAGTCTGGAACTGTAAAGGGCGGTGGACTAGGCATGTATATTGCCTCTTCTCTTACATTCACACCTATCCTTGCAACATCCATCCCTCAGTCTCATGAGTCCCTGTTAGGGAAAATCTCTGTTCCCTGTTCCATCCCTATTTTCCTTACCGGGTCTTACTGTTGCCCCAGTGCACCCACATCTTCAATCATTGACCTCCTAGTTTCCATCCAAACACATGCAGCCAGTGGCGAATTACATATTCTGGGAGATTTCAATGTGAATTGGCTCACTCCTTCTCACTCCACAATTCGACAATACATAGCTACCCTAAACCTTACTCAGCTGCTAAATGAACTCTTCCATGTAAATACCATTCTCTGATAGACTGGATCATCTCTTCCCACCCGCACCATATAATAGCAGCTGGACTACTCCCTGACTCATTAAGCGACCACCACCTTATCTATGCAGTTCGGAAAGCCACCACCCCAAATCCCTTACCAAAACCCTGCTGATCCACTCCTATAACTCCCTGGATATTGCTTCTCTCCCAAAAGACCTGTCTACTACAGACTGGTCTTATATCTCCCATGCCCCCTCCATCGACTTTGCACTTGTTTATTTCAAGTCAAAACTTCTCTTCTCTTGGGAAAGCATGTGCCTCTGAAACATTTCAGAGTGTGTGGTACCCACCTGCCCTGGATCTCTGCTGACCTCTTGGACCAAGTATGGGAGACCCACAAATCAACCAGCCTTCCCACGGACTTCCAGAGATACAGAATGCTTTGAAATGCCTGTACCAGGGCAATCAGACTTGCTGAGGCTGAATATTTCAAGGACACTTTCCTAACTAACACAAACCATCCCTCCAAGTTCAGGAAGGTGGTCAAATCCCCATTCCACCCCCAATCCTAGCCTCCCACTCCTGAGATCAAAATTGGCAACAGCATATTGTCTGACCCTCAATCTGTTGCTGCAGAGTTTAACTCCTTCTTTACCTCCTGTGTGTTGTCCTAGCTGTCCTCTCTCCCCTCGGCCTCTGCCGACCACGCCCTCCACAATTCCCCTAAACCTGCCTCATTGCCACACTCCTTCTCCTTTATCCTCCTTACCCCCAAGGAAGTCTTTAATGCTCTTATTACACTAATCCCCTCCAAGGGTAAGTGCCCCTCTGGGCTGGATGCTAAAATGCTCTACCTATCTGCCCTTGCTATTGCTTCACCTCTCGCTGCGCTTCTAAATCTTTCTTTTTCACTTGCTTCTGTTCCTGCCAAGTGGAAACATGCTACTGTTGTCCCTCTCCCTAAGGGAGGTGACCCTTCCTCCCCTGGAAACTACTGCCCTATTTCTTTCCTCCCCATTCTCGCTAAACTGCAGGAACGTCTAGTGCTAGCTCAGCTTTCCTCGTTCCTTGACTCCACTTCCTTTTTCACTCCATATCAGTCCAGTTTTAGGAGATCCCATTCCACCATTACCTCCCTGCTGAGGATCACTGACTCCACCCAAACAGGCATGTGTCAGGGACACATCACCTCTGCCATTTTTGTCGACCTTGCCAAAACCTTCGACACTGTGTCACATCCCCTCCTCCTAACTAATCTTTCCAATGCAGGGCTATCCAATCTGGCCACTAGCTGGTTCCACTCCTATCTAACAGATAGTTCACAATCCATCTGGATTGGCAACTCTCCCCCCCCCACCCATAACCACTGGTGTGCCCCAAGGTTCCGTTCTTGTCCCCCTGCTGTTTTCTGTCTTCCTAAATGACCTGCCCTCCACCTACCCACATACCTCTATCCATATGTATGCAGATGACAACATCTTATATGCATCTGGCCCCTCCATATCTGATGTGGTGACTAGACTACAGCCTGACTTCAATAATGTTCAGCTCTGGTTTCGCTCAAAGAAAAAATTACTCATCATAGTAATCTTGCTTCTTCAAAGGGATCACTCATTATGATTAAACTAATGCAGTCAACCTCCTGTATTGGACTGCCCAGAGAGATGGAATGCTATGCAAATGATGGAACTCTGATTGGCTCATGCCTATTTCAAACTGCTGCCCTAGCAACTGCTGCACTCTGAGTGCTTCAGATTCTTACAGAGCCTAACTGGGTAATATCCCCTAGCTAACCTTTACATAATAAAGACAAAAAAACTGCCCCCAATGTCAAAAATCCCCAAAAGACAGACCTAAAAATGAGACCACAAGGAAACCAACTGGTTTAAAGGGTGAGTCTCTAACCAGGCCTATATGTAACATTAAAGCAGAGATGCAGAACAAATATTCCCTCCGCTTTTTTTTTAAGGTGCTAGAAAGGGAGGCAGGGTGAGTGCTTTAATTATAATGAGTGATCCCTTTGAAGAAACAAGATTACTATGGTGAGTAATTTTTTATTCAAACCCCAGGAATCACTCATTATGATTAAACTAATGCAGACTACCGAGCAGTACCCTTGGAGGTTGGGCAGAGAACCTATTTGGGGAACAGGTTCTGCAGAACTACTGTGCCAAACCTGGCATCACTTCTGGATTGTAGATCCAGGCTGTAGTGCTTTGTGAAAGTGTGCACTGTTTTCCATGTAGCTGCTTTGCAAATTTCCAGTACTGGAATATCCCTTGAAGCTGCCACTGATGCAGCTGTGCCCCTGGTGGAATGTGCCCTTAGGCCCAGGAGTACCTGTTTACCCACTTCGCTGTAACAAAACTGAATACATGCCAATATCCAGTGAGCAACAGTACATTTTGTGTTAGCTCTACATTTACCCACTTCACCATAAGTGAGGAAGAGCTGTGTTTGAGCTGGTCTGTATGCCTTGGTTCTGTCAATGTAATGGCTCAATGCCCTCTTGACATCAAGGCAGTGAAGTTTCCTTTCTGGAGAACTAGCATTCTCTGTAAATAAAATGGGTAGAGTGGCCCGGTGGCGCTGAGAGTTGAGGCGCTGGACGCCACACCTCACTCCATGCTGGTGACCCGGCTTTGGGAACAAGCCCGGGCCATTGGGGGTCGGCAGGGGAGGACTAGGAGTGAGCATCCGACGACTGCTCTCCTAGTCCTGGGGAATGGGGTGGACTCATGTCGCACTCTAGCAGTCCCTGGGGATGCCCGGTGGCACTACAGACACATGCATGTTTAACGGGAAGGAGCATGGCGGACATCTGTACACTTGTGCATGGATGTCATTGCACGTCCGAGCTCCCATTGGGAGAAAAAGTAGAAAATGGCCGGGCGTGACTGAGCAGCTTGATAGCCACACCCTCCACTGCAGGGAGGACTGTCGTGGAATTGCGCTGGGAGGGATGCGGTGCCGGTCCGGCTGGCAAGGAACGGGGGAGCCCTCCAGTGGATCTGCTACGGCCGTGCTGGACCCCCCCATCATGTGAGTGAGCCTGCTGCTCTCCCAGTGGGCAGGGCTGGTGGCTGGATGCCCGCCGGTAGGCGCTGAAGCAAGGTGCTAAAGTAGGGATGTGATTAAAAAAAAAAAAAAATAGGTAGAGTCATAGACTGGCTCAAATGAAAATCAGATACCACTTTGGGTAGAAATTTCCTATTGGTCCTGTGGATCACCTTATCCCTGTGAAATGAGATGAAGTCCATATCTGTACACAGGGCTTGCAGCTCACTTATCCTTCTGGCAGAAGTGATAGCCACCAGAAACGCAGTTTTCCAGGTGACGAACTTCAGTTCTGCCATTGCCATAGGTTCAAATGGTGGCTCCATCAGCTTCGTAATGCAGATATTTAGATTCCAGGTCGGGACAGGCTTGCTCAGAGGAGGGTGCAGGAGGCTGAGACCCTTAAAGTATTTCCTGAAAATTGGATGACAGGCCATGGATCTCTCCTTACCAGCTGACAGGTAAGCTGAGACTGAAGCCAGATGGACCTTAAGGGTTGAGGGCCTCAGTCCTAATGAGTGCAAGTGTGTCAGCTAATCCAGGAGAATAGCAAGGCCAGCTGGGGATGGGTCAGTACCCTTACCTGAGCACCAAATGGAGAACCTCGTCCACTTAGAGGAATATGTTTTTCTTGTTGAAGGTTTTCTGGAGCCCCTAAGCACTGTCAGAACTTGTTCTGACAGCTTGAGGTTAGTAAACTCTAAGTCCTCAAGAACCAGGCCTTGAATCTCAGTGATTTGAGGCCGGGATACAGGATCCTGCCCTGAGAGCAGGTCAGCAGGTTGTGCCTCCTGGGCAAATAAATTGGGGAGGTCACTGACAGAATTAGTAGAAGCAAATACCAGTGTTGCCTTGCCCAGTCTGGTACCACCAGTATCATCTGGTTGGGACCTTAATTTCAACAGGGTCTTGAATATCATTGGGAAAGAAGGGAAGGTGTACACAAACTTCACTGACCAATCCAGAGCCATTGCATCCAGGGGAACCGTACTCTTGTGAGGAGGCCTGCAGCAGTACAGGGGCATTTGGTGATTTTCTACAGAGGCAAAAAGATCCACATCTGGAGTGCCCCGCCTTCTGAAAACTGTACTGAGTATCTGAGGGTTCACAGACCACTCATGGTGGTCCTGACTTATCCTGCTGAGGGAATTTGCCAATATGTTGTCCTTCTGTGGAAGGTGCATGGCTGATAGAGATATCTGCATGGAATATGCCAGGGACCACAGCTTCATTGCCTCTGTGCAAAGTGGGGCTGACCTGGTTCCTCCTTGTTGGTTGATATAGTATATGGTTGTGGTGTTGTCTGTCCTGACCTGCGCCACCTTGTTTTGCAGATGAGGGGCAAATGCTAATAGAGCCAGGTACACTGCCCTGAGCTCCAGCAGATTTATGTGCAACAGGGACTCTTGAGGAGACCATGTGCCCCTTGCTGTGAGATCCAGCATGTATGCCCCCAATTGAGAAGGGAAGCATCTGTTGTTAGAACTAGGGAGGGCTGTTCCCTTAGAAAGGGTTCCCCTACCCTGAGGTTGTGTTCGTCCAGCCGCCACTGAAGTGCCTGCAGTAGGCAGTGGGTGACTGGAACCAGTTTGGACAGGGGGTCTGTCCTTTGTGATCAGTACTGTCTCAAGTTAAATTGGATGTCTCTCATTTGGAATCTGGAACCTGGCACCACTGTGGTGGCAGCTGCCATATGTCCCAGTAGCCTGAGGAATTCTCTGGCTGTCTTGGACTTGCCCAGCATAAAGGAACTTGCAACCTGTAGGATGCTATCCACCCTGTCCTGGGGCAGGAAAGCTCTGCCCAAGCTGGTGTCCAGCTCTGCTCCAATGAAGTTCAGCACTTGTACTGGTTCTTGCTGTGATTTCTGCTTGTTTATGAGGAAGTCTAGGGATTCCAGCATGGATTTTGTGAGTGCCAGTGACTGCCTTGCATGTTGCAGTGACTGGCCTACAACTAACCAGTCGTCCAGGTAAGGGAAGACTGTCACACCTTGTTTTCTCAGGTATTCGACCACCCCTGCTAGGCATTTTGTGAATGCCCTTGGTGCAGAAGTCAGACCTAATGGGAGTGCTGCGAACTGGTAATGACCTGAGGCCAGTCTGAATCTTAGGTACTTTCTGTGAGTTGATCTGACAGAAATGTGAAAATAGGTGTCCCTTAAGTCCAGGGAAGTTAATCAATCTCCTTTTTGCAGTATGAGGATGATTACTGAGAGGGTCACCATTTTGAACTTTGGTTTCAAAATGTGCTTGCTCAGAAGCCTTAGGTAAAGGATAGGTCACCAGTCCCCATTTTTCTATTTGGTAAGGAAGTATCTGGAGTAGAAGCCTTTGCCCCTTTGATTTAGGGGCACTGGTTCCACTGCTTTGATTGATAGGAGGTATTTTACCTCCGACTCCAGCAGGATTCTCTCTCTGCAGAGGTGACTGCAGCAAATGTTCTTGCTCTCAGCTTGGGAAGGGATTTGAAGCTGAGTGACAGCCCCTGGCTCACTATCTCCAGGACCTACTTATCTGTGGTGATGGCATGCCAAACATGGAGGTAGTGAGTCAATCTGCCACCCACTGGTGGTGGTGATGGTGGTGGGGGAGCGACCTGTACCAGCCTGTGAGGGATTCTGTGTGGGCTGAGCCTGGATTCGTGGAGAGAGAGAAGCCCGTCTCATGGCCCCTCTGCCTCTCCCTCTGAAATAGCCTCTTGGCTGCTGGTAGACCTGTGGAGCTTGTGCTTGGAAAAAAGGTCTGGGATAGGATCCCCTACCCCTGCCTCCCCTATTTTGGGACCTATAAGAGGTGGAAGGCTTTTCTTTAGAATTACTTCTACAGGTGGCCTTATACTCATCCACCCTTTTCACAGAGCTAAAGGGTAAACAGGGAGGAGAGGAGGCACTGTGGGAGACTGGAAATGGCTCCACATTCCGCACAGGGATTGTATACAGGCCCCCGTCTCAGGGAGGAAATGGACAAGGAAATGACAGAAGGCATCCTTGGGATGGCAGAGAAAGGGGAGATATTGTTGATGAGGGATCTGAATATGCCAGATGTTAACAGGAGCACCTTTGCTGCAGCCACATCCAAAAGCAGGGCCATTCTTGATGCCCTACAGGGGTCATGCCTCAAATAGCTAGTTTTGGAACCCACTCGGGAGGGAGCAATCTTAGACCTGGTACTCTCAAATGGGGACGGAGAGAGGATCTCTGATCTTGAAGTGGGTAGCCATCTGGGAACAAGCGACCACCAAACTGTGTGGTTCACGATAAACTTAGCTGTTGAGTCAAGCCACACAAAAATGAAGATACTGGATTTCAGGAGGGCTGATTTTGTCAAAATGGGAGAGTGCCTCAGCAAAGCACTAGCAAACAAGCATGAAGGTGGGGTGGAGCAACAATGGGGAAACATCAAAACCGCTATCACAGAGGCAACAAGCTTTTGTGTGAAGCAAATAAATCAAAATGAAAGAAAAAAACACTGTGGCTCTCAAAAGAAGTGACGGAGAAGGTAAGGGAGAAAAGGATAGCATTCAGGAAGTATAAGGAAACACAGAAGGAGCAGGACAGAGAACTGTACCAATTAAAGCAGAAGAAAGCGGGGAAGGCAGTCAGAATAGCAAAGGCTCAAACTGAGGAAAAGATAGCCAACTCGGTTAAGAAAGGGGATAAAACCTTTTATAGGTACATTAGGGAGCAAAGAAAGACTAAGGCAGGGATACTGAGGCTGAATAAAGAGGAAGGTGGTTGGGCAGACAGCGACAGTGAAAAAGCAAAGATACTGAATGAATACTTCTCAGTATTCACAATGGAAAAGCAGGGGGAGATACCTCATCCAGTCACTAGAAGCACTCTGGATAGGGGGGTTGATATTAGTCCTTTCACAGAAGAAAGGGTTCTGAAAGAACTCTTAAAACTGAAGGTTGATAAAGCAATGGGGCCTGATGGGATTCACCCCAGAATTCTAAAAGAACTAAGGGAAGAACTAGTAACACCACTGACTACCCTTTTTAATAAATCATGGGAGGATGGGGTGGTATCTGATTACTGGAGGACAGTGGATGTGATTCCCCTTCACAAAAGTGGGAGCAAGACAGAGGCAGGAAACTACAGACCTGTCAGTTTGACCTCAGTGGTAGGGAAAATGATGTAATCACTTCTGAAGGAAAGAAATGTTGAGTACCTAGAGTCAAATGGGGCACAGGACCCAAGGCAGCATGGATTCACAGCAGGAAGGTCATGTCAGACAAATCTAATTGATTTCTTTGACTGGGTGGCCAAAGTAGTAGACCAGGCAGAGGCTGTGGACATGGCCTACCTAGACTTTAGCAAGGCATCTGACACAGTCCCACACAAAAGATTAATAAACAAATTAGCCAGCCTGGGAGTGGGTCCCAGGGTGGTAGCCTGGGTAAAACACTGGCTGGACAACAGGACACAGCGGGTAATAATAAATGGAGTCCACAGTGAAGAAAGGGGGGTTACTAGTGGGGTACCGCAGGGTTCAGTACTGGGGCAGGTCCTTTTTAATGTCTTTATAAGTGACATTGCAGAGGGACTGGAAGGGAAAGTATGTCTCTTTGCAGAAGACACAAAGATCTGCAACAGGGTTGATACACAAGGTGGGGTGGAAAGGATGAAAAGGGACTTGGCAAGGTTGGAGGAATGGTCAACTGTATGGCAGCTTAGATTCAACGCAAAGAAGTGCAAAGTAAAGCACCTGGGAAACAAAAACCCAGGGGAAGAGTACACAATGGGGGGTGAGATACTGACAACAACAAAAATGGAAAGGGACCTGGGGATAGTCATATCAGATGACCTAAAGGTGGGCCAGCAATGTGAAAAGGCAGTAAGGAGGGCTGGGGGAATACTGGGATGCATAGGGAGAGGCATCACCAGTAGAAAACAGGAAGTTGTTGGCCCTCTGTATAGACAGTTGGTAAGACCACATCTGGAGTACAGTGTACAGTTCTGGAGACCCCATCTCCACAAAGACATAGACAGGGTGGAGGCTGTTCAGAGGAGGGCAACCAAAATGATGCAGGGTCTGCACCAGAAGACATATGAAGAAAGACTAAAGGAGCTTGAGATGTATAGTCTCGAGGAAAGGCGGGGGGGGGGACATGATAGAAACTTTCAAATATCTCAAGAGAATCAACAAAGTCCAAGAGGGTAGCATCTTTCAGAAAAAGAGATGTGCAAGAACTAGGGGGCACAATTTGAAGATAGAGGGGGGAACGGCTCAGAGGTAATGTGAGGAAGTATTTCTTCACAGAGAGGGTTGTAGATGCATGGAACGACCTTCCTGAGGCGGTCATAGAGTCAAAAACAGTGGGGGGAATTCAAGAATGCATGGGACAGACATAAGGCAATTCTAGTGAGGGGTAGGAGGAAGTAGGCTGTTGATTAACTAGGATCTACAGCTTATCCATTAGGTAGGGAAATGGGCAGACTAGACGGGCCAAGTGGTCCTTATCTGCCGTCAAATTCTATGTTTCTATGTTTCATGAAAGCCTCTGTTTTGTCACCAAATAAAGAATTTTTCTCACATGAAAAATCCATAGCCTTAGCTTGAGCGTCCAGGGTTAGGTTGGTAGCTCTTAACCAGGCAAATCTCCTGAGGGAGACAGATAAAGCCATCAGTCTGACTGCAGTGTCATTAGCATCCACTGCCATATAGAACTAATATTTGGTGGCATCAAGTGCAGCCCTTGCTGTTTCTTGCAAGTCGATTGCCACTTCCCCAGTACTTTATCCGACAAAGCAAGGCTAGAATTGCATAGTGCCTTCTGATATTGGACAGCATAGGCCATAAAATTTGCCTGCCTAACAATAAGTGAGGCAGCCATATACCCCTTCTTTCCCATGGTATCCATCTTTCTGGAGTCTTTGTCAGGGGGATGGGTTGCTAAGGGGATCCTGGTCTTATCACAGGCAGCAGCCTGGACCACCCCTTCAGGATCAGGGTGACTGAACAGAAAATCTGCAGTGGCTCTATCCAGCTGATATCGCTTATCTGTTTTCTTGTCCACTCCAGGTATTGAATTTGGAGTCTGTAATATCTGCAGCACAGCCTTTTTCAAAGATGTGTGCATGAGTAACAGAAGGCATTTTGTGGGACCTAGTCTCATCATATGCAGGAATTCTGCTTCCTCCACATCCTCCTCCGTCTCTTGGAGGGGAAGACTGAGGGTATCCACCATGTTTTTTACAAAGGCATAATGAGAGGTGTAGTCTTTTGATCCCCTGGAAGGAGAGCCAAAGACCTGTTCTGGGGAGACCTCTGGCTCTATGGGTTCCCCTTCATACTCCTCTTCATCCTCCTCTGGATTACAGTACAGAGGTTGCAGTTCCTGTGGTGCTGGAACTGGCACAGGAACTGGTGTAACCAGTAAGGGAACCAGGACCACAGCCTGTAAGGCTTGTAAAATTTGTAAAGCCTTTGCAATGTCCTCAGCTGAGGGCATTTTTTGCTTGTCTGCTGGGAGCTCCTTAGCCTTCTTGGCTGGAGGCGCAGCGAGATGTTTTTCTTTGTATTTTTTCTTAAGTTGGACAGCTTCAGCTACTGTCTCAACAGCCCTTTTAGATTTACTTTGCTCAGTCTTATCTGACCCCTTGTCAGTATCCTTGAGCTTAACCTTGTCCTTATTAGGGACAGAAGGAGAGGGGTTTCCTTTTGCAGAACTAGCAGATGTCGAAGCCATTTCCTCTAATTTTTTAGATCTCTTCTTCAGAGTCTTGGGACAAAAAGTTTTGCAAATTTCAGAGTTTGAAAAAATATGACTAGTTCCCAAACAAAACACACAAAGATAATGGTGGTCTGCTTTTGTTATAACCTGATCACAAGACTCACAATATTTAAACCCGTGGGTCCTGCGTGTTTTTAAGGTTTATCAACAGGAACCTCTCACACTGAGCAAGCACAGGAATTTAGATGTTTGAAAAAATAATTGTTTCCCTGGAACCGAGAAATTAAATATAAACAACTGCTAGTGGTTCCTGGAACCGAGCGCTAATCAGTTGCTTGAACCGAAAATAAGCCAAATTTAAATTAAAATACAAGCAGTCAATGGAACTGAAAGGGAACTGTCAAATACACAAAATTTAACTCTAAATTTGAGGTGAAAACCTCACAGAGAGCCGCGAGTCCCTCGGTTCCACGGAACCATGAGGGAACCGTGAAAAAACAATAAAAAGAAATAAAACACTAGAAAACTACGCTAAACTAATTTATAAGGGCAGCAGTCTAAAATCAATAAATTAAAACAGTACTTACCAACCAATTTAAAGTGTCTGAAGTAAGTTGAAGGAGAGCTCTCCGGGACATCTTCACTAGGCAGGCGGAGTAAAGAATCTGAAGCACTCAGAGTGCAGCAGTTGCTAAGGCAGCAGTTTGAAATTGGCATGAGCCAATCAGAGTTCCATCATTTGCGCAGCATTCCATCTCTCCAGGGAGTCCAACACAGGAGGCTGACTGCATTAGTTTAATCATAATGAGTGATTCCTGGGGTTAGAACCAGCTCTTCCTGAATGCCAAGAAAACAGTCTCCATAATCTTTGGCACAAGTCAGAGACTCTCTCGGCTCCCTTCCTTTCCTTCCTTCCATGCCCTGGATGGGACACTGCTGGAGGACTGCTCCTCTTTCAGATACCTTGGGGTCTGACTTGACTGCCACCTAAGTTTTTCTGTACACATAGAGGCCATACCCAAAAAGCTGCACCCTAAACTGGGTGCCCTCTACCGGAACCAGGGCTGTAGCCCACAGGCGGCTCGCCGGGCTATTGTACAGAAAATGATTCTCCCCATACTCGACTAGGGGATGTGGTTTACAGTGCCACTCCCTCCTCCTCTTTAACCAGAGTGGACACACTCTTTAACTCCTTCTGCCATTTTGCCTCTGACTGTCCTCCCCGCACACACCACTACACCCTTTACCAATCTCTATCCCTCCCCTCCTTAGGGGACAGACAGTGTACCCACTGTGCCAGTTTCGTGGCCAAATTCTGGTCCCAGTTCCTGCCTTCCTACCTCTCCTCCTCCCACTCCACTCTACCCTCTCCCTCTTAGTCGCTCAGAAACTCAGACCCTCTCTCCTTTTCTGTCCTCCATCGGACCTCCTCAGCAGGTCATGCTGCCTTTTCCTACAAGTTTCCTAATCTTGGGAACTCCCTACCATGCTCCATTTATTTTGCCCTTCCCCTCTGGTTTGTAATCCCCTCATTAAAAGCTTTTACCACACTCCCTGCACTTGCTTCTAATCCCTCTGCCACCACCTTTACCGTATGATCACCCTCCTGCCTGCCACTCTACTATTCCACCTGTCTGGTTGTCGCTAGGTGAATCCCCTGTGGTAGTCCTGTAATAATTGTATTATTTAATTCTATAACTCTGTATCCTATTGTATAAATTTTGTAAATATACATCATACTGGATTGTCGCTGCTATTCTGCTTTGTACTTGTGTAGCTCCTTTCCTAATTATTAATGGCTTTTTCAGTTTATATTATTAATTGTTATTACTGTATAAATGTTATTTGCCTGTACTCTCCCCATCTATTTCCCCTTCCAACCAGGATGCATCTGGAAATGAGCACTTGCTGCTCAGTATGTTTCTCCTGGTAAAAACTTTCAATAAATAAATAAATAGTGACACATAACAGGGATAAAACAGTGGGATAGTGCTTCTGAAAACCTGACTGGAAAGCAATACATTGCAGTACAGTTTATGTGCAGCAAATAAATAACGCTCATCTCGGGACTGAACCTGCTGCTGCTCCCTATTTTTGTCAGAAGACCCAGATGTAGAAGTATAGTCTCTTAGGTATAGGTGCAAAGAAATTCTTTTTTGTTTTCCTTCCCTGGCCCCGGTCAGCCCCTTTCTTTCAGCCGTCCACCCAGCCCCGCTCTCAACCCTCAGGCACTCACCTTCGTACCCCCCATGGCTTACCCTCCATGGCAGGTTGGTGGGGAGCCCCAACTTGACCCACCAGGACCAGATCCAGTGGTCGGGTGGTGCCCTCTCAGAGGCGGTGCCTGCAGCAGATGGCCATCATGCCACTCGACCAGACCACAATTTCTGCTTTTTTCCTTGCAGAGGGGAGTATGCAATGCTGACAATGGCTGTGCCATGCAAGCGTCCACATGCAGCACACTCGTATGCTGCTCCACCTCCATGCTCCACTGTAAAGGACCTGGCGTGCCAACACCTAGCCTCCGCTAGGTGTCAGGCAAGCTCTGATCTCTGTTCCCCACTCTCCCCTGGAGAGGAGAGCTGTCCTCTGGATACTTGATCCTCTCCCACCGCCGGCCAGCCCCGATGACCTGTTCACACTGCGAACACAGGTCGCCAGTGTGACAGGAGGTATGGCATAGCTGCCTCAGCTCACCACGCCACTGGGCCAGCCTGCAAAGAAATTCTTCATCGCTAACAGCTGCTTGCTTCTTTGCCATTATGGGATCTCTTGAGCCTTTAATAAGAATGTATACAAATCTGTATTTTAAGTAACAATGCAGAACTTTGTAAAATCTCAAGAGTTAATAGTCTGCTAAATGTTACTGTGCACCTTGTCTGTAACTCAAAGAATAAAGTGGAAAGTCTGTAAAAAGTATCTGAATTTCAGATTTTTTTAAGAAACTGAACACACACATACTTCCAAGACAGGTCTTGTGAGCTCACTTTTTAGACCATGTCAGTGTCACGATCCAAGTACATTAGTAACTTTTTATTTTTATGTGGCCAATGCATCAACAAAGAAATGGAAGACAATTTGTTTAATCATTTTCTTCCTAGAATACGAATTTAGTGACTGTTGCCAACAACAGTTAAAGCTCACTAGGTGACAAGGTCGGAGTGTTAGGTGAAGAGGTGCCCCACAACAGCTCTGCCTCTCATTACAATTCCCTCACAAAATTTTATTTTAATGTACAGCTTGCTGTCAACAGCTAAAACTTAGTAGGTGACCAAGTTGGAGTGTTAGATGAATAGTTGCCCACCTGACAGCTCTGTCTCTCACGCCAGTTCCCGCACAATATTTTATTTTAATGTACTGTTTGCTGCCAACAGTTAAAACTTACTAGGTGACCAAGTCGGAGTGTTAGGTAAAATGGTGCCCTCCAGACAGTTCTGTCTCTCACTCGACTCCTATGCACTCACAATATTTTATTTTTAACATACTGCCTACTGCCCATAACAGCTGAAGCTCACTAGCAGACCAGGTCAGAGTGTTCGCTGAAGAGGTGCCCACCCACAGTTCTACCTCTCACTCCTGGGCCTCACAATATTTTCTGTGACTGCCTGCAGCTAATAATGGCTCAAAGCTCATTAGGTGACTGAGTCAGAGTGCTAGGGGAAGAGCTGCCTCCCACCCACCCACCCAACTCTGCCTCTCACTCCCCACTCCTGCCCTTGGCTTGAGCGTTCTTTTCTGCTTTTCCCTTGCCCTCAGAATTTGCACTTAAGTTTGCCCCCCACAATCTGACTATCCCCTTTCACTTTACTTTCCTGCCTGCTGCCAATTAAGTGACTTCGGTCAAGGGTTCAGATGCCCCCAACGTTCCCTGCCCTTTTCAGTTATGCTGTCCCCTTTTTAATTTAATTTAATTTGCTGTACTGAATCTGCTCACAGCATACACTTCTGCAGCCAAGTAAGTTGGTGGCAGTAGACTAGGGTCTGTGGAGCAGAACAAGCCACAACAAACTCTGTCTGACTCTTTTACTTAACTTCTCTTCCCTGATTTTGCCTCCAGCTTTACACCGTGTTTTCATTTTCTATTATCCTGCTCCCCCTTTTTTTTTCAGCCCCCCCACACACATTATTGAAGAGCAGAGTGAGGTCACAAAGCTCTGTCTCTTACAGTGTCTCAACAACTACCCTCTTTGCTTAAAGAGCAGCTCACACCTTCGGGAGAACTTTAACACAACATAATATTTAGATACAAGTTATCTTATTTTTCACATTAGTTCTGTATTCCTCCTCCCCATTATTTATTACGTATGTAATCTGCAGGAAAACAGAATCTTTGCTCCTGTAGACTTCATCTATTCCTGTTGCTTTCTCCCTACCTGAAGTCATAGAGCACTGCTTGTGACATCACAGTTACTCCCATGGCAACAGACTGTGATGTCACAACAGAGGATTATGACCTAAAGTAGGGAGTAAGCTATAGAGGCAGATGAACGCTAATGGATAAAGATCATGTTTTCAAATAAATTTTCTCAGTAATAAATAATGGGGAAGAGAAATCTATAGAATATACAGTATATGGAATGCAAGTTGAATTGTACCTAAATGCAGTCAGACCTGGTTAATCCATGCCTCATTAGTCCATATGTCTGACATTCCAAATGAGACACAATGCAAATGGATTTTTTCTCAGGTTAATTACCTCTTTATTACATAAAACTGAGATTCCAAATCTGTTTGCATTTGTCTTTAACTAGGCTCATTAATTCATATTAACTGTGACCTCCTTAATCCCTTTTTAATGATCTCAACTGGAGGTGTTAACAGGGTTTTAACAGAGTGCTAACTGCAAGCACTCTTAATCCCCGCTAATCCTCTGGTGTGTTACCTCAGCATACAGCTACACTTCCAGCCTGCCTGAGTTTATTTTCCCACTGCTGCTGCTATTTTAGGTAAACAGCTGTTCTCCCCAAGTCTGGAGTTAACGTTTTATTGTGGCAGTTCACATGACTCCTTATTCCCCATCCCTATAACTCCCTACTTGTCCTCCGACCAGCTCCGTTTCATCAATGAAAAAAAAAAAAAGATTTAAACAGCTGCTCTCCCCAAGTCGCTTGACTTCATATTCCCAGTTCTGCTCCCGGTTTAAATTTAAATTTTTCTGGTCCAGAGCACGGTAATTCCATGCACATCCTTCTGCTCCTGTTCCTTTTCTGCATTTGGAGAAAAACAAATGTAAGAGCCATGTTTTGTTGTGGCCTGCTTCCACCCGTAACTCCTTTCCGGTCCCGGCTCCTTTTCATCGGTGAAGGAAAAAAGATAAAAACAGCTGCTCTCTCCAAGTCGCATGACTCCTTATTCCCCATCCATGCAAGCTTGTCCACTGACCTGTGGTTCTGCTCCCAGTTTTAAGTGGTCCCGGCTCCTTTTCATCGGTGAAGAAAAAAAAGATTTAAACAGCTGCTCTCCCTGATACATCTTGTTGATTGCTCACGGCCACTACGTTCTGCTTCCTGGCAAGCTGGCTAACAGTCAAACTGTCCTGGTCCCAGTCCCTAAAGTGACAGTTTCTCTTATTTTGATAAAAATACGTTTTAAAGAATCTGGAGTTGTCCAGTCTGAATAAGGGGTAGAATGGAGAAGCAAGTACTGTATCACTGAGAATTGAAAAACAACACGATTTACAGTACACCGATTGTTCTGTCAGAATCTGCCTGACCCCATTGTTCTGCTCCCCGGCTTGCTGTCAAGCTGTGAGTCCCTCGTTCTGCTCCTGATAAATGCTGCTGTTGTGATAAACTTAATTATAGAATTACACCTCTGACCATTTTTAACCCCTCTTCCCACACTCTATGATTCTTATCATGCTCATCACATCTTGCTTAATTTTGCTAAAATTTGGATGCTTTGTCTGTGTGAGAGAACATTACATTTTAAATGATAGAGGTGAATTCAGATGCAGGATAAGTCTCTAATTGACAGAGTGTTGCATATCATAAAATGCAACTAAAAAGTAACTGAAATGTAAATACTGTAAAACAGTACACACATATTTTGCACTGTACAGTATTTAAAAAGTTACATTTTTACAGTGATATTTTTACAGTGATAAATCTTTGAAAATAATTATTATCTGGTTACTACGTAGATTTTTATTATGTAACAAATTGTGCTAACACAAATGCTTACGGATTAACCAGGTCTGACTGTATCATGTTTTTCCAAGTTTTCTTTGTGGTGTCAGCAGCAGTTTAAAGCTTTGTTCCTTTTTCCTTTTTCTTTTTAAATCCTTCTTTTCCTTTATGGATGGTTCCTCGTTAGCGTAGGTTTCTGATTGAACCCTTCCTGTTGCAGGCTGCAATGAGGTGACTGCTCTGTTCAGTGGCTAAGAGGCCCCCTCTTCCCACACCTCTGCCTCTGTCATAGCAGACATTCCTTTTTTTAACCCCTTTTTATTTATTTCTGTAGCCTACTCTTTGAATAAATGGTATTCCTTGCCCTTTTCCCTGTCTGACCAAAAACAAAGATTTCCATATGACACTGGACCAATTGCTGCTAAACACGATGACTGATCACACTGAGCTGCACTCAGAAGAGACCCCCAACTGAAACGCGACTGTGACAGAGAAAAAGTGCAGTCCTACCCTGAGATCTGTACAACGTGGTGACTGTCTGAGTCTCCACAACACACACACCACATCATACACAACACTATGCCCATCCCTATCTCTGCTTGAGCCACCTGTTCTTTGCAATATGATCCTGATGTGCACATAGACATGAAGATGACATGCCCCAAGGAGGCGTTCTTCAGATGTCAGCAGCATCACTGTGGGGAGTCAGCTGAAAGCACGATCACATAGATAGGAGAGCACTCACTGCGCAATATCACTCCAACTCCATCTCAAGTAAATTAAAACGCCACCACATCCCACCCACTGTGCAGTCCCACTGCCAATCCATCCCAATTAAATAAAGCCTCCTCCACCCCCATCCAAACCACTGTGAAGTCTCACTCCCCACCACATCCCAAGTAAATAAAAAACTCCACTATCCACATCCCACTAACTGTAAAATCCCACGTCCACTCTGCCCAAGTAAATAAAATTCCCCCCCTGTTGTTCCACTCACTGTTCAGTCATATTCCCATCTCATCACAAGTAAATAAAAAAGCCACCCTCCACAGCACCTCAACTATGCAATACCACTCCCACCCAATACCAAGTAAAAAAAATCCATCTTCCAGGTCCCAGCCACTGCACAATTCCACCCTCACTTCATCCGAAGTAAATAGAAAATCCAGCCTCTACATTCCACCCACTGTGCAATCCAACTCCCACTCCATCCCAAGTAAAAATAAATCCACCTCCCACATCCCATCAGCTGTACAATCCCACTCCAACTCCATCCCACGTAAATGAAAATCTCCCTCCCTCATCCCACCCACTGTGCAGTCCTGCTCCACCCCATCCCAAGTAAATAAAAATTCAAACTCCACATCCCACCCACTGTCCACTCCCACTCCCACCCATCTCAAGCAAATAAAAAACTACCCCTCCAACATCCCAATCACTGTATACCACTCCCACTCTATCCTAAGTAAATAAAAATGCCCATCCCACATTCTATCCACTGTGCATTCCCACTCCCACCTATCCCAAGTAAATAAAAAACACCCCTCCCACATCCCACCCACTTTACACCCACTGTACTATCCCACTCCCACTCGATCCTAAAAAAAAGCAAAACTCCACCTCCCATATCCGACCCATTGTATAATACCTCTCCCACCACATCCCAAGTAAATAAAACATTCTATACCTGCTTCCCACACTCTGTGCAATACCACTAGCACCCAATCCAAGGAAGCAAAACTCACTCTCCCACACCACATCCACCATGCAATCCCACTCTTCATCATCCCAAGTCAATGAAAACTACCCCTCCCACATCTCACACACTATACAATCCCATTCCCACCTCATTCCAGGTCAATAAAGACTCCCCCTCCCATATTCCATCCACTGTCCTGTGACATCCCACTCCTTCTCATCCCACATAAATACAAAATTACTCCTCCCGCATCGCACCCACTGTGCAATAACACTCCACCTCATCGTAAGTAAATAAAAACTCCCCGTCCCACATCCAAACCACTGTGCAATCCCATTCCCACCCCATCCCAAGTAAATAGAAAATCCATCTTTTACATCCCACCAACTTTGCAATCCCACATTCACTCCATCCCAAATAAACAAAAAATCCCCAACCACATCCCACCGGCTGTGCAATCCCACTTCCCCTCATCCAAAGTAAATAAAAACTCCCCCTTCCACATCTCACCCACTGTGCAATCCCCTCCTACCTTATCCCAAGTAAATAAAAACTCCCACACCCACATCCTACTCACTGTGCAATCCCATTCCATCCCATCCCAAGTAAATAAAAACTCCCCCTCCCGCAACCCACCCAGAGTGTAATCCCACTCCCACCTCATCGAAACTAAATAAAAACTCCCCCACCCACATCCCACCCACTGTGCAATCCCACTTCCATCACAAGTAAATAAAAACTCACCCTCCCACATCTCAACCACTGTGCAATCCCACTCCCACCTCATCCCAAGTAAAAAAACTCCACTTCCCACATCCTACCTACTGTGCAATCCCACTGCAATCACAAGTATATAAAAATTCCACCTCCCACATCTCACCTACTGTGCAATGCCACTTCCACCTCATCCCAAGTAAAAAAAAATTTCCCCACATCCCACCCACTGTGCAATCCCACTCCCACCTCATCCAAAGTAAACAAACGTTCTCCTTCCCTCATCCCACCCACCGCAGTCCCACTCCAACCCCATCCAGAGTAAACAAAACTCCCCTTCCACATCCCACCAACTGTACAATCCCACTCCCACCCCATCCCAAGTAAATAAAACTACCCTCCCACATCCCACCCACTGTGCAATCCCACCCCACCCCATCCCAAGTAAATAAAACTACCCCCCATCCCACCTACTGTGCAATCCTTCTCCCCTCATCCAAAGGAAATAAAACCCACTCCCACATCCCACCCACAGTAAATCCCACTCCCACCCCATCCCAAGTAATAAATACTCCCTCTCCCACATCCCACCCACTGTGCAATCCAACTCCCACCCCATCCCAAGTAAATAAACTCCCCCTCCCACATCCCACCCACTGTGCAATCCAACTCCCACCCCATCCCAAGTAAATAAAACTCCTCCACATCCCACCCACTGTGCAATCCAACTCCCACCCCATCCCAAGTAATAAAACTCCTCCACATCCCACCCACTGTGCAATCCCACTCCCACCCATCCCAAGTAAAAAACCTCCTCCACATCCCACCCACTGTGCAATCCTACTCCACCCATCCCAAGTAAATAAAACTCCCTCCCACATCCCACCCACTGTACAATCCCACTCCCACCCCATCCAAAGTAAAAAAAACTCCCTCCCACATACCAACCACTGTGCAATCCTACTCCCACCCCATCCCAAGTAAATAAAACCCCTCCCACATCCCACCCACTGTGCAATCCTACTCCCACCCCATCCCAAGTAAACAAACACCCCTCCCACATCCCACCCATCAGTAAAAAAACTCCCTCCCACATCCCACCCACAGTGCACTCTACTCCCACTCCATCCAAGTAAACAAAACTCCTCCCACATCCCACCCACTGTACAATCCCACTCCCACTCCCACCCTATCCTGTAAATAAAACACCCTCCCACATCCCACCCACTGTGCAATCCTACCTCCTCATCCCAAGTAAATAAAACCTCCTCCACATCCCACCCACTGTGCAATCCTACCCCCCATCCCAAGTAAATAAAACTCCTCCGACATCCCACCCACTGTGCAATCCAACTCCCACCCCATCCAAAGTAAACAAAACCCCTCCCACATACCAACCACTGTGCAATCTACTCCCACCCCATCCAAAGTAAATAAAACTCCCTCTCACATCCCACCCACTGTGCAATCCCACTCCCATCCAAAGTAAAACAAACACCCTCCCACATCCCACCCACTGTGCAGTCCTACTCCCACCCAATCCCAAGTAAATAAAAACTACCCCCCACATCCCACCCACTACGCAGTCCCACTCCAACCCCATCCAGAGTAAACAAAACTCCCCTCACATCCCACCAACTGTGCAATCCCACTCCCACCCCATCCCAAGTAAATAAAAACCTCCCACATCCCACCCACTGTGCAATCCCACCCCACCCCATCCCAAGTAAATAAAAACTACCTCCACATCCCACCCACTGTGCAATCCCAATTCCCACCTCATCCCAAGTAAAAAAAACTCCCCACATCCCACTCACTGTACAATCCTACTCCCACCCCATCCCAAGTAAAAAAACCCCTCCCACATCCCACCCACTGTGCAATCCTACCCCACCCCATCCCAAGTAAATAAAACTCCTCCCCACATCCCACCCACTGTGCAATCCTACTCACCCCATCCAAAGTAAATAAAAACTCACTCCCACATCCCACCCACTGTAAAATCCCACTCCCACCCCATCCCAAGTAAATAAAACCCTCCCACATCCCACCCACTGTGCAATCCAACTCCCACCCATCCAAAGTAAATAAAAACCTCCCCACATCCCACCCACTGTGCAATCCAACCCACCCCATCCCAAGTAATAAAACTCCCCTCACATCCCACCCACTGTGCAATCCAACTCCCACCCCATCCCAAGTAAATAAAACTCCCTCCCACATCCCACCCACTGTGCAATCCCACTCCCACCCCATCCCAAGTAAATAAAAACTCCCCTCTCACATCCCACCCACTGTGCAATCCCACTCCCACCCCATCCCAAGTAAATAAAAACTCCTCTCACATCCCACCCACTGTGCAATCCACTCCCACCCCATCCCAAGTAAATAAAACTCCTCCCACATCCCACCCACTGTGCAATCCAACTCCCACCCCATCCCAAGTAAATAAAACTCCCTCCACATCCCACCCACTGTGCAATCCCACTCCCACCCCATCCCAAGTAAATAAAAACTCTCTCACATCCCACCCACTGTGCAATCCCACTCCCACCCCATCCATGTAAATAAAAACCCTCCCACATCCCACCCACTGTGCAATCCCACCCCACCCCATCCCAAGTAAATAAAAACTCCTCTCACATCCCACCCACTGTGCAATCCCACTCCACCCATCCCAAGTAAATAAAACTCCTCCTCACATCCCACCCACTGTGCAATCCCACTCCCACCCCATCCCAAGTAAATAAAAACTCCCTCCACATCCCACCCACTGTGCAATCCTACCCCCTCATCCAAAGTAAACAAACACTCCTCCTCCCACATCCCACCCACTGTGCAGTCCTACTCCCCACCCATCCAAAGTAAATAAAACCCTCCCACATCCCACCCACTGTGCAATCCACTCCCACCCCATCCCAAGTAAATAAAACCCTCCACATCCCACCCACTGTGCAATCCCACTCCCACCCATCCCAAGTAAATAAAACTCCCTCCCACATCCCACCCACTGTGCATCCACTCCCACCCCATCCAAAGTAAACAAAACTCCTCCCACATCCCACCCACTGTGCAATCCCACTCCCACCCCATCCCAAGTAAATAAAACTCCCTCCCACATCCCACCCACTGTGCAATCCCACTCCCACCCCATCCCAAGTAAATAAAAACTCCCCCACATCCCACCCACTGTGCAATCCTACTTCCACCCCATCCCAAGTAAATAAAACTCCCCTCCCACATCCCACCCACTGTGCAATCCCACTCCACCCCATCCCAAGTAAATAAAACCTCCTCACATCCCACCCACTGTGCAATCCCACTCCCACCCCATCCCAAGTAAATAAAACACCCTCCCACATCCCACCCACTGTGCAATCCCACTCCCCTCATCCCAAGTAAATAAAACCCTCCCACATCCCCCCACTGTGCAATCCCACTCCCACCCCATCCCAAGTAAATAAAAACTCCCTCCCACATCCCACCCACTGTGCAATCCTACTCCCTTCATCCCAAGTAAATAAAACCCCTCCACATCCCCCCACTGTGCAATCCCACTCCCACCCCATCCCAAGTAAACAAAACTCCCTCCCACATCCCACCCACTGTGCAATCCTACTCTCCCTCATCCCAAGTAAATAAAAACTCCTCCTACATCCCCCCACTGTACAATCCCACCCACCCCATCCCAAGTAAATAAAACTCCCTCCCACATCCCACCCACTGTGCAATCCTACCCCTCATCCCAAGTAAATAAACACTCCTCCCACATCCCACCACTGTGCAATCCCACTCCCACCCAATCCCAAGTAAATAAAACTCCCCTACATCCCACCCACTGTGCAAGTCCCCTACTTCCACCCCATCCCAAGTAAATAAAACTCCTCCCACATCCCACCCACTGTGCAATCCTACTCCCTCCTCATCCCAAGTAAATAAAACTCCCTCCCACATCCCACCCACTGTGCAATCCTACCCCTCATCCCAAGTAAATAAAACCCCTCCCACATCCCACCCACTGTGCAATCCTACTCCACCCCATCCCAAGTAAATAAAAACTCCTCCCACATCCCACCCACTGTGCAATCCTACCCACCCCATCCCAAGTAAATAAAACTCCCTCCCACATCCCACCCACTGTGCAATCCTACCACCTCATCCCAAGTAAACAAACACCTCCTCCCACATCCCACCCACTGTGCAGTCCTACTCCCACCCCATCCCAAGTTAATAAAAACCCCCCCACATCCCACCCACTGTGCAATCCTACTCCCACCCCATCCCAACTAAATAAAAACTCCCTCCCACATCCCACACACTGTGCAATCCTACTCCCCCTCATCCAAAGTAAATAAAAAATCACCCTCCCGCATCCCACCCACTGTGCAGTGGCAATCTTACCCAATCCCAAACTAATTCTCCCTCCTGCATCCCACTAGCTGCGCAATCCCACTCAAGCTATGTGGGATTTCCAATTTCTGATTCTGACAGAATTTCATGGAATTTTGGAAATTCTTTGTACTTCCATGTAATTCTGTATGAAGTGGTATTCCAAACTTCTGAATGTGGAATATTAAATGCAGAATCAAACATCACAATTTATGTAAAGTGCGGATCTGTAAACCTACGGGATCCAGAATATTATTCCACGATATACATAACAATGCTTTCCAGAATTCTGCAGAATTTAAAAAGAAATTCCAAGACGTATTTTGGAAATGGAACTGCCATGTCACATAAATTCTGCTGGCAGAATTCCATATTCTGCACAGCTGTAACTCCCACTCAGCCCCAAGTAAATTAAAAAAAATTCCTGTCATCCATAAATGTGTCCATGGCAACCCTTTGCATTATCTTTAGTCATGTTCCTCAACCAAGATTTGTGACTACTCCCTGCGCTCCCCCGCTGTCTAGAATTTCAGATTTCCAGTAGTCAAAATGGACTATGAAAGGTGTGTGTTCCCATACCTGGCAGCAGCACTGGGTAGTTGAATAATGTCCCAAATAACATGACTATCTGCCAAGACTGAGCAACACTGAGAGGTACCATACCCTTATTTAACTAAATTATGACAGTCTGAAGAATTCTTTTTTTTTATGTAGCTTTTGCCCTCATCTGGGCTCTGGGCAGGCACGGCTGCGGACCTCACTCAGAGGATCTTGATCCACCTTGTTGGCTTTAAGCCTTCGTTTAGCCTGCCTCAGTGCTCCATTTTCTGTTTTCTCACTGTTAATCCTGGGACCCTAGAACATGGTCACGCATACACTCTGCAGCTTTGGTAATGGCCCCTTCCTCCCACCCGGTCTAATGCCTGGTTGCCCTTGCGGCTTGGCACTGCCACCTAGCCTCCACCTGGAGGTAGCCAAGAGCCAGGGAAACCCCTGTCCATCCCCAGGAGAGAAGTGCTGCCTTGCAGCAGCTCAATCAAGCTCCTCACCCTCCCCCCCCAGCTGACCGTCGACCACTCAGGCTTGTTACCAAACCCAGGTCACTGGTGTGGGAGGAGGTAAGGCATCCAGCATCTCAGCCCTCCATGCCACTTGCTAGCCAATGTAAAGAATTCTAGTTTCCTGTCCACTTACTGCTACCTCTGTACGGATGTTCAATGGCCTGACTCTGAATTTATCATGTACTGTATTTTCATGAATAAAGGTGCAGGAAAATATATTACTGGTAGCAGAGCCACATGTGAGTTATGTATGTCTTGCCCTCTCACAAGCGATGGAAAGAGGTATATGCCTCACCTGGAGTACTGTGCTCAGTTCTGAAGTCCCCACCTAAGGAAAGGTAAGAACAGGCTGGAGACAGTGCAGCACAGCGTGACCAAAATGATTCAGGCCCAGCGGGGCAGATCTTAGGAAGATCGGCTAAAGGTGCTGAACGTGTACTGGCTGGAGGCTGGATAAGAGAAACATAGAAGATGACAGCAGAAGGGGACCTGTGGTCCATCGAGTCTGCCCAAGCGAGGTATCCCGGGACCTATTGTGCACCGGTGTTCTGTCCTCCTAGACACCCAGCCTAGCCCTTGCCAGTGCCATGTGTTTGTTCCCAATACTTGTCCCACCCATGCTTAAAGCTTAATACTGACTTTGCAGCCACCACCTCGGGAGGTAATCTATTCCAAGGTTCCGCCACCCTTCTGAGAAGTAATAATTTCTGATGTCCCTCTTGAGCACTCCACCCTTCAATTTCCATTTGTGGCCTCTTGTAGCAGAATTGAAATTCCTGGTAAAAAGCTGCGCTTCTGGCTCCTTGTTGATGCCTTTAAGGAACTTGAAGGTTTCGATCATATCATTCCTGTCCCTCCTAGTCTCTAGCGAGTACAATTTCAGTGCTCCAAGCCTCTCTTCATAGGTGATTTCCTGAAGGCCATGTATCATTTTTGTTGCCCTTCTCTGGACCACTTCCGATCTATCAATGTCCTTTCTTATGTGAGGCCTCCAGAACTGTGCACAGTACTTCATACGAGGCCTCACTAATGACCGGCAAAGTGGTAATATCACCTCCCTGTCCCTGCTGCCCATCCCCCAGCCAGTGCATCCTAGCACTCTGCTAGCACTGCTGTAAGCCTTACTGCACTGACTTTGCTGCTTGAGGTCATCCCTAATGATGACTCCCAGATCACGTTCCTCAGCAGAGGAGCTCAGCTGGACCCTGTTTAGCCAGCATTCTTCCTTGGAGTTGGCCCTACCCAGGTGTATCACCTTTCACTTCTTAGCACTGAAGTTTAATTGCCATAGTTGAGACCTTCAAAGTTCCTGAAAGGACACCTACTGCCATGTCAGTGACCTGAATTTGGAAACAGACGTGTGTCACTCAGGGCTCACCAGGTGAGGGAGAAGTAAGCATTCGGAAGACTGCTGTCCTCCCTCAGGGTATGGGGCTTGCTATGGTTGACTGGCTGGCTAACTGCCACCCGGTAGTAGCTGGGTGACAGCACATGTGATGTCACCATGAGAGGGAAGAGAACTCAAATTCAGGGTGCTGGGGGCATCTCTGCAGAGACAGTGATAGCACATTAGCCGTGTTTACATGGCTAACCTTGCTCCTTCTTTGGAGCATTGCAGAACTGCCCGACCCAAAAGATGCTTGGCTAACTCATCTACACAGCCCCCCTCAGCACTGATGTAAGACGCGTGGAGAGGGGTGGGGAGTCGTGGCAGTCAGCTGATGGAAGCGCCTACAAGTGGGAGCAAGCGGTGCAGCCTGTCCACACGGCTGCTTAAACCACTCGCTCCCGAATGTGTCCCCAGACTTTCTGAGACTACCAACTGGTGCAGGGAGTGTCTTAGCATGATTTGGTAAGTGTCCACACGGCAGCATTTGCACTGAAGCAACCTTAGCGGGATGTTAAGGTTAGAATGTCATTGTAAACACGGCTATTGTGCCTATTGCATGTCCTCTGAGCCCAGGGAGAAAACCAGTGGACCCCCCCCACCGACTGCAGGATTACGACTGACCCCTTGCAGGCCCCAAACTAGTGACTAGGCACCCCCACAGTCCTGTGGCAGAGAACGATGGTGGGAAGGTAAGTCCCAGAGAATCTGGGTGTCAGGACTGGGGGGGGGGGTCAATAGGTAGGGGGCAGCCATGACAGCTCAGGAGATAAATGATGGGAAAAATTTCCTGAAAGAAATGAATAAGGTAAACTGTGAGGAACTATTTAGCATAAGTAGTGGATCGAGAACACAGGGGCACAAATGGAAACTGACAGGGGGAGGTTCAGCAGGGAAGTGAGAACATTTTATTTTACAGAAGGTGTGGTAGAGCCATGAAGCAATCTACCAGATGATGTGGTAGGTGGCAAAACTATCAGTGGTTTCAAACATGGGCACCCACATAATGGTTGGTCAGGGTGGTAGTAATAGGGCGGGGAGCATGGGGGCAGATATTGCGGGTAAGAACCCTATATGGGCAATAGGTCATGTGTTTGTTAGGGGTTATGGGCAGACTGGATGGACTAATGGTGTTTTTCTGCCATTACTGTATATGTTTCTATCTTTCTATATTCTGAGCCAGGCCATTGTGTGTCCAGTTTATATAATGTATTTTACATTGTAAAGCTTTTAAATGAGTCCTTTTATAAAGATCTGTCTGTTTCTGTTTATAAAATAGTAAGGGAAAATCCTGAAATCTGATTGGCTATTGTTCATGTAGCAATTATGTTCCACGCATGGAAAATAAAAAGTGCTGCCAATGTGCACTGATCACCACTGGAATCATTACACTAATAGAATGTTAAGAATTCAACTGGCAGCCACTGTGTTCTGCTCTGTAACTGTAAGCATCACATTTACTTGCACTGGGCCCTAAAAATAAAACTACTTTAAATACAAAATAAAACAGATTGATTAAATGTTGTTTCCCTGATCATCACATTCTCCTTACACACATAAGCAAATTAGAAACATTAAGTATTGTTTATAGTTTTCATTACAGCTGTTTATTTGCTAACAGTGAAAAATCTCCCTTCTTTCTTTATCTCATCAGGGAAATCTCTTCGCCTTGCCCTGACAAGGATATAATTGAGTCTCTGGCTGTAACAGAGGCCTTTGTTGTGTGTGTGTGTGTGTGTGTGTGTGTGTGTGTGTGTGTGTGTGTGTGGTAGTACTGCATGTTAGGAGAGTAACATTCTAGCCGTGGAACTGAGCAGAATTTTGAATCCATCTATTCCATGGTAAACATTCCATGACAAATTTTCCATATCTTGAATGTAGGGAAAAACAGAAAAAGAACAGGAAGAAGAAAGTAGGCAACAATACAATGACATCATCAATGACATCATTCTTAGTGGGCGGAAGGACTATTTTATCATAAATGCACACAAGTAAATCTATTGTTTCTACATATAAACATGCTTTTCCCAGCTGTAAAAAGTTTAAAAAAAAAAGAGCCCATTTTATAAGCGCAATAAGGCACTCTGAGATGTGTGTGGAACACATTTCACTGCACAGCCAGCAGCTAAAGTCACTTGGCCTTCAACCTTGTGCCTTATTACACCCCTGTCTGTGCAGTAAAATGTATTCCACAAGCATCCCATCATGCCTTATTACTTACTGGATTTCGCTGCTCTGTTTTGAGTGCAGCAGAGGCTATTGTGATGTCATCAGGCACTGGTCAAGCTTCTCTCCCACCTTTATTAGTCTTCATGTTTTCTTCAGCAATATTGTTTTTCTGGCAAAAACATAAATGTACACATTTTTGTTAGAAAAACAATAACAACAATAGACTGCCTGTAACATCTGGGCCTATCCTACCTATGAGACCTAGTGTCTATTCAGGGTTTATGCCAATGCTACCCACCACCATTTTTGTTACTTTGCTGCTACTCCCCTGGGTTTACTAATAAGCCGTTAACTCTGTACCAGCCGTGTCTGAAGCCATTAATGGCCTTGGCACCCACCCCCTCAGCCAGCAGGCTGTACAATGGCTCAGCCACTTTCTTGGTAAAAAAAAAGAAGAATGACCTCATGTCCCTCCAATAGAAACACAGCAGTTTTCGTTTTCTTTCTTTCCTGAAGTAGGATATGGGATTTTAAAGATGTTTCAAAGTTCCTACTCCCGTGCTATACCAGCTATGAAAAAAGTAAATATCTTTATAACATGGGTTCTAAAATACTGTCTTCTGATTCATCCAAACTGGTCACCTAACCGTGGATTAATTAAGCAATAAGGCATGACAAGGTGTGTGTTATCGTGTAATAACATCACTCCTGGGGTGGGTTGAAGCATGCAGCGAAGCCAAGTGCTTCCACCACCCCAGGAGTGACGTTATTACACAATAACACACACCTTAGAGTGACCTTGCAGATGGACTAGAGGTAAGGCTTGTCTGTTTGCAGATGACACTAAGATCTGCAACAGAGTAGATGATCCAGATGGGGTGGGCAGAATGAGAAGAGATCTGGATAAACGAGCAAAATGGTCAGAAGAGTGGCAACTGGGATTTAATGCAAAGAAGTGCAAGATCATGCACATAGGGAAGAGAAACCCTGAAGCCACCTATAGGCTGGGACGGGAGTTGCTAGCAGTCACAAAGGAAGAAAGAGACTTGGGCATCATCATCACTGATGACCCGAAATCATCCAAGCAGACCTCTAAAGCAGTAGGTAAGGCTAGGGGGGTGTTAGGGTGTACTAGTAGGGGTATCACAAGTCGTAAGAGAGAGGTAATAATCCCTCTTTACAAGACACTGGTTAGGCCCCATCTGGAGTACTGCATGCGGTATTGGAGGCCACACCTTCACAAGGACATTAACCAAATTGAGGCAGTCCAGAGAAGGGCAGCCAAAATGGTGCAGGGACTGCATCAGAAGACATACGAGGACAGATTAACAGAGCTCAATATGTATACCCTGAGCAAAGGGAGGGAGAGAGTGATATGATCGAGGCATTCAAACACCTTAAGGGCATTAACAAGGTGAAAGAGTCTAACATGTTTAAATATAAGAAAAATAGCAGGACAAGAGGACACAGCATGAGATTAGAGGGGGGCCAATTAAGGGGGAATGTGAGGAAATTCTTTTTCACAGAAAGGGTGGTGGATGCATGGAATGGCCTACCTCAAGAAGTGGTGGCTATGAATATAGTGCAGGGCTTCAAATAGGCATGGGACAGGTATAAGGGAGCAATACAAATGAGTATGAATAGATAGGCCACTGACAGAGCAAAGGCCGATGGCACATTTATAAGGTAGAAAAAGAAATGGGCAGACTGGATGGGCCTTGCGGTCCTTATCTGCCGTCAACTTCTATGTTTCTATGTTTCTAATTATACACTGGCTCGATATTATACAAAATAAAAAGAAAATATTTAAGAAAGGTTTTAGTAGATTTTTAGTGTGGCAATATATCTTTGTTTCTGACAAAAAGAAGTGAGGTCAGCCATGATGTCCACACAGTGATGTTATCGTTCAAGAACATCACTGTCCTAGGCACACATTGACCAATCAGGACACTAGAAATGTTGTTGCCATTGTATAATGGCTGATATACCCACAGTTGCATGTTCACATGGCTTTATTTCACTGTTTCTTTAGATAAAACTCTAACAAAACATTGCCCATGTTATAAGAAGATGAATCCACTCCAGGGTATGGGTTTACTGAACATTAATCCCAGGGTTTTATTTAACTTTAAAAATTGATTAGCGTTTTGCTCATAAAAGTGCTAAAACATTGTGAAAATGCATAGCACCTGCCTCACTGTGTTTAACAAACATAACACTTCTAGAAAACCTATATAAATATTTTCTGAACAGTTAGTATTGTCCCCAAAAAAAAAACTGCTAATCAATTATTTAAAACCCTGATTCCACGCCTGGGTGGTTGAAATAACTCGGCTTTGCCTCGTGATTCCAACCCCCCAGGCATGGATTAATGCTCAATAAACCCATACCCTGTTGTGGGTTAATTCCTCCTTGTACAGGACTGTGCTGTTTACCATCAGACACATGTACTAGTACCATCATAATGCTTTCCCAGTATGAATCTAGTGCACTCATTCAACAGGCAACCTCAGTGGAACAGATTTTTAAAAATTGTGAGTGGCAGGCATTTTTAATAACTTGACTCATTACTTACAAACTTAGCTATAACAGCTGTTTCAAAAATATCTGAGGAAATTATTATGGATCGTGGGAGCGCTCCCGACCAGTCGCAGGCCTCCCTTCAGTTGTGTGTGAGGTACTCTTATTACCGTAAGAGTACTTCATGTGCTGAGTCACTGTAACGGGCTTCTCGCTGACTGGTCATGCCATTCACTGTCTTAAATAAGGAATAATGTATGGCCAACCATACCCAACGAACCTGTGTTTCCATCGTGGGGTTGAGATAACAGTGTATGGACCTCGACAGCAAAACTCAACAAGTCTATGCTGTTATCTCAACCCTGAGATGGAAACGCAGGGCAAGTTGTGTATGGTTGTCCATATTTTATTTGTTATAATATATGGTTATATAAAAATATTAATGACAGGAGGAGGAGTGATTTGTTGTAACTTAAGGAAATTTTATTTAAAATGACAACAGTTTAAACATTTTTGTTAGGTTTTTGGAACACGTGTACAATAAGTGAATAAATGTTTTTAAAAAAACACATTTGTTGATAGGCAGTGCTTATCCTGCCCAGCAGTGGTACAGAGAGAGCTAGAGAGCTGTTGGAGTGTTTCTGCCCAGTAAGCCCTACTTGTTCAGAGGGGAATCCCCTCACACACAATGAAAAATGTCTGGTATTCTTTTGACATACAGATTTAGTCTTTCCCATATTGGTCCTCGTAAGAACAGATCCAGAAGCAAATGATTTGATACCTTTTATTGGACCAACATAGATGCAACAAAAAGAACAAAGTGCTTTAGATTTTGGACCAACCAAATCCTTCCTTGGAAGCTTAAATTCTTGTTATGTTTTTTGGTAATATATTTGTAGAATAACTGAATAATTGTTTAAAAAATAATATTTGTTGATGGGCAGTGTTTATCCTGCCGAGCGTTGGTACAGAAATAGAGCTCTTTGAGTGGCTCTGCCCATTAAATGCTACCAGGTCAGAGGAGAATCCCATCACACACACTGAAGTCAGGTGGGCATAGGGAACTGCTAGTGTGGTCACGAAGGCAGGCTGCTGCCTGCAAAGGTTAGTGTGAGTGGGAGTTGGAGCACTCACCCAGAGTGGAACGCTGAGTGAAAATGAAAGCGCTACCATGCAGGAGTCAAAGTGAGCAGAGACACAGGTGCACTTTATAGAATGCACACAACTTTTAGAACATGCTCAACAACATCTTTAGAACGTGCAGAACAACTTTTCAACTGTGCACAATAATTTTTTTTGAACTGGCTGTATTCCATGCACAATAAGCCTTAACCATATACTATAAAAGGCTTGTTTTAATTTAATGCAGTTAGCAAGCTATAAAAGCTTTACAGGTCATTTGGAGGGCCTCTTTTCGCTATAATAGTGTCGCTTCTCGCATCCTTAGGACCACTGAGCTGCTCACCTTCAGTTACACCAAAAAAAAAAACAGAACAGCTCACTTGTGCAAGGAGGGTGCAGGACACACTGAAGGCACCAAGAAGCAAACGAATGTCCGCACTCCTTTGTTGTAGTGATAAACAGCTTTTATTACAAATTAAAAAGGCACACCACCATAGTGGATACGGCTATTGATAATTAAGGCAATCCATTTATTGCACTGTTTCTGTAAATGCACTGAAATGCTGGAATCAACTCACTGTCACTTTAAATTGTTTTGCATAAATTACTCTTTGACCTGAACCTTGGAACTTTCCCGTGAGGACGTACTGCATACGGAACTGGTCGGGGTTCTGTTAATGTCGCCAGCTGTATCCACTATGGTGTGTGCCTTTTTAATCTGTAATAAAAGCTGTTTATCACTACAAAAGAGGAGTACGGACATTTGTCACCTTCAGTTAGCAGTCCTCAGGCCCTAAGAACGTGCAAGGTGACAGTTTCATATTCATAAGAGGCGCTCCAAACAGATCCATAAACTTATAAAAAAATACACTGTGGATAAATCTAAGGACGTCAGAAACACAGTTTTGCTAAAAAGGCTGTATAATTAATGTTTTTTTTGTTGGCTAACAAATACTTCTGCTTTTAGTGTTTCTTTGTGATTTGCCTAAAGCAAGGATAAATGGCTAAAATTATGACAAATAAGGGCTATAGTATAGGCCTAATAAAATACTGTATGCCCAATATTTTAAAGAGTGATTTGTGACTTCATGACATCACAAGTGGTGAAGCCACTTGATGCCACAGGGATCATGGATCGCAAGTAAAATATCATTCAGATTTTTATTAGACCCGTGTTGTATTTGACTTATGCAATAGCATTGCTTTCCGCAGTAAAAGACTTGGATGTGCTGCTGCCTTCAGGAAGCTGCTGTTAAACTTCTACAAAATGAACCCTCTGAGTATAATCAAGTCCTGAAAGGCAATGATGTCAGGCTTCCATTCCGAAGGTTCTACAGTGAGAATATTTGTTTTGTCATCCACATGAAGTGGTATTCTCACTGCAAGTCCTTGACAAGAAAAAAATAACCTTAATATGTTTGACTTTGTATCTACACTGCCATTATATAAATGATGTATCTTCATTTAGAACACTTCACTTGCTGTCTGTGAGGTTTGACTCTCACCTACCTTGACCTGCAGGCCAAGCTATGGGCCTGGCTCCATGCTACATGGCTGTGCTGGTTTATGTGCGTCTCCGAAGGATGAATGCTGAGTTGCAGTTACCACACAGTTGCAAGTTTGTTGGTGAATGGTGTCGTGGATCCTGTGCACGGTACGAAGTATATGTAAACAACAAGCTATGACTGGGTGTGCATTGAACAGATCTGACCATATACCCAGTAATGCATAAGGCCGCAGGCCGAGTGCCTTTAGCCCCTGGACTCGCTGTCAGATCTGTTCAATTCACAGCTCTGGAGTGTCTTAAAGTGCTTATAAAATGGGCTAGATTTTTTTTTTTTGCTTTTTAATGTTACAAAAACTATGTTTATATGTGTAAAAAAAGGCTATTATTATTAGCATCTGTGATAAAATAGTCCTTCCGCCAGCTAGAAAATTGTGTCATTTTAGTTTTGTTATTTACTATGCTTTCTGATTTGTTCCCAGGCAGGAACCCTCACCCCACCCCTGTGTACTGACCTGGAGGAGACACCAGCATTTCTTGTCAGCCTGGGATGGAGCAACAAGCAGCTACTGAGGGTCATGCAATGTCAAAGAGTTTTTTCTTTTCTTTCCAAGGAATGTATGCATGCTACTAGGGGATGTACAGGACCAAGCGGCTCTTCCCTTTCCTGTGACCAAGCAAACCAGCTTACCCACCATTCGGAAGTACTTCTGTCCCCCATGCTGTGTCTTGCCTGTCAGAAGTGAGTCTGTCGGTATCAAAATAGGAAAAAATAATAACAGAAGCGGTCCAAGGGTATTTTATATTAAGAACTGCATGAGGTGGGGTTGCGATTGCCAGCAGAGACAACGGGAGCAGCCATTCGGCTGGAGCAGCACCGTGATTCTTGCAAGACAGATTGGGATCAGTTGATATTTTTTTTTTAATTTAACTGTCACTTGTGCAGGGCTACTGTAACCCTGGCGCCATTCTATCAAGGGCTACTACCCCTGCCTGCTTCCCTGGTGGCAGGTTGAGGGCCTGGGTTCACTATCAAGGATCACTATGGTGTCACTACCAACAGTAAAACTACAAATATGGTGCCTCCACCCAGAGTAATAATTTAGTGGGTTAGAACCTGAACTGATACAGTCCTCTGGGAAGCTATACCTTTCCACAGCCCCACCTAGTGACCCCATACTTACAGTTTCCCAAAATACTTTGCTTTGCATTCAATTCACAATTAATGGAGAGTGCTAATAATATGCTCACAGTGACCACACTTACCAACAGGATCTGGAATTTTACATACACCCTGTGCACCTGTAAGAAACTGGTTACCAGCAATGACACAGTACCTTTCAGTTATTTAAATTAAACCAGCACTCAGTAGTGATATGCTCATGAACCAGATTAACATTTAAACAAGCAGATTCATTTATTTTTTTTATTTAGTGATTCGGAAAAGACCTCCGAGAGCAAGCTCTTTTACAAAGGTTCCACATCATAGATTGCAAAACAAAGAACAATAGGAGAAAGCAAAGGTACATCACAATGAATGATACAGCTTGGATTCAGAACTTACAAAATAACTCAAAACATAGGTGCAAGTTAAAATAAAAAGAAAAACACTTTATGAGGGTTGGGGGGGAATAAGCAGCCACAGAATGCCTTGTCAGTAGTTCAGAGGGACGGGGATAGCTGGCAGTGGAGTGAAGAAAGGAGGTACAAGAGAGAGGTGTGTAATGCGGTGCAGGTGAAGGGTGGGGGAAGAAGGGTGATAAGGTATTGGGATAAATGGTGGGGTGAAGGGAGGCTGAGTGGAGAAGACATGCTAAAGTAAATAGTGGGGTGTGAAGGGGCATGGTTGGGCAGCCTGCATCAGTAGTGACTGTTAGGGAAAATCACGGGACTGTGAGTTGGGGGAGGGTGGGGTGGCAGGTGCCGAAGGAGCATGACTCAGACTGATTGCTGAGGCAAGTCATGAGAAGAGACATAGGGAGGGGGTACCTTGAGACCTGTCTAGTGCTTGCTGGGGGGCAGAGAGAGCAGGTGTGGCTGGAATAAGGGGTAGGTACACTTAGAGAGTGTTATTAGGTGCTGCTTGAGGTCAGTTTTGAATTGTGCCAGACAATTGGTGGCCAAGAGGTGCCCAGGGAGTTCATTCATCCACAGGGGGGCCCGGAAGGCAAATGCACATTGCCTAAATGAGGTGCGATGGAAGGGGATAGCCAAAGCCCCTCTAGTCCTCCCTTTGGTGACCTGTAACGAGTTGGCTGCCTTGATCAAATTGCCTACACAAGGTGGTGTTTTACCCAAAAGAGCCTTCTTCCCTAGGATGCAAGTCTGGAATTTGACCCTGTTTCTTAATGACAGCCAATTTGCGCGTTCGCACAGAGTACAAGTGTGAGTGCCATGCTCAGCATCCAGGGTGAGTCTGCAGGCTTTGTTGAGCGCAGTCTGAACCCTCTTGAGCACTGTATCCATTGCTGCCCCATAGACCACTAGTCCATAGTCAACAATAGATATAATTGAACTGTGGACAAAGAGGTGGAGGGCCCCTGGAGAGAGGTGTTGCCTCTGCCTGTACAGGACACTAATCTTGGTATTGACTGTCTTGACCAAAGAGTCAATATGGTGCTCAAATGTGAGGATATCATCTATTATGACCCCCAGAAACCTGAACAAGTGAACTTGTTCCAGCTGCTCACTGTCTGAGTTGGAGATGATGAGTGGGTGGTGCTTATTTTTGTTGTGGGTGCTGGACATAAGCATAGCCTTGGACTTCTTGTAGTTTAGTAGCAACTTATGACTACAGAACCAGTCCTCGAGTTTGGAGAAGGAGTTCTGTAGCTCAGATTGTAGGACACCCTGAGACGTGCTGCTGCTCAGGAACACAGCATCATCTGCATATAGTATGAGTTTGGTGTTGCATGCTGTGGGAAGGTTATTTAAGAAGTGGCTGAAGAGTAGGGGCCCCAGTATTGATCCCTGGGGTACCCCTAATGATACCTCTCTTGCGCTGGATACTGTTTGCCCAATTCTGACACATTGATTTCTCCATAACAGGTAGTCTTGGAACCAGCAAAGGGCATTGGGCACCACACCCATGTTTTGCAGTTGGGTCAGTAACAGGGGGTGGTTGACTGTATCAAAGGCTTTGGTGAGGTCAATAAAGACAGACCCCACCAGTTTGCTTTCATCCAGGGCCTCATGTGCATAGTTCATGTAGTCCAGCAGGGCAGAGGTGGTACTGTGATTTTGTCTGAAGCCATGCTGGTTGGGGCATAGTAGATTATACTTACTGAGGTAGTCAATGAGTTGACCCGCCACAATCTTTTCCAGTGCCTTGGACAGGGGGGCTTATGGGGGTTAAACGAGGGATGAGGAATGCAGATTAAAACCAGATTATTTAGTTATTTGCTGTTGACAATGGTTTTGTCTTTGCAAAGCATTTAAATACAATACATTCACCCCTCTGGATTGTTCAGTTAACCTCACTGGGTACCCAGGATTTACTACGTTGCAGGCCTAAAGATCTGCTGCAGGTCAGCCGGCGTTGCAGCTGGCTGGGGCCCTTAAATAAAGAAATGGTAAATGATTCTTGTTATACTTGGCTGTAGCAATTATAAAACAACTTTTGAAAACCCAGCAGTTGTACTCCCCAGGCCTAATGGCATGCAAAGAACAGTCTAAACCACTAAGCAAACTTGAACGGCAGATCAATTGGAAAAACAGGCAAATTGGTGTTGCAGGGTAGAACCCTGTTTTACAAAACACAAAAAAACAGCGATGCACCACAGAGACCGAGTGAAATTACAATTTATTGTGAGGTCAAACTTACCTTTTCCCCGGCGCTTCGAGGGGACAGTCCCTCTTCATCATGGGTAAATCCCAGCATCACCCACACCCTGGAGTGGTTTATTGTGATTATACAATGTTCCCCCTTTATTTTTTACAAGAAAAAATAAAGAAAATCATTGTTTCTTGTCATTTTATATTAGTTTTATTAAATATATTCTTACACCTCAAAAAGTAGTTCCCTGTTGCTCGGAAAACTAATGAGGACACATCTGCCCCCATGGTGATTTATTTTCTTTTTAATTTGTTGTAAGAGATGGTGGATAAGTGGGGAGAGAGAGAGAGAGAGAGAGGCAGCATGACTGTTGGCACCCACACTGTAGCACTGTGAGGGTGGAACTCAAAAAATAAGCTGTTTTATTTATTTATTTTTTTTATCCCCAGCCCCTATACTTTTCCTGCAGCAATGAAACCTTTGCCTGTTTGCTTGATGGGTGAGTTTACTCTGTCTCTTCCAGCAGTCCAGCTCTGTTTACCTTGTAGGAGCTGGGGCAGTTTCTGAATTAACAATAGAACCACTCGGGTTGCCATTTTGGAACACCCTTCTGTTCTTGTGTATCTTGCCCAGGCCAGGAGCCTCATTCTCCAGCACTCTTCAGGTTCTAAGATGGGGAACAAAAGGGTGTGCTTACATTTCTTTTTCTTTTTTTTGTCTGTCTCGTCCCTCAGAAGAATGGAGAGGGCGCAAATGCCGAGTAGCAACTGCGGCATGCAACCATCGCACTTTTGAAATGTGGAGCCTTGCTCCCTGTTTTGCCAAGTCCTGGGACTGGAGGGTACACAATTTTGAAACAGGGAGAAGGAGGACAAAGTTGTGGTGAGCTCTGAATTGTGTGTGTGTTTGGACATGTACGAGCCTCCTGGTGACCGCACTGTAGGGGAGCGGAATGGAGAGTGAGAGGTGGTGATGGTTCGCAAGGATTTACATGGTGCCATTTTTTTCTATTTTCAGGGGTCAGATTGATTGTTGGGCTGATGTGGTTGACTGGCACTTTTACCCATTGGTAATGCCAGGATTTACCGCAGGTAAAATGTGCCAGTTAGCCAAACAGATTAAAGAAATCTAGAACTCCATTGTATAATAAAAATTCCCCAATCCTTAACCACTTACCAGGGAAATCTCTGCCGTATAATCTGCACAACAGAAGCTCTGGCTCCATCTAAGGACTTCTGTTGTGTGAGTGTGGGGGTGAACATTCTGCTGGAAAAATTGAGCAGAGATTAAAATTTGTGTATTCCATCTAAAGTAAACATCCCATCTATTGAATATAAGAAAGATAGAAATGAAACAGGTGGGGAAAGGGAAAAAAATAATATAAAGGAGAAAGAAAAGTGAGGAAAAAGAGTTGGGGAAAATAGTTTAAAGGTTTATTTAAACAATATATGTATTTTGCTGTGCATAATATTTGAAACTTCAGTGGAATGCTTATACTGGGATCTGCTGGGACTATTTTGGGACAGTGGGTGAACTTTTATTAACAAATCATTAAAATGTTGAGCATTAATTTTTTGCACATGTGTTCACACCCCCCCAAAAAAAAAATCACAATAAAACACTCAGGTGTGCCTTGTGGTAGGATAACCAGGGGTGCTTGAGCTGGGTGGGGCCGGGGGGCATAGCCCTCCACTTGTAAAAGTGAGTGGGCCACGCCTCTCACTTTTTGTTTACAAAAAAAAAAGAAACATGGTCTGCTGTCTGCTGCAGTCGCAGTCATTTTATACAATATAGTCGCGTGGCACTATGGCAGCCAGCAGGTGGCAGCAGCAGTCAGAGAAAGAAAGCACTTACTGTTCTGGTGACAGTGGTGTGTGCTGGAGCAGGGTGTCATCTCCGAGTATCTTTTGTTGCAGCTGTCCGAGGACAAAGTCGGGACTCAGACAGGGGATCCAAAATTCCATACAGGCATGAAGAGGGCAGCCAACCAGTGTCCTTCACAGAACTGGACTGGGCTGCCTGCACCCAATTGGACAGGGACGGTCAGGTGTCAGCTCACATAACAGCTTCCTGTGGGCTCTTCTTGGTGCGCAGTTGACTTGTGTGGGTAGCAGCAGGTGCAGCAGCAGCTCTTAACTTGTCTCGTCTCGGCTTCGGCGTTCACTCAGGAAGACAAGTGGAAGTTAAGGCTGCCCGGCCTGGAAGCTGTGTAGTGAGCACTAGTGGCAGAATAGCTAAACTTGCTGCTTCCTAGTGCATCCATGGGCAGTTAATAATTGCAGAATCGGCACGCATCTGTTGAACTTTACTAGCTCAGAGACCTGGTCTTAAAGCACTGAGCACAACAGAACATTTTCTCGCCATGGCGGACGGCTGTGTTACTTGTCTTT
This sequence comes from Neoceratodus forsteri, assembly GCA_016271365.2. Classification (NCBI taxonomy): domain Eukaryota; kingdom Metazoa; phylum Chordata; order Ceratodontiformes; family Ceratodontidae; genus Neoceratodus; species Neoceratodus forsteri. Next base: position 78,517,479 of record CM057458.1, read on the forward strand.
TGGTGCATTAATTGTTTAAGTAAAAGAAAAAAACCTTACCCAAGTTCCTAACCCAAACCAGACACAAACTAAGCAGGGACGTTATTAGGGGGCACAAAAGAGCAGATTGGAGGAATTTTGTATTAAACTTGGGAGTGAGGGAGCTGGAGCGCAAACCAAAGGAACAGGGTCAGGGAGGGTGAACTCAGGAATAGGTCAGAAGAAGGCAGGCGGGCAGGAGAAACTAATAAGATTGTGGGAAAGGAAAAAGAAGGAATTAAGGATTGGGGACAGCAGGGTGGTGATGAAGTGAAATAAAAAAAAAGATAAGGGCACTTCTTAGGTGGTTGAAGGCACTCAGTGATGCCTAATGCCTTACAACATAAACCAAGATGTGCAGTTACCCCACAACGCACCCCCTGCCATGCCTTGTAGCTTAAGTGACAGCCACAAGTGGAGGAATTGTTTAGCACAAAAAGAACACATTTTAAAATGCTTTACATTTTTTTCCTTAACAAAGCCCATTTTATTAGTGCAATAAGACACTCCAATGTGGGCTTCAGGCTGCAATAAATGCACATCCAGGCTTGTGGGGTCAGGCCTCAGCATGCCCTTGGGTGGGTGTTAGTTTCAGTCTAAAGCCCATGCCCAGTGTTGGGTAAGTAACGTTAAACAAGTAATCAGTTACAGTTACTAGTCACTCTGAAATAATTATAATCGGCTACAGTTGTTTATTACTTTTGCATAAAAAGTGATTAGCAACTTGTAATGCCTATTACTTTTCATATTACTTTATATTACCTTTGATCAATTGGTTGTGTACACTAAGTAAATGTACAGTACCTACTGTCTGTGCTCAGGAAACTCCCAAAAAAGCTTAAAAAAGAAAATAAAATCTAAAGGGTGTCATATCAGTGGTTGTCAGTAGCCGCTCCACAAATCTGGACTGCAGGGAGGGACACAGCCTGGGTCCAGAAATCCTGATGTGGGTCTTAGAGACCCCCCCCCATACACACACACACACACACACACACATATGCAGTAGCCCCAGCTTTTGGACACAGATGAATCATGTTTTTTTCAAAATTTGTCCATCTTTTTCCCTTTTCCCTTCTCCACCCAAGTCTTTCCAAATGCCCTGTTCCAGGTGGTGCAGTACTTGTCTAAGAATTCTCTGCCTTTGTTTTTAAAGTTTGCCCACACACAGACTCACTCACTCCTATGACTATAAACTATGGGCCAGATATTCAAACTGTGCTATTTTGTGGAGCAAGCCCTTACGCTGCACAAAATAGTTGCGCAGGGGTGTGGCCAGAGCGATATTCAAAGGAGTTGCACCCTTGAGCAACTCCTTTGAATATCACCCCCCGGCCACAGCCACTGTGCATGGCGCAGTGGAACTTGTGCCACCACAAGTGGTCAGAGTGGAGCATTCAACTCTATGTATGCTATACCATTGCTCTACGCGAAAACCCCGATATCAAAAAGATGACATGCAAATGGGGCCATAATTCATGCAAGGCACAGGAGGGCCATTTGCATCTGATTATGGCCCCATTTGCATGCCATTAGCATGCAGGTGCGCCCGATCCCGAGGACTTCGCCTGGCGCCTCTGCCAGGCAGCAGCCGTGGGGACCGGACGCCTCGCAGCCGATCCGGGCAAAAGAGTAAAATCCCCACCACCACCCCCACTGGCCCGATCACGGGCATAGCTGAAATCCCCACCAGCCCGATCGCAGGCAGCAATGTGTCTCCCCCAACACATCCCTGGTGGTCCAGTGGACCGATAATCCTGATCGCGGGATGGAGTTGTAAACCTCCCCACCTCCTGAATATACCCCTGGTGGTCCAGTGGACCGATAAGCCTGATCGCAGGCTGAAGTAATTAAACACACCCCTCTCCCCCGAACATATCCTGGTGGTCAGTGGACGATAAGCCCGATCGCGGGCTGAAGTAATTAACAACCCCGAACATAACCCTGGTGACCTAGTGTCCCCTGATCTCACCCACTCATCGAAAGTTTCACCATTTCCGCCTCCCCACCTCGGGCAGTTGGCGCAGTATCTGATTCGCCAGCCTGCTGCTTATCGAGCCGATATCGTTCGAAGCAGACGACAGGGAGTAAGAGCTACTGGCGCAGAGACTGCATAAGACAGTTCAGTTTTGTGAATGAATGTATTCATTCACAAATTGGACTGTCTTGACGGTATAGCTGCACGCCCATTGGCTCTTGCTCTGCACCACCGGCCGTAGAGTCTCACCGGGCAGTCAGTCGGCGGACGGGCGGGCAGCAGGCGGTGGGATGCTGCCGCCGCCGGGGAGCGGGTGGTGGCTCGGTGGGTGGTGGGGGTGGGGACACTAGGTCGCCAGGATATGTTCGGGGTTGTTTGACTACTTCAGCCCGCGATCGGGCTTATCGGGTCCACTGGACCACCAGGGATGTGTGCGGGGAGACACATTGCTGCCCACGATCGGGCTGGTGGGGGGGCGGATTTGCTGGGCCCGCGATCGGGCCAGTGGGGGCGGTGGTGGGGATTTTACACTCTTTGCCCACGATCGGGCTGCAGGGGGGTACAGGAGGAATTGAGGGCCAGCCACAGGTGGCAGCTGCTGTGTTGCGCCCTGCAATGCAGCAGCTCACCTGTGGGTGGCCCTCGACTTGATCCTTTTTTTTTTGGCTCAAAGTTGTGCAGGCGCAGGTTGGGGGTTGCGCCTGCACAACTCTGCACAGCCCGGCTGAATATCGGGCTGTGCAGTTTATGCATGGTTCCTCCCCCTCCAGTTCAGCATGCATTCATTTGCATTGCGCTGTTGCTCAGCATGTTTTCTGTGGCGCAACTGCCTCCTGCTGAATATCGCAGAATGGACAAGTTCGGACTTGCGCAGGCACAACCCTATTGCGCATGGCGCAACCCTTTTGAATATCTGGCCCTCTGTATTTATTTTGATCCACGTCCCTGACCCTCTGCCTGCTAATACACACACACACAGAGTTCAGTAATTTGTACCAGTAGCAACCCCCGCCTCACCATCAACCCAAAACATCCTGGCAGAATCATACATGTTCTTCTCCTCCTAGTTTAATCTATATTCCTGCCTGCCCTCTCAAAGAAAAAATATGTCCACGAACCCAGCTAATGCATAACAGCACAGCGAAGGAAAGGGCAAAGGCACTGCATTATCGTGCTTACGCCAATTGATCTGGTGCTGCCTCTAGTAGGTTGTGAAACTTTAACAGTTAACTGAGCTTTTTAAAATAAAAATTAAAAAACAATTCACTAATACTGGCTGTCTGAGACTGTTGCTGTTCTCTGACTGCAGTCCTTTACTAGTCAAATCACTCAGATCTGACCAACCTGCTCTCTTTACCATCTCACGGGTTCAATCAGCCAAGCTAACTGAGCTGCTTCTGTGAGGTTTCATCAGCAGCAGTGGCAGGCAAGGTGCATCCCTGGAGAGAGTGGACTGTAGGACTTTGTTACCTCAACCCCGGTGATGTGCTGGCAACTTGTTAACCCTCTCCCCCTTTCCTTGCTGCCCACCGTGGCTCCTCCTTGGGCCTCTCCCACCAGTACCCATGTGCCCCAATCCCACACTGTGGCCTCTTCTTTCCCCTGCTACAACAGGACAACATAGATTTTAGGAAGAGACCAAGAAGCTACTGTATGGGAAGGGCGGAGGCGTGAAGATCTAACAATTTTGCATGCCTTTTCTAAAACCAGGATGGTCGATGAAATTCTCCCCCAATAATTATTTATTTATTTCTTCATTCATTCATTCAGAGTTACACCTTTGAGTACAGTGGGTAGGTAACTCGCTGGGCAGCAGGACACAGAGGGTGGCAGTAAATGGCTGTCACTCCACAGAGGGAAGAGTGACCAGTGGGGTACCACAGGGATCAGTGCTGTGACCGGTACTATTCAATATCTTCATCAGTGACATTGCGCAGGACCTAGAAGGCAGAATTTCACTGTTCGCTGATGACACAAAGCTCTGTAACAGAGTAGACACACCAGAGGGTGTAGACAGAATGAGAAGGGACCTGCAGAAACTTGAAGAATGGTCAGAGGTTTGACAGCTGAAATTCAATGCAAGGAAGTGCAAGATAATGCATATGGGGCACAAAAACCCTGGCACAATATATCAGTTGGGGGGTGAGGATATAGCATGCACCAAGCAGGAAAGGGATCTTGGAGTTATCATCTCTGATGACCTCAAGGCAGGAAACAGTGTGACAAGGCATCAGGTAAAGCAAATAGGATGCTGGGATGCATAGGCAGGGCATCACCAGCAGGAAAAGGAGGTCATAATTCCACTATACAAGACACTAGTGAGGCCGCACCTGGAGTACACTGTGCAGTTCTGAGACCTTACCTACGTAAGGACATAGACAGGGTAGAGAAGGTTCAGAGGAGGGCAACAAAGATGGTGCATGGATTGCATCACAAGTCCTATGAGGACAGGTTGAAGGCACTGAACATGTACTCCCTGGAGGAGAGGAGGGAGAGAGGGGATATGATAGAGACATACAAGCATCTTACAGGGAGGAACAGGGTGCAGGAATGCACTATTTTTAAGCGAAAAAGATGTTCCAGGACTAGAGGGCATGGGATGAAGTTGGAGGGAGGACGATTCAGAGGAAACGTGAGGAAGAATTTCTTCACAGAATGGGTGGTGGACAAGTGGAACACCCTGCCAGAGGAAGTGGTGGGGCTGAAACAATCACGGGATTTAAGAATGCATGGGATAGACGTAAAGGAATTCTGGAGGTCAGGGGTAAGGGGCAACAGACTTCCTGGAAAACATAAACTGAACTTACAAACTTAAATGGGCAGACTGGGTGGGCCATAGGCCCTTATCTGCCGACACTGTCTATGTATCGATGTATGTATAAGTGCTTGTTTATGAAGATTCCACATCATTGATTGAAATAGAGTTATAACAAAGAATACAAGGGAAGTCATGGCATTCAAGGTGTTATCTAAGGCAGCACACACAGGAGCATTTTCAAGAATAGAGATATGCATCAGACAGTATCAAGGCAGCACCCGTAGGAGCCTTGTCAAAAATACTGTTCTTCCTTGTAATGAGTAACATCAAAAAACAAAGGAAGGTGTATATAGCTCCCTATCCTTTTCACAAGAAGTCTATTGTGTCCTGTGGCACTCTGCTGCACAGTACTTTGGTGGGGTGTGGGGTAACAACTATCCGTTTCTGTAGTCGCACTGTGGTCTTTCTGCCACACCTATTGTAGCTATGCAGACACCTCCAATCCTCCAAAAGGCAGACCCAGAAACTGTAGCTCAGTAAGTCAGAGATGACAAACCACAATCGAGGTGTGTTAATAACAGCAAAAAGAGGACCAGAGAACACTGGAAGAAATAAATAGAAGCCAAATAAAATGCATATTTGAATAAATAATCCATTTGTCTTGCCAACAATCTTAAAAGGACCTTTCTTCAGCAGTAGTGGACCCCAACAGCAACTGTGGACCCTAAGCCAACAATATTAAAAGGACCTTGCTTCAGCAGTAGTGTACTCCAACAGCAACTGCCGAGGCTTGTTGAATTGATGGATACTCTGGTGTCTAGTGGCATTCCCCCTGCCCTCTGATAACCTGTCCCTATATCATATAATTTCTCCTTGCTGTCAAGTGTCTCCCCCATCCTCCGATCACCAGTCCCCATATTATGTAATATGTCCGTGCTACTGTACCTAATGGCACCCCTTGACCCCAATCGCCTGTCCCTGTACTATGTAATTTTTCCTTCGTGTCTCATGGCACCTGTGGAGGGATTGTGGGATAACAGATGGACCAGACACTGAACTTCAAGTTCAACACATAATCTCTGTGTGATGTTTATTCAAAATGCAGCAGATAACCTTCAGCAATGGCATATCCCTTCTTTAGTACATCAGTTTGTAGCAACAGACTATGTACGTCCTTTCTCTGCACTTAGCCAGCACCTACTAACTCACTGATCTCTGATCTAACTTATCTGTTGAGATTTAGCCTCCCCTATGCAGGCCTTGTTTGCTTGGGTGGTGGAGGCTCAAATAAAAAAAAAAAACAAGCTAAAGATAAAGAACCTCAGTGCAGAAGCACTGAAACAAGGGTTACCCCAAAGGGCATTGACAATAAGCCAAGTTTCAAAGAAACACAACATCACACATACTTCCATAATGCAAAACATCATGGGATATATGCAAATCACCATTAAATTTCAGACTTGTTCAGTTTACAACAATTTACATGCATTTTAAATAGCAAAACTAACTTAATTTTTTATCATACAGTCCCCTAGTAACTTTTTACCTTTATCAAAAGCACCTAGTGCCACGGTATTTTCAACATTTACAGGTTTTATACACATAAGGTATATACATTAAAGTTATTTTATGACATAGTGCCGTTGCATACTAAATCCAACAATGAGGAACAGAGCCTGTTGTTTTATATCAGCTTGGAGGTCACAACAATGACCTCCCTGTACGAGGACCTGAGAGGGAAAAGGAAAATTAAGGAGGACACTATAGCATAGTGAAGAAAGGGAAGGGGGTGCCCACAGGTGGCCAACCTTATAAGTTATGTACTAGAATTGTAAAGAATAGATTATGCTAAGAAATAGAAGAACTGTTCCAACAGATTTAAGAAAAAGTCGGTCCTCAAAAGTGGCAGGAACTCCCTGTCACATATCCCCTGCCTTAAGAGGGAAGCAGTTATTGCAGACTGCTTGCCACCTTCCTGTCCCAGGAAGGGTTGGAGCTTCAGCCATCTTCTGAAGCTCAGTCTTAGGGAAAGGGAAGAGGGTGCCCACAGGTGGCCAACCGTATGGACTAGAAATTGTAAAGAATAAATTAGGCTAAAAAATAGAAGAACTGTTGCAACAGATTTAAGAAAAGGTTGGTCCTCAAGAGTGGCAAGAGCTCTTTATCACAGCACCACCTGTCCTCTGATTGACCATCCCCATATTATGTAATTTGTCCCTGGTGTCTAGTGGCACCTCCCATCTTCCCATCGCCCATCCCCATATTATGTGATCTGTCTCTGGTGTCTAGTGACACCCTCCACCCTCCAGTCACCCATCCCTGTACTATGTAATATGTTCCTGGTGTCTAGTGACAGCCCCCACCCTTCAATCACCCATTTCTGTACTATGTAATATGTCCCTGGCATCTGGTGGTGCCCCATGCCCTCCGATCTCCCATCCCTGTACTATGTAATATGTCCCTGGTGTCTAGTGACACCCCCCACCCTCCAATCACCCATCCCTGTACTATGTAATATGTCCCTGGTGTCTAGTGACACCCACGTCCTCTGATCACCCATGTCTATACTATGGTGTCTAGTGACACCCCCACCCTCTGATCACCCACCCCTGTACTATGTAATATGTCCCTGGTGTCTAGTGACACCCCCCACCCTCTGATCACCCATCCCAGTACTATATAATATGTCCCTGTTGTCTAGTGACACCTCACGCCCTCTGCTCACCCATGTCTATACTATGTGATATGTCCCTGGTGTCTAGCGACACTCCCTGTCCTCTAATCGCCCATCCATGTACTATGTAATAGGTCCTTGGTGTCTAGTGATACCCCTGCCCTCCAATTGCCCATCCCCATATTATATACGTCCCTGGTGTCTAGTGACACCCCACACCCTCTGATCACATGTCCACATATTATGTAATATGCCCCTTGTGTCTAGTGACAGCTCTGCCCTCAGATCGCTCATCCCCATATTATATATTATGTCCCTGGTGTCTACTGACACCCCCACCCTCTGCTCGCCCATCCCCATATTAAATAATACAGTATGTCCCTGGTGTCTAGTGACACCACACTCTCCAATCACATGTCCACATATTATGTAATATGTTCCTGGTGTCTAGTGACACCTCCGCCTTAGATCGCTCATCCTCATATTATATATTATGTCCCTGGTGTCACCCCCACCCTCTGTTTGCCCATCCCCATATTATGTAATTTGTCCCTGGTGTCTAGTGACACCCTCGCCCTCTGATCACCCATCCCTGTACTATGTAATATGTCCTTTGTGTTTAGTGGCACCCCCACCCCCTGAACGCCCAACCCTGTACTATGTAATTTGTCCCTGATGTCTAGTGACACCCTCACCCTCTGATCACCCATCCCTATAATATGCACAGTAGAAGCCACTTAAAGGGGACTCCTCCGTGGCATGCCAATCATCCCCTTTAAGCGATCATCCCATTTAAGGAAAGTGCTATCTTTATAATGGCGGCCGATTGTCAAACATACAAAACATAAAACTAATCACAGCACAAGAGTAACACATCAGTAAAGGCATTAAAGGCATTACAAAACAGCATACAATATCAGAGAACAATGACAAACTGACACAAAAACATGTTTGTGATTGCTGCTCTTCTTAGAGCAAGTGGCTTCTTCGTGTGGTTAAAACTTTTTCTAAGCAAAGCAGTTAAAATCCTTTAAAAGCAGCTAGTGATTAGCTAGTGATTCACTTACAGTATCTACAGAGCATAGGTAATCCGTCTGTTGTTCTCTGGTGTGAGGCTTCTGAAATCAAGTGCCTCCGTGTTGTTCCGCCCATCTGCTATGTCAATTACATCAACCACAGGCACATCCCGCAGTAATCCAGTGCCTTTGTGTTGTCAGTTTTCTCTCGGTGTCAGCGAGGATGTTCTGCCACGCTGTTCAGATCCTTCAGTGATTACAAGACCACAGGCACATCCCCCAGTAATCTGGTCCCATTATCAGGTAAAAATCTAGTTTTTTTGAAGTAGTTTCTTGGCATTCAAGTGCCTCCATTTTCAGTGAGGTCCAAATCTGTTTGACCGAGATTTCTCCCTCAGTGATGTTGTGTGAGGGGGTCTCTCGATGTCAGCAAGGATGTTCTACAAGAGAGTTCGGTTCCTGAAGTGATTCCAACACCTTTCTGAGGCACTGGAATAATCTTTTAACACCTGTCTGACCTGAATTGTTGTTGGCTATTTATGCCCTGCACAGTTAATGGGCTGCTAATTGCTTGCTAATCGCTGCTGACAGGTGCAGTCTATTGTATAATTACATGTGTTTTGGCTGGTAATCATCCCATTAAAACAGAATGACCATCCCAATTAAAGGTATACCTGTCCCATAGGATAACTTGGAAGAAAATTCTGTGCCCAGAGGGACATCCCGATTATAGGGACTTCCCTTTTAACCGGGTCCCCTTTAAGTGGAGTATACTGTAATATGTCCCTGGTGTCTAGTGGCATCCAATCCAGATCACCCATCCCTGTACTATGTAATTTGTCCCTGGTGTATAGTGACACCCCCCACCCTCCGATCATCCATCCCTGTACTATGTGATATGTCCCTGGTGTCTAGTGACACCTCCACCCTCCAATTACCCATTTCTGTACTATGTAATATGTCCCTGGTGTCTAGTGACACCCCCCCCTCCAATCGCCTCTCCCCATATTATATAATATGTCCCTGGTGTCTGGTGACACCACACGCCCTCTGATCACCCATCCCCATATTATGTAATATGTCCCTGGTTTTTAGTGGCACCCCCTGCCCTCCATCACCCATTCCTGTACTATATAATATGTCCCTTGTGTCTAGTGGCACCCCCTGCCCTCCATCTCCCATTCCTGTACTATGTAATATGTCCCTGGTGGCTAGTGGTACCCCACACCCTGATCACCCATCCCTGTACCATGTAATATGTCCCTGGTGTCCAGTGACATCCACCTGCCCACCGATCACTCATCCTCGTATTATGTAATATATTCCTGTTGTCTAGTGGCACCCCCTGCCCGCCATTGCCCATTTCTGTACTATGTAATATGTCCCTGGTGGCTAGTGGTACCCCACCCACTGATCGCTCATCCCTATACTATGTAGTATGTCACTGGTGTCCAGTGACACCCCCTGCCCTCCGATCACTCATCCTCGTATTATGTAATATGTTCCTGTTGTCTAGTGGCACCCCCTGCCAGCCATTACCCATTCCAGTACTATGTAATATGTCCCTGGTGGCTAGTGGCACCCCACCCACTGATCGCTCATCCCTATACTATGTAGTATGTCCCTGGTGTCCAGTGACACCCCCTGCCCTCCGATCACTCATCCTCGTATTATGTAATATGTTCCTGTTGTCTAGTGGCACCCCCTGCCAGCCATTACCCATTCCAGTACTATGTAATATGTCCCTGGTGGCTAGTGGCACCCCACCCACTGATCGCTCATCCCTATACTATGTAGTATGTCCCTGGTGTCCAGTGACACCCCCTGCCCTCCGATCACTCATCCTCGTATTATGTAATTTATCCCTGGTGTCTAGTTGCACCCCAACACCCTACCCACCCATCCTTGTACTATGTAATATTTCCCTGGTGTGCAGTGGCACCCAAACCCCCTAATCACCCATCCCTGTACTATGTAATTTATCCCTGGTGTCTAGTGTTGCCCCAATCCCCTAATCATCCATCCCTCTACTATGTAAATTATCCCTGGTGTCTAGTAGCATCCATGTTCTCTGATCTCCCGCCCCCATTCTATGTATTTTGTTTCTGGTGTCTAATGGTACCCCCACCCACTGAGCACCCATTTTGGTACCACCCTGATTCCCCAGTGGCAAGCAATCCCCAGCACCACACACACTGAGCATGCCACCCAGCCACCCCAACATGTACCTAAGCAGCCCAGCTGCATGGAGGGTCTGATACAGTGACCGGCACAGCCCTCCTCTTACCGCCTGGGCTGGCTGCTATATGGATGGCAGGAAGCGAGCATACATTATAAAGTATACTGTACGCCCACTCTCTGTTATCCCTGGGCAGAGTACTAAGGCAGCTGGGAGGGCCAGTGGCATGCTGGGGTGCATAGGCAGGGGTATCACCAGAAGAAGGAGGGAGGTAGTGACACCATTATATAATACCATAGTCAGGCCTCACATGGAGTACTGTGTGCAGTTCTGGAGGCCGCACCCTTATAAGGACATTACCAGGCTGGAGATGGTCCAGAGAAAGGTGATTGAGATGATACAGGGCTTGCAACACAAGACTCATGAGGAAAGATTAAGTGACCTCAATATGTACTCGATGGAAGAAAGGAGGGAAAGAGGAGACATGATAGAAACATTCGAGTACCTAAAGGGTATAAACAAGGTACGGGGGGAGACATTTTCCATTGCAGGAGGAGCACAGGAACGAGGGGGCATAACATGAAATTGAAAGGTGGGAGGTTAAGAGGGAATTTGAGGAAGTTCTTCTTCACAGAGAGGGTGGTGGATGCATGGAATGGTCTGCCTTAGGAGGTGGTGGGAGCCAGCACTGTGGATGGATTCAAGCGTGCTTGGGACAGGCATGGGGAACCATAGAGGTACAGCTGCAGGTGGGTTGGAAGCAGTAATCCAGTATAATGGCTTACGGGCAGACTAGATGGGCCAGGCAGTCCTTATCTGCTGACAATTTCTATGTTTCTATGTCCCATATGGCAGCCAGCCAAGGAGGTGAGAGAAGGGCTGTGCCATTCACCATATTGGACCCTCCGCATGGCACAGCTGCTTAGGTACATGAGGGGGTGGCTGGGTGGTGTGCTCAGCTCAAGCAGTGCTGGTGGACCAATAGCCACCAGAGAGGCACCGGGATGGGTGCTCAGCAGGTGGGGAGGGTAACAGTAGGTACCAGTGACAAAATACATAGAACAGGGATGGGCGGTCAGAGGGTGGGGGGTGCTTCTGGACACCAAGGACAAATTACATAGTATGGGAATGGGTGATTAGGGGGTCATGGTGCCCACTGGACACCAGGGACAAATTACATAGTGCAGGGATGGGTGATCAGGGGTTAGGGTTGCCACTAGACACCACAGAATACTCTAATATTACAGGACGAAGATCAGAGGGTGGCAGGTGCCACTAGACCCCAGGGAAAGAATAAATATTATGGGAATGGGTGATTGGGGTTGGGGGATGCTCACCACTGTGCCAGTGTGGCACGTGGCCACAGGACAGGCGCAAACCTGCCGCCACTTCCCATGCAAATGAGCCCATAATGAGCATGCATATGGCCCCCTAGCACCTTGCATGCCCAATGGGCTCATTTGCATTTTTCCGCTGAATATCAAGCCGAGAGCTCCCAGCACTATCTTGTCTGAGGGCGCAGTTCCCTTAACTTCTCTATGGGGTACATACAGCTCAGGTCTACGTCGGGGCAGTGCTACATGACTTAGCTCTGCACCAACATGGCCCTATATTCAGTTAGGTAGCACCAGTGTGTTATCCGACTGAATATAGCATCCTTAGTGTCAGGCACAGTGGCAAGGGCAGCACAGACCTCTGTGATGTGTTGTTTCACATACCTGAATATCAGGTCCATTTTTTTTATGAAAAGTAGAGACCTTGCCAAACTGTTTGATTTTCCCCTTATTTTTAACTCCTCCTCCTCCTCCTCCCTAGGTGGCCTACAATATCTATCCGGAAAAAAAATTATCCTCGGCTTCCCTTCCTCTTCTCCTAAAGCTAATGGTGACCGATGCATAAATAACGATGCAGTATGCAGTGGCAACTGAGAGACAACCAATTTCACTTGCCTGCCGTGCAGTGATGTTCTGACTGTTGTCCATGTTGCAGTAACCAAAACAAAAGCAAAAAGCTCAGAACTGAAACTTAATAGCAGTGCAGGCTGCAGCACTGCATTGGCAGTTTTCGCGTCAGTCAGCAGATAGGACTCCCACTCACTAATGTGCATAGCATCCCCTGCGTTTGTTGGGGGAATGGGTGGGTGTTGCCTTGGGATCATAGGATTGTCCAGTGGATGGAAGTGCGCAAGCAGGGCAAGGAGGAGGGCAAGTCAAGGACAGCTGCAGCAACCAATAGCAGGGTGACTTCCAGATGAATGCAGGCGCACAGCAGCTGCCTCTCAAAAGTCAGTGCCCTTGCTCCACAAGTCGTCCAAGTCAATGCACCCAGTCCTCTCATTGGACTCTGCACCCCAACCAGATGACAAACCCTGACTTGGAGATCAGGAGCTGATCCTGCTGCTTGCTAGGAAAAGTAAATCAGAAACTTGCATTACAGTAATGCATGTAATCTGTAACTTCCCAAAATGACATTTTCTTACAAGTAATCGGCTACCATTACAAGTTACATTAGATTACAGTAACATGTTACTTGCAATGCGTTACTACCCCACACTGGACAAGTCTTATTGCTTGCTTCACTTCCAGCAGCTCATGTAGCCAAAGGTTAAGACATTCTCTGCTGCACAGTCCAGCCCTGGAATTATATTTATACTGTAGGCTCTTCCAAAAATGGCCATCTGGGGAAAATAACTGGTGTGCTGTGCTTGTCCAGAGTCCAGACCCATTTGTCTGCAACTACAGACAGTTTTGTAGCACTAAAAGGAGCCTGGCTACGGACAGGCGATAAAATACAAACCCTTACATTTCTGCCTGGACACAGGAGGTGCACCAAACACGAATATGTCAAAAGTGCTGCCGAGGCAGACAGAGCAAATAATTCTTTGCATTCCTCCGAGGCGAGTAAATGAATGCATGCAGTCTGCTGAATGTAGAATGTTCTCAGAAAATAATTCCGTCTAGTGGTCATACATGGCTGTCATTCATCCGCTGACACTTGAGGCAATGTTTTAAAAATAGGAACACTGGGAAGTGCTGGCCTTTTACTGTGCTTTGCTTCCCACTGCAGTACAGTAGTTGACACATTCAGTCCACACAGGGTCAACACATCTGTATTAATTTATTAAACTATTTTTATTTACAGTATATGTATAATATTGAGAATACTGGTTAGGCAACCATCCACAACCAGCCTGTGCTGCCACAGAGGGATTCTGATTACATCTGACTTCAAGAGCGAAGCTAGAGAGGTCCAGTGTAATCAGAAGCCCAGGGTGGCAGCACAGGCTGGTTGGGCATGTTGTTGCCCAGCCAGGATTTTTTATAGTGTATACTTTTTTTTGTTTGTTAATGAACGTGTTTTCACAGCGCTCTGTGGCAGCAGCGAAAGTGCTGGTGGTTTCAGTTCAGAAGTTGAACTGCTTGCTGTGTGCAAGGCTGTGCAGTGTAAAACGCCAGCTGCCACAAGGACTTCTGATCAGCTAGAATGCTATTGTACCACAGAAGGGTACAACCATGATCCATGATCTTTGAGCCGTGGAACGACAACATTTCGTCTGTCACGGAAATCCATGCAGAACAACCCCCCACTATACACTGTATAAAAATATGTATTAGCGGTGGCCGGTCATCACAGAGCAAGTGTTACCACTCGTGGTGGCGGTGACCTGGGTTCAGGATCGCGCCTTGGTCATCAGGGACCAGCTGAGGGAAGGGTGATAGAGCATTCCAGCCAATGCTCTCCTCTGGGAGGAAAGACGACCAAGCAGGCTCCAGCATGCTACCGCCACCTTGCTAACCATGGGTAGCAGTGCAGGCAGAAGTCACAAAGGGAGAGAGACGCTCCCTGACAGAGACATAGGCATGCTTTGTCTTAAACGTTTAAGGCAGACTGGACCCTGCAACCTCGGAGACCTGCTCATGCCATATGCCCTCGCTTTTCCTCTCCGCTTTGCTAAAGTGGATGATCCACTAATGCCTAGGTTCCATCTAAACATCTCTGGGGACGGGGCATTTCCTGTCACTGTACTCATCCTAGTGCAGTACAGAACTGCAAAATTCCACTCCTGACAGAATTCTGTCTGAGGCAGAACAGACCTCCTCCGCGATGAAAACTCACAGAAATTGCAAAATTCCACAGAAAACAGCAAAATTCTGCATTTTGCATAGTTGTACCACAAAAACTGACTCCATGCAGTAACAAACAAAAACATGATTTGCAATATTAGTGGCTAAGCAGACTGCACACTCACCTCCGAGGTCAGAAGATTGGAAGGTTGTGAGTTCTAGCCCCATGCCAAGTACCTGAACTAAAGTCCAATTCTGACATTGTGGTGCAGCGTGAGGGGGCTGCTGCACTCCTGAAGTGCCATCTCTCAGATGAAACATTAAACCAAGGTCCTGTCTGCTTGTCCAGGTGGACGTTAAAGACTCCGTAGCACTTCCCAAAAAGAGTAGGGGAGTTTTATTTAAAATAAAAAAAATACATAACACAGCAAGAAACAACATTCAGTTCAAAGAAAATAGAAAGTAAACTATATACATCTGAAATCATGTTTTCACAACGTAAATATAAATAAACAAAATCATAAATCCTAAGTGCTCAAATGAAAAATAACTACTGGCAGGGAAAAAAAGAAAAAGAAAAAGAAACGTACCAACATGGATTAACCAGAAGACCCCTAATTCAAAACCACATCAGCAGTTGTGCCATTTGTTTTTTGTAAGACCATAAAAATGGAACATAGTGCTGCATACCATGACATGTCCTATGGCCAAAATGTGTAAACAGTGCATACCTCCAGAAGTCCCTAACTTTTGCCCTATCAAACTTCTTCTCATCCTGGTTGTGGACTGTTTTGTAGGGAACACGGGACATAATACAATATGTCATGGTGCGATGCAGTTTTTTGTTGCAAGACCCACACCCAGCGAGCCTGCCAGATGTAGTACTCAAGTGCTGCAAATATGCTTCCTGCTTTAACCTCCTTTGTTTTGTTTATTTTTATGTTGGCGCGCTTGCGCAGCCAACATCTTGCGGTAGTGCAGATTTGGAGGCGCGGTCACTGTTGGGTGAATGCAGGGCATGCACCAGTAGGTGCGTCCCCGCATTCCCCAGTCAGCCAGCAGCAGGAACTGACACCCTGCCTAGCTAATGAGTTGAAGACATCACAGAATGGTCCACAGCAATGAGAGCAAAGCTCTCATGCAGCGTGACCACAACATGCCTCCCCCTACGTGCAGGCAACATGGTGGCAGTGACTGCCATTGTTGCCTGTCAACCCCCCCCTTTATTGTGTGCCTACGGGAGTGTCCAATCCCCATCGGCATCATGTAACCCCTTTTTTGATTGCCGAGGGGTGCCCATTCCCCTCGGCATCATGCTCCTAACAGTTTTTTGTTTGCCTATGGGGCCCAATCCCATCGGCATGTATCCCTCCCTCCCTTGAATTTTGCCGACGGGAAGCCCACTCCCCGTCAGCATAATGTGTTCCCCGTTTTTGTTTGTCGAGGGGTGCCTTGTCCCCCCCGGCCCCGCGCCCCTTTCTTGTTTGCCGACGGGATGCCCAGTCCCCGTCGCCAAAGAACCCACCCACACACTCTCAGATGGTGCTCTGGGAGTCCACCCCAGCATGCCAAAGCACCTATTAAAACAAAAACGGTCCCCCATGTCTTTTTTTTTTTAACCTATAAAGCAAAAACAGTCCCTCGTACTCTTCCAACCTCCCTCCCACAACCCGCACCCATCCACTGCGCACCCTGCCTCCCCACACACACCCTCACCCCAGACTTACCTCCGGAGTCTGGCGCGATGATCTTTGGTGGACCAGGAACACGTCTGCACTCTTCAAAGCCAATCGCGAACTGAGGAAATGCCGGTAAGCTATATAATGGAATAAATGGGTTTTTTCAACTTTAATGCATATCTCGGGTATTTTTAGGAATGTTTACACCAAATTTTCAACATGGGGTTTTTGGGACCCCTCCTCATGAATTCCGGCACTGTCATGTCGTTAATCGGTCCCAAAAGGTGATTTCACAGTCACTGCACGGAATCACCTTTTAGGACTGATTAACAAAATGATAGTGCCACTGTTCATGAGGTGGGCTCTCAAAAAGCCTATGTTATAAATTTGGTGGAAAAAATCCCAAAAATGGCTGTTTTACAAGCGTGCGTTGCGCAGCTGCTACGCAGGCTCATAACTTCACGAATTTGTAATATTTTCATGCCAGATTTTCAACATTGTCATTTTTGTATACCTCCTTGTGAATAGTACAGCTGTCATTTTTCACACCCTGGCCGAAATGTGTTTCTGCACTTCCGGCGCACAATAACGCGCTCGCTGTGGGAAATCAGTGTTTAGGCCAGATTATGAAAATGACAGTGACACTGTTCATGAGCAGAGGTCCTAAAATGCCTATGTTGAAAATTTGGTGACGATACTCCATAAAATGACTGTGTTATAAGTGGGCATTGGCAGATTGCACGCACTCTCGTAACGTCGTGCATTTGTAATATTTTCACTCTGGATTTGCACCATTGGCGTTTTTCCATACCTCTTGATGAACAGTACAGCTGTCATTTCACATATCCTGCCCAAAATGTGTTTTCTCACGTCCGGCGCAGAATAGCGCGGTCGCTGTGCGAAATCACTTTTTGGGACAGTTTGAGGGAATAACAGTGACACTGTACATGAGCAGAGGTGCTAAAATGCCTATGTTGAAAATTTGGTGCCGAACGTCCATAAAATGACTGTGTTACAAGCGTGCATTGCACATTTCCCACGCACTCTTGTAACTTTGCAAATTTGCAATATTTACATGCCACATTTTCAACACTGGCATCTTTTTACACCTCCTTATGAACAGTACAGCTGTCATTTTTCACATCCTGCCCAAAATGTGTTTCCACACTGCACTACCAAAGCCAATGCCAGCGCGACAACATTCGGCATTGACAAATGCTTGTTATTTACTCATTCTCGGATTACAATACCTTTGAGCACAGAAACAAAGGTTCCACATCAATTAGGGAGGGCTAGTACAATGACACAGGGAAAAAAACAAATTACTTACAGTGTATGGTAAAAGTCATTAATACAAGTTGTTAATAGTCAGAGTTTAGGGAGAAAAGCAAGCAGTTACTGGAAGGGGGAAAGTAGTCGCCAGGAGGCAATTGCCAAGTGAGAGACAAGGAAAGACGTGTGGAAGGAAAGGAGCGAGGGAGTACAGGGAGGGAGAGGAATGGTGGAAAAGTGAGGAAAAAACAGAGGGAGGGAGTACAGGGAAGGTAAGGATGGAGAGATGGGGTAGTGGAACTAGGGAAAGGGTGAGTAGAGGACATTGGGGTAGTGGGGGATCAGTACCAATGAATGCAGTATAAGTGGTGGCTAAAGGAGAGGGCAGTACTATCAGGAAGGGGAGGTGCAGGCAAGGAGGGGGGGAGGAGAATAGGCAGCCAGAGGCCTTATGATAGAACCAGTCCTTCTCTGGGCACAGGGTGCTGGTAGTGTGATTATATGGGGCAATTACATTAATACCTATCCCCAGTTTCTGCCCTCCTACCCTGATCCCCCCGGCAGGGTTCTCAACATCCGAAGGGGGAATCAGGAAATGGCTACCCTACTCCTCTCACCCTCTCTTCTCCACCTGCCGTTCTGGGTCACCTGTGTGCACAACCTACCCCATCTTTTTTAGTCCAACAGCACTTGCGTACTACCTCGAGCCTGCTCCTGGTACACTCCTGCACTATAATGGTTCTGTTGCATTATGACTGCTTTGTACGTTTATACGTTCTTTTGTATGATTTTGGACATGTATTGTAATTTACCCAATGTTCCACTACTGTTTATTGTACAATACCTTGTGTTCCAACTGTTGCATAATCTTACAATGTTGTATTGTTTGTACTACCCACATACTATTGTAGCTGATCATCCTTCACAACCCTATGTACCACCTCCCCCCAGGTCACACCGTGAGTCGAGCAACTTGCTGTTCAGTGCGCCCTCCTGGTGAAACATTTCAATGAATAAATAAAATATAAATAAATAAATATGGCCCACAGGGTGCCTCTACTGTATTTCTTCCATGGAGTCGAATACACTCCTAGCACCAATTCAGTATATGCGAGTCTGTTATATAGTGGTTCATGCTATTCTGTGGCCACCAAGTCCCACAAACTGGAGACATAAGGACAATCAAACAAAAAAATGTTACTAAATTTCTAGTACCTTTATACATGCAGGGCCAGCTTTAGAGTTTTGGGGGATCCCAGCAGGATTAGAGAAGTCATGGGGGCCTCCTACTTGCCAGACATTCACCCCATGTGTTTGACTGTAGCCCATATGCACATCATTTTATTTTATTTTCAGTACAACCAGTGGTATATTTAAATTTTGGAGGGGAGAGAGCAGTGTTAGTCCTTGGGGCTGTTCTTCCCATCCCATCCACTGCTGCCTATTTGCCTCTTATTGACTGGGTCATAGCTTAGTCAGGCGTTTCATGGCACCATGATGCCACATCAGAAGGCAGTGCACAGCACTTTTTCATTGTTTTAACAAGATAATAAGATAACACATTTAAAATAATTAAGGTAAACTGCTCTGGATGGGCCCCCCATAAGCAGGGGACCCCCAGCGACCACAGGGTTTGCTGATGCTTAAAACTGGCTATGTGTACATGTAGGCCTCGGGCATACCCTGTCCTTCTTTTGCTCATGAGTGTTTCTGATGCCCAGCTGGCCATGGTTACTCAGCCACAACACATCCCTAACAAATGTGGGTACCCTAGGACTGGTGAACTGGGACAAACCATTAGGCCTCTCAACCTCTTGCTTTATAAATCAGGGACATGGCCCAAAATAATCAGGGATAAACACCCAAAATCAGGGACACAGCTTAAAAATAGGTAATATTCACTCAGAAATCTCATAGAATAAGAGCAGTGTAAGATTCATTTTCTGAAGAAGAACACAGCTGTAACTTTAATGTATTACATTATGTTGTGCTTACAATCCCCACTATTCTGTCACACAAACACAAATTGTACAATGGGCCGTGGAGAATTTTGAGGACAATCAGGGATGTTCCTGAAAATCAGAGACAGTTGAGAGGTGTGAAAACCATTGATGTGTCACTTGCTGGGCACAGTGAGAAACTCAACTCCCCTAAAAGTACCCTATCCAGTATATAGTATATTGGTAAGTGCCCTTCCAAGTTAATGTTAGTGCTTGGTAGGGATTTTTTTTTTAATTAAAAGGAAATATCACAAAAAAAAAAAAAATCAAACTGCAGTCAAAACAAACAACAGAAACATGAAACGTATACAAAGAAAACAAAAAAACATGATTACAAATGGAAAGCAAAACAAACCTACACTAACTAGCTCCCTGAGTTCAATATAGAGAGAAGAAAATATGAACCCAAAAACTAGAGAGAAAGGAAATAACCATTCCAGCTTCTGCACTCCAAAGAACAATGATGCCAAACAATTAAATTGTGGCCAAAATACTGAACATAGTGATCCGGGCAGAGTCTCCAGTTCCAAACTTCTAATACTCCTAAGTTCTTTGTAGACCAAGCCATGAGGTATCTTTTTTGGAGCATGAACTGGCAGTAAGATTGCCAGATCCACCATTTAATACATGCAAACAAACCTTTTAAAGAACTAGCGTTCCTGGCATGCCAAGGGGCACCCCTACTCCCTAAAATAAGAATAGCATCAATCACATAACGTAATCCATGCAGGTCCCGTTTAACCACCAGGGGCCCCTACCTCAGTTGGCCCTTTAAAAACTCTGCAATATTCCTATTTTAGTACAAGGGAGATTTTAACCATATCAAGTTTTGGAGCTGAGAAATAAGCAAAGACACAGTCTGCATGAACACTGTTTATTTAATATGTCTCAAACAGACATTTCTGTATGTGTATAATCCTTTGCATGTATTACTTTATTGTTTTCTCCCTAGCAAGCTACTGAGCATACCATACCCATTTTTCTGCCGGAAAATTGCAAAGACTGTTAAACGGGGAAACCAGGGGGAGGTCATGTCAGACCAACCTCATTGAATTTTTTGACTGGGTGACTAGATAGGTGGATCAGGGGAGGGCAGTGGACATGGCCTATCTGGACTTCAGCAAGGCCTTTGACACTGTGCCACATAGAAGACTATTACACAAACTGGGGAATATGGGTGTGGGCAGGACAGTAGTGTGGTGGGTAGGTAACTGGCTGGGCGGCAGGACACAGAGGGTGGTGGTAAATGGCTGTCACTCCACAGAGGGAAGGGTGACCAGTGGGTTACCACAGGGATCAGTGCTGGGACCGGTCCTATTCAACGTCTTCATCAGTGACATTGTGCAGGACCTAGAAGGCAGAATTTCACTGTTCGCTGATGACACAAAGCTCTGTAACAGAGTAGACACACCAAAGGGTGTATACAGAATGAGAAGGGACCTGCAGAAACTTAAAGAATGGTCAGGGGTTTGGCAGTTGAAATTCAATGCAAAGAAGTGCAAGATAATGCATATGGGGCATAAAAACCCTGGCACAATATATCAGTTTGGGGGGTGAGGATATAGCATGCACCAAGCAGGAAAGAGATCTTGGGGTTATCATCTCTGATGACCTCAAGGTAGGGAAACAGTGTGACAAGGCAGCAGGTAAAGCAAATAGGATGCTGGGATGCATAGGCAGGGGCATCACCAGCAGGAAAAGGGAGGTCATAATTCCACTATACAAGACCCTAGTGAGGCCCCACCTGGAGTACAGCGTACAGTTCTGGAGACCTTACCTACGTAAGGACATAGACAGGGTAGAGAAGGTTCAGAGGAGGGCAACAAAGATGGTACATGGATTGCATCACAAGTCCTATGAGGACAGGTTGAAGGAACTGAATATGTACTCCCTGGAGGAGAGCAGGGAGAGAGGGGATATGATAGAGACATACAAGCATCTTACAGGGAGGAACAGGGTGCAGGAATACACTATTTTTAAGCGAAAAAGATGTTCCAGGACTAGAGGGCATGGGATGAAGTTGGAGGGAGGACGATTCAGAGGAAATGTGAGGAAGAATTTCTTCACAGAACGGGTGGACGACAAGTGGAACACCCTGCCAGAGGAAGTGGTGGGGGCTGAAACAATCACGGGATTTAAGAATGCATGGGATAGACATAAAGGAATTCTGGAGGTCAGGGGTAAGGGGCAATGGACTTCTAGGAAAATATAAACTGAATTTACAAGCTCAAATGGGCAGACTGGGTGGGCCATAGGCCCTTATCTGCCAACACTGTCTATGATTGTATCTATGTATCTGTGTAACTGACATAACAACACATCCTGATCTCACCTCCCAAACCAGACACCCCGTCCTTTTGTTTTGAGGTTTTCGTTTTCTCATCTACACTAATAAACGGGTGAAGGGGATCATTATGGGATTATATTTTATCTGCTTTAATACTGGCTTATATAGTATTGTGCTTTGCGATATATTTATTGTAGGACGATGCATGAATACGCTGGCATCAATGGCAGTGGGGAAACATCGCAGCAGCCTGTAATGCTGAATAAAATTAATAGACACAGAGATGGGGTCTCATTCTGATTTTTGGACAGTGTAGTGGTCATAAAATTCATCAGACTCTCACAGTTAGATCACAAGTGCAGTTTTTCCAGAGAGGAACGGGGCCTACCTAGAATTTAGAAGTTAATGTATTGTCGTTCAGATTCCATGCCCATTTAAATCTTGGCCTCTCATGTGAGGCTGCCAACGAGGGTACCAATTAGTGCCAGTTGCATTGGTGGTTTTGTGACATGGACACCTGCTCATTGGACTGAGACCATTGCAACTCATTTCACATACACCACTGGACAGCCTTCTGGTGATAATGGCGTTTGACCATTACTGACCGATGCTGGATTTGAACCCATGACCTAGAGGTGAAAGGTTCTTTAACCCGCCACCAATCCACTGAGACATCCAGTTCCCATAGAAATGTCTTTTTTTCTATTAAGAACTTAGATTCTTTCCTCCTTTGACTATGTTTTTGTATTTCTGTGAATCCAATATAGGATAGTTGCTGTAAAATATAGACAATTATCTTAAAAATACACAATGGATTTTACAAAGTTGAGTATTACTCTGAAAGTATTTCTTGTCCTTTTATTCTTTCAGTGGACATTATTAGAAATTGAGGCGTTTTGTGCTCACTCATTTAGTTATATAATCATATACTGGATATTTGATATAGCAAAGTACCTGGAACAGATACTTGTAAGGTAGATGTTTCCACAGTTAGTTTAACAAGCACTTTTAACTGTTTTCTGTACTTAGGGACCGATTTTCAAAAGGTTAGCACAGCGCAAACCAGGTTTGCGCTGTGCTAACCTGGAATAGCACCAGCTGTCGGGGACATGCCCATATTCAAAGGATACAGATACACGACACACCCCCAGTAGTGCCATCACACACAATATTGTGCTGTGCCCATGCAAATGAGGGCTCCCCCACGCATATTTGGTGCACCACAATATTGAAAGCTTTCAGAAGTGCTAAACGACTGCCAGCAGCAGTGCAGTCCAATGCTTCTGAAACCCAGCCCTTAACAATGCACAGAGGGTGTGCACCCTCTCTGCACACTGTCAAGGGCTGTATACATTTGTGGTTTAGCATTCCCTCCCCTATCCCAATCCTGGCCCACGCCATACAAAATAAAATCATTGGTGGTGCAGTGTCCCGCCCCATCCCCAGTCCCTCTCCCCGCAGATAAAACTGAAATCATTGGTAGTGCAGTGTCCCTCCTTAGCCCTGATCCCTGACGTTGTGATGTGATAAAAATGAATTGATGGTCCAGCTTCCCTCCCCTGCCCAGAATCCCTGCCTTTGCCATAAAAAAGCACAGTGTTTGTCCCTCATCCATCCCCTGCCCCGATCCCTGCCCTTTTCTTAATAAAATCACAGTGTTAGTCCTGCATCCCTCCTCTGCCCCAATCCCTGCCCTTTTCATAACATAAAAATTAACTGGGGGGTACAGTGTCCCCCCCCCGATCCCTGCCCTTGTCATAATATTCAAGAATTAGTGGCCCAGTGGTCCCTCCCCCATTCACCGATCACCACCCACTGAAACCTAAAAGACCCTGGTAGTGTAGTGCCCTCCCCCACCCTGGTAGGCAGTGACCCACCACCCGGCTCCTCCCACCCCTCACCCAGGCTGGTGACTGCTACAGCCCTTCTCACATTGCCATGGCCAGCAACCAACTGAACTGTACCAGAGCGTGTACAGTATACAGTACGCACCTGTTAATCAACCGGTTGTCACCGGGTGTGGGTATTCAGGATAACAAATACTAGGCAGACTCAAATCACAGTGCATAAAAAATGCCCAGAGGCATTTATCATTTTATTTTGTCATAAAATGAATGAAAATATTTACAGAAATCAAATAAAAACTGTCAAAATAAAGATTAGTTGCATTTAAAACATAGGCCACTGCTGTTGGTCTTAGCAGATTCTAGGCTTCAGTCAGAATGACCAGTGAGCACACACCACTGGGAGATCAGCCTCTTCCTAACTCCTATCTAACTTAATGCCTCTAGTGGCAGGTTTACATACTTTCTGGGTGGGGTCACCTGACTAGACCCTTAACTAAAATACAAAAGAAAACTAGCTAGGTTAGTCTATAATCACAAGGTAACCCACTATACATTATAATACAACACTACACATTGATTTTATCAAATAACCAAGCACGAAGTGTAATACTAGGCTAGTAAAACTTCATAAATGCTTAATTGCCTGGCAACTAACATAGGGGCCCTCCTTAGTTACCTTTGAGTGACTGGTAAGGCTGTATAAAGAGGGGACTGCAGAGGCGCTGCTCCCCCATAAATAACCTCAGATGCAGTCCTGCAGTCAGGTAAGATACTGAACTGTTCCATTTTCTTACTGGGTTTATATGATAACTGCAAAACATTAAAGCGCCCTTAGGAAACCTCAGAACTGTAGTAACCCCTTTTTATGTTTGCTTGCACGCATGTGCAAGAAACATAGTGCCATCATCTGAGTTTCCGGAGGTGTGTCATCCCTCTTCAATTCAGTCTGTGTGTTGGCAGGCGGTTCAGTCCGCCATCGCATGCTGGAGCTGTCTGATGAAGCTCCAAAATGCAGTGGCGACAGTTGAAAGGGGGAGCTACGCTTCATTGAGCAGCAATCAGATATTGCTTGCTCATGCGCAGCTCCCCATACACACACACACACACATATGCAAGCATACTGCGTGCTGCCCCCCCTCACGCCCACACTGTACGGCCGACGGGGGTACCAATCCCATCGGCTCCACGCCCTCAAAGCATTCAGGTGCCACACTGGGAGCCCACCCCAGCGTGGCAAATGATAATGGCCGACGGGGTGCCCAATCCCCGCCGGCTCCACCGTCTCTCCCCACTCCCACGCTGTTGCCGACAGGGTGCCCAACCCTCGTCAGCTTCACTATCTCTCCCTCGAAAGTACAGGGTGCCACGCTGGGAGCCACCCCAACGTGGCAACAGATGCCGGCTGACTGGGGTGCCCAATCCCCCATCAGCTCCACGCCCCCAGCCATCCTTCTGCACGCTGGGAGCCCACCCAGCATGGCAAACATCCCGTCGTCCTCATAAAAAAAAAAAAAAACACCGAAAATCAAAAACGGTCCATCGCTGTGTTCGCTCTCATCCGTGCCTACCCACTGTGCACCTTGCTCTCCCACACCCCCTCATCCCATACTACCTCCGGACTCCGCACGACGATCTCGTGGACCGGGAACACGCCTGCACTTTCAAAGCCGACCGCGAACTGAGGAAATGCCGGTAAGCTGTATAATGGGATAGATAGGGTTTTTCAACTTTATTGCATATCTCAGGCATTTTTGGAATTTTGCACCAAATTTTCAACATGGAGTTTTGGAACCCTCCTCATGAATTCTTGCACTGTCATGGCGTTACTCGGGCCAAGGGTGATTTCGCAGCCACTGCGCCGAAATCACCTTTCCGAATGATTAATGAAACAGCACTGCCAGTGTTCATAAGGTGGGCTCCCAAAAGACTATTTTGAAAATTGGTGGAAATCTAAAATGACTGTTTTGATGGAGGTGTTGCGCAGTTCCTACGCACGCTCGTAAGTTCACGAATTTTCAATATTTTCACTCCAGATTTTCAACATTGCCATTTTACCACACCTTCTTATGAGCAGTATAGCTGTCATTTTTCACATCTCACCCAAAATGTGTTTCCGCCCATGTAGCGCACAATGGCGCAGTTGATGTGCGAAATCAATGTATGGGACACATTAAGAAAATCACAGAGACACTGTTCATGAGCAGAGGTCTTAAAATGGCTATGTTGAAAATTTGGTGAAAAAATTCTTAAAAATTACTGTTTTACGAGCCTGCGTTGTGCAGTTCCTATGCATGCTCGTAAGTTTGCGAATTTAATATTTTCACTCCAGATTTTCAACATTATCATTTTATTACACTTCCTTATGAACAGTACAGCTGCCATTTTTCATATGTCGTCCAAAATGTGTTTTCGCACATGTAGCGCACAATGGTGCTGTTGGTGTGCAAAAGCAATGTTGGGACAGATTAAGAAAATCACAGTTACACTGTTCATGAGCAGAGGTCTTAAAATGGCTATGTTGAAAATTTGGTGACAAAGTCCATAAAATGACAGTGTGTTACGAGTGAGCATTACGCAGTTTCCACGCTTCCCTTATGAGTTCATGACTTTGTAATATTTTCACTCCAGATTTTCACCAGTGGCATTTTTCCACACTTCCTCATGAACAGTACAGCTGTCATTTTTCACAACATGGCCGAAGTGTGTTTTCACACTTTCAGCGCAGAGATGCGTGGTCACTGTGGGAAATCATTGTTTGGGACAGATAAAGAAAATCACAGTCACTGTTCATGATTGGAGGCACCAAAATGCCTTAGTTGACAATCTGCTGTAAAAAATCCCCAACCTAATTATATTACGGGTGTGCGTTGCACAGTTTCTATGTACTCTCGTCACTTCACCATTTTTATGTTTGCTTGCACGCATGTGCAAGAAACATAGTGCCATCATCGGAGATTTCGAGGTGTGTCACCTCCTCCTCCAATTCAGGCACTGTGCTGGCAGGTGCGGCCTTGTAATGCATTTTGGAGCTGTCATGATACGCTCCAAAATGCAGTGGCATCAGTTGAAAGGGGGAGCTACGCTGAGTGAGCAGCGATAAGAAGTTGCTCACGCCGCAGCTCCCCAGCCGCAGGCATGCGCGCTCACCGCACGCAGGGCCGTATAGCTTAACGGGTGCCCAATCCCGCCGGCTGAGCTGCATCGCTTCCCCCAGTAGTTGATGCCACGCTGGGAGCCCACCCCAGCGTGGCAATCAGTCATGTTGCCGACGGGGTGCCCAATCCCGTCGGGCTGAACACCTCTGTGCCCTTGTGTGCCACGCTGGAGCCCAACCCCAGCGTGGCAAACGCCCCACAAGGTTTTTTTTATATTTTTTGCCGTCGGGGTGCTCAATCCCCGTCCGGCTGAACGCCTCAAAGTCCTTGTGCTACGCTAGGGAGCTCACCCAGCGTGGCGAGCTGGTCCCATCGTTTTTTTTTTGTTTTACCCTTGTAAACAAAAACGGTCCCGCGCTCGCCTCCAACCCCTCTCCACAACCCGCACTCACCCACCGCGCACTCCAGCCTCCCTACACCCCTCACCCCATACTTACCTCCGGACTCCGCACGATGTATCTTCGGTAGACCGGGAACACGCCTGCACTCTTCAAAGCCGTACCAACTGAGGAAATGCCGGTAAGCTGTATAATGGGCTAGATAGAGGGGTTCAACTTTATTGGATATCTTCAGGTATTTTTGGGATTTTGCAACACCTTTCAACATGGGTTTTTAGACTCCTTCTCATGAATGATAATCACTGTCATGGCGCTATTCAGGCTCGAAGGGTGATTTGCGCGGTGACTGCGGAAATCACCGCTTGGGACCGAATACCACCGACAGTGACATCATTCATGAGAAGGGGCCCAAACCCCATGTTGAAAATTTCGTGCAAAATTCCAAAAATGACTGTTTAACGAGCGTGGTTGTGCAGTTCCTACGCAGGCTTGTGTTCACGAATTTCAATATTTTCACTCCAGATTTTCAACATTGCCATTTCACCACACCGTCTTATGAGCAGTACAGCTGTCATTTTTCACATCTCACCCAAAATGTGTTTCCGCCCTTGTAGCGCAGAATGGTGCAGTCGGTGTGCGAAATCAATGTACGGGACAAACTAAGAAAATCACAGTGACACTGTTCATGAGCAGAGGTCTTGAAATGGCTATGTTGAAAATTTGGTGAAAAAATTCCTAAAAATGACTGTTTTATGAGCGTGCGTTGCGCAGTTCCTACGCACGCTCATAGGTTTGCGAATTTTCAATATTTCCACTCCAGATTTTCAACATTGCCATTTTTCCACACCTTCTTATGAGTAGTACAGCTGTCATTTTTCACATCTCACCCAAAACGTGTTTCCACCCATGTAGTGCACAATGGCGCAGTCGTTGTGCGAACTCAGTGTATGGGACACATTAAGAAAATTACAGTGTCACTGTTCATGAGCAGAGATCTTAAAATGGCAATGCTGAAAATTTGATGACAGAATTCCTAAAAATGACTGTTTTACGAGTGTGCGTTGCACAGTTCCCACGCACGCTCGTAGGTTTGCGAATTTTCAATATTTCCACTCCAGATTTCCAACATTGCCATTTTTCCACACCTCCTTATGAGCAGTACAGCTGTCATTTTTCACATCCTGCCCAAAACGTGTTTCCGCCCATGTTGCGCACAATGGCGCTGTCGGTGTGCAAACTCAATGTATGGGACACAATAACAAAACCACAGTGACACTGTTCATGAGCAGAGGTCTTAAAATGGCTATGCTGAAAATTTGGTGGAAAAATGCCTAAAAATGACTTTTACGAGCTTGCATTGCACAGTTCCTATGCATGCTCGTAAGTTTGCAAATTTAATATTTTCACTCTAGATTTTCAACATGTCCATTTTATTAAACTTCCTTATGAACAGTACAGCTGCAATTTTCATATGGCACCCAAAATGTTATCGCACATGTAGCGTACAATGGTGCTGTTGGTGGCAAAGCAATGTTTAGGACAGATTAAGAAAATCACAGTTACGCTGTTCATGAGCAGAGGTCTTAAAATGGCTATGTTGAAAATTTGGTGACAAAGTCCATAAAATGACTGTGTTATGAGTGAGCATTGTGCAGTTTCCACGCATCCCGTTAGTTCATGACTTTGTAATATTTTCAGTCCAGATTTTCACTAGTGGCATTTTTCAACACTTCCTTATGAACAGTACAGCTGCCATTTTCACAACATAGCCTAAGTGTGTTTCACACTTTCAGTGCAGAGATGCGTGGTCGCTGTGGAAATCATTGTTCGGCACAGATAAAGAAAATCACAGTGACACTGTTCATGATCGGAGGCACCAACATGCCTGAGTTGACAATCTGCTATAAAATATCCCAACCTACTTATATAGATTGTGCGTTGCACAGTTTCTATGTACGCTCGTGACTTCACCATTTTTTTAAATATTTTTACTACACATTTGCAGCATTGCCATTTTTACACCTCCCCATGAAAGAGTACAGCTGTCATTTTTTACATCCTGTTCGGAATATTTTTGCACCTGTGGTGCTACATCCCGTAGTCAGTGTGCATAAGCAGCTTTCGACTACCAAACTGCTATTCCCCCTGTTCATGAGGTGGGGTCACAAAACAAACATGTTGAAAATTTGGCGTTAAAATACCAACGAATGCCTGAGGTATTAGGCTTTTCAACTAAATCGCCCAACCCTATAGAGAATGACAGGAATCAGGGGTGTGACTTGGGATTCTTGCCTGTGATGCTCATACCATTCCACACCCTGCAGTCACTGAGAGGCATCGAGGTATGCCTTGGACTCTTCGGCCCCAAACTTCACCCCATTCTCCTATATCGCACCCATCTCACCGTATTTCCTAATGAAATGGGATGCGCATAAGAGCCAAAGACCCCAAGGAACACGTGACACTTGTCAGTCTCTGCAGAGTGGGGTGTAGTGAAATGGGGTGGCCGTTATGCCTGACGACCCAAATGCACACCCCAATGCCTGTCACTCTCTGCAGGGTGGTGGTGGGGTTGGCTTCAGTTCAGTACTTCACTGCCATTCCTATAACGCAGCTCTGTAACTTCTACACTACCACTGCCAATGCCAGTAAGCAAACATTCGGCATTGACAAATGCTTGTTTTTAATATTTTACTGTAGATTTGCAACATTGCCATTTTTTACACCTCCCCATGAACAGTACAGCTGTCATTTTTCACATCCTGTTCGGAATGTTTTTGCACCTGTGGTTGCTAAATGCCGTAGTCGCTGTGCATAAGCAGCCGCGCTAACAAACTGATATTCCCCTGTTCATGAGGTGGGGTCACAAAAAAAATATGTTGAAAATTTGGAGTGAAAATACCAACGAATGCCTGAGGTATTAGGTTTCCAACCATAACGCCAACCCTGTAGAGAATGACAGGCATCAGGGGTGCGACTTGGGATTTTGCCTGTAATGCTTATACCATTCCACACTCTGCAGCCAGTGAGAGGCATCGAGGTATGCCTTGGACTCTTCGCCCCAAAGTTCACCCATTCTCCTATATCGCACCCATCTCACTGTATTTCCTAATGGAATGGGTGCATAAGGGCCAAAGACCCCAAGGAACACCGTGACACTTGTCAGTGTCTGCAGGGTGGGGTGTGGTGAAATGGCATGGCCATTATGCCTGACGACTCAAAGGCACACCCCAATGCCTGTCACTCTCTGCGGGGTGGTGGTGGGGTTGGCTTCAGTTCAATACTTCACTGCCATTCCTATTACGCAGCTCTGTAACTTCTACACTACCACTGCCAATGCCAGCAAGCAAACATTCAGCACTGACAAATGCTTGTTATCATTTACTAATTTCAGGACTTTTAATGTGCCTGTTTTTTTTTCTTATTTTAATGGAGGGTGGGGTTAACAAACAGGCCTTCTCTGCGTCAAACACAGCCTGGGGCTAACTTACAGAATAGCCACATTTAGAGCAGAGGCACCTTATCATTTCTTAAAGCATTTTCTATTTCAAGCATAAATTCAGCGCTGCAGGCACTTTAAAGTCCTACAGGTGTGCATATACAAACACATTTATATTCCTAAAGCCCATGAGCACATTATTCAACCTCCAGCAAATATCTTGGTTAAAGCATTCTGCACTTTAAATCTAGCAGCTCTTCAGCATTTGTGAAGGCAATACAAGCCCCTTCTAAAACAATTTTTTATTTTTATTTTACACAAACGTCTTGCACTTTTATGCATTTAGCACATTATATAGTACTTCAGAAAATTGAGACATTTTATTCACGTTTAATTCCTTATTAGCAACTTGCACTTTATATAGCAGGCAGCATTTCCTGTTGGGATAATTATTTTAAACCATTACTTTTCTTATATATGTGGCTGCACTGCAGCACTCTATTCTCCATATTATGCACTAAATGCATTTTACTTCTTTAAATGCGCTAATGCACTTTGCTCCTACAGTTTGCACTAAATCTGGGGTGGGGTAAGGGAAGACCTACATCTCCTAACTTGGGCACCCACCCATGACAAGGGTCACCCTGTCACACTGGTCTACCAATGAACGCATACTGTATACTGTGCACGCTCCAGTACAGTTCAGTTAGCAGCTGGCCATGGTGGCGTGAGGAGGGCTGTGTCAGTCGCCAGCTTGGATTGGGGGGAGCTGGGTGGCAGGTCACTGTCTACAGGGGTAGGGGTCACTAGACTACCAAGTCTTTTAGGTTTCAGCGGATGGCGGTCGGTGATTGAGGAAGGGGCCACTAGACCACCAATTCTTGTATATTATGACAAGGGCAGGGATCAGAGTGTGGGAGGACGCTGGACCACTAATCAATTTTTATGTTCACATCCAGTCTCCGTCACATCCTGTCTGCATCTAGCTCCTGTGACTGTCCTTCCTAATTGTTCTGCCCTCTTCCCTTTGCTCTTTCCACCTAGCACTTAATCCTCTCCCCCCTCAACTCCCTCTCCGATGCACCCATTGATCCTCCCCTCCTCCCACTATCCTTCCTTCCCCCCCGTAGCACTTTAATTGATATTTAACAAGTGCCTATGGCCGCACCCCACTAGTGTGTCTCTACTCCATACTGTGTCAACCCTGTTACCAGACCCCCTCCTGGCATTTTTGCCACTGTATTGAATGTGTAAAACTGTATGTAACTGCCTGTAACCCACTGTTATACTGTTATTCAATGTCTTGTTTGAATTGTACCTCAACTGACGTGGAATCTTTGTAAAAGAGCCTTGGCTCAAAGGTACTTATAATCCCAGATTCAAATAAATAAATAAATGTTATGAAAAGGGCAGGGGAGGGATGCAGGACCAACACTGCAGTTTTATTATGATAAGAGCAGGGGAGGGATGGGGGACCAACACTGTGGTTTTATTATGACAAGGGCAAGGATCGGGGCAGGGGAGGGATGTGGGGCCAACAATGCGGTTCTTTTATGACAAGGGAAGGGATCAGGGCAGGGTCGGGATGCGGGACCAGCACTGAGGTTTAATTATGACAAGGGCAAGGATCAGGGCAGGGGAGGGATGTGGGACCAACACTGCGGTTCTTTTATGACAAGAGCAGGGATCAGGACAGGGGAGGGATGCAGGATCAACACTGCGGTTCTTTTATGACAAGGGCAGGGATCGGGGCAGGGGAGGGTTGCGGGACCACCAGTTTGTTATAATTGTAAGACTAGGGCAGGGATCGGGGCTGGGGAGGGACACTTCACTATCAATGATTTCAGTTTCATCTATGAGGATGGGGATCTGGGTTTTGGGGGGAGGGACCGGGCCTGGCATGCTTGGCCAGGTGCTCACATGCAGATGAGCCAATAATGGGCATGCAAATGGCGCCTTAATGCCACGCGTGCTCAATGGCCTCATTTGCATGTGTGGACTGAATATCACCCATGGAGGCAATGGTGCTAACCAGTGTGCATCACGCTTAACCCCTATGGCCAGTCTTTCAGCCCTACACCTCATAGTGCTGTGCTGAACATGGCAATACCTGCTACCAGTGTCCCATATTCAAACAGCGTCTCAGTTCAGATCATGTTATTTGTTTGAATATGGTGCCAGAGCCTCCAGCCTTATTTTTTCATGCAGCGCACCTTTTTGCACATGCAGCCAGCCAGCTCTGAATATGGGGCCCTTAGTGCATTGAGTTATGCATTATAGGTATTCTATTTTTAAGACATTCTTATTATTGCTTAGTACCTGCATGCCCTGAAGATGAGGTTTCAGCTTGAAACATTGCGTTTGATACAGTGCAATGCTGACATCTTTCTAGTTTGACTTACTTTATGTCTAAAAATGAAAGAAATTTCTACCATTGAAACACTGTGCGGAGTGAGTCATTTTTCCAATATCGGCTCAAAGAGCACTTATGTTGCTCTGTGGTCATACATCATTCTGCAACCAATATTAGACCTTTGTCCCTCATTTTAGTCCTGACGACCTTTATAATAAGGGCAAAAAAGCAAGCATCCACTACACAGCAAACACACAAGATGGATAGGTTTCAGTAATGTACCATCTTTTTATTTAAATACTGCAGCACAAAGCTCAAAAGTCAGGAGCACAAACGAACTGATGTTTCACAAGGGCTCCCCGTTGCTTCATCAGAGTGATGCATACATTTATCTTCACCTTTTTATATACAAAGGGGGAGCCCTTGCGAAACGTTCGTCTGTTTGTGCTCCTGACTTTGGGGCTTTGTGCTGCAGTATTTAAATAAAAAGATGGTAAATTACTGAAACCTATCCATTTTGTGTGTTTGCTGTGTAGTGGGTGCTTACTTTTTTGCACTCATTCTTGCTTGTGTTTCGGCATGCACTGCTACTGATTCCTGGTGTTAGTAATTCTCTTTTTTTCCACCTCTATAACTTCTATGTTCAATGTATATTACCTGTAAATGTGCATTTTTACTATAATAGCAGCTATTTTTACTGTTTGTACTATTGTAACTTGTCTTTCTGTATTATTACTGTAGGACCGCAGGTCCACCTTGTAAATGAGCTTGCTCAATGCTGCCCGCCTGGATAAATAAAGATAATGATTGATTGATTGAATGTGTTGGCATACACTTGTGACTGCAAGAAGTGAGGACTATCACACCATCAGTAGAACCTCTACCATGCCACGTTTAGGTATCGCCAAATGAGCTGTATTCTGACCCATCCATTTCTAGGAGGAGATCAGAAGCTTGTGTACCTCTAGTGGTTAAAGCATAGTTGGGAACTGGGAAGCTGCAGGTTCAAACCCCACTGGAGAAAAATACTCACTCTGTGACCCCAAGAAAGTCAATTAACCTTCCAGTGTTCCAGTCCATGCAACTGCAAAACCGGGGGAGAAGCAGAACCCTACTGAAAATCAGCTTTTGCAACTCAATGCCTGCTTCCCCATCAACACAGCCTGTCTGGGAACAAGCCTCAGGTCTCAACCTGCCTGCTGCGCACACAGTCCTCAACAGAACCACATCACTTGTCCACCACCATGGCACCCCTTCCCACTCCAGAAACCGCACTAATGATAACATTTATGTCTTTAATTCACTAACTACCCTTACCTATTGCACTACTAAAACATGCAAGCACACATTATTGGCACCGAGCAATGCTTGTTAGCTGTGCTGGTCTTTTATTGGTTACATTCATTTTTTTGTTTGCATTCATGTTTTTTGCTTCGCTGTGCTTTTCATGTTTGATTGGGCACACATGCACAAAGCAAACGTGTTGTGAGAGTAAAGTAGCGGGCTTCAAAGGCATGTCACTGTTGCATCCAGTGCAGCTCAGGCTGCAGGAGACTCAGCAGTGATAGGCCAATGATCAGTGAGGTTGCTCATGACACTGTTCTGCTGGGTGATGGGCAGAAACTTTGTGTGGTTGAAAGGAGGCACCTGCACCTATCAGACAGTTGCTGCATCCTTCCATCTACATGACACTGCCCAGCAACCAACTGAGCGATGTCATACTCAGCCTGCTCGTCTTCCCCCCTAAAAAGATTTTCTTTTTTATTTGTGCTGCTTTTATTCTACAGTAATGGATGGTACTGATATGAAAACAAGTATGAATTCAAGAGCCGACTGCAGTGCCGCCTGTCAGGTGGATTGTTGTTTTAATTGGCGGGAGCCTTTAAGTGAGAATTTCCAGATATACTTGGGGCTGGTAACAGATGGTATCTATATGAAAATGAGTGGAAGTTAAAGAGCCAATTGCAGTCCTGTCCAGTGAGTAGGTTGTGGTTTTAATCCATGGGGGTCTTTTGAGGAAACTACCAAACATACCAAGGGCTGGGATTGAACCCATGGTGGGAGGAGGGTCCTTGAGGTGTCTGCATTCAGATCCTCCAGTTCTGTTGTGTTCTCTGTGCTGCTGCTTTATTTTTACAAAACCTGGAGATCTAACTTCGGGGTCTCTCTAGCAGCAGGCCACACCTATGGAACTATAGTCATCTGTCACTAGGAGCACATGGAATCTTTCCTAGCTAGCAGTCTACCAGGGGGCTGCCCACCCCAATGTCATGCACCGACGTCAACGCACACTATAAGAGTGGGTGGCCCCTGGGCCCTCCTCAGTTCCTTTCTCATCATCGACCAATGCACATCAGACTTTTCAGAATGCCGCAGCTTCAGTCTACCAGCATTCCTTCTACACTTCATTGTTTTTTGCTTTCTCACCACAGTTTTCAGAGTTTTCCCTTATTCTTTTATGTCTTCTCAGCTTCCTTCATTTTCCAACTGTCTGACCAAGTGTGCATGTGGAAAGCAACTTCCGGAGAAAGATGGTCACTCTGCCTGTGTTCTCTGCATAGGCCCAGACTATGACACAGATGCCTGCTTCATCTGCTGTGGCCTCAACCAGGCAACCCACCGCCATTGCCAGCAGGCCTTGGAAAACTTTCTGCTTCAGCAAAAAGTCAGCAGCATGGAGAGGAAATTACAGACCAGGGGTCCCTTGGTCTCCCTGGCTTCATCTTCAGGCATGCACATTTCAAAATCTCGGGATAAAACCTCGGGTAAATACAAACATAGGGACAAGGACCACACCAAAACCCAGTTCCTTCCCTCCCATTCCCAGTCACTGCATTGTCCAGTGACTGCAAAGGAGCCGTCCTCTGCTTTGGGGGTGGTGATGTCTGCCTCACACACCTTATCTTCTACAGGGCTATCATTGGCAGTGCCTCTGACCAACCTTACTTTGTTTGATGGGCAGAGGTTCTTCAGGGCTGGGCTCCATCCCAGTCCCCCAGCCCCTGCTGTTCTGGCTCAAAGCCAGGAGTCTGTGCTGGGCTGCCTTCAACTAGTGCAGGCTTAGCAGCCACGGGATCTTCTGTGACTACCCGACTGTCATCCACTACCATGATGCTGGCTATTCCAGCCTTGGAACTGCCACCCTACCCAGCTTCCCACCGGGTGCCTCCCAGCCCTCTTTGCCATCTCTGGGGGACTCATGCCAGAGACTCCTTCTCGGGGTCTGGTCCTCTCTGGCCTCCATTACTGGCTCCACTTCCAATGCTTACGTTGGCCTCTCCTCAACATACACCACCTGGCTACCCAATGCCAGTTACGGTGGACTGTCCTTCACTACCTCTTTCCTATGGGATTTCACGCAGGTCTGCCTGGCTCCCCCACAGGGCCCTGCCCCTAGGGAACCCCAGATGCTGGTCCCCGAACCCACGCTTCCAGTGAGCTCGCACTGGTCCCCACGCAGCCTGACCCCCCGCTCTTGTTCTGGACATCTGGGATGAATACCACCCAGATCTTCAACTCCCCAATGAGGATGAGGATGGGGATGAAGCTGATAGGGGGGGTTCCCCTTCTTACTCTCTCTCCGCAGTCTCATTGGACAGGGAGGTGACTCCAAAATATATTCCACGGTCCCCGCCCGATGATCCCTTATTTGTGGGGGTTCTCCACCAGATGTAGGCAGTGATGGGGTTTGACACAGAGGAGGAAGACCACAGCAGATGTTGGTTAGCAACATATTTCTGTCTGCCCTACGCTCCCCCTTAGTGGTTGCCCCTCTGATTGAACCTTTTGAGGACCCCACCATGGCCACCTGTCATTGACCTAACCTGGTCCCCGCTATGCCTAGGAAGGTAGACAAACTTTGCCATGCCCCAGCATGGAAGCCATTCTTTGCTGAACAGGTGCAGGCTGACTCAGTAGTCATTAATGTGGTGCACGACCACACCATAAGGTCAGAACATTTAAAGAGCTAGAGTACTGCCTAAAACTAATATTAGATTTTAAAAGCAGCCAGTTATTAATTTTTATATCTGAGATATTTTTTCTTTTCCCTTCGTTTAATTACAAGATTGTTTACCTGATGTTAGTAGGTGTGACGTGTAGTACAGTTCTCAGATACATAGATGATGTTGGCAGATAGGGGCCTTGTGGCCCATCCAGTCTGCCCTAAAAAGTTAAGTGACTTGTTCAGGATCTCACCTTATACTGTACAAGTGGAGGTTGATGAGATTCAAATCCAGAACTTCAGGTCTCAAAGTCTCCTGGTTTGTAGTTCAGTGCCTTTAACCACTAAGCTATACTGCTTGGCAGCTAACATATCTTGCTTTACTGCCCCACACTACATCATCAGCATTGTGACCTCACTGATTGTGACATCACTGCTACTTAGGAACAGCAAGTGAGTGACTGCCAGGTCTTTCACCTGTGATGTTACAGTCAGTGAGATCACAATGCTGATGATGTAGTGTGGGGCAGTAGAGTTAGATATGTCAGCTGCCAGGCTAAGAGCTGTTCCACACATTCAGCACAATATTATCACATAGAATATTTTCTGATGAACAAAAGGAAAAAGAAAAATACTTTAGAAATAAAAAGCTACAATTAACTACTACTTAAAATTAGTATTTTTTTCCTGTCTGCCTGTTTTGGCTTGACTAACTTTTTAATTCCCCCCCCCCGACAAAGAATCCCATTGGATAGACTTACTGGGCAAAAGGACTTTCGTCTCAGCCACCCTGGCTATCAGCGTCATGAATTACATGGCCCATATGGTCCTGTTTCTCAACCTTCTTTTGGAACGAGCCCAGGAATTGGCCAATTCCCCTTCTGATGACCAGATGAAGCAGCAGCTTTTGCAGTCCCTTCAGTTGGGAGCGGACTTCGGTCTATATCTCCTATGCTCAGCCTATCATGCTGTCGATGCTTCAGCCAGGGAGGCAGCAGCCAGTGTCTGCCTACGCTGGCATGCTTGGCTTCAGGTGTTAGGGTTCATCCAGGACATTCAGTTATCTATACAGAATGCACCCTTCCAGGGATACAAATTGATTGGGGCTCATGTACAACAGATCCTTGATGCTCTTTGGGCCTCTGGACGTACTCTCAAATCTGTCCACTCCAAATATCACACTCAGGCTAAGAGTGGGCAACATGTGCCATTTTGGAGGGTGACCAACAAGTCCAGACCCTCCACCAGACCTCAGAGCAAGCATTGGGGTTCCCCCTCTTTACCTATCCCTGCTGTCGCAGCCAACAAGGCTCCCAGAGGTGGTAGTGTAGCCACTACTGTGGCTTCCTCCTCCTCTGCCTGACTCCTTGCCCACACGCCCTTCCCCCCAGTTCATGGGCAGGACCCCCCCTCTCTCCATCTGGCTGGGATACAGGTGCTCAGCAGAGATCCTGAAACCTGCAGCTCACACTGTTGTACCCTCTCTCGGTTGTTTGGCTGTTTGGTAGCCAAAGGATTTCATCTCCTCCCATCTTGGTCACCAAGTGTGAGGGACATATTTGAACTGACCTTGTGAACCTCATTGAGTCTCTGGACTGCTGCAACTCAGAGCTGGCACTTTGTGGTCTTTTTCGTTGTTGCTGGAGTTTGGGCTCTTGTCTGTGGGTCCTCAGCGGAGCAGTCAGGTTGGTGATTTGGGCCGGGTCTCTGCCTTTTCTCTAGGTTTCTGCAGCTGCCTGGCACACTTGCTGTGGTGCAGTCCCTGTGTGCAGGTCACTGATCTGTAGTGCCGCATTCTATGGGGTTCCATGCTGGTGTCGGATTTACAGAACCAAACAGTCTGCTGTGCACCAACAAAGGCATCACTACAAATGAGGAGATGCTCAGGCAGTAGGAAACGATATTAAGTACTGCATGACTTTAGGGTGCACCTGTACACTCCTACAGGTTGGCTGGGGTGCCAAGGCCCACCCCCAAGAATAATACAAGGTGCTGAGTGGAAGGACTCTGACTAAAAAAGCTTTATACATTTCTGTACACACACATAGGGTGCAAGGCATTGGTAGTGACAACATGGTCCCGGTACCTTCTTGTTTTTGGTACAGTATTTAGCCTGGATCCAGCTCCAGTGTGGTTTAGGAGCAGACTGCTTTGCTACAACTGCACTGGATACAGTGGCATCCCCATTAATAACTCAGTAGCTTCCAGTACAGTGCAAAAGAAAGCTGTCAGTCAGCTGCAGCAGAGGAAGGGGATCTTGCAGTTAAAGTTGTTTAGATTGTTATTTTATGTTTGCCTGCCTGCATGCACAAAGCAAACATATTGTGAGACACAGAACCAAAGAAACAAAAGGTGGCTAACAAACCATAAAACTGGAGCCAGAAACGACGGAGTACTTTCAACGAAGAGGCCAGTCTAGCTTCCCAATCACCACTTGATAAACGACACAGAAGCTCTATAGCTCAGGATAAAAAAACATTTAATTAAATAGCTAGCAGTGAAGATGCAAGCACCCCTCCTGCAAACAGCCAAACCTTTTCACGCATGACCTGTGCTTTCTCAAGGCTAATGAGGTGATAACAAATGATGACCTATAAAGCACACTGTAAAGTGACAGCAAACTGGAACAACAGATACAAGGAAAAACGCCCCATAAATACACCAGGCTAATAAATATATGATACAAAAATACTGATGAACTATAAATATTATAAGAATGGACACAAAGGAAGGGGAGGGGGGAAAGGGGCAAAAAAGGAACCAAGGAGGGAAGGTGGGTAAGAAAGAAGGGTACGAAAAGGTGGGGGATAAAGGAAAAGAAAAATATGCCCAGACAAATTAAGGGTTAAGTTACCCAAGATAAATTCATAGGATGCATGAATTGAAAAAATTTAAAGGAATAAATTCAAGTGAGATGAAAGGGATTACGATGAAGGCAGGATTTTCAGCTGGAAATAATCAAAGACATTTAACAAATTCCTTCTTAAAAAATCTAAAAAAATTGGTTCACCACACTGACCCCACTCGTTTTGGTGATGTGTATACTAGTGTCTCTGAGTCAGATCATGCTACCAGTATTTTTTTTAGATTCGAGCCAAGAGGATATTCCCCTGAACCAGGAAGCATTTGTGGCTCAACAGATGCAGCAGAGTATTTGCATCCCCCTCCCAACACCACCACCACTTACAATACCCCTTCGCACACCCTAATAACAACAGGTAACACCACACAATATCCAAGGTACCATTATCGGCGCGATCCTTGAGACGGGGCCCCAGAATTGCCCAATTCAGGGCAGACGTGCCAGGAGAGGCACTAGGGGGAAGGGGAGAGGGTGGAAGGGGCAACAGAAGATGGGGTTTTACCATACATAGATGACCCAGGGGGAACAGCTACAACAGACGGAGATATCATTATTAGAGGAAGCGAATAACATTGTGGTAAATATTTCTGTCAACTTACTGATGTTGAACAGAAAGTGTTACAAAAGGGATTTTCTTTGTCCCTACATGGGATTTAAATGTTTTTGACACTGTAGTGGATTTTTTAAAATTTATTAGAAACTTTCACCTCAAAACTTTCTTTTTCAAGGAGGACAATATGCATGAACTATCATTTGATTCAGTGGATGATACTCAGGACACAGCTTCGGACATCGATGCCGACCACACACCTGGGTTGAAGCCTAAATCCACATTCATTCCTCCATCTAACATGACAGTGTCTGTATTTGAGAAAGTGTGCCTTCAGGAATTTGAAAACTTCAATATACCTTCAGTACGCTTTTATAACTGTTCGTCTGAAGAAAGGCAGGCAATTGAAAACTTGAAAAACAACTCTAATATCATTTTAAAGCCTGCAGACAAAGGCGGCTCGATTGTGATAATGAACACAGTAGATTATGAAAAAAGAAATGCTGCAACAACTATTGGAAAAATACATCTACTGTATACTCCCCTGAGTGGTGATTCCACTGAGAAACACAAAACCGAGATTGACATTTTATTACATAAGGCACGTTGCAATAATATCATTAATCAAGACACTTTGAAATTTCTTGAAGTAAAACATCCAGTTCATGCTGTATTATATGGACTCCCTAAAATTTATAAATTTTTTCATAACCCTCCAGCCAGACCAATTGTGGCAAGTGCTGGGCCCATTAGAGATCCCTTAGCACATTTTGTCGATTATTATATAAAACCATTATCACATGGGACTCGCTCTTTTCTGAGAGACACCACTGATTTATTTAATATTCTAAAAGATGCACAGATTCAATCAGACTGGTATTTGGTCAGCATGGATGTAAGGGCACTTTATACCAATATACCCTATTCAGATGGTTTGGAAGCAACGAGACATATGTTACTGGAAAAAAAAACAGAATATGCACAATATTGTACTGAACTGCGTTATCTCTCATTGAAAACATGTTGACATGTAACACATTTCTGTTTAAAAATCACATGTACTTACAAAAGAAGGGAATGGCTATGGGGGCAGCTATGGCCCACAATTATGCCAGTATCTATATGGCCAAGTGGGAAGATGAAAACATATACTGTACAGTAACAATAACCCATTTCTGGACAAAATTGATTTGTGCAAGCGATTTATCGATGATTTATTTTTTATTTGGAAGGGCACTATTTTGGGACTACAAGATTTTGTCACTTATTCAGAACTCACCAACAACTATCTTAAATTAGAAGTAAGTTCTGATTCACACCATATTATTTTTCTGGATCTCACTGTGTCTAAAGGACCTAATAATGACATCACTACACAGCTTTATAGAAAGAATACAGACAGAAACTCTTTATTATATTATCAAAGCTGTCATCCTACACATGTTACAACTAATATTCCGACTGGACAATTCATGAGAACAAAGCGGAATTGTTCTGAGGACACAGTTTACCAAATCCATGCTACCCATCTTACTAACAGAGTTTTGGAGAGTGGTTATGCCCAAAATGCTATTGAAGATGCTAAGACAAGAGTGGACTCCATGGATAGAGACAATCTTTTGATTCATAGTACCAGAAATAAGACTTCGAGTTTTAAGGCAAGCCAAGGAAAATTTTATTTAAAAAGACGCCCATCCCGGAGGCTCTGGGCGCCATGCAAAAGACAAAACAATTACAGAGAAAAACCAATAGAACCAACCACATATTAAATGCAATAAATTAAGTCACACGATAAAATTAAAACAAATACTTTCACAGGGTCTGATTTCCCACTGACATGGGGGACAATCTTGATGTGCCTTGGCCTTCTTTTGTCCTACATACCTAGTAATACCTAGAGGAGCAGCAGACGGAGCAGACTGAGACAGCAGGTGTAAGGAGGTCCTTTGGTAACCAGGGCCCAGGTCATGTAGGGCCTTAAAGGTGAGCAAGCCCACCTTAAAGAGGACCCTTCACTTGACCGGCAACCAGTGCAGTTCATGCAGCACTGGGGTAATGTGGCAGTACGTAGACTGCCCCGTCAACAACCTGGCAGCTGCGTTCTGCACCAGCTGCAGCTGGCGGAGGGTACCTCCAGAGACCCTGAGATAAAGGTGAAACTAGGGGCTTTATCTTGGCGATATTCCTCAGATGGTAAAAGGTAATGTGAACAACGGACAACACATGAAATTCAAGTGTCAATCCACTGTCAAGGATAATACCAAGATCATGCACCCTGAGGAGGCCTTCAATGGTACATAAAAAGCCCTGTCTCTGCACCCGAGGCCATCCTATCATGCCCTCTTTTTAACTCCACCACCAGTACCTCCATCTTATCGGGGTTCAGTTGCAACCAGCTGGAGGCCATCCAGTCTTTGATCTCAGCAAGGCAGGTGTTTAGCACATCCACAGCGTTGGATGTCCCAGGGGCAAAGGAAAGATACAGCTGGGTATCATCGGCATAGCAATGAAAACCCAAGCTGTACTTCATAATGAGCTCTCTAGGGGCAGCATGTACATGGCAAACAATATCGGCGACAAGACTGAACCCTGGGGTACACTGCATGACAGGAGGTTAGGGGAGGAGGAGAACTTCCCCATCACTATCCTTTGCCTCCTGTTGGCGAGAAAAGACTTAAACCAGCAGATGACAGTGCTGGCAAGTCCGCAGAATTCCCTCAGGTGGTCGAGTAACAAACGATGGTCCATGTCAAATGCTGAGGAGAGGTCAAGGAGAATGAGAATTGTTCCCTCTCCTTGATCCCTCACCCTGGGGAGGTCATTGTGCACCCAAACTAATGCAGTTTCTATGCTATGCCTCACACAGGAATTGCACCCCGGACTTTATTACTACTTTTTCCCCTCGGTCTCATCTTGTTAAGGATATCATATTACGTAACTGGCACATTCTTAACACCGATAGGAAATTACAACATGTGGTCAGTAATACCCCTCAACTCATATATAACAGGGGTACAAACTTTTTTCTTTGTATACATCTATATGTGTCTAAATTATTTTCCCCCTCCTTCCTGTGGGGCTGGCAAGTGGCTCCAGTCCACCCCTCAGAGGGGCTCACTCTCCGGCCCCGGCATCCCCACACCAGTCCTTCCCCGGAAGGTCCCCCACAGGCCCCCCCATGGTAGCATTGGCTCCCCCTCAGAAACCAACATCTAGACTTTGAGGGCTGGTGCAGGTGCAGCAGGGCCATCCAGAGCCCGCCAGCTCCATTTTCTGTTCTTCTTCCCTTCCCCTTGCCGTGGTCACTCACACACATGTGGAGGCATGCGCATGCAGTGATCCACGGCACCCTCCCTATACTAGCTGCTCACCGTCTGCACTACCCTCAGGCCTCCAAATGGGGGCAGCCTGCAACAGGAGCAACTGAGACCTTCCCCCGGGAGAGCAGAGCCGCCCTACAACTGCTCAATCTAACTCCAGCCCTCCTTTCCCCCAGCCACCCCCCTCAACCCAGACTTGCTCCTGAACCCGGGTCACCGGCACAGCACGAGGTGTGGCGTCCAGCCCCTAAACCCTCAGTATCACCGGGCCAGCACAGGGGTACTAACTTAAGGGATATTTTAATACACAGCACGTACTGGGATACCACCATGAAGAAAAAAACATTCCAGTATTAATTTTCCTATGGGGACTTTTAGATATGGAAAGTGTACCTTTTGTAAGTTTATTCTGGCAGGTAAGCACTTTGGGGACCCTGTTACAAGCACTGAATAAGAAATTTGGGACTTTTGTACATGTAACACTAATAACATTGTGTACCTTGCCACTTGCAACAAATGTCCATCTTTTTACATTGGTAAGACTAGGCAAAAATTTAAAGAACTTATCAGTCAGCATAACAGAAGTATTTTGAAGATGGATGACACAATTGCTTTGGCGGAGCATCTTAAACATAAAGGCAGTGATCATGTTTTCTATTTTCAAATGATGGAAAGAATATATAATTCTGTAAGGGGTGGGAATTTGGACAACAGATTGTTACAGAGAGAGACTTTCTGGCAATATAAGCTTAAGTCCTATATCCCTCCGGGACTAAATGAATCCTTTCAGCTCTCTCCTTATTTATATAAGTAGTTGGTCTATGACAGCGTATTGATGATCTGTTTTCTGTATACTTTGTCAATATTTGGGAATCTTATCAATATGAATTTATCTTGGGTAACTTAACCCTTAGTTTATCTGGGCACATTTTTCTTTTCCTTTATCCCCCGCATTTTCCTCCCCTACCCCCTTCCTTATCCCTCCTTGGTTCCTTGTTTGCCCCTTTCCTCCTCTTTCCCTTCCCCCCTCCCCCATCCTTTGTGTCCATCCTTATAATATTTATAGTTCATCAGTTTTTGTATCTTATATATTTATTAGCCTTGTGTATTTATGGGGTGCTGTTCCTTGTATCTGTTGTTCTGTTTTGCTGTCACTTTACAGTGTGCTTTATAGGT
Organism: Neoceratodus forsteri; assembly: GCA_016271365.2. Lineage (NCBI taxonomy): Eukaryota > Metazoa > Chordata > Ceratodontiformes > Ceratodontidae > Neoceratodus > Neoceratodus forsteri. The sequence continues at coordinate 78,562,385 of CM057458.1, forward strand.
CACCATTTGTTATCACCTCATTAGCCTTGAGAAAGCGCAAGTCAAACGCAAAAATGTTTGGCTGTTTGCAGGAGGGGCGCTTGCATCTTCACTGCTAGCTATTTAATAAAATGTTTTTTATCCTGAGCTATTGAGCTTCTATATCATTTATCAAGTGAAGACTGGGAAGCCAGACTGGCCTGTTTGTTGTAAGTAAACATATTGTGAGAGTAGAGTAGTGGATTTCAGAGGTGTGTCACTATCGCATCCAGTGTTACTCATGCTGCAGGAGGCTCGATGGTGACAGAATCAGCAAGGTTGATCATGATGCGGTTCTGTTGTGTGCTGGGCTGAAACTTTGTGTAGTTGAAAGGAGGCAGCCACACCTATCAAACAGTGGCTGCAGATGGCCCGGTGGTGCAGAGGGTTGAGGTGCTGGCGCCTTACCTCACACCACACCGTCGATCCGGGTTCGGGAACAGACTTGGGTCGTCGGGGGTCGGCAGGGGAAGGAGAGGATTGAGCATCTGCAGGACTGCTCTCCTCTCCTGGGGTGGGTTCCAGGGTTGCTTTGCTCTGCAGCAGCCCCCAGTGGAGACCCGGAGCACTGCACAAAAGCGTTGCAATGTTAGAAGTACCAGAACACGGAAAAAATGTTCCAGATTGGCTGGATGACGGCATCCGTTCTACCAGCACACCCGGAAGACTTCCTGTGAGCCGGCCATCTCAGCAGCACCCAAGGCCGAAGAAAAATATAGCGTACTGGACTGTCCCCCACTGGTGCCTCCCCCCCCCTCCCGGAAGAGAGGGACCCACTTGGCTACCTCAAGGTAGGCTGCAATTTGAGGTGATGGGACTCTGGGGTTAGAAGGGGTGCTGGTGACCTTGGATGCCTAAAGTAGAGGTGGATTCAGGGCATGAAGGGGAGAAAAATAGAAAAAAAAAAAACAGTGGCTGCATCCTTTATCTAATGACACTGCCCAGCAACTAACTGAGCAGTGTCATACTCAGCCTGATCCTCCTCGCTCCCAACATCCAGTGGTCATCTGGGTTGCCAACGCCATTCCTGGAGAAAGAACAATCAGTATTTATCGTATTTAACTAAGAGAGATTTTGGAACGAGTAAACTAAATAATTAGGTGTACTGTTGCACTCATTTTTTTCTTTCACTGGTTTGATTTTGCTCTCTTAAAATGAAAACTGTTGCATGAACATTGGTAGGGTACAGCATGTTCCCAGTTGCAAGAATGTTAAACTCAAGTCAGTCAAACACCCTCAAACTACCACCTGTGACACCCTTAAAACCCATTCCTGCCATCTCCCACCCTCTGTTCCCAGCCCCCTATCAGTTAAAAAATAAAACCTCCCACTCCTTTGTTCTCTGTAGTATCCTAACCCCACCGCCACTGCCTCACTCTCTGTTGCCAGGTGGTGTACACCCACCCGTATCCTTCTGCTTTCTGTCCCACTCCCACCCTCTCTTTCTGGCTCAGTGTAATAAAAATCCTTTCCCTCCCTCCCTGCCTGTGTTCTCTTACCCCCACCTTTACTTTACCCTATACTGCAAGGCACAGAAGGAACTGCAGGTAGCTGAGGGAATTAAGAAGGGGAGAAGGACTTTTTTCACTATATAAGCAAGAAATGGAACAAGAAGAATGGAATTGTTAGGTTTAAGAAAGGAGAGGAGTGGGTAGAGGAGAACGGGTGAAAAGCAGAGATACAAAATTAATACTTCTGTCTTCAGCAGAGAGAAGGACAGACCAGTGTCTTCAGGAGTGAAAAGAAGAGTGGGAGTGGGGGGAGGAAGAGATTCATGGATGTAGTGATAGAGGAGGATAGAGTGAGGCAGGGGCTACTAGTATTAAAGGTGGACAAATCCCCAGGCCCAGATGGAGTACATCCAAGAGTGCTGAGGGAACTGGCAGAGGAGCTTGCAGGACCGCAGGCAGGCGTGTTCACTAGTGCACTGGAGTCGAGTGTGGTGCCACAGGACTGGAAAACAGCACATATGGTGCCCCTCCAGAAGAGAGGCCTCAAGGATGACCCAGGGAATTATAGACCAGTCAGTCAGTCTGACCTCCATCATGTGCAAGCTCATGGAGACCATGCTTAAAGAAAGGTTGGTAGGACATCTAGAGGTGCACGGTCTCCAGGATGCAAGGCAGCATGCATTTATAGGGGTGAGAACGTGTCAACAAATCTGATCAACTCCTTTGAGTGACTCACTAAGACAGTAAACAGGAATCAAGTGGTAGACGTCCCCGATCTGGATTTCAGCAAGGCTTTTCACTTGTACCCCACAAGAGGTTGATTGAAGATGACCAGATGGGTGAAAAACAGGCTGAGGAACAGAATCCAGAGGGGGGTAGTGAGGGGAGAGTTATCTAGCACCAGAGAGATCACCAGTGGGGGCCTCGCAGGGCTCGGAGCTGGGACCGGTGTTGTTCAATGCCTTCATCAATGACATTGGGGATAGCATTAAGGGGAAAATGTGCCTATTCGCAGATGACATCAAACTCTGTGGGAGGGTGGACACAGCCCAAAGCATACAGAACCTATAAGACAATCTCAAAAAAGCTTGAGAGGTGATCCAAGATCTAGCTGCTTGGATTCAATGCCAAGAAATGAAAAGTTATGCACTTTGGAGCCAAGAATCTTAGGATGGAGTACTACCCGGGAGGCGTCAGAATATCTCCAATGGAAGAGGGGAAGGACCTGGGAGTGATAACCACTAGTGACCTGAAGCACTCCACACAACAGAAATACCTGAAATGGAAAAGAATGAGGGTGTAGCCAGACTGACTAAAAGACTTTTTTTGCAGCATGCTTCCCCCCTACTGAAAGGAAGACTAGACCCCAAAATAAATGTAGAATCTGCTACAAAACAGGCCTCGGGAGAGACTTGAGATATTACTGTCTACAGTGTCTCACAGAGCTAGACCTGTGCCTGGAGGATAGCTTTGAGAAATTTCCATGACAAGCATATTTACTAGAATGGCTAATAAATGACACACAAGCTCATCCTGTATGGGAGGAGGAGGAGGAGGCCAAAGCAGTCACTGCAAGGTTAAAAACATTTTGTGAGAGGTTATTATTATGCTTATCTCAGCACCCACAAACCTTTGTTCAAGGGACCTCAGACTATGTTTATATTTGACAGAGTAAGGTATGCTCATTCACCCTCTGTGGCAGTGGTGGGCAACCCGTGAACTGAGGGCCTCATGCAGCCCCACAGTAATCAACCTGTGGCCCCCTCATCCATCCAAAAATACACAAGGGTCTCTCTGTGCAAAGCTAACAAGGGAGACATGATGAAGGCTGTGATGAACATGTTATGTATAGCTCATTTTTAATTCAAATGTATAAATTTGGCTTGTGACTGTGGTCTTGTGGCCCATGGGGGGCCACACCTGCGGCCCTCTGATTAACTTAGGTTGCCCACCCCTGTTTTATGGGAAGAGCAGGCTGATATTATCACTTTATATATTAGAAGTCTTTGGCGTGCATGTTATTATTTACCTGTCTTTCATGTTCCAACAAGCAAATATAAGTCATTCCATCCAGAAACACAGTACTATTTTTTTCCCAATTGTTTAACCAGGTGAGACACACTAAGCTGAAAGCTTGTTTACAGGTGCAACCTGGAAACACAGGGAAGTTAAATGACTGGCTTAGGGTCACACAGTATTCAAGTGGGGGCTGTGGGATTCAAACCCAGGTCTCCCGATTTGCAGCTTAGAGCCTTAAACCACTGCGCTATACTGCCTCCCAATGTTTGCACAGTAAAAATTAAAATCAATACCATAAATACAAGTTTCAAGTTTTGTTTTCTTGCTCAACACAAAGTCTTTACAAATATAAAAGTATAAGTATTACACGGATCCAAAATGTCACAAATGATTGCAAAAAATAGACATCATCATTGCCTATCCATATAGTTTATTCTAATCATTTATTCCACCATACATTAAAAAGGAAGGAGGGCATATGAGGGATGGGACTAAATAATTTTAGCTAATTTACCAAAATGTAAACAGGATGTCATGGGGCCTAGCCTGGCTACTTCTACCCCTATGCCAGTAAAGTAGCCTGTGATCCCCAGCCTCAATTTAAGTGAGAAGGATGGCCAGTAGTCCTTAAAGACTCAAGTTATTTTTTTTATTTTTATTCTCCAATAAGAAAGAAGTTTGTTACATGTAGACAGCAGGTACTCATTAAGAAAATAACAGGCTATATTTACAGCTATAATGATGTAACCCCCCTACAAACTGGGGTTTACTATAATGTCTTCCTGGTCTCCTAAGTGCCCACTGTCAGGCTGGCGTGCTATCTGCAGTAGTACTAATTGTTTGCATCAGAGTGCTCTAGCCAGTCTCCATGCTTGTCTCTTTAAGAGAGCTCCTATTCTGTGTTTGGAGATCAGTCTGGGCCGGGTCCGAGTAATTAAGGCTTTGGACCAGCCGGATCGTCTGTTATATGGCCCCATTCTGCAGTCGCTATATGTGCAGAGGGAGCCTTGTTAGGAAATGTGACTAGTTACTGTTTATCTGTTATAATAATAATGACAAAGGAGTTTGTCTAACCTGCTTTCAATTGCAGCTTGAGCATTTGAATAGGAGCTACGATATTGGTTCTGGACTTCCAGTGTTGGCCCAATCAAACCTCTGGGGACCTAAAATGGAGACTGTCCCCAGAGGTCTTGTAGGATGGAAATTCTGTGGTTTTTGTAGTTTTAAGTGTTTGGCACCTAAATGGACCTGGAGGCGGAGCCCTTTCTGTGATAGACAGTTTCCTCAGCTAACCGAACCTTTTGGATTACCGGGAAATCCCCAGAACTGCCTGAAGCAGTAGTCAGTCAAGAGTTGGAGGTTGAAGAGTAAACAGCTCGAGCTGTCAAGCAGCTGCTCCTAGGAGGAGCACTGCAGAATCAGTGGGAAGGCTCTGCTGGCCTGCTTGAGACATTCTCTGGTCTTTGAACTGCCCAGTACAGCAGTCGGACCTTTCCGTTTGCCGGTGCACTTCGGCAGTGGAAGAAAGAATAGAATTGTTGTGGCTACTGAGGTTTTGGACCGAAGACTTGCTCCAGAAGCAGTCAGCCTGCCTAGTGATAGAAATAGCCTCGGATTGAAAGGTTTGCACAGTGAAGCTGTAATTGGCAACCGGACTGCATCCAAACTGTGGCTTAGAGAAATAACTGATTTAAGTGTGTTTCATGGGTTGCAATTTGGTTCCCCAAGGTGAATTCTGTTACACCCGCTGGAGGCTTTTCCAGCCAAAGATCACGAACTCTTTCAGAACTGTTCATCCTTCCTGGGCCTTGCCACCTCGACCTAAGCCTCTGCTCCCAGTTCAGAGATCATCTCGGTGACAGACCCGCTTGGGGTTTCGGCCCCCTGCTCAACACCATCAAACAGGTAGCAACCACCAGGAGGTGAGTCATGTAGGCCTTGCTTCCCCTGGCCTGCCAGATAAGTGCCATGAGGTCTTCATCTCACCTGTTCTACACCCTGGTCTGGGTAGCGTGAGTACAAATCAGGGTAGCTCCCTGCAACAACAGCTGCAAATCATTGTGTGCCATCTTGATTGTTTTTGTTCTGGGTTATTACAAACGGACTGAGCTATCCATCTCAGGATTACAAATATTTGGGCTGTGCACATGTTAACTGTTTTCCTTGCTAAGGGCCCCAACAACAACTGCAATGCCAGCCACCATGGGCAATGCTTCAGGCTAGCTTGCATAACACACTGGGCACCCAGGTTTGTGGGACTGCTCAAAAGGCACTTACAGTGCATGCTGAACCAGCCTAGACTAAATCAAAGTGTCAATCATTCTATTAGATTCACGCCCCTCCCTTGTTCACACCCCTGAATAAATCACATTACTTTGTTTCACATTTAACCTGGCTAGTGTACATATTATTAGTTAGGTTACGGTGGTAATATTATATTGTTGCATTTCTGACCTTATTTTCCAGGGGGCCTGCAGGGCAGTTGCAGCTGATCCAGCCCTGTTGGTAAGTGCAAGGGGTGTGATCATATTGTTACTGTTATTCAGTGAATGTGAATGTTCTATGGTATTACTGTTTAGGCCACTAGAAGGGTTAGCAGGTTGTCATAGTGTCCTGGCTATACCAAAGCAGTTAAGCTATCCCAATACCATTCCTGTGGGTGGAAGCACCTGTTCACATAACTCAGGCCCCTCAACCTGAGCATAGCCACACAGGCAGGAATAGTACCCATAGGATAGCGCCACCTAGGGGTTATGTCTTGGAGGCACCACTAGGATTAGTGTCCCCTAGTGGCCAAAATCAAAAATTATAATTAGAAATTTAATGGGTACCACTGAGGAAATGGCTGTGCAGGAGTTGGTTGGTTGGTGTATGGGCATGAAATTGACCCCCAAAATGCTTTGTTAATACTATATATACCCCTGGACACTAGTAAAGACACTATAGAGGGGGCAGTTTCAAAAACTGAATGTCTGGAAAAAGCTGTAGTGGTAAGCCGGCATGCTGACTTGACTGCCCAAATCCTAATGGATTTAGTGGAGTGTAGCAACACTGTGGGCAGCACTAAGGTGCCCAAAACTAATACCGTAGATGGGTCCCCCACTGCCTGGAGGGTGGTAACTAAAGATAGTGAGGATCCCTCAGAAAATGAGCTCCCACCCTTATCTGAAACATTTGAGGAGAAGTTTGCCAAATTGTTACTGGATGAGGGCAAAACCCTCGAGGACTTCAAAAAAGGTAGTCCTACCACCGAGGTGGTGTTCCTTCCTCAACATCTACACCCATTCCGGTACCTGCCCCTACACCAGTGCTGGCCCCCACACCCATGCCTGCAGTTAGTCGCGACTCTTATCGCAGGCCGTGAGTGTTTTCAGGCACTCTCCCCACACCCAAGGGGGAAGATGATCTAGAGACTTGGATGGACTATGCATCCCCCCGGTTCAGGAGTGGCAGTGTGCGGAAGCAGAAAAATGGAAAAGGATGATGGAAAGTCTAAGGGGTCCTGCATTGGAAGCAATTACGTTTTTAAAGTCCACAAACCCTGACGCTTCAGTGCAAAATTATTTGTCTGTACTAGAAGGTGTTTTCGGTAGTACTGAATCTGGGGAAGCTTTAATGTGGTAATTCAGAGGCACCAGACAGTCGAAAGAGGAATATCTTGCTGCTTATGTTACTAGTTTCGAGAGAGTCTTGCAGAGAGCTTTCAGGAAAGGTGGGGTATTGGCCAATGATTTAGACCATGTAAGGTTAGATCATATACTACAATGTGCCAAATACTCTAAGTTGCTAATCCTCCAGCTAAAGTTCCAAGATAGAAGGGATAATCCCCCCTGCTTATTGTGACCTAATACAAGAACTCAGGGAGGCTGAAGGTGAGGAGGAAGACTGGAATTCTTGTGCAGGTGCTGCTACAGTGACCCCGACCCCAGACAGACCTGATAAGAAAGAGGAAGCTCTTGAGACAGCAGGTCCAAGAGTTGCTGAAAAAGAGATGAGATGTGAGCCAGCCAACAAGCCACGGCTGAAGTGGTCAGGAACTCCAATATTTGCCCGCCTAAGACTGAGACTGGCAGTGAGGCCCCACCTGTGGGTGTGGGGGCTCATGCTATTGCCCCTGAACCTTGAACTGAATCCAAACTGATGGAAGAGATGAGAGAATTGCGAGCTTTAGTGGGGGACCTCATACACGCCACCCAGACGTCTGCCCCCTGGCAGAACTGTGGAGTCAGGGAACCTGAGCCCCAACCAAGAGAGGACAACAGAACTCCCTCCTCCAACCATTACAAATTTCATGAAGAACCAAATTGCCTTAGTGATCATAGAGAACAGGTGTTCTGCTACAGGTGTGAAGAAGATGGCCATACCCGACAAGGTTGCAATTCTTCTGAGGATCTGTGGAAGGTCACTACTAAACTGCTCAATTTAGTTTGGCAGAGCAATATAAAATCTCAGCCAGGCCCGCCACACAAATCATTTTCCTCCAAAACTACTGTGGGCCAGTCTGCAACACAGATTTCCCCGGATTGATCCGAGATGGGGTGTCCTTCCATGGAGACTACAGTAACAGTTAATGGTATCTCCACTCGAGGTGTGCTAGACAGTGGCTTACAGGTCACCATTATATTTCAAGATTGGTACAACCAGCACTTATCTGAGCTCCCGCTCCTACCCCTAGAAGGACTGCATGTGTGGGGGTTGAGTGAAAAATCCTATCCTTACCGGGATATGTATGAATTTGGTTGTCTTTCCCTACTGCTATTGCTGGCATGGATGAACAAGTAGAGACCTTGGCCCTGGTGTGCCCACCAATTGGACCATTTGATGATATCCCTTTGTTGATTGGCACCAATGCCCATATGTTTGGCTGGCTAGCCCAGCTCTGTCAAGAAAAATAAGCCAAGAGGACTGGAAAGGCCCTACACATTCCGGCCATGGTGCTCCAAGCCTACGATTTACAGATGCAAGCTAAAGAGACTGAGAAAGATGAACCCATGGGGGTAGTATGGAAAAAAGACCTGGACTCACTTGTATTGCCCCCAAATGCTCAATGTACCATTAGTTGCAAAGTGCGCATAATGAAAGATGTAAAAAACAAGATTTTTATGCTGGATGCAGCAGAAGAGGGAAAACTGCCTGCGGGACTACTGGTCAAGCCTATTTTTCTACTGGCCCGGGCCCATGCCTATGCTCGGCAGGTAGTGGTGCAAGTCCAAAACATGTCAGACCAGGAGGTTCGAGTAAATCGAGGATGCACCCTAGCCACTGTATATTGTGCAGATACTGTTGCGCTACCCAGCAAAAAGTGCCCTGGAGAGGATGACGAAGCAACCCCTGATCTGTTTGACTTTGGAGAGTCCCCTCTGCCTGCAAAATGGAAAGCGAAGATCAGTCGGAGATTGGCTCAGAGAAGCAAAGTGTTCTCATTGAAGGAATGGGATGTGGGATGTGTCACAGGGGCTGAACACTACATCAGACTTCATGATGGGAGGCCATTCTGAGAAAGATCCCGTTGCCTTGCACCTGTTAACATTGACAATGTTTGACGCCATCTCCAGGAAATGCTAGCAGCGGGAATCATCCAAGAGTCTTGAAGCCTGTATGCCTCTCTGACTGTGGTAGTCAGGAAGAAAAATGGATCAGTAAGGATGTGCGTGGACTACCGGACATTAAACTGAAAAACTGTCCCGGACCAGTACACTAAGCCACGTATCCAAGATGTTCTCGACTGCCACAATGGAAGCCAGTGGTTCTCTGTGCTAGACCTTTGGATCGGGTATTATCAAATCCCAATGGCCCCAGAAGACTGAGAAAAACAACCTTCATCTGTCCCCTGGGTTTCTTTTAGTTTCTGTGCATGCCTCGGGGTATTTTGGGGCTGCCCACCACTTTCCAGAAGCTAATGGAATGAGCAGTGGGAGACATGAACTTACTAGAATGCCTTGTCTATCTCAATGACGTCATTGTGTTTGGCAGGACCCTTGAGGAACATGAAGTCCGCCAGTTCAAGGTTCTTAACCGATTAGAAGATTTTGGACTAAAACTATCAATGACAAGTGTACATTTTTCCAGAAATCTGTGAAATATGTTGGTCATATAGTGTCGGCTAGAGGGATTCAGACAGACCCGAGCAAGGTGAAGTCTTTGACCACTTGGCCCCAGCCTAACAATCTGAACAAACTACAAAGATTCTTGGGATTCTGTGGCTATTATCACCGGTTCATAAAAGACTACACAAAAGTCATCCACCCTTTGCTCAATTTGACTCAAGGTTACCCTCCCACAAACAAGAAATATAACAAAAAGTGTGGTTAAAGAGGAGGAAAAGGTTTACTTTTACTTTCAGACACATGAGCCTTTTGGTGCCAGGTTGACTTCCGAGTGTGAAACAGCCTTCTATGATATCATTCACCAACTCACCCATGCCCCTGTGCTTACATATGCTGACCCCATCAGACCCTACGTGTTGCACACTGATGCCAGCTTGAAGGGACTTGGTGTTTTCTAGTCAGAGCTTAACACCATCTGAAAGGAATTACCCTGTACACAAGCTTGAACTTCTTGCATTAAAGTGGACTGTGGTAGACCAATTCCATGAATATCCTTATGGTGCAAAGATCCTAATAAAACCTGATAACAATTCTCTCATCTATGTCCGGACTTCAGCTAAGTTGGATGCCACAGGGCATCACTGCTTTATCTGCACTTTCCACTTATGATTATTCCGCAGAATATCAATCAGGCTTGAACCACATTGATGCTGATGCCCTCTTCAGAAGACCTAAGTCTAAAGCAAAATGGGTGATGATGTCTGAACAATCTGTCAAAGCTGTCTGTCAACAATTTGATAAAGATGAGCACCCCTCTCCAGAAACAGTTGACTGCCTGGTGGACTCCTTGGGCCCTCCTGAAACTTGTGTTCCTGCAGCCTACTGCCACCCTCGCCGCCCTGGATCTCAGCACGTTGCCCCAGCTCACCCCTGATAATATACAGTGGTCTGAGGCTCAAGACCCAATGATTAAGCCAGTGCTGGATGCTATTCATGCTGGAAAAGATGTGTCCAAACTTCGTTTTTCAGATCCACGAACTGCCCTGTTGTTTAGAGGGGGGGCCCAGATTAAAGCTGTCCAACCAACTACTTTACAGAGAGACCACAAACTGACAAGGTTAAATTGACAAACAACAAGTGTTACCTACCGCTTTCAATGAGTTGTTCTACGGGCCCTCCTTGACCAGATGGGATACTTGGGCTGTGACCGAAATATAGACTTGGCCCATGTTTGATTCTGTTGTCCAGAAACGGGGGCTGACATTGAGACTCACATCAGAACTTGCAGCCATTGTCTCCAGAGAAAAGGTCAGCCCCAGAGGGCTGCACCCTTGGTCAATATCTCCACCAGTGTACCCATGGAGCTTGTGTGTATTGATTTTTTGTGCCTTGAGCCAGATCAGAAGAATATTGGCAATGTGCTAGTGGTGATGGCATACCCAACCAAAGAACAGAAAGCATCTATCGTGGCAAAGGTCCAGATTGAAAAGTTCTTTGTCCATTATGGTGCCCCCCCAGAGAATTCACTCCGATCAAGGGAGAGACTTTGAAAGCCGATTGATCAAGGAAATGCTCTCACTCTGGGGAGTGCAAAAGTCCAGAACTACCCCTAATCACCCCTAGGGGGATCCACAGCCTGAACGGTTTAATTGAACATTACAAGATATGCTGGGCATACTTCATCCCTGGGACAAGTCCAAATGGAGCCAACAGATAAGCACCGTAGTACATGTGTATAACTGCACTAGAAGTGATGCCACTGAGTTCTCTCCCTACCGCCAATTGTTTGGCAGAGAAGCCCGGTTGCCAGTAGACATCTGCTTCAGAGTGTTCCCTGATGGAGTCAGAGCTGAAAATCATCTTCAGTATGTTCAAAAGTTAAAGGCCCAGTTAAACCATGCCTACCAACTAGCACATACCATGGCAGCAAAGCGGAACTTAGCAAATAAAGAAAGGCATGACAAGTGTGTCAAAGCCCAAGAACTGCAACCTGGAGACAGATTTTTGTTATGACATTTGGGACTGCATGGGAAACACCAAATTGCCAACAGGTGGCAACATACCCCTTACACTGTTGTCAGCAAGCGGGAAGATCTGCCAGTCTACAAATTGTGTCCAGAAAATGAGCCACGAGCTGTCAAGACAATGCACTGGAATCATTTGCTGCCAACTGGTCAAATCATCATCGATGCTGCATCCCAAGACACTGCCCCTCCCTGGCCTGTAACCAGAGCTGCAGCTAAAAAGAAACAGTTAGCCCCCTCTCCAGTTGTCAAGGATTCAAGGCATTCCCCCAGTTAGGCCCAACATGACATTGATTGCCAGTCTGAATCTGATGACAGTGAGTGTGACGCTCCCTATTACCCATCTTATAAACTGAGTCAGTTGTTTCAAGGTAACCCCATGTACAATTATGGAGATGAAGCTGGACCTTCAGGACTGTCTAATCCTCCAGCCTTCTCCACAGACCCTGTGCCCCCTGACAGTGTGGTACAAAGTGTGACTTCTGATGTAGCTGGCTCTTTGTGTCTGGTAGAACTAACTGAGCCACAAGAAGGACAGCCAGAAACAGAAAGCATCACTGATGACATACCAGTAAGTACAGAACTGTTGGCAAGCACTGAGACTGACAATGCAATGGAAAATGGTGTTGAGGAAGCACAGGACTCTGACAGTATCGGTAATGTGTTGTAAGATTTGAATTCCATGGTATTTCCTCTAGATAACGAACTTGGAATTTCTTCAGAACCCAGTATTGAAAGTAATGTTGCTGAAACAGGACAAACAGAGCCAGGAGTTGACAGTGCTTCCAGTACCGAACAGACACTCCATGCAGAGGTACACCTTTCTACAGAAGCAGACCCAAATGCAGGTGCTGAAAGAACTGAGCCTGTACCTGTCCCTCCCAGAAAGTCTGGAAGAGCCTCAAAGCCAGTGATAAGCCTCAGTTATGGCTCCCCAGGAAGGCCTGTAGATCTCCCATTACATGTAGTCCACAAAGGGGTATATATATTTCTGAAAGCTCTCTTCCACAACTGAGTTATTCTGCCACCTCCCAGTTACTAGTAATGCACTCAGGCCAGTGTACTAATGCCCTTGCTCATTTCAGTTTTATTTGCAGCTAATAGGGATAGGCCCCCAGCCATGTGGGTTAGTGTACAGGAAGTGACCCAGACCAGAACTGTAAGGGTAACATGTCTGAATACTTGAACATGTTAAACTGTTTTATGAAATGTGTGTTATGAATATTATTGTGTCCTTATGGAACTGTTATTGCTAAAATGAGCAATATAGCAGTACCGTTGTTATGACATATTTGTCTTACGATGCATCAGCTTTTATTTACAGTATGCTAATAGAACATGCATGTATTTTTGTATAATGCCTTTATATATATATATATAGACTCTTACAGTAAGTATAGACTTGACACGGACACCAAGTTTTTCCAGGCAGAGAAGAGTGTAACCGCCCTACAAACTGACATTTACTATAATGTCTTCCTGGGCTCCTAAATGCCCACTGTCAGGCTGATGTCCTGTCTGCAGTTGTACTAACTGTCTGCGTGAGAGTGCTCCAGCAAGTCTCCATGCCTGTCTCTTTAAGACAGCGCCTATTCTGTGTTTGGAGATTAATCTGAGCTGGGTCCAAGTAATTAAGGCTTGCAACCAGTTGGATCGTCTGTTATATGGTCCCATTCTTCAGTCACTATATGTGCAGAGGGAGCTCTGTTAGGAAATGTGATTATTTACTGTTTATCTGTTATTATAATAATGATAGAGAGGTTTGTCTAACCTGCTTTCAATTGCGGCTTGAACATTTGAATAGGAACCACCGTTTTGGTACTGGACTTCTAGTGTTGGACCAATCAAACCTCTGGGACCTAAAATGGAGACTGTCTCCAAAGGAATTGTGGGATGGAAATTCTGTACTTTTTGTAGTTTTAAGTGTTTGGCACCTAAATGGACCTGGAGGGGGAGCCCTTTCTGTGATAGTTAGTTCCCTCAGCCAACCAAACTTTTTACAGTACTGTGAAATCTCCAGAACTGCCTGAAGCAGTAGTCAGTTGAGAGTTGGAGGTTGAAGAGTGAACAGCTTGAGCTGTCGAGCAGCTGCTCCTAGGAGGAGTGTTGGAGAATCAGCGGGAAGGCTCTGCCGGCCTGTTTGCCATATCCTATGGCCTTTGAACTGCCCAGTGCAGCAGTTAGATCTTTCCATTTGCTGGTGCACTTAGTGGAAGAAAGAACAGAATTATTGTGACGACATCTCGACCTAAGCCGCTGCTCCCAGTTCAGAGATCATCTCAGCTAAAGGCCCACTTGGGGATTTGACCCCCTGATCAACACCATCAAACAGGTAGCAACCACCAGGAGGTAAGTCATGTAGGCCCTGCTTCCCCTGGCCTGCCAGATCAACATCATGAGGTCTTCATCTCGCCTGTTCTGCACCCTGGTCTGGGTAGCGTGGGTACAAATCAGGGTAGCTCCCTGCAACAACAGCTGCAAATCATTGCGTGCCATCTGATTGTTTTTGTTCTGGGTTATTGCAAATGGACTGAGCCATCCGGCTTGGGGTTACAAATATTTGTGTAACCCCTAGATGGCGCTATCCAAGGGGCTACTACCCCTGCCTGATTTGCCACTAACAGGTTGAGGGGCCTGGAGTCAATGGCGGGTGCCTCCACCCAGAGGTCAGGGTTTGCAATAGTTAAACTAACTTGGTCACAGCCCTCTGGGACACTGCAACCCCCCTTTCTTCCCACTAGTGGCCCACACAATATATCAGAATTACCTTCACAGTATACACTTACCCCCAGGTCTGGTTCTGGCACTGGGACCTCCTGTGAAATGAGATACAGTGCAACAATCACAGTACAGTACTTTAACATAGACAAATACCTCAGGCAGTATAACTTTGCTGAAACAAGCAGCTCTGATTTATTTAGGGGGATATAACAAGGACAGGGGGAAATCAGGTTAATTAGCTTATCACTCTAATAATCTACCTATGGCTCTGTGCACAGGCCTATCCCTATCAGTTACTGTCCCTGGGTACCCAAGCCCTAGTGGCTAGTCCAAACCGTGGCAGCTGGTAGGGGCCCTTTCACACAGAGAAAAGGAGAATTAAACAGTCAGCAGTACAGTAATTCCATTTGGATTTAATGTGGCAATTCAACAGGGAGTGACCCTGAATTAGTACTCACGACCTCCAAATAAGATAGGGTCCTTCAATGTCAGCAGGGCTCACTTGAGGTACACAAACCTCTTCACACATCCATATAAAAGAAAGCACTATACCAGGCAGGCTGCATCTGTATCCGATCATAATTACTGCACAATACCGGGAGAACACGGCAGATTCAGTTCTGACAGACCGAAATGTAATTTTCAGCAATTCCTCCAGTCTTCTACAGGGTGAGCCTGGTTTCTACTCTTCAGAGATCCTTTGATTCTTTTCACAGGGCGGATTCAGTCCTAACAAGCTGTTACACAAGCTGCAGACCAGAACTCTGGGCCTTACACACGTTTTTGACTAAAACTGCACACTGAAAAAGCACAGGGCTCCTTCCTTCTTCACTGCCAAAGCTCAACTGAAACTCCAACCGACAAAACCGGGCACTTCCTTTGAGTTCCTCCCAGTTCTTGACTGGATTGGCTGTCACTCACAATAGACTGCTGCTGTTGGTCCAAAAAGGCACTGAAGTCTAAACTACATCTCCCAGAGTCACTGCCCATACAATCCTCTTGTGGCTGGCTCAGATTATGAGTCCAAGTTCTGATTCGTCCAAGGCACCATTTTAGAGCTAGCTTACCCCACACTGATTGGTCCAGTTCAGCAGTTCAAAACTAGAATGGGGAACTAGCAGACACAGTTCTGACTGCAAAGAAAGCAGGTTAGACAAACTGTAATTTTATTATTACTCTAAAGAATTTCTGGCAAACAGTTACATCTTTCAGATAGGTTCCCTTGCACTCCTAGTGACTGCAAAATGAAGTGAATTGGCAGCTCGCCGGTGGTACTCAGAAGCACACAGTCCCCCCATACAAACTAATTATGTCTGCAAGCAGACAGCTCTTAAAGAGACAGTACCAGAGGTTCTAAAAACACTCACTGATAAATGGCTTAAATGCCAAACACCATTCATGCTTGGAGCATTCAAGCAAGCTCCTGGAAGTCTTTTGGGAACCCCCATTCGCAGGGGGGTTACATTTGGGTTGTGCACATGTTAACTGTTTTCCTTCCTAAGGGCCCCAACAACAGCTACAACGCCAGCCGCCACAGGCAACGCTTCAGGCTACCCTGCATAACACACTGGGCACCCAGGTTTGTGGGACTGGATTAAATCAAAGTGTCAATCATTCTATCAGATTCACGCCCCTCCCTTGTTCACTGCCTCTGAATAAATCACATTACTTTGTTTCACGTTTAACCTGGCTAGTGTGCATATTACTAGTTGGGTTACAGTGGTAATATTGTATTGTTGCATTGCTGGCCTTATTTTCCAGAGGGTCTCCAGGGCAGTTGCAGCTGATCCAGCCCTGTTAGTAAGTGCAAGGGGTGTGAGCATATTATTACTGTTATTTAGTGTATGTGAATGTTCTATGGTGTTACTGTTTAGGCCACTATAAGGGTTGGTGGGTAGTTATAGTCTCCTGAAGGGCTATACCAAAGCAGTTAAGCTACCCCAATACCATACCTCTGGGTGGAGGCACCCATTCACAGAATTTAGGCCCCTCAACTTGTGCATAGCCACACAGGCAGGGGTATTAACCCATAAGATAGCGCCACCTAGGAGTTACAATGAAATGAAAAACTATTTCTTATCATTTACAAAAATGTAATGAACATAAAGTACTAAAGCATATTCCTAAATAAATATATCTTTAGAAATGCTCAATCATAGTAGCTGGGAGAGGTCTGGGAACCTGGGTTGACATAAGTCTGACTAATTGATTCTGAGCTGTAAGAAAGGATCCCATGTTTCTCTAAATCGGTCAAGTCGATTCACAATTAGGTAAGAGAATCTTTCATCATTTGCTAAAATAGTCATACTATTATACCAATCTGCAGTCACTGGTGGCTTTGTCTCTTTTCGCTTAGAAAGGAGTAATTTTTAAGCAACAATATGGCTTAAAGTACCCAGTAAGATTGTGACTTCTTTAAGAATTTAAGCTGAGAAGAAAGTCCCAAGATGAAAACTAAGGGGGAAAATGCAATCTTTTGGCCAGTTACCTGCTTACATATCTTATGCACTTCTTCCCATAAATTGACAATTTGGGGGAAACTCCATGTTGTGTGCCAGTCTGTCAGCACAGTGGTAGCACTACTGCTCATGATGCAAGTGACCCAGGTTCAAGAACAAGCTTGGGTCTTCGGAGGGAGGACAGCTGGGTATCCCAGTGGATGCCGTCCTCCTCCTCCGCTTTAGAGGAGGGAGGGTCATCACACCACACCGACACTGCCACCTGTGGAAGCACGGGTGGCAGTGCAAGGTCAGTGGTGTAGGGAGGGGGAGGATTCGACTAGGCACTTGGCTGAGGCGCACATCAACACATCACCAGCCTAAACGTGAGTCCTCATGCTGGTATCCTCGGGGAAAGGGGGACTAAGGGAAACTAAGGGGTAATTCCCCCATGCTGAAAGTACAATGACAGACTCCCCAAGAGAGGACCAGCTGGGCTGGTATATTCGCCACCAGGACTGGCGAAGGGAGCAAAAAAAAATATCTAACAAAAAAAAAGACCCATCTTTTCAAGTGTCCTTCATAGCAGTACTTCCCAAATCCTGTCATATTCCCATCTAGTCTTCAATATGCTTGATAGCTCTTAGGAACTCAAACACCTTGATAATATTCTTTTCAAATTCAGATGTCATTAATCTAATTAACAGTTCATCCAAAGATTCTTGTGTATTTGCCAAAAACTCTGCAATAAATAAATAAATATATTTATTTGAGTGCTGCCTATATTTAGAACAAATTAATGTTTAAACATAGAAACAAAGAAACTGACGGCAGATAAGGACTGATACTCCCATCCAGTCTGCCCATTTTCCCTACCTACTGCAAAAGCCACAGACCCTACTTGATCTCTGGCTTTACCGCCTCATTCCTATCGCTAGGGATCCCCCTATGCCTGTCCCATGCATTTTTGAATTCCCCCATTGTGTTGGCCCCCACCACCTCCACTGGGAGTCTGTTCCATGCATTCACCACCCTTTCCATGAAGAAATGCTTCCTTATCGCCAGCCCAGTGGCACTGAGGGTTGAGGCACTGGACACCACACTTCGCACCATGCTGGCGAACCCGGGTTCAGACACGAGCCTGGGTCGGCAGGGTAGGGATAGGATTGAGCATCCAGAGGACTGCTGTCCTATCCCAGAGAGGGTTCCAGGGTGCCACTGATCTGCAGCGGCCCCTGGTGACGACCAAGGGGTACTGTTAGAGTGGTGCCAGAAAGGGGCAGAGTGCGGCAGATGTCGGCATGTAGAGCCTGACGTCATTGCACACCTGCACTCCGAGGGGCGAAAAATGGAGGAAATGGCAGCACTGTTTACGCAGCTTGATAGCTGCTACTTCGCGGCCAATGATGCCTGGATCATCGTGTGCTGGTATTGGATCCTGGCCTGGTGCGGGGACATAGGGAGGTCCCCTTCGAGGGTACAGCTGCATATGCCAGCTGGGTGTGACCCTCTCTGGGGTTGGTGGTGGAGGTGGAGCGGTGGCTGGAAAATTGGCAGGTCAGTGGCTGCAGGAGGCTAAAATAAGAGTAAGATAAAAAAAAGAAATACTTCCTCATGTTACCCCTTAGTCTACCCCCTTCCAAACTCATGTCATGCCCCCTCATTCCTGAACATCTTCTTTTCTGAAAGATGCTACCCTCCAGTACCCTGTGTATGCCCTTTAGATATTTACAGGTTCCTATTATCTCTCCTCCGGGGTATACATATTGTGGCCTCCCAGTCTCTCCTCATATGACTTTTAGTGCAGGCCCTGGACCATCTTTGTTGCCCTTCTTTGAACTGCCTCCACCCTGTCTATCTCCTTACGGAGATGTGGCCTCCAGAACTGGAAAAAGCTCTCCAAATGAGGCCTCACCAATGATCTGTGGAATGGCATCACTACCTCTTTTCTTCTGCGGGTGATACCTCTCCCTATACACCCTTGCATTCCATTGGCTCTCACCACAACCTTGGTACATTGTTTGGCCACCTTTAGGTCATCAGATATGATTACCCCAAACCCCTTTCCTATTTGCTGACCATCAGTATCTCCCCCCTATCATGTAATCCTCCCTTGGGTTCTTGCACACCAAATGCATGATTTTGTACTTTTTCGCATTGAATCTCAGCTGTCACACTCTAGACCATTCTTTCAGTTTACCTAGGTCCCTTCTCATTTTTTCCACCCCTCCCGGGGTGTCCACCCTGTTGCAGATCTTGGTGTCATCTGCAAAGGCACACCTTTCCTTCTCATACTGCATGCTTATGAAGACATTAAACAGGACTGGTCACAGAATTGATCTCTGTGGCACCCCGCTAGTTACCCTCCTTTCCTCAGACTAAGCTCCATTTACTACCACCCTGTCTTCTATCACGCAACCAGTTCCTAATCCAGTTTACCACCTTGTGACCCACTCCCAGGCTGCCCAGCATGTTCACAAGTCTTCTATGGGGAATGGTATCGAAGCCTTACTGAAATCCAGGTAGGCCACATTCACTGCTCTCCCCTGATCACCTCCCTAGTCACCCAGTCAAAGAAATCAATTAGATTTGTTTGACATGACCTTCCCACTGTGAATCCATGCTGTCTTGGATCCTGTGCTCCACTGGATTCAAGGTGTTCCACAGTCCTTTCTTTAAGTCGTGATTCCATAATCTTCCCCACTATTGAGGTGAGGCTACTGGTCTGTAATTTCCAGCCTCCTCCCTACTCCCACTTTTGTAAAGAGGGACTACATCTGCCCTCCTCCAGTCCTCTGGAACCACGCCCATAGTGGTTCATTAAACAGGGCTGCCAGTACCTCCTAGTTCCTTTAATATTCTAGGATGTATCCCATCTGGTCTCATTGCCTTGTCCACTTTCAGTTTTGTGAGTTCTTTTGGGACTCCGTCTTCTGTAAACAGACTGGTGTCCACCTCCCTCTCATATTTGCTCATGCTACCTAACTGTGGTCCCTCACCTTCGCCTTCTTCTGTGAATACAGAACAAAAATATTTTCTCAGTATTGATGCTTTTTCCAGGTCCCATTCCACACACTCCCCTTCTTCCCCTTTAAGTCTTACAATCCCACCGGTTTTTTTTTTCCTTTCACTAGTGTACCTATAGAATGTCTTGTTCCAATTTTTACCTCCTGTACTATTTTTTCCACCGTCTGTGCCTTTGCAATCCTGACTTCTTTCCCTGCCTCCCTCTGTTTATACAGGTACACTACCCTATACTCCTCATCCTGTGTTTCTCTGTATTTCCTGAAAGACATCTTTTTCACCCTTGCCTTCTCGGCCACTTTCTTTGAGAACCAAAGGTTTCCTTTGACCATCATTCCACAATCACGGTCCACTGGTAAGTTCTTTTCATTTCACTATCATTTTAAAAAGTTACTCTCATACAATTCACAATGATATTGCGTGAAAAATTTTCTGTCTTTAGGTAACAATGGATGACTAAGATAGAATTCCATTTTGTGGACATTTTTATTTATTGGAACCCACTTTTATGTCCTTTTTTTCTTAACTTGTTCCATATCTGATTGTTTCATTTGATCCTGCAGTCTTATTTTTAGTTTACCGAGTGAAAGTCTCATAGACTCAACTGACAGAGTCTGTTACATAACCGTATCCAGAATAATAAAGAATCTTAAACCAATTCGCTAGGCAATTTGATGAAAATGCATGATAAAAAATATCTTTTCTGTTTTAAAATCGCACATATGTATTTGCAAAGAGTACTCACTGTTTTAACTATCCAGTATTTTGAAGAACTTTTATCCGTAAGTGATTTCAGTGACAACTGACCTAATTCTACCCTTACCAGGGTATTAGAGGCTGACTTTGGGACTTGAAGAATTTTTTTATATGGTTTGTTCATCATTTTTTCTAGATTAGCAATCTCTGCATTTCCCCAGAGTTCTGCCCTGTACAGGACTGATGCTGTTACTTTTGCATTTAAAACCTGAATCATACATTTCACTGATTTACCTCCATATTGTGGTTAAATATGTTCAGAGCCCCAATTATATATATATATATATATATATTTTTTTCCAATTCTCTTTATGTGCTTCAGCTTGGTGCAGTGGATGTACCCCCTCTTCAGCATCCACACCTTTGTGCCCAGCATCCCCCCAGGTATAACGCTGTGGTCTAAGGTTCAGAGCTGCAAATCTGGTGACATCCAGCAGACCAGACCTGGGTTTGAATCCCACAGCTTCCACTTGCATACTGTGTGGAGCCTGAGCAAGTCATTTAACTTCCTTGTGCTCCCAGGTCGCTCCTGGAAACAAGCTCCTGCTTAGTGCGCATTTCCTGGTTAAACATTGTCCCCTTTCCCCTAGCTCGGACTGGAGAGGCCCACATATTTTTCCTTGTGGTGGGGTTCCTGGAGGGGAGGGACTGAAATCTACCTGAGGTCCCAACCGAGGCTTATGCCTGGGGTGTCGTTCAGGCAGAGGTCCAGAGGCCTCATGGTGCAACCGGCCCAGGGGATTTTCCTTTTTTTGAAAGTTTCCCAAGAGGTGTGGATGTGGAATGAGATCAGCACAGGTCAGGCATACTCCTGCACCTGACCTACACATGTCTGCCATCACCTACCCTTGACAGTGGCTCTAGCGGTACTACACCCAGCCTCCACTGGGTGTTGCTGATATGCAGGGAAGCAATGACCTTCCCCCCCAGAGGAGGAGAGCTGTCCATGAGATGCTCATCCTACCTCCCCCGCCCTCGCCCCCGACAGACCCTCTAACCTAATTTCTGAACATACAAATCTATCAGCAGAAACAGACCTTATGGTCTATCTAGTCTGCCTGAGTACACAGCTGGTGCCCCTAGTTTGCGGCTGCCCCACGAACACAAATGCGAGTCATCAGCACCGCAGGTGGTAGCGGCTACTGCTGCACTGGCAGGTGGCCCTCAATAATAGTTTTTGGTTTTCCCCTGGAGCATATTAAGGTGTTCTACGCTGTTAAAATTTTGCACAAAGTGAATCCCCAAATAATCATAGATTTTAACCTTTTGAAGTTCTGTTTTACTTATGAACCAAGAAGCCTTTTTGTTATGTTTACCAACAACCATTACTTGCGATTTGGATGCATTAGTTGTCAGTGTTCAGTGATCACAGTTCTCCTCTAATAGCTGAAGTTTTTTTTTTACAAGCCCAAATCCAATACAGACATCACTACGAGATTCTCTACATAGGCCAGACATCTGCGGCTTTCACTGAATATTTTGGGATTTTGTAAGATTTCTTGGTCCAGTTCCTGAAGAATAGTATAAATAAAGTAGCCACCAGTAGGCAACCTTGTCTGACACCTCTATATATCAGAAAGCATTCTACTACATCACCTAATGAAAGTAGCCAACTTTTGCCCAAGTGTGCCGATGAAGTGCAATTATTATTAAAAGAAAATGACCAGGAACCCCTATTCTTTGCATCTCTCCCCAAAGTATATTTCTATCTACGGGATAAAAATCTTGAGAAAAGTCAATGTATGCTATATATAAGGCATTCCCTTTTATTTTAATACATTTTTCTGTTAGATAATAAAGTCTTATATAACTGTTTGTGGTAGAGCTACCTGATCCGAAACCAAATTGTGCATCTGTGAGAATTTCAGTTTGTTTTAACCAGTCTCATAGTTTATCTAGAATGATTCGGGAGAAATATTTTCGGGAATTCTCGATAAGTGAAGTTGGCATATTAAAGCATATGCAGAAGAACTTTAGTTTTATAAATCGGAACAATCATGGTTCCCTTCCAGAATTAGCCTGAAAGACCAAATTTGATTAAATTAATATACTAGAACAGGAGCCAGCAAGTTGAATGTCTTTTGTAAATGTCTGCAGGAAGCATATTTGGCTCAGGAGCTTTATGTAATTTTTGATTTTTGATTGCTAACACTTTATCTTCCAATGAATGTAAAAAGAGTGAGAGGAGAGAGGGATAGAGAGAACTACCACCTTGCAACCAGGAAAGTCACCAGAGTGGTGAGGGGGCAAAGGCCTGGAAAGAGCAGAGGCTGGTGCAGGGGATATGGGATAGGCAAAAGGGGTTCTTTAGGTATATTGGTGAGTGGAGGAAGGTCAACGGTCAGCTCAGTAGGTTGAGGACAGCTGGGGGGTGGGTGGAAGGGGCTGGAGAGCAGGCGGAGGTAGTGAATGAGTACTTTGCCTCAGTGTTCACTAGGGAGGAGGCTGGGGGACTTCCAAAAAAGGGGCTGAAGGACACAGAAGGTGCAGCAGACCTGACTATTGGGGTACCTGCTGAAGAACAAGCCAGTGGGGGAGGTAGGCCAGGGGTGAGATATCAGGCTGGTTCTGCTGAATAGGGGGGCAGATGCTCATATTCCTATTGGTCAGCTGTGGGAAGCCCTCCACTCCTTAAAAAAGGATAACTCTCCGGGGCCTGATGCTATTCATCCCAGAGTACTGAGGGAGTTGACGGATGTTTTGGCTGCGCCATTGGCGGATCTCTTTAACTTTTCGCTTCAGACAGGGAGGGTGCCAAGGGATTGGAAGCAGGCACATGTTGTGCCCATCCATAAAGGGGGATCGAGAGAAGAGCCAGCAAACTATAGACCCATCAGTTTGACGTTGGTGGTGGGAAAGGTAATGGAGAGCATACTTAAGGAAAGACTGGGAGGTTTCCTGGTGGAGATGGGTTACCTGGATGACCAGCAGCATGGGTTTGTGCCAGGTAAATCATGTCAAACAAACCTTGTAGAGCTCTCCGAGTGGGTGACATCAGCACTCAACAGGGGGAGACCAGTGGATGTACTGTTCCTGGACTTCAGCAAGGCATTTGATTCGGTCCCTCACATTAGCCTAAGGGAGAAGCTGGGGGGGATGGGGGTAGGCCCACTGATGGTTAGGTGGACTGGAAATTGGCTTTCAGGTCACACTCAGCAGGTAGTGGTTGGAGGGGAGGTCTCGTCTCCTAGGGAGGACATATGTGCGGTCCCACAGCAATCTGTCCTGGGGCCACTCCTGTTTAACACCTACAGCTCCGATATCAGGGAAGGTATCAGGTGTGAAATGAGTCTCTTTGCAGACAACTGTAAGCTGGGGGCAGTGATGGGGGAGGGAGATTGGCCCTGCAAGAGGATCTGGATACTCTGGATAGGTGGTCCTGCACCTGGAATTGAAATTTAACTCCTCCAAGTGCAAGGTGCTACACCTAGGGTGGGAAAACTCCAGCTATGTGTACACCCTGGGGGGGGGTGAGTTGCAGGCCACAGCAGGGGAAAGAGACCTAGGAGTCTTGGTGGATGTTAACATAAATAATTCAGAGAAGTGCAGGAGGGCTGCGGTCAGGGCAAATAGGATGCTGGGATGCATCGCTAGTGGGATCACCCCAAGGAACAGGGAGGTGATTTTGCCACTGTACAACAGTCTGGTTAGACCACATCTTGAGTACTGTGTGCAGTTCTGGAGGCCGCACCTAAGGAGGAACATCCAGCTCCTGGAGAGGGTTCAGAGGAGAGCAACCAGAATGATCCGGGGCCTGGGGGATATGACATATGAGGACTGACTAGGGGAGCTCAACCTGTTCTCGCTAAAGGAGAGGAGGGACTGGGGGGACATGATTGAGGTCTTCAAGTACCTCATGGGAGTAAATAAGGTGAGCCGAGATAGGATCTTTCGACTGAAGGAGGGTGGAATCACCAGAGAACACAGTTGAAAGATTGAGGGTGGTAGGATTAGGGGGAAAAGGAGGAGGAGGTACTTCACTGAGAGAGTGGCGGAACCATGGAATGTACTGCCCGGGGAGTTGGTACAGGCAGCTACGGTGGAGGGATTCAAGAGAGGGTGAGACAGATATAGGCAAGGGGTGAAGCTGAGGCTGGTTTGCCCAGGGGGGGGCAGGACTGGGGGATGGAGTAACAGTGGAAGGAGACAGATAGAGCGCTATGGTACCCAATCAGGGTGCTGAAGCACGAGCAGACTTGATAGACCAATAGGCCTACTCTGCTGGTGTCTAGTATGTTAGTATTGTATTTTCACTATTGACTTCAAGGATAAATACTGGTTTATTATTGTAATCCAAAAATGTACTCTTAAAGAAGTCAATTCAAGCTAAGGGATGGATCATTGCAAGAATATCTTTCTTGGGTAAGTTTTCCCTTTGCAACAAGCTGCCAAAAAGCCTTTGAATCATTAGGTATTCCAGTTTCATTTAATTTATAGAAATGTTGAATTTGTTGGCATAAAAGGACCACTTGGCCCATCCAGTCTGCCCATACAGACCCTGCCCAGTGTGTCTCTGCAGACCCTAACTCGTCTCCAGTGATCCTCACTCCTCCCTGCCTATTAACTAATATGCCCCTATGTCTGTCTCACACATGCATGAAGCCCCCTGCTGTTTTCACATCCACCACTTCTGCTGTTCCAGGTGTCCACCACTCTTTCAGAAGTAGCACTTCTTCACATCCCTCGTAAACTCCCCACCCCAGCTTCACCACATGTCTTCTGATCCTGATGCTCATTGTCATTTAAAAGAGACTCCCCTCCTGCACCCTGTTCACCCCTGTAAGGTACTTGAAGGTCTCCATTATGTCCACTCTCATTCTCTTCTCTTCCAAGTGTGCATGTTGAGATCTCTCAATCTCTCCTCACAGGGGTTTTTATGCAACTCTGCACCATTTAGTTGCCTTCCTCTGGGCTCCTTTCACCCTGTCAGTGTCCTTTCTGAGGTGTGGCCTCCAGAATTGGACACAATACTCAAGGTGGAGTCTCACAAGAGAGCAGTACAGTGGCAACACCACCTCCCTATGCATCACTATGTTGGCCCTACCCACTGATTTGTCACACTGCCCTGCCACTTTGAGGTCATCAGATATGATAACCCCAAGGTCCCTTTCCTGCTTAGTGGCTGTCAGTACCTCCCCCCAATCCTATACTCAGCTCCTAGGTTCTTATGTCTTAGCTGCACTGCTTTGCACTTTTTGACATTGAACCTCAACTGCTCTGTTCTCGACAAATTCATATGGAAGTGTGCATCTTTCAGATCCAGTGATCCCAGGAATTCCCCTTTCTGCAGGGATAGTATAACTGTTCCCAGTGTTGCCATTTTGAATTTTTCCTTCTTTATGTGAGTGTTCAAGAATATTAAATTTAAATGAACCGTCAGTCCCCCTTGTCTTGTAAGAAAGCACCTTGAGAAGAGGCCCCTTCCCCACTGAGAGGGAGGGACACTTTCTGTGGCCTTTATCTTTAGCAATTTCTTTACCTTCACCTCTAACAGGATATTTTCCTCAGGCTGGAGTGGGGGGAAAACCTTAGGGCTCTTTAACATTGGAAGGCCTGTGAAATGGAGCGCTAAACCCTACTTACCACTTCCAGCACCCACTTGTGTGCGGTGATGATTTTTCACTCCTGAAAGTTACAACACAGGCAACCTCCAGTTGGTAGGGGTTGTATGGTGGCCTGCATAGAGTCAGGGATTTTAGAAACATAGACAATTTATTCAACAGTAAAGTGATATAGAGGATAATGTATGGGCAGTTATACACAACAAGCCTGTGTCTGTTGAGAGTTCCCCAGTTGCCGTGGAAAACTCGAGATGTAGACACAGGGGTGTCTGTGTATAGATGCCCATACATTATCTTTTATAGCCTACGGGCATCCATGCCCATTTCAGACACTCAGCTTCTTTTCAGTGAAGTGGCAATTGGGAGGAGGAACGTGAGGGTTGGTGGTGGGATCAAATTACAGATTCAACATGCGACTAGCGACTGCAGCTGCAGCTGTTAAGTTTAAGTTTGAAAAAAAAAACAGCTCCAAACTAGACTGGCTAGAAGAAAGCAGCTGTGCAGCAGCATTCTGTGTTGTACAAAATCACACATGCCCCCATAATGCAAAGCAGCATGGGCTGTATATGCAAATCACCACAAAATGTTATGCTGGTTAAACTTTAAGCAGGAATGCATGGTGCTGAAAGGCCTCTCACACAGTCTGCAACAGGTGCCAACAGAACACACAGACACGTGTTCTGTCCTACCAGGACTCAGTGTGCCTCGTCTGTATGACACCCCAGTAGAATGAACTACTGGTTCAACTTTAAGCAGGAATGCATGGTGCCAAAGGGCGTCTCATGCAGTCTGCAAAGGGTCACTTGTTCAACGTTCAGCAGGAATGCATGGTGCTGAAAGGCCTCTCACACAGTCTGCATCCTAAGTTGTTGTGCTGCAGTAGTGACATCACTACTGTAGCACAATAACATATTGATGCCACTACTGTGGCACAGTAATCCTATTCTAGGCATGAGTATTCATGCAGAACAACATTCTGCCATACACCATAGAAGCTTGTTTAACCTGCACCAAAATCTTTTTAAATTATTTTCTTTGTTGATTCAGTTGTTCAATATTCTGTAAAGTTTGTGATTTCATACTAACATACTGAAATGCCAGCAGAATAGGCCTAATGGTCTTTCGTGTCTGCTCGTTTGGTCAGCCCCCAGCCTGGGAGCAGACCTTGCTGCCCCCATCGCCCTCTCTGGCTTCTCCCTTCCCAGTTCCAGATATTCTCGCTGCACTGGATTTTGCTTCCAGAACCCTTCCCCTGTACTTGTCCCACCCCCTCTTGAACTCCTACACCATCTCTGCCTCCACCAGCCCCTGGGCAGCGCATTCCATGGCTCCACCACCCTCTCAGTGAAGTAGCACCTCCTCCTTTCTCCCCTGAATCTTATCCCCCTCCAGCTTCCACCCATGCCCTCTAGTGGCCCCCTCCTCCTTCCTTCAAAGCACCCTGACTGCTCCTCCCCTATTTTTCGCTTTCATGTACCTGAAGACCTCTATCATGTCCCTCCGGTCTCTTCTCTCTTCCAATGTGTACATATTTAGCTCTTCGAGCCTCTCCCCATAGGTTCTGTCCCCAAGCCCCAAATAATTTTGGTTGCCCTCCTCTGGACCCCTCCAGGAGTTTAATGTCCCTCTTTAAGTGTGGCCTCCAAAACTGCACGCAGTACTCGAGGTGCTGCCTCACCAAGCAGTTATACAGAGGGAGCATCACTTCCCTCCTTCTGGAGGTGATCCCCCTAGTGATGCATCCCAGCATCCTGTTGGCCTTGGCCGCTGCCCTCCTACAAGTCTCTGAGTTGTTCATCTTGACATCCACCACCAATCCCAGGTCCCTCTCAGCCATCGAGACTTGTAGCATTCCCCCCCCCACAGGGTGTACACTTGGCCCGGGTTTCTAGCCCCTAGATGCAGCACCTTGCATTTCCCTGCATTGAACCTCAGCTTCCACTTTCTAGACCATCTATCCAGAGCCTCCAGGTCCCCCTGTAGGGCCACCTTCCCCTCCTCCCCATCCACCACCGCCCCCAGTTTTGAGTCATCCGCAAAGAGACTCATCTCAGTCCTGATACCTGTCCTTATGTCACAGACATAGGTGTTACACAGGAGGGGCCCAAGGACTGATCCCTGCGGGACCCCATTAATGATCCTTCTTGGGGATGAGACTATCCCGCCAACTACGACCCTCTGGGTCCGGTCCTGGAGCCAATTGCCTATCCATCTGATCGTCTGATTCCCCACCCCATTTCTCCTAGCTTATCCAACAGGCCCCAGTGAGGAACAAAGTCAAATGCCTTGCTGAATTCTAGAAAGAGGATGTCCACTGGTCTACCCAGGTCCAAGGCAAATGTCACCCAGTCATAGAACTCCACAAGGTTTGTCCGACATGATTTCCTCGGGACAAATCCATGCTGTCTATCATCCAGGCACCCTGACTTTTCCAGGTCCCCCCCTAGCCTCTCCTTGACAATGCCCTCCATCACCTTGCCCACCACCAATGTCAGGCTGACAGACTTGTAGTTCCCTGCCACCTCCCTTGATTCTCTCCTTGTGGCTAGGCACTATATGCACCACCTTCTAGTCCTGGGGCACCCACCCTGTCCTCAGAGATATGGTGAAAAGTTCCACCAGGGGTTTCACCAGGACATCCGCCAGTTCCTTCAGCACTCTGGGATATAATTTATCCGGCCCCAGTGCTTTCTCCGTCTTAAGGGACCTGAGGGCTTCCCTCACTCTCTCTGCTATGATTTCCACCTCTGCTACCTTGTCCCCCTGCTTAGCCTTCCCCGTCCTGCCAGTGATGCCTCCCCTCTTCCCAGACCCACCGATCGGTAAGGGTGCCCCCATCCTCAGTATCACTGTCTCCTCCCATGTATGATGCAGCCCCCCCATTTTTCTTGGTGAAAACTGAGGTGAAGTACTCATTTAGTACCTCAGCCTGCTCCCGCAGGTCTTGTGCCCATCTCTCCCCTGTTTTAATCCTGCTAATCTGCCCCTTCACCCTTCGTTTTTCCCCAATGTATCTAAAGAACCCCTTGTTCCCTCCCCTAATTTCCTTATTTCCTTAGTAGTTTGTTTTGCTTCTCATTATACATTTTGCATTAAAGCAAGTTTCTTTCCTTACCTTACCAATTTTTTCTTTATAAATTTTTACCTTAATTATGTCACTGAATTTGTGCAGAAGTTTCATTATATCTGGGATTTCTTTGGCTTCAAGACTCTCATGTCTAACATTTTTAACTACCTCATTTTCAATGTAAAAATCTTCCTTGATCTCCCCTACCAAATTCCATTGTATAACCTTCTTATTTCTAATTTTTGGTAATTGCTCATTTTCTGACCTTGCCTTACAATTTAGTTCTAATTAACTTCAAGAATCATTCGCAAATGGTCACTATCTGACCCAACAACTGCTGAGAGTTTATGAAGACTTTTTGAAGATATAGAAGAAAATTTATGTTGACCCACAATAAATCAATAATTGAAAAACCTCTATGAACCATACACGTGAAATCTCCTGGGATGTTACCATCCAGTCTTCCATTAAGTATAAACAGTGTGTGTGAAAGCATTGTCTGCATTAATTTCTGTCCATCTGTTTTCTGATATTTCATAAGTCTATTTGGCAGGACATGCAGACTACCAATTCCTTCAAAAATATTTTCTATATCATTTTTATTTACCCACTCTATTATTAAAATCTTCTGCTTTTAATAGTTTTGCTCTCGAAAATTCATGATCAGTCTTAGAAGTTGTTCCAGTTCTGTCCAGATCTATAGATTATAGTATTTTATAGCATGGGTTGGAAAAAGGAGGCAACCCAGTTTGTCAACGAGCATCACGTCACTGTTGATTAAATCTCCTATTTAATCAACAGTTGCAGTGAAGCTCCCTGAAGCAATATTCCTGGGCTCAGTCAGGACTTATTATGTGTCCAAGAAAATGAAGCAGAATGGTAGCCATTGAAATTAGGATAAAGCAATGTCCTTTGGGGCTGCCTCCCACAACATGATACCCCTGTCCCACATCCAGTAAGTGTTTTATCTGTGTCCCTTATTCTAGACTGTTAACATGTGCTGTACCCCAGAACCAGTGCTTCAGAAACACATCTGGAGAGATGGAGAGAGAGTGCCACATGTAGCTCACTTTGGTACTGTAAGTGAGAGCACAGCAAACAGCTCGCCCCTTCTCAGAACATTGAACTGTTGCCTTCCACTGCAGCCCACTAGCCGTTACAGTGCTTGAGAAAAATGTGGAGAGACAAAGACATAGGCAGGGTGGAGGCTGTCCAGAGGAGGGCAACCAAATTGGTGCAGGGTCTGTACCAGAAGACATATGAAGAAAGACTAAAGGAGCTTAAGATGTCTAGCCTTGCGAAAAGGAGGTAGAGGGGGACATGATAGAAACTTTCAAATACCTCAAGGGAATCAACAAAGTCCAAGAGGGTAGCATCTTTCAGAAAAAGAGATGTGCAAGAACGAGGGGGCACAATTTGAAGATAGAGGGGGGATGGCTCAGAAGTAATGTGAGGAAGTATTTCTTCACAGAGAGGGTTGTAGATGCATGGAACAGCCTTTCTGAGGAGGTCATAGAGTCAAAAACAGTGGGGAATTCAAGAATGCATGGGACAGACTTAAGGCAATTCTAGTAGGGGTAGGAGGAAGTAGTCTGTTGGTTAACTAGGATCTGCAGCTTATCCATTAGGTAGAGAAATGGGCAGACTGGGTGGGCCAAGCGGTCCTTATCTGTCATCAGATTCTATGTTTCTATGAGAGAAGCAGGGAGAGAGAGAGAGAGCACCACGAACAGCTCACCCATTGTGGGAAGCTTGGAGCGTTCCTGTGAGGGAGTGACAGGCAGAGGGTCTCCACAAGTTCCCATCCCCCCCAACTGGCAAAAGAACGGCTGTAGAGAAGTAGCAAGACCAGGATGGCAGGGCACGGGACTGCAAAAGGCGAAGCAAAGAGAGGGAGAGTGGCAGAGAGAGCACAGCACCTGCAGTCTCCTCTCTCTCTCGCTCTCTCTCTCTCTCTCCAGGCATGCAGTCAGAAACGGATTTGACCCTGTCATCAGTGCAGTCTGGCTGGTTATTGGCTGTCACCTCAAGCAGCTGATTGCGCTGTGGAAAGTGTGAGAGAGAGAGAGAGACACACACATGAACCCCAGCAGCAGCAAGACAGAGACACACAGTGAGCGTGAGATCTTTTGCCGAGTCGGAATGAGTTTTGGTCTGTTTTGCCAGTTCAATGGCCTAAACAGTCAGTATAGTGTTGTGCTTGTGCAACTGTGTTAGTTTGGTTTTGGCCATTTGCACTGTCTATTCCAGAGGAAGTACCACCCTGTAGGGGTACCAAAGGCAAGGAACCCTCGAGGTGCCGCGGGATGATTCCCGTGGCTAAAGGTACCTTAGGAAGGATCCCAAGGAGAGAAGTGCTGTCGCTGGAGGAGGGGAGGGTGGTGAGGCAAAGAAAAAAGTACTTCAGAAGGAGGCTGAGAGGAACTGCTTATATAGCTCAGGAAAGTGGGAGTGGATGGCTGTTTGCCCATTGAACTACAGGCCAAGCCTTCCAATTCAATGGCCTACACAGCCAGTATAGTGTTATATTTGTGCAACTGTGTTAGTTTGGTTTCGGCCATTCGCACTCTCGATTCCAGAGGAATTACCACCCTGTAGGGGTACCAAAGGCAAGGAACCCTCAAAGGGGGTTCCACCCCTAGAGGTGCCGTGGGATGATTCCCATGGCTAAAGGTACCTTAGGAAGGATCCCCAAAAAGAATGAAATAGTACAAAATGTATAAGCAAGCAGTAGCTGTGATGTAGTAGATAAAGCATCAGGCAGCTTGATAACGTAATGAAATGCATTGATAACCTAATGAGATGCACAGGTTAGCAATAGCATGAGTTTGGTGGGTAGCGCTAAAGAATGAGGAGACTTCCTAAGGAGAGAGAGAGAACGGCAAGTAGGGACACCATCCACCTCCATCCAACAGTGGAACCTACCTAATAGAACTAGGAAACACTAACTACAGCTAACTAACTTTTATGACCTGAGGCACGGAGAAGAGAAAAAAAAACTGAGGAGGAAATCTCTGGGGATCCACAGCCTACAGTAGGTCGCCTTCCCTCCAGGCTGGGATTTTTTTTTTAGCAACAGCTCTGCAGCTGCGATTTGGAAACCCAATTAAAGGGAGGTGGAAAATATTCCATTTTGGTTGAAAGCTCTCGCACAATCCCTCTAGCGGAAATGCCGTAGAAGGTTGCGAGAGTGCTCTGCATCATCGGGGACAACCAAGGCAGGAGGAGAGCAATGACTGCTGAGGCACTCACCTGGTCTACTCACCCTAAACACAAACCAGGTGAACCAGAGGTAGTCGTAGGGAGTATGCAGTGAAGGTGCCTTGCTAGGGAAACCACTAAAGTCAATGGATAACCATTGTGGTGGAACCACTAGAGCCAAAGGAGATCGGAGTAACCACCCTTCACAGCTAGTCTTAAATTCTACACCAGGAGCTGCTGTTGCATCAGCGAACAGCTAAAGCCAAGTCTGGAGTGAGGACATTCCCAGCTATGGGCCAGGTGAGAAGGACCCCGCCCCAAGTCAGGCACACTCAAGATGTGGACTTAAAATGCAGAGCAAGACCATCGGCTGCAGGAAAACCCTGTGCCAGAATGGTATGGCTGGCATGCCCCAGAACTGATAAGGATCTGAATGAGCGTTAAGTGCTGAGACCTTGCAAAGGTCGGATACAGTAGTAAGCACAGCAGACATCCCAGAGGCTGAAGCCAAGGGGATGGTGGTAGGCATGAAGCAAAGATTGCGTAAGCAAGAGTGGACCTGCACGTAGGTCTGCAAAACATAGTAGCAATGAAGCAGTACTGTGAATAGTGGGGCAAGACAGCCAGGCATTCAAAAAGCCAATAAAGATGATACATACTCTGAGGATTTGTCAGCAGTGGAGACAGGATTTAGAACATAAGTAATTAGCCACACAGGGCCATGACTCCCCAAACACCTCCAAGTCCCCGCCATAGGAAAAACAAGAAAGTGATGGAAGGGCCGAGACCCACATGCAGGTATTGAAACTAGCTGACAGCATTAGCAGTAGCTTAGCTGACCTCAGAGTATAACAGAGTGTACAAACATAGAAGCAGCATCTGTATTGAGTACACTGAGTTGTAAACATCAATAAACATAGAAAGAAAGGAGACACCATGTTCTGAAACAGCTGTCACCTGGAAATGCAATGAAACTGCAGCAATCAGGTAAGTAGAATGAGTTGAGACAGCATGATTGAGCTGCATAGCTATGGTTCAGTATGAGCATGAATCAGGTGAAAACAATTAAGTGCAGCATGGAGCAGCTATGGTTGAGCTGAAACACACAGATAATTGTTGCAGTTGCATTGCAAGTAATTTGAGAGTTGTGAGTAACTAAGAGCAAGTAATATGAGCACTGGAGTAGCAATATGCTAGGAGCTTAGAAACAAAGCCCCAAAAGATAAAACCAATACACACAAACAGGGAGAACAGGGAACAAGGCCCAAAACAAAGACACACAAACACAGAAAACAAGGAGTAAGGACAGAAAGAAGCATACAGCCAGAGGCAAAATACAAAACAGAAGTAGGAAAACAAACACAGAAGTCCAGCAGAGACAAACAGAAGCAGCAAAGCGGGGGGTGGACGCAGGCCCCAGGGTAGGTCCCAGCCAGCTGCAGAGGACAGACAGATAGAGCCTCCGGCCAGCAAAGAAAAAAGTGCTTCAGAAGGAGGCTGAGAGGAACTGCTCATATAGCTCAGGAAAATGGGAGTAGCTGGCTGCTTGTCCATTGAACTACATGCCAAGCCTTCCAACTGAGGTCCTCCGTGTGCTTACTAGTATGCATCCCACCACCTGTGCCCTGGACCCAGGTCCAACATGGCTTATCGGCCACCTGGATTCCCTGGGCCCAGTGTTCTGGAGATCCTAAATGGGTCCTTAAGTGAGGGTGTCTTTCCCATGACCTTGAAAGAGGCTGTGGTGAGACCCCTCCTTAAAAAGTCAACCTTAGACCCTGACGTTCTCTCGAACAATAGGCCTACCTCTAATCTCCCCTTTCTGAGGAAGGTTATTGAGAAGGTGGTGGTTGACCAACTGGTTGAGCATCTGGAGAGTCTGTCCATCTATGAACGTCTCCAATTGGGTTTTTGGCCCCAGCATAGCACTGAGATGGCTTTGATCAGGGTGTCACACAATCTCTTCATGGCGAGGGACCGCAGGCACACTACCATCTTGGTGCTCTTGGACCTATCTTCAGTGTTTGATATGGTAGATCATAGCGTGCTATTTGATCATCTGCAGAACTATGTGGGCACTACTGGCACAGTTTTGTGCTGGTTTCACTCATATTTAACCAGAAGGTCACAATGCGTAGTCCTTGGCAATTTTCCCTCAGGACTTTTCATGCTGCCTTGTGGTGTTCCACAGGGTTCCATTTTGGCTCCCTTGTTATTCTACATGTATGTGCTGCTGCTGGGAGAGATCATTAGGCAGTACAATCTGGGGTTTAACTGTTATGGGGATGACACCCAGTTGTACCTGTCTTGTGCCCTGGGTGACCTCTCCACCCCAGATGCGCTGAGCCTGTTTGGCCAAAAACAACAACTGGATGTCTGTTAACTGGTTATGTGTCATCACTGACAAGATGGAGATTATGATGATCGGGCTGGGTCATGGAGGTGTCTCCACCGACGGGAGGCTGGTCACTCCGGTAGTTGATGGGCGACCCTTATCAGTGGTTGATGTGATTAGGCACCTTGGTATTTTTCTTGATGACTGACTTACCCTCGAACAACAGGTGCAGTTGGTCTTTAGATCCAGGTTTTCCCATCTCTGAAATATATTGCCAGGATCTGGCCGTTTTTAAAGCCTGCTGATCTGGCCATGGTTATCCATGCCTTTGCTCCAGAAGACTATATTACTGTAACACTCTTTACCTAGGGCTGTCTGGAGGATTGATGCATCAACTGCAGCTAGTGCAGAATGCCACAGGCAGAATGTTGACGGGTGCCTCTATGAGGGACCATGTCACTCCTGCGCGCTCTGCACTGGCTGCCTGTGAGTCTGGGCATCACCTTCAAGATATGGTTGTTAACATACAAGAAGAAGAAGAAGAATCAGTATTTATATAGCGCTTTTCATACATCCAAAGCACTTTACAAGCAATGCTAGACTGGTAGTGAAGTGACTGAATGTGTGTGTGGTGGCGGCCATATCGCACATCATCACCCACGCACAGCCTGGATAATTGCATGAACCGGTTTATGGGAAGGGGAATGTTGGCCAGGACACCGGAATGTTCCTACTTTGCGAAGAGTGCCCTGGGTTCTTTTACTTCCACCTGGACACCCACCACGAACACCAGGATGGGTAGAAGGGACCTGGGTTTAACATCTCATCCGAAGGACGGCACACCCCAACAGTACAGCACCCCCAATACTGCACTCGGATGCCAGCGATTTTTAGGTGCAAGTCCAATCCCTGTGTGGGATGAGAACCCACGACCTTCTGGTCCAGAGGCGGATGTGCTACCAACTGAGCCACGCTGACACGCTGACAAGGCCTTACGTGGTTCGGGACCTGACTGCCTTAAAGAGCTCCTGGTTCCATATTGGCCTATCCTTCCCCTATGCTCTGCTGTGGCTGGTCTGCTTGTTGTACCTTCCTCTCGCCTAAAGAGATCCGGCGATAGGGAGTTTGGTACAGCTGCTCCATCTTTATGGAATTCTCTCCTGCCTTACATTCATGCAGCCAGCTCAGTCAAGGCCTTTAAAACCTCCTTAAAGATATTTTTATTTGAGAAAGCTTTTAGTTTTATTTGAATATGTTTGATTTTAAACTTTGGGGATGTTTTATTGTGAAGCACTCTAAGCCCCTGAATAGGGCGCTATAAAAATACAATTTGCCTTACTATGCATTTTCCATTATGGGCCTCTGCACCTTACCTGCACTTGTAATCAACTAAAGTTCATGTCCATATGCTGTATAGTGTTTTAAATGACTAAGAAACTCTGTAACCTTTTCCTGATTGTTGTGCTGTTCAGTGTCTCAAATGTCCTAAAACTCTGTAACCTTCTTGATTGAATGTCTGTACTCTGTTCACATGACATGGAACCTTTGTAAAAGAGCCTTGGCTCAAAGGTTATTTTCCGAATACCAATTAAATAAAATATTTTCCCCTTTAAAATACAGTACACTTAGCACCCTGTATGCTTCAAGCCTATTTCTACCTTCCCTTTGTGACAAAAGTACATAAATGTGGTACTGGTGCAACCATTACTCTCAGTATAATCCACAAATGTGGTATTTCTTTGCCTCCAGTCTATGTTACATAGAGATTTGGTTTGCTAGAGAGTTACAATTATGTGAATTTCTATTATTTTTCATAGTTCTTCCAAACAAATTGATGAAATTGGAGGCAGAGTTGGGTAGGCTTAGGTCTGAGCTGGAAAGATGGGTGAAGGGCACGGGGGCAGGGGTTGGGGGTGCATTTATAACGACAGTGGGAGGGAGGGCCAGCCAGAACCTTGGAAGGCCAGGCCAGCCTGGGGGGTGGAAATGGGAAGAAGGTCCAAGGAGACTGGACCGTGCAGAAGGTGAACGGATGGCAGAAGGTGGGGGCTATTGAGAATAGGGGGGAAAAGGGCTCTATGGACCATGACAAGGGGGCTAACATTGCAAGAAGGGGAATCTGGCAAGCTCACTACAGGGGGGATCCCAGTCACAAATAGGTACCTACCACTGGCAGGGACCATGGTGGACAGGAACCATGATATAGACTCAGAGAAAACAAGGGGTGCAGGGGGCACAGGCATGTGAGAGAAAGAGGATGGAAGCAAGTGGGAGGCAGCAAGACTAGTAGAGGGTTCAGAAGAAGTACAGGGAGGGACGCTGGGGGTCCAGAGGGCCAGGGAGGAGATGAACATGGGATGGGGAGGGAGGAGGAGGAAAAGGGATCTCAGGCAAAAAGGGACCAGCAGGCAACAGAACAGGAAGATATTAACCTGGATGAGGGGTGTAAAACTTGGGTCACTGGAAGGACAGATGGTAGAACTGGGTGACACTGGAGTAACTGGGAGTAGCATGAAGGGGTTGGAAGGGGCAGCCAGCGTCTCCAGGCCACATAGAAGTTTGCAGGTAGGAGTTAGGCAAGATGAGAGAAGTCAGGAGAGAGAGTGAGGGGCAGAGGAAGAAAAAGTGGAAGGAAAAATACAGTGTTTGGGGGAAAAGGATCAGGGGATGGGGACGGGAAGAGGGTGACAAGGGACAGAAAGATTCAGACACCGGCACCTCACGGGAGGAGAACTGCAATGCAACTAAACCAGAGGAAAGAGGGGGGCAAGGTTCTGACTGGGGACACTATCTTAAAGAGGATCAAGTGGGGGGGCAGAAGAAGTGCAGTGTGGGTGGAATGCATACCAGGGATGACGATGCTGGAGGTTATCCACCACATCCTGTCATTGGGCAGGGAATGTGCATCTGGTATTCCACCTGGGAATGAACGATCTGGACAGCAACAGTCTCATGGAGGGACAGGTGAGATTTAAAGCTCTGGCTAGATTCTCCGGGGGGCTAGGCTTTAAATCTCTAACCTTCTCAGAGGTGTTGCCAGTACCAAGGGCCAGCACAGAGATAAAGCACAGGATAAAAGAGTTTAACGACTGGCTGGTGAGACGGAGTAGGCAGATGGGGTACGGAATGATAGGGGACTGGGGGGCAACTTGGGAGGATGAATGCCTCTTTACCCCAGACAGGCTGCACATCAACAAGGATGGGTCAGCCATACTGAAGTGTAGGCTGGGGGAATTCTTCAAAAAGGAATATAATTTAAACTGAGAAAGGGTGGGCTGGATGTGGAGCCACACCATTCCACGGCCGAGATGGGGGACCCTAGGTCCTCCCCCCGGGAAACATTGTAGACGTGGGCTCTAGTAAGCCCTTGAGGGGAGCTGTGGAAGGGCTTGGTGGTCAATGTTAGGAGCCTGGCAAACAAGGTGCAGGAGCTAATAGCCATCATTGCACACGATAGGCTGGACATAATAGTGGTCATAGAGACGTGATGGATGGAATTCCACACATGGGAGACAGTGATTCCTGGCTTCAGACTGATGAGGAAGGACAAGAAGGGGGGAGGGGTGGCCTTATATATATTAGGGAAGATATGAAGGTGATGGAAGGGCCAGAGGGCGACAGGGAAGCTGAATTACTATGGGCGACAATGAGCAGAAGGACAGGGGAATCCTTGAGAGTTGGAGTGGTGTACAGATCATCCACCCAAGGGGAAGAGCAGGACAGGAAGATGACGCAGGACATAGGATGGCTCTAAAAGGGGAAATGATACTGGTAGGTGATCTAATCCTCCTAGACGTTGACTGGACCATCCCTGATGCAGCTTCAACCAGAAGCAGGGAAATTATGGAGGTGCTGCAGGGGATGTTCCTTCAGCAGAGTCAGAGAACCCACTAGGGGAAACAACCTGCTGGACATGGTCCTGACTAATGGGGAGAACGTAGAGGAGGTGGTGGTGGGAGAAGAGCTGGGAAATAGTGACCACAGAGCCATCAGGTGGTGAGGGCGGGAAGGGAAGTGGGCCAAACCAGTACAACGGTGCTGGACTTCAGGAGGGCAGACTTTAATAAGTTGCAAAGGTTAGTGGGGAGAGCGATGGATGGTATGTGGGAAATAAAGGAAGTGGAGGAAGTGGAGGAACTATGGTGGGCTATTAGATACCGGGTCAGGGAGACGACACATGCATGTATAAGGAGGGTAAGGAAGGGAGAAAGAAACAGTAGGTCACTGTGGCTCAACAAGGATGTTATGAGGGTGGTAGGGGGCAGATGGAGTGCATTTAGAAAATATAAGGAAATGCAGAAGGAGGAGGACAGGGAAGCCTACAGGGAAACGAGGAGGCTAGCAAGGAAGGAGATTAGGAGGGCAAAGGCCGACATGGAGAAATGGATAGCAAAGCAAGCCAAGGGGGGTAAATAGACATTTTTCAGGTACATAAGGGAAAGGAGGAGGAGGACTGGTCAAGGGATCGCAAGGCTCTGGGGAGAGGGTGGGGAGCCACTAGAGGACAACTGCAATAAAGGAGAAGAGTTAAACAGGTACTTCTGTTCAATTTTTATGAAGGAGGGGAAGGGTAAGGGACCGAAGTTGAGGGGGGGGTGAAGGTTGGAAATGAGTCCCTTTAGCATAGAGAGTAGAGAGAGAGTAGAGAGAGTCAGGGAGGAACTGGGCAGGGTGAGGGTGGACAAGGTCATAGGACCGGATAACCTGCATCCGAGGGTGATCTGGGAGCTAAGAGAGGAGTTGGCTGCCCCATTAGCAAGGCTATTCAACCTGTCCTTGGACACTGGAAGGGTGCCAGAGGACTGGAAGAGAGTTACAGTCATGCCAATACACAAGTGGGGGCAGAGAGGTGAGGGAGAACTATCGTCCAGTCAGCCTCACCGTAGTGTTGGGGAGCGTCATGGAGGCACTCATCAGGGAAAGGGTAGCACAGTACCTAGAGGTGAATGGATTGATGAACAACAACCAGCATGGGTTCACAAGGGGGAAATCATGGCAGTCCAATCTAATAGAATTCTTCAACTGGATGATGCAGGTAATTGACCAAGGGAGAGCAGCGGACGTGGCCTACCTGGACTTCAGCAAGGCCTTCAACAACGTATCCCACAGAAGGTTGGTCAAAAAACTGGGAAGTATGGAGGTGGGGGAGCAAAATAACTAGATGGGTGGAAAACTGGCTAGCAGACAGGACTCGGAGGGTGGTACTGAATGGGGTACACTCTAGGATGGGGCGGGTGACGAGCAGGGTACCCCAGGGGGTCGGTGTTTGGGACCGCTCCTCTTCAGTATCTATATATGTGACATAGCAGACGGACTAAAGGGACCTGTGGCACACTTTGTGGATGACATGAAAATCTGCAATAGGGTTGACAATGAAGGAGGGGTGGAGGACAGGAGACAGGACCTGTGGGCACGAGAGGTGTGGGCAAAGACCTGGCAACTTAAATTCAACATCAAGAAGTGTGCGGTTATGCACCTGGGACACAGAAACCTGAGGACAGGGTACAAGATGGGAAGGGAGGGAATCAGGACTACGGAGCAGAAAAAGGATCTAGGTATAGTAGTCTCCAGCAACCTTAAGGTGGTGAAACAGTATACGAGGGTGGTGGGGAAGGCATATGGGATGCTGGCAAGTATAGGCAGGGGAATCACCAGCAGGAGGAGAGAAGGCCTGGTGCTACTGTACCAAGCTATGGTGAAACCGCACCTAGAGTACGTAGTCCAATTCTGAAGGCCTCACTTGTGCAAGGACATAAACCTGATTGAAAGGGTTCAATGAAGAGCAACCAAGATGGTACAAGGGATGAAGGGCAAACCATATGAAC
This sequence comes from Neoceratodus forsteri, assembly GCA_016271365.2. NCBI lineage: Eukaryota > Metazoa > Chordata > Ceratodontiformes > Ceratodontidae > Neoceratodus > Neoceratodus forsteri. Next base: position 78,602,872 of record CM057458.1, read on the forward strand.
AGAGATGCAATGAGCTGGGGCTGTACACACTAGAGACCAGAAGGGAGAGAGGGGACATGACAGAGACCTTCAAATACGTCAAAGGGATAAACAAAGTAGGCCCAGAGTGCTTACTCCAAATGAAGGAGGACACCAATACAAGGGGGCATGACCTGAGACTGCAGGGGGACACTTCAGAGGTAACATGACAGGGCAATTCTTTACAGAAAGGGTGATGGATGCCTGGAACAGGCTTCCGGAGGAGGTTGTGGGAGTGGAGGCAGTGGCTGGTTTCAAGAGGGCTTGGGACAGGCATAAAGGGTTATGGGGAAGTGGGGTGGGTTCTCAAGCAGGAAGGGAGGCAGATAGTTTAACAGCGGGATAAGGGCAGAATGGATGGACCACGGGGTCCTTTTCTGCTATCAAGTTCTATGATTCTATGATTATGGGTAGCAAATATTTGGATAGCAGACAATGTTGCACAATTTTAAAACCAGTATTTTGTGCAGTTTCAGAAAATATATACTTTTCCTGTGGTACAGTGGTGTCCTGAATGTCTACAAGCCAGAGAATAAGTCCTATGCATTTTCCATTATGGGCCCATATTTTCCCTTTTAAAATATACTTAGCAGCCTGTATGTTTCAAGCCTATTTCTACCTTCTCTTTGTGACAAAGGTGGTTCCATGACATAATAGCGATCGCAAAATAGCGATCACTATTACGGTGAGTGTATATCACCAAAAAGCAAATTGGCAATATACACTTGCCGGCGACCCGGCATCCAGCAAAAGAAAAAGTGTTTTTGTGGGGGGGCTTCCCCATGCCCCCCCTCGTGAGGGGCTTTGCCCCCCGCACCCCACTGAATAAAGATTACTAACTCCAGGGGATGCATGCTGAGGAAGGGGCACAGCCCACATTTGCGGGGAAAATTAAGTGCCACACCCGCAGGCAGCAGCAAAATTGTAACTCTCCTGGTCCCCAGCCCCGAACCCCATACCTGCTCAGCCAGAGCTAGCCACCCTCACCACCACCACGCCACAGGGCTAGTTCAGCTGGAGCGGGAGCGCTGGTCCCCTATGGACCCTTCCCTTATCCCTCCCCTTCGCTATCCCCACCCCCTTACAGTCACTTTCCCCACAGTCGCTTTCGCTGTAGGGTCACTACCCTTGCATGGTAGCCCTTGATGATATCACTGAAAATGAGTCGCTGTTTTAGCAGTTGCTCATTTTTAAAGTCGCTATCATCACAGGATACTGCAAAGGTATATAAATGTGGTACCGGCGTAACCATTACTCTCAGCAGAATCCACAAATGTTGTGTCTGTGAACCTGCAACCTATGTTACATGGACAATTGGTTTGCTAAATTTTGAAAACTATACAAATTTCCATTATTTGTCATAGCTGTACCAAATGTATAGGAGGATTATGGGCAACAAACATTTGGATAACAGAAAAGTTACTCATTTTTGAAAACAGCATTTTGTGCAATTTCAAAAAACATGTACTTTTAATATGGCACTAAAGTGTCCTGAATATCTACAGGAGAGAGGAGCAATGCAGTGAATTTGTCATTGTGGGCCCTGATGTTTCCCCTTTAAAATACATTTAGCACCCTGTGTGTTAAGGACTTATTTCTGTAGACCTCTGTGCTAAAGGTACACAAATGTACTACTGTTGTAGCCAGTACTGTCTGTAGAATCCAAAATGGGGTGTTCACATATCTACCACTTGAGTTGTATAGGTATTTATCTGCTTTGATAAAATGCGAACATTTTGTGAATTTCAATTATTTTTCATAGTTGCAAGAAATGTAAAGAAGGATTATGGGTAGCAAACATCTGAGTAGTGGTCTATGTTACTCGTGTTTAAAACTTGAATTTTGCTTAGATTCAGAAAATGTATACATTTCTTATGGTAACATGATGGTCTGGGTTTCTACAGGCCAGACAAGCAATGCTGTGCACATTCCATTATGGAACAAAACACATCCCATGTAGACTAAACACTTCTTTATGCATTTAGGGTCTATTTCTGCCAGACCTCTGTGGTAAAAGTACATTAGTGTGGTGCCTCTGGAATGGGTACACTCTGTAGCATTCCAAAATGTATAGTTTTATATTGGTTCTTCTGTACTTTACTCTATTTTAGTTCCACAACTGCACAGTATTTATTTGTGACAACAGTTGGAATTAAATGTATACTTACAGTATTTGCAGTTTCCTTCTTTAGCACTATATTTATTTGGATTATCTAGTACCATTGCAAATATTTGTTTAGGTTTAGCAGAGGCCAACTTAGAAATGGTGCTTTTTCTCTACTTCTTTGGAAAATGTATTTATAACTCAGTACACGGAATGCACGGTAGATAACCCAAATTATAACAAATCAGCCTTGGACCCTCTTCCTTAATGCAAGAAGTATTTTAAATAAATGTACAAATATATTTTGATTTTTGATCTTAACAGACAGGTCTGGTGCTGTAGATTTCAAAGATATTAGCTTTTGTATGGTTATTTATAGTGACATATTTTTAGCCTTGACAGAAATGTCAGACTGTTTCCATTCAAAATATAAATTGTGAAATTAATACAAAATATGCACCTTGCTAATCTATGTCAGTGTGAACAATTTACTAACTTGTACATAGTTAACTAGCCTTATGCCAGGAGAATTTTAAAATACATTGTCTTGGAGTCTCGCCATAACAAGGATTTCAGAGTTATGCTATGTAAGGGTAACTATGTATTCCTGCTTTGTCCTGATATGATGTCTAATTTTTCTTTCTGATTACTAAGTTAACTGGTTTCTAAGGAGTGTTGTAGCAAACTGGGGAGGGGAGAAAAGGGGGTCTTTAACATGGAACCAATGTATATGGTTTGCTAACTGTATCATACGAACATACAAAATGCCAGCAGAAACGGGCCTCGTGGTCTATCGAGTCCGCTCGATTGTGCAGCTAGCCCCTCAACTTGCAGCTGCCCCACCCTCTCCTCCCTTCCTCATAACCACCCCTCTTCACTCTGTCCAGCCCTCTCTTAAATCCTCCAACCATTCTACACGATACTACCTCCTCGGGCAGAGTGTTCCAGTTATCTACCGCCCTTTCCATGAAAAAGGAAACATAGATGAAACATTTTCACAGGTATATTGGCAGATCGACTCCAAAAAGTCTCTTCAGTAGTGCACTCCAACCAAATAGGGTTTACCACTAGCGGTTTCTCGTGAGATAATAGGAGATGGTTGGTTAATAGAATCTCTTCTCAGAGGGGACGGGTGGGGAGGCATCCTAACTGGCAATCTCCACGGGATGCTGAAAAAGCTTTTGACAGAGATAACCGACTGTTTTGTTACAAAACAACACAGAATGAAATTCAGCCCCAAAATACTACAAGCCCTCTCCAGTTTCTACATGCACCCACAGGCGATGGTATAAACTCAGACTACTTTCCTCTCGCGAAAGGCACCAGACAGGGGTGCCCTCTATCCCCTTTGCTGTTTGTAGTTCACCCTGAGCCATTTGCAGCAGCAGTATAGCAAGATATTCATATCAAGGGAGTGACGGCCGTGGGAGTGGAGCAAAAACTTTCCCTCTGTGCTGATGACACCATTTTTTTCCCTTGAGCCAACCCCAGTATTGTGTACCTCCTCAGCTCACTCATCTGCTACAGATTTCTGAACAGGTTTCTGGTCATAAACTTAATTATGAAAAGTCTGAGATCCTTATCATTAGCAGGGCCTGTCCCAGTGTGTGATTTTATACGTAATGGACTATAAGAGATAAATTCCATGTTTACTTTAACAAGTTTTTTATTTTTTTTTTATTTTTCAGATTACTTACCAGTTATTCAAGGGAGCATTCTGGGACATGAAGTCTTTATACTTCATTGGATTCCTTTGCTACCTGGATAGTACTACTGTAGATACAGGTTTTTTTTTATTAATGGTTACAATTAATATGTGATATTGTCATAATTCCTTTTCACCACTGTGTGGCACTGTTGCGATGCACTAGCACTTGTTTTTTCATGATTTTGCACTAATGACGCTGATTAATGATGTCATCATCTTGGGACTATATAAGGCATTTGCCTTGGTACTGTATCAAACCCTTTGATAAAGGAACATGGTTCTAAAACACATCAGGGCCAGGCACATGGCACCTTATCAATAAAATGAAGCACTTTGTTTAAATCCATATGGTGAGCAGTCCTTTAATTTGGTTTGGCAGAGTGCAGGATTTTTTTTTTCTTTTTGCTGTATTTTCTATCCCTGTACCTGCTTCCTATGTGCAACCTCTTTGCCTTTTTTGGTTCTGGACACATTTCCCCTTCGTTTGGGGAAAAAAATATATATATATATGGTACCTGAGATTCATATTAATGTTGACACCTCCAATTTGTTTTTGCTATTAATTACTAAAAGCTATGGAGGGAGGACCAACAAGAGGCACCAAGCAGGAAAGGGATCTTGGAGTTATCATCTCTGATGACCTCAAGGCAGGGAAACAGTGCGACAAGGCAGCAGGTAAAGCAAATAGGATGCTGGGATGCATAGGCAGGGGCATCACCAGCAGGAAAAGGGAGGTCATAATTCCACTATACAAGACACTAGTGAGGCCGCACCTGGAGTACACTGTGCAGTTCTGGAGACCTTACCTACGTAAGGACATAGACAGGAGTAGAGAAGGTTCAGAGGAGGCAACAAAGATGGTGCATGGATTGCATCACAAGTCCTATGAGGACAGGTTGAAGGCACTGAACATGTACTCCCTGGAGGAGAGGAGGAGAGAGGGATATGATAGAGACATGCAAGTATCTTACAGGGAGGAACAGGGTGCAGGAATGCACTATTTTAAGCAAAAGATGTTCCAGGACTAGAGGCATGGGATGAAGTTGGAGGGAGGACGATTCAGAAGAAACGTGAGGAAGAATTTCTTCACAGAACGGGTGGTGGACAAGGGAACACCCTGCCAGAGGAAGTGGTGGGGGCTGAAACAATCACGGGATTTAAGAATGCATGGGATAGACATAAAGGAATTCTGGAGGTCAGGGTTAAGGGGCAACAGACTTCCTGGAAAACATAAACTGAACTTACAAACTTAAATGGGCAGACTGGGTGGGCCATAGGCCCTTATCTGCTGACACTGTCTATGTATCTATGTATCTTCCCAGATGGTCACATATATCTTTATTGTGGGCATGTAGTGCGGATACTGTGACAAGGATTTCTATTTCTGTTTGGGGCATTACCTTTGCCCATACCTTTGGTATACTGGAGCCTCCCCCCCAAACAAAGGGGTACACAAATTTATATGGGGAGGCCACAGAGCCCGCATTACTACTAAGGTACTGAAGTTGCCTAGGGAACGGGGGGGGGGGACTGTCCTTGTCTGAGTCACCTGAGGCAGTACTATTGTCTTGACAGATGATGGCAGTGTGCTCCTGGGGCAAATGACGCTTGGCTTTAGGCTGGTATGACACTGAAAGCATCGAGGAGGTCAGTCATTGTTTACTCTGGCCCTGGCTTCTCAGGACAACACTCGCACCATTCCAGTGTATGGATGAAGCACACCCTAGCCATGTTAAACAAGGTGAAGAAGATGCATCAGATGCCTCCCTGGGGCCCACTTCCTTAGCTAGCTATTATCCCGCATTCCCAGGGCCACAGTAATGGGGGGGGAGTGGGGAAGTTGTCCGGGGCCCCGAGCTCAGGAGGGGCCCACCTGAGGAGCTGACATTACTCCTGGCATTAGCTGGTTTGGGAAATAGGGGCCCATTTCAATTGACTTGTCCTGGGGCCCCAAAATTCATAGCTGCAGCCCTGCGCATTCCTACCACCCAGACTTGATGGGGGATATATTAGCTGGGAGCAGAAAGGTCTCACGTGCTTCTCTCAGATGCTTGAAAATGTGTCCTATATGACATTTCAGGCTCTGAAACAGAAGTTTAACATGGAACATGGAGACTTTCATAGATATCTAGAAGTTAAACACTTTAGTAATTCATGTACCAATAAAACCTCCGTGACTAGACCAATGTCTGCACGGGAAGATTTCGTCTTCTGACTGGTCACTCCACAGGAAAAGCAACAGTATATATCCGCCATCTAGAAACTGATTCATTGGGATCCCCGGAGATAAAACTTAACAGCCAGATATCTGGAAATGCTGGCCTTGGATCCAAACTTTGCCACGGCTCAGATGGATTGTACAGTCAGACTCTGGCAGAGAAGAGGCCTAAAATACAATTACCAATTCTGTGACGATGGCTCTTTTCAGACCTTTCAGTCACAGAGACAAACATATCAGTTAAGACCACATGACTTATTTTAGATATTTACAGATCAGACATTATTTTGACCAAAGGTTTGGACTGATGTGGTCTCTAGTAGAGGCCTACCCAGTAATTCAAATAATTGTGACTTTGGAAAAACAAATGCCAGAGCATATTATTTCCCAAATTTGTAAATCCGGTCAGGTGGGAGCCAGCTATGGAAAAGTTCAAACACGGTGGGGAGAAGACCTGATTTTAGAAATGTCAGATACAGATTGGGAGGCGATTTATCTGCTACTTTATCAAGTGACGGCCTCCTATATATGGCGTGAGTATGGATGGAAATGTATAGTGAGGTATTTTAAAACACCACAGATCACAGGGAAATATGATCTACTGCATGGCACAGTTTGTTAGAGAGACTGTGATGAAACAAATGCAGGCCATATACATATTTTTTGGATCTGCTCAGTGATACGGCCATTTTGGCAGTCTATAGAGGGGGCCCTCACTGAGCTTTTCCCAGAAATGGGAGATTTGTCCCCACCGGTTCACCACTTCCCCAACCATATATGAAATCAACACACTAAAAATACGCTAACCATTAGGACGTTGGCAGCCAAGAAGGTGCTTACCCGAAAGTGGTTACAGAGCGAACCCCCAACACAAAGAGAATGGGAGGAAGTGATTCAGCAAATGTTCCTCCTGGAAAAATTGAGGGCTGGCTTTAATCTTAAACTGAAGTGTTGCAGAGAATTCTGGAATAAGTGGTCAATTTGGATTATGGCCCATAGACCTGACGTTGTTCCATAGATTTTAACATACAGAAAGCTAGGGTTAATACTGTCAGTACACCAGGGGAACTTCCACCTTGGAATAATCTGAAGGGTATTTGCCGATTGTACTATGCCAGATGATGTTGATATGTGATACTGTCTGTATCTTCAGTTGAAAGATAAGTCTGTAAAGCGCTAAAAAACTTTCAATAAAATATGAATTTAAAAAAAAATGGGAACTGATTCAGTCCTCCAAGGACTCTCTGGTTAGGGCAAAGACTGCCTAAAAGGCAAAGGCAGCATGCACAATCTTGAAAGAAGACTTTCACTTCACCTCAAACATGGCAGGAATTTTTCTGGAAGGTGTTAGTCCGCTATTTCTGAATCACCAAGCACTTCCACACGACCTATACTGGAGACTGTTTGAGAAAACGTGTGTGTGTGTGGGGGGTCACACTGGTAAATTTTTCCAACCTTTTTGGGGAGAGGTACAAACCAGGGTTTCTCAAACACTTACTAAGACTATACCCAACACTTTCACAAACTGGGAACTAGGTCTCCACACTACTGTAAAATTGACAACCGACATACAAGTGGCACTTACTTTCACTCCAGCTGGATTAAAATGTATAACATGGCCAGCCTGTTGGCGCAGTGGTTGGATTTCCGCTTGTGGCACCAGCGACCTTGGTTCGGGAATGAGCCCAGGTAGCAGGAGGGCCAGCCGGAGGAGGAGGCTTGAGCATCCCAGGGACAGCTCATCTTCTCCGGGGGGGGGGGAGCGTCTTGGTGCTTGAGTGGCCCCAGGCAGAGATCTGGGGCATAGCAAGTTCCAAGGCAGACACAATCAGGAGGACGTCACGGACGTCAGCGCTATGCGTCTTGACGTCAGGGCACACGTGACGTCCACAAGAGAAAAGGGAGAAAATGCCTTCCAACTCCGAGGAGATGGAGAGCTGAAGCTAGATCCTAATATGCTTCCATATACCTGGCCGCCTGAACCTGACGAAAGAAAGAAATGTTCGGGGTGTACGAGCCTACCTCTTCCCCACCTGGGGAATAAACCACAGCTCCATGGGGGGAACGGGATGGACCAGGTAAGGTAGACAGCAAGGGCAGACTCCATTGGTGCTCCTGAGGAACCAGAGCTTGAGGGGGTGTAGGGGGAGATAAACAGAGATTTCAAAAAAATTAAAAAAATGTAGAACATCCCACTGGCTGCAGGAGGAACCCCCACCAAGAAAGAATGGAGGACTAGGGTTTTATTTTTATTTTTTAAATTTCATGACCTGGTAAGAAAGCTCTGCGCCACATGGCCCTTTTACAGGCTTGATCTGCGTACATTAATAAATGTCACAATTTATATACAATACAGAATAATACATTCAGTAAAAGTGAGTACACTAACAAATTCACTATTTACACATACCTAAAACAATTACAGGCAACAGCACCGAGCTTCAAGTGATAAAGTGCATTTAAGTTGAGCTTTAAATTCATGGACACTGGAAGCATTTTTGTTATTTCTGGTAAGGCTCGGCTGCCCGAAGGAGCAGGCGGCTGGACTGAAAAGGGGGCGTGCATAAACGGTTCTATGTCATAGATCATCATTATGGTGAGTATACGTCGCCGAAATTCAATTTTGGCGATGTACACCCCACGCGACAGAGAAAACAGTGCAAGGAGCACTAATATTTACTTTTATGCATCCCCCCCACTATTAGATTCTCAACTCGGGGAGTTGCATGTTGGAGGGTTCAACAGTGCAAAAAATTTACTTACTCTGGCCAGGCGCAACAAAACACACCTGCACCTGGACCCGAACCATGCATCCCAGCCACCCCAGGCCTACACCACCCACCACGCTAAAGAGCCACCTTGGCGCCTGACTGCATGCACCACCCCTCACAAACCTCCCGCCTCACTCAGCATGCTCACTCCCCAGTGTGCACGATAGCGACAATCCATCGCCATCTGTGAACACTTCCCCATCTGGGTCACCCTCCCTTACCCTCGCCTTCTGGGTATGCGCCACAAGTGGGTCGCCGTTTTGGTAGGCACCCACTTGCGACGTGCCCAGATCACAGGATATCCGCATAAACAGATAATACAAAAAAAAATTAGTATTTCTTATTTTTGGTGATACACTGCTCCAAAGTTTTACTGCTGTGCGTTTAAAAGTTTTTTGATTTTTTAAGTTCTACATTGGGGCGCCAAGAGTGCCACTGCATCATTCGATCTCAAGTATTTCATATTTTGTTTTTAGTCAAACAATCCAGATGGAGGACAATTCTTGTCCGTACGTATGATTTTACCTTACACAGCAGCTTTTATACAGTTTTCTCTTTGAGCAACAAGTGGCCAGTTCAGTTTTTCATGTAAGATGCAGTGATGGTCACGTTGCCTAGCCCTTAGAGTGAACCTGCATACTACACTGTACGTGCAGATCTGCTTTTTCAAACCTTTTTCCGCTGCTCCCCACGATTATACTACCATACTCCACTGATGAAAGTAAACTTTTTCTAGCATCTTCAACCAGATAGTCCTCTTCCTCCTACCTTACTCCCCTCTTATCTTCTCCCTGAGCTTCCTACTAAGGGGATACATGATGGCCCGGCATGCGATACCGTATGTATCACAGCGAGTGGCCAGAGACCTTGGCTCACGAGTGGCAGAGTGTAGTGGAGCCACGAGAGAGGTTTCCAAGGTCATTGTCCATGAGCTGTGACACATAGGTATCACAACGGGACATCACATATCCGTTTTATACAATAGGGTTCCGTTTTTTGTTTATTTTCTTTTATTTTTTGCTTTAGCAGTGTGGGGGGGGGTTACGTGTACACCGTGTTGATAACTGGCGATGACGTGTACACACTGTGCTTGATATCTTCACAGTGTACATGACTTGACCTAGTTATTACACTGTGCTTCTGATACGGCTTTTTATTTGATGCCATATCACTTCACCCCTATTGTATAATACCCGCTATGCAATAATACTTCCCATTCCCTCACTATTCCTTCTAGAAATTCTACCACTGATCAATCTGCTTTCTCATATCACTTTTCTAAACTCTGGTCCTCCCTTCTCTTGCCAATTTGTTCAGCCTTGTCTGCCTTCTCCTTAAAGTCTCTCCTTCATGACTATTCTTCTCCCTCCTGCAACTGTCCATAACTTCCTTGCCCTCCACCACTAGTTTTGCCCCAACAATCCGTTTCCTTCTTTACCTGTTCATTGTTCTGTAACAGTAGCTCCATCACCCAAACTATCTCATTTTTTTTCTATTACACAAATCTTTTATACCGATTTGTCTTCAGTTTTTGATTTTTGCTCCTTGATGTACTGTATATGATTTTCCATATCCGTTACCCACTTGACACATCTGGAAATGAGCTGTTAGCAGCTCAGCACATCTTGCTAGTGAAACTTTTGAAATAAATATTTGTAACAGTCCTTTACTACACACAACGCACCCAGTTTTTATGCAACTGTTTAACTGTGTGCTTCATGTGGCTGTCAAAATTCAGTTGAGAATTCAACAGTATACCCAGATATTTAAATTATTTGACTGCTTCCAGACAATCCCCTCCACCTGTGGATACTTGAAATACTTCCCTTAGCTTGTTTCAACTTCTGTGTTGTACTGAACAACATCGCTTTGGTCTTTTTCTTATTTACAAAAAGTATATTTTTTTAGTCTACCAACTTGCCATTTGCACATATTCATTTTCTAAGATTTGATTTAAATTGGTTATATTTTTATTCGCTACATAAAAGTACTGCATCGTCTATGTAGAGGACTATTTCTGCACCATTGCACACCAAGGGAAGTTCATTTATGAACAGTGAGAATAGCACAAGTCCCAATATGAATCCCTGCGAGACACCACATTCAAACTTCCTTTGTTCTGACAGAACCTCGTTACTTGAACTTGTAGTTGTCCATTTGTTAGTTTCCTATCCAAATGACGACAGATTTACCAAACTCAGTTTTAACATACCAAGAAGCCAGCAGATTAGGTCCTATGGTCTATTAAGTCTGCTCGATGATCAGTGCCTTCCTAGGGCACCGTTTTTAGCCCCTGCCCTCCCTACAAGGTCCCCCGTTCCCCAGCGGGGCTCTGGGATGCATCCTCCTCCTATACCTATCCCAGCCTTTCTTGAACCCGGCCAAGCTTATTAGCTGCCTATAAACCTCTCACCATTTGCGTTTTCACTACTGTTTCTGTTTGCATTTCAGTTTGCGTTTCCAGCACCCCTTTCATTTGTGATTCTCTTTCGGTTTGCGTCTTCGTTGCTGTTACTGTTACCATTTGTGTTTCCAATTGCATTACTGTGCCTGTGCGCATTACGGTTTGCGTTTCTGTTCCCGCTTCCATTTGCTTTTGCATTTCTGTTTCCTTTGGCGTTATTGTTGCTGTTACCCAATACCATTTGCATTTATAACTGCAGTAACGTGACGTCTTGGCGTTATGGTTTCTGTTCCGCGCGCTTCCATTCCGTTTCTGTTTCTTTTGGCATTATCGTTCGTATTAACTTTACCATTTGTGTTTACAATTACGGTACCGTGACTGGGCGTGTTACAGTTTACGTTTCCATGTACACTTGCGTTCCCTTTTCAGTTTCGGTTCCCTTTGGCATTATTTATGCTGTTAATGTTACCATTTGCATTTCCAATTGCTGTACCGTGACCGTGTGCGTCACGGTTTGTGTTTCCTTATGCAGTTGCATCTCCCTTTTGCATCACAGTTCAGTTTGGTGTCACTTTGCACTTGCGTTTCTATTAACGTATGCTTTACCATTTACGTTTCAGTCACCATGTGCGCAACTGTTAGCGCTTGCGTTTCCCTTGCACGTACCGTTACTATGTCAGAAAACATCACGTGGCGGGTTGTTCCACAGCGACAAAAGTGAGGAAATTCGATGTTAGGTTGAAAACCCCTTGCACCACCCCACCTGCCCCCAGCCGGCATCCGGGGTGTGTGTTAGGTCCTCGGTCCTAACTCTCACCCCTTCTCCTCCACAGTTCACCACCTCAGCTTCTTTACACATGTGATGGGGTGAGATAGGGCCGATGACCCCAACACACACCCGATGCTGGCTGGGGGGCAGGGTGGGTGGGCAAGGGTTTTCAACCCCAACATCGAATTTCTACTTTTGTTGCTGTGGAACAATCCTAACTGATGCATTAAACAGATTTTTTGCCATATGTGTGTGTATATATATATATATATATATATATACATATATATATATTAGGGGCAAAAACTCAGTTTAATGCATCAGTTAGGGTTTTCCACAGCGACAAAAGTGAGGAAATTAGATGTTATAGTTGAAAGCCCCCTTGACCCCTCCCAGCCCACCGCCCTAACCGGCATTGGGATGCGATTGGGGTCGCCGGCCCTAACTCTCACCCCATCACATGTGTAAATAAGCAGAGGTATAGGAGAATGGGTGAGTTAGGACCGATGACCCAACGCACACCCCAATGCCGGTTGGGGGTTGGGCTGGGAGGGTCCAAGTGGAGCTTTCAACCCTAACACCGAATTTCCTCACTTTTGTCACTGTGGAACAACCCTAATTGATGCATTAAACAGAGTTTTTTGCCTTTAATTTCCCTTCTTTTTGAGAATGAGGACGATAAATAGTGAATGGAATGCAGTGGCGGAGGGCCCCGCGCTCCCACCACGTGATGTCCTGTTACATAGTAACAGGAACTGAAAAAAGCAAACGCAAGCGGCAACAGTTATGCACATGGTAAAGGGCCCTGGTTACCTGTCAGACCTTCTGTTACCTGCCCTCCCTACCCGCCGTCTTCGATCTTCTAGTGGTGGCTTCCTGACCGTTCCCAGAACGAGGCTTAAATCAGCTGGTGATAGAGTCTTTAGTGTCGCGGCTCCCGTTCTATGGAATTCTTTGCCAGCTCAGGTCAAGGAAGCCCCCACAGTGGATATCTTTAAGGCCCATCTGAAGACACTTCTTTTCTCCCAAGCCTTTGATACTTAAATTAGTATATATGGTAAAGTCTGTGATTTTATTAGATTTATTTATTCTTATTTTGTATAAAATTCTGTGTTGTTTTTGTGCTTGTATTTTTAAATTCTGCTTAAAATTTGTGCAGCACCCAGAACCTCCAGGAGTGGGCATCTTTTAAATACATTTTGCCTTGCCTTGGCTTGCCTTGCCTAAAGCAAACGCAAATGGTAAAGCAAACATTAATAGAAATGCAAGCGTAAAGTGACGCCAAAGCGAACAGTGATGTAAACGGACACACAAGCACGTACAAAAACACAACTGGTAATGCGCACAGTGACAGCACTGGTACTGTAAATGCAAATGTTAGGTGTTACCGCAACAAGAACGCCAAACGTAACAGAAACGAAAACGCGAACAGAATTGCGCACGTAAATGCGAACTGTAATGCACACTGGCATGGTACCACAATTGTAAATGCAAATGGTAAAGTTAACATGAACAATAATGCCACAAGAAACAGAAACGTAAACGCGAATGTAAACATGTACATAAACGCAAACCGTAATGCGCACGGTCACATTACCGCAATTGTAAATGCAAATGGTACCAGTAACAGCAACAATAACACCAAAGGAAACATAAACGCAAAAGGAGATGCAAGGACATATGGAAATGCAAACCGTAATGCGCACGGGCACAGTAATGCAATAGGAAATGCAAATGGTAACAGTAACAGCAACGAAGATGCAAAACGAAAGACAAACACAAAGGAAAGGGCTGCCGTAAACGCTAATGCCAATGCACACAGTGATGCAAACCAAAACGCAAACACAAACAGTAGTGGAAATGCAACTGGTAACAGTAATGCAAACGCAAGCGCAAACAAGAATGCAAAGCGTAATGCTCACGGTGACATACACGGGAACAGTAATGCAAATGGGTACATAAAAGCAAGTGGAAACAGTGACTGTAACATTAACAGAAGCGCATACCCTGTTTTTCCCCAACAGCTGCATAGAGAAACACAGTGTGTACAAAGAATGTATGCATAATAATGGGCCTCGGAGCCGAAAATGAGGTGTTGGAATACTAAATTGTATCTCAGTAACCGTATGACACAGAAAAAAAAATTTCACATGATTCATGATTTTCCTTGCTACATTTTCACTGAATGCGTAGCCATAGGCTACGCGCAAATCACGATGAAAATTCTGTATCTTGCACCGTTTTCGAAATACGAGCCCTGAAATGCGCGGCGTACGCCACCATGTTAGTCTATGGGAAAAAAGTCAACTTCAGAGTACCATAACTTGCCATCCGTGCAATATTTTTTCACCAAACTACCAAAAGGCACATCTGTGAGATGTTGGCTGCCCTCCCACCAAATTTGAGCCCAAAAGACCAAACCGTTGTTTTGCAGCAGGGTGGCAAAAAACTCTTGTCATTTTGGCCATAGTCTGAAAAAGTAGTGTCACAATTTGCAAAAGCTTTCGCAAAATTTTGTGAAAGTGTTGCAAGTTCGACACTACTTTGTAACACTACTTTTTTCCAGAAACTTGAATAACATATTTCTGGGGTAATTAACCCCAAAATAAAGACATGGCTAGCATCCTGAGGGACCGACTTGGTGAACACAAAAAGAATTGTTCAAAAACAGTTCAAAAGTTATTCAAAAAACACGTTTCCCATTATAGTCAATGGGAAAAGTTAACAAAAAGTTTGACAGTGTCGCAAATGCAGTTTTTAGTGTCACAAATGACCCCTGTAGTGTCATGTCAGCCATTTTTTTTTTCAGTTACTGATCACAGAAATGCTTGGCATTTAAAATTGGGACCATCTAGGGACACAATTCTTTCTGTGTTTACCTAGTCGAGACCTGAGGATGCTAGGCATGTCTTTATTTTGGGGTTAGACACCCCAAAAGTATGTTTTTGAAATTTTGGGGAAAAGTAGTGTGACAAAGTAGTGTCGCACCTATGACACTTTAGTGATTTTTTTTTTGTGAAGGTGTCGCAAATCACGACACTGCTTTGCAACATTATGGCCAAAATGACAGGAATTGTTTGCCACCCTGCTGCAAAAGAATGGTTTGGTCTTTTGGGTTGAAATTTGAAGGGAAGAAAGCCAACATCTCACAGATGTGCCTTTTGGTAGTTTGGTGACAAAATATTGTAGGGATGCAAAGTTATGGTACTCCAAAATTGATGCTTTTTCCCATAGACTAACATTGTGGCATCCGCCGCGCGCTTTTCGGGGCCCGTATCTCAGAAACGGTGCGAGATACAGACTTTTCGTCGGGAGAATGCTTAGCCCCCCACCAGGGGACTAAGTGCAAAACTAGCCAGGAAAGTCATAAATAATATGAAATTTAAATTTTTTTTCTACATTGTATGGTTCCTGAGATATAAGTAATTTAGAATTCCAACAGCTCATTTTCTGGTTCGAGGCCCATTATTATGCATACATTCTTTGAAGTCACTGTGTTTCTCTATGCAGCTGTTGGGGAAAACCAGGGTGTGCGCTTCCGTTACTGTTACAGTTAGCATTACTACTTGTATTTCTGTACCTGTTTGCGTTACTGTGCCCGTGTACGCCACCTTGTGCGTTACCCTTTGCGTTTTCGTTAGCGCTTTGCATTTGCGTTACTGTTAGCATTTGCATTTCCACTACTGTTTGTTTGCATTTCTGTTTGTGTCACCATGTGCATTTTCATTTGCGTTTGCGACCGCTCTTCCATTTGCGTTTCTGTTTGCATTACCGTGACCGTGCGCATTACGGTTTGTGTACGCGCTTGTGTTTGCATTTCCGTGTTTCTGTTTCCTTTGCTGTTATTGTTGCTGTTACCATTACCATTTGCATTTCAGATTGCGGTACTGTGGCCATGCACGTAACGGTTTGCGTTTCCGTACATGCTTGCGTTTGCGTTTCTGTTTCCTTTGGCGTTATTGTTGCTGTTACCATTACCATTTGCATTTACAATTGTGGTACCATGACCATGCGCATTATGGTTTGCGTTTCCATAAGCACTTGCCTTTGTGTTTCCTTTTCTCATTCCTTTGGTGTTATTTTTACTGTTACCGTTACCATTTGTGTTTCCAAGTGCTGTACCATGACTGCGCGCATTATGGTTTGCATTTCTGTACGCGCTTGTGTTTCTGTTTCCTCTGGCATTATTGTTGCTGTTACCATTACTATTTGTGGTACCATGACCATGTGCATTACCAGTTGCATTTCCGTACACGCTTGCGTCTCCGTTTGCATCACTGTTCACTTTGACATAAGTCTGCGCTTGTGTTTCTGTTACCGTTTGCATTACCATTTACGTTTCCATCGCCATGTGCATTACCACTTGCATTTCCATTGCGGTTACCATTACTATTTCACTAGAAATTACCTGGTGGGAGCGCGGGGCCTGAAGGGCCCGCACTCCCACCACCACATTTCATTCACTATTTATAGTCCTCATTCTCAAAAAGAAGGGAAATTCATGGCAAAACTCATTTAATGCATCAGTTGAGGTTGTTCACAGCGACAAAAGAAGCAAGAATTTGATGTTGGGTTGACTCCCTGATCTACTCCCCACCTCACCCCACCCAGCATCATCGAGGTGTGTGCTGGGGTCATCGGTCCTAACTCTCACCCCATTCTCCTATAGTTCATCACCTCATCTTCTTTACACTTGTGATGGGGTGAGAGTTAGGGCCGACGACCCCAACACACACGCCGATGCCAGCAGGGGTGTGTGGAGTGGGGGTGGGTCCAAGGGGGGGGTTTCAACCCTAACATCGAATTTCCTCACTTTTGTTGCTGTGGAACAACCCTAACTGATGCATTAAATGGAATTTTTTTTGCCATGAATATATATATATATATATATTTATATATAAAGCCATTTTCCTCTATTAACTTTTTAATTATATTCAGCCAATTATGTGTGTTATATTCCAATAATGTTACCTTTTCCTTCATACATAACCTTATCAAGGGGTCCTAGGTTGGCCCAGCTGAGATCTGACTAAACTGTTTGGAGTGCTAGACGGTACAGTACAACCTCGGAGATACGAACACCATGGGAATCAATGGTGTTCATATCTCTGAAAAATTTGTATCTTTGAAACATTAGCAAATAAACCAAAAATGGCAAATATATCACGTTTTAGACTCTGAAAATCATTTTTATTTATCAAGCGTATAAAAAGTGCAGTACTGTACTAAGATTCGGCAGTTTTAAAAAAGTTCATCATAGTGCTCTGCTTCAGCCTGCTGAAGCGCTTTTTAGCAGCCAGATTTCTTAGCCCCTGAAGCAGCATCAGGTTCATGGGGTTTGCTTCGAGCTACTGATCCATCCACTGAATGCACACAGTAAAACAGTCCACGGCTCGGCTATGAGGAATGTTTACAGTGACCTCATCCCCCTCACTGTCACTAAAACTCTCAGGTTTTATACTCACTCTGTCCAGGTCTATTATCTCAGTACTGAGGCTCGCACCGCGTTCCAGCTTGGTTATTATGTCTAGTTTTGTATCAATAGACAGCGTCACTCGTTTTCTTTTGCCTGCTAAGCTTGTAACACCCCGTTAGCGCTACAAATTCACTAGCGCATTAATGCCCTTTATACTGTGTGCAAAGGTGTTACAGGTGTTAGTGGTTAGCTAATTAGCTAATTGTGATGAAGGTGGGGGGGAGGCGGAATACCTGTTCGGCTGACTGAACAGTTCGAATTACTGAAGTTCGTATCTCCGAGGTTGTACTGTAATCCTAATAGCTTTTTATATGCAACATTTAAGATGGTTTCTGATTCTTCATATTTACCTACACCCCAGGACCCCCATATTCAAAACAGATGTGTGGCACAAATGGTAGATGCGCCGCGCACAAGAGGAAATGCGCAACAGCATGACATTGAGAAGACCAGAGTGTGACACACCAAATAGGGATGTGCAGTTGTGCACCATCAATGCATATGGCACAGATAATGGGGGTGTGTACATGAATGTGCTGTGCAGTTGCATATTGAACCAGACCGCGCCAACGGTGCATCGCCCAACAAATGTGTACAATTGCGTAGAGTTAGATTCACTAAAGGCAACCCTAAATCAGCAAGCCACCCAGTGTCAGGTACAGGAACTGCACTAGGAGAGGGGGAAACAGTGTTTGAGGGAGAGACAGCCAGAGAGTGTAAGAGAGAAGGAGAGAGGGGGAGAGGACACACACACACACACACACACACACACTGTAGGCAACAGACCTAAGGCACACCTGGATGTGTGGATTGCCTGCAGGCATAGCTGACATGGGGAGACTGGGGGAACACCAGGACGGCCAAAGTTGAGCACATAGGTGGTATACCTAGCTCAGATGGTACCATGCCTGCATCACATATAAACAGTTAACAGACATGGGATTGTGGGGCAGTACTGACACAACAGGGCACCCCTGAGACAGCTCTGGGAGCTGCACCATGTCGAGCTGCAGGCACCCAAGCACGGATGCCATGTCATGGCGGTGGTGTCACAGGTCACTGTGGCCATGTGCCTGCTCGCCACAGGTACCTGGCAGTGACAGTGAGGTGTACCAGAATAGAAGGGCTGCCATGCAATAAACCATCATGTGGTGTGCAATGCCACAGGGAGACTCATCTGTGTGCATGCCAACCACCTTGAAAGTGCACATGCTGCCTAAAGTTAGCTGACGGCCAACCAGTGCCACCTGTCCAAGTCCAGACACCTGACCAGGGGCTAACTTTTACGTGCATGCAGCAATACAGCAGCACAGATGTATGCAGGGTACAAAGGGTGCAGACTTGGGGGATGTACAGGGGACGCAACAGGCCGACGTGAGGCAGGGCATGCAGACATGCTACTGTGGGGGGGCAAGCAACATGGACAGTGTGCCAGGAGACCGAGAGCAGGGGCACAATGACAGCATGGAATGAGGTGACTAGCCAAGGGATGCTTGTAGATGGTGCATCCACAGGGATGGCATGCAGCACACACAGGTGTGGGTTCATCCCTAGTGAGGTTAGGTCACCTCTGTCTACTAGGCAACATCACTGGTGCTGTGGAGACACAGTAACAGGCTACCGCCCTGTCAGCAGGGCTTGGGGCAGTATACAGCAGTCACAGAGTATACAGAGTGACACACACAAGCAATGGGCAAAGGGTCTGCCTTTCAGGATGCAGTATTTGGGGTACACCACACCGTCCCAGTGGTGCATCCCTACTCATCTGTTCCTCCACATGCAAATGAGGTGAATATCTGCAGGTAATGAGATGCAAATATTCAGGATGGGCATGGACTGTGTAATGAGGCCATCTGCATATCTTGGCTGAATATTGCAGTGATCCACGCCACACAATGCATGGCCCATCGCACATTACATCTTGCTCTGTTGCTCTGTGCATGTTGCTTTGCTCAATCGCGCAACCATGCAATATTCAACTGGTTTTGCGCGCTCGCATGTCCATGCAACTCTGCTGAATATGGCCTTGTTTTTCAGCCACGCAACTCCTTGCACAGTGCATATGTCTGGCTTTGAATATGCCCCCCACAAACCTCTACTGCATATAATGCCTGACTAATAGCTTTTGCATTAATAGTTCTCATCACTGGTAACATTGTCTGTCCTCCATACAAGTAGTTAAATCTATTTAATGTTTTTAAAGTAGTTAGAACATTTTTAACAGTATAATTTATATGTTTGTTCCATCTTTAAAGTTACTTGAGAACTATACCCCTAGAAACATAGAAACATAGAATTTGACGGCAGATAAGGACCGCTTGGCCCACCCAGTCTGCCCATTTTCCTACCTAATGGATAACCTGCAGATCCTAGTTAACCAGCAGCCTACTTCTTCCTACCCCAACCCCCTAGAATTGCCTTATGACTGTCCCATGCATGCTTGAATTCCACCACTGTTTTGACTCCACAACCTTCCTCCGGAAGGCCGCTCCATGCATCCACAACCCTCTCTGTGAAAAATACTTCCTTAAATTACCTCTGAGCCGCCCCCATCTTCAAATTGTGCCCTTGTTCTTGCACACCTCTTTTTTAAAGATGCTACCTCTTGGACTTTGTTGATTCCCTTGAGGTACTTGAAAGTTTCTATCATGTCCCCTCTCCCACCTTTCCTCGAGGCTATACATATTTAGCTCCTTAAGTCTCTCTTCATATGTCTTCCGGTGCAGACCCTGCACCATTTTAGTTGCCCTCCTCTGGACAGCTTCCATCCTGTCTATGTCTTTGCAGAGATTGGGTCTCCAGAACTGCATGCAGTACTCCTGATAGGGTCTCACCAGCTGTCTGTACAGAGGGATAATAACTTCCTGGTTTCTACTGGTGATGCCTCTCCCTATGCATCCCAGTATCCCCTCAGCCGTCCTTGCTGCCCTCTCACATTGCTTGCCCACCTTTAGGTCATCTGATATGACTACCCCCAGGTCCCTTTCCATTTTTGTTGTTGTTAGTGTCTCACCCCCCATTGTGTACTCTTCCCTTGGGTTTTTGTTTCCCATGTGCATTACCTTGTTCTTCTTAGCATTGAATCTAAGCTGCCGTACATTTGACCATTCCTCTAACCTTGCCAAGTCCCTTCTCATCCTTTCCACCCCACCTTGTGCATCAACTCTGTTGCAGATCTTTGTGTCATCTGCAAAGAGACATACTTTTCTTCCAGTCCCTCTGCAATGTCACTTATAAAGACATTGAAGAGGACCGTCCTAATACTGAACCCTGTGGTACCCCACTAGTAACCCCCCTTTCTTCAGAGTGGACTCCATTTACTATTACTCTCTGTGTCCTATTCTCCAGCCAATTCTTTACCCAGGCTGTCATCTTGGGACCCACTCCCAGGCTGGCTAACTTGTATATTAATCTTTTGTGTGGGACTGTGTCAAATGCCTTGCTAAAATCTAGGTAGGCCATGTCCACAGCCCCTCCCTGATCTACTACTATGGTCACCCAGTCAAAGAAATCTATCAGATTGGTCTGGCATGACCTTCCTGCTGTGAATCCATGCTGCCTTGGGTCCTGTGCCCCTCTGGCCTCTAGATACTCGACAATTCTTTCCTTCAGAAGTGATTCCATCATTTTCCCTATCACTGAGGTTAAACTAACAGGTCTGTAGTTTTCTGCTTCTGCCTTGCTCCCACTTTTGTGAAGGGGAATCTCATCTGCCCTCCTCCAGTCCTCGGGTACCACCCCATCCTCCCATGATTTGTTAAAGAGGGTAGTCAATGGTGTCACTAGCTTTACCTTAGTTCTTTTAGAATTCTGGGATGAATCCCATCAGGCCCCATTGCTTTGTCCACCTTCAGTTTTAAGAGTTCTTTCAGAACCCTTTCTTCTGTAAATGGGCTGGTATCAACTTCTGTATCCAGAGTGTTTCTACTGTTTGTTTTAGGTACCTTCCCCTCTTCATTTGTAAATACTGAGCAAAAATATTTGTTTAGTATCTCTGCCTTTTCACAGTCACCCTCTGCCCACCCTCCCCTCCCCTTTATTAAGCCTCACTATCCCTCCCTTGGTCTTCCTTCGCTCCCTGATGTACCTATAAAAGGTTTTATCCCCCTTCTTAACTGAGTTGGCTATCTTTTCCCCGGTTTGGGCCTTTGTTGTTCTGACTGCCTTCCCAGCTTCCTTTTGCTTTAACTGATACAGTTCTCTGTCCTGCTCCTTCTGTGATTCCTTGTACTTCCTGAATGCTTTTTTTTTCCTCTTGAACCTTCACTGCCACTTCCTTTGAGAACCATAGTGGTTTCTTACATCGTTTTGTTTTGTTTATTTGCTTCACACAAAGGTTTTTTACCTCTGTGATGGCAGTTTTTATTATTCCCCATTGTTCTTCCACCCCTCCTTCCTGCCCATTTGCTAGTGCATTCCTTAGGCACTCACCCATTTTGGCAAAGTCAGCCCTCCTAAAGTCCAGTACTTTTGCCTTTGTATGGCTTGACTCTATTGCTGTGTTTTGTGAACCATACTGTTCGATGGTCGCTAGTTCCCAGATGGCTACCCACTTCTACATCTGTGATCCTCTCTCCATCTCCATTTGAGAGAACCCAGTCTAAGATTGCTCTCTCTCGAGTGGGCTCCAATACTAGTTGTCTAAGGCATGCCCCCTGTAGGGCATCTAGAATAACCCCACTCTTCGAAGTAGCTGCTGCAACTGCACTCCAGTTAACATCTGGCATATTCAGATCACCCATCAGCAATATCTCCCCTTTTTCTGCCATTCTAAGTATACTTTCTATCATTTCCTTGTCCATTTCTTCCCCCTGAGAAAGGGGTCTGTAAACAACCCCTGTGCGGATTGTGGTGCCATTGCCTGTCTCCAAATTGACCCACAGTGCTTCTTCTCCTCCCTGTTTACCCTTTTATTCTGTTGCTTTGATTCCTTCCCTTATGTAAAGAGCTACTCCTCCTCCTCTTTTACCCTCCCTGTCCCTCCTGTAGATAGTGTATCCTGGTATGTTTACGTCCCAGTCATGATTTTGTGTGTACCATGTTTCTGTGACTGCCACGATATCCAGATGTTCCTCCTCCATCAAGGCCACTAATTCAGGAAGCTTGTTACCCAGACTACGGGCATTGGTACTCATTGCTCTCCATTTTTTGATGGCTTTACCTTCTGTTGCAGCATCCCCCACTGATCTTTCTACCTCGGTCTTTTTCCTCATTTAGTACCCTGTTTCGTAGGGAGAGACTGGGATTTTCCTGCTGCTTATCAGTGCCCCCCCCTTGACTAGTTTAAAAGCTTGCCAATGAAGCATTTAAACCGATTGCTCAAAAGACTTGTTCTCTTCCTGGACAGATGCAGACCATCCTGCCAGTATAGGCTGGTGTTCCTCCAGGTGGAACCCCAGTCTCCAATGAAGCCAAACCCTGTTCTCCACACCATTTTTCAACCATTTATTAAACTGCATGGTGCAGTACCGCCTCACCCATGCCATTGACAGGCAGCACCTCTGAGAAGGATACTGTGTGCAACTTGTCTTAGACCCTCCCCAACTCTACAAAGTCCTCCTGCACTGCTCTAATCTCATGATGAGCCAAGTCATTTCTCCCTAGGTGGACAATGACGTCCAGCTCAGACTCCGTGCAGCTGTTCCGTGATCCTGAGGATGCGCTCCTGTCCCTCAGCCATGGCACCAGGCAGGCACCTTACTTCAGTTTTCTCTGCTCCCCCCAGTTCTATCCCCCTAATAATTTAGTCCCCCAGCAGGAGCTGCTTCCTTTCCCTGTGGTGTCCTCTGCTTCCTTCCTGTGGGCCTCCCTTGTGACAGTTGTCCTCAGCCTCCTTAGTCTCCTCTGCGGGTGCATCCATAGGGGAGCTATGCTCCCCCAGAATGGTGTATGGATTGTGGAGTGAAACAACTGACTGGGTGTGCCTATGTTCCACCATCCTCATCCTCTCTGAGCCCACTGTGGTCCAACTGCTGTGCTTTCTTCGCAACCTCTGAGGTAGTGGTGGTGGTTCTGGTGCTCCCTGGATGGGGGAGGTTCCCTTCCTACTGTTCAGTGTGGCCTGGGGGAAGGTTTCCTTACTACTGTCCAGTGTGGCCTGAAGACGGGCAACTTCCTCCCTCAGGGCAGAGTGTTGTCTGTAAATAGGGCAGCATCTCAGCCTCCAGAAAGACTCCCAGAAGACTGCTGCCCCACAGCTATCACATTGCGCTGCTCCCCACATGTTTATCTACTTTTTATTTGTGTGTGTGATTGATTTGTTATATAGAAATATATATATTGTACAATGTGTATGCTTATATTGTCAGTGCAGTGTGCTAGAGAGGATATGACAGTGATATGCACCTTGCCCTCTTGAGGAAATGATGTCAGAACTCCAGGTATAAAGGAACTATTTCCGGGGTGGGTGGGGTGAGGGTGGGAAGGGTTTGGGCCCAAACTGTGCCCTCACAAAACAATCAGCTAAAAGCTCTGACCCACCGCTGCGATGAGTGCCTTCCTGTCAGCAAGATGCCATACACAACAATTTGACAGAGAAAATACCCTGATAATCAAACAGAGAAAAATCCAGACATCCAAGTCAGACACAGGTAAACCTCCCCAGCCCCAAAACAGCCTGGTGATTTGTGCTCTGAAAGCAGTCGGCCCCAAAATAAGTTAGCTGTCCTTTAAACTCTTCCTGCACTGAAAATCTTAAGAACTGTAACAAAAGTAAAGCAAGATCCACCTCCCTCTGTTGCTTGAAAGACTGTCTTTCCTAATAATTCTAAGTTCCTTATTTCACCTTTCAGTTAGAAGTAGCCTCCACCTACAGAATATCTGCTACAAACCAAAGACAATTGTAAGGTTCACCTCTCTCTGTTGTGAGCACAACTCGCTTTCTTGCAAATTCTATGTTCAGTATTGCAGCTTCCAGCCAGAGGTAGCTTCACCTGAAGAATATTAGCTGTTCTCCCTAAATGTGGGAATTATTTTACATAGTCCAGTTTCTAACCTGCAAACCTGTTTCTTGTATTTTTTGCAACTCCGAAATACAATGATTGTTTTTGTTTTGCTTGTATTTGCTTTAAAGTTGTGTTTATTGCAGAAATGATCCATTGTTTATAGAGTTCTTTATAAGCCAGGCCTACTGTACTAGATGAAATTATTGCCAAATCATCGGCATAGACTAGTACTGGGATTTGTTTACTGCCCATTTTTGGAGAATGACGGAGCGGATTACCCATGGATTCCTATCTGCAGCATCAACTGAAGCG
Source organism: Neoceratodus forsteri (assembly GCA_016271365.2). Classification (NCBI taxonomy): domain Eukaryota; kingdom Metazoa; phylum Chordata; order Ceratodontiformes; family Ceratodontidae; genus Neoceratodus; species Neoceratodus forsteri. The sequence continues at coordinate 78,627,596 of CM057458.1, forward strand.
GAATCTTTGTAAAAGAACCCTTGGTTCAAAGGTATTTGTAATCCTAGTAATAAATAAATAAAATAAATGAGTGTGTATGTCTTGCAGTGTTCATGCCACAGATACAAATCCATGAAGGTAGCACATCAGTGCTACTGCATTTGCAGTAACGAGCTATGAATGAGCTTGGTACATCCAGCAGACAGACTTGGGCTTGATTCCCACAGCCTCACTTGCATACAGTAAGACTCTGAGCAAGTCACTTAACCTCCACAGTGCTTCTAGGTCACCCTTCAGAACAGGCACTTGTGCCCAGTGGGCCTTAACCGGATACAAAAGAATACAATACAATAAATAAATTTTTATCATCTGAAAACAGTTGTATGTTGTTTGTCTTACCTGTTGATGGCTGTCTGTGGTTGCTTGTGTGGTCTTCTCCTTTTGCTGCTTGTTGGGGGGGGTTAGGGTTGGAAACACTAACTCCACATTTTCCCTACTTTTGTGGCATTAAGTTGAACCCTACCTAGTGCATTAAAGCAGAGTTGGTTTTTTTGCAATGAATTTCCATTCTTTTTGAGAAAGACAATAAAATGAAAATACAACAGTACTTCCATGCAGGGGCAGCACATCTTAACCACAGGATAGCAGTGTGTCTCAGGAGGTTCCAGTCCAATGCAACTGCCTCAAAGGATGCCGAGAACGAGGAGCACTTGGATGACAGTGGGCTCAGGGAGGGTTAGAGCGGTCAGGCAGAGGCACATCCCAGATCCTATTCCACTCAAGAACTCATATGCCACACTGGCAAACGAGGACAACCAAATAGAGGTACCCAGAGAAGTGGAAGGAAAGGATGGAGGTTAGCCAAGGAGGTGACCTCAGCGGGGAAAGCAGTGGACCCCAGAAGAGGAGGACGAATCCTGGTGGGGACTCCATCATAAGAGGGATCCAGCTAGGAACACAGGAGGGGAGGACAGGGAGGTGAGGTGCCTACCAGGTGCCACGGCATGGAGGGATGGAAGGAAGATCCTGGGGATCACTGGGAAGGAAAGACGGAGGGTGAGCTGGATGTCATTATCCACCTAGGTACTAATGACCTGGCAAATGGGGAGCCAAAGGAAGTTCAGGAAGAGTTTAGGAAACTGGGAGGAGGCTCAAGCAAGTAGCTACTTCTGTCACTTTCTCAAGTACTACCTGTGAGAGGCAAGGAGATAGGAGAGCATGCACCAGGAACTTTAACTCATGGTTGAAGAACTGGTGCTGTGAGGAAGGGTTTGGATTCATTGGTGACTGGGGACCCACCTGGAGGGATGGAGGTTTGTTCAAGCCTGACGGCCTGCATCCATCCTGAGAGGAATCCAAGCACTCAATGATAAGTTTAAATGCTACATTGACAAACATTTAAACTAGCAAAGAAAGTACGGGCCAGCAAGGAGGGTACCTACTTGCTCACCCCCACAGCTAGCAGTGGAACCAGTGAACCAGAGGTGGCTATCTCTGCAAAGCAGTGCAAAAGATGGAGATTAGTGGCCAAGAGGTGGATAAGCAGAAAAGGGCAAAATTCAGCAGAAGGGCAGACAGCAAGGAGAACCAGGGACAAATGACAACCAAGGAAGGGGCTGGAGTAGAACAGTGAAACAGTCTAGGGAGGTCAAATCATGGAGCCATGTGCAAATGCCAGAGCCTTAGCAACAAGAAGGAAGATCTGAGGCTGTCATGGTGCAGTCAGACCTGGACATTGTGGCCATCACTGAAACCTGGTGTAATGATAACCACAACTGGGAGACGGCCATACCTGGCTATGACATATTCAGAAGAGACAGAGCAGGCAGAAAGGGAGGAGGTGGCACTCTATGAAAAATGACATAAGGGCCACAGAGATCCAGGAGGAACAAATGGGAGAGATACTGTGGGTTAAGCTGGAAAGGAAAATGGGGACAGCCATCCGCACAGGTGTGGTCTATAGACCACCAGCCCAGGAGGAAGAAACAGATAGGGAGCTGATGCTAGCCATCCAAAGGATGGCAGACAAGGGTGAGGTAGTACTGGTTGGAGACTTCAATATTCCAGATGTGGACTGGAGCATCCCAGCAGCAGCATCAACTAGGAGCAGATTTATCCTGGACTCCCTTCAGGGTGCTTTCCTCAAGCAACTGGTCATGGAACCAACTCGGCAGAAGGCAATACTGGACCTTGTGCTCACAAACAGGGACAGTGTGATGGGGGTAACAGTGGGGGAGCACCTGGGAAACAGTGACCACCAGTCATTGTGGTTTGAAATCACAGAAAGAGCAGAACCAAACCACACAAAAACACGTATCCTGGATTTTAGGGGGCAGACTTTGGGAAAATGGGGAGATACTTGAAAGAGGCATTAAGGGGAATGGGACAGGAATCAGGGGTTGAGGAACAGTGGGCAGTATTTAAAATGGAGATTACAAGAACAACAGAATTATGTATTAAGCAGGTTAGCAAGAGGAAAAGGAAGAGGAGACCATTATGGTTTTCCAAAGAGGTAGCAAAGAAAGTGAAGCCAAAAGATTGCATTCAGGCAATACAAAAGACACAGGCAGAAGGGGATAGGGAGAAGTACCAGGAGAAGCAAAAGGAGGCAGGGAGGTCAGTAAGGGAAGCCAAAGCTCAGACAGAAGAACACATTACCAAAATCAGTGGGTAGAGACAAAACCTTTTACAGGTACTTAAAGTGAAAAAAGAAAGACAAAGGGAGGATGAGTGAGACTGAAGGGGAGGATGGGAGCCACGTGGAGGATGACAACAGTAAAGCTGACATATTGAACAGGTATTTCTGCTCAGTCTTTACTGAGGAAGAGGAGGTAATGGGTCTGAAGGGAGTACAAGGGTGAGAATGGTGCAGAAATGGACACAAGTCCCTTTACTGAGAAAGGGTCCTGAAGGAACTGGAAGTAATAAGAGTTGATAAAGCAATGGGGCCAGATGGGGTGCACCCCAGGGTCCTTAAAGAACTAAGAGAGGTGGTGGCTGAACCTCTGGCTATCCGTTTAGCCGATCACTGGAAACAGGGAGGTACCCAAAGACTGGAGGACAGCAGATGTAGTCCCTTATACAAAGTGGGAACAAGAGGAAGCAGGGAACTACAGACCAGTCAGCCTCCCCTCGGTAGTGGGAAGATCATGAAAGCACTACTGAAAGAGATTGGTGGAACATCTGGTTGTCAATGGACTACAGGACCCAAGGCAGCATGGTTTCACCAGGGGAGGTCATGTCAGACCAACCTCGTTGAATTTTGACTGGGTGACTAGGGAGGTGGATCAGGGAGGACAGTGGACATGGCCTCATCTGGACTTCAGCAAGGCTTTTGACACTGTGCCACATAGAAGACTATTACACAAACTGGGGAATATGGGTGTGGGCAGGACAGTAGCGTGGTGGGTAGGTAACTGGCTGGGTGGCAGGACACAGAGGGTGGTGGTAAATGGCTGTCACTCCACAGAGGGAAGAGTGACCAGTGGGGTACCACAGGGATCAGTGCTGGGACTGGTCCTATTCAACATCTTCATCAGTGACATGGCGCAGGACCTAGAAGGCAGAATTTCACTGTTCGCTGATGACACAAAGCTCTGTAACAGAGTAGACACACCAGAGGGTGTAGACAGAATGAGAAGCGACCTGCAGAAACTTGAAGAATGGTCAGGGTTTGGCAGTTGAAATTCAATGCAAAGAAGTGCAAGATAATGCATATGGGGCACAAAACCCTGGCACAAATATATCAGTTGGGGGTGAGGATATAATGCACCAAGCAGGAAAGGGATCTTGGGGCTATCATCTCTGATGACCTCAAGGTAGGGAAACAGTGTGACAGGGCAGCAGGTAAAGCAAATAGGATGCTGGGATGTATAGGCAGGAGCATCACCAACAGGAAAGGGAGGTCATAATTCCGCTATACAAGACACTAGTGAGGCCCCACCTGGAGTACAGTGTACAGTTCTGGAGACCATACCTACATAAGGACATAGACAGGGTAGAGAAGGGTTCAGAGGAGGCAACAAAGATGGTGCATGGATTGCATCACAAGTCCTATGAAGACAGGTTGAAGGAACTGAACATGTACTCCCTGGAGGAGAGGAGGGAGAGAGTGGATATGATAGAGACATACCAGTATCTTACAGGGAGGACCAGGGTGCAGGAATACACTATTTTTAAGCGAAAAAGATGTTCCAGGACTAGAGGGCATGGGATGAAGTTGGAGGGAGGACGATTCAGAGGAAACATGAGAAAGAATTTCTTCACAGAACGGGTGGTGGACAAGTGGAACACCCTACCAGAGGAAGTGGTGGGGGCTGAAACAATCACGGGATTTAAGAATGCATGAGATAGACATCAAGGAATTCTGGAGGTCAAGGGTAAGGGGCAACAGACTTCTAGGAAAACAAACTGAACTTACAAGCTCAAATGGGCAGACTGGGTGGGCCATAGGCCCTTATCTGCTGACACTGTCTATGTATCTATGTATCTATCTTCCAAGGATGCTAACGAAGGGCTGCTGACCATCAAACTAGCAGAGAAAAAGTTATGTTGTTCATTAACCAGCCACACTTGTTTTGTATAAAATCTATTTCCTTGTATTTGTTGCTTTACTATGAACACAGCGATCCCCTGTGGCCTAACGTTTCACCCAACTCTGGGCTTCATGAGGGACGAGGATCTGCTGTTCAGTCTCACACATAAATCCCCCTTTAAGTTATTTGCTGACAGTTTTTCATTTTTAGTTTTTCTTGTTTCTTATTGATTCATGTGTAGGGCCTCACCAAATAACATGAAGAGGATTTTATGCGGCTGGTGGGTGAACAACAAAACTTTTTCTCTGCATCTTGGAATCCGTAGTACCAGCCCTCCACATAAACTTTTAGGACTTATCCATAACCAAAAGGTACCCACCTGATGAACATTTCTTCTTGACCATCAGACTAGAGCACGACAAACGATTGTAGTACTACAGGTCACAGAAAAAGACCCAGAACTCTGACTGTAGCCAAAACAGAAGTTTTATTGATTCATAAAGAGCACATATCCAAAAGGTAGGAGGCAAGCAGAAACCCCAGTGCTTCAGTCATACACTCTGGCCTTCGTCAGGGGGGCAGCCACCTGATGAAGGCCAGGGTGTATGGCCGAAGCACTGGGGTTTCTGCTTGCTTCCTACCTTTTGAATATATGCTCTTTATGAATAAATAAAGATTTGATTTGGCTACAGTCAGAGTTCTAGGACTATTTCTGTGACCTGGAGTGCTACAATCTTTTGAGGGACAGCATAGTGATAACTAGGAATTGAATCCTGACACCTGGAATGCTGTCCTGGCTCTACCAACTGTATGAATTAGAATAATCGCTCCTTGGATTCCTAAGGCTTGTCCATATCCTCTAAAGAAGAGTATTATTACAAGATGTGTATCCGTTATCTTGTTTGTGTACCATAGTCTTTCAGCAAAATAATACAAAATGTGGATGTACTGTAAGGCTTCACCTCAAATAACATGTGCAAATCTGATTCCAATATGTAAGAATAACATTGACATGGTTGAGAAAGTTCAGAGAATTCAAGTGCCTGAAGGTTTGGAAAACATGGACTTGGAATATGCTGAAAGATTTTTTTTCGTATTTTTATTTTACAGTTTATAGCATAATACAACTATTAAAACAGATGTCGCTGGCTCTGTGGTGACAAGTGATAAGGGTTCACCTGACACGCTGGCAACACAGATTCATGCCCGAGCCCAGGACAACAGGAGCAGAGGTCAGCAGGGGATGGCTAGTAGTGTCTGAGGGATGCTCTCCTCCCCGGGGGGGGGTGGGGGTCGAAGCCAGCACCACCCCTGAACAGCTCCTAGTGGCCAGCTATGGCAACACACTTTGTGGCGTGGGTGACCACATACCACATGTGCGTTCGGCCAGGATGCCGCAGGTGTGTGCAGCTCAGGTGAGTGGGGAAAAACTTGAAAATTGGCCTCCTGGCCATCCAGGTGATGGAGACCCACCCATCCATTCTCTGCGATAGCCCAGAGGAGTCCATGCTGCACCCTCACCACTTCCCGGTGAGGAGTGGACAAAGCCTTGGCAAGTCTCCCCTCCCAGTCATGAGCATGGGAGGAGCCCCTCCAATGAAGAGATACATCAGGTCAACCAGGAGTGGCATGATGAGGGGCAGTGGATGGCAATGGGAGGAGCTCGGCGGCAGGGCGGGTATTGGCCACCTGAAGAAGCGGTAGGCCAGGCGTGCCACGGGGGTAAAAACAGGTAATACAAAAAAAAAACAGATATCAAGAACAGGTCCAGCAGTAGACTATATTACCTCAGTAGCATTAGCAGGACATTTGAGGCACAATTCTTAGTGGTACAACACAAGAGGCCTCAAATACATTGTAAAAAAGCAGTCCTATTAACTCAATAAAGCTATTTCATGCAGCCAGTGCTTAAGATACAATTTCACATTGTAGATCAGTAATTTTTACCAAGCCAAGCAGCAGCTGTTATTAACTTCAAGAACACATAACAAAAAAAAAACCTGACCAGCTATCCAGCTATTCTCTGAACTTAAGATATTTTGCACTCTTTTGGCTAGTCACCCTGTATCTGTCTGTAAATTCAGAAATTAGTGGATAAGTTACAGTAACTAAAGAAAGTTCACTGATTTTTTTTTAAATTATAGCTTATTGCTTTAGAATAAAAGACAACAGCCTATAGCCATCTCATGCAAGAGATCATATAAAAGCACAGTCGATACATTCAGTGTGGTAGTAACCACAAGTCTATACATTCTTGTTGAAGAATGTGAGGGTATTTCAAGATAAACAGTCCATATATAAACTGTCCAAGATATGCTGCACCCTACAAGACTATGGGTGGTCAAGTCCAAACAGAAAATGTTTAAACCGAACTTCGTTGACTCATTAACCTGTGTTGATGTGACCCCCTCTGAAAGTGCTCAGTCCATAACATATTTAACACTAAGGAATAAAGAAACTCTGCTATCTCAAGCAAAAATCCTTACTGTAGATCTTGAAATCAGCTAAGTGAGAGTTACAAATTAGGCGTTTCTCAAGTGACACTTAGATAGTATAAAGAAATCTGTAAACAGTACTGGTCAGTATCTACTGCTAAACATAATTTTCAGGACCTCTGTAGAAATTATCTTTTGGCATTAGAACATACAGCCTAAACAATTTCAATTGACTTAAACCATGACTAGTAAAAACATGCAGCATAGTACCACCAAACGTGGAGCATATATACTGCGATTTAAAAGATAAATTCAGTTTGAACAGGAAAACCTTAAACTCAGTCAGTGGAAAGTCCCAGCATTAAATCAATGTCTCCTCAGGTGGCTTCATCCGAATCCAAAGAGTCACAGGCTTGCGGATGCTCGAACTCCCATCCAGTGGCCTCCACCTTTTCGTCCTGTCTCATCCAGATCAGTAAACTGAAAGGTGTGCCCTCCATATTGTATGCGTAGCCTAGCAGGCATCAGCAAGGAATGCACAATGACCACGCTGTGCAGTTTGGCCCTCACACTATCGAAATTCTTCCTTCTGGCCCTTGTGACAAATAAGAGGTCGAGGAATAGATGTACGGGTCTCCCCTCATAGTGCAACAGTCCTGATCCTCGTGCCACTTGCAGAATAACTTCTCTGGTGGAGGGCCCGGTGATAGCCTGCAGAATCATGTGGGGTGCATCATTCTGACTAACTGCCAGCCATGGGGAGATGCTGTAAGCCTTCAAAAAATTCTCTGATGTCAATGACCCCTTCAAATGGAGATTCTGGGATAACTAGTCACTTAGAAAATCTAATAAACTTTCTCCTGTGCAACTCTCTGATAGACCCACAATCTGAACATTAGCTGCCCTTGGCGCATTTTCCAAGGCCTCAAGGCGATATCGAAGTTGAGCATTCTCCTGCACCATTTTACTTGTGCTCGCCATAGCTTTAGTAGCCACAGATTCTGCTGTACATGCAACTTTGGTAACGGCATCAATTTTACTGTCCTGTTCAGGGAGCCACGTCAAAATAGATTCAACCTTGGAGTCAACCACCTGCACTGATTTCTGCAAGGCCTACCGGGGGGGGCCGTCCCCAATGGAGGTTGTGGCTCAGCCGCTAGCTGTGTCTCAGATGTCTACAGATTTTTCTGGCCACCACCTGCAGCTTTATTTATGTGACCCATCTCACAGAGATTTATATGTACTTGTTCAGTGTGCTGCAGAGCATTCACTTCTGCCCATCGAATTAATGCAGCAGGAGAAGAAAATAAGTTTTTATAGCTGAAAGTCTGCAATCGCTGCCGAGCTCTTTCTTAGCACGTCTAGTTGGTAGGTGTGCTCAACAGCGCCCCCAAAGAAAGTTCACTGATTGACACTAACCTGGGGTGATTAACATGTACAGATTTAACTCCCGAACAGAATGCGAAGGGCAGCCTGTATGAAAATAAATCAGGGAGTGAAGCATTCCAGGGGGCTAGGCATGGAATCAGAAATCATCTCCTTGCACTGTTCCAGCTGCCCAAAACTCTCTCAGACTCCATGAACTAGGGCTTTCACCCCAATTTCAAACCCAAGCCTTGCCTTTAGCCATCTTAGCTGTGCGGCATTTCCTTCCCTGAACACGACACCACCACAAGCAATCCACCTTACAATGATCATGGAACTCTTGACTCTGTAGTGACTCATCCCTGAACCTGTTATATAAAGCTTTCAGGGTTGAGAGCAGCTCATTATATTATCACAAGTGAAACAAATACCTCCTGAGAAACATACTGCAAATGTAATCATATTTCAATAGTGTTTACAGCCTGAATGTAAAGCCAGAAAGTGTTAATTATGGGCACAACTGTACAAGGGAAAGAAACAAACCAAACGCTAACAGTAAATTTTATACAGAGTCCACCTACAGCGTCCATTAGTTACAGTACATTCCACTTGTATGCCATTTGGTTGTGTGCATATTTCGGTTGTATGAACAAAATCCCAATGTCCTGTTTTTTTCCTATACATGCCATGGTAAAACTATAGCTTGTGTGCAGCCTGATTTTCGGTTGTATGCATTTTTTACAGGCAGATTCCTTTGTTCTTGGCTGAGAAAGGTGTTAAAAGGTGATAACGGGAGAAATTAGGAGCGGGGATTGCAGTCTATTAAACTCTAATACTGGTTGCCACATTAACAAAGGTTGCTAGGTATACAAAATGAGCATCAGCTGCTGTTCACTTAATGAGTTTAGAACTGCTAATTGAGTCAGTTACCTGTGAAAAGCTGTGCTGCATGTAAGCACTTCATTCCTGCCAGAATGGATAAGGTGTCATGGATGGTCTTGAACCTGGAGCAAAAAATAAAGCTGCTCGAAAGTTCTGAGTTACCCAGTGCTTCCAGAAAGGAACTTGCCCCTTGAATTTGGGATTGATGTTTCCAGCATTGGTCATATCCTAAAAAAAAAAAGAATTCCTCCTGGATGACTGGTGGAAGGGGTGCAACAAGGGACGAAAAAGAAAACGAGAGGGGAAGGATGGCAAGGTCGAGCAGGCATTGCTACACTGGTTCTCCCATTCCCGCGACGGTGGGGTGCCACTGTCTGGCCCGATATTGCTTGAGAAGGCTAAACAACTTGCTGAAATGATGGACATTGATGAATTTGAACCCATGGCCAGTTGGTTGTCTAGGTGGAAGGAAAGGCACCAGATCACCTACTGTCACACTCACGGAGAACGCGCAGAGTCAGATTTTGTTGCCTTGGATGACTGGCTGACCAATGTGCTCCCGGACATTGGTTATTCCTTGTCCCAAATTTATAATGCAGATGAGACTGCCTTATTTTTCAGAGCCACACCAGATGGGACATTGACGTATAAAAGCGAGCCCTTGAGCAGGCATAAAAAGGCTAAGGAACGTCTTTCTGTTCTTGTTGCAAGCAGTGCCGATGGTTCAGAAAAGCTACCGCTTATGATTATCGGCAAGTCTAAAAAGCCACATTGCTTTCATGGGGTTGCAGTGGAAACTTTACCTACATAGAAACATAGAAACATAGACTTTGACAGCAGATAAAGACCACTTGGCCCACCCAGTCTGCCCATTTTCTTACCTACTGAATAAGCTGCAGATTCTAGCTAACCAACAGCCTACTTCCTGCAACCCCCCACTATAATTGCCTTGTGTCTGTCCCATGCATGTTTGAATTCCCCCACTGTTTTAGACCCAACAACCTCCTCAGGAAGGCTGTTCCATGTATCCACCACTCTCTCCGTGAAAAAAAATTTCCTCACATTACCCCTGAGCCATCCCCTCTATCTTTAAATTGTGCCCCTTGTTCTTACACATCTCTTTTTCTGAAAGATGCTACCTCCTGGACTTTGTTGATTCCCTTGAGGTACTTGAACGCTTTCTATCATGTCCCCCTGTCCCTCCTTTCATCAAGAGTATACATATTAAGCTCTCTCAGTCTCTCTTCATATGGTTTCTGCTGCAGACCCTGCACCATTTTAGTTGCCCTCCTCTGGACTGCTTCCATCCTGTCTATGTCTTTGTGTAGATGAGGTCTCCAAAACTGCACACAGTACTCCAGATGGGGTCTCACCAACCGTCTGTATAGAGGGATAACCACTTCCCTTTTTCTACTTGTGATGCCCCTTCCTATGCATCCCAGTATCCCCCTGGCTCTCCTTACCGACTTTTCGCATTGCTTACCCACCTTTAGGTCATCTGATGTGACTACCCCCAGGTCCCTTTCCATTTTTGTTGTTGTTAGTACCTCCTGCTATTGTGTACTCTTCTCCTGGGTTTTGTTTCCCAGGTGCATTACTTTGCACTTCTTTGCATTGAATCTAAGTTGCCATATGTCTGACCATTCCTCCAACCTTGCCAAGTCCCTTCTCATCTTTTCTACCCCCTCTTATGCATCAACTCTGTTACAGATCTTTGTGTCATCTGCAAAGAGGCATACCTTTCCCTCCAGACCCTCTGCAATGTCACCTATAAAGATGTTAAAGAGGACTGGACCCAGTACTGAGCCCTGAGGTACTCCACTAGTAACCCCCCTTTCTTCGGAATGTGTTCCATTCACTATTACCTTCTGTGTCCTGTTGTGCAGCCAGTTTGCTACCCAGGCTACCACCCTGGGACCCACTCCCAGGCTGGCTAACTTGATTATTAATCTTTTGTGCGGGACTGTGTCAAATGCCTTGCTAAAGTCTAGGTAGGCCATATCCACAGCCCCTCCCTGGTCTATTACTTTGGTCACCCAGTCAAAGAAATCAATTAGATTCATCTGACATGACCTTCCTGCTGTAAATCCATGCTGCTTTGGGTTCTGTGACCTGCTGGCCTCTAGGTACTCAACAATTCTTTCTTTCAGAAGTGATTCCATCATTTTTCCTACCACTGAGGTCAAACTTACAGGTCTGTAGTTTCCTGCTTCTGCCTTGCTCCCACTTTTGTGAAGGGAAATCACATCTGCCCTCCTCCAGTCCTCAGGTACCGCCCCATCCTGCCATGATTTGTTAAAAAGCGTGGTCAGTGGTGTCACTAGGTCCTCCCTTAGTTCTTTTAGGGATTCTGGGTGAATCCGCCAGGCCCCATTGCTTTGTCCACCTTGAGTTTTAGGAGTTCTTTCAGGACTCTTTCTTCTGTGAATGGACTGGTGTCAACCCCCCTACCCAGAGTGCTTCTATTGTCTGGTTTAGGTAACTCCTCCTCCATCTTCTTTTATGAACACTGAGCAAAAGTATTCATTCAGTATCTCTGCCTTTTCACTGTCTCCCTCTGCCCACCTCCCCTCTCCTTTATTAATCTTCACTATCCCTCCCTTAACCTTTCTATGCTCTCTAATGTACCTATAAAAGGTTTTATCCCCCCTTCTTAACTGAGTTGGCTATCTTTTTATCGGTTTGGGCCTCTGCTAGTCTGACTGTCCAATATCACGCAAACAGTAATGCCTGGAGCACAAGTGAAATTTTTTCTTCTTGGCTAATTGATCTGGGCAAAAAAAAATGATTTGTCAATGAAAGAAAATCTGTATGATTGTGGGCATGTGTCCGGCTCATAAGCCAGTGAACCTCAGGAACATTAATCTTGTGTTTTTGCCACCAAATTGCACACAGTGGTGCAACCAACAGACCAGGGGGTTATTCAGAATGTCAGAGTCCACTACAGGAAGCGGATCACGAACAAACTTATCGGGGCAATCGATCAGTCACAGCAAGAGTTTTGTCAGCTTGCGATATCCATCAACATGCAGGATGCAATCCATCTCCTCCATGCTGCATGGATTGATGTGACCCCAGACACACTGCGGCACTGCTTTAAAAAAGTGGGCATATGATCAGAAGATGAGAGAGCAGTGACAGAACCACCACCTGTACCCCCTCCAACCGGGATGGACCAAACAAGTTTCCTTCAATATGCCCAGATTGATGCACTGGAACCGACTACCAGTGCTTTAACAGATGAAGATATCTGCTCATCTGTGCAGAGAACCGAGGAAGATAAAAATGAGGATGAGGAGAAGTCATTGTCCCACCAACAACATCTGAAGTATGGGCAATGATGTTAAAAATAAGACATTACATAGAGCAGAGAGAAAAACATGACTTTAACTGGTTTTATAGGTTCGAGGCCCACCTCAAGAGCATAACTTCAAGCAATAGCAAGCATAATTTCATAAAAGAGTTTTTAAAAACTGAGTAACTTATTAAAGTTTTTTTAGTGTTTTCTTTGACCTAAATAGAATGTAAAGCTGCAATTTATCTGTTTTTAACCTCTTTGATATCAGGTAAAATCAGTATTATTACACGAAATGTGTAATAATACCCCATTTCCCATTTCATTTTTCTTCACTGCTCCCTATTGTTTTTACAGCATTCCATTTGTATGCACATTCCGGATGTGTGTACATTTTCGGGCAGTCCCGACCATATGCATACAAGCAGAATCCATTGTATTTAAGTGATGATCATCTCACACTTCCAATTATTCCACTTACATTGGGAAATTGACTTCCTCACACAGAAGTCTCAATACTGCCTTGTAGGTTAATCAGCATCCAAACTGGATAAGCGTACTGCCTGTAGATTTTCGCTGTTGTTAAATGATTTGCCCATGTGGACTCCCGCAGCTCCGGGATCCATGATTCAGTGCATCTTGTCTTTCAGTGAGAATTGCAGGTGAGATGAGAAACTCAGACTGAAAGGGATGTTAAGTTCATACAATTTCAAAGTGACTCACTCTAATGTTTTGTGGTGGGTGTAGGTTGCAGATGAATAGTACAGAAAAAAAGGATCCTTTAGTAGCCCCCTTGTATCGTTCCTTCTGGTTTAATGAATTGAAAAGTAATAGGCAGTGATTAATGACCATGTAATAGATGGTATAATAGACATACTTTATTTGTATGTACTGTTTGGACATGAAGACATGTCTGCTTCAAATTTCATATATGTTCTATGTTTTGTGATTCCAAACCAGACGCCCTAGCACTACGGAAGGAAATTAAAGCAAGCACCAAGCTGTCATTTTGTAAATCTTGAAGAGAAATGCTCAAAGAGAACCAGCAGAGTACTGAATCCTCATTGCTGTTAAAATACTTTCCATGGGGGAGGGGTTTGCCACTAGATACCAGAGAAATGGTGGCTCACAGCTCACTCTGCAGTCCGCAGCATGAGTTCCAGCTGTGGCTGCAGAAGTCAAAGAATTCCCACTGTTCTCATACAGAGAACACAGAGAACTGCTCCTCTCATTAAGCTGGGCACCTGGAGATTTGGGTGCCCAGAAAAGGTATTTTAGGCCCTTATTTTTTTAAAAAAGAACAGAATCTAGCTAATCCTGTTTAGCTAGATTCTGTTGTTTGTATATTAAAATGCCAGCATTTGTGCTGTATGTATTTTCCATGCTTGTTAGCAGTGGCGTTCATCACGCTGATTTTGGGAAGGCTGAAGCACCCCCAATCATTATTCCCATTGAGGAAACTTTGCCCATGTCCGACTCCTGACTGAATAAAAATGCTACGATTTTTAATTTTTCTTAAGTTGTGGCATTTCACAGTGCCACCACTTGGAGCGCAGTTTTGTTTTTCTCTGTTGGAGTTTATGAATGCTTGTCGAGTGCTCAGGAAGTCCAACGGAGAAAAACGAAAGTAGTCTGAGACTTTTGAGTGGCATGCACCGCGCGGGACTAATGGCTGCTGCGCTGATGGCTGCTGCTGATGAAATCAGCAGATCGGGTGATGGGTACAGGAGCCATCGGGACCACGACATGAGAATTTTCCACAGAGAGACTACACATATTACAGCTTGGGGCAGAGAACTGGGAACAACTGAGTGACTGGCAGGTTAGTGGGACTACGAATGAGGACTTCGATAGGAGGATTTTGTTTTATTAATCAATGAGTGGTGGGATGGGTTCATGGTTGTTGCATAGTTCAGCACAAGAGGTGGGTCAGATGGTGGGTCGGGGCATCTCTGCCTTGCACAGTAGGAGGGAAGGGGACAACTTCCTTAAACACTTAGTGCCAGCCAGAGACTGATTGACAACCGGGGGGGGGCTGGTGACTGCCTCTACAGCCCTGCCAGCCAACAACATTGCTCTTACACTGCACAGCTGCCAATTAACATGGCAAGATGGTGTATTTTTCTCATTTTCTGACACACAGTACAGACTACTACTACTCCAAAAGGCTGTGCAGCAAGATATTGATGCTGTTGTTGTCAGAGGCTGTCACTGACAGAGGAGTTGCAGTTGTGCTTGTTGTGTTCCATGATATACTGATAAAAGTAAAGGCTATACATCTGAGAACTTGAGCTGCTCTGAAATAAATAAAGATTCATTTTACCTACAGAGTTGGTTGAAGACAGCAGACAGGCAGCCACGGGGTGGGGGGTTGGGATGGGTTTGTATTGTGTTGTGGGGGTAACTTCAAGCTCACTAGCTTAGACAGACAGCCTGTGAGTGACACTACTTAAAATATGTTTTTACTGTCAGTAGTGTACCTGTACCCTGTCTGGTGATAGGTAAATCAAAGGCTCTCGCAGTCTCCAGCTCCGAAAGAAATAACATCACTTTTTTGAGAAGGGGGATTTTGTTGTGGGTTAAGGGGTTTAAAATTAAGGCTTTCACCAGAAAATAGCTGCAATTGAGAGGCTGGAGCTCAGAAAAAAAATAACAGCACTTCACCTTTTCCTAATCACCTTACACTCTGAGACAGGGGTTTGTGTTGTGGCTTTGTGGCAACTTAAGGTTAGCCTGTGTTACAAACTACTGCCGAAGTATAACGCTTGTTTTTTGTTTTTATACAGGGTGAGCTAGGGCAGGCAAGCAGGTTTTGAGCTAAGCTATTATCAGTCTGATTTAGTTTTTGCTTCAAAAACTTTTTTTGTCAGTAGTACTTTGGAAGCTGGCATAGCTTTTGGCCCTGAGCCCTGCTTTGTGTTAGGCTCAGTTCTGTCTGATAAAGGGCATTTTTCTGACAGCATACTCATTACTTTGCTCTGGGGTCCTGTAACGTTCCCAGCAGATCTGCTGGGATAATGGTGTCTCTTTCCGTTGTTCTCACTGGTCCAGTAACCAAATTTTTCCACATGTACCATTTAATAGATGTCACGATAACCAGGCTTCTCAAACATACATTTCACCATTAAAATACAGGAAAAGCCACCATTTGAAGGTAAAAATCTCAAAGTTTATGAGGGGCATGCCCCCAGACCCCCCAACTTTGCTAGGATTTTTGACTGGGGCATTAGCCCCCTCAACTTTATACCCTTGGTGACGCCCCTGCTTGTTAGTATCGTGGAAAAAATCAACAAGATCCTGGCTGGCACAGCACAAAAAAATGGTGCACTGCCAAGCAAGTTGCATGAAATCAAAAATGCACATTTGCAACATCAAATTTGTAATTTTACACCAGATTATCTCAAAAACCCTACTGTGCAAGCAGATCAGAAAACATTAAATTGTAAAGCCTTATAACTCTGGAACCCTATAATATTTTTTCACCAGACCTATCAAAGGCACTACCTTACGACATGACACATGTCCCCTACAAGTCTGGCCAAAGAATTCCGTTCCATGTAGGCTGTTAGTGTGAGCAAACAAAACCTATGTTAAGTACAGGAAAAAAGTTAGCATTTCACAAACAATGACATATGCGGATCTCAGAAACTGCAAAAGCTGCCTTCACAAAAATTTCCACAGATTAAGACCTTGCCTCCTAGTCATCACATGCAAAATTTCAGCTAATTTTGTCAAATGGTGTTAAAAATATTAAGGTAGGTCCTAAACCAGTCTACAGATTCAGAGGAGAAGCCGGAAAGGGAGAGTTGACCCAGGAGCAGATGATGGTTTATGGTGTCAAAGGCCTTGGTGAGGTCAGTGTACGTAGTCCCCACCAAGAGCCCTCTGTCCAAGGCAGTGTGTATAAAGCTAGTATACTTGACTAGTGCGGTTATAGTACTGTGCAAAGTTAGGGATTTAACATTGAACACCCTCCTCAACCTTAACTGTAGTGACGCTACCACATCACTATATTGGAGGATACTGGATAGGCAACTAGTGTGTTCTGCCACAGAAGGATTCAGTTCCTCCGACCTTGAGAGTGAAGCTCAAAAGATCTGTGGGAATCAGAACCCCAAGGTGGCAGAACACACTGGCTGTGCATAAAGTTGCTCAGCCTGTATTTTTTGTAGTGTATAGTATCATGTGAAATGTGTGCAGCAGTTCTTTCACTTTCGGAACGAAACTGACTTGTGCAGTCTCTAGAGATTTCAGAATGCTGCTGTACCACAGAAGGGTTCAGTCACATTCCATGACCTTTGAACTGTGGTTCAACAGCATTTTGAAAGGGATGGAATTCTATACAGAACAGTGCTCTACTATACACTATACGCTTTTATGCTGTGGATAGAGCAATCTACTGAGAAGAATGAATTATAGCATTTAACACCTGTATCATGTTATATCTGTGAGATATCATGGGATTCTGCAGGTAAGAGTGATCGACCCTGGCCAGCGTCCAGCATCATATCGGCACCACTTCAGGATGCAGCACTCAACTATTTAATCTGCAGCATGGCATATACATTACAGCCCTAGAGTCATAGCCAGCCTTCGACAACTTCAGCCCTTGTGGCTGTCGCCCCCAACACCCAGGGTCCCCACTAGAGTAATCAACCTCTGAAATTTAAATATATCTAAATTTTTCTTTTTCAGTCATTGAAAAAGGATATGGGAGGCATCACTGGACTATTTTATTTATTTATTTATTTATTTATTTATTATCTAGAAAAGTACCTTCGAGCCAAAGGCTCTTTTACAAAGGTTCCACATCATAGCAATCACATATGTACAGATTCAAAATACAGAGGTTACATATACACAGTCATGAAATTTTCAGTTTACAGTAAAGAAATGTTACAACCAGTAAAAGTATCAAATGAGGAGTACAAAATACTGAGCAGAAAATGCTAGAACAGGTTCAGTTGGTAAAGTTACGCACTTTTGCGGATATAGACAGTTGCTTTGGGGTCAGGGTAACACACAGAAGTATAACCAAGACAAGGTCACTTGGCCCGGTTAATAAAACAAGGCAGTTAGCAATATAGGATGTTTCAGGAAACATGGTGAGCATCAGAATATTCTCTGAAGTGCTAATAAGAATAGACAGCAGGGAGGCCCATGTTACCAGGGTGAGAAGGGACACAGCAGAGACCCTGAAGCCTTTGGGGAGGACAGTGACTTACCAAGGTGGGAGGGGAGGTGAACAAAAGTAAAAATGAGAGAGAAGGATAACAAGAGAAAATTGAGGGAGATGGGGAGGGTTCGGGGAAATGAGGAAATGGGAGAGAGGGAGAGAGAGAGGGGATGGAGAGGGTGGAGGGATGGGGCAAAGGAATGATTATGGGCAGAGACAGGGTAAGAGGATGAGAGAGCATAGGGAAAACCAGGGGCAGAGAGGGTGGGGGTGGGGGTGGGAAGAAGGGGAACAAAGGGAAGGAAGAGGGAGGAGGTACAGGGGAGGGAGAGGAGAGGGGATGAGGGAATAGGAGTGTCACTGGGATGCAGTACAGCAGGGGTGGAGAGGAGAAAGGGAGAAATGAGAGGTAAAGGAGGAGGAGAGGAAAGGGGGTAGAACAGAAAGTAGGGATGGGAGAGGAGTAAGATTAGAGGGCAAGTATTAAGGTGGAAGACTGACAAGAAGAGAGTAAATGGGAGGGGGACCAGGTCCCACAATTGCAGTTGCTGTTTGAGGCTAGGGCCATACGGAGTTTAGATTTAAAAGGTCCTAGCTTTTCTTCTTTTGTAATGCCTATGTCAAACGCATTGAGCCATAGTGGTGCCTGGTAGTCATAGGACCATTGACCTTGCGTGGTTCAGTGGAAGGGGACGCTTAGGGTCGAATTGTTTACCCCCGATACATCTTGTTGTGTTAGGCCAGTTAAGGAGGCTTTGCAGTCCTGGAATGGTAAGTTCAAGAGTAGATTTTCTGGTGAGAAGGCAAACGTGATACTGGATGTGGCAATCAAGGTTAAGCCACCCCGTCTGAGAGTATAGCTCACAGGTGTGGGTGAGGCGGGGTATGCCTAGGGCTAGACGACATGCTTTGTTAAGTGCTGTTCTGATAAGTTTTAGTGAGGATTAGGAGACAGCCACATAGACTGCTAGACCATAGTCGATCACTGAGAGCACTGAGCTGTTTATTGCAATTGTTAGTGCTTCAGCAGTAAGACATTGGCGGTGTCTGTACAGTAGTCCCAGTTTTGCATTGCATGACTTTGCAACTGAGTCAATATGTTGGCTGAATGATAAGATGCTGTCTAGTGTCACTCCCAGGTATTTAAACATTTGGACCATTTCAAGGGGAGAGTTCTGACTGTTACGAATGTGAAGTTGGTGAGTACGGTGTTTGTAACGTGACAATGTGAATAACATGGTCTTGGTTTTTTTGTAATTAAGGAGTAATTTGGATTGAAGGAACCAATGCGCTACAGAGTAGAAATTAGCCTGCATTTGCTTTTTAAGTATAGTGGGATCGGGATTGCATAAATATAGGACGGCGTCCTCTGCGTAGAGCAGAATGTGGTCATTTACAGATTGTGGGAGATTGTTTAGAAATAAACTGAATGGTAGGGGGCCAAGGATAGAGCCTTGGGGAACCCCTGTGGTGACACTACGGTTTTCAGAGAAAGTGTCTTGTATTTTCACTTTTTGGACCCTTCTGGCGAGGTAGGTCCTAAACCAGTCTACAGGTTCAGAGGAGAAGCCAGAAAGGGAGAGTTGACCCAGGAGCAGATTATGGTTTACGGTGTCAAAGGCCTTAGTGAGGTCAATGTACATAGCCCCCACCAAGAGCACTCTGTCCAGGACAGTGTGCATAAAGCTGGTAAACTCGACTAGTGCGGTTGTAGTACTGTGTTGTTTACGAAAGCCATGTTGTTGCGGGCATTGCGGTTTGTATTTGTCTAGGTATTCTGTCAGTTGGTCAGAAACGATGCTCTCTAATGCCTTCCAGATTCATGGAAATTCACCAGCAATCAGGGAAAGATTTAAGATTTTGGTGAGGGGAGTGAGAATTATGTCCAGGGTGAGTCTAACTAGTTTGAGGTCAAGCTGATCACTACTAGTCCTGGAATTTCCAAGAGCTTTTATGAGGTATTTATTAGCCTTGTGATGGGTGATAACCCTGAGGTAGAAAGGCGGGTGTGAGTTTGATTGGGTCCCTGGGTTTTGTGTGGGATATATATCAGTTGGGGGTTGGCGGAAGCTAGAAGGCAGTACACCACTGAGGTCAGTAAATGCCTTGTTGAAAACATTAGCTATGTGGTAGTGATCCTGCGTTGGATGACCCTCAATGCTCAAAATGGTGGGAGGAGTTTTATTGGGTTTGCCAGATAGAGACTTAATGTTCTCCCAGAACCGATGGCTGTCACCCAAGGAGTTTGTTAGCTCACTCTTAAAGTGATCTTTTTTGGCCTTACTTATAGCCCAGGTGCACTTATTATGGGTGGTTCTATAATTCTGGTAGTCTGCTGGGTTACCAGGGTTTCTAGCTTTGCACCACAGGGTGTCTATGTGTTACATGCGGGCTAGTAGCTTGGGGGGTGATCTGAGGGCTCTTGTAATCACGGATCTTTTGTTTAGTGTAGGGGGCATAGATATTACATACTGCATTAAACTTGTTTATGAAGCTTTCAAGGGCAGCGTTGACGTCAATGCTGGAGTCAAGAAAGCTCCAATCTTGGAGGCTGAGGTGAGCTTGTAGAGCTTCCAGTTTGCCTTTCTTCAGGAGTCTGGAATTGGGGCCTTATTAGATCATTTGCATATTATTGGGGAGTGATCACTGAGACAGTCCGGAGAACTGAAGTGGAGGTTATTCTACCAGGCTGGTTTGTGACCATACAGTCAATTATGGTACCTGTGCCTGTCCGATAATTAAGCCATGTAGGGGTGTCTATCAGATGCACGAGATTGAGTGAGGATAGCAAGTCCTTATAGACACCAGCATTGAGGGAAGATCAGTTAATAATTAAAGTCCCTGACCATTATCAGCTCAGTGTTCTGGCTCCAATCTGAGAGGTAGTCGATCACAGATTTGAAGCCGAGAGCTTTTTCCTTTGGAGGAATGTATACCGAGACTATAGTAAGAGTTTTACTGTTCGTAAAGAGTATTACTTTTATAGCCAGCAGTTGAGCCCCACAATTGGTGTCATACTGATTTAGCATTTGGTCCTGGATGTGGTCTTTGACATAGATAACACACCCTCCTCCTCTTTTACCAAGTCTATCTAGTCTGAAAGAGGCATACCCAGAGAGCTGTACAGCAGAGTCGGACACCCTGGGCGATAGGCAGGTCTCTACCACAGAGAGGATGTCAGGCTGGTGTTGCATGACCCAGACTTGTAGGGTGTCGATTTTTGCCAGAACACTGCAGATATTTATCGATGCTATGGTTAGACCATTCTATTTTTTATGTAAAGTTGTACTACATGACATTGGGCCTGGATTAGGGTATATATTCCCTGAGATTAGCAGAAGCAGCCATATTAGTCTAATATTTTTCAAGTCAAACTACCTCTTGCTGGAAACTGCAATACTGAACATAGGATTTGCAAGAAAGCGAGTTGTGCTTACAACAGAGGGAGGTGAACCTTACAATTGTCTTTGGTTTGTAGCAGATATTCTGCAGGTGGAGGCTACTTCTAACTGAAAGGTGAAATAAGGAACTTAGAATTATCAGGAAAAGACAGTCTTGTTATAATTCTTAAGATTTTCAGTGCAGGAAGAGTTTAAAGCACAGCTGACTTATTTTGGGGCTGACTGCTTTCAAAGCACAAACCACCAGGCTGTTTTGGGGCTGTGGAGGTTTACCTGTGTCTGACTTGGATGTCTGGATTTTTTTCTGTTTGATTAGCAGGGGATTTTCTCTGTCAAATTGTTGTGTATGGTATCTTGCTGACAGGAAGGCACTCATCGCCGTGGTGGGTCAGAGCTCTTAGCTGATTGTTTTGTGAGGGCACAGTTGGACAAAGAAATGATAGAAAGTATACTTAGTATGGCAGAAAAGGGGAGATATTGCTGATGGGCAATCTGAATATGCCAGATGTTAGCTGGAGTGCAGTTGCAGCAGCCACTTCGAAGAGTGGGGTTATTCTAGATGCCCTACGGGGGCATGCCTTAGACAACTAGTATTGGAGCCCACTCGAGAGGGAGCAATCTTAGACCTGGTTCTCTCAAATGGAGATGAAGAGAGGATCACAGATGTAAGTGGGTAGCCATCTGAGAACTAGCTACCATCGAACAGTATGGTTCACAATAAACACAGCAATAGAGTCAAGCCATACAAAGGCAAGGTACTGGACTTTAGGAGGGCTGATTTTGTCAAAATGGGTGAGTGCCTAAGGAATGCACTAGCAAATGGGCAGGAAGGAGGGGTAGAAGAACAATGGGGAATAATAAAAACTGCCATCACAGAGGTAACAAGCCTTTGTGTGAAGCAAATAAACAAAGCGAAATGATGTAAGAAGCCACTATGGTTCTCAAAGGAAGTGGCAGTGAAGGTTCAAGAGAAAAGAAAGCTTTCAGGAAGTACAAGGAATCACAGAAGGAACAGGACAGAGAACTGTATCAGTTAAAGCAAAAGGAAGCTGGAAGGCAGTCAGAACAGCAAAGGCCCAAACCGAGGAAAAGATAGCCAACTCAGTTAGAAGGGGACAAAACCTTTTATAGGTACATCAGGTAGGAAGGAAGACCAGAGGAGGATAGTGAGGCTTAATAAAGGGGGAAGGTGGGCAGAGGGTGACTGTGAAAGGCAGAAATACTAAACAAATATTTTTGCTCAGTATTTACAAAGGAAGAGGGAGGTACCTAAAACAAACAGTAGAAACACTCTGGATACAGAAGTTGATACCAGCCCATTTACAGAAGAAAGGGTTCTGAAAGAACTCTTAAAACTGAAGGTGGACAAAGCAATGGGGCCTGATGGGATTCATCCCAGAATTCTAAAAGAACTAAGGGAAGAATTAGTGACACCACTGACTACCCTGTTTAACAAATCATGGGAGGATGGGGTGGTACCCGAGGACTGGAGGAGGGCAGATGTGATTCCCCTTCACAAAAGTGGGAGCAAGGCAGAAGCAGGAAACTACAGACCTGTTAGTTTAACCTCAGTGGTAGGAAAATGATGGAATCACTCTGAAGGAAAGAATTGTTGAGTATCTAGAGGCCAGAGGGCCACAGGACCCAAGGCAGCATGGATTCACAGCAGGAAGGTCATGCCAGACAAATCTGATAGATTTCTTTGACTGGGTGACAAAGTAGTAGATCAGGAGGGGCTGTGGACATGGCCTACCTAGACTTTAGCAAGGCATTTGACACAGTCCCACACAAAAGATTAATATACAAGTTAGCTAGCCTGGGAGTGGGTCCCAAGATGACAGCCTGGGTAAAAAATTGGCTGGAGAATTGGACACAGAGAGTAATAGTAAATGGAGTCCACTCTGAAGAAAGGGGGGTTACTAGTGGGGGAACGCCAGGGTTCAGTATTAGGACCGGTCCTCTTCAATGTCTTTATAAGCGACATTGCAGAGGGACTGGAAGGAAAAGTATGTCTCTTTGCAGATGACACAAAGATCTGCAACAGAGTTGATGCACAAGGTTGGGTGGAAAGGATGAGAAGGGACTTGGCAAGGTTAGAGGAATGGTCAAATGTATGGCAGCTTAGATTCAATGCTAAGAAGTGGAAGGTAATGCACCTGGGAAACAAAAACCCAGGGGAAGAGTACACAATGGGGGGTGAGATACTAACAACAATAAAAATGGAAAGGGACCTGGGGGTAGTCATATCAGATGACCTAAAGGTGGGCAAGCAATGTGAGAGGGCAGCAAGGAGGGCTGGGGGGATACTGGGATGCATAGGGAGAGGCATCACCAGTAGAAAACAGGAAGTTATTATCCCTCTGTACAGACAGCTGGTCAGACCCCATCTGGAGTACTGCGTGCAGTTCTGGAGACCCAGTCTTCTCAAAGACATAGACAGGATGGAAGCTGTCAGAGGAGAGCAACTAAAATGGTGCAGGGTCTGCACGGAAGACATATGAAGAGAGACTTAGGAGCTTAATATGTATAGCCTCGAGGAAAGGAGGGAGAGGGGGACATGATAGAAACTTTCAAGTACCTCAAAGGAATCAACAAAGTCCAAGAGGTAGCATCTTTCAAAAGAGGTGTGCAGAACAAGGGACACAATTTGAAGATGGTGGGGGGCAGCTTAGAGGCAATTTAGGAAGTATTTTTTTCACAGAGGGTTGTGGATGCATGGAGCGGCCTTCCGGAGGAAGGTGGTGGAGTCAAAAACAGTGGTGGAATTCAAGCATGCACGGGACAGTCATAAGGCAATTCTAGGAGGTGGGGGTAGGAAGAAGTAGGCTGCTGGTTAACTAGGATCTGCATCTTATCCAGTAGGCAGGGAAATGGGCAGACTGGGTGGGCCAAGCGGTCCTTATCTGCCATCAAATTCTATGTTTCTATGTTATTACTAGACTAGACTAGACAGACTCTTTCTTTTTTTTTTTTAACTTTCTCTTTATTCTCCCCCTCCTCGCAACTCTCCCCTCTTCGGGAGACACCTATGGCCTTATCAGCCCTCGCTCACCTACCTGGTGACCGGTGCAGTTCATGCCCCATGGAGCCGTGGTTGTACCCCCCAGGCAGGTACGAGGTGGGAGCCCTTACACCCCTATGCTTCTCTGTGTTTTCATCGGCACGCTGCCTCCGGGCAGGTAGGAGCATTGAGGGTCAGGGCCTGGTGCTCCGTCTACTGGGAGGCTGCAAGGTTTTTTCCTGATGTTCTCTCGACGTGCCCGGTCCCCAGACATCAAGGTGCTGAAGCGCCAACATCTGGCATGTCGCCCCCTCTGTTGGAGAATTGGGCTTGCTGCACCTCGGGTCTCCACCGGGGGCAGACAGAAGCAGAGCTCTGTACCTCCCTCCCCAGGAAGACTGGGCGGTCCTTGGGACGTTCAAGTCCTCCCCTCGGCTGACCACCGCTGCAGCTCGTTCGAACCCGGGTCACTGGCGACGCAAGCGGAAATCCAACTGCTGCGCCAACGGGCTGGCTGTTAGACAGACTCTTTCAAAAGGGCATCCTATTGTCATGATCAAGGCCACTGTTTTATGTTGACTGAAATAGTGAAATTCCATTTTTAAGACTTGAAACTCCAGGAACTGCACCAGTGATTTTAAGTCTAATTTCCAGACTGTTCTGAGATTCTACTGTCATTCTTTGTATAAATGATCAGATTAAAAGAAGGCTTACTACACAGAGCATTAAATGAAGCAAACTGAAAATAGTACAGGAAGTGATTATAAAAAATGCATGTTCCGTAGCTTTACTGATCTGCTATTATATGCCAAATTTCATGAAATGCTTTGTATTTACTGGTGTGTAGACAGGCTAAATTCCAGAATTTTACCAAGTTTTCTAGTAAAAAAACAAAAACTCGTGGCCTTGGTCATGACAATGCTTAAAGAGTTTAAGACGAAATAGTCAGAGACATGGGGACAGAATGGACTGCAGGGGGGGTGGATCTTGCTGGGGATCGGGGCATTAAAATCTTAATACAATTACAGTCCAGAGTTTAGTACTTTAAAGGGGAGCTGCATGTACAGGGGCCCTCATAGGTTGAAAACCAATAAAAATCTCTTTTCAACAAGCGATTGGGCTTACCTGTAGTTGGCAGTCGTCTGGCGATACATATGACTAAAGTCTGTTTAATCACCACACTACATTATTACCATTTTATGGGCCCTTGTGATGTTATGCAGGGATAAGCTGTGCTTAACTACACACAGCTTGTTCCTGCATGGTACCGGGTGAATATAGCGTGGACAAAACCGCGCATGAAATATCGCACTGTAAGAAGTGCAAATCGTTCTACAGCGACAGGGGTTCTTTCAGCATGCAGTAAGAACCGCTACCCCTGTCACTGTAGGCTGCCATTAGGGAAGGTAAAGGACACCGCTGGGTGTACCTGGCCAAGCTGCTCCTATGGTGGAGTGGCTAGACCACCTGCCTCCATCGGCGTCGGGGACCTGTGGCTGCAGTTCGGTTCTCCCCAGGTCCTACTGTGATGTGCCTTTTTTTTTTTTTTGCAAAAAAACAAAAATGTTCCCTGGTCTGATTTTTTTTTTTTCCCCCAAAGTCCATGACCCCTGGAGTTGATTATAATTAGTCCAGGTGGTGTGGGGGGTGCAGGGGTGGAGCCCCTCACAAAAACAAAAATATTCCTCTGGTGTGCATTTATTTTGTGCTGGTCGGCGTGTTGTGCCGATGTTATGTTGCCATACGCTGATTTGCGTGCAGCATTCTTGATGTGCACGGTTTAGACCAAGACATTATGACCCTGTGCCTTTCTGCATGACATACCAAGGTTTAATGAAACAGAGGCAATATAATATCGCTATAGAGCTGCCTGAATTGTGGATATCTTTGGACTGCTGCCAGCTACAAACAAGCCCAGTACCTCATTGACACGAGTTTGTGATGGGCATTCAAACTAGAAGGGCCATTGTACATTAACTCTTTGGGTGCTGAGTATGTTTGAACGTATATAGATTTAGGACATATATACTCCCACAGTACTGTAAGAGTTAATGTTCCCCTTAAAAGAGCAGCTGACGTCTTTGGGAAAAGTTTGGAAAACATAATATTTAGACACACATCAGCTTGTGTTTCATATACCTTATACAGATTTCTCCTCTCCATTATTTATTACTGAAAAATTCCTACAAAAACAAGATATTTGTCCCCTAGAGTTCATCCATTTCTATAGCTTGTCCCCTACTTGAAATCATAATGCCCTGTTGTGACATCACAGTCTGTTGCTGTGGGAATAACTCTGATGTCACAGGCAGAGTATTATGACACCAGGTTGGGAAGAAGCAATAGGTGCTGATGAACCCTCAAGAAACAGCTGTCCTGTTTTTGAAGCAAATTACCTCACTAATACATAACGGGGATAAGAAATACTAAGCTGATGAGAAATATAAGCTGCTTCATGTCCAAATATTATATTTTTGAAAGTTCTTCTCAAGGAGTCGGTGGCTCTATGAAATGAATGATAAAACCAGTAGAGTTTAATACAATGCAAAGGGTCAAAAAGGTGCTATCTTCAGTAAGTAATCATGTCAGTAATCTTTTCATATGAAGCTGGGATCAGTTGCTTAAGGTTTTCCTTGGACATGTCTGTGGTATTGCCTTTTTTCTTTCTTTCTTTCTTTCTTTTTTTTTCTCACCCCTCCACTGACCTCTCTCCAGTGAGGTCGCTCAGCTTACAGCTCTGACCGCCCACCTGAAGTCCGGCGGCACTCCTTCGGTCATCAGACTCCTCACCTCTTCCAGCGCTGCCCTAACCCCCCGGGTTTGAGTCCTCTGGAGAAGGACTGCCACTCCTCTGGCACCCTATCTAGAATGCTGGCGGGTAACGCTGGCTCAAGGGAGTACCCAAGGAGCACCCTCCTGAAGGCCCGGCATTGGGCATGGAGCCATAGCTCCTGGACCCACCTTCGCCTGTCAGTGGGAGATTTTTTTTTCTTTGATAGTTATGCTCTTTCCCTCCTCCCCTGGCAGCCCAAGCCCGAGTGTGTAATGATGTCAGGCATGTCTGTCACAGCTCTGCATCCCCCATGCCAGCCCTTAAGCATTACAGTGCCTCCGGTCTCCACCGGGGGCCACTGCAATGCCAGGCAGTCACCTGGATCCCCGAGAGAGGAGAGCAGTCCTCTGGACACTCGATCCTCTCTCTCTCTCTCCCCTGCCGACCCCTGGCAGCCTGGGCTCGTTCCCGAATCCAGGTCGCTGGTGTGGCACGAGGTGTGGCGTCCAGCGCCTCAAACCTCAGCACCACCAGGCCAGCTATAATGCCCTTTTTCAAAGCACCTTTTGCTTTAAAAACTGCTGAGCAGCAAAGCATAAAAGAGGGAGAGAAAAAAAATGCAGATCCACTGACTGGCTATAACCTCTCTGACAAATCTCAGAAGCACACAGTGTCTTCAGTCATTTTGAAAGAAAATAAAGCTTCATTGTTCAGCAAAAGGTTATGTCAAGCTGGATAACACATGAATAGCTGAACACTGGCCATGAGGTTCAGAAAAAAGTAGAGACATGGAACATTTTATGGTAGGCATCGAACCATACCATACCTATATTTCTAAAACCGTGTACAGTTGAATTCAACGACATATATATTTATTTTCTTTCTCATTCTATTACTAATGATGTGTCATTTAAAAAAGCAGTGAGGCCATCAGCAGGCCAGTCTGCACAGCTAACCACATGCTGGCTTGAAAAGAAAACACTCCTACTGGTACACAAGCAACCGTGGAGCTGTTGGAAGGCTTTGATGAATTGTCCACTGCACACTGGTTTAGATCAGAGACAGACAACACAGTTTTGATTGGCACACAGAGTTGAAGTGTCTGATGAAGAAAGAATGGCATGTTGCCACTAAATGGAAGTTACATCCACCAATATCTGTAGCCAGAGCTTCAGCATGTTTTTCTAGATCAGATACCTTCAAATTCTGGCCTAGGCCAAAGCATTCTTTTGACCCTTCTGCAGTCCATATGTTATTGAAAACAAAGTGTACATACTGGTCCTCTTAGCTGTGGTTTCATTTATATGTGTCTCGCTTTATAAAGCCAACCCAGGTCAAGGGAGTCTCTAAGAAATCATGCTGGTATCCAGTATAAAAAGTATGGTGCTTTTCTTATTTTTCTCAGCATCCTGAGGCATACTTTTTGGGCAACACACCCATTGAAAAGTATTTTCGTTTGATATATCTTGCATTCAACTACTTAGTACTCACAATTAAGACAAAAGATACTGGAGCTAGTATACTGCCTGGAATTATTACAGACTTTCGGTTTTCAGCTGTCATTTCTTCTATCTGGAGTATTTTTTTTCTGTTTTGCTAATACAGGATGTTTTACCTGACGGTACTAGGTGTGTTATGTGGAGCAGCCCTCTACCTGTAGGCTGAAATGATCAGCTGTCCCTCCCTGTGCATCATTAGTTTTCTGACCTCATTAACTGTGACATCACTAGTAACCAAGAAGAGCCAGTCTCCTGCTGTTTGATGTGTGGCACATGTTACCAATCAGGCAGCAGGGCCTGCAATGCAACAGTGAGTGAGGCCGCACATGCGGATGACACAGTGGAAGAAACAGAACTAGCAATGACTGTTCACGTACAAATTTTACAACCGCTCCTGGTCTTCCTATGCTTCCTGACCTATGCCTCGACAACAAATGGTATAGAAGTAGGATTTACACCTTGCAAAGTCTAAGCCAGACATTTTGTACATGGGTACTAGACCCAGTACCAAGGAAGCATGGAAAAAAAAAAGGTATGGATTCTGCAGCAGCATGCCCGGGAGCAATTACCGGAGGAATGGCAGCCAAACTAGTAGAGACAGAAGTCCAAGTTGAAGCTGTACAGCCAGCACTAGCGATGGAAAAAGAACAGGCAGTGACAGAACCTGAGAGCTTGACTGCCTTTTCAAATGCTGGGCTATACAACAAAAAGAGACAGAGAAGCAGAAAAAAGGAGAGATGCAATGCTTCAAGACACAGAGGAAAGAAGAGATGCAGGAACTCGAGAAGCACAGAAGAGAAGAGATGCAGTGACAGGAGCAGTGATGGCTGGATGTCTTACATCCTTATTTAAAAAGTGAGCAACTTAGGAAATGGGCACTTAGACCTTCTAAAAGACACCAATACAACAATTGTTGTGGACTATAAAAAATTTGTTTTATTTCATACATTTCTAGCCACTGGGTGTATAGAAATAAGGTACAAAGTGCAGTTTGCAAATAATTTACAACAAACGTACCCTACCATAAACCAGCTACCAGAAAATTAACCCTGGCTGGATGCCTTGCAAGCTATCAAAGCTGGAGAATCTGGCACAGATCCAACAGAGCAACAAAACACAAACAACTTAAAAAAAAAAAGACATTAGACTTAAAAAGCTGTGTCCCTCAGATGATATCGAAGCATACCTGACAACTTTTGAAAGGGTTGCCGCAGCCTGCCAGTGGCCAAAACAGCAGTGGACAGTCAGACTGGTACCTTTCCTGACAGGTAAAGCCCAACTTGCCTACAGCAACGTGGACACTGGACAGTCAGAAAATTATGACCTGGTGAAACGAGAAACCATGAAAAGATATGACATCTCAGGAGAGACCTACAGGCAAAGATTCTAGTCTCTGAAGTACAACTCAGTCAACAATCCTAACATACTAACATACTAAAATGCCAGCAGAATAGGCCTAATGGTCTCTCAAGTCTGCTCGATTTTCAGCACCCGCACTGAGGGCCGATTTTGGTGCCCCCCCCCCTTGGGTTATACTGTCCCCAGTGCCAGATGTTCCACCCGTATTGGGCCTGGTCAGATTTACCCTCCCCCATACCTGTCCCATCCCCTCTTAAACCTGTCCACAGTCTCCACCTCTACCAGCTCCCTGGGCAGTGTATTCCATGGCTCCACCACCCTTTCAATGAAATAACATCTTCTCCTCGCCCATCTGAGCCTGCCCCCTTCCAGCTTACACCCATGACCTCTTGTTGCTCCACCCTCCTTCCTTTGGAGCACCCTGACTGGGCCTTCTTTATTGATCACTTTCATGTACTTAAAGACCTTTATCATGTCCCCCCTGTTCCTCCTCTCCTCCAGGGTGTACATGTCGAGCTCCTTGAGCCTCTCCTCATAAGTTCTCTCCCCCAGGCCATTTTGGTTATCCTCCTTTGGACCCTCTCTAGGAGTGTAATGTCCCTCTTTAAATGTGGTCTCCAAAACTGTACACAGTACTCGAGGTGTGGCCTAACCAAGCAGTTGTACAGTGGAAGGATCATGGAGGTAATCCCCCTGGCAATGCATCCCAACATCCTATTTGCCCTTGCCCTTGCCGCTGCCCTCCTACAGGTCTCTGAGTTGTTCATTTTGACATCTACCACTACCCTCAGGTCCCTCTTACCCTCCGTGACTTGAATCATGTTTCCTCCCAGGGTATACCCCTGGCCTGGATTTCTGACTCCCAGGTGCAGAATCTTGCACTTCCCCACATTGAATTTTAGCTTCCATTTTCCCAACCACCTTTCCAGAGCTTCCAGGTCCTCCTGCAAGGCCACCCTCCCCTCCTCCCCATCCACCACTGCACCCAGCATTGAGTTGTCTGCAAAGAGATTCATCTCACTCCTGATCCCCCTCCTGATGTCTGAGATATAGGTATTGAACAGGAGTGGCCCCAGCACTGACCCTGGGGGACCCCACTAGTAACCCACCTTGAGGATGAGGCTAACCCTTCAACCACCACCTTCTGAGTATGCTCAGACAGCCAATTTCCTATCCATCTTAACAATTGTCTCCCTACCCCCATTTCCTTCAGCTTAGCCAGCAGGCTACTGTGGGGTACCGAATCACACATCTTGCTAAAGTCCAGAAAGAGGACGTCCACTGGCCTATCCTGGTCCAGGGCCCTCATCACCCAGTTATAGAACTCAACAAGGTTTGTCTGGCATGATCTTCCTGTGACAAAGCCATGCTGCCTATTTTCCAAGTATGCAGTTTGCTCCAGTAACCCCCCAAGCCTTTCCTTGACAATACCCTCCATCACTTTGCCGACCACCGATATCAGGCTAATGGGCCTGTAATTTCCGCCTCTCTCTTGATCTCCCCTTGAATCCCAGTCACGACATAGAACGCCCCCCAGTCTTGGGGCACCCACCCAGTCCTCAGAGAGATGTTGAAAAGCTCCGCTAGAGGGACTGCCAGGACATCCGCCAGTTCCCTCCGCACCCTGGGATGTATCTCATCTGGCCCAGGTGCTTTCTCCGTCCGAAGGGACCTGAGGGCTTCCCTTACTCTCTCTACTGGGATTTCAGCCTCCACATCCTCCCTTTTTTCACCCTGCACTGCTGGGCCCCCACCTGTATGTGGTGGCCACTCCCTTTCCCCAGACCCATCAGTGCCTCAAGAAGCTTTCACCCAGTTCAGAGAACTATTTATTAAATGGCTCCAACCAGAGAGCAAAACAGTCCCACAGATAATTGACACACTTGCAGTGGAGCAGTTCATTGACATCCTGCCCTCAGACATGCTGCTTTGGGTAAAAGAACACCGACAAAAAGTGGGGGAAAGGCTGTTTCTTTGTCTGAAGATTACCAGATGGATGGCCAAACAGATGCCACTGCAGCAAGGTAACAGCCAAGCACTGGTAAGACCGTCTTTTCCCTGATTTAACTCCAAGAAGAACTCTGGTGGGCGTAACAAATCTGCACCCAAAGACTTTATTTGCTATAACTGTAATAAGTGTATAAGGTTGATACACAAGGAGGCATGGAAAGGATGAGAAGGGACTTGACAAGGTTGGAGGAATGGTCAGAAGTATGGCAGCTTGGATTCAATGCAAAGAAGTGCAAAGTAATGTACCTGGGAAACAAAAACCGAGGGGAAGATTACACATTGGGGGGGAGGAAGTAACAACAACAAAAATGGAAAGGGACCTGGGGGTAATCATATCAGATGACCTTAAGATTGGCAAGCAATGTGAGAAGGCGATAGGGAGGGCTGGGGGAATGCTGGGATGTATAGGGAGAGGAATCACCAGCAGAAAACAGGAAGTTATTATCCCCCTGTACAGACAGTTGGTGAGACCCATCTGGAGTACTGCATCCAGTTCTGGAAATCCCATCTCTGCAAGGACATAGACAGGATGGAGGCAGCTCAGAGGAGGGCAACTAAAATGGTGAGGTCTGCAAGAAAAGCCATATGAGGAGAGACTAAAGGAGCTTAATATGTATACCCTTAAGGAAAGGAGGGAGAGGGGGGACATGATAGAAACGTTTAAGTACCTCAGTGGAATCAACAAAGTCCAAGAGGGTAGCATCTTTCAGAAAAAGAGATGTGCAAGAACAAGGGGGCACAATCTGAAGATAGAGGGGGAGACGGCTCAGGGGCAATGTGAGGAAGTATTTTTTCACAGAGAAGGTGGTGGACACTTGGAACAGCCTTCCTGAGGAGGTTGTGGGGTCTAAAACTGTGGGAGAATTCAAGAATGCATGCGAAAGACATAAGGCAATTTTTGTGGTGGGTAGGAAGAAATAAGCTGTTGGTTAAATAGGATCTGCAGCTTATCCTCCAGGTAGGGAAATGGGCAGACTAGGTGGGCCAAGCGGTCCTTATCTGCCATCAAAGTCTATGTTTCTAAGTCAGGCCATATTGCAAGAAACTGCCATAAAAAGTGTGGGGGGGTAATACTGGAGCAGATTTGGCCTTAGCAAATTGGGGCAAGTACTTAACAGATGTCAAGGTGGGAGATAAGACTGTAAAGGGACTTAATGACTCAGGAATCAGACAGACCCTACTGCATATTGACATGCTGGGAAAACAGTATGTAAAAGGACCAGGTACTGATGTCTTACATCCATGGGTACACTCGATACTATTACACCACCCCAGTGAATCTGAACATTAATGGGGTGTCGCACCAAATCAAGGTGGGAGTAGCACCTAAGTTACCTGTGCCTGTGATTATTGGAAATTACTTTCCAGGATTTAGTGAGTTAATGACAGAGGCAGTAAAACCTGTAGTTTCAGTAGC
This sequence comes from Neoceratodus forsteri, assembly GCA_016271365.2. Lineage (NCBI taxonomy): Eukaryota > Metazoa > Chordata > Ceratodontiformes > Ceratodontidae > Neoceratodus > Neoceratodus forsteri. The sequence goes on from CM057458.1 coordinate 78,660,723, forward strand.
TGTGATTACAAGGGCACAGGCAAAGAAAATCTCAGATGGTGTGGACTCTCTTCCTTTCGTTGATTTTGATTCAGACTTCTCCAGGAAAGAAAGAAAAGACACCTGAAGAAACAGTGGCAACAAAAGACTGATGGACATAATGGGTTAATATATGAAAATGCTGAAACTAAACTAACTGATTGTGATTTCTTTTCAGAGCAAACTAAGGATGTTTCTCTCCAGGGTTATCTTAAGCAGCTGGGGGTGAAACCAAAACAGGGTGAAACAATGTTTAAAAAATGTAATGGGTTACTGTACAGATTTTGGGTTAAACCTCAGACACAGAAACAGATAGAACAATTGGTTATACCACAAAAGTATGGAACCGAGTTGTTATTGATAGCACATGATAGCCCTATGGCTGGTCACGCGAGGATGGATTGCACTCTTGCCAGATTGCTGTACAGATTTTACTAGCCTGAAATTCATGAAGATGTTGCTACCTATTGCAATTCCCGTTCTGAGTGTCAGAAAGTAGACTCAGTGACTAAACAAGATAGTCACCGCTCTACTGTGCAAGCTCTAAGCAGTCACACATGTGCAGTGCAGTTAGGCGGCTATCTTGGACATGGCCAAGTGTGCCGTGTTCCACTGTGACTGCTGACAATAAAAAATAGTGCAGTGCAATTTCCACCTCCAGAGGCAATGAGCAGAGTGCTTCACGTGCACAGAAGGGGCTGTGTTGCAACTCCATGTTGTTCGGTCAGAAGGAATTTGCTGAGTCCTTTCCTGATAGCAAGAGGTCTGCAGGGTTACACCCACTGCAGCCCTAAACAAACAAGGTGCCCCTACCCCTGATAGATGTGCCGTTTGAGAGAATTGCAGTGGATGTGGTTGACCCCTTAGACAAAATTAAAAAGGGTAATCGATTCATTTTGGTAGTATGTGACTATGCTACTCGATACCCAGAGGCAGTTCCAATGCGTACTGTCACGGCCCCAAAAGTGGCAGCAGAGCTTGCTAAAATGTTCAGCAGAGTGGGCATACCTAAAGGGCTTATTACTGATCAGAGCAGTAATTTTGCTGCTGCATTACTGAAGGGGCTGTACCAACTAGGTATCACTGCCATAAGAACCTCCTCTTATCACCCTCAGACAGACGGTCTTGTAGAGCGTTTTAATCAAACCCTAAAATGCATTGTAAAAAGGTTTGTGAATGGGGAATGGAAAGACTGGGACCAGTACTTACCTTACCTCCTTTTTGCTTACAGAGAAGTTCCACAAGCATAAAAAGGTTTTTCACCATTTGAAATGCTGTATGGTAAACAACCTAGAGGGCTACTAGATGTAATAAAAGAAACATAGGAAGATAACCCCACTCAGAAAAAAATCCATTACATCTTATATGTGTGCCCTAAGAAAGAAGCTTGCAAAATATGTTGAAATTGCCCATAGCAATCAGGAAGAGGCCCAGAACCAGTAGAAGGTGTATAATGACCATGGGGTAAAAGCAAAAAGTTTTTGAGCTAGGTGAAAAGGTCTTGTTACTGCTACCCACTACAGAAAATAAACTTTTAATGAAATGGCAAGGGCCTAATAAGGTGCTTAGATGTGCTAGCACAGTTAACTATGAGACTGAGACCCCTGATAGGAAAAATCCTACCAAGACACACCACACTAAAGAAGAAATGGGTTTAAAAAAACACCAAAAGCTGCTTTGTACTGGTCCCAGTCTTTCCCTTCTCCTTTCACAAACCTTTGGGAGGCAGTATAGCGCAGTGGTTTAAGGCTCTGAACTGCAAATCTGGTGACATCCAGCAGACCAGACCTGGGTTTGAATCCCACAGCTTCCACTTGCATGCTATGTGATCCTGAGCTAGTCACTTAACTTCCCTGTGCTCCCAGGTCGCACCTGTAAAAAAGCTTTCAGCTTAGTATGCTACTCCTGGTTAAACAAATAGAAAAAAACAACTTTGTTAGCTTTACCAGAAACTGATAGAGAAGATATTGATATAACTTCTGACAGATTGGAACAAACTCTAAATGCTGACGCTGTAAAGATGAATGTTTCCATAATGTCCGAACAAACCACAGAACTTGGTAAAGACATTTAACAATACTTTTACCACAGTTCCAGGCTGATCAAAAGGTGTCGAACACATAATAGTGACAGGGAAGGCATGCCCTATCAGAAAAAAAGACATATACATTACCAGAACGGTTAAGAGCTGACATGGTAAAGAAAATACAAAAAATGAAAGAACTAGGCATCATAGAAGAGTTGAGAAGTGCTTGGTCATCACCAGTGGTGACTTTAAATTTTTTTTATTTTTATTTAAAATCTTGGTAACTGGGATAGGCACACTGACCCGAGGCTTGTTTTCAGGTGCAACCCAGGAAACTGTGAATAAAAAAGGGGCATAAGAATCTGCCTCGATTTTAGAAAATGTAATCAAGTGCCCGAATTTGACAGTTATCCTATGCCCAGGATAGATGATTTGGTGGACAGGCTAGAGAGTGCAAAGTATATCAGTACCCTGATCTCACCAGGGGTTACTGGCAAATACCTTTAGCTAAAGAATCCAGAGATAAAACTGCATTTGCCACCCCTATAGGATTCTATCAGTTCACCACCATGCCCTTTGGTTTACATGGTGTGCCAGCTACATTCCAGTGGTACATGGATGTCATTTTATCCCCTCACACTGGTTATTGTGCTGCATACCTGGATGATGTCATGGTGTATAGTGCAGACTGGAAAAGCCACCTGGAACACCTACGAGCAGTTGTCCAAGCTATCAAAAATGCAGGTCTGACAATTAATCCTACCAAATGTGCATTGGGCATGCAGGAAAACCAGTTTTTGGGGCTATGTTTTGGGAAATGAAGAAGTAAAGCCAGAGATTTCTAAGACAGAAGCTGTAGCTAACAGTCCTATCCCTAAAACAAACATGTCAGGTCATTTTTAGGGCTGACTGGTTATTATCAGAGATTTGTTCCCAACTTTGCCCAGCTAGCTACTCCCCTCACTGAACTCATGAAGAAACACTTCTGGAATAATGTGAAATGGACCCCAGAGTGTGATGAGGCTTTTCCGGCCATTAAGGCTGCATTATGTTCAACCCCTGTTTTAAGAAACCCAGACTTTGAGAAACAATTTCTGTTACAGACTGATGCATCAGAGGTAAGCCTAGATGCAGTCTTGAGTCGCCATATACAGTAGATGGGAAAGAACATCCTATTCTATACATAAGTAGGAAATTGCACTACAAAGAGAAAAGATACTCCACCATTGAAAAGGAATGCCTTGTGGCAAAGTGGGCCATGGAGTCCCTTAAGTTTTACTTACTTGGAGCTGACTTTGTACTTCTACCAGATCACAATCCTCTCTGTTGGCTTAACCAAATGAAGGATAAAAATTCCAGAATCACACGGTGGTACCGGGAACTACAGCCATTTAAATTTAAAGTGATGCACAAATCTGGGAAAGAGAATGTCGATGCTGATTTTCTGTCAAGATATAGATCAGGAATTGAAAATTCTGAAGGTTGAAAAACTTAAAAAAAAAAAAAAAAGTGCGAGTTTAAACTTACCTGCTTGCTGTACTGGTTGTTATGGAAAAAGCTTACTACATCTGCACAGAACTGTAAAGATAATGGGCTCTATTCTCAAAGGTTGATGCAGGGCATACAGGCTTACTGTGCCAATGGCGCAGCTGCCCAGGCTACTGTGGCAAAGCGCTCCTATTCTTAGATCGCGCACTCTTTTGTGATACTACACTTTTATGGCGTGCTTGCGCCAAAGACTTGTTGCAAGCCCCAGAAAAAGGTTGGACATTGTTAGACCAGGAACTCCCACATGTGGGCCACACAGGGCTCGAAGCTTTGAGACTTCCGAATTAGCCTCTGATTGCCGCAAGCCCCATGCTTTTGGTGCACCTGGGGCTTGGGGCAATCTAACTTTTTTGAGAATAGAGCCTGATAAGGTCATGGTAAACGAGAATTAAAAGAAGGTTTCAGAAATCTGTGTTTTAAAACAGGTTCCCTTTTAAAGAGGGGGTATGTGACAGGGCTGAATAAGACCCTGTCCATATGGTTATGCAGAAAGCAAGGATCTTTTCTGTCCTCTCTTTTTCTGCTTTTTGTCTGTCTGATTGCACAATCAAATTTTCATGTGAAATTAGAACGTTATCATTCCAGTGGTTTCACGTATTCACCCCGCTATCTCCCTGCTTTTGTTTCTTGCTGTCTCTACCTTGCTTATATATAGTTATAGAAGTATGTGTGGATCTTTATATGAAACTGAGTTTCCTGGTTTGTAAAAATATATATAGTTATAATTTTTTGAAATAAATGTAGAAAGATTAGGGGTTTCTGGGAAAATATAACCAAGTTATTACAGTTTGACCTTTTTGACCTCCTTAGCTGTCAGCAAAAGGCCAGCTTGTAGCTTGGGTCACAGTGTTCTTTTTGCAAGCCTCCTGCAGTAAGGAAACTGATGAATTCTGTAAAAGCAAGAGAGACACTTTGTCCCCAGAAAGAGGTACCAATTAAGTTGCTAAAAAATAGACCTTATAAATGGAGAGAGCTGGATAGCTTAGTTTTTTTATTGTAGGTTTTGTTTTGAGCTCAGAAAGTTTGCTTATAATTGGACTGCCTATGTTTGAAACCATTTTGTAATTTCTTTTTCTTCTATTGTTATTGATAGTAATACCGCTACTTGCAAATTTTACAATTTCTCCTGGTCGGCATGTTTCCTGACCTAAGCCTCGACAACATTGACCCGCTCAGCTAGTCCCAGCTCTGTGTCTGATTTTGCCTATTACCTTCTTTGCTTCTTTATTCCTCTGAGTGTATTCTTCCTGTTCTACCTCCCCCTGCATTTCTTTAAGCCTGCAGCTTTCCTTTTCACCCTTACTGCTTCCCTGACCCTTGTTGAGAACCATAGTGGCCTCCTGAGTTTATTTTTTAATTGCTTTACGTAAGCATAGCTGTGGTGCTTCAAGGTTGGCCCCTTTTATTACCCACCCATCTATCTTTGACATCTTCTATACTGCCTACCCTGTCTAACTTGTCCCGAACCACACCTCTGAGTGTGCTGAAATCTGCCCTTCTGAAGTCCAAGACCTCAGTTCTTGTGTGCATTTTTTCAGTCCCAAGGGTTAATTCGAGCAAAACTGAGTTGTCACTGTTGACAAGTGGCTCCCCAGTTCCAGCTCTTGCTGCATTTACTACTTCTGTGTTGGTGAGCACCCCATCCAGGATGGATCCCAGTCTGGTGGGCTCCCTTACCAGCTGCACCAGTAGACAGTCCTTAAAGGTATCTAGCCTAGCCTGGCTCCTAATGATCCCAGCCACTGGAACAACCCAGTCTATGTCAGGTAAGTTAAAGTCCCCTACCATCACATCTCCCTTAGCTGCTTCCCACCTAATTTCTTCACTTAGCTCTCTATCCTCTGCTTCCACCTGCCCTGGCAGTCTGTAGAACACCCCTAAGCATAGTTTTTTTTACTTGCTGCCACTGTAAGCTGAACCCACAGAGACTCGGTCCCTTTTGTACCATCTTTGATATTCTTCTGTGACCTCAATGCCCTCCCTGACACACACAGCTACTCCTCCCCATTTACCATTTCCTCTCCTTCTTTATCAGTATATATCTAGGCACATTGAGGTCCCAATAGTTTTTTTCTGCGGCCCATGTTTCAGTAATGGCTATGAGGTTCATCTCGGTGTCTGTCATCATTGCTTGGAGCGCGCTGATTTTATTGCCAAGACTTCTGGTGTTAAGACAGACTCCTATCCAACTCCCCCCTGAACACTTGTTTGTTTGTTTTTTTTCCCCCTTTCTTCTGCTTATATGTTTGGTTCCCCTAGTCCGAGTCTCCCCCTTGGTCAGTTTAAATGTCTGACATAGACGTCAAACTTCTGCCCCAGTGCACTGGTCCCTTCTTTCGTCAGGTGGAGTCTGTTCCCATTAAAAAGTCTCCTATCCCAAAAGTCCCCCAGTCACCTTTAAAATGGTACCCTCTCTCCTAATACCATTCCTTAAATCACCCATTAAACTCATCTAGCTCCTGCTCCCTTATTCTTTTTCCAACACCTTGCCCCACACAGGGAGGACATCAGAGAAGGCCAGAGAGGCTGAATGTGCTGCCAGTTTGTCCCCCGGTCTCTGAAAATTTTGCTTCACCCCATCCAATGACTGGTTTGCCAGTTCACTGGTTCCCAGGTGTACCAGCAACACCAGGTCTCCCCATTCCCTCTCCACCATCCTTCCTATTGTATCTAGATCCTGAATTACCAAAGCACCTGGAAAGCACCTAACCATCTCCTTCTCTAGTGATTCCTCGCCCACCACCATTGCTACTCCCTTGATCATAGAGTCCCCTGCCAACAATATTTTCTTAACCTTCTTCCTTTTGGGAGCGACTCTGTTGTCCTGCCTTGACTCACCAATTAACTTAGAGTCCCCCTACAGTGGATTCAGGTTCCCATACCTCCTCCAGGGGTGCAAAGCAGTTTGCTATTGGGATGAAGTTGGTCAGAACAACCCTTTTGTGGCTATCCCTGCTTCCCTGTGACCCCTCTCGCCACTCTCCACCCCCCTGTACCAGGGGGCCTATGTGGAAGTAGGGTGGGGGGGTGAACTCCAGCTGAGCTGGAGACGCAACTTGGATAGCTCTACCTTTGCTGCTTCCAGCTGAACCCTAAGCTCCGTTACTGTCCTGCAAAAGGGGCAATGCCCCCTTCTCCAGAGCAGTCCCCTGGAGATGAGTACACCACAGCCAGTACAACTGAAAATCTCCATTCTATCTTAATCAACATACGGGTATGTTACACAAAAGTCTAGCTGCCCTAGATAGAAGCCAAGTTAAACAGTGGTACATAGTCTGAAAAAGTCTAACTGCTGTAGGTTCAGCCCTGTTAAGCAGATAGTATGATAAGCAAAAAGACTGGCTGCCCTAGATGGAAGCCATGTTAAACAACAGCATCCAGCTGCCCTAGATATAAACCAAGTAAAACAGAACAGTCTCACTGTCCTGGACACAAGTTAGGTTAAGCAGTTTGTATAATAGCTAAAATGTCTTACTGCCCTAGAGACATGTCAGTCAGCAGTAGCTGGTATGAGAAACCAAATCTTAGATATAAACCAAATTAAACGACTAGATATAAACCAAGTTAAACAACTAGATATAAACCAAATTAAACAACTAGATATAAACCAAGTTAAAAAAAAAAACAGGTTACACAGGTAATATAATAACCCTACAATGTCTCACTGCCTTAGAGACACATCAAGCAGTAGTAGCTAGTATGAGAAAAAAACTTAGATATAAACTAAGTTAGACAGGTAGATATCAACCAAATTAAACAAAAAAAATCTAACTGCCCTAGCTACTTGCAAAGTTAAATTAAAAGTTATGACTTACGGTATCTTGCTCTTCCTGAAGGGTCATTCGGTGTGGGTCAGCTGGGGAGCAGAGTGGGTGACTGCTGGCTGCCTCATTGGGCTGACTCTGGTGGAAAGACTCCGACAACCTTTGCACGTTTGTTCTTCACATGGGGGGCAACAGCGCAGGGGGCCACTTGTTGGTCTAGCCCTGAAATAGGAGCTGATAAGTGATTTGCACCTGAAGGAACTCACGCTGAGTGGCAGGCAGGAAAGCGGGGGCATGGAGAAGGTGCCGACTGGCTGCCTCCTGAAACCCTCCAGTCATCGTCTAGCTCCAGTGATGCTGACCGTAGAAAAAAAGATCAGCTCTTTTGTAAAAAGGAGGAGGGCTTCCTGGTCTTGTCAGAGCTCCCGCCTAGTAAGGATCCAGTGGTGGTGTCCTGACATTCGGCTGCATCAGGGGTTTTAAAGCCCCTTGCTGAGCTTCTTGATCTCCTGTGAGTAGCTGGCTGGAAGGCAGAGGGGAATGTGGTGAAGGGGCCAATTGGCTGCCTCCTGAAACCCACTGGTTAGCATCTAGCTCTGGTGCTGCTGACCAGAGAAAAAAGGCCAGCTCTTCTGCGAAAAGGAAGAGGGCTCCCGTGTCATGGTAGAGCCCCCTCCTAGTAGCGATCTGGTAGCAGTGTAATCATCAAAATAATCATGGAAGACAGTGGCCTTTTGCCTGTCCTCCTCTATTGCTCTAGCTCCCTCGGCTAGCCTTACGATTCCCCCTCCTTGCTTCCTGTTCTCCCTAATATATTGGGAGAACTGTTTTTCTCCACTCTTGACCCCCTCTGCAATACGTTGTTCTGTGTCTGCTTTTGCTTCCCAAACCACCTTCTTTGTATCTCTGTTTTTCAGTAAAAATTCTCCCCATTCTCCCCCCCCTCATTTTTCTTTATACTTGTAGAAGGCCTTTTTCTTGGCCCTCACTGCTTCCCTGACCCTTGCTGAAGACCATAATGGTCTCTTGAACGTGTTCTTTTTGGTTACCATGATCATGCATGTTAGATACTGCAAGAATGGCCACTTTAACTGATCTCCTCTCTCTTCTACCCCACTGTCCACCCCTACTACCCTTTCCCAGACCAGCTCTCTCAGCCTATTGAAGTCTGACTTTCTAAAATCAAGGACTTTAACTTTTGATTGGAGTTTTCCAGACCCAAGAGCTAGTTCAAAACAAAGGGAGTTATGACCACTGTTCCCCAGTGGCTCCCCTGTTCTCAGAGCTCCTACCACCTCTGAGTTGGTGAGTACCATATCTAGAATTGCAGTCTGCCTTGTGGGCTCCTTAACTAGCTGTACCAGTAGACAGTCCTGGAGGGCTGAAACAGAAAGATCTGACTTCTGATACTCTTGGCCAGTGGAACATCCCAATGTCTGGCAGGTTCAGATCACCCACCACCACCACTACTTCCCTTTGCCACTCCTCTTTCAGGTTCTTCCTTGAGCTCTCTGTCCCTCTCTGCCACTTGCCCAGGAGGTCTATAGATCACCCCCAAGTGCAGCTTCTTGCCTTAGGCTGCTGTGAGTTGCACCCACCGTGACTCTGTCTCCCCTTTGCTAACCCTGATGCACTCATCTTTCATCACCTCAGTGCCATCCCTGACAAAAAAATAGCTACTCCTCCCTTCTAACTGTTCCTCTATCCCTCCGGAACAGTGAGTACCCAGGGACAATCAGTTCCCAGTCATTATTTTCCAAAGCCCACATTTCTGTGATGGCCACAAGGTCCACCTCAATGCCTGCCATCAGCACCTGGCGCTCGCTGATTTTGTTACCTAGGCTCCTGGTTTTAAGGCATATCTATCCCCTTCCACCTGACCCCTGATCCTACTTTGCTGCTACCTTTGTGCTTTCCTTGCCCTTTCTTCCTCATGTTTTTCCTGGTGACTGCACACTTTGCATTCCCTCTCTCTAATGTCCCCTCACCTAGTTCAGTTTTGGCCACAACTCTCCTTGTACCTGTTTTGCTGCTACAGGCCCTCAGATGTAGGGAAATACTAGCTAGGATCCCCTTCCTTTCACTTGCCACTGTGGTTCCCCTAGAACCAGTCTCCTCCACAGTCAGTTTAAATGTCTGATATAGAAGTCAAACTTCTGCTGCAGTGCACAGGTGCCCTCTCTCATCAGGTGAAGTCCATCATCCTTGAAGAGGCTCCTCTCCCAGAAGTCCCCCAAATCCCCCATAAAGTGGTGCCCCTTCTCCTGACACCATCCCAAAGCCACACATTAAATTCCTCAATTACCTTGTTTCATATCCTATCCAGCTTCCCTTCCCTGACCCACACAGGGAGGACTTCGGAAAAGTCCATGGAGGCTGAGTGTGCCACCAGTTTGTCCCCCAGTCTACAGAAGTTCTGCTTTACCATCTCCACTGACTGGTTCACCAGATCGTTAGTGTCACAGGCTCAACCCTAGGCACAGCCGGATCCCCTATTCCCAGGAGATGCCCACCCCCCTTTGATAAACCCTGTGACTTTGACTGTCAAGAAGGAGAGCTTCTTCTCCTTCTGTCCAAGGAACCTTTTTATCCTTTGGATTTTGTTTCCTTGGTAGCGTTTTGACCCTAGAGCAGTTAGGCACAGTCTGAATAAAACCCTTTTCTCACAAAATAACACACACTGCAATAGGTCCAGGCAGAGGTGTTGTTAAAAATATGGTAAAAGTTTACTTAAATAAAGAGAGTCATCATAGTATTCTACAAGAAATTTCAGGTATTAAAAAGTGGATTAAACAGAAAAACCTACACTGTTAGAATTCTAATAAAGTTCTACCTGGGGTTTCAGAGTGCAAGGTAAGTAAAGCAAGTCTGTTGAAAAATCTTCTTTTTCCAGTTCAGATGAAAATGTCCTAACAAAAAAGGTGATTTTTGTTCTCTAATCTACTTTCCCAATAGATCAGGGATTTCTGTGTATATATGAATATCTGTTGCAAGGGTTTGGGTTCTTCTTTGAAGCAGCTAGCCAGTCCCTTCTCATGTGTGGAAAATCTTTCCCCACACACAGCAATTCCTTTACATGTGTTAGACTCAACACACAGGCAACTACTAAATGTTCATCAAAAATGGCATCTTTCCTCTCCAGACGGTGTTTTTTATAGGGTCCGTGAGGTCAGTCCAGCTTTCCTCCTGATTGTCCGGTCTCTTAAAACTTTAAGATTCAGATGTTTATTTCTAGGCCTGCAGGGGTCTCTCTGGCTCTTTCCCAAATTCCACAAAGTTAAAAAAAAAAAATTAAGAAATGGGTTTTGCCTACTGCCCCAACTCCCTGGGTAGTTAGAATATAACAAAACTAACTCAGCATTTTACATGCAGATGAGCGCTGCAAATTCTGAAATGGTTATCCCTTTGTCTGAAGAGACCCTGGTCTGGAGACACAAAGGAACTTCAGACATCTTGATTCCAGGACCTTGGGCTCAGCTTCTGAGCTATTCAAACACAACTGAGTTTTTTCTAGCCTGGTTAAGCCAATTAATCCCCTTTGTTTTACAAATGGATCTCCAGCTGAAACAGAAACCTGGGCTATAGTTTTTCTGCCCTTTCCCATGATACCCTTATAAGCTTGAGACAGGGAGGGTACCTAGGGATTGGCGAGAGGCACATGTGGTGCCAGTCCATAAAGGGGGGTCGAGGGAAGTACCATGTAACTATAAACCCATCAGTTTGACCTCAGTGGTGGGAAAATTAATGTAGAGTATACTAAAGGAACGATTGGAGGTGTACTTGGAGGAGGTGGGAGGTCTGGATAGTCGGGAACATGGGTTTGTGCCAGGTAGATCATGTAAAACAAATCTTGTGGAGTTCTACGAATGGGTAACATCAGAACTGGACAGGGGAAAGCCTGTGGATGTATTATTCTTGGACTTCAGCAAGGTGTTTGACTCTGTCCCCCACAATGGTCTGGTGGAGAAACTGACAGGGTTGGGAATAGGCCCTTTGATGGTCAGATGGATTGAAAACTGGCTAGCTGGACGCACTCAGAGAGTAGTGGTCAGTGGGGAACTCTCGAACCCTAGAGAGGTCGGTAGTGGGGTAACGCAGGGCTCAGTCCTGGGTCTGATCCTGTTTAATGCATACCTATCAGACATCAGGGAGGGTATAGGGTGTGAAATGAGTCTCTTGCTGATGACTCCAAGATGGGAGCAGTAGTTGAGGGGGAAGAGGGGAGGTTGGCCCTGCAAGGGGACCTGGACACCCTGGAAAGGCGGGCTCACACATGGAAATTAAATTTCTATATCACCAAGTGCAAGGTGTTACATCTTGGTCGGAAAAACCCTAAACACAGGCACACCCTGAGAGGGGAGGCGCTGGAGGTCTCAACAGGGGAAAAAGACCTAGGGGTCATGGTGGATGCATGTATGAATAACACTGAGCAGTGCAGGAGAGTGGCTAGCAAAGCAAATAGGATATTGGGATGCATCGTAAGGGGGATCACCTCTAGGAGCAGGGAAGTGAGTCTGCCACTGTACAATGGACTGGTTAGACCACACCTTGAGTACTGTGTACAGTACTGGAGCCCACACTTGAAGAAGGACATACAGCTGCTGTAGAGGGTACAGAGGACAACTAAGATGATATGAGGACTAGGGGATTTGACGTATGAGGACAGACTTGAGGAGCTCTGCCTGTTTTCATTGGAGGAGAGGAGAGGAGAGATGGGGGGACATGATTGAAGTCTTCAAGTACCTCAAGGGAATAAATAGGGTAAACATGGAGGGATCTTTAGACTAAAGCAGGGAGGTATCACCAGAGGGCATGGTTTGAAGTTGGAAGGTGGAAGGGTGAGGGGGGAAAAGAGGAGGAGGTTTTTCACTGAGAGGGTGGTGGATCCTTGGAACATGCTGCCTTGCGAGCTGGTTCAGAGATCCACAGTGGAGGGCTTCAAGAGAGGGTGGGACAGACACAGAAGCAGATGTATCAGATGATGGCCTGCCCAGGGGGATGGGGATGGATGATTGGGGTTTCTGGAACACAACGGGGGAGGGCCTCTGTACCCAACTAGGGATCTGAGGTTCGAGCAGACTCGGCAGACCGTAAGGCCTAATCTGCTGGCAATTAGTATGTTAGTATGTTAGCTGAACCTTATGTCATGGCCTTTCAAAGGAAAGTATAAAGGAAGTGGGGGAGGTACCTAAAACAAATAGTAGAAACACTCTGGATACAGAAGTTGATACCAGCCCATTTACAGAAGAAAGGGTTCTGAAAGAACTCTTAAAACTGAAGGTGGACAAAGCAATGGGGCCTGATGGGATTCATCCCAGAATTCTAAAAGAACTAAGGGTAGAACTAGTGACACCACTGACTACCCTCTTTAACAAATCATGGGAGGATGGGGTGGTACCCGAGGACTGGAGAAGGGCAGATGTGATTCCCCTTCACAAACATGGGAGCAAGGCAGAAGCAGAAAACTACAGACCTGTTAGTTTAACCTCAGTGGTAGGGAAAATGATGGAATCACTTCTGAAGGAAAGAATTGTTGAGTATCTAGAGGCCAGAGAGGCTCAGGACCCAAGGCAGCATGGATCCACAGCGGAAGGTCATGCCAGACAAATCTGATAGATTTCTTTGACTGGGTGACCAAAGTAGTAGATCAGGGAGGGGCTGTGGACATGGCCTACCTAGACTTTAGCAAGGCATTTGACACAGTCCCACACAAAGATTAATATACAAGTTAGCCAGCCTGGAGTGGGTCCCAAGATGACAGCCTGGGTAAAGAATTGGCTGGAGAATAGGACACAGAGTAATAGTAAATGGAGTCCACTCTGAAGAAGGGGGTTACTAGTGGGGTACCACAGGGTTCAGTATTAGGACCAGTCCTCTTCAATGTCTTTATAAGCGATATTGCAGAGGGACTGGAAGGAAAAGTATGTCTCTTTGCAGATGACACAAAGATCTGCAACAGAGTTGATGCACAAGGTGGGGTGGAAAGGATGAGAAGGGACTTGGCAGAGGTTAGAGGAATGGTCAAATGTATGGCAGCTTAGATTCAATGCTAAGAAGTGCAAGGTAATGCACCTGGGAAACAAAAACCCAGGGGAAGAGTACACAATGGGGGGTGAGATACTAACAACAACAAAAATGGAAAGGGACCTGGGGGTAGTCATATCAGATGACCTAAAGGTGGGCAAACAATGTGAGAGGGCAGCAAGGAGGGCTGGGGTGATACTGGGATGCATAGGGAGAGGCATCACCAGCAGAAAACAGGAAATTATTATCCCTCTGTACAGACAGTTGGTGAGACCCCATCTGGAGTACTGCGTGCAGTTCTGGAGACCCAATCTCTGCAAGGATATAGACAGGATGGAGGCTGTCAGAGGAGGACAACTAAAATGATGCAGGGCCTGCACGGAAGACATATGAAGAGAGAGACTTAAGGAGCTGAATATGTATAGCCTTGAGGAAAGGAGAGAGGGGGGGACATGATAGAAACTTTCAAGTATCTCAAGGGAATCAACAAAGTCCAAGAGGGTAGCATCTTTCAAAAGAGGTGTGCAAGAATAAGGGGCACAATTTGAAGATAGAAGGGGGCAGCTCAGGGTAATTTAAGAGTATTTTTTCACAGAGAGGGTTGTGGATGCATGGAATGGCCTTCGGAGGAGGCTGTAGAGTCAAAAACAGTGGTGGAATTCAAGCATGCATGGGACAGTCATAAAGCAATTCTAGGGGGTGGGGGTAGGAAGAAGTAGGCTGCTGGTTAACTAGGATCTGCAGCTTATCCAATAGGTAGGGAAATGGGCAGACTGGGTGGGCCAAGCGGTCCTTATCTGCCATCAAAATCTATGTTTCTATGTTTCGGGAAATAAAACATGAAGAAAATTACAGAGAAATGTGACAACAAATATGACGGCAGTGGCCAACTCACCACAGCTGGTACCCAGATGTACCAGACCCCAGCTCCCTCTGCTCCCTGTCTGCCATCCTTCCTATCCTGTCTAAATCCTGGATGGTCAGTGCATCAGGCAGGCACTGGACCATCCCCCCCTTCAACCTCTCCACCACCCTCTCTACCCCCCTAATCATGGTGTCCCCAATCACTAAGACTCTGCTGGTAGACTTGTTCCCCTTGGGTGCCATCACTGACTCAGAGTCCCCCCCAGTGGAGTCAGGTGCTTGAGACTCCTCCAAAGGTGCAAACTGGTTTTCTACCTCTATGGTGCTGGGCTGGATAACCTCATTCTGGCTACCCCTTGCCCCACTCCCATAGGCCACCACTTTCCACCTCCTAGTCCAGTGGGTCTCTGAGGTAGTGCAGTTGTGGGGGATGGGCTCCGGTTGAGCTGCTGATGCAGCTGAGATATTTATACCCTTGCTGCCACAAGCTGAGCCTGGAGTTCTGCCATGGTCCTGCAGATGGGGCAGTGCCTCCTCCTCCAGAGCATATCCCTAGAGAAGAGCACCCCACAGTTGCCACAACTGACTGCCTCCCCTCTGAACCCCATCCAAACAGAGAACCATGAATAAGGCTAAAGTGCAAACAGATGATTAAATTGTAGTGCTCACCCAGATAAGGTGTAGCTGCAAGGCTCAGCTATAGCTCAAAACAAGAATTGGAAGGTTTAGCCTGTGGTTCAATGCACAAGCAGCCAGCCACTCCCACTTCCTGAGCTTTATAAGCAGTTCCTCCCAGCCTCCTTCTGAAGCACTTTTTTCTTTGCAGTCCAGAGGCTCTGTCTCTTTGTCCTCTGCAGCTAGCTGGGACCTACCCTGGGGCCTGCCACCCCTCCCCACCTGCTGCTTCTATTTGTCTCTGCTGGACTCTGCGTTTGTTCTCCTGCTTCTTGTTTGTATTTGCCTCTGGCAGCGTGCTTCTTTCTGTCTTTCTCCCTTGTTTTCTGTTTGCATGTTTTTGGTTTTTGGCCTTATTCTCTGTTCTCCATGTTTCTGTGTTTTGCTTTGGTCTTATGGGGGTTTGTTTATAAGCTCCTAGCATACTGCTACTCCAGAGCTCATACTATTTGCTTTCAGTTACTCACAACTCTCAAATTACTTGCAATGCAACTGCAACCATTATCTGTGTGTTTCAGCTCAACCATAGCTGCTTTCATGTTGCATACTTAACTGTTTTCACCTGACTCAGGCTTACGCTGAACCCTAGCTATGCAGCTCACTCATGCTCTCTCACCTCATTCTACTTACCTCATTGCAGCAGTTCCATTGCACTGCTTGGTGACAGCTGCTTTCAGAGCATTGTGCCTCCTTTCATTTTATGTTTAATCTGGTTCAAGGTCAGTTGGCATTCATCTGTATCCCCCTCCCACGGGTCGTGCCTGAAAATAGGCTGGATTTGTCTAGTGCACTTACCCAGTCAACAAAAACTAAATAAAAAATAAATAAATGTTTAAAATTCTGTCTCCACTGCCGATAAATCCTCAGAGTTTCTCACCTTATTGGCTTTTTGGATGACTGGTTGGCTTGCCCCACTATTTACAATGCTTTTTCATTGCTACTATGTTATGCAGACCTATGTGCAGGTCCACTCTTGCTTATACAATCGTTGCTTCATGTCTACAGCCATCCCCTCAGCTTCAGCCTCTGGGATGTCTGCTGCACTCAGTGCTGCATTCAACCTTTGCAAGGCCTCAGCACTAAACAGTCATTAAGGTCTCAGTACACCAGTGCTCATTCAGCTGTTCACCAGCTTTTCAGCTCAATCGGTTGCTGGGGCATGCCAGCCATACCATTCTGGCGTAGGGCTCCCTGCAGCTAATGGTCTCACTTTGCACCATGAGTCCGCAGCTTGAGCATGCGAAGCTTGGGGCAGGGTCCTTCTCATCTGGCAGCTGAACTGTGGATCCTACATACATCTGCTTCCTAGTACTGGTATCACAGACTTTCATTATCAATTCCTACATCTGCTTCCTAATTACCGGTATCACAGATTTTCGTTATCAATTCCCCTCGATGCCTGCCACCATCCCCTTGGCTTTAGCCTCTGAGATGTCAGCTGCAGCTGGGAATGTCCCCACTCTGGGTGGACCTTCAGTCATCAACCGTACCTACGGCACCTCAAGTTGTAGAAGTTAGACTCAGCTTGACAGGGTGGGGCTCTCACGGAGCCCCTTTAGATGCCCGAGCAGATTCAGAGGCACCCTTCAAAGCTATTCTCCCTATGACTGCCTCTGGTTCACCTGGTTTGTGTTTAGGGCGAGTAGGCCAGGTGAGTGCCTCAGCAGTTGTTGCTGTCCTCCTCCTGCCTTGGTTGCCCATCGTGTTGCAGAGTACTCTTGCAACCTTCTATGGCATTCCCACTAGAGGGATTGCGTGAGAGCCTTCCTCCAAAATGGAATATTTTCCACCTCCCTTTAATTGGGTTTTCCAAATTGCAGCTGCAAAGCCGTCACTAAATAAAATATCCCAAGCCTGGAGGGAAGGCGACCTAGGCCTTGTATCCCCAGAGATTTCACCCTCATAGGGTTTTTTCTGTCCTCCGTTGCCTCAGGTCATAACTGTTAATTAGTATAGTAGTGTCCCCTAGTTTCTTTAGGTAGGTTCTGCTGTTAGATGGAGGTGGATGGTGTCCCTGCCATTCCCTCTCTCTTTAGAGGATCCCCTCATACTCAATGCAACCCATCTGAATCATGCCATACAAACCTGGACATTTCATTACATTGTCAACCTAAGCATCTCATTACATTATCAAACTGCCTGATGCTTATTTCCTCCTACGTCACAGCTACTGCTTGCTTCTGTGCTTCGTGCTACTTCATTCTTTTTGGGATATGCTTTGTACTATGTTTCTTTTAGGGATCCTTCCTAAGGTACCTTTAGCCACAGGAATCATCCCGTGGCACCTCTAGGGGTGGACCCTCTTTGAGGGTTCCTTGCCTTTGGTACCCCTACAGGGTGGTAATTCCTCTGGAATAGAGAGTGTGACTGGCCAAAACAAAACTAACACAATTGCACTAGCATAACACTATACTGGCTGTATAGGCCATTGAATTGGAAGGCTTAGCCTGGAGTTTAATGGACAAACAGCCAGCCACTCCCACTTCCTGAGCTATATAAGCAGTTCCTCTCAGCCTCCTTCTGAAGCACTTTTTTCTTTGCCCCACCATCCTCCCCTCCTCCTCAAGCAGCAGCACTTCTCTTCTTAGGATCCTTCCTAAGGTACCTTTAGCCACAGGAATCGTCCCGTGGCACCTCAAGGGATGGAATCCTCTTTGAGGGTTTCTTCCCTTTGGTACCCCTACAGGGTGGTAATTCCTCTGGAATAGAGAGAGCGAACAATCAAAACCAAACTGACACAATTGCACAAGCAAAACTCTACACTGGCTGCGTAGGCCATTGAATAAAAACTACTTTGTAGTGCTCACCCAGATAGGGTGTAGCCATGGGATTTAACTATAGCACAGAAACAGCCTAGCAAATTAACCCTACACTAGTAATAGCACAAAAAGACAGGTACGTAATTTAAACTACCTAATCAATGAGTATCAACTGTAGCAGGAGCAGACTACTCCATTGCCCTGCAGTACACACCCAGATATGTTGCAGCTAGGACTTAGAAGTAGTATGCTCACACAACAGTGCAGTTACTGGTCATACACAATTTTACCTTGGATAAAACAGGCAGCGTTCCTGGCTGCCTCATGGCTGACCCCAGGCAGACTCCACTTTTTCGCTATCCTTTGCGCTGTGGTCCTTAAAGTAGAGGGCCGCTAGCAACGAGAAGCATAAAATTTATTTATTTATTTATTTAGCTTTTGTTGACCGGGTAAGTGCACTAGACAAATCCTGCCTATTTTCAGGCATGACCCGGGGGAGGGGGATACAGATGAATGCCAACTGACCTTGAACCAGATTAAGCTGTTGGTGGTATTTTTAGTGAATGAGGGAAATTTGGCCAGGACACCGGGGAAATTCCCCTACTGACTGCCTTGTTGCCATCAGTAGGATTCCCGCTGACGTCATGCTGCACGATGGCAGTGTTTTTGCAACAGAGTTCGAGGATGGAGGTCGGTGAAAGCACGGTTTCTGAAATTAGTTCTTGCAATGCTCCAAATGACTTACCGAGTTTGCCCTCGAATGTTCCCTTGCTGAAAACAGCACCGGAGGAGAAATTGAGTGTTCCGGAGTTGGCTGGGAATATTCCAGCGTTCAGGAGTTTGCTTGGCGAGGAAGCGTTGGATTCTGCAGTTCCTGATCCCAATTCGGCATCTTTTTCAGCAGTACCCGGAAATACGTTGGTAACGAGCCTCAATGGACCAATCTTCCCGGGGAGATGAAGCAACAGGGACCGTTACTATGAACAGATTCAGAACATCACAGACTGTGCGATGACAGTTCGGACTACACGAAGAGGCTCACCAGGATTTTTCTCTGGACTGGTCAGAGGACACAGCATTAACGGGAGCAGGCTGGCGAAAAACTGAATCAGGGCATTGGATTCCGGACTCCTCTTGGACTGCCTTCACATCGAATTCACAATCTTCTATGCATGCCACCGATTCTGAGATACTGGGCCCAGGTATTTCTCCAGTGCACTCAAATATTGCATCTGAAAGAGCTGTAATTACTGAGGGTGGGGAGCACATTTTGGCTTCATCGAAGCCAAATACCTCCTTAATTAATTCTACTGAGTCTCATGGTGATAACATTGACATGGTATTGCAGGAGGGAGGTAAGGGCTCCCAATCAAAACCTCCTATGTCAGAGCTGTTTAAACATAAATTAGAGCAGGCCCCTCGACGTAATGCTGTTCGGATACGATATAAAGGAGGTCTTCCAGAGCATCCGGACAGGTATTACGCTTTTAACTTTTTGAAAAATTCTATGGGTTTTTCCCCTTCTGATATTTATGCCTTAATACATATTTCAGGTGAGGATTCATTTGACATCAGTTTTCAGACTAATCTCCACTTGGAAAAATTCTGGGATAAATATGCCATTCACAAAACTACACCTATATGGGTTCCTTTTTTCGCTGTCCCACTTACTAGGCCACAAATCCGTTACATCACTATCATGTTTCGTAATGAAGGAGTCAATGTCAGTGATATTTATCACTGGTTACAGTCCAAATGTGACATTCTGAGTCCCCCTGAGGCCTTGCTAGATTCTGAAGGAATTTGGACTGGGGGCTGGAAATTTAAAGTTAAACTCTTCTTAGTCAATTCTGAAATTGTGCATCTCCCTAACAGTTTCTTTTTAGGTAAGGACAGAGGAGTCTGTTTTTATGGCGGTCAACCCAGAGCTTGCTACAAGTGCGGGCCAAAACCCATATTAGTAGTGTCTGCGATGTATTGAAATGCCCTTATGTGGAGGTTTTGGTCACTCTCTGGATATGTGCACCAACATCTTTCAGTGCAACCTCTGCAATGAGAAGGGTCATGCCTTCCATCAGTGCCCTTGGGCACGCAGAAATTGTACTGAGGGATGGGATCAGGATGATTTGCTGAAAAAAGCACATGCAAAAAAAACAAGGCCCTCCTGATAATACTGCTCCTATGCCCCCAGCCCCTCAGGTTGCTCCCAAGACAGCAGAGATCAGCATAACAGATTCCCAAGCTTTTGCAGAAAAACATATTAACCCCAAGCCCCTTGCCTCCAGTAAACAGACTCCCGGTCCTTCCATGCCTCCCCCTTTTGAGACAGTCAAAAGCAGACGCCTTACCAGAGCTTCTGTAAAACAGCCTCCTATAATCACATTACCTACAGAAAATTTTTTTCCCCCCTACAAGATGAAGCTAGGGAGTCAGATCTTGAATCTGATACTTCTCATGTGTCAGCACTCATTACTGAAGATGAGGATAGCAAAGCAACAGAATTAGCAAAAGACAAGAAAGGAAAAAAAGGAAAAAAAAGGAAAGTTGGCCAAAAACATAGCTCTTGATGCTAGATACCTTATGATTCCATGGCTACCTTAAAGCTAGCATCATACAATACTTGCAGTATAAAAACATTTCAAAGACAACTGCCCATATTGATGTACCTGGGGTCTTTGAAACTTGACATAATTCTTTTACAAGAGACTAGGGTGACGTCTCTTTTTGAAACTCAACAACTGCAAAGAAAATGGATTTGGGGACCTTCCTTTTGGACCTTTGGACCAGATGTTGCAGACGGTCTTGGGGTATTATTTGGGAACATGTTTTTTAAAATATCCAAAGTGATAGGTGTTAGACCTGGTAGGTTGTTAATTTTAGATTTTTCCTTTGGGGAATATTCCTTCCGTCTGATTAATTTATATGCGCCTCAGACGAAGTTAACTCGGATAGAGGTCTTTGAAGATGTTAAACCTTTTTTGTTAACTAGAAAGCATATAATATGGGGTGTAGATTTTAATTGCTCCCTAGATATAAATTTAGGTAAACATCTTGGAAAAAAAATATATTGTGATACTAACTTTCTTAATAAACTTATTAAAGACTCTGGTCTTCAAGATGTCTTTCGAAGTATTCACCCGCAAGGTGGAGCAACTTATTTCCGGCATACTTTTTCAACTCGTATCGATATGGTTTTTATCTCCCGATATCTCTTCCTAGTATCTTGCTTAGTTAAACCTACTGAATTTTCTGATCACTTTATCTTAATTTGTAATCTCTCACTGACACATATTCCCCCTATTTTTTCTTCTATAACTTGCCGTTGGAGATTAAACATCTCCTTTTTACAAAATGCAATCTCTTTTTCTAAACTAGAAGATTTTTTTTCGGCCAAATTCTCTACTATGGATTTATTTGACCTTTCATATGATTGGTGGATACAACTGAAGAGTGAAATTAAATCTTTGTTCACTAAGTGGGGTAAAATTAAGGCAAATTCAGATTACCTACAATATCTGTTATATAGGAATCAGTTGTACAAATTAATGTCCTTACCACCTAAAGATCATTCCCTGGTCCATTCCCAAATTATACAAATAAAGAAGTTAATGAAAGCCTTTCAATACGATAGAGCAAAATCTCTAGATTTAGAATTTAAATATGGAATCAAACAAAGTCCTATGTCTGATCCTTTTCAGGCCTGTAAAACTCGTCTAACAAATACCCTAATGACAGGACTTGTTAATTCACAGGGAGAATTAATTACCACTAATATAGGTATGTTGTCTGTTATGCAGCAACATATACAAGAATATTTTTCGTCTCTAACATTGTTGCCTACTGAGGCATTTCCGCTTCAAAAATGTCATGCTCTACCTTTGCTTCCAGCTGATCTTTTACAATCCCTAGTAAATCCTATTTCTTCCCATGAAGTTGCAGAGGTTATTAAACAGTTAAAACCTGGGAATTGCTCCAGGTCTGGATGGCATCCCTAATGAGTTCTATAAAACCTGTTCAAAATACATGGAATTCTTTCTGCCTCCAGTTTTTAATTCTGTTTTGAATTCAATTTCAACTTGTAAAGATTTATCCATTTCTCTTATGACCTTTTTACACAAAAAGGGTGATAAAAGCTCTGTATCTAATTGGAGACCAATTAGTTTATTAAATACCGATTACAAGATTTTAACCAAAATTTTACATAATCGTTTACTAAAGGCTGCAGAAATTCTGATTCATCCAGCACAAACCTGCTCTATACCAACTAGAACTATTCAACATAACCTTTTTTTAATAAGAGATCTTTTTTCCACTTCAGCACATAATTCTTCAGATTCCGGGTTAATAGTTGCTCTTGATCAAGCTAAAGCTTTCGATACGGTTTGTCATTCCTATTTGTACTTTATTTTGGTTCATTATGGTATTCCCGAAATGTTTGTCAATCGGATAACCAAACTATATAGCCAGGCAGTTACCATACCACTAGTAAATGGTTTGATGGGAACTGAAATTAAAATTAGTAGGGGTGTTCGGCAAGGTTGTCCTCTAAGCCCTCTTTTATATACTTTTATTTTGGATCCAGTCATTAGAAGTATCATTTCTGATCATCGGATTATAGGGCTTTCACCCTCTCCCTTATTGGAAAGAGTGAAAGTTACAGCATTTGCAGATGATGTCACTTTATTATTGGCAAATGCTTCTTCACTACAGCAAGCATTAGAGATTTTTGCTTTTTTGGGGAGTTTTTCTGGGGCATCCCTAAATATGGAGAAAAGTTTTATTTTACCTTTACAACACACTCCCTTACTTGTTTCAAACTATTTTGCTATACCTGTATCACGCATTCCTCAAAAAATATTAGGGGTATGGTTTGGAGCTGAAGATATGGCCCTATATAATTGGGAACATCAGTTGGACATAGGTGAATTGAAAGTGAACCTTTGGAAACGTTGGACTTTTTGTAAACTAAAAAGGGTAGCTATTATTAAACAATTTCTGTTGCCCCTGTTCACATACATAGTCATTTTTTCCTCCCCCACATCTATGGAAACTAGGCTATACAGCATCTTTTTTCAGATGCTTTGGGAAACAGACTTAACCCAGTCAAGAGGGACTACACATACCTTCCAAAGAAAGATGGTGGTCTGAGAATGATTAATCCCGTCATCTTTTTCCACTCTAATTTTTTATTTTCTTCTTGTTCATTCATTTGGACACAACCTTCATTACCATGGCAGTTTTGGGTCCAATCGGTCTGGCATAAATATTTTTTTAAATAGTCATTATTCCCTCCAAAAATTATTTCTTCAGATTCTTTACCTAAATATGGACTTCTCACCCTTAAAAAATTATATCAATGGAAGATACCATTGCAAAATTACTTTCTCTTTCTAGAAAATCTTTTTATACATAAATTGTTTATGAAGTCCAGAAAATTATGCTTTTATTTCCTCATTGTACTCCCACAAAAATGATTTTGCCTTGCATAAATTGAACGATTACAGAATTCCAATTAAAACCTGGGATATTATTTGGATTTCAGCTCACAGGAGATTAGGTGTAAGAGGGAATATGAAATACAAGCCTCTAGATTAAAGATATTGTTTGAGACCACAATGCAGTAACATTGAAGAAAACCAACAGCATTTTTTTATAGATTACGCAGACAGTAAAGCTTTTTGGTCTCAAGCAGCAATATATTGGAAGATGCCACATTTAAATTTAATAACTTATAATACTCTAATTTTGGGTGAATATACAGGATTTGGAAGAATTATCATAAAAGTACTTTAAATGTTTTTGCCTTATTACAGTTTTTTTATGCAAGCTCATTGTAAATTTGTTCTACAACAGCAACAGATATCTCACTGATAATAATTGAATCTGTTCATAATGATTTACTTGCTCTTCATGTGACAGATAGGAAGTTTTCTTCTAATGAAAAAATGATGAACTTGTGGAAACATTTTCCTATTTTTTGAAGATTTATTTTTTGTTATGATTGTATGTAGAAAAAAAAATCGCTTTTTGTTCTTCCTCTGTATAACTATTTTTTACATATTGTGTTCTAACTTATAGTTTGCCTTTCTTCTTGTGATGTTATGTTTTTTCTCAATAAAAACTTCCCCTACTCTTTCAGAGGGGAATACTCTGTCCAAGATGGCGGATGCTCTGGTGACCACGGCAGAGCTAGCTGATGAAGCAGGGGACTTGGTCTCTGCTCCTGTCTCCGATTTACTAGAGACCGTTTCAGACAGAATTTTGTATGAACATGTACTTACTGTGCCTGAAGCTGCTCCCATGGATTGTATTGTTCTTCCTCCTGCTCGATGCAGTAGCCCTGATGGAGATCGTAGAGACGCTCTGCAGTTGTGTCCAGCGATTGGTGCTGCAGCCCGCTGCACAGTGGGCTGGTGGAGGTAGTGAATGCTACGCGCTTGGTGGATGACGGAGAAAACCTGTTCGTGCAGATGTCGCAACAAGATGCGATGCTCTTTATGAAGGCAGCTACGGAGGGGATCGCCCCTGGCAGTTCCTGGATCCCATCCTATTTTTGACCTTCTGTTGACCCGCTGTTGTTCGAACTGAGTCAACGCCTTTTTGTTCACCACGCGGCACGGCCGCCCACGCAGCAGAGGGTGCACAGCTCGGGATTGCATCACAGGATTCTCACCTACTATGTTGGAAACTGACAGCCTGATGTCCTTTCTGAGATATTGCCCCAACCTAACCTTTGTGTGGTCCATGGAGCAGGCTTTGCAAGGGCAGGCTGGATACAGGACCCCAAGAAGAGACAGTGATCTCTAGTCCGTCCCTATTCGGTCCCCTAAACCTGAAGACTTCCTGGAGGAACAATTGAAGGGACCGAATTGAATGACTCTCCTGACCCCTTGAGTTTGCTAGGAATTGTCACTCACCCAAAACCCTGTATTATCTCTCCTACAGGATACAACCTCTAAGGCATCTCCTATGATGGAATCCATGGATTTTACAGCTGTGGACCCTGATCTACCTCTCCCTGATCAGGGAAAGACCCATGTTCCTTTCTTCCTCTTCAAGGCACCTGTTGTAGCTGCTAAGGACATAATGCTGTCCATCTTATTTATAGAGGTGGACTATCTGACCCCCGGATCGTGTCTTTGTGGCTAGATCCCGATAAAAGACTCTTTAAAATTTTTGCTCACGAGATATATGCTCGATACATGTGTCTGGAGAATCTTCCTTTGACGCCAGTTTTCAGACATCTCGTGGACTTGAACGATTTTGGTCTAGATACCATGCTTTGAAGAATACCCCTTATGGACCCCTTCCAGGCCATCCCCTGTCGAAGCCTGCTTTAAATTTATTACGTTATGTTCCGAATGAAGGTGTTGATGTCTCTGATGTGATGTACTGGCTGAAACAGCTGCACGGTACAGGGTCAGCCTGAAGCCATTCTAGACACTGAAAATATTTGGACTGGGGTTGAGGTTTTGGGTGCTGTTGCACACAAATGACTCAGGTCCTGTGCACCTGCCCACCTCTTTTTTTAGACGAGACAGCGGAGTTTTGTTTTATCCTGGCCAACCTAAGGCCTGTTATAGATGTGGGGATCCCTCACATCTCAGTAGTGTCTGTGATAAGATTAAATGTAATAATTGTGGTGAAATGGGTCATGTGGGGTTCACTGTCGGAATGCTAGTAAATGTAACTTGTGTGACTAATTAGGCATCTATTCCAGACTTGTCGCTGGGCTGCACATGCTCAGGAAGACCATGATGGTGGGGCTGATCAACGCTTTGTGATCACACAAGCACAAAAAGCATGGTTACGTGCATCTGTGGCTAAGCACCCCTCTGATACGGGAGATTCAGCGGTGCAGCCCCTACTGCTAGCACCCCCCAGAACCCTGTTCCTCAACCTGACAAGAGGGTACCACCCTTATCGGTACCTGAACCCCCCCGAATGGAGAAAATCAGGCCTGTTGCTTCTGACGTGGACTCTGTCCCAGGTCCTAGTAAAATGCTACCTCCCCATGAACCTACTGCAGGTACTCACCGTAGGTCTCTGAGAACTGCTTCTCGGCCTTTACCGCTTCCTATGGCATCCTTGTTGCCTGCTCCCATACCCCTGTTGAATCCTTTTGAATTACTACAGCCGACTTCGGATGACGCAGGTGGTGAGTCTGACTCATCCTCGGTGGCGTCCTCCCTCCCTGATGGTCCTGCTGACACTGGACCTCCAGTGGCATTGACTTACAGAAACGTAAGGCTAAAGTTAGGCTGAAAGGGAAGAATATAGTTGGGAAGAGGAAACTGTGATATGTTATACTTTCCTGTTGTCTACATGGCGCAGTTTACTTGTCACACTATTAATGTTAATAGTATGAAACGTGTTCCTAAGAGACGGTTAGTTTTTTCTTTTTTAAGACTTTTACCATTGGGTATTTTCTTATTGCAGGATACCAGACTCCATACGACTCAAGAGATCAGACAAGTGAAAAATGATTGGCTCTTAGGCCCCTCATTCTGGTCCATAGGCCACGACCCCTGTTCAGGCCTTGGCATTTTGATAAATATGCCTGACTTTCGTCTTTTGAAACTATTTGATTTGGTACCCGGTAGGGCTCTGGTTTTGGACTTCACCATAGGTAATTGCCCTTATCGAGTTATCAATATTTATGCGCCACAACTTAAATCAGCATGCATAGCTCTTTTTGCTGAGATCCGCCCTTACTTGCACACTTCATTCCAAGTTTTATTTTCTGGTGACTTCAACTGTGGCTTGAGTCTTCGGGATAAAAGCTCCTTTGCCACTACTAAAAACTGTACTGCGACTCACAAGAACTGGAGCAAGCTAATACATACTGCCCACTTAGTTGATGATTATTTTCTTTTCGCAACAACATACCCCTACGCTTCATAAAGGTAAATTGGCTACCCGCATTGATTTTGTTTTCTTGTCCTGCATTTACCAATTGTTTCAGCTATGGTGCAGGCAGTGGCCTTTTCGGATCATAGCTTGCTTTCTGTTGGTCTGGGTACTACAAATCCTTATTCAAAAGGGCCAGGGTTGTGGAAATTTAACACCTCCCTATTGCAGGATAAGATGTTTTTGTCAACCCTTCGGTCCTTCCTTTTTGCACGCAAATCTGTGTTTCTCTGTTATGAAGACCCGATACAGTGGTGGTTTGATACAAAACATGCATTGATATCATTCCTGAAAAGGTGTAGTCGTGCGAAAAGTAGGAGCCAATATTTGGACTATTTACAAAGAAGAGCGCATCTTCAATTGCTTCTTTCTTTATCATATACCACGGTCATGACCTTCCTCTCAAATTCAATTGACGCTGGCAGCTATGTTGCACTTCCAATCTCTACAATCACGGCAATTGTACCACCAACATAAATTTCAGGTTACTGGACCTCGGGAGATCATTTGTCCTTTGAGTCTAACTCTCGCCGGCTGCTCAAAAGACGATATTATGTCTTACAGATTCCACGGGACTATATGCTCTACTCAAACAGAGATTCAGCAGATAGTTGCTAACTACATGACTGCTTTGTTTTCCCCTTTCCTGCTGATCTACCTGACCCTGCTGCCCTGTACGATAATTTAGAGATCCACTCCTTCTACAACAGCAGTGGAGATGGCGTGCCGGTCCATTACTACCTTGGAGTTGTTAACGATTATATCCTCTCTGCCACACGTAAAACTCCTGGCCCGGATGGTCTTCTGGCAGCTCTCTATAAAGTTCTGGGTGACCACTTACTTATTGAACTTACCTCTGTCTTTAATTTTTGTTGAACAGCAGTCTGTCCCTTTAGAATTTACGACTGGTGTTTTGCTTTATATATATAAAGAGAAGGGGAAGCCCACTCTCTGAGAATTGGCGCCTCTTTGTATGCTAAACACCGACTTTAAGATATTGATGAAGATAATAGCAAAACGTTTAACTGGTATTGCAGAAACTGTTCTGCATCCTGCTCAATCTTGTTCTGTCCCCAACAGGAACATCTCGATCATTTGATTCTGATCCGTGAATTGTTCTCTCACGGGTACTCAGCTTCAACTTCTGGATTTGTAGTATCTGTGGATCAACTGGCAGCATTTGATTCGTGAATCATGATTTTTATGGCAAGCACTCAGTTTTTGCATATACCGCTATCATTATCCTATGGTTACGTAATTTTTATAGGACAGCTACGGTCATGCCAGTAGTGAATGGTTGGTGGGACCTCTGATACCTGTTCAAAGGGAGTCCACAGGGTGTCCCATGAGTCCATTACTATATGTACTGTTTTTGGACGCTTTGTTCGGCTGTAGAATATGCTTCCACAGATACATGCTGTATCGTGTCCTGTAACAACAGCACCTTACAAAGCTATTGCATATGCAGATGATATCTGCTTTTTGGTGGCGGACGAGGATTCGGTGATAGCCTCCTTGCAGGAATGTTCCTTATTTGGGACATATTCGGGAGCTACTCTGAATTTTGAGAAAAGTGTTGGTATACAGCTGGGATCTGCTATTGCACTGATTAGGAACATCAGACCATTGCAGATTGTAGATGGCCCTGTTCGTATTTTAGGGATTTATTTTGGTACTCGAGCTGATGACGTTTACAATTGGACCTCCAAACTACAACACGGTCACATAAAGGTAGCCTCATGGAACAGGAGTCAGATTGGGGAAAAAGAAAAGAGTCTATTTAATTAAGACATATTTACTTTCCCTCTTTCTCTATGTTAGTTATATCTTTCCTATTCCAAAACAATTGGAAACGGTGATTCTTAGCCTTTTTTTTCAGGCATTATGGGGGAGCAGGTTGAACCCAATAAAACGGTATGTCACCTATCTCCTTTTCTTGGATGGTGGTGTTGGCATGACTAACCCCCTTTAGTTTTTCACCAGTATTTTTTTTATGGCGAACATTAGACCGCTTTTGATTAACTCGCAGAAAGGATGGGAAGCGTGGTTCTATGATTCTTGTAAAATATGGTTTCACCAATGGGAACATGACTCCCTGCATATTCTGGCGGCCTCGGAAACACGCCACCTATGTGAGGTATATCGCTTTACTGCCTGAAGCAATGGCGGTTACCCCACAAATGCTTCTCACAATGCGACAAATCCCTGTATAGATTGCTTCTTTCCTCTGTGTGTGCAGTTCAGTCCCTTTTTTAAATGTCCTGCCCAATATTGTCCCTCTCTGCTTATTTTGTTGCGTTGTGTGCGAATCCCAATACATATGTGGGACTTCCATTGGTTATCCTGCCATGAGAGAATTAATGTTAAATCGAACCATAAACATAAACAGCTTTTAGACAGGCTGTGTTCTAGGCCCTCCTGTATTGATGAATTGGAAACTATTTCTCATTTATTTTTTGATTGCCCCTTTATACAACGTTGGTGGGCCTTTCTAGCCCAAAATGGGGTATGCATTGCTTCAATTTGTCTCTTACCCGATGATTATGTATGGAGCATTCCCTCAATGGTCTCTGTGGAACACTGATACTTTAAATCTTATTTTTGTTGTAATTAAATGGCATATTTGGATGGCAAGATGCCAGTTCACCCTGCAGCAGAAAATTTGTACATATATAGAAATTGAACAAAAGATTATTCGGATTTGAAAACTGTTTATGCACGTGAACTTGTATCTCATTCCAGGCCTGGTCTGTTCACCCTTTGGAAAGCCCTACCGGATTACAGACTCGGATGCACGGTGACTTGAAGGACTTTTGTTCTCTCAGTATCATTTCTTAGTTTTCTTTCTTGTTTTCTCCCATACCTTTGATATGAACACTGTTGTATACTGTCTTGATTTTACCTGGTTTGTTCTTCTTGTGTTTTCTTTATTGTATATTGCCTGATTTCTTGTTTCAATAAAACTTTCCCCTACTCTTTTCGATAAGTGCCATGGGATCTTTAACATCCACCTGAACTACCACCAATCCAGGCAGATGGGACCTCGGTTTAACGTCTCATCCGAAAGACGGCAGCTCAGAAGTGCAGCACCCCTCTCATGCTGCACTACAGTGTCAGTACTGGGATATTAACCCAAGTGCCAGATGTGGGAACTGAACCCACAGCCCTCTGATCTCCCGGCCTCAGAGGCGAGTGTGCTACCTACTGAGCCACTGACACTGAAAATGGATCTGGGGCGAACCTGATTCTGCTTTCACAGATCACAGGTCCCTCCCATTTGCCTGTCTAAGCTAGATGCTAAGCAAAAGAGGGGATGGGGGAGCTTTTGCTGCTCAACCCCTTTATTCTCCCTGATGTGCTGCTTCTAAAAGGAGAATCAAAACGAACCTGGGGCAAACCTTTCTACACTGAATCCATGGCTGGGTATCCAGTTCTACTCAGTGAGCTCCCTATTAGTTAAAATGGGTTAAAATATTGGTACCAGTGGGGAAAGGGTAGCACTAGGGGTGTGCGAGTAACGAATATTAAATTCTGAATACCACGAATAATACGTTATTCGGTATTTGGAACCTGAATACCAAATAACGGCACTGTTCGGCCGATATTCAGACTGGCTTTCCCGCAGGATTTTAAGATCTCACAGGACTTGTTGGCCAATTGCTGAGCGTTTGCCAAAGCCAGATCATGTGACTGCCACATTGCAGCAGAGAAAAACGTAGTGGGGAGAGCTCTGAGAGTGGGAGAGATTAAGCACTAGAAAATTACATTTTTATATCACAAAACCTTTGCTTTTCTGTTTTTTACTGTGTTTCTTAGTGCCTGGTACTAGTGGGAGTTTTTTTCCCCCAGAAAAATTGTCTGATCTAGTGATTTATTTGCCAGGAGCTGTGCAGAGAGAGAGAGAGATGTGCAGTTTCACTGCCTTTATTTCACGGACCTCTGTGCTGTGCTCTGTGAAGGTGAAAGTGTGTATTGTGTTTCTTAGTGTCTGGCACTAGTGAGACACTTTTTTCCCAGAGAAATCTTCTGATCTAGTGATTTACTTGCCAGGAGCTGCAGAGAGAGAGACTTGCAGTTTTACTACCTCCTTGATCTCAAAGACCTCTGTGCTCGGAGGTGAAGGAGAAGAAGACAATGTTACTGAACCTATTTTATATCTATAAATTGCAGTAGTTCTAACTTCTAGCTTGACTGCTGAATTTATTTAAAAAAAATCTGTCTTTAATTTGGGGATGTAAATAATAAGTATTCTGGGGAGGGGGTGGGGGCTCAAGTTTCATGAAAGCCAGTAGCACCCAGAAATCTTGGAGGACAGTCTGCTGACTGCACTCTCACTGCCCAGGGTTTAGGGCCAGGTAGTGACGCCACGCAGTTGCACTGTCCGCACTCTTTCGCCTGCCTTGTGTGCTACTTTCAAGACTTTTTTTGTGCTAAAATAAATCAGTACTTCTGTACATTTAAAATAAAAGTATTACAGTAGTTCTGCTGCAGAAATCTGTCTTTAAAAATATTGGTGGTGTAATCTGAGGTTGGGCTCAGATTTCATGAAAGTCGGTAGCCACCAGCAGTCTCGGAGGGCAGTCAGCTCACTGCAGTCCCACCACCCATAGTTTAGGGCCAGGTAGTGACGCCACACAGCTGCACTGTCGTGGCACACCCTTGCCTGCCCTACGTGCTGCTCGCAAGACTTTTTTTGTGCTAAAATAAATCAGTACTTCTGTACATTTACAGGGTATTACAGTACTTGAGAGTGTTTAGAAATTGTTGGCATAGACAGTGGCAGGTAGAGGTGGTAAAAAACATACTTGGTCCAGCCCATGCAAATCTACAATGGAGGAACAGGTTGGTGAGCAATGGTCAAGCCGTGTTCAACACCCAAAATTATTCTTTACCCTTTCCAAGCCATTTCTTCCAGCAACAGTAGTACTTGGCTGGTACAGGAGAAAGTGACACAAGAAGCACAAGCAGAAGGACACTTTTATCGACTCCCACAACCACCAATGTGTCCCCATCTCTCACCAGTACCATCACATCTGTCGTTCCCACCACCACAAAGGAGACCCTGTCTTCCACAATAACTGTCAGCATGACTACTACATCCAGTCCTGCAACTGTGACTGTCACTCCAGCCACTCCAGCCACTATGAGCCCTGCTGCTACTGCAACACTATCGCCACAGTCTGTTATCCCTGCCACGGTGAATATTACCAGTATGATCACTACAGTTGACTCAGTTATGCATCCTGCTTCTCAGTACTCCTGAAAAAGTTGTAGAGGAAGACCAGTCATCTGGTTCTGAGTACTTCCTCCACATGAATTGCCCAGTGACACGTCATCTTCTTCATCAAAGGCAAATGTGAGTGACTTTGATGATGAGGCAGAGTTTGCTAGGTACCTTGAGGGCAGAAAAAAAAAAGGTGGCTGGCAAAATAGCCTCAAGGAGTAGCACTAGTACACAGGGTAGTAGAAGTAGCAGTAAGCATAAGGGTTCCCCTCCCTCTAAGAAGACAAAACATGCAACACTGATGTTTCTTCGGCAAGCTCCATCACAGCCTGAAGGACAGTCAAGTGACGGCAGCACTGGCATGGCACCATTGGGGCCAGTGGTTACAGAGCAAGAACAAGAGGACAAGACAGGCACATCTGTTGAAAAAAAGAACTGGGGGAGGTGGTGCTACCAGAATTATTGGTAACCACAGTGTTATGAGTGCTGTGTGGCTGTATTTCACGGTGTTAAAGGAAGGCAGTCTGTTCTTTTTGCAATAGCACTATAAGCCAAGGGAAATCACTCTCTAACTTAACCACATCATTACAGAACCACATGAAGCTTAAGCACCCTCAACTGTATCAAAGCTCATCTGGGTCTGGATCTGGACCCTTGGTTTCACCAAGAACAAATCCCTCCAGTGGACAGGCATGTACTATTGGCAGTGGTGGTGGTACTGACAGATCTGATTTTGAGCAACCCAGTGGTCATGGCACACCTCCTAACCCCCCACCAACACAGAGTCCCTCTACTCTGGTCACTTCTGACTCCAGTGATACTACAAGATAGAGACGGTCATCAGCACTTCGCACACCATCGGTGAAGCGGTCCACATCAATGTCTCCCATGGCAGTTCCAATAATGGATGTTCTGCATGCATGAACAAAGTATCATGCCGCACATCCAACAGCACAGCAAATCACACAGCTGATTGCCGAGATGATGGCGTTGGATCTCCAGTCTATGTCAGTTGTGGAAGATACTGGCTTCCAATGGCTTCTCAACTATTTGCACCCACGTTATTAGATATCATTTCATACTACATTTTCATGGAGTGTATTGCCATGACTATAAGATGGTGTGCAATCTGCTGCTGCTCTGCTTGCAGAGGCTGTTGGTGGTGTTTTTCACTGTACGTCTGATATCTGGACTAGCGATAACTCCCTGCATGCCTATCTCTCCTTAACTGCACACTGATGTGTGTAACACCCTGCTGCTGCTGTTTCCGATGCATCACCTTGTGGCTCACCCTTGCCCGCCCCCCCAGTCTGGTAGTTTCATTAGGTCAGCTTTGCTGAATGTTGGACTGATGGAGCAAGACCACAGAGCACATAATATTCTCACGTTCCTGCAAGACATGTTGCGGTCTTGGACGGGTGTTAACACCCATTTAAAAGTTGGGTTTTTTGTTACCGACAATGGCACAAATGTGGTGAAAGCCATCAATGATGGCCATTTTGTGAGTATTGATTGCTTTGCACACACACTGAATTTAGTGGCGACTCATGCACTGCATAACAGTACTAGGACCAACAACATATTATCTACAGCCTGTTCTAGCTGCAGCTATTTCCATCACTCTGTAAAAGCCACTAACACATTACGAGAAGTTCAGGAACACCTTGGTCTGCCCCAACATCATGTAATACAAGATGTTAGCACTCAGTGGAATTCTCCATACCTGATGCTTTCAAGACTGCTAGAGCAAAAGCGGGCACTACACGAAATGTCTATGGAGGCAGACATTGGAGGGGTCCTATGACAACATGGTTGGTTAGTTCGTGAGGGTATGGTGAAGGTTCTTGCGCCATTTGAGAGGAGTACATGTGACCTATGTGCTACCACAGCCTTACTTAGTCAGGTTATCCCAGCTGTGCATATTCTCAAAAGATTGTTGCAATGGTTTTTAGCTGACAATACAATGAGTGCACAAGAGATCACTGAGCTTGTTATTCATCTTGATGCAGAACTTGATGCAAGGTTCACTACAGTCATGGATAACTGCCATCACGTATTTGCTACCATGTTGGACCCTATGTTCAAATGCGAGATCCTTCATATAGCTATGTACAGCCACAGGGTGACTCATTTTAGGGAACAGCTGAGTGAAGAGGTTTTTTTTTTCCCCAATTGTTTAACCAGGTGAGACACACTAAGCTGAATGCATGTTACAGGTGCAACCTGGGAGCACAGGGAAGTTAAGTGACTTGCCCAGGGTCACACAGTATGTTAGTGGGGGCTGTGGGATTCAAACCCAGGTCTCCAGATTTGCAGCTCAGAGCCTTAAACCACTGCGCTATACTGCTACGCAGGCAGTGAGACACTCGGAAGGTGAAGAAGATGCTCCAGCTCAGGTTCCTGAGGGACAGAAACAGGCATGTGGTGGTTTGGAATCTGATGGTACTGGTGGAGATGGGGAAAGATGGCATAGTGGGAGTGCAGAGGAGAGTAACTGGGCATTACTCAGCACATCATTGCGTCAACAGCAACACAAACGCTCACAGTCTCAGCCTCTCTCTGCAGAAAATTTACTTAATGGCTACTTTGCAGAATCAATTGAGACTTTTGAAGTTGATCCATGTGCTACTGGATTCAGAAAATTAACTGCTCTCCTCACCTGGCACAACTTGCTTTAAAATACCTAAGCTGCCCTCCTACAAGTGTGCCATCCAAGAGAATGTTTAGCACTGCTGGTGACGTTGACCCACATCATTCCAAACTGGACCCTCAACACGTTGAACAGCTAGTGTTCATTAAGCTGATCTTACCAGTAGTTGGCTACAAATATGATCTACCCACATAAAACTGGTGGTACAGTACTGCTCTCGATCTGCCTAATGTTACGACAGTGTAATGTTACTTTTTTTTTTTGACTCACCCTTTCTTTTTCTATCACTTTAAATATTTAATTTAAAGGGTAACTCTCCACTCCCCGGCATATAACTGCAGGACCACCATGAGGCCCCTCTTAAACTAGAAACATTTAAACACTGCATCATGTTTTAGTGAACTTGCTATTGTGCACTTTAGATTATTAATTATCTGTTGGTAGAAGAGGACCGCTTGGCCCACACAGTCTGCCCAGATTGTCCATCCCTGCCTTATCAGTCTCTTCTGCTGACCCTAAAGCAACCCTGCTGCTCCTCTGCCTGTTCTGAAATACACCCCTATGCCTATCTCACACATGCTTGAAGCCCCACACTGTTTTTGCCACCTCATTTATGCTGGCAGTCTGTGTCAGGCACCTCCCATGCCTTACATGAATAAATATTTCTTCACATCTGTCTTGAACTCTCCCTTCAGCTTCATCACATGTCCCCATTGCCCCCGGTACATGTGCTCTTTCTCATTTGAAAGAGAGTCCCCTTATGTGCCCTGTCTTCCCCCATGAGGTACTTGTATAGGTCTCCATCATGGCACGTCTTGTTCTTCTCTCTTCCAGGGTGCACACACAATGCACTTACGCCAGGGCCATTCTAGTTGCTCTAGAAAGATGCAAGACATCACCTCATCTACGACCTTTGGTCAATCTATGATGACAGACTGTCACCTGACCACTGACCACTGCAGTAGTTTGTTGCCTTTTTGGGCTGCTAAAAGGCTGTCAGGGAGTGTTCATAGCAGAATTAACTCTTGCAGGGCCACAGACTGCAATATCTGTCCAAAATTCCTATGTGTTCTAATTCTGTTGGCAGCCTAAGGGTTAACTGTCGCAGTTCAAAAGGGAAGGAAGTGGTGGACTTTAACAGTGTTACAATGTCTTATTAAAAAAAACACTTATTTGGGGACGAATAACGAATATCTGGAGTCCTGAATACGACTATTCATCCGAATATTCTAATTAAGATATTCGCACACCCCTAGGTAGCACCTCCAGTACAGGACAGTGAGCGTATCATGTTGTACTGCATTGCAAATAGAAACATAATTACAGCATGACACTGGATATGCTGAGGGTGCAAGGAAATGACGGCCAGCCCGATACAAGTAAGGTTAAAACTCCCTAAGGCCAGAATAGAGTTTGTTAAACTGAGAACAATTTGTAGGATTGCAAATATTTTTATTGAGTAGCACAAAAGAGTACTGACTGGAGAAACCAGGGTAACCCCTTTTGTGCTACTTGCAGTCCTATAAATTGTTCTCCGTTTGGTGACCGCTGAGTGCAGGAATTTTGTCCTTACTTTCTCTGTATTGCACACTGCGGTGTGGGGGCGGGCTGTCAGCGAGAGCTGTGTGCCTTTTTAGTGACAGCCCAGGAAACCATTTAGGTTGACTGCTACTAGCAGTGCATTGAAGAGTGTCCATGTAGTATCAGACTGGGCCTATGCTGGGTAATAAGACTAGTCAGTTATACTGCCTACCTCAGTTACCTTTAATGCCTTCTTTCCCCTCAGGATTTGCTACCCTCATAAAAGATTGTTCTTCTGTTCAAATCACTGTCTGTTACCATTCTGTGTAGAGTATACTGTAAGTGTATAGTGAAAGGGTCCAAGGGTGGCATGATCACTGTGGGGAGGTGGGGAGGTACAGCATCCCGGGGGGGTGTACCACCTTGCCACCAGGCCCTTTACATTCTTTGTCCAGGTGGGATCACCATGCTTTTTCTAACTGTCCATGAATATGACCCCTCCTCATGTATCAATGGGGGCATCATGAACCACTGTGATATCTACGGCAGCTTGGTGGCATTGTAGGGTAGTAGTACCAGGTACCTTAAGGCATCTGGAGGACAGTCACTCCGGGGAGATGTCACCCCCCAAGGTACCCTACTTATGATTTATTAACTAGATCCACATGCTCAGACAGCACAGATTTTCCAGCACTCCCTGCAAGAGAGTCATCTGATTCCTGTTTCTTTACAGGCAGTGTCAACTCTAGCCCGAGACACTACGGCATGCCCCAGCAGTCTTAGACTGTGAATTCATCTCCCAGATTTTTTCACCAGTACCTTATCTGGTCTCAAGGGATACAAGACTCATCAGGCTTATTTCCTTTCTGTGGACATTTGGGGAGCTGAACAAGGCTGAGATAAACTGCAACACTGAATGACTGCTCCTGTAAAGAAGCCAAAGCTTCTTGGAGCATGACTGCAGTGATTTACAGTCTGTGATTAGAAACTGGTGTTGAGTAAAAATGTCAAGACTGCATTCATTATTGCTGTGTATCATGGAACTTGGTGCAGGAGACCGTTTTTCCTTATTTGACCAATGCTGAATGTAAATTTCACACGACTGGGCCATGTGTGCTCCTGCTGGTCGACAAAAAACTATTTCAGAAAATGTATAAAGCTGGGGGGGGGGGTACAATCTCAAAAGTTAAACTTCCAAGTTGCTTAAAATATTGCTCTATTACACTGAACCCAAGGAGGTTTAGCATCTTGTAAAAGGAACACAAACCTTGTATTTTTTTTTACATTTTTTTAATGTGATTGGAGATTCAGGCATGTGTGAAATCTGTTAAATATTTATATTTTATGTGTTTGCTTTCAAATATAGTAGTACTATTTTTCCTCCTTAATTAATTTTTTATTTTGTGGTAACTGGGTAGGCCCCAGGGGTGGCTCGGGGGGTAGGGGTCAACTAAAATTCAACTTTTTTCATCAGTTTAGCACACTGTTTTTGGACCAATAATGATTTTTTTTAATTCATGTGCCCCACCTTTTGATTAAAGTCTCTAGTAGATCTACTGGAACAAAAAGTGTTTTTCGGGACGACTCAGGATTATTTACACACAAGAGGAAACGTATAAAAGATAAAGCCTTAGCAGAAACATGGGGCCTGTTACTGCTCTGGGACTGTTGTTATTGTGGGTAGCAGGAGAAACAGTACAGTTGGCAGAGGGATCCTCAGTGGGGCTGTTTTTCAGAGAGAGCCTGAACTACAGGGTAAGTGCCACTGCTGCCTATTTCATGACCACCTCTTTTATTTACAAGACCTGTAGCTGCCATTAATAAAGTCCTCTTCTTATTTCATTACTTTCCTATGTGTCAGCATATTATTAGCAAGCATGTTGGGAGGCAGTATGGCGAGTACTGAGTTGCAAACCTAGAGACCTGGGTTTGAATCCCACAGCCACCACTTGCCTACTGTGTGACCATGAGCAAGTCGCTTAACTTCCTTGTGCTCCCAGGATGCACCTGGAAACAACTCTCAGCTTAGTCTGACTTTTCTGGCCAAAAATTAATAAACAAGTAAAATAAATTTTATTAGAGACGCACAAATTGTGATTTTGCCAAATTTAAATACTGCAAGTGGTCAGTCCCAGGTTGGTGCGCCTACACTGTAGGGAGGTGGGTTTGACACAGCATCCCAGGGAGTGTTAATACAGTGCCCCAGGGGGTGGTTACACATCCTACCAGGTAAAAATGTTGTATGCTACAAAACCCCAAAACTGCAACAGTGCAGCGAGAGGGTGCAATACCGCGAATAGGTCTATGCATGGTAGTGCACCCTCTCACTGTCCCAGACAGAGGATAAGACCACTGCGGGACAGGGTTTTGCTAGCAGCTGCCATGGCTCGAGGGAGGCTTCACTGGCAGCATGAAATAGGTAATGCATTTGGACTGACCATTCGTCCCAGATGCATGAAAAAAATTTTAGCACTTTGTGCAATATTTCTGGTAACCCCCATGGAGTCAGTTATTTTAGTTGGAGGTGTTTGGGGGCAGAGCCCCCCTGGAAAAAAAAGACTTATGTTGCGTGGCATATATCGTGCTGTTTTGGCAGCACGGTATATGCATGCGACATTATGACCCCGTGCCATTACACACACTTGACCTGGTCCACTTATAGTACCTTTCTCTGCATGGATGAACTACACTATTTCTACTGTCTTCTGGACCCCCCCCATCTGAGGAATCCATCAAGCAGTGGCCCCTCAACCTTGTTTAAAGTCTCCATGGGCACAAGGCAGGATAGTAATAGCAAGGAACTTACTAACAGCTGCACGGTGACCCAGTTACACTGGTACTGCCCCTGCTGTTCACTGGGGAATATCAGCTCACTGTTGTTCCATGCAGGTGTCAGTCATTCTGGGTCAGGCTGGAGGTCCATTGCACAACCGATGATTGGCCCCGCATTGTCACCAGAAATCCTGCAGTCTTCCTGTGTCCCAGTACCTCCTTCTCAGGGCCGCAGTCAGGGGGGAACAACCGGAACTGTTGTCCCAGGCCCTGAGCTTGGTGGGGGGAGCACCTGAGGGCATTTTTTGTTTGTTTTGCTGGCTTTTTTTTGTAGGCACACAAGCATTTGAGCAGCAAGCTGGCTTTATTAGGAGCTGCATTTTCTGGCAAAGGGTTTAGTGGCAAATGAGTTACAGGCTGTATAGGCGGCTAGTGGTTGGTCCACTAGAGGGGAGGAGGGATCGGGGGGATATGATTGAGACCTTCAAATACTTGAAGAGGATTAACAAAATGGGCACAGAAGGAATATTTAAGTTGAGGAGAGGAAGGGACACCAGAGGGCATGGTCTCAGGTTGGAGGATGGAAGATATCAGCGAGAGATGAGGGGGCATTTTTTCACAGAGAGGGTGGTGGAGAAATGGTACACTCTACCCAAGGAGGTGGTATCCTGTAGGACACTGGGCAGTTTTAAAAGGGCATGGGACAGGATGTGAGGGTGGTAAAGGTGAGGGGGGATAGGAGGGTGGGGCAGCTGCAATATAAGGGTGCTAGTTGTGCATTCAAGCAGACTAACTTGATAGACTGTGGCCTGTTTCTGCTGGCAGATTCATATGTTCTTATGCATTCCCTTTTCTCCCCTCTGAGCCAATCTTCCTCCACTATTCTCAAGCTTGGTGAGTCACTCATCTCTGGTCCTTCTTCTGTTGCCTCTTCTTTTAACTCCTACTTCACCACCTGTGCTCTCTCTCACTCTCTCTCATCTCCTTCTTGCCTTCACCTTACTCTCTCCTTCCTCTGCCTCCCCTTCACTCTTTCTCTTTCTCTCCTTCCTCTCCCTCTGCTTCCCTTGATGCCCTGCTTACCCTGAACTCTCACAAGGGAGGGAGCCCTGACGGTCTCGATCCCAAGCTTCTACTTCTCTCAGGTCCTGCCTTATCGCTATGCTTATTACCCAACTCCTTAAGCTCTCTTTGTCCTCTGTCACTGTCCCTGTAGCCTGGAAACAGGCTACGGTCATCCCTCTACCTAAAGGTGGTGATCCTGCTTCCACTGGTAACTTCTGTCTTATCTCTCTCCTTCCCACTCTGGCAGAGTTTTCATCACAAAGCCTCTATGAAGAAGCGGTGGGGCAGCCTGCCAAATCCTCAAATCCCGATACTGAACACTCCACATGGGGCTCTGGGATCCGACTTTTTATTGGGCCCAGCTTGCAAGGATTGATGACAGACCTGAACCCCCAGAGGATAACTGGGAATGCCGAGGGAAGAACAGGATCCCTGGACAGGACTGGTGACCCTGCGGCCCCAGGAGCAACCCATCTCTCCAGACCAGATCATCTCTACAAGTATTGGTAAGACCTGAGTGTACAGGGCACCAGAGGGAGAGCACACAGCTCAACAGGGCAGAAGAGTTGAACACACAGATAATCACTGCTTTGTAGCTGTAGCGGACAAGTACATGAATGGCTAGTTGGCATCTAACTCTGCTCCTCACGATTCATGCCTTTCCACCTGCTGCACTGCAAATCAGGGACACTGGTTGAAAAAATCAGGGACAACTTAAAGGACCAAAACCATGAACACTTCTAACAAGCATTTGTCAATGCCAAACGTTCGCTTGCAGGTATTTGCCGTGGTGTTTGGCATGTATGGTGCTGTACCCTAATGCCCTATGCAATTGCTGGTATTTGCACAATAAATTGTCAGCATGACCTTTTTGTTACCCCCATTGTGCGCTACATAGGCGGAAACACGTTTTGGGCAGGATGTGAAAAATGACAGCTGTACTGCTCATAAGGAGGTGTGGTAAAATGGCAATGTTGAAAATCTTGAGTGAAAATATTGAAATTCGCAACTTACGGGGCGCATGAGGAACTGCACAACGCACGTCAGAAACAGTTATTTTATGAATTTGTTCACCAAATTTTCAACATAGCCATTTTAAGATCTCTGCTCATGAACAGTGACACTGTGATTTTCTTAATGTGTCCCATACACTGAGTTCACACAGCGACTGTGCCATTGTGCACTACATGGGCGGAAACACTTTTTGGGCAAGATGTGAAAAATGACAGCTGTACTGCTCATAAGGAAGTCTGGTAAAATGGCACTGTTGAAAATCTGGAGTGGAAATATTGAAAATTCGCAAACCTAGGAGCGTGCGTGGGAACTGTGCAATGCACGCCAGTAAACAGTCATTGTTAGAATTTTTCACTAGATTGTCAACATTGGCATTTTAAAACCTCTGCTAATGATCAGTGTCACTGTGATTTTCTTAATGTGTCCCATACACTGAGTTCACACAGCGATCGTGCCATTGTGCGCCACATGGCGAAACATGTTTTGGGCAGGATGTGAAAAATGACAGCTGTACTGCTCATAAGGAGGTGTGGTAAAATGGCAATGTTGAAAATCTGGAGTAGAAATATTGAAAATTCTGAAACTCTACGAGCGTGAGGAACCGCGCAACGCACGCCAGAAACAGACATTTTTTGAATTTTTTCACCAAATTGTCAACATTGGCATTTTAAAACCTCTGCTAATGATCAGTGTCACTGTGATTTTCTTAATGTGTCCCATACACTGAGTTCACACAGCTACTGTGCCATTGTGCGCTACATGGGCGGAAACATGTTTTGGGCAGGATGTGAAAATGACAGCTGTACTGCTCATAAGGAGGTGTGGTAAATGGCAATGTTGAAAATCTGGAGTAGAAATATTGAAAATTTAGTAAACCTACGAGCGCATGAGGAACCGCGCAACGACGCCAGAACAGACATTGATTTTATATACTTACTGGGTTTTGGATCTTCATGAATGATGTCATTGTCATGGCGCGTTCAGGCCCGGCGGTGATTTGCCGCAGTGACTGCGAAATCACCCTTCGGCCCGAATAA
The DNA here is from genome assembly GCA_016271365.2 of Neoceratodus forsteri. NCBI lineage: Eukaryota > Metazoa > Chordata > Ceratodontiformes > Ceratodontidae > Neoceratodus > Neoceratodus forsteri. Next base: position 78,702,594 of record CM057458.1, read on the forward strand.
CGCCATGACAGTGACATCATTCATGAGAAGGGTTCCAAAACCCCATGTTGAAAATTGTGCAAAATTCCAAAAATGCCTGAGATATGCAATAAAGTTGAAACCCCTATCTAGCCCATTATACAGCTTACCGCATTTCTCAGTTCGCGGTCGCCTTTTGAAGAGTGCAGACGCTTTCCGTCCATCAAGATTGTCGCACCGGAGTCCGGAGGTAAGTATGGTGGGGGTGGGGAGGCTGGGCAAGGCGGGTGGGTGCGTCAGGAGGAAGAGCGCCGCTGGGACCGCTTTTTCTTTACAGGTAAAAACAAAACCGATGATCGGGGACGCTTGCCACGCTGGGGTGGGCTCCCAGCATGGCAGAAGATGGCTGGGGGCCAAGAGGCTGGCGGAGGATTGGGCACCCCGTCGGCCAAAACAAAGCGGACGCTGCCCCGCTGGGTGGGCTCCCAGCGTGGCAGCAGGATGGCTTGGGGGCCATGGAGCGACGGGATTCAGCACCCGTGGGCAACACGTTTGCCACGCTGCGGGCCTCAGCATGGCACCAAAGCTTTGGGGGTGGGCGGACGCACGCTGGGGGAAGCGCGTGACACAGGGGTGGCGTGACGCTGGTGCTTCAGTATGGCAGCGGTGGTTTTCTTTGAAGCAGAAGACCACCGCTGTCATACAGGAGCTCTCGCACCCATTGGTGCAGGACCGCCACACCTGCTCAACAGAGCACTGATTGAGGAGAGGCACACTTCCAAAGTGTGCTACTCTCCCAAAACGTTCCTTGCGCATGCGCGCAAGTGAATGTAAAAAAATGGTTATATCAAATCAAAAAGCACTTCAATAGCATTTGACTTGGTATTTTCCTGGTAGAGAACTAGACTGTAACACTAATGTGGGACATTATATTTTATGTTTCAGATACCTACTTCTCCCTGACACAAATACCAATTTCAGGAGGGACAGAGGAAAGTTTTGAGGTAAGATCAGGGATGTCCCTGAAAATCAGGAACACTTGGGAAGTATATTATCATATCAGCTCAAGTAGTCTGCTATATAGTGTGTGGATCTGGGTAAGAAGCATTTTCTGAAGCGGAATGTAAATGTAAAGTCTTGCATTATTTTGCTTCAAAACTCTATTTTGCAGTGACAAAAATACCTGTTTAGGAGGGGCCCAGGACATTTTTGAGGACAAATCAGGGACCTCCCTGAAAATCATGCTGCATAAAAAAGCTCCAGCTCTTTGTTTGCTGTGACCCCACACTGTTAGCTGGCTTCAATTACTGTTCGGTTGTACTTCCCTTTACAGTTTGGCTTTATACCTTGTTTAATTTAGCCTATATGTACTGTAACTATTCCTACTGGACTACGTTAAGAATCAACTACTGCTATCCTCCTTGGGAACCCCATAAAAAGAAGATGTTGCATCTTATGGGGTTATCCCACTCAGAGTAATTTAAAATACAGTCAATGGCAGTTGAAAGGTATGCATGACATTGACACCATAGCCTCTATACCAGGGGTTTAGTTCATATATGGGGTGGCCAAAAACTTCAGTTTGTCTAAATGTAACCAGGTTGTAGGTCCGTGTTGCAAGGGTGCCTGGGGCAGGTGTCTGTCGTGCCTGCTGGCATGTTGTCTGAGTTGTCTGCCTGTAGTTTGGGTTGTGCTGTCTGAGTTGGTCTGGAGGTCCAGTTCCTGGTTGGATTAGTAACTGTTCTGCTGCAGCCTCGGGAGGTATGCCTGGCACAAATCCCTAGGCCTGGTCTAGTGGTTTTGTGTGTGTGGGGGGGGATTCAACCCTGGCTTCCTCACCGGCTTCCACCCCAGCAGATCAGGTGGCAGATGCCCTGCTCCCCAGCCCGAGTCTTGTGATACTGCATCCTCTGCTGCATGCTGGCTGCAGTAACTCAGGACTGGATTTATGCTGGAGATTTCTAACAGTTCATTCTTTTGGTGTCAGGCACTAGTCTGCAGCTCTAGTACAAGGTGTACCTACCTGTTCTTTGCAGAGATCAGGCCTGGAGATCAGGTCTCCAGTCAGGTCTGCTGCTAGATGTCAGCACAGCATCCATCGTTAGAGACGGGCGGCGATTGGATTCAGGCGATAAACAGAAAGTGAAAGGGAACCAGATCCGGGCAGCATGAGCAGGAGACAGCAGGCTACCCCCTTCTCACAGTTGCAGGCCTCCCAGGACCCCCACCCCCAGCAGAAACACAAGCAGCATGCCAGAGACACACACTGGGGACAGCGAGGACTGAGGGGCTTTAAGAGGCAATACCTCCAGCCTCCTTGCACAGCCTGTTTGTGGAAGGGTGTTAGCCCATCAACGCTTCGCATCAACTTCCCTGCCCACCCAGGGGCATCCCTTAATTTAAGGCCTGCCCACATCACGTGACTTCCTGCTGCTCTGTGGACTCATCAACTGCCCTGCCCACCCAGGGGCGTCCCTTAATTTAAGGCCTGCCCACATCACGTGACTTCCTGCTGCTCTGTGGACTAAGTCCCCACTTTGCCATTTGCAGCTTATACCGAGTGACCTCTAGAAGGAGCTTTTACTTTTCTTTACTTCCCTCATTGTTCCCTCTACTGCTTTGCACACTTCCACTGCTCGAGCTGACTCTCCACACTAAGCATTACCCTCTCTGATCCCCTTAGTACATCAACATGGGGATGGTGATCAGAGTGTGGGTAGGTGCCACTAGACACCAGGAAAAGAGTACATCATTATGGGAACAGCGATTGGAGGGTGGGGGGGTGTGCCACTAGACACCAGGGAAACAATACAGCATTACGGGGATGGTGATCAGAGGGTGGGGGGGCACTAGACACCAGGGAAACAGTACTTCATTACGAGGATGACGATCAGAGGATGGAGGGGCTACTAGACACCAGAGAAACAGTACAATACCAGGATGGCGATTGGAGGGTGGGGGGTGCCACTAGACACCAGGGAAACAATACAGCATTACAGGGACCGTGAACGGAGGGTGCGGGGCCACTAGATACCAGGGAAATAACAGTGTATTACAGGGACAGTGATTGGAGGATGGGGGCCACTAGACACCAGGTAAACAGGACAACAATATGGGGATGGTGATCAGAGGGTGGGGGTGCCACTAGACACCAGGGAAACAGTACTAGAGACCGGGGATAACAATCAGAAGGTGGGGCTGCCACTAGACTCCAAAGAAACATAATTACATATATAAGGTGAAGAAAAGAAGTGTTCACTCTAAACCCCGATATGAACCAGAAGTGAATGCAGAGCAGGAAAATAGTATTCGGGGGCAGAAACAGCAGGTACTAAATGAAGAGGACCGCATGTGCTTTGAGTCCACTATGGAGAGACGCAGTCACGGTATCCGGTCACTTGCTTCCACAGTCCCCTCTTTCATCTATGTCATAGCAACATGTCAGCATAGCTTTGCTATGCAACCATAAAAAGGGGGTTATCAAGGGAAAAACACCAGAAAATGTCAATGAAGTGACAGAAATATTAAAAGGGTCCACTGCCTGAGATACAGTGCACCCTGCTGTTTAAAGTGTTATATTCTGGCCAAACTGCATGTTTTGACCCAGATTTTCAACATGGGCTATTTTAGACCCTATCTCATGAACTAGACAGGTGTTGTTCTCCAAATCCTACCGGAAATATCATTTTGCATGTAACCCCCCCTGCAAATGGGGGTTCCCAAAAAGTCTTCCAGGAGCTTGCTTGAATGCTCCAAGCCTGAGTGATGTTTGATGTTTAAGCCATTTATCTGTGAGTGCTTTTAGAGCCTCTGGTACTGTCCCTTTAAGAGCTGTCTGCTTGCAGACATAATTAGTTTGTATGGGGGGACTATGTGTTTTCCTGCTTGAGTTCCGCTCGAGCTACTGCCAAATCACTCCATTTCTGCCATCGCTAAGTGGGCAGAAGGAGCACTCTTCAAAGATGTAATTGTTTGCTTATAACCTGTTAGAGTAATAATGAAAATGCAGTTTGATTTAACCTGCTTTCTTGTAGCAAGGACAGTGCAGAGTAGCTCCCTCATCATGGTTCTGAACTGTTGAATTGGACCAATCATGGTGGGGATCCTTTAAAATGGAGCCTGCTCTGGGCGAATCAGAACTTAGACTCTCCTCTGGAGCCTGCTGTAAGGGATTGTAAGGGCAGTGACTCTGGGAAATGTAGTTTTGACTTCGGCGCCTTTTTTCCACCAACAGGGGGAGTTTATTGTGAGTTACAGCCAAACCAGCCAACTGAACTGGGAGGAACTCAAAGGAAATGCCCAGCTCTGTCTACTGGAAAGATCAGATCAGTTTGGGCAGTGAAGAGACAGGGAACTGTGGGCTTCTTCGGTGTGTAGTTTTAGCGCAGGAATCCCGTGTAAGGCCCTAAGTTTCGGTCTGCAGCTTGTGCAAGCGCCTGTTCGGACTGAATCCAACCTGTGAAAAGAATCAAGGAGATCTGAAGAGTAGGAACCAGGCTTACCCTGTAAAAGACTGGAGAAATTGCTGAATCGCGCTCGGTCTGTCAGGAACTGAAGCTGCTGTGTGTTCTCCTGGGTATCGTGCAGTAATTGCAGTCGGGATTGAGAAGCAGCCTGCCTGGTATAGTACTTTCCTTTTACATATAAATGTGTGTAGTGCTTGTGGGGAATCACGTTTCAAATCCCCTGTACAGTGAACAGAGTGCATGAAGCTGGAAGTAAACCCCAGCTTAATCCAGACTACATCCATTTGCTCCAAACTGCAGTGGGGTCCAGTCACAAGGACCTTGTCCACATGGTCTGCTCCTCCTAGCAATCCAGGACAATCTGCCTTCCATCCAGTTCCCAGCACTGAGTCTGTGAGTACAAAGCAGGGTAGCTCCCTGCCACCTGTTTATCAGATTGCAAGTGTGTCATCCATTTGTTGCTGTTTCATTTCTTCACGAACTGAGCCATCCGGCTCCGGATTACAATTGGGTATTGTGCAAGTGTTTTTCCATCACAGGGTCCCATCCAGCTGCACCGATCCTGGCTAGACCCCCCTCCCCCCCATCCTGGGTACCCAGTGAAAGTGACAATTTGGGACTCTGAACATGCACACAGTACTGTGATTATTAAGGTGTCTAAACTAATTAACCTGATTTTCCCCTGTCCTTGTTATATTCCCCTAAATAAATCAGATCTGTTTTGTTTCAGCAAAGTTACACTGTCTGAGGTATTCACTTATGTTAAAGTGTTGCACTATGGCTTTTGCATTGTATCATCTTGTTTTACAGGGGGTCCCCAGAGTCAAGCTGATCGAACCAGTCCTGGGGGTAAGTGTATACTGTGAAGGTACTTCTGATATATTGTGTGGGGTGGGAAGAAGGGGGGTTGCAGTGACCCAGAGGGCTGTGACCAAGTCATACCAGACTGTCTTAACCCTGACCTCTAGGTGGAGGCACCCGCCATTGACCTAGGCCCCTTAACCTGTTAGCAGTTATGCAGGCAGGGGTAGTAGCCCTTGGGAAATCGCCACCTGGGGGTTACATCTTGGATGCTCACTGCTGGGATTAGCATCCTCTAGTGGCCACATTTACGAATTACTGTTAAAAAATAAATGGGTACCCCAACAGAAGTGGCTGTACACCAGTTAGTGAAGTGGTGTACTGGGGAGGAGATTGACCCCCAAAACGCTATACTTATCCTGGATATCCCGCTGGGTACCAGTACGGACACTGTACAGGGAGTACTTGCCAAGGTCGAATGTTTACGAGACCCTGTGGTAGAGGGGCAACAGGCTGATCTGCTCGCAAAAACCTTCATGGCCCTAATAGAGTGTAAGGACCCTGTAGACAGTTCTAAAGTGCCACAGACTGTTACCCCAGGGGAAACCCTCACTGTCTGGAGAGTGATAACCAGGGACAGTAAAGACCCCAGGGAGAAGGACCCTCCCCCATTATCTGAAACTTTTGAGGAGAAATTTGCTAAATTGTTGTTGGGGGAAGGGAAAACTGTGGAGGATTTAAAGAAATTATTATTGCCACCTGGGAACGTTCCTCCACCAACACCCTCTTCCCCTCCAGCACCTGTTATTGCCCCTCCTCCTGTGCCAGTGTAAGCCCCCATGTCTGTACCTGCCAATAGTCATGACTCTTACCGCAGGTTGAGAATTTTCTCCGGCACCCTCCCCACCCCACAAGGTGAGGATGATTGGGAGACCTGGATAGACTGTGTTGCCCCTTTGGTATCTCAGTGGCAGTGTGCAGAGGCTGAGAAATGGAAAAGAATCCTAGACAGCTTGAGAGGTCCCGCTGTGGAAGCCATTAAGTCTTTGAGGTCCACAAACCCTGAGGTATCTGCCCAAAAGTACCTAACTGCACTTGAATGCAATTTTGGGAGTATTGAGTCAGGGGAGAGCTTGATGTGGAAGTTTCGAGGTACAAAATAATGGCCAGGGAAAAGTTTATCTGCATATGTTACTCATCTGGAAGGAGCGCTACAGAGGGCCTACCAGAAAGGTGGGGTGGCCGCCAGTGACTTAAACCGTGTGAGGTTGGGGCACGTATTACAACATACAAAGCACTCTAAATTGCAGCTCCTTCAGTTGAGGCTTCAAGACAGGAGAAGTAACCCACTGGATCATTGTGATTTGATGAAAGAAATCCAGGAAGTTGAGGAGGAGTAGGATTTCTCACAGCCCTGCATAGATGTAGCTGCTACAACCTCTGCTCCAAGGGCAGGGTCGGCTGCTGACAGTCAGGGATCACCAAAAACCCATGATGAAAGTCAAGGATTAAGTGCCTGCCAAACGGGGATGGCTGTAAACACCCTGCACTGGGGGGAGTTGCTGAGGGAGATTAGGAAAGTAACAGACAGTCTCATCATGAAGGATACTCCTATGAGCACGGGCACTGACACTTGCCCGACTGCTTCTGCTATGGGGGTGGGGGTGCCTACTCAGGCACCTCATGTTGACAACAGTTCGAAACTTGGTGCATTGACTATGGAAGTGAGAGAACTGAAGAGATGTCTCCAAATGTCCAACCCACCACTGGCTGAGGTGGCACCAAGGTTTTCTACTGATAGTGCCAATGCCGCAGCTCCCACAGTGATGCCTCAGTCACCCCAAACTTCAGCAGACATATTTTGCCATAATTGTGGGAAGGATGGGCACATGAAAAGGGAATGCCGGTCTCAGAAAGACTTAGAGAGAGTGGTGAGCCGGCTACAAGAAGAGCTTTGGAGAACAAGTCAGTGGTTAAGAGGTGCACGAAATGGTCCCAGTGAGGGTCCCAAAAATGCTAACTCACGTCCCTTTGTGGCAAGGTCAGTTGCCCAGGCCCCCGCTACCGCCTCTCCAGACTGGTCTAGAATAGTGGGTCCCTCCATGGAGACCACTGTAAAGGTCAATGGAGTGTCTACAAGAGCTGTATTAGACAGTGGCTCCCAAGTGACAATTATGTTCCAGGATTGGTATCAGAAGCATTTGTCAGATGTACACTTACAACCATTAGAAGGACCGCATGTATGGGGGTTAAGTGAGAAGGCCTACCCCTACTCCAGTTATATCTGAATTTGGCTGTCTTTCCCCACCTCTGTGGTTGGAGTGGCAGAGCAAGTAGAGACCCTGGCCTTAGTGTGTTCCTCTACTGGACTGTATGATGGGGTTCCTTTACTAACTGGGACTAATGCACATATGTTTGGACGGCTGGCACAGTTGTGTTATGAAAATCAGGGGTTAAGGACTAGTAGAGCTTTAAGAATTCTGGCCTTGATCAAGAAAGCGTATGAGGCACAGAGAGATGCTGACAAAGTGGAACCAGAGGAACCGGTTGGAGTTGTCTGGAAAAAGGATCCTGAGTCTCTGATCCTAGCGCCAAATGCCCAGTGTATCCTCCAGGGGGAAGTTCATATCAGAAAGGATGTCAAGAATAAAATCCTCATGTTGGATGCAGCAGGCGATGGGAAATTGCCGGAGGGACTGCTGGTCAAGCCTAGTATTTTGCCTGCCAGAGCCCATGCTTATGTTAGAAAGATAATGGTTCAAGTTCATAATGTATCGGATAGAGAGATTCGAGTAAATAGAGGTTCCACCCTGGCTCATGTACATTGTGCGGATACTGCAGTGCTACCCAGTAGCAAGAGTTTGGGGAAGAGTGGCAGAGTAAAGCCTGACTTGTTTGATTTCGGTGACTCCCCGTTGCCAGCTGAATTGAAAGTGAGGATCAGTGAGAAGCTTGCCCAGAGAGACCAGGTGTTTTCTTTAAAAGAATGGGATGTAGGATGTGTGCAAGGCACTGAGCACCACATCCGGCTGCATGATGAAAGGCCATTTCATGAGCGGTCTCGACGCCTGGCCCCTGCTGACATAGATGATGTGAGACAGCATCTGCAAGAGATGCTGGCTGCTGGTGTAATACAAGAATCCAGAAGCCCATATGCTTCCCCCATCGTGGTAGTGAGAAAAAAGAATGGGACAGTAAGAATGTGCGTGGATTATCGCTCCTTGAACCGGTGGACTATCCCTGATCAGTATACAATGCCCCGCATCCAGGATGCTTTGGACTGCCTGAACAGTAGCAAGTGGTTGTCTGTGCTGGATCTTCGCAGCGGGTACTACCAGATCCCGATGGCCCCAGAGGACCATGAGAAGACAGCCTTTATCTGTCTGCTTGGCTTCTATGAATTCATGAGGATGCCTCAAGGGATTTCAGGCACCCCAGCCACTTTTCAACGATTGATGGAGCGGGCAGTGGGGGACATGAACTTACTAGAGTGCCTGGCATACCTAGATAATGTTATTGTGTTTTGGCAGCTCACTGGAGGAACATGAGAGCAGATTATTCAAGGTATTGGACCAACTGGAAGACTTTGGCCTTAAACTGTCCATTGATAAGTGTCAATTCTTTCAAACATCGGTAAAGTATGTGGGACACATAGTATCCACCGAGGGAATAGAGACCGACCCAAGTAAAGTTGAAGCCTTGACCACCTGGCCACAGCCCAAAAATCTAAAAGAACTGCAAAGATTCCTGGGATTCTGTGGTTATTATCAGTGTTTCATCAAGGACTATTCAAGAGTGATCCGCCCTTAACTTAACCTTACTGAAGGGTATCCCCCAACCCACAAAAAATACAAAAAGTCAGCGTCCTTCGAGACTGAAAGAGTGTATTTTCGTCCAAGTGAAGTATTTGGGGCCCTCGGAACTCCTGATTGTGATATTGCTTTTCATGAGATCATATATCAACTTACCCATGCTCCAGTGTTGACCTATGCCAATCCAACAAAACCCTATGTCCTGCACACTGATGCTAGCTTGCAAGGGTTGGGGGCTGTGTTGTATCAGGAGCATGAGAATGGCCTGAGACCAGTGGCCTTTGCCAGCAGAAGCCTGACCCCTTCCGAAAAGGACTATCCTGTACACAAGTTAGAGTTTCTAGCTTTGAAGTGGGCCATTGTTGATCAATTCCACGAGTACTTGTATGGGGCTAAGATACTAGTAAAAACTGACAACAATCCTTTGATCTATGTGCAGACTTCAACTAAGTTGGATGCCACTGGCCATAGGTGGCTCTCTGCCTTATCTACCTACAACTATGCAGTTGAATACAGAGCAGGCCTGAACCACATAGATGCTGATGCTCTCACCCAGAGGCCTGTTCCCCAGAATGACTGGGTCAGACTGTCAGAACCTGATATTAGAGCACTCTGCTAGAAGTTTGACAGGGAGGAACAAATGTCCACAGATGCAGTGGACTGTATGGTGGATTGTTTGGGACCCTCTGAGAATTGCATACTGGCTGCTTATTGCCACTTTTCTGCAATAGACATTGGTGCACTGCCGCAGCTGGACAATGATAGTATTCGGCGGGCTCAATCCCGAGATCCCATGATCAAATCAGCTTTAGAAGCCCTATATGCAGGGAAAGATGTGTCCAAATTACGTTCCACTGATTTGAGAACTGCATTGTTATACAAAGAAGGTCCTAAGTTGAAACTGATCAATAGACTGTTATACAGAGAAACAGTAGACAGAGGGGGGCGCAAGTAGACAAACAACAACTAGTGCTGCCCACTGTCTTTCGAGACTCAGTACTGAGGTCCTTACACAACCACATGGGGCACCTTGGTATAGACAGAACATTTGATTTGGTGAGATCCAGATTCTGTTGGCCTAAGATGGGGGCTGATGTGGAGCAACACATTCGAACTTGTAGTCGCTGCTTACAGAGGAAAGCTTTGCCCCAGAGGGCTGCCCCCCCCCCCCCTCGTTAACATCACCACCAGTGCACCCATGGAGCTGGTCTGTATTGATTTTCTGAGTCTGGAGTCAGATCAAAGAAATATTAGTAATGTGCTGGTGGTCACTGACCATTTTACAAGATATGCCCAAGCTTTCCCCACCAAGGACCAGAAGGCATCCACTGTGGCAAAAGTACTTGTAGAAAACTTTTTTGTTCACTATGGGGCTCCACAAAGAATCCATTCTGATCAAAGGAGAGACTTTGAGAGTCGTCTGATCAAAGAGATGCTTTCTCTGTGGGGAGTGCGAAAGTCCAGAACCATCCCTTACCACCCCCAGGGGGACCCACAGCCTGAACGTTTCAACTGCACTTTGCTAGATATGTTAGGCACCCTCCACCCAAAGGACAAGCCTAGATGGAGCCAACAAATTAGCACCCTGGTACATGCCTACAACTGCACCAAAAGTGATGCCACTGGGTTCTCCCCTACTGCCTGATGTTTGGAAGAGAAGCTTGACTGCAAGTAGATGTGTGCTTTGGGGTCTCTCCTGATGGGGTTCGAGCTGACAACTATTTACAGTATGTACAAAAGTTAAAGGCCCAGCTAAATCATACGTACCAACTGGCTCAAACGATGGCTGCCAAAAGAAATCTGGCCAGCAAAGAAAGGTATGATAAAAAGGTGAAAGCACAGGAACTCCAGGAGGGAGATCGGGTATTGCTAAGAAATCTGGGACTGCATGGCAAACACAAGATTGCTGACAGATGGCACCATCTCCCTCACATTGCAGTGGGCAAAGTAGATGATCCGCTTGTGTATAAAGTAAGGCCTGAGAATAATTCAAAAGATGTTAAAACAATGCATAGAAATCATTTACTGCCCATTGGACAAATCTTGATTGAGTTTGAGCCCCCAGAAAATGCCCCCTCTGGACCAGTGACTAGAGCTGCTGCTAAGAAAAAAATCAAGAAAGTCTGCCCCTACAGAAACTGAGTTAAAGTGTTCCCCTCCACAAGTCCCAGTTGAACATGACTGTCAGTCCATGTCAGAGGAAAGTGAGTGTGGTTTTGAATACTACCCTTATTATGAACTGAGTCAATTGTTTCGGGGCAATCCTCTAGTCAATTCTGGAGATGAAGTTGGGCCTTCTGGACTGTCTAAGCCCACAGCTTTGTCCCTGGAGCCAATGCTCCCAGAAAGTGAAGTGCAAAGCATTAAGTCAGATAATATGGAATCATTGTGTATGGTTGAACTGTTTGAGCTTTCAGAGGAGGAAAATGATGGACTGGAACAGACTGGTGACATACCAGAACAAAAAGAGTGTGTTGAGTGCCCTGATAATTCACTGTCCGTGTCAGAAAGCTCTCCATGTGAGCCAAGTGTTGTGGACTCAGAAATTGTAACTCCTGGAGCTGAAAGTGCTCCAAGTTCTAGCCTCTCTACCCCAATGGAGACTCCCCTGGCAAGTAAAGACAATGCTGAAAATGAGGCTCAGAGTGCAGAGACTGTAACATTTCCCCCTAGAAAGACTGGTCGAGCTGTAAAGCCTGTGGTGCACCTCAGTTATGATTCCCCTGGAAGGCCTGTGGACTTGCCTCTCAATGTTGTCCATAAAGGAGTGTATGTGTCCCTGAGCTCATTGCCCAAACTGAACATCAGTGCTAACTCCAAGTTACTTGTGTTGCCCTCTAGGTATGGTGCCCCTGCCCCATCCAGCCCCAAGGTAGCTGATAGGGAAGGGCCCCCTCTCTTCAGGTTTCATGTACAAGAGGTAATAACCTGAGTTATGGTACAATGTGTGTAATACTATGTAAAGAGGACATACTGCAAAGTTTCAGAAATGTGTTTCTGGTAAAGTGATATATTGACTGATGATTACATGTATAAGCCTAATGTGATACTGATGTAAATGTAATGGTGTACTGAAACTTATGGGGTACTAGCTTGAGCCTGACGCCAAGCTTTCCCAGGCTAGAAGAGTGTAACCCCTGCAAATGGGGGTTCCTAAAAGTCTTCCAGGAGCTTGCTTGAATGCTCCAAGCCTGAATGGTGTTTGCGTTTAAGCGCTTATCTGTGAGTGCTTTTAGAGCCTCTGGTACTGTCTCTTTAAGACCTGTCTGCTTGCAGACATAATTAGTTTGTATGGGGGGGACTGTGTGTTTTCCTGCTTGAGTCCCGCTCAAGCTACTGCCAAATCGCTCTCTTTCTGCCATCACTAAATGGGCAGAAGGAGCACTCTTCAAAGATGTAATTGTTTGCTTGTAACCTGTTAGAGTAATAATGAAAATGCAGTTTGAGTTAACCTGCTTTCTTGTAGCAAGGACAGTTCAGAGTAGCTCCCTCATCTTGATTCTGAACTGCTGAATTGGACCAATCATGGTGGGGATCCTTTAAAATGGAGCCTGCTCTAGGCGAATCAGAACTTGGACTCTCCTCTGGAGCCTGCTGTAAGGGGATTGTAAGGACAGTGACTCTGGGAAACGTAGTTTTGAATTTGGCACCTTTTTTCCACCAACAGGGGGAGTTTATTGTGAGTGACAGCCAAACCAGCCAACTGAACTGGGAGGAACTCAAAGGAAATGCCCAGCTCTGTCTACTGGAAAGATCAGATCAGTTTGGGCAGTGAAGAGACAGGGAACTGTAGGCTTCTTTGGTGTGTAGTTTTAGTTCGGGAATCACGTGTAAGGCCCTAAGTTTTGGTCTGCAGCTTGTGCAAGCACCTGTTCGGACTGAATCCGACCTGTGAAGAGAATCAAGGAGATCTGAAGAGTAGGAACCAGGCTTACCCTGTAGAAGACTGGAGAAATTGTTGAATCGTGCTCAGTCTGTCAGGAACTGAAGCTGCTGTGTGTTCTCCCGGGTTTCGTGCAGTAATTGCGGTCGGGATCGAGAAGCAGCCTGCCTGGTATAGTACTTTCCTTTTACATATAAATGTGTGCAGTGCTTGTGGGGAATCGCATTTCAAATCCCCTGTACAGTGAATTGAGTGCATGAAGCTGGAAGTAAACCCCAGCTTAATCCAGACTACATCTATTTGCTCTAAACTGCAGTGGAGTCCAGTCACAAGGACCTTTTCCACATGTTCTGCTCCTCCTGGCAATCCAGGACAATCTGCTTTCCATCCAGTTCCCAGCATTGAGTCTGTGAGTACAAAGCAGGGTAGCTCCCTGCCATTTGTTTATCAAACTGCAAGTGTGTCATCTATTTGTTGCTGTTTCATTTCTTCACTGAACTGAGCCATCCGACTCCGGATTACAATTAGGTATTGTGCAGTGTTTTTCCATCACAGGGTCCCATCCAGCTGCACTGATCCTGGCTAGCCCCCCCCCCCAATCCTGGGTATCCAGTGAAAGTGACAATTTGGGACTCTGAACATGCGCACAGTACTGTGATTATTAAGGTGTCTAAACTAATTAACCTGATTTTCTCCTGTCCCTGATATATTCCCCTAAATAAATCAGATATGTTTGTTTCAGCAAAGTTACACTGTCTGAGGTATTCACTTGTATTAAAGTGTTGCACTGTGGCTTTTGCATTGTATCATCTTGTTTTACAGGGGGTCCCCAGAGTCAAGCTGATCGAACCAGTCCTGGGGGTAAGTGTATACTGTGAAGGTACTTCTGATATATTGTGTGGGCCACTAGTGGGAAGGGGGGGGGTTGCAGTGACCCAGAGGGCTGTGACCAAGTCATACCAGACTGTCTTAACCCTGACCTCTGGGTGGAGGCACCCGCCATTGGACCTAGGCCCCTTAACGTGTTAGCAGTTAAGCAGGCAGGGGTAGTAGCCCTTGGGATAGTGCCACCTAGGGGTTACATGCAGAACTATGGCGAAACAACATTTCCAGTGGGATTTAAAAATTGCACCTGTCTGCAGTAGTTCATGAGGTGCAGTCAAAAAAAGACCTATGTTGAAAATTTGGGGTTAACATTTTTAAACACCACAAAGTTATAAGTTAAAATGAACTGAAAAAAAAAACTAAGTGCAAAACTAGTTTTAAACTTCGTCTTCTTCTCAGTTCGGGGTTGGATGAGATTTGGAGAGGTTGCACACTGCAATAAGAGAGGATTACCACAAGGGACCTTATCATGGTAAGTGGGTGACTGGGTAGGTGAGGGGTGGAGGGGTGGTTGGTTGGAAGTTGGGAGATGCATTGATGGACCATTTTCTTTTTACAGATTAGTGGGGGCAAAGGAGGACAGCATTAAACTGTTTTCTTTTTTACAGGATTTAACATGGATCAAGAGGAGGTGGGTGGCATGGATGCTAAGAGGGTGGGAGAGGGTGAAGGTGTTTGTTTTACTGGCCACTGGGCTTGGGCAACCTGGTGGCCAAAAGAGATTGAGTGCGTAGCTGTGTGGCCACTGGGCTTGAGCAACCCACTGGCTGAAAAAGGGGGAAGGGGTGTCTGTTTTGCCACCAGGCTTGTGAAACCCAGTGGCCAAAAAAGGGGGGGGGGCATCTGCCTGGCCTCTGGGCTTGGGCAACCTGGTGGCTGAAAAGGAAATTGGGGGAGGGGGCGTTTGTGTGTAAACCTCTCAAATGTCCCTGCTTTCAAGGGATATCCCTCAGAATTGCTCTGTCCCTCATTCGTTCCCTGTGGAAAAGGTGCTGCCCACACAGAGAATGTACTGTAAATTAAGACTTTAAAGCAGAAATTCATAATATTTTAAGATGCTAAACCAAAAATAAACACTACGCACAATTTCTTCAAAGTAAACTATGGTGTCATATTAAGGATACAGTTATGACTTGATAATAAGATCAGTTCTACTTTGTACAGGTATAGTGGGGGGGGGAGTTGTGCTTAATTTCTTTATTATTAAACACACATGATATACAGTGCAGAACCATCTGGCTCCCTAGAATGTTAATCAAAACGGTTACACTTTAAGTGTCAGTTAACTACACTGTCAAAAGAGAAAAAAACAACTACATGAGCTGTTTATTGTCAGAAATCCCTCCTAATATATTAACATCATTTCATGAGCTCTAAGAAGCCTTGTCCCCCAGTATTAACTCTCCCATGACAAACAAGTCAGTGACGAAAAACTCATTTAACAATATACCTCAACAGTGACAATGATGACCCTGAGGTATATCTGTGTGGTCACCAAGCTTGAGTAACCCAGTGGCTGAAAATGAGATGAGGGGCCCGGGGGGTGTCTTCTGTGTGCCCACTGGGCACGGACAACCTGATGGCTAAAAAAAAAAACCCAGAGGCTGCATCTTTCCACCTCTGTGGCTGCCAAGAGACCTGATCCTCCCTCCCTCCCTCCCTCAACTTCCCGAGCAGAATGACGCACTGAACAGCCACGCTACCTGCTATATACCGAGTTTGTGCACATGTGCAAACTCAGTAAATAACTGAGGCGCACGCTGCTTGGGCACCCTTGACCTCTTCCTCAGCCTCCTAAGCCTGTCACATGACAGGGAGTAAGCCTGCCACATGACAAGGAGGCTGGGGAGTGTGAGATCCGAGGCAAGCAGGCTGTGTTTGGTTCGGGTCTTGCAAAAATGGAGCCACTCATATTTGAAGTGGCTCAGTTTTCAAGGGAAGGCTTTGGCCCATCCCTACCTTGGAGGGGTCCAGGTATCTGCAACAGAGGAGGAGAAGGACCTGGGAGTGATGATCACTAGCAACCTGAAGCACTCCATGCAATGCAAGACAGCAACAGCAAGGGCAAACAAAATGTTGGGATGCATAGCTAGGGGGATCAGCAGTAGGAGAACAGAGGTTATACTACCCTTGTACAGGTCACTGGTGAGGCCACATCTAGAGTATGGAGTTTGGTACTGGTGTCCAAACATCAAAAAGGACATTAAACTGCTGGAGATGGTCCACAGGAGGTCTAAAAGGATGATCAAGGGTCAGCAGGGTAAGGTATACGAGGAGAGGTTAAGGGCACTGAACATGTATCCCCTGGAGGACAGGAGGGAGAGAGGGGACATGACTGAGACCTTCAAGTAATCAAAAGGGATAAGAAAGGTGGATAATGAGGGTCTCTTTAAGCTAAGTGGCAGCCATAACATGAGAGGATACAGTCTTAAGCAGGAGGAGGGAAGGAGGTCAGGAAGCACTTCTACACAGAGAGGATGCTGGCCAGTTGGAATGCGCTGCCTGAAGAGGTGGTCTCATTGAAGACAGTGGGCAGCTTCAAGAGAGGTTGGGATAGACATAGCAGAATAGTAAGGGTCATGGGTGGGGAGGATGGGAGGAG